>OV050033.1:130579820-131868741 GCA_920105625.2 Clusia tigrina
CAATAAGTTAACAATAACAATCATTTAATGAAGTGTCCTAATGCCAATAAGTAACAACAACTATTGCAAGAAACCTTCACTGGTGGTGGAATGTACCCACAGCGTCCAAAGCGACTCAACACCATTAAAGTTTTACCTTTTCTTAAACTTCCTCTTCGTAATATTCCTTTTCTTAATCTTCCATTTCTTATATCGGTAGAAAATCTCTTCTCTTTCTATTAGTTCCTGTCGTCCCTTGCTGGACATAGGGCCTCCACAAAACATTGCCATCGTCTACGATCCCTCGCGATGACTTTTGTTTGTTTCTATAAAATATTTTTGAATAGAAAATAGAACTCCAACAAACTTTTACCTAATCATCAATTAGGATTTACACCAAACTATGCTATTATGGAACAAGTGGGTCTAGAACATTATGCACCATGGTTTTCAATATCCTTCGAATGACGTAAGCAATTGTAGCCCAACCATTATTTTGTTGTCCTTGTTAATACCACAAAAGAGTTTAATTACATGTGTAACTACTTTATGCAAACTTGGAGTCCTTGAAATACGTGAACACAAATATAAAGTACTTTACAGTTATATAACCTTGGAATACGTGGAATCTAATGTCAAGTACTTTATAGGTTCATACATGACACCACATTTACTTCACGTTTTCATATCGAATTTAGCGTTCCAAGGATATAGTAACCAAAAGCATTTATAGAAATTCGTATACCATCGACTTAAAAACCATCCAAATAATTGCATCAAAAAGTGTTTTCAAAGGATCCATAAAATGGTTATCCCTATGGACCCACTTAAGATCATTTTTTTGTTTAATTTAAAGTTTATTTTCGTTATATAGAAAATATTCAATATATAATTTCATGATACATGACCACGAAAGTATTATTATTATTATCATTGGTTATAGTGCATTCCGACCCATTTGATCTTTTGAACGAAGCCTTGATTTAACTATCCATATTGAGGATCTTTATCCATTTTAGCACTTTACGGGGTTCCATGTTCCTGATAGTTTCGGGTGCTATATTAGCAGACCCCACCTGGAGCATTCGAAAGTAACCCTGGTTCCTTTCTTCACCATATTTTGGTACTTAAAATTTGTATCTGTTGTTATTGGTAATTGTCTTCTGAAATAAATATATAATTAATATAATAAATATATATATAATTAATATAACAATCTTGCACTTCGACTTCAGGGATCTATAATGCACCTTTCGTGGATGTAGAGTATTTCTCCGAGTCCAGTTTTCTCGATAAAGGGCTGCTCCCTTCCTGGGAAGTTTGTCTGCAATTTCGCTAAGATCCATACCTGATTGTTTTTGCCCAGGATGTTCAGCTTATCACAACACTCCATCACCAGTTTTGATGTTACCTGGTGAGACAGGAGTGCCTTAATTAGTGCCTGGCTATCCGTCAGGATGGCCTTTTTTTGTATCGATAGTTATGTTCAAGGTTGAAGTAAGCGGACTTATCTGTCGCATAAATTTCCTCTTGAAAGATGCATGTGTTCGTGTTTAGCGCTTCCGAGTATTTTTTCCTCGCCCCAAATACACTTTCCCCGGCTCCTTAATCAGTGAGGGAAGCCCCTTTTATCATATTCTGGTTTATCTTATAAGGTTTCTATATACCTTCCCAGGTCTTTTTATTAATAAGTTCGGTTTTGAATCGTTTTATAAAACTAAACTTTGGATTAATCGTATCCATCGGCAATGAAATTTCTGGATTTTGTCTATCAAGAATATCAAACTTCTTGCGGTTTAGCCAACTACCTGAGACCTTTTGTCCTTACAATGGCCCTCCACGCTTGGAACTGGATATGAATGTGAAGGCATGTGAGTTCTAAAAGAACTTCAATTGATGTCGCGGGACATGTCCGCATGGCCCCTGTTACACATGCACATGCCAGTCTTTGCAGCCTGTTGAGTGTGTTAATAATCATCTGTTGCCTTGTGCAACTCTCCCAGACTGCTGCCCCGTAGGTAATCATAGGTCTGACAACCGCTGTGTAAATCTACCGCAGTAATTTCGGTGTTCAGCCCCAACTTTTCCTGCGATAGATCTACATACCATAAATATTCGAATGGCCTTTTTTGCCATTTCCTCATATGGGGTTTCCATAGGAATTTTTGGTCAAATAGTAAATATTATTATAAAAACATTGATTGGAATTCACATTTGCTACTCACACAATTCTCTGCATATACAAAACATGTGCCACTATCCCAGAGAGGGGTCTTTCAGTGAGAATGTTCTTTGGTCATAGTTATGGAGTTCAGCAGTATCTTATCTGGCAAAAGTAGTATCTGGGAATGTTCTGATTATATACTGATTAGTGGATTATCTAAAAAGTAGGCTTCTGGAAGACATTTGTAAAAAGCAAAAACTATAAATTAAAAGCAGGTTCCTAATTAAAGATATGATTAAGGAAGAATACGAATTCATATCCTGCTCTCAGCTTGTCTAATAATAATTCTACTTCACTGATAATATGGATACTTTTCAATCAAAGGACGCACTTAAATAAATATTTCAGAGCTGTTTTTGCTAAGTGTGTTTGCAGAATAACAAACACGTGGGGAGCGACTTTATCGCGAGCAAATCGCCGTAGTTCCGCTCTTAAATACTTTTTGAATAAGTGCGAAATTCACAAGTCCACAAGTAAAAACAAAAGTAAATAAGATAAGGCAGGAAAGCACGATGGTGCTCCTACACTTCAGCGATTGTCAGCCAACTTGGCTCACTGTGATGAGAAATATTTCTGTTTTATACTCGTACAAAGTTCTTAGATAAACAAAGCGACCGTGTAAGCTATGCGGCTATACATTTGATTATTCCGAGCCGTCGCGAGTAGCTCTAAAGCAAGAAGCTGCTCAGCGGATGATATGGAAGGCCGCGACCGCGACTGCGACTCTGTGTGTGTGTGTGTTTGCTTACGAATATCAAAGGGAACGTTCTAAAGTACTATTTAAAATACGCCTTGTTACCAGGGGCAAGTAACCTTTTCAAAGAAAGGTCATACATTGATTTCCCCAACTAGACTCGGCAGAGGCTCACCAAGCTTAAATGAACAAATCTTGTTCCCACCATTTGGCTGAGCCACAGTACTCTCCATTCAGATCAGAATTTAATCGGGGTTTTGAGACTTTTCCTAGAAAGGTCATATATTTATTTCCACAACTAGATGCGGCAGATGCTCTCAAAGCCAGAGGCTCTATTCAGGCCAGATTTCAATCTATTAATCTTCAAGGTTTGGTGACTTTTATAAGACTATTACGGCGTTAAAAACATCAACAAAAATTGAGTGAATTCTACTGTGTACTTGAACTTTGAACTTGTTGCTTGGAATGTTCCCAAGGGATTGTTTATCGGTTTACTATATTATATTTTTTTTTAGTTTTATTTATTTATTTATTTTTATTTATTTATTTTTATTTGGTATTATATTTTTTACTATAAAAATTTACGAATACCTTTTTACGCATTTGGAACTTGTTTATACGCGCTGTATTATAATTATGAATTAGCTCCTAGAATGACGAGAGATAATGGTGTGTACCTAAACCCAGTTGAGCACATAAGTACTACGAAGAAAGGAATACATTTCAAAGACCCTCCATTAATCCATATTGAACTGAAGTTCGTAGATATTTAGTACAGTTTCAGCTTCCATAGTTCGATCACTGGATTGTGTCAATTTTAGGCTTCCATGTTAATTCTCCCCTTTTCTGTTTATAATTGGATTAAGGCAGTTCCATCATTAGATTAAGGCAGTTTTAGGTTTCAATATTAATTCTTCTGATTTAATCATATTTATAATAGTGTTACGAAAATCACTTTTGCTCATAGTTCGATCACTGTATTTAGGCAATTTTAGGTTTCCATACGGTTTGCTCATAGTTCCAGCACTGGATTAAAGTAATTTTAGGCTTCCATATCAATTCTCCACTTATCTATTAAAATCATGCTGAGATAGTTGTGGGCATTGGCCACCCATTTTCTTTCAAAGAAATAGTGATAAACAATTTGCAATTAATAATATGCCATTAATAACCAAGTTTAAAGGACAAGTCATAAACAACACGTCATAAGCAATAAGTCATAAACAACAAGTTATAAACAATAGGTCATAAAGAACAAATTATAAATAACAAGTTATAAAATTCAGTCAAGATCACAAGCAACTCAGAAACAACCATCCAAAAAAAAGCAAGTCATAAACAATAAGTCAAAACGAAAAAGACAAAGACAACAATTTAGAAACAACCAGTCAGAAACAAAGTCATAAAGAGCAAATTGAAAAGAACAGTTCATAAACAACATTCCAGAAAAAACAAAGTATAGTCAGCAAGTAAGAAGCAACTTGTCAGAAACAACAAGTCATAGAGAACAAGGTATAAAAAACAATTCATAAGCAATAAGTCATAAATATCAAGATATAAAGAAAAATTCAAAGTAACGGCTCATAAAAAGTAAAGCATAAATAACAGGCCATAAACAACAAGTTAGAAACAACTTGTCAGAAACAACAAGTCATAAAGACATAAGTATAAAGAACAATCCCACACAACCACTCATAAAAAATGTATAAATAGCAAGTCATAGAGAGCAAGTTAGAAACAACTCGTCATAAATAGCAAATCATAATGAACAGCTTATAAATAATGAGTCATAAATGATACTATATGTATCTTTTTCACCAATGGACGTAGCACCCTAATTCGACCCCGAAAGCAACTGAATTACAAGTATATTAAAAGCAAACACATCATGGCAAGAGGGTGCAGTTGTGACTTCGAAGCAGTTGAAACAAAATGTCTTCAAAGAAAAATTAAACTACATTTTCGTAGCTATTATTTTAGTTAATCGTCGTGTAATTAAATTAATAATTGTTTTTAATAAATGTTTTTAATAAATGTTATTAATAATTCTTATTAATAAAAGTACATAAATAAATGTTAAACCAATTGTTTTTGAATTACTGATCTCATTCCCAGTGATTGATCCATTATCCAAACTAATTTACGTAACAATAATATTCTGTTTTACTTCCACATTAAGAATCTCACATGATGATATCCTGCAATTGTCCTTAGCATACATTCAACTACCTAACGTGAATGTGCCACCACTTTAAGTAGTCAACCGCCTTCTTTTCACTCAGCCTATCTACTCCGATAAAAAATGTAATCTTTGTTTGGGAAGCGAAGTTGGCAGAGATCGAAGTACCCTCGCGCACCAGCGATAGCGATCATTTCGAAATAGCAACCATATGAGGGGTGGAAAGGCACTCGCGCAATGCCGAAGGATTGCACCTTTTCTGTAACGTTCAATGTATTGTAAATAATAGGAGTGCATTTCTAGCTGAGCGTGGTAAGCGAGCAAATTAACGTTTTTCAATGGGGGAACCATCCTACTTGAACGCTACAGTAGAATACGATAACTGCCGACTTTGAAAATTGAATTCAAATTAAAGGTCGTGTCTCCAGTTGCAAAAGGAAACGCTCAAGGAAAAAATTGAATTTTTTTCTCACTCTTACTGTGTTAATTTTATCACTGGCTTGTTTTGTTGATGATTCAATGGGATGCGAGTATATTTTTACATTGTATAATTATATTATTTAATATTTACTTTATATTTTTACATTCTATTTTAGAGATCATTGAATAGGGAGACGTTTTTAGCTAGCCTTTTAAGTGTAGCGAATCCCAGGGGTGAAACCTCTTCTAGTCTCCCAAACCAGGGGGCCCCCAAGTATTTGAATCGTGTTCCAGCGATCGATGAACAGAAACATAGAAGAGGTTCCAAGATTTCTAAGCCTGTTTCCCTGCATTTCCTACTCACATCATGGCTTATGAGCCTCATTTTTTGCACATATAGTGCCGTTAAGCAGAGGCCCTTCCGTATCCCTATCATCAACCTGAAATCGTTCCATGGAAGAGCCATTATAGACGTGGTATACCGCTTGTCATACGTCTTGCAGATAAGCTTTAGAGTTCCCCACGTAGTTACTTTGCTCCACCTCGATACTGCCGTTCCTAAAATGCTTTCCCCTGAACCTCTGAAAACTGCTTGTAAAGGCAGCAGTACCCAGATTATCTCTGGTAATTGAATTCCGCTTCTAACAATTTGCAAGTGAATGATTCCAAACATATCGTTCGTGACGAGAGTTCCAGTTAATATTATGGCCGGGACATAATTCGGAGTTGAAATCCCCATCTGTCTACAAGGACCCTTTTGCAGCTATATAGAGCACAGCAGGGTCCTTGAGCACTTTCCTACCCTTTCTGCTATGTAAGTTTTCCAATGGATCCGGGATCTCAGAACTAAAGTGGTATTACATTACACGATCTTGTTGGATGGTCCAACTTGTGCGATGATCGTACCTCTCAATTCGATAATGTTTTCTTCCTATTAGATTATGTTATCTTCTGGTTCAATGATATTATTTTCCAGTGCGATGATGTTATCTTCCGGTTCAGTGATGTTATTTTCTAATTCGCTGATGTTTGAGGAAGTCTCTCATTCCGATGATGTTAGCTTATAAGCCGAGGATGTTATTTTCCAATTTAATGTTGTTCAGTTGGACGATTTTATCTTCTAATTCGATGAAGTTATCTCTCAGTTCAACTATATTATCCTCCAGTTCGATGATGTTATCTCTCAGTTCGATTATGTTATGTATTCTAATTTGATGATCCTATCTTGCGTTCGGTGATATTATTATTATTATTCGATCATCATTGGAAGATAACATCATCCAGTCGATAATGTTATCTTCCAATTTGAGGATGTCTCCCATTTCGATGATGTTATCGCCAGTTCAGTGATGTAATCTTCACTTTACTGTCACGCCTATTTGGTAGCAAATAATCTCTGTGTGTAGGCAACGCCCTATTTACCTGATTCTGGAAATAAATATTACAGATTTGTATGAATCAATTAAAAAAGTGTCTCGAAGACTTATTTTCAGTACTTTCCACCACAAAATCAAGGCTGTGAACATTTCAGTTGTAGTTCAAACCGGAACATCGTGTTCCACATTTTCCTTTACAGATACAATGAATGAGTTTGGGTCGAGACAGTTATCTGCTCCTCCATGCAGCAACTGTGACG
Organism: Clusia tigrina; assembly: GCA_920105625.2. NCBI lineage: Eukaryota > Metazoa > Arthropoda > Insecta > Diptera > Clusiidae > Clusia > Clusia tigrina. The sequence continues at coordinate 130,586,953 of OV050033.1, forward strand.
CCTAAGAGACTTAGTTTCGATGGGGTAACAAACATTGGCCTATACTTTGACTCCTTGGTATAAACAGCTTTAAAATATGCTGATATAAAGCAAGGGATGAAGATTGCTTAATTGCCTATTTTGCTTGTTTGCCCTCGTTGACATCGGTCCTGCAGTAAATGTTCTGAGAGTAAAGAGGGTGGATTAATCATTGCTGGTGGCGTCTTCAAAAACACGAATGACCTTTTATGCTGCTCTAAATATGTCAGTAGAAGTAATTTCCATATGTCAATGGTGTTTTTCCCTTCCCGAAGTGAATGAAGTGTTCCCAAAGCATCATCGCAACCCAAAAATACACGGAAAAGGGATGACGCTGTCCAGTTGGAGATTTTTAAATAGTGACCAGATGGCAAAATTCTTCAAGTTTAATAAAACGGACAAAGTTTAAAAAAAACCTGAAATGCCTCTCTTCCTTATTTGAGTCATTTGCTGCTTGCCATGCAACTACGAGGAGGCTGATACCAAAATGATGGTCTTACCATCTTACCTGACATTGTTGCTGAAGGGAAATTCCAAAATTTGAATCCAATGCAGTCGACATTGATGTTGTTGGTGCTGTACTTGTTGTTGTGCTTGTCGGTGCAACTGTTGTTGTAACTGTTGCTGTATTTGTTGTTGTTCTTTTTGTTTTACTTGTTGTCTCCTGCATGTCTAATTTACCTGGACCTACAAAATGATGGGTACATATTGTTAAGGGAGACATTTGCTGAGAAAAAATGAAGGACTGTTTACAGGACATTAATTGCAGAATTTTGTTTTTCCTTTCTACTTAATTTATACTTCTTATATATTTATGGATTTCACAGGGAAAATACCTCTTTCGCCCCTTTATTAGAGAGCGCGGCTGCCGGGATTAAAATTAAATAAAATATTCACTAACGATGTGTTTAATTACATTATGGTAGGGTCCATAATTGTGTTAAATTACATTATGGAAAGTAGGGTCCGGGAGACAGGACTGCCGATTTTCCAATTAAATGAAAATGTCATTTACCAAGTGTTCATTACATCGGGAAAGTAGGGTCCAAGAGGCGCGGCTACCAGTATTCAATTTAAATGACACAGTCACTAATGATGTGCTTAATCACATTGTGAATAGTAGGGTCCAAGAGCCTCCTACTAATATGGGTATATTTTTTAGAGCTCCGCTTTAATAATAATCTTCCCAATAATAAAGAGACTTTGATTTAATCTCTTCATTATTTACAAGATCCATTTATGCCATTCATGTTTGAGCTGATTTCCCTGTTAAGGCCTCCGAGGCTGTTTCTGACAAATTTCTTTGTTGAAGTTCAATTTAAGAGCACTCTTACGAGTAATGCTGGTATATATCGATTATCTCTTTTGTATTATTTTTAACTCCTTTGTATTCATTTTAATTTTTTTATATTAATTTTATACTTGACTCGCTTAAAACTCATTCTGGAAGCAGACTTTTCGACCACCGCTTCAAGAGTTGCTCATATGTCATGATTGACTGTCGCTTCCAAAGTGATAATTATCAGTATAAACCTCTGACTTCATGTACACCTATAGGAAACTATCAACCTTGAATGAATTAATGAATTAAATAATGAGGAATAATGTACCTCGACCAATTTGATCTATTGTACTCCTCCTGCACTTACCTATTAAAGGTCTTCTATTAGTCCAACAGTTCCAAGGAAACTTAGCACTGAGTTGGGGTTCTCTGATCTAATGTCTCTGCCCTCGGGCCAGTAATGCCCCAGATATTTCTTCCTACAGCGAGCTAAGGCTTCGCAGTTCATTAGAAGGCGCTCTGGTGTTTCTTCTGCTTCCGTGCAGAACCTACACGTGTTCACTGGAGAGAGTCCCAGTTTCATGAGGTGGCTTCTTAAACGGCAGTGGCCTGTGAGGTCACCTGTCAGAGTTCTTAAATTGTTTTTGCTTAACTGTAGACATAGAGCTGCATGTTTTGAGTTGTAGTCCCCAATCATGAGCTTAGATTGTCTAAGTTTTGGTAGGGAACTCACATAAATTGATGAGTTATTAATCCTCCGATTGTATGAGGAACTTTTTATACAGGATGTGGTGCCTCATGGATCAATAGATATGTGCTCCCTACAGAGCTCATGCCCGTGATTCAAGTGCAGATCAGAGCTAACTTCATGTAATAAAATATACATTTGTTTCAATAGTTCTTTGTGAAGTGTCATCTCTCTATGAAAATATATTTCTCCAAGAATAATATCATAATAACAAACATACACGCAAAAATGCAAAAGGGTTAGTCGGTATCGAAAGTTTAAAGAAGATTCTGTAATCACCTAATAGAAGAACATCCACCTTTACAGAGAGCTGATAAAACTTGGGCTATATTAGACTCCGAAAAAGGCGATTTGTTCGCAGCCCACCTAATTTCTGAATTCCAACGCAACTGAGTGCGTCCATCGGTAGATTGACTTAATAGGGAAATAGCTAAATGAATTCTATCAATTGAACTTGCCTACGAAAAACGTCTCAATACATGAGATACTAAACCTTCCATCACATCTGAATGATACCGAAGCTCCCGGTTACGACTTCGTCAATACTCAAAGTATTTAAAGAGTTCCTGTATAACACTTTTTATGAGTATTCTCATCGCAGCATTGCTAAGAAGTTATTTCCCTACACAATGGAAAGTGAGAGAATTAAAGATGATTCTAAAACATGATAAAAGTGATCGTATCGTCCTATGAGGTTACTTCCAATGATCTCAAAAGCAGCGGAAAAAGTCGTCCTTATCATCCTTAAAAGTCATCCCGAAACATCTGTTTGGATATGGGAAGAATCATGGAGTAATTTAGCAAATCCATAGGAAGATCGGTCAACTCCTTCTACGAATATTCTCCATTCCCAAGTTCACTTCTTGAGATGATTTAGTTATGTTCACTAGTCTGTTGTCTTTATGCCAAGTAAAGACGAAAGTTCAAAATACCAAAATAGTTATTAATATATATTTTTATTTGGACTCATAATAATGTTGGAACACCTGATCTAGTAGATTTCGTATTCGTTTGATTTGGCATCGTGCGAATTTGCCGTTTCTTTTGCTGATGAAAGGAAATCGTTTTGTGGACGTAGAACAATTGAAAATACTTCTATCCTGAAGGACAACTCAGACGACGATCTAAAAACTCATTCGACATGCTTTTAGACCCTGCAACTCGCTGTCGTGAGTCGGAAGGAAACTATTTTGTATAAATTTAATCCAATTTTTAATTGAGTTTTTATATATATTCATATTTATTTTTTATATCCTTTTTATATATTTTTTATTTCATTTTCATGTATTTTTCTATTTAGTTTTTCTATATTTTTATATTTATATTTTATATTGATTTTTTACATGTTTTTATAGTTATATTTTATATTTATTTTATATATATTGTTGTATTTATTTTTCATATATTTTTTATTTATTTTTTATATTATTTATATATTTATTTTATATACATATTTTTTTTATAAATTTTTATATATTTTTATATTGATTATTTATATATTTTTATGTAAATATTTATTTATTTTTTATATATTTTTATATTATTTTTTATATATATTTTCTTTGTATTAATTTTTTACCTATTTTTGTACTAATCTTTCATATATTTTTTATTTATTTTTTTATCTATATATTTTTTATATTTAATTTTTATATATTTTCTATTTATTTTTTATATACTTTTAAATATTTTCTTTTATATACTTTTTTATTTATATACTTTTTATATATTGTTTTATTTATTTTTCACATATTTTTTTATTTGTATTTTTTTAATTGTATATATATTTTTTATATTTTATTTATACTCTTTTTATATATTTTTATATTGATATTTTATTTTTATATTTTTATTTTATATTTAGGTTTTATATATTTTCATTTATTTATATATATTTTTTATTTTTTAAAATTATTTTTAATAAATATTTATATTCATTTTTTTTTTTAATCTTTATATTGATTTATATATTACATTTTTTACATTTTTTATATATTTTTATATCAATTTTTATTTAGTTTTTGTATGTATTGTTAGTAAAGTTTGCAAAATAACAAATTATTTGTCAAAAAAAGGAGGTTACAATCCAATCTAATCTAATCTATAGGATGGGGGTGGCGGTATAAGTTTAGATAATATGACATTCATGACTAAACATGAATACAATTTAAGTGTTAATTAGTAATAAATCATTCATATCAAATGATGATTCAAAAGGAGGTTAGAATTTAGATCTGGAAATTCAAAAAAAAAGTGTAAAAAAAAAAGATAAACAATTGGCAATTGGCAATTGTACATATTAAGCATTGTTACTTTTAATAATAAGAGAGAATAACTAATTTTAGTTATAAAAATCCTTCCACAAAATGGGGAAAAACTAAAACTCCTCAATAGTTTTTAGGTGTGGTTGCCATTCGACCCACATCTTTTTTTTATGTTAATGTCCATGTTCATTATCAATATATATATATATATATATATATATATATATATATATATATATATATATATATATATATATATATATATATATATATATATATATATATATATATATATATATATATATATATATATATATATATATATATATATATATATATATATATATATATATATATATATATATATATATATATATATATATATATATATATATATATATATATATATATATATATATATATATATATATATATATATATATATATATATATATATATATATATATATATATATATATATATATATATATATATATATATATATATATATATATATATATATATATATATATATATATATATATATATATATATATATATATATATATATATATATATATATATATATATATATATATATATATATATATATATATATATATATATATATATATATATATATATATATATATATATATATATATATATATATATATATATATATATATATATATATATATATATATATATATATATATATATATATATATATATATATATATATATATATATATATATATATATATATATATATATATATATATATATATATATATATATATATATATATATATATATATATATATATACCTATAATGTCAATGTCATTATATTAAAATGATTGTCTCATAAGTTTATTCAAAACCAATGTGATTTGATCCAAGTGGAAGTTGTAACCTCTTGATTGAATTGCCCTATATATGAATCAGAGGCAAGTCCGATGATAAACGGTGCAATTGTAACTAGGAAGCATTCATGAGAATATTGTTTAATTAAATTTAATTGAATATATATTCAGTGAATTATTGTTATTAAATCCAATCTAGATTTATTAAAACACTAAACAAAAATTGAGAACTAAGGACTTCTACTCCAAGCATAGGCTAGATAGGCACCGAGACACCATTCCAAAGCTTTTACCAAGATCCCATCACATTTCAATTGCCAAGAAATTGATTTTTCTCTCAAGTTCAATTTTAAACTAATCCATAATTTTATTAGTTTTTAAAATTCGCTTATAATTATAATTAGTTCATTTTAAAATATGAAATTAAATTTCAAATTATTAATTAATATATAATTTATATTTCTCTGAAGGAATATGGAAATTTTCGCTTTTATCAGCATTTTCTTCTATTATTCAGTACCTTGTGGAGTGTTATCAAGAGAGGTGGCAATAACGCAACGACTGACCCGCAAATATACTTATCTGGGTCCATCTGAGGCTTCAGAAAATATACTTTGCTGAATCAGTCGAAATCTGAGATCCAACTGGATTCCCAAAAATTAAATTATCTGATTGTAAAAACTAAAGTTTTGGGTCCTTTCGTTGATTTTCCTTATCTCAATTTAACATTGGAAGTTATCCTCCCTGGAAGCTGGGAGAGTAATTTGACTGAAATATTAAAAAATGTTTCAGGAACTGAACTTCAAAATAGAATTACCATCAGAATTGTTCCGACCAAATACTGTAGGTGAATTGTAAAATGTCCTTAGGATGATTTAGCACAGGGATAAATTCGATTCTAGGTATAAGTTTGGGTTTATGTTTAGGTTTATGTAGGTTTAGCGTTAGGTTTAGGTGGCTTTCTAGGGTACAGATAATTGGTCAGAAGACATCCTTAGGCCCCTTAGAGGCAGATTGTGATACCTCGAGTTAGGAGAAATTTGCTTGCTTCCCGAGAATCCTTCGGGATCCTTACTTGAAATATTTTGAACGTAGGAGGAATCTCAACAGGTCCCTTATATTGACTGGTTTGGGAAGGTCAAAGAAGAGGGGGTACTCTAGCATAGTTCGCTTCTCAGATTGTGACAGTCAGTTTGTTAAGGATATCGGTGATATCACTACATCTTGATTGAACATCAAAGAGTGTTCTATTCCTATGCCCTCTTTGTGCATTTAATAACGAAATATGATAAGTTTTCATATAATTCGTACCAATGTTTTAAATATGCCATCCTAGCATATTATCCTTCCTTATAATGAGTGGCATAAAAGTTCAGAGCAGAGTAGCGTCGACACTTCAAATTGTTGAAAGCTGTTCAAAACTGTTTCTTCTTATATGAGTCTTTATGTAGACCTATGGTAATGGATAAAATAATTCATATTTTTTCATATCATTACTGATACTTTTATTTATTTAGATATTTAGTTATATAATTTTTAATAATCAATTAATTATTTCCTCTACGAATTGGTTTATTTTTACTCATTAATACATTTTTTTCATTACGACTTTATATCCCAGTCCCCATGTATCGTTGTTTGTGTCGTTTCGGAGCTCCTCCCATTTCTTCCCCTTGCTAGTGCGAATACCAGTTTTGAGGGGTTTTCTTGCAGCTTTGAGATCTTCTCTTTCGACAATCGCAGATCCAACACGCCTGGCCCTAGTGTACTTTCTTCTGCACCGCAGACAGATCCCTCTGAGTTGAGCTATTTCGTCTGTCCACCAGCAAACGGCTTTCTTGTGTTTGTTTGGTCTTATTTTCGGCGTCGCTTTGCTACAGGCTCTCTCTATACACTGCATGGCCTGCTTCACCTTGCTATTAGCATCGCTGACGTGGCTGTCTATTGGAATATTTGCCTCGAGCTCAGCAAGTAGCACGTCCGGGTTTAACTTTGACACAGTCCACTTGCGACTTCCTCGTCCACTTATGTTGTGGTCATGGTTACTTGGCATTTTTTGATGGCTTCCATTATAGTGTTCTAAGACATTCCATGTACTTACTCGGTGAGCAATGCTCTCAGAAGCTAGCGTAATTTCTGGAATTGTACCCTCGCATCCTAGTCTTCTAAAAGTGGCAATGGTCTCTCTATTTACGACGACCAGTCCCAGTCTCGCGGCCATGTCCAGTACCCGTCGGCTCCTTGAATTGGTTGTTTGCATACCCCATTCGACTCCTTTGGGAATGAAAATCGCCAGCGATGATGAGTGCTCCTCCAAACTCCTGTGCTTTTTCTTCAAGTCAATTAGCAGCTTATCAAAGTGAGGTGTCGGTCATGGGTCCCTACGAAACCATCGCCTTTTCCATCTCCGGTTATGCTAAAATTGCTGCCTAATGGCATCCATATGGCCGCCGTTCCGCTCGTATCTGCAAGGCATGTTCCTATGTATATAGTTCACTGATTACTACAACGTCTGCTCTTTGCTGTATAATAATTTGATCCAATAATGCGTCAGCCACTCTGCTTCTGTAGATATTTCCTTGTAGCACTTTCATTTAGATGTCAATTTTTGGTTCATCGCGCATCTACTGGAGCTCGGGATGCGGTCTACCGGACTGAATTTAGCTTCGATGCAGAGGCAGCACTTTGGGGTTTTAAGTTGTGCACCGTTCCGCCACATCTTTTGCACAGGCTTTGACCTTTCCTGTCAGTTCCTTTGCACTGCCATAGTAGGTGATCAGGAACAAACCACCGGAAGCATCGTTTTGTGCTATGCCCTGGCCTTAATCTACTGTTAATCCGATGCTGATGCGATCTTTTTTAAGCAGTATATCGGCGAGCTCCGATGACATCGGTAAAGAGGCTCGCACTTGCTCTCAACTGTTTGGTGCTGTTATTATTATCATGATATCCTCACAGTGACTCCTTTACGGCTTGATGTCTTATTATTTATAACACTTTAAAAAATAGTGTTATTACTGCTTTTATGCATTTATAATGTAATTTATTGAACACTTTGTGTAATAAAAAAATAAATATTAATGATATTACAGGTATATTAATATTATATTTTAAATAAAATATGTTCAATTTACAAACTTGATCATCAAATCAGAAAGAGTTCTAGAAACCATTTCTATGGCGATGGATTCTAAGACCGACATGATAATAACACTTCTATTAATTTATAAACATTTTCAGAAATAGTGCAATAATGCTATTATTAATTTATATACACATTCAAAAATTATGAAACAGTTTGGTGGGTAGTCATAATCTTCTTGGTTTCTTCACTGATTATATGATTTTTTGGTCGAAGTCTTGAATTAACCATCCATTAAAGAGACTAAATCGAGCCTTTCATATTGAGGTTCGTAACAAACTTATTGTATTCAATTATAAAAATGTTTCAATACTAACTCAAACAACTTCACGACTTGTGTTGTATATAATGTATATAATATATAATGATTTTTGAGACCTATAAAACTGTTATAGAAGTAATTATAAATTGCGATCGTATGAATCTCACTCTTATCTCTCATACAAACAAATCCACAGAACTCATTTTAAATGAGCCGAGTTAGGCCGAGTTGATAATATAAGGAGTAATGAAGGATGCAAACGGATTATAAAGACTGCGACTTGACCCTAGTATAATTGAGCAGACTATGCCCATAATCAGAAAGTGGGCGTACCAGTTAAACTTTGGCGATATTGGATACGTAAAATTCAGCACTAAACTTTACTCTCTGTAGTGATGTTTTTCAGATTGCTGTATTCTACATGAAGGTCGATATGGCATTTGAGATATTAGGCCCACATTGAGCACTAAGTTTGATATTCTAATTGCGTACCATTATGGTAAAGTTTCTGGATAAATCTTCCATAGGTTTATATATGTGTATATGAGTATATGTGCTCAGGACGTAAACTGTTTCGGTTCAAATTTTTATTTTTCCACTGAAAATTTCTTTGATAAATTCTTTATCAGAATCCAGTTATGAATAAGTAAAAGTTGTAGACGAGTCAATGGAAGTATGCGTCTGATTTTAGCACGCAGACTACTAACAAATCATGACATTACTAGCATTTCTATCCTTCACTCTTAGAATGGAAGAGTATGTACCAAATGTATGTATTTCAGCTATTTGGTAGCACATCTAAGGAGGCGTGGCAGTTATAAACAAGAATCGTATGAGATATAAATATATATAAAATATCTAATAATAATCAGCGTCATTTTTTCTGAGTCTCTTGGTGGTTTTTTCTTAAAATAATTGTTTTTTCTTGCTCTTCTTTCCTTATTTGTTCTCTTTTCTCCTCCTTTCTTATTTATTTTCTTTTGTTATCAATTATTAAGATTTAATTTTTCATTAATTTCATTTTCATCACTTTTTTCGTGTTTCTCTTTTCTTATCACTTCTTGAGATTGAATTTTTAAAGACGTTTTTGTGTTCCTCGTCTTCTTGGTTCGCTTTTTCTTTTCTTATCACTTAATTGCAGCTCATTTTGCATACCTATTTTTTGTTGTTTCTCTTTCCTCATTTGTTTTCTTTGCTTATCAATTTTTAGAATTTAATTTTTCATGTCTCTTTTTCTTGTGTCTCTTTAATTGCTTATTTTCTTTTCTTTTTTATTCATTATTTATTATTCATTATTTAAATTGTTTACTCTATTTCGTCTCCATCGTTCCTTATTTATCCCTTCTTATTACTTATTAATAATTAATTTTTCGGGCCTCTTTTTCTTGTTTCTCTTTCCTTATTTGTTTTGTTACTCATCAATTATTTATATTTTTTTTTGTCTATTTCGTGTTCCTCTTTCCTTATCTTTTTCTTTGCTTATCACTTTTTAGCATTTAATTTTTAAGGGCTTTTTCTTATTCTTCTTTTCTTATTCTAATTTCCTCCTAATTTAAATTACTCCCTCTCTCGGTTTACATTCTTTTTCATTTGATTTAATTCCTTTCAAAGAATTGTGTAAGTAAAGGTGAAGGTGTGGATAATTGTGAAGCAAACAGCTCCAATAGCTCCAAATGGCCACCGACAAACTCGTTTCTTCCTGCTGAAGTATTTCTCTTGTATGGCACCCCTACCCCCCACATCTTAAAGCGACAACAGTACATTTCCACAGCAGCCAGAAGTTCACAAATTATGCTCTCCATAGCAACCAAGTTTGCCTCTGAACTGTGGCAGTATGTGCACTGACTGTCGAAGGCACTCTCGGTATATGCTCCAATGTTGTCCGCGACTATTTCAGAACAAACTTTCATGCTTCTAATTGGTATAACATAAATTAAGCACTCCAGTGAGCAGGACACACACAGTTGCCATCTCCTGGCACTGGAACAACTGCGTGACTCTCGCCAATTAAAGCTTCCATTTCAATTAACAATTCAGTTATCTACCAACTGTGCCTTTGCTTGGAACACTTAATTGTGCCACCCCCATTCACTTAGCTTATCGATTTCGGAGTGAATGTAATTGATGTGGCTTTAAAGCGTTATAACACCCTATTCCCTTATAGAAACAGTAGAACGGTTAAAGTTTGTGCCGTTGAGCTTTCTTTGTGGGTATTACAGGAAGGTTCTGATTGGGGCACCAATATTGAACGAAAAGAAGGATATGAAGACCTACGAGTGCACTATTGAGGCAGCATCTCGAAAGAGTTTGCTACGCTTACCGCTTCATTGGACAAAGAGACGGACTTCGAATATAGAGCGAAAGATAAACAGATCACCTAGTGAAGCGGATTACTACTTTACAAAACTAATTAGGGGGCGTGCAGGCTTCCAGTCACACCTGCACAGATTTTGCGTGGAGGAATCTTCCCCGCTGCTCGAAGCACAGATCTAAAGACTGTTCAATATGTTGCCCACAATATAGAACTACCAGAGAGATATGAAAGAGAGGGTATGGAGAGGCCATGACGCCTGAGAACACAGTGCAACATATGCTCGAGAGTCCTGAAAAATGGGCTGATGCTCGCATAAGCATAAAGGACCCCCGCTGTAGTGGCGAAGACTTTTGTCAAGAAATCAATAGTAGAGATTCGCTGCTCACCAAATCAAAATCACACAAACATTCTTGCATTCAGGTGGACCCTCGATGGATGATGATGAAGGAGCTGATTTAAGAGGGTTGTGTTCGGAATTGTTGAGCATCTTAACCACAAGTCCCTCAGAAGGAAGCCATAGTCGTGCGGATACTCCAATGGGACCAAAGCCATTTATCGGTATAAATTTAGCGGGGGTATTGATTGGATCAAGAGTCGTGTGAATAATATTCACAAGGACCGATGGTGCAGTTTAGATCCCTGCAAAATAACCAAGTGCTTCGTAGAAGCCCAAACGAGAGAGTTGCAGACATCCTTCTTACATTACGAAGGAACTATCTTCGATCATTGGTTTGGGTAATCACGGGGCATACTCCTTGGGGCCATCATATGGCGACCATAGGCATCATCGAGAATCCGAACCCCCTGTCTGGAGGAATAACAGGATAGCACAGAGCATTTTCACTCCACTTGCCCCGCCTTTGCGAGGAGGCGCATATTAGGGTCAGATATTTTGAGAATGGATAAAGTACATCCCTTATCCCTGTACAGATTCATAAGAGAGCCAAAGAAGTTTGAAAAGGTGTAACTTCCTTTCCAAAATCCTCTATCTCCCCCTTCACCCAAATATGTTTCCATGTTTACAGTACAAGGAGCATCAATGTCTGAGTGCTTAGATACCTCCTTCTTCGCCGGCTCTCCGGGCTACCCCACTTCTATCTATCTATCTATCTATTCCCAGCTGAGCTTACCATTACACCATGGAGGCCAGCTTGGAAAATAAATTACAATGTTTGTGATCAGTGAAGGATGAAGCAGACTTTATGTTGGCTTGTTGGTGAGGAGAACACAGATCATTGTAAGGGGTGAGATTATTATCTCAGACCGTGAATAATGAGACCACTGGAGGACCATGGGTAGACTCGAGAAGTCTAGAATGGTTCACAGACGGGTCCAAAACAAATACCGGAGTCGGTGCTGGGGTTTATGGACCCAATACCACAAACCTCAGCGTCTTTCAGGCTGAAACTCAGCAATTTCAATCTTCGTAAGGAGAAATCTGAAAAGAGGCATCAAGGGCGCGCACATAGCTATCTATTCAGATAGTCGAACTGTATTACAAGCATTAGCTTCATATTCTTTAAAATCGGAACTATGGAAAAATGCTTCAATAACCTCATCTTTAGGTGCGCAAATGAGGTTGCAATTTGCTGGGTCCCGGGTCATTCAGGGATCGAAGGCAACGAAATTCCTGACGAACTGACTAGGGCCGGTTCCGCAACAAGCCTCATAGGTCCAGAAGCATACTATACTATCAACTAGACGGAGGCTAAATCCATGGTAGATAACTGGCAGCATAGTCTCAGAATGTCATACTGGGAAGAGATAGAAGGGGTTCGCCCAGCGAAAACACTCATAAGGCCTTTCATATACAGCAGAGAACTGCACAATGTGTGGACAGCAGACATAAGAAAAATAGTAGGTTTTCTCTCAGGTCATTACTACCTGAAATATCACCCGACTAAAATCCACATTATTGACGATACGGAGTGCTGGTACTGACTAGAAGAAGAAGAAACCACAGAGCTTATGCTGTGCAACTGGATTGCGTAGCCAAGGACTAGAATGAACATATTCCACCGCGACCAGTTGGCTCTGGAACAAAAAGAATGCTCCTGTTACGGACATTCTTAAATGCATCCATATAGTGGAAGATAATGAAAGAACATGATTTTCATCCTTTCTCTAGACAAGGAACATCTAGGTAAAAAAGGACACGAGGACTTTACTTGGGATGCTTTGACATCACCAAACGGACGAAACGCTAAGGCAAAGGGTATAGTAGATCGGACAGTTTTAAGCACATGGATCACTAATGACCAAATGTAGAATGACACAAGAGATGTTTTAGGTAGTATGTAGCCATCTACTTAAGTAGACACGCCTTAACAAAAACCAATATAAATACCTACTCGGATAGCCAGGCGACCATCAAGCCAATGATCTCGGTGGCATTGAAATCAAAGGCTAATATCAGCACCGTCACCAGGTACGCCTAATATTGGTTCCAGGACAAATGGATATTGAAGGGATGCTGTTGAGCGAACCAGACATGGTACCAACCTTCCTCTGACTAAGGACAAATGCGGGGTTGGAATACCAATTGCCACCTGCAAACTAATGTTGAGGGATAGCATCGTGCGTGAGGCCAATATGTCTTGGGCAGACGAAGGCAATCGCTTAACGACTTGGCTAATGTGGCCGGAACTTGATAGGAAAAAATCTAAAGACTTGGTAGCCGGTCGAGAGAAGATATCTCTAAGGTCATGGCTTATATAATTGGCCATTGGCTATTCCGCAGGCTTGCTCTCAGGTTGAGAGTATTCTCTCATGAATACTGCGGAAGCTGTGGTGATGAAGAGGACGAGGAGACTGTGTAACATCTCTTCTGTAGGTGCCCGGTTCTACCTAGAAGTAGAGCGGCTCTATAACCAAATACGCTTTCAGCTCCCTTACGAAAGTGTCCGACGCGAAGGTCAAACAAATCCTACGCTATATTAGGGCTTCGAAATGGCTTCATGAGTGAGGTAGAGATGCATTGTTACGCGGTGGTATCGCAATGGACTCACAGTAGTCTGAGTCAGTTGTTCTGCAGGCTGGCTGCCACGAAAATCTTACCTAACCTAATCTAATATCTTTGATACGTCATACGACGATATTTTTCGATCATTTTTAAGATTTGAAAGTCTCCGTCTTTGACTGATATTTAACTTCATAACGATTACAAAAACGGGAATCGAAAAGAAAAGTTGCCAAATTTCATACAAAATGGGGAACTGAAATTCGGTACTTTCTAAAAAGTATTTCAAATTCGTGGATCGTAATTATTATTTCTATATTTTGAAAAAAAGTTCTGAACATGACAAGATATTCCACCAACATGTCTGCTAATTGATGGTTCACATAAAATTGTCTCTAAGATCTTGGACGTGTCTTTTAATTCATAGGTCGATTGTTTAGTCTTTGAATTTCTGCAGCTCCTTGGGACCTAAATTAAATCTGCCAATTTCAATGTCCCACATTATATTTATATAACTTTTTTCCTCAGTTGTTGCCTTAGAATCTATCTTTCGATGTTTAACTGCTTCATTAAACACTCCTTGGCAGATTAGCAAATTGTTGGCTGCCAAATTTTGGTATAGCCAAATAATTTACATAGGGTCATAATTATGATAATTTCGTTCCTTTGATGGTCAGCAAGGATTTCACAACTGTTCTTATTTCTCATTATGCCATTGAATCATGTTTTTCCTCTATAATAAAATTCTCCATTAATGGTGACACATTAAAAAGATTGCAGGCGACCTTTTACCGGCAGAGGTTAAACCCAAAAACCCAAGGCGAATATATAAAAAGGCCTCTTTAAACCCGAAAATCCGTCGGGTATATATAAAAGTGTGTTTTTTATGTCCGAAACCCCCGTATATATAAACGTGCTTCCGTAACTTAACTTCAAGAAACCTCACCTTCACCTTGGAAAAGTTTAAAATCAAGAGTCAAGGAACATGACGAATGAAGGAACATATATCTATTAATAATATTGTTTAGCTAGACACGATAATGATGCACCCTAAAAGTATGCTAAATTATTGTGTGATGTGATCTAAAAATCTAACCACATCTCATCAAATGAAAGCCTTCTTTTAGAGTGCACGATTATCGCATGCTGCACGATACGAATGAATAAATCGTTTTATAGAATAGCAGCAGAGAGATGTGAAACTCAGATACTCCCTAAATACGCACAGCTTTGATGAACAGATTATCTATCAAATTGGCTGATTTGATATCTAAAGTGCGATACTCCATGCAAGAATCAACGCTTATCTTTTAAGCTATACTTATATCGATATATATATCTGGCATATATAATTTTAGATAATCGAATTCTGTGCCAAGTAATTTTCGAGCAAATTAAGATTACATTTTTCAACTATAAACTCATGTCTGTCATGATGAAGATTTATTTCAGTATTAGGATTAAGAACTAATGATGAACAGAACGCTGATGAAGGATGCAAAAAAGCATTCAGTTCTATAATAATGCGGATAATCCTACATGCCCACTTATATCCTTATGTAAAGAACAATATTAAATCAAGAAGCATTTCGAAGAAATTGAAAATACTACTCCTGTGATCCATAATCCCGAAGCAGGAAGTTTTTCCATATCGATGAAAGTTAAATGACTACTCCTGTTGCTCATAATCAACTTACACTTTCAGTTTTACAAGTTCATATCCTTTAATTTCTTGCCAAATTCCTAGAAAGGTTCGTTCAAAACTTATTTCACTTCTTCATGCCAAACTAATGACATTTTCTTGAAGCACTGCAGGAAGAAAATCATGTTCTGCAATTGTCTGTAGACGAGGAATGTATATAAAACCCCTCCAACATTCCAGAATTTTATTCTAGGACAGATTCTCTTGTGTACTTTATCTGTGAAAATTGGGGAATTTTTACTTTAATGTCCACAAACAGTTGATTGTTCACCGAATATTTCATTGGAGTGCTCATCAACTTCCTGCCACCAAATTCCTCAGTACTCCTTTACAATTAATGAATACTCAACTTCCTACAAAATAAACGGGGATTCCTCTCTACTCAATAATCCTTAAGTGAAAGTGATTACATGCTACTAGGTCAGGAAAGACCTACATTTAGTTCCATTCAGGGAAGAGAATTGAAGACACTCAGGCTTGTATTTGCAGAATAAAAGTTATTGGAGGAGTCCTAGAAGGCGTCTATTCAGCAGTACGGGCCAGGAAAACTCTGTTTTCACGCCCAGATTCATGCAATATTTTTCTGTTTAAGAGAGGAACTAGACAGATCGCCCAATTAGAGTCACATCTATATTCACTCCGGTAGCAAGGCGGGATTACTAGCACTTAACGCCTTCGAAATTAAATCGATATTAACTAGTTTGGAACCTGTTGCCTGGTACTTCTCAAAACACTGTCATCATGTAACAGAATTTATCTTATATGGGTGCCAGGCCACAGTGGATACATAGGGAACGAAGAGGCAGATGAGCTCGCTAGGAAAGGAGCTGCCAGTAGTTTTACTGGACCGGAACCATTCTGTGGGTTGCCTTCGAGTTCAACCAAACTTAAAAGCAAGCAATGAACTGAGGCAGAATCGCACCAATATTGACGGAAACTAAAGATATTAGGGTGGCTAATACCTTCATGCCAGAACATTCACGCAAGAGAACTACAGAGATACTTAGTCTCAGCCGTGTAGGCATTCGCATAGTCGCAGGATTTTTGACTTGTCATCGAAGAGTATTGAAACACTTACATAAAATGCGAATCAGTCATACTGAGTATTGTAACGAGTACGAGGAAACAGCAGAGCACTTACTATGCCACTGTAATGGTCTAATATGCACCCGCCTTCGATACTTAAGTTATCACCACCTAGAACCACCAGAAAACCGCGGACAAATCTCCAAAGCATATCTCAGAGAATTTGTAACTTATTGACTAGGTGACTAGATCCAGCTTTTCTTTTAATCTTAATCTTAATGGAGGAGTCAAGAAGTCCTTACAATTAGTTCCAATCAAGAAAGATAAATGAATAAACCTCTCCTCTTTTCAGAATAATCCTTAATTGGAAGTGGTAAGATACCGCCAAGTCAGAAAATTCCTGCAACAAGTTCCATTCAGCAAAAAGAATGAAAACCTTTCCTGGCGTTTGCGTGTTCTTTTCATTTTTTATCCTCAGTAATATCTGATAGATTTACATTGAATTGAAGCATAGGATCATGTACGTTTATCTCTAACTATTTGCACAAAGTACGTACTGAAATTAGTATCATGATTTCACCCGGAAGCTTTACCGAATCTATGATTTATATAAGAGTAGCTGGAAATTTTCTGAATTAAAAATATGTACTTGTATTGTCACACCTCCCGAAATTTGTGCCATTTAATATTTTAAGGGAAAAAGGAGGAGGATCTATAAGAGAGGAGAGGAGGATCTATAAAAGCGAAGAGGAGGATATTTCTATGTAACTGATGATCTGGTATTATTCTAAACCCAGACGCACCCTCAGATGCTAGTTTTGGGAGTTGAATCCTGTCGAAAAAAAGAAGAACCGAGTTTGTACTTTGAACGAAATAGAAAATATAATATATAATTGACAAAAACAGAATACATTTATGTATATACAGTATGTGAGAACAAATTCACCTCCGAGTAAGACCTCGAAGACCCCCTCCAAAAATTTTTCCTTGTGAAACTTAATATGCAGGAAGTGGTTGTGGCAATTTCACTAAAAAAGCATAATGATCTCTTTTAATGGGTTTGAACAGCAACTCTCTTGCAAATCTCTTTCTACCAGAAGTCCTCGTAAAATTTGTTTAGGAAGGCATTAAGTGGGTAAGTTATTCTTCTTCTCTGCCACTACTGGATGCGCAAATAAACCAAAAAATTAAATCAAATTATCAATTTTTAATACTCCGCGTCCAGCTAACACAAGCACCTTATAAGCATGAATATCCATAAATGATCTATTCCCCACATTCCTCCTACTACATGTGACAATTCAATATTATCATTTGCTTGCCGCTTATGAAGGCTCCACTTGTACTCTCTACGTAAATGCACACACACATGCACACATACACATGCATAAACACAAATTTGGTGCCAAGTAACAGGTGCAATCGAACAAAACCGGTTCATGCTTCAATAAATACTAAGCATCTATTTATAGAACTAATGAACAGTTATTCAAATGAGAAGTTGTTGTTGCAAAACTAATTTGCAGTCCACATTTATCAGTGTTTTTGATTCGGTTGCGATTGCGCGTTGGATTTGCATATTAATTTCCCTGCAAACCGGCGATAATACTCAACGGCAACACACCCGACCAAAGTTTCTAAAAGAAGAAACCCCGTAAAGTCCCTATGAATTAATACACAGGGTGCAGGGTAGAAAATGCCGCATTCTCTCAAGGGCGTTGGACGATTTGGGTGTGGAAGCTTTGACCGGGCTACTCAGGAATTCATTTATTGTAGTAGTGAATCTCGGTAACTCTAGTTTGATCTATACAGAAAGTCCTATTATTCCATAAAGGGATGCCAGACAAATAGAAGAGATTATTTCAGATGGGTCCAGAAAGTCACTGAATCGCAGAAGAAGGAAGGATAATACAGAAGCAAACGAAACTGTGGTTTGGACCGTAGAGAAAGTCACATCGTATCGTTTTTATCGTATTCCATAAAGGAATACGATAAAAATAAAGAAAGCAATAGATGGGTCCAGAAAATCTCTGAATCGCAAAAGATGGACTGATAAAAATAAAGGGAAGGTCGCTCTGGTGTGGGACATACAGAAAGAGATATCATTTCATGAAGGAATGTGAGAAAAATGGAATCAATAGTATTTGATTATAGATGGGTCCAGAAAATCACTGAATCGCAGAAGAAGAAATAATAAAAAATAAAGAAAGGTAGCTCTGTTTTGTGCCATAGAAGAAGTCATATCATTCTACAAAGGAATGCCATAAAAATAGAGGACAGAATTTTAGATAGGACCAGAAAGTCACCGATTCGCAGAAAAAGAAAAGATAATAAAGAAGGAATGGTAGCTCTGGTTTGCTCTATAGAGAAATTCATATCATTCCACAAAGGAATGCAAGAAAAATAGAGGAGAATATCATAGATAGGTCCAGAAAGTCACTGATTCGCAGAAGAAAGACTGATAATAAAAAAGGAAATTTGGCTCTTTGTGGGTCTACGGAGAAAATCCATAAAGGAATGGGAGAAAAATAGAATTCATAATATTGGATTTTAGATAGATCCGGACAGTTACTGAATCGCTGAAGAAGGAATAATAGTAAAGGAGGAAACTAACGAAATTATTCAAGATTTTTTTTTTTAAATATTAGGCACCATACCAAGTAGGAATGACTGTAAGAAGTGAGAGGTTCTCGCGAAAGGGAGTACGCCAATTTTCACCGATGGTTCCAAGATGGAAGCTCGGGTGTGAGCGGGAATATATTACGATCCCTTAAATTTTCTACTATCCTTCAAATTACCATCGATATCTAATGTCTTTCAACTGAAAGTCTTTGTAATTTGGCAGTCAAGCGCAGAGCGCTGAAGGGGTGCAACCAGAACAAACACATATCCATTTAATCCGACATTCAAGCAGCAATAAGGGCGCTGGTTTCATCTCTTATCAGCTCTAAGCTAACCGGGCTCTGCAAGGAGGAATTCAATTAATTATCGACCAACATTATAGGGTTATAGGATACAGGAATATTGATGACAATGATAAACGAGTTGGCCCGTAGAGACTCGTCGAAAACCGACCAACTATTTTCCTATATGAACACTGGCGTCTCCCTAACCGCTGTTAAGGGAAATAGATACACTCACGTCCACTGAAAGAGGTGGAAAAACAATACGACATGTGAGAAACTTACCTGGGCGGCTGCTTCCTGGACTCTCTGGGGAGGCATATCGGACGAAAATAGTTTTTTTCAAAAGCTCCAAATGTCGTACCAATAAAGTGAACAGCAGTTCGCTAACAGAGGGGACTTTGAACTCAGCCAAGCATTATTAATGGCATTCATAATGTGGTTATTGAAACTATCTTTTGGGTCACAGTTTCCAACCAATCCTACGATAGAATCAACGGATATTAATGGCTTGTTATCAATGCAAATATTAGCAGATTGGTAGAATCTGCATTTCTTATAGTGAAGATATAAGCAATTTATGTCACTCCAGTCACTGAGATTGTTTAATTCAAATTGAACCAAGTGCGAATCATTTGGATGTGATTCAACGAGCGAAAAATCTCCACTTCATCGGCAAACATAAAAACTGACAATGGAACAAACGGAAGGTAGAAGATAGAAAATAGTAAAGGAGCAAGGTGCTGGAAATTCATCAGAGAGTAATCCTGTGCACTTTAACACTTCGTGGTTCCGTTGTTACAGATACGATATTTCCCTATTTAAAAGTAATTGATGGGAAGCCAAACATCGAGAGTTTATCTTCTATCAATCTATCTATATAGTATCTTCTATATTCTATTCATCTATCTCTATATTTTCTATATTTTTATTCTATTTATAAAATGAAAATTAGTGCGGTTTTTTCTTCCGAAGAGGACGCTACATCTTTGGACAGATGTTCTTGAAACTTTCACCTAATTTTTGTAAAAAAAGGATGTTGTCATGGACTTTATTCCTATCTGGTAGGTAGGAGATAAATTCTAAAATTTGGAGCCAGGATTTTATTAAAAGTAAACGTCTTTACATCGAAATGTGTAAAATTTGAGTAAAAAATAAAGGTCCTTCTTCTTCTACTTCTATGTATACAATTTTATTATATAATTATTTTGGAAAAAAGGAAATCTTTTCATTTTAAGATATTTATAAAATTAATTACCATGAAATTAATAATTAATTAATAAATAATAATTAATAATAACTAAAGAAAAGAACTGAGTGCAAACTCCCCAATTTATTGTCAATCCCCAATTAGGTGTAGTAATGTAATGTTTTTCATCAGGGTTTTTATTAGATTAAAAAATATGAAATTAATAATAAATTTTTAAATAATTAGTAATAAAAAACAAAGAAAATACTCAATGTCCACTATTGTCAGTTGTGAACAGAGCAGGATTCAAGGAAAAATAGAAAAGGTGAATGATTTAAGTTAGTTGAATTTAAGGGCTCCACCAAAAAAAGTCTGCAGTAAATCACTCCAAAAATCGTGAAAGATATCGAAGGAACTATCCTTAGGTTCCTACCCTAGATAACAAATTTGAAAGTTGTGTTGAAAGCGATTGGATTTGAGGGTAGCAGCCAATTTGGAGTGTTCTTGAACTTGAGAGTAATGTTCTACCTTATATTTATTTTTCAAATGCGCCCATGCTAGGAAGTTCTTTGTTATTATTTTTCAAATTGAACTATGTCTTTATTAATTAATATACCAATATTTATACCAGTACCAATATAATTTGTATACCAAATGTTATTATTATTTTACCAATTAAATTGTTTATTCATTTATCCTCATGCCTCAATGTTTATTCATTTATCCTCATGCCAATTTTTTGAATCTTATCCTTTAAATTATATTATCGACGAGAGGCAGACTCAAAAATTGTCCTGAGGTTGCTGTCCAGAGGAAACTGAAAATAATAGCAAATAACTTCCTGTCTTTTGGACCTTGAACTCACAGAAAATACAATTTTTTTAATATTCAAATGGAGGCCAGGAAGACATTTTTAATATATAATTTGACGAGCGCAAGCGACTTTTTCGAACCTTTTGAGAATCAAGGATGCCTCACGTTGCGTCCATTCTCAAAATTGCCTTCTCTTGTTTCCATAAAGTCAGTTGATCGGGCTCATTAGCAACCGTCTGCTTATAGAGAGGGCGTTAAGAAACCTGCATTTTCAAGGGCTGCAGATACTCCCATAGGTAGGCGAAGTTCCTCCCAGACACTATGAGACACCAAGTACTCATAGTAGAGTCACATATATACTGACTAAAAGCAACCATCTTATATATGGAAATGAAATGTAAGCCACGCAAGTTTTTAAGTTAAAATACTATTTATAAAAATTATTTCTTTTCGGAGCTTCAAATTTATTTTTGTAACTTTAATTCAAGGGATAATTTTTGTCGTGATTTTCCACTTATTCAATATAAATGTACAGTATGGCCTCCCTTTGGGACTCCACATTTTAGTATACACCAATAACCCAATGAGGTCAAATGACGTTTTCGTACGTTTCAGATCCTGTCAAGCAGTCAAGTACTCCCAACAGGCATATTCATTGACGTGATGAATACCCTGCCAACCAGTCAAGGCTTGCTCACTATGCCGAGTTGTGTGTGCCATACGCAGGAATTATTTTATTCATAGACCCTGTTTCTGGATCTTAGTTTAAGTTAGGGTAGAATGGCAGCCACTTAGGGAAAACTCACTTCAGCACTTAAAAGCTCACTGTGATACCAGTTCTTAGGGCACTCGTATATCAATAAAATTACACTCTATTTTGGAGCAGTGCTTTATCATTTTATTGCTTTCGTCTTTACAAGCTCTGAGCTGGATATCCAAATCGATTTAAGGACATCCGTCTACAATTTTTGGTTTCGTTAGTCTATTAGGTACATCTATATACCTTATTAGCAAAAGATCTGTCTTCGTCTGTCCTCATTTTGTTTGAAGTTATTCCTCTCCCTTACGTGCTCCTGCCACACAAATTTGGACCAATTATTTTCCTATTTCAACGTAATTCTTTTTCTAATCATAGTGTGGAATCCGTTTGATTGTGAGATCGAAGTCTGAGTTTAATGGTAATTCCCCACTATTGAGGACCCCCCTGCCCCACTCAACCTTGGAGTTAATTCACTACTTCTGCCACTGTTCTAGTTGAGTGTTCTGCTAGTAATAAATGCCATGCCTTAAGCAAATATTACAGTGGTATATTTAGTTGCCAATCGGAACAGGAGACTTCTTAGAATCCTACCTTTATTTGTTTTCGTTCTACATGAAAACATTTCTGCTTAACTCCATAGAAGCTCTAGTGACACATGATTCCAAAATATCGCGGAAGGATGCAGGAAACCTGCTATAATCCTCATTTCATGCGTTTAAAACTGTATAAGAGCATTCCTTCTTAATACCAAAGAAGCGATGTGTGACACTTGATTACAAAAAATCATAGAAGGAATCTAGAAACCTCCTAGAAGCTTGCCTTTAATTGCTTCAATTCTATATAAACACATTTCTGATCATTTCCAAAGAAGTCCTCTGACATAAAAAGATCACAGAAGGGTAACGAAGATTATATAAGCCCCTCTCCTCTTCAAAGCTTCTCGAATATGCTTGGAACAAATTTAAAATAGTGCAGAACAAATTGTTTTTCCTCCAAGGACCTTCAATTATATCCGTTCCTCTGTGTCTGTGGTATTATCGAGTGTGTCCTGAATTGAGTTCCCCGATGATTGGCATTACTCATTCTATAATTATCCTTTTTAAAATTGTAGCATGCGAGGATGTCTCTCTCATGAGGAGGTGATTTAATATAATATTATTAGTATACCTTAAGCCATAATAAATAATGTCATTAAGGGTTTGGGGGAATGAAAATGACTCCTGACTCAATTCGAAGAGAAAAAGGTTTAAAAGAAGCATTTTTGAGACCATGCCCGGGGCAGGAATCGAACCCACGACCCCGAGTGATACAATATTAATTTCAACTGTTTTCCAATATGACGAAACACCGTTTATAGTATTATGAGAAAACGTTTCTTATGCCTGAGATTGCTCTTGTGAAGAAGGTGTGTGGAAACAGGATCGTGGGATTTAATTGGTCTTCAGCAATCTCTTTCTGCATGACGAGGAAAGGAATGCATATATGTATAACCCATAATTTATTCACATATTATATACTATATATATCTTAATTAATAAAAGTTTAATACCATATGAAGTATTGTAAATCTGTTCAGAAAGCGGCTAGCAAACGAATGAGCTTTGTGTACCATCCGAGAAAGCCACACATAGACCTGTCAGGTCCTTCCCACTGCACACCATAATTAATTATGACAGCAAGCGTTTAGGGGAATCAGTTCTATCTATTGAGGCCTTCGACTCGAAAAGAGAACATTTTTTAGAAAGAAACTTTTTTAAGGCCAAGCTCGGGTAGGATTTGAACCCACGACTCTAAGTATGAGCATGCTTAAGACTTGGCTACAGAGGGCGACTATATCCATTTAAGGTCATAACGATATAATGTAAAAAAGAGATATGATATAAGGGAATTTTATCATCGAAGCTAACCCAATTGCTGAAATCTCATTTAGACCCTCATATCAGAGGGCTCCTTTGCGTGTTATTGGGGCACCTCGATAATACGCGGTATATAAGCATAGGAACTGCTCCAAAGTTTCCTTCATACCCTACTCTCCACACATCCTGCATGTCTCGTTATCTGTGAGTCCCATCTTTTTAGCGTGTCCATTCATTTGAGACCAATCCTACCTACCTGACCCATCAGTGGATGTCTTTTCGTGTAGGTTGCTCTTCGCCCATTTATTGTTCCTTTTTATGCGAGGATACTGGTTTTTAGTACGATTAGTTTTATTTTCGTTGTCTCTCAGCTGGATAAGTTGGTTTAAGTGGCTATCAAAGGCAAGGGAACTCGGCCATAAGACACACGTAGGCCATACATAGGCCACAAGTTTTTGGACAGAACGTATACTTACTCAGAGTCTATTTGGATCCTCACTCCTGCCATTTTCAAAGTAGGACCAACCTCCCCAAGTCTTTTATATTGCTTGAATTGGGTTTGATTGATTGTCTCTCAGAGTGGATAATAATTTGTTGAACAGAAGACGTCTTTCAATTATCCTTTGAATGATTCTCTTTAAGGAAGTTTGAGCATTTATAAAACTATTCCTACTATTCTTGGGTAATTTCAACAGTCCGGATTAATTTTAAGCGAGAACCGCTTTTACCTGAGGAAAATTCAATGCCTCGACACCATTCCTTTAACTGGTCTTCGTTTGTTTCAAGAGGGCAGCTTACTTTTTAGAGGAGGGCCTCTTGCTCATGATGCGAATTGAATAACTGGAATAGATATGAAGATTTCATGTTCAAGTGGTACGCATGTTTTCCTGGTTTACCACTAATGACACCCAACCCTTTTTTAACACGGCAGAAACCAATCAGTGTGCTCAAGTGTGCCTTTGATGAACTAAGGTGCCACTCCTACCTACATTCCTTGTGGCGTTCAATGAAACTTTATAAGAGACCGGTGCTAGTTCAGCTCCAATTCGAAATGAAAAGAGGAGTTGCTCTTGGTTGGTTGGTTTAAGTAGCGCTTGTTCGCCGTTTTATTGCCACCTCCTTAGTTACCGCATTGTGGGGATTGTTGTGTGACTAAACGAAATACGCATTGATGTATGTTATAAACATTTCGTCAGGTTCACATATTAAAGTAGCTCCTTTATGTCTGACACAAACACCTCTTCAAAGCCATTGAAGCTTGGTTTGCCCAGTGTGTACCTTCCATAGAGCTGGAGATTTGCAGAGGAAGTGAGTTAGGGTTTCTTTCACCTTCGATTGAAAGCAGCTTTTCCAGTATACGTTATGAGGGATCCCCATTCTGGCTGCTTATTCTCCAAAAGGTCAAAAATTTGTTGTGACTGTCGGAAGTCTTGATACATTTCTTCGGTTTTTGTTGGACATGTTGGACGCAGTGGAAATGGAAGAAGAAACTGATCAATTGCCTTATTGTTTAGCTTAAGTTTTTAAGAAGTTTTATGCTAAAGTTATCCTCCTAATATCCTCCTAATATCTCTGCGGACACCCCAAGAGATTTAATTCATACGATTTGTACAGATATAAAAAGGATAAAAGTGCCAAAGTATGATTCAAATATGGGTTAAATGATTCAAGACCTTCCGAAAGTTGCAGTGAAACATATATACATATCTATCTATCTACATCTATATATCTATAATATGATAATAATGCTTCGTTGGGGACATTTTCCAGAAACTCTCAGAGCTACTAATAATGCTGAAGACTGGTAAGGATCCATATTTATGCAACTCATACAGACCCATAAGCTGAATATCAGTACATTTTAAAAATATTGAGAAGCTACTGCTGAGAATAATTAAATTAGTCCTTACAGAAAATGATCCAGGCTAAAATGATTGATATATAAACTAAAGATGAGTACCTGAATACACGCAAACTATGCGCTGAATAGAAAATTCAGAGTTAGGCATAATAAACTGATAGCTATCCCATATTAGCGGGGAAGTTTCCCATTAAGGAAGTACAGCAACCTTTGCCGAGTATACCGCAAGTCTCAGTATTGATCCTGTTCCAAAATTGGCCACATATAAAGTACAGGGACATTTGAAAGATATAGAACTGTGCTTAGGTAGATGGAAGACTAAAGCAAATGAGGAAATGCAAAAAAGTAACTTTCTCTTAAAAAAGGACCTGTTTATCTTTCCAAATAACGACTCTACAGAAGGGCACTGTAGAAATTGAAGATTGCAAATCCCGTCTGGAAAATCAGAATTAAGTATTGTGGGTACCAACCTTCCTCTGAGTACGGACAGATGCGAGGTTGGAATACCAATTGCCACCTGCAAACTAATGTTGAGGGATAGCATCGTGCGTGAGGCCAATATGTCTTGGGCAGACGAAGGCAATCGCTTAACGACTAGGCTAATGTGGCTGGAACTTGGTAGGAAAAAATCTAGAGACTTGCGTGGCTTGTCAAGTAAAGATATCTCTAAGGTCGTGACTTGTATGATTGGCCATTGGCTATTTCGCAGGCATGCTCTCAGGCTGAGATAAACACTGCAGTAGCTTAAGGGATGAAGAGGCGGAGGACACCGTGGAGCATATCTGTAGGTGCCCGGCTCTAGCTGGAAGTAGAGCGGACTCTTTACGAAAATATGCTTTCAACTCTCTTATGGAATTGTCCGGCGCGAGGGTCGAACAAATCCTGCAATTTATTACGGCTTCGAAATGGTTTCACGAGTAAGGTAGGGATGCAGTGTTGCGCGGGCGTATCGCAATAGACTCGTAGTTGTCTGAGTGAGTTGATCTGTAGACTGGCTATCACGAAAACCTTCCCTAACCTGAATTAAAAATGATATTGTTCCACATGAGGATTAAACCATGCTAGACACTGAACTGTGGGATACAGCTTCTAATTCAAATATTGAAACAGATCAAAGGTTGCTATCTAAAATCTTGAGGAATAGGAAATGGGAATACCATGAGGAATTGTGTAGCTCCATGGTACGTTAAAAATGCGAATATTTATAAAGATCTAAACGTGAACACCGTGCAAGATGGAGACTGTCCAAAACGTTCAAAAATACATTTTCTTCTGTCTCTGGACGACGCGGTGGGGTTGGGGCTTATGAGTTTTAAGTATAGTTCCAAAAGTTTATATTAAAAGGCTAGAATTGGTAAGCAAATTGAACAAGGTGTACTGGGCCAAGAACGCTTCCTTGTGGCACACCCGCTAAGATTTGGAACTCTGTGGAACAACATTGGTTGAGCTTAACAATAAATCTTCTATGACTCAAGTACGACTCTAGGATTTTATGTGAATGTGGAGGCAACAAGCTTTTAATTTTATAGATGAGTCCTTCGTGGCAAACTTTGTCAAAAGCCTGAGCAACATTGAGAAACAGTGCGGAGCAGTATTTTGTATATTCATATTTCACTTGCCATGCGATGAACTCGCCCCATCCTGCTATATGGTTGGCGAAATCCGATCTGGTGATCGGATAGGGTTATATTTTTGGGAGACAATTTATGCAGCAAGTATCTTTCGAAAAGTTTAGATAACATGGGTAACAAATTGACTGATCTTATAAATTGGTACCAATGTAGAATCCTTTCCTGTTCTTGCTATCGTAATTATTTTGGAAAGCTTCTAAATTTGCTGTTAAAGATGTTGGTAAGATAAAATAATGCATTTGCAGGTATAACTCGGAATCCTAATCGGATCGTATTGCCATTGCACCTTCCAATTTTTAGACACTTTCCATACAGAGAAGTTGGTTGCGTCTGTGCAGTCTAAGCTTTGGACGTATCTGTCAATCTGTCCTCTCTTTGTTCTTCTCCCAGTGCAACTTTGAGGGCCTTTTCTGCTGCCTTCAATTGTTTCGAGATCTGGAGACTTGTATTTTTGCCATACGCGTCGTACCAAACTTTTCTGTTCCCAAGGGTATCAAGGGGAACTACTCTTTTTTATTGGTTGTTCAATATTGTTGGGGTTGTGCTTAATGCCGCTTCAGCCAAAGTTGAGTTGAACTCACTAAGTTTATCTGCGATCTTAGAAAACTACGGTTTTGAGAGACGACTTCCAAGGAAGGTGACTACTGATATATTTCTTCTATGCAAGCTAATTAATTTGATTAGTGTTAAGATTAGGATTGGTTTTTATGTGTTCCTGGTTAGTTCACATGTTTCTTATTATGGGAGAGTGATTAGAAGACAGCTCGAAACATAGTTTCATTGTTATGTGACCTCTTTGAATGGCATTGTTTCTAGAACAGCAAAGTCGAGAATGTCTTGTATATTCCGCCAATCAGTAGGACAGAAAATTGGTTATCCAGATGAAACAAAATCCAAAATGATGTTTGCTCTTAAAATAGTTCTTCTCTGCCATTATAAATGATTGTACTGCGTTAAGTGAGGTTCTGCAATGAAAAACAGTATAGTTTGTATGTAGAAAATCATGCCAAACTGGACTCTTATAGAAAATTCTGTGGTGAAGGAGTCAGCTAGGCTGTGCAGGGTGCTTAAGAGGGACCGTGCAGTTAGGCTGGGCTCTCTTCTCAGATCTGATGGTTCTTATACTAATTCAATGGTTGAAGCCTACAATACCCTCCTGAAAACCCACTTCCCGGGAAGCAGAATCATGACTGACCCAGGAACTAGGTTGGATGTTGACAGTTCGAATGGTGGAATCACACGACGAAACTGGTATATGGCATCAAAAATTGTGACGTGGGAATCAATGAGGTTTTCTCTTTCCTTTTTTGACAACTTTAAGTCACCTGGCCCTGATAATGTATACTCAATTTAAAGAGAGGAGGGGATAAGTTCAATATGGCCTTGCTTGTCTTGCTCTAGGTTACGTACCATCTCTTTCCCGACAGGTTAGGATGGTCTTCATTCCCAAACTGGGAAAGGATGAGTACGCATTAGCGAAAAGCTTCAGGCCAATCAGTTTGACAGCGTTGATGTTGAAAGGTCTGGAACGTATAGTGGAGAAGTACATTAGGGCGGGTTTAATATTAAATAGCTCCCTTAGTATCTATCAGCATGCATACAAGAGTGGAAAATCATGCGAATCACCTCTGCTCGATCTAGAGTGTAATATTGAAGCAGGGCTGGAAACTGGCGATCTGGGGGGCATTTGATAATGCTACATTTGACTCTACGTGCTCGGCTACTAGAAGACATGATATGGACGAAACTGCTGTCAAGTGGATCCATCTCATGTTTTCAAAACGGCTGTTAACTGTTGGAGAAACGAGAATTGTACCGTGGCAGAAGTTTGCTCGAGGATGCTCTCAGGGTGGGGATACTCTCTCCTCTTCTGTTGTGTTTTGTAGTGGACTCTCTTCTGACTGAGTTACAGAACCATAAAATACACATCTAAGCATATGCGGATGATGTATGTGCACTGGCATCAGCAAAGTCCTTTAGGGCTTTGCGGACACTTACAGAGAACTCTGGACAAGATGGCTAAGTGGGGCACTTCCCAGGGACTTACTATTACTCCAAGTAAGACAACTGTGGCTCCAAAACTGAAAAGGAAAATGGGGCTGGCTGGCATCTGAATGAAAATGTCAGATGCTTTTCGGCTATGGGAAGTATGGCAACGGTATTCCAATCGGAAGTGTTTGCTATACTGAAGGTAGCGGAATGGGTAATTGAGAAGAAATGGTGCGAAAAGGAGACTAGAGCACAGAAGGCCCTAGAAAACGCGTTAACCACTTCAAAAATTGTCCAAGAATGTAAGTCAAGGCTTAACTCCATCGCAAGATGTAATTTTCTTGAACTTATTTGGGTTCCAGGACACTGTGGTGTTCGGGAGACGAATTAACTGATGAATTGGCAACCTTTGGATCTACGGGTACTCCAGTGCGACGGGGTATAAGTTTAACAGGGGGTATAGATTGGATCAGGAGCCATGTGAATAATATTCACAAGGACCGATGGTGCAGTTTAGTTCCCTGCAAAAGAATCAAGTGCTTCCTAGAAAGCCCAAACGAGAGAGTTTCAGATATCCATCTAACATTACGAAGGAAATACCTTCGATCATTGGTTGGGGTAATCATGTGGCGACCCTAGGCATCATCGAAAATCCGAACTGCGTCTCCTGCCTGGAGGAAGAACAGGACGGGAAAGAGCAGTTTCTCTGCGCTTGTCCTGCCTTTGCCAGAATGTGGAGGCGCATATTACGGTCAAATCTTTTGGGAATGGATAATGTACACAAAACCAACTTGACCAATTTTGGAGGTGACTGCCTGCCTACTCCACTTACTGAATCCACTTACTGATCCTAAACAACAATAGAACTCATACTCTTCTATATTATTTGTCCCTGGACAGACTTCTGAGATTCATAAAAGAGTCGAAGAAGTTTGGAAAGGTGTAACTTCCTTTCAAAAATCCTCTATCTCCCCCTTCCCCTAAATATTTTCCCAGGATTACAGTACAATTCGGCGGCTCTCCGATCTACCCCATTTCTATCTATCTATCTATCTATGTAGCAAATCATCATCTTTATATAGGCTTATGGCGTTGCCGTTCCACTGACAGATTTCTTTTATTTCTTGCAAGTTGCTTTTACTGAGTTCTTGGTACCCAACCCTACAAACCTCCAGGTTAGATTCAAACTTGAAAGCACGTTCACTTCGGGATTATGAGTGATGAATGATGTACCAAACTTCCCACCCACACACAACTAAGCCAGTTGCTAATTGTTGAACTTCACCTTCGTCTTCATCATTATGCTCCTCATTATTATCGTTACTAGCATGCAAACGGTTACATACTCCGTACAGAAGTACTAATTATAAACTTTCTATTTAAACAATCAAAGAGACGTCATGCTAATTGCTGCGACACATCGTGCGCAGTTTAATAATTATAGAATAAAAGTACGGAGACACTGAACATCCAAAGGGAACAGCTCGAGGTGGTACAGCTGTCAAGGTGGAAACTATAATTAACATTCATCGTTATAGAAAGTTGACAAAAACTTACTCCTTCCGCAGGGTACTTGTCCCCAAGTTTCACCATAGCGATAGAACAATTGGCAAATGTTTTCAATACCTTGTGCAGGTGATTACAATGCCGTTGCCACTCTTCCCCTTCCAAATTGACCCAACCTGAGCATTTTATAAAACGAAGAAGGTAGTTAACCCCTGACTGGTATAGATTATATATACCTCTTATGAAGTGGGATCCTAGTAAACGTTCCCTATTTCTAGGAAAAGTTGGACTTCTACAGAAGAGATGCTAGACCGTTTCCAGTTCTTCCTCGTTCCTCCAGCTGCGACAGAAATCATCCCATCTTCTTGTATGATTTCCTATTAGACAATGTCCCGTGAGGGTTCCTAATAGAGTCCTAATTTGTAGTCTATTGAGTCTAATGATATTATTGGATAGACGCAGATTTAGGGTCGGTCATGTTTGCCTGGCGATTTTGCAGGTATTGGCACAGATCCACCTTTGCTTGGTAGACTTAAACACTGTCTCCCTTATGAGAAGCTTACAAGTTGCGAGAGGTATACCCATATTCCTACTAACATTTGGCATACAAGTACCGTCTCTCGCAAGTTGATCTGCCCTGTAGTTCCCTGGTATATCCCTATGACCTGGCGCCCAGCATAAATGGATATGGAATTGTTTAGCCATCTCGATAAGAGATCGGCGAAAGTCTAAGACACTCCTCGATGTTATTTGAAATGCATCCAAAGCCCTTAGGGCAGCTTGGCTGTCTGAAATGTTTTCAGAAGAGATCTAAGGGTGGCAGATGTAGAATGATATCATCCTCTAGACATCATATGTCATCGTGTAGACATTCTATCCTGCTGACTGGCTGCTTATCTGTCACTAGCTCCCACTGGATCTGCTGCTATCGTATCTTTATCTTACCGTTAATACACAGCCTCTTCGTGTTGGGTCTCGCCCTTGCTCTAGTCTGGACTACCGCCACTTTCGGCTCTTGCACATCTGTATTCAAATTTTTCTTCCCAGACTTTTATATGATCTCAAAATCATACTCGGACAACTTGTACCCGAACCTTGCTAACCGAGGGGTCTGATCTCTCAAGTTTGCTATGCCACCCAATGGCTGCTGGTCAGTGTACATCTTAAATGGGCGCCCTAGCTGATACACTCTGAAGTTTTTTGTAGCCCAAACAATAGTCAGAAACTTTTCTGAGGTAGATCCCCTTTTCTAGAATGATATCTAATGCCAGGGTTGGCGTGGTTTTCATGGTGCCCCTTATCGCTAATTCTGCTGATCTCTGTGCATTTCGCAGCAGGTCCTTTTCTGCATTGCAGTCCACCAGATAGCATTTCAATATAGGAGAATGGGGCTGACAACTGCGGGCGAAAGCCAATGATCTACCCTAGGCTTAATTCCCCAGGTCTTACCTACAGCTCTTTTACAGGCATATAAAGCCACCAGGCCTAAGTAAATAATAACATAAAATAATGAAGTAAATAAAAACATAAACAGAGGTCAAATTAAATGCGAAGGATTATTTGACTTATCTTATTCAAATATGACACCAGCTATGGTAGCACCAGCACAACACCTCACAAATAAAATTACTCATTGGTGGAAGTACAAAAACTACTATATATAAGCTCAAAGACTGAGCTAAGATTTCCTCTCAAAACTGAGAAAGAAATCGACCTATATATCAGTTGAAAATCTCGCAAACGTAGTCGTTTTAGGTAGCTCCTCGTCCATGAAACTCCTTCAGAAATCGTTAGAGGCAATATCCAGCCTACTACCATGAGTACCGTTAGAACAGTAACTACGGAACCTTGGTCTATTTAGAGATAATACATCTTTTGAGAGCTTGACATTTATTTCCGGCCAGGTTTGTCTAGGTATTTTGCATCCTTTACCTTCAGACCAGCACCTTCCCGCTGTTCCCAAGGATGCTATATTAATTAAGAGCTTACTTATGGATATAGGAATTCCGAGATTTGACCTATCTGGTTGAATCGGGATGGTAGTGCCCTCTCGGGCAGCTTTTAGTTCGGGAACCCAGCTCATATGCAGACGAGTCTGCTTAGTTATCTCGTCTAAAGATTTGTGGCAGAACTTGACGGCTTTTGATGTGGTAATAGCCGAATCCAGGAAGCGCAAAACCGTTTTGCTGTCAGATAGAATACACATATCTTGGCCAGATATCTTCTTCTTCAGAGAGAGAGTCAGGAATACGTCGTAAGATAGACACATGACCCGCGTTCCTGGCATACCATTGATGCGTAGCTTTTAGCCTAATAGCTGAATTTACAGCCATTAAACACCTGTTATGTACGTGTCCAGCATTGTCCAGAAGGAGGTGGACTTTCCTGGGTGACCACTTTCTGGTATGACATTTAGTGGATTGACAGAACTGCAGTTTCTCGTAGAGATTCGTGGGAGATTGAGAGGGCACCAGCTTGTTTAGAAAAACACTGTTTCTAGTCTCCAGGTAAGCATGAGGACTGCAACCAAGAATACATGTGTTCCAAGCTGATAAAGTATCAATTGCCTCGTAGCATTTAGAACGCTATTTCTAGCTTATGTTGGGAAAGTGAGTCCAGAGTTTAGGCTAAATCAGCATGTGTTATCATCGGGGCGATGAGCTCAACAACTATCCGACGTCTGATTTCAATGGCTGTGAAAACTGCAGGCATTCTTAGATTCCGGAGTGTATAATAAATTGTTCTGACCAAATTGTTAATGCGATCAGAATGTTAAACTAAAATTGACAGTAAAAATTGTAAACTGGAAACCACACCGCCAACTGGACACTAAGTGGACACCAAGAGTACACCATCAACTTGCACTAAAGGAAAGCCATCAAAATGTATGGTTGTTTAGATATGGTTGGATAGAAGTGGGATAGTACTGTTATGTTAGATATGGTTAGGATATATGTGGCTTCAGAGGATTCAAAGACAATGTATTGTGAAATGCTCATTGACCATGTGTTTCAAGGACCTCATAAAGTCTACAGAACAGGTCATCCAATAGCCCAATGTTAGAAAGGTGAACTCGGATATCTTATGCATGAACTGTGCAATTGTCAGAAATAGTGAAAATATCATTAATGAACATTGAGAAGAGAGGACATGAATATTAAGGCAGACATGAATATTGAAGCCAAGAACAGACCACCCTGCAGTATACCCACATCCAATATTTTGAACCGCGTGAAATTATCACCGAATTAAACTCTCTACATTCAGTGGCGTAGCTAGGTAACCAAGGGCCCTGGGGCAAATTAAAAAATGGGGCCCCACTGGTATGTAAACTGATTAGGTTTTATCATATAAAAATATTAAATATACAAATACTTTAAAAATGCTAAGCTACTTAAGCTCTTTTTTTGTGCACTGCAGGGCAGGTAATAAAAATATTAAACAGTAACAACATAAATTACAATTAATACTTGATGTAAGTTTGGCTAATAAAACGAAATAGAGAAGATTCAAGGGTTTATTATATAAAGGTCGAGCCTACCAACTGACTAAATAACAATTATATTTACAATTTTTTCCTAGCTTTAGTTTTCGCAAAAGTATCAATGACTTCGTTTAAATCCAGGCTTGATGCGGTTTTGTTTTCAATTGCTATTAGCGATAAATGTCGGAGTCGAGTTTTGCCCATATTATTTCTTAAATAATTTTTTATTATTTTTAATTTGCTAAATGACCTTTCAGCTGCTGCAGAAGTGACAGGAATTGTAAAGAATAATAACATTGCTGTAAATACTTCCGTCAGGTCGCATTCTAGCACTCCATATTTGCTCATTATTTCCTTACATAATTGGTGAACAGTCCATGCTTGAGTTAGTTGAGGTAAAACTAGATGGTAAATATTAATAAATTGAAGTGAAAAACTAGGGCCTATTATATCTGAATATTTTCTTTGGAATTCGTCATACTTTTGTAATAAAGTTGCTTCATCAACATGTAATAAAAATGTTGGTGTTAGAAAATCGAATATATGACAGACTGCACTCATACCAATAAAACGTGTATCTAATTGAGATATTACTGTGTCTAGTACATTATTGAAAATCTCAATTTGAAATATTTTTTCTCGGTTTGGAAATCGGTGATCAGCAGCTAATTCATCAAAATGTTTTTTAACTTTTCTTTGCCTTTTTTCTTGAAAACGGGTATCAATACCATATTTTCTTGCAGTTTCACTGGCTTTGCACTTGAATAATTCGAAATCATTTCTATAAATTTGCAACTTTGCTTTGGTCTCTGCTAAAACTTTGCTCGCCTCACCCAAATTGATGTCGCATTTTTGTAAAGTTTTGGATGCATAATTTATGTCGTTCAATACACTGTGCATGAATTCGCAAAGCAACACGAACTCGAAATTTAGCAATTTTGTTTTAATACTCTCTGCTTCACTACGCTCATCTTTATTAGGACTCTTAAGAACTATTTCTGATAATGCTTTGATAATATCAAAATAACGAAGTTTTATTGCAGATATCGTATTGACCCTACTGGACCATCTAGTCGGATTAAGTTTTTTTAGAGTGGTGTCCGATTCGCCAGTGAATTTTGACAGTAGATCCCAACGTTTGATGCTGCTTCCGAAAAAGTTATACAAATCTTGCAACCTTGCGAAAAAAATCTGTATTTCCACACAACTGCTAACGGCATCATTTATCACCAAATTTAAATTATGAGTGGCACAATGTACGCACTTTGCGTTAGGCTGGATATCCTTAATATGTTTTTGTACACCATTATACACACCACTCATCACACTGGCTCCATCATAGCCTTGCCCCACAAATTTTTTTAAATCAATATTTTTGTCGATAAATAATGTTGTCACTTGGTGGACTAAATCTACTGCGCCATGTTTGATGGCTGCATAAAAGCCTAGAAACACTTCTTTTACTTCTATATCAATTGGCTGTCCATTTTCCGATCTGGTTATTACTGCATACCTCACAACAATGCTTAGCTGATCTACCTTCGATATATCCTGTGTCGTATCCATTATGATGGCAAAAAACGGTGACGCTTTAATTTGTTCTAGTAGATGGGTTTCGAGTTTGGCCCCCAAGCTCTCAATCATTTCATTTTGAATTGTTGCATTCAGATATCTTGTAGATCCTAAAAACATAAAAAAACACAATTTCAAAAAAGTCCTGATATTAAACAGTTAATAATTATAAGCAAAATAAAACGATAAAAAAAACTTAGAAATAATTATTATTACCTTTGGGCATATCCAAAACTTGCTGCAAAATGTGATCATATCGGGCGACAAGCTCTACAAAGGACAGAAAATTTCCGTGGAATCCTTCCTGACTTAAGTCTTCTTGATGTCCTCTCAAAGCCAAAGAACTCCTTGCTAGGCTAAGTATGATATCGAATAAGCTTTGAAGAACCATTTTCCAAAATGATGCTTCTTTGCGAATTTCATTTTCAAGTTCCTTGTCGATAGTATTAGTATCGTTTTTTTTCCAAAATTCATACACAGCACATGCTTCCGAATGGCCACTCGAACAACTGTGTTGTTTAATTCTTTCTGATAAATGCTTCCAATCTCGAATTCCCGTACACCAAACATTATTCCTTTGTGAAGCAAATAACCAGCAGGGTTGACAATAGGCAGCGTCTAGTGTTTTGGAATAACACAGCCAAAAACGATTAACTGGCCCATATTTAGAACACGAAACGTAGTACGATTTTGAAAAACACCTATTGTTCTGGTTGATGTCTGTTGGAAAAGATCCTGAAGGCTGTAAAGGCCCCATATCAAGAATTTTACGTTTTTCGTTATCACTTAATATTTTGTTCGTGAAGTTTCCCAAGTCATAAGAAGATTTGTCGTACACATTTTCGAAAAATGTAGAGGTCTGTGGTTCCTCCAAACCCTCTGCTCTTATGTGTGTCATGCAAACATCATCCACGTTCACATGATCGGCGGCGGAGGTATCTCCAACTGCAATAATTGTCGAATCTTCTTCAGTAGGCTTCTCAACCAACACTGCAGTTACCACATTATTTGAGTCACTATCAATAGAAATATTTTGGCCAGATGTACTTGCAGAAGGCAGACTAAAAAACTTGTCAATTTAGGGCAATTTTTGTTTACTATCTTCTCTTTCTTGGCGTTGTTTGCGTTTAAATGCACCACTGGGTTTCTTCTTTTTATCCATAATTTTAGTTTTCTAATTTATTTAAACAATATAATATTAGATTGTGCTCGAGTAGGTAGGTACTCACTGTTCACTGACGACGTTAAAAGTAAAATAAAAGGAAAGAGAAACACACTGATACGCTACAAGTGTCGTTGGGGAATCCCCGGAAAAAAAATCTTAACTCGAATTCACAATAAAACGCACATCGATGAATAATAAAACGCACATATCACTCTCCGTCAAATTGACAACACTGCCAACCTACAGAAAGAATTTAGGGAAATTCCCTAGGCATAACTTTTGAATTTCTCTCAACTGAGTTGTCATGATTAAAGTGGGGTTGCAACCTGTCATATTTATTTTGAAAATGGGAGAAATTTCCAAAAGTTCAGTTCGATCGAGATTTCTGGTAAGGATTCGAGGGCCCCCTGAGCTTGAGGGCCCCGGGGCACTGCCCCGCGTAGCCCCTGGGCAGCTACGCCACTGTCTACATTCTACCTAAGGCCCACAGCACAGTCACTGAAACCAAAGTATTATCACAGTGAAGAGCGTGACTAACAGGGCCATAAGCCTTAGAAAAATCAAGAAAATATAATAATGTACAAATTTCGTATCTTATTCAATCCAGACATCATCCAAAACTTTGAGCATAGCAGTGGAGATCGAAATCGAGACTGAAATGGATATAAGAGTTTGTTATAATCCAAATACATTGTACCTTGCTGTGTCGCACCTTTGATATGCCATACCAAATCCTAATTGGACGAAACTCATGACTAAGGAAGCATACGATTGATTATATGATTAATTGGACTCGAGATATAAGGCAATAAAGTTACCGAACTGAATGGAATTGCCATCTGCTCCCTCAGCATTAGATACAATCGTACTGCTGCACCTTACAACATCATCTTCATGTACAGTATTAAATTGAAAGGAATAAAGAATCTTTGGTAGAGTGAAGAAAGTGGTGCAGTGAGGTAAGTGGTGGACTGAAAAGTAAGTTTCAAGTGGTATTAATATTAAAACTGGCATGTTATGAACAACAATCAGTGAGGATATTTTACCTCAGTAAGCAATCACATGCACCTCCACTGCAAACTTTCTTAAATTATTCCAAAGCCCTTTCCTAGAGAGCAACAAATTAATTTTGGATTGGTGATCAAATTCCTTAGCCCGGCTGGGGAGCCAGGTAATAGGGAGTACTAGCAACTAAGGCCTTTGACTCGATGAGAAAAATACTTAGAACGAAGCATTTTAGAGACCACGCCTAGGATTTTATTTAATATCAGGGGGTACTAGCACCACGGCGCGGAAGGACCTATTGTTCTAACCCCTATAATTCACTCCAACCTTTGGCTTTTTATAAATTGAAGCACTTTGGAATGTTGCAGTTTCCAGATTGTGTGAAGTTCTGTGAGGAACTCTCCCGGAAATTTTAATTCCGTACTTGTGATTTTTGGACACTCACATAGGATGTTTTTTGATATTTCAGAGTTGTATCCACAGAATCTGAAGTCAGATGTGATACCTTATGCAGCAGTGTCCTGACAGATACCCCACTAGAGTCCTAAGACGCGGTTCAGGATTAGTATCCTTTTAGAGATACTTCTGCTTGGGGTAAGAAATCTCTTTGAGTATCTTTGGCCAGAAACATGCTGCCATTGAGTAGCTATCTGAGTTTCTTTCCATTTCGTAAGTAGGTCTACAGACCTACAGACTCTACAGAGGGGCTTGTAGCCACAACGCCAGGACCAATGAGTGGACGGAGCACCCCCATTTTTGCGAGGCAGTCTCCCCCTTCATTCCCATCGTGTCCTTCATGTCCAGGCACCCAACAAAGTGTGGCATTGTTGTCTTTGCATAGTTCATTTAGGGTTTTATGACATTCTTCAGCCATTCAGGACGTATAGTAGAACGATCCCAGTGCCTTAAGAGCAGCCTGGCTATCTGAAATAATGTATACAAGCTTGCCGTTTAGTCTCGTACGAAGACATTCTCAGATAGACGCTTCCGTGGCAAAGCTTCCGCTTGAAATATTCTGGGAGAATTGCCCATAGGGACCTCTCTTTGGAACAATGGTCCCATTATGCCTTCTCATGTACTACCGTCTTTCAATTTGGACTCATCAATGTACCATACTTTGTGGATTTTCGGCAATGTATTCCTCAAAATTATCTCTTGCAGGGATGCGTACCTTAAAGAGTGCAGTGAATGATATCAATGATATAAAGCAAGTGCCATCCTATGCAGTTTCCTTGTTCAATTTTAAGGTAAGATATGAAATGGCGCAGAATAGATGAAGCAATCGAATGCTGACTCCACTATGAATGAAAGCGAATCTAAAGTGGAATGACGTTTATGGGATAGTAGGGTGTTAACTTACATATACTGAATGACAACATAGATTTGATATAAAATTATGGAATGAAGAATATTATTACTTTTCTTCTTCTTTGATGGCGCTGCAAACGATGATCGGTTTTGGCGCCTCAACAAAACTACGCCAATCACCTCTGCAATGCGCGTGCTGGCGCCAATTGGCAAGGCAAAGTACAGACAGTATCCCCAGCACCTAGCCTTTCCAGCGGATATAAGGTCGCCCTCTTCTGAGCGTTCCACCACCGTGTGTGGAAGGATACACTTTCTTAGCCGGAGCGTCCTCATCCATTCGCTCAACATGATCCAACCAGCTGAGCCGCTTGGATTTTTATGCGCTTGACTATGTCAGTGTCGACATACAGCTCTTACAAATCATTGTTCCATATTCTTCGATACACGTCGTCCACGCTTATTCGACAATATATCTTACGAAGTACCTTCTTCT
Source organism: Clusia tigrina (assembly GCA_920105625.2). Classification (NCBI taxonomy): domain Eukaryota; kingdom Metazoa; phylum Arthropoda; class Insecta; order Diptera; family Clusiidae; genus Clusia; species Clusia tigrina. The sequence continues at coordinate 130,627,073 of OV050033.1, forward strand.
CGAGTGCTCCCAACAGCCTCATCATTGGTGGTCATTGTCCATGTCTCAGCGCCAGACAATAAGACGGAAAGTGTGAGGGACTTATAGAGCGTTATTTTCGTTCGTCGAGAGAGGGCTCTGCTTCTCAATTCCCTAATGAGCCCATAATAGCACCAGAGTTATTCTCCGCTTCATCTCGAGGTTGACATTATTGTTGGTGTTAATGCTGGATCCTAGATAAACGAAATCCTCGATGACTTCGAATGTATAATTGTCAACAGAAACATTTTGTCCAAGGCGTGACGTGACTCTTTGCTTGCTGAGACAAGGTATTTCGTTTTGTCCTCGTTCAGCACTAGACCCACTCGACTTTCCTTTCTTATTATTATTATTTTAAGGATGTTAATTTTGGATTAATTTTTTATTTAATATGGAAAAATTTTAAAGTTTTTTCATACCATCAATTGTGTTAGTATAACTAACAATTAATGCATATATACATTTGTATGTACATATGTGCTTAGATCACATAAAGAAGTATTGAAAATATAGAGCGAAAGTACTCCACTCGGGTGTTAATATACACTGATGATGATTCCTTATCCGGTTTCCCATACAAAAGTATAACTAAATATATAAAATCCCGAAGGTCTCCTTTATGATTGTAAGATAAAAATCAAGCTATTATTTTCCAAGTAACAATAATAATAATAAAATTTATTTATTTGTATGTTTATTTATTAATATATGTTTATATATAATATATGTATGTATAAGTCATGTTAAACAAATAAAAATAATAAAATAAAATTCTAAGGAACTTTTATCCAGTATCGGGTTATTATGTTTTTAGGTACAGAGAGTCGCAGATGCAAATCCTTCCTGCCCCGGGATTGGTATAAAAAATGCTTATTTCAAAGCTTCTCTTCGAGTCGAAAGCCTCAGTAGCAAGTACTCACTCCCTAACCCGTCGCGGTCTTAATTAATATTGCGTAAAATATAATAATAATACTAATGTTTTAGTTGCCATTTGGAATTGCCCTCTGAGGACGAAGTTTATGAATAACTATTTATATTAATATGTTGGCAAGGATACTGTCAGCAAATTGTGTTAGTTTTAATATTGTGTCCACTTCTGTATATGAATGAATTACGTAGTCATTATTTTCATGTAACATTATTGCAATTTTCCTTTGCAACGTTTTTTTAATTGCAATAATTACGAAAAACCGAGCAGAGCTGTACTTCATGCACCCTTCCCACCCCCTCCTGCGCGGACGGACCGAACCAATGCTATAAAATATCCGAACGCCATATTGTCAAGCAACGCAAATGCGTCATTTCAGTAAATCGCACACATTGCACTGCATGGCAATTGACACGTCAACACGGCAGTGCAGAGCACACCAAAGAGCAGCGGAGAGCAGGGAAGAGCAGTGCAGAGTAGAGCAGAGCAGGAAAATGTAGAAAGTTTAGATATTGGAAAACAAAGAAGAAACTAATTCTCATGCCCACTTTGCCAGCACTGCAACTCTGCCTGTCTGTTCTGCGCCGAGCTGAGCAGCGCTGCACTGTACCTGCCGCCATGCTCAATCGTAGCGTCATCTTCCTTGGCACGTTCGTCTGCGTCGGTTTTCTCGAGAATTCTGCCCCATTTAACCTCTTTTTGGTTTTCATACTATTTTTTCTTGGTTTCAATAGTTTTTATTATGACTTTTTTCATGCTTTATCTGCTTCATCGTCAAGTTGACATTTTCATCGTTTCATTCGCACCATGATTAACAACGCCAACGACGACTGACGAAGCCAAATCAATTACACGAACAAAAAAGCAACATCTATTACAACAACAAGAAGAAGAAGAACAACAATACTAGCAACAAAGAAAACAGACGGCACTGCCACAGTAAGCGCAATAATAAAAATTGAAAAACAAGACCAACAAAAAGAAACATCATACCAAATGAAACCCATAAAGCGAATGAATGATGAAACAAACACGTTTCCCACTTCGTCGTAAAACACCACAGCACACCACTCTATACGAAAGTGCAGAGAATGTGCGAAACTGCAAAAATGAATTTCGAAAATTTTCACATTTTCAATGCATTTTTTCAACTCAAATTCGCCCATTTTCGCCAGCTTTTTTTCCATAAATATAAAATATAATATATGAAATTTGTATTTTTTGCGAAAATCCGGTGAAAATCAGTGCGAAAATATGTTAAAAACCCTTTGGAAAGTTACGAAAAATTCCATTCAATTTCAACATGGCCACAAAAGCAGCAATAACGACAGCAGCTGCAGAAACAAAAACAAAGAGTACAATGCTCAGTCGATGCGCTGCAAGCGGCGAAGTCAGCACATAAACAACACGAGTTGTACACATTCTACTGCCAGCTAGCGTGGCTGTTATCGGCAGCAGAGACGTCGCCATCGCTGCCTGCGTTGTTTGCAGCCGACATCGTGCTGCTGCCGGTGCTGCTGTAGAATGGATTTTTGTTTTTGTTGGTTTGTGGCTTGGTTTATTTTTTTTTTAGCGTTTTTTTCCACTCTCAATGCTCTCAAACAGCTTACGAAGTGTCGCATGGAAATGAAATGTCAGAAGCGATCACATATTTTGACATTTGTTGTTTTTGTTGTTGTTGCAGTGGGTTAGTGTCGGTGTGTTTTGTTGACGGCGTGTGTCACTGAGCGGAATTGGTCTGCCAGAGAAAAGCTCTCTTAACGTCTCTTTGGTTGACTTTTATGCTTTTTACAGCCAGTTTGGTTTTTGCTCTTCATGCGTACCGGAAGTTTGTTACTATTTTTTCGTTGAATTTTCTTCGTTATCCGCCATTCTGCTTTTGCGTTTCGATGCGTACACATTTTCTTTGCTCACTCGGTGGCTGGCTTTCATCTGTTTTTCATTATCGCTGTGCCTCCAACAGCTGTTTGCGGAAAGCAGTGTTTTATGGTTACTCTCTTTGGTTTCTGTTGTATTGATTTTTGACTTTGTTATCGTGTGTTGGGATTTTTTGTTGTTTTTGTTGGTATGCGAGAGTGAAAGTTTCCATAAGGAGTTGCAATGTCCTTGATGCCCCAAGGGCACTCAAGGAGAGGCGTGTAATAAATATGGTTTGAGCTTGATTTCGTAGGTAGGTACATGTATGTGTGGGGTGTGTAATGGGTGTGAGCATTTACGGGTTGAGGGGAATGCTACACGGATTGATGAGTGTGTGTGATGGAGAAACGATGTCTATACATTTGTATGTGTGGATGTGTGTATGCGCGGATAGGTTTTGGTAGGACTGACACTCTTTTTGTACACTCTTTTGGTACAACATGCTAACAGTTTAATTCGTGTATTAAGTTGAAAAAGTCAATTACAGAATAATTATTTTGTGTTCATTAAGATTTTTAATTCAGAACTATTGAAGTGCTATCTCGGCACTGCCATCCGAAAGGTCGCAGTCTCACGGATTGTAACACACACACAACCATACACAGATTCCAACCAACACATAAATATGTTGATATAAATGCACAACAAGTATTTTAGTAGGCAAAAGCATTTGACAATTCAAAATTTCTCTATTATATGTTTTTGTCCTTTGCTTCTTTCCGAGATATTATATAAGAGCTCAAGGACTCTGTTTACAATTTAAGTGCAGTTCAAAGACAATTAACAGAATGTATATATTAAATTAATATTTATGTATAGTATGTAAATGATAATACATACATACATATGTATATTGATAATTGTAAGTGCGTTAAAGCTCATGTAAAGTGCGTAAAGGCTCTCGTAAAGTGCGTAATAAGTGTAATTGCAGTATTGCGTATTTAATTTCACAGTTCAAAAATAATGTCAAAATACTAATATTATAGTAAAGGCTCAAAAATCCAATAATATTTGACTTATAACGTTACAATCATTTTGAATTACCACATTATAAACAAAACCCATACTTAAAACGGCTCTATAGCGTTACTATATGATAGTTATATACAATTCTAAAGTCATTAAAACTGTCTTATATAGATTGACAATAACAAAGTTATTAATAAAAGAACGCCATCGAGTGTGTCAGGTATAAAGAAGCTAACCCTGAAGATTATGTCACCTAACAAGGACTAACAGAAGAGGTCAGAGAAAAACTTAAGTCTAGAAATGATAAGAAAATTATTTTAAATAGGCAAATGAGGAGCAAAGGATGTTTTTTGTAGTGCTTTACACCAAAATCAGGCCTTTGTGAACCTAATAATTATTACTTTTTAAATTGGTGTTTACACTTATAGCAAGTTCGACCTATTGACAGGATCCCCATTTTTCATATAGTTATATACATATGAATATGATCGACTTGACTTTTAAATATGCGCAAGGAAGGTTTAGGTTTAGGTTTAAATTGGAGTGGCAGCAAAAAGCACACTCGGACACAAATAATGGCCCATTCTGATACCATGGATGCACACGTACTGACCATCTAAGCTGAGTATAGTTACCGCTCACGCGGTCAGCGCCATTGCAGTACCTGAGACAGCATGACTCTCCCGATTAAAGGAATCAGTTCACATACAGCAAACAAAAGTCGCTTCCTTATTCCCTTCAAAACAGTCTCCGCTGAAATGGTGTTTCCTCAGCCGTTGTTTTATATACAAATTCAAACCAGGACGAACTCGTGACTTCGTTATTTCTTCTTAGGTGCTTTAACAACCTCTTTTTGGACTCATCAAAACCTCACTTAATGTAAAATGATTTATTCATTCATGAAAACCTCATTTTCATTTAGATTTATTTATTTATATATTGAAAATAATAATTTTTAATACAATATATAATTATATATAGTTTCGGACAGTCAATGATTGTATAATTAATGTTTATACCTCACACTATAAATTGGATAAAATTAGTCTGTGCTCTATCTACAACTCTGTCTATAACTCAACCCTTACTTAAAGAAGGCATGAGAGTCGTAGATATATATATACATATATATATATATATATATATATATATATATATATATATATATATATATATATATTCTAGATCAGCGTCGATTTGGCGATAATCGTCCATCTCTCAGTATGTTTGCGCCATTCTTTCCAAACCGTTGAAGATATTTCAAGGATATGTGATTTAAGTATTGCCTGAAATTTAACACAGAGTCACATAACAATAGAAACAAATTGGATAAAGGATATGCCCACTTCCCATAAAAGCTACTGTTCAACATAGGATCAGTGCAGTTCTTTCCTAATAAATCTCGACGTCAGGCATCTCACTTCCTAATCGTGGTACTCCGAGCCCATGGGAAGCTACCCAAGCATTTTGCAAGAGAAATCCATGGCATCGAAAGAACCACACAGATTAACTTGAGTAGGAAATGCAAATACGGAACAATTCTATATTAAAGGACAGTCAAGCTGCCATTCGAGCACTAAGCTCTTACGAAGTAGCCTTTAAGTTGGGTATGGGCAGGTAACGAGCAGGCAGACGAACTTGCCAGAAAAGAAGCTTCCACAAATCTAATAGGACCAGAACCTTTTTTGTGGAATAGGAAGAGAAGTATGGGAAAACGTACTCAAAGAATATGAGAACTGTGCAAGACAGAAATTCTGTGTAAGCGACGTTGGTTTAAGGCAATCTAAAATCTTGTTAGTCAAATACAGCATACAAAGATTTGAGTCTGTCATTGGACTATCCAAGAATAGTCTAAGAATTTTAACCGGGCTTCTGACTGGACACTGTAGGCTGGCTCGAAGAACATCTGAGAAACTTAGAAATTGCAAGTTCCATGAGCAAATTCTGTGAGGAGGATACTGAATCACCAGCGCACATAATTGGGATTCACGTTGATGCGCAAAACGAAAAACCACCTGGGTCCTTTTCAAATGCTAAGTAGTGCAATAGCACTTCTTGAACCAGCCGACATCCTCAAATGTTTGAGGGCCTCAGGATTGAATGAGATTTTATAGGGATATTCTATTAACAGAGGGTAGTACAATAAATATTTTTCGTCGCACTACTTTACACACCTCTTTCTACATTACATATTGACGGAATCCATATTCGCTCCTATTCGTGGCACGAGGATAATGATAAAATATGGTTCATACTCTGCTATAAGCAAAATGTGAGCGGAATTTATTGCATATTCACAATTTTCAAGAACTCCAATATAAGTGCATTAAAAATCTGTTAAAGGAAAGTCTTGAGTTTATATACTGAAAACACGTTCATTTGAAGACGGCTTACTAAGCGATAAAGACATTTTTATAAGCCTAGAATCTTCATTGAAGTAGTTACTCGCTGCTTCCCAGTATTTTTTATGGGTGAAAACAGTTATACGTTCAAATACCAGCTTCAAACTGTTGGGATCTACTATTATGATCGTTCAGGAGGCGTAAAAAACATTAGTTTAATCGTCCAGATTGATTTTGTAGCCTTAAAAATTACTAATACGAGTCTGTCGTTTAAGTAATTCAAGTCTGGTCCTTAGGTGAATATGATTTGAAGGTTTCAAAGGACACAAAACGCCCTCTACACAATGGTAATATGAGTTTGGGGAACAGGAAAATGTTGACGAGGATCATATCTGATGTTTATCCCAGGAGATTTTGAACCACAAATAACGTTTTATCAAATGGCGAATTATTGTAGAACAAAACCCAGGAATTATTCTTTCAAATCTGAGATTTTCACTGCTTATCCTTTCCTCTCAAGCTACTGTTAACGCCCTTATGTGCACCTTCAAAGAATTCCCGGGGTAAAACGTTACGATAGCCATAGAAAACAGTCAACTTGGCTTTGATTTTCAAAAGACTTTGACATAGTTTTATCTATTGCTTGTTTGACGAAGTCCCATTTCGGAGGTTTTTCCTGGTTGGCAGGAGAACATCATAAAACCAAGTTGCGTTTCCAGTTATTGTACATTATATCAATGAATTAAATTGGCTTGATCAACCATATTCTCTTCGCCCTTCTAGTGGTACCTTTTTTGAAAAAAATCTTCTCCTCATTACCATATTGGTGGTACCTTTTTTAAAAAAAGATAAATTTCTTTGGAGTAACTCGTTTGGTAATGTGTCTCATATCGAAAGACATACCTCGAAATATTGCGAACCCATTCGTCCAGATCCTGAATCACTTCTCTCAAGCTTGAAGGACAATTTTTGAACATAGTATGCAGTTCTTTCCTAACAAATCTCGACGCATCTCAGACCCACAACATAAACTAGAATAGCAGCCAAAGGATGAAACATCCTCCGTTCAGATCCTCTGACAATCCGCTAATAGCGATTTGAAGAAAGTTCAATATTTTTTCAACAATGCGTCAGTATGCGTCGGAGGCGTAAAACATCAACTAAAAAGGTTGCGAAGCGATTCGAGAGAGTTATCCAGATCCTGCTTGGGTTGTTGTTTGGTATTTATTTCCCATTGGGATTATACATGAATGGCATCACTGAAGCGATAATGATACTGAAGCGAGGGGAGGCCTATTAGTGCGTGACTAAATGTGACCACAAGGAGGCGGGGATGGGATGACGTCTTATGTGACGTCACGGAAACTTTCAGTAATCGCTTATATTACTATACCATTCATTACACTCTGTCCATGTTCACCAGAACGAGGCAACTCTTCAGCCATTTTCTGACTTCCTTTAAATATATTGAACCACGTTTTTGATAAAGTAGACTTTTTGACTTCCTTTGAAAACATTGTACCGGATTTTCAATAAAGCGGACCTTTTGTAAGCATCCAATTAGATTAGATTAGATTTATATAAAGAGTAAAAAGAGTTGTTATACACTGCGACCTAAAATATCTCTTGCTATGTCTCTCTTTACTTGAACGATTAAGAGGATAGTCTCATTTCTGGATATTCTGTCCATGTTATGCCAGATAGGAACTTGGACTTTGGAGCGATCAAGTTGAGGCAAGTTGCGCATATCCAAGATATACTCTCTAAAACACTTGTGGCTTTCGTGTACTGTAGTTCCGCAGTCTGTGATCAGATGTAGTGAGGGTTCATCAATTTCTCCACAGAATCTACTGATGGCAGCTGTGGCTAAGCCCAACTTATTCATATGATAGTTGAGTCTACAGTGACCCATATACGGAGATAAAGAGATAGATAGAATTGGGGTCGGCCGAAAGACCGACGTAGAAGGTGGTCCCCAATCACTCAGCACACTGAGTTCCATAGTACTATGAGCCTTTAAGTAGTATTGGGGGAGTAGTATTGGATTAGTAACAATAAAGGGAAATTACACCCCTCCAAATACGGGTGAGTCTTGTATGAATCTCAGTGGCTTTCACTTCAACGTTTCCTACGGTTCATCACCCCCAATTTCATGGATAACACAATATGTGTGCCTAACTCTTTGACCGATATTTTGTCCCTTCGAAAAATAACAAAGTATATTCCAGGTCGACTAACATAATTAACACCTATAAGACAACTGATTGAAATATGCCCAAAACTATAGAATTAGTTCTACATCTCGTCCGCTGAATGTATATATATGATCCGCTGCCGATGTTTTTTCCACCGTACTTACATGAAATTGCTATAATTTCAAAGAGATCTGAATTCAAGAAGTTAATTTGAAGAGATTCCTGTCAATAAACCAGACCACAATTCTAATTTCTGGGGTCTCGAAGAACACATTCAACAGTTTCAAATCTTTATTCCAATTTTTATACAATTAATCAAAGAAACGAAAATTGCTTGTAGCACATATTGAATTGTGGTGTATTTCTATAGTCCTGAAGACTTTCAAAAGAAAGACATTTTAAAACAATATTCACATTAATTTTTGGTTTATTCGTAAGAGTAACTCATTTTTAGACTATGAGGTGGTACAATGATCCACTTCAAACTAAGTCCTATTTTACATTTACTCTGAGGTTGATTTCACTGAGTTGTGGATGCAAGTAGTAAGAGAATAGCTGTACAATCGTTAAAAGTTACGCCCACTTCGATTGTTAGGCGTATCGCTCGAATTTTCAAAATACAAAAATGCGAAACCAACTCTTGGTCCGATTCCTTCTCATACTCTGGTTCAAGCTCTAAATTAAATTGTAATAATATAAATAAAATATATAAAATAAAATATAACTATATCTAAGCAAGTCGTGAGGACAATATTTTATGAAGAGTCAGATATGAGGACGATACTATAAATAATTATACAAAGACTAAGAAATGAGCAGCCCCTAGGACCATGAAGGATCATCAAACGAAGCTCTACTCTGAATTAGAAGCTTCACTGAGTCGTAGTCAAAGTACTCATATAAGTCAATTAGAACTCTATAAAGCTATTTTGAACACACTTTAAATAAAATGTATAAATGCGGGGCTTACCATTAATCAGGATAGAATTTCATAATGAAATTGAAAAAATTGATATTCCTCACACAGAGGAAGAATGCACATCTTCGGGGCTCATTTCTTAATCAGCCTGACAGAGCTCGCAACCTGTAGCCAAATTGATCATACTGTCAGGTTGGTTCCACACTTTGAAATCGGAAGAGCCGTGCTGCCTCAGGTGCTGTAAAGGCACTCACCGCTTAAGTGGTAACTATACTCGGCTTAGGTGGTCAGTACGTGTGAAGCGCCCCATCCTTGGTATCACAATGGAACATTATTTGTGCCTGAGTGTGCTTTTTTCTGCCACACCAACCAACCTGCATACTCGACCCAAGTGCCTACATGTCAGCCGCCTCCTGAGAATGGGGTGGTGGAAGGACCCCTAAAAATTCGGATGCAGGGACTATCAATTATTCCAAATTCCCGCTGAAGATTCATTTTAAGACATTATAATCACATTACATTCGCCACCCATTAATTACCTACTTACTGAGGTGACCATTACGACATTATCGAGTTTCGGCCGACCTTGACAGCCCACGCCAGGCCCCTCTGCATTTAGCGCGCCTTCTCCAACCTTGTCAAACACAAAGAAGTCGATTATTCTACGCTTTCTTTGCAATTGGCAGCATTGACAGCAAATATTCTGTCAACATTAATATTTATACCTTTTACCCTAAAAGACGGTCAACTCAGGGTATCATTCCGAAAATAATCCTAGATATGCTCCTACTGATGATATCTGAATAAAATGTACATCGCCATTCTTTGACTCGCACGCACATGGAAGGGTATTTCAAAGTCGGTCTAACCGGACTTCAGACTTCTTCACTCGTTTTATTTTAGCACACACACAAACCATAAAAAAATCTGATTTGGCAGCACAGTTCCAAATCGTTAAATCGTATTAAAGAAGTAATTCCAACTCGTTAAACATAGCGATCTACCACACAAAATTCATATAGCGGAATGAAGTTGACGAATCGAACGTGGCTTAAGTGGGCGGCATTGGCTAAATGTGCTCCAAGGCTCTTCGTTTGGTCCAATTTTCCACGACTATTTCGCACTCTTTCGCCACTTGCAGTGATGTTTTCATTTGACGTCGCGTTACTGTGGCAAACAGTCATTGGTTTATCTACTATAAATCTAATTACTTGAAATTGAGAATAGTACATTCCAATGTCCAACCATTTCCTTTCAAAATCCTCTATCAACCCCATACTCCGTACTAATACTTCCAGTCTTTTGAGACGAGTAAAATGGTGAGCAGTAAATTTGTTGCTAGTGGATTGGGATGATAGCGTAGTTTCAATTGGTATTTAAGCTGGGTTGAATGGAGAAGCTCTTCCAGGAGTCGGACGTTCACATCATGAAAATTAACATTGTTTGTATACCATAGCGCAAAAGTTACCATTCTCAGTAACCTCAATTGAGCTCCTTGAATTGGCACAATGTTAGAGACCTTCGTAGTTCCCCACAGCTGACAACCATAGGACCAAAGAGGCATTATGATGGCTTTGTAAAGCATTACTTTACAATGCTATTTAAGTGTTGATTTATTGTTTAAAAGTCAGTATAAGCTATGGCCGTGAGCTTCATTTGTTTGGTTGTTGCTGTGAAATGGTTCCTCCATGTGAGTCTACAACCAAGATGAACATCAAACAATTTTTTTATTTGGCCAAACAACGATAACAAAACCAATTAGGTAACTTCAAGAATGGCTCATTTTGGGACATATTTATAACATGTGTATTCTGTGATCTTAAATAGAACACATTCCACAAGTATTTCCTATGCACTCCTCTGATTCCAAACCATTTAAAAATTGGTCGATGGTTTGTATTACAGTTATAAGTAGGATTCTGGCTACATGCCTCTTCAGTGCAAGCATAACCGAGTGTTCTCAAGGCTCTTGTTTCAGTGGATTACTCCCATTAAAATACCTGTACCATGACTAAAATTGTTGTAAAAATATACTGAATATAGCCGAGCCACATTAGCAAGTCTTGCAAGGAGGATGACCAGACCTCAGTAGTCAACTGAGTCGTAAGGTTGAGGGTTTGAAGCCTGCCCAGGCTATGGACTATACATCTTTCTTCCAAAGTTTTTCTCTCTGCGAATCGAAACTCAAATCATCCCAAGCCCTTAATTACTTATGGTGTTAATAATAAAATTAATTAGTTAATAATTGAATATTAATTTGTTGTAAGTTTCTCACTTATTCCAATATATGAGGTGGTACAACGAAACACTCCCCAACCATTAATTATTTGTGGTATTAGGAATAATAATAATACAATTAATTACAAAAATATTTAAATATTAATTTGTTGTAAGTTCGTATTCAGTTTACAATATAATTAAATTAATAATTAAATAGTCATTTTTTATAAGTTCGCAGTCAGTTTACAATATGAGGTGGTACAATGAATCACTTCAAATTAAGGTACTTCGAGAAGCATTCAAGTGTATTATAAGTAACAGGCTCTGCGAGACCTCCACCAATAACAATAATAAACAAATAGTCAATTAAGGAGCATCTGTGTTCATATGTTTGTTTCCTTTTTTTGTTAATGGTGTTTCTATTAGCAAAACAATCCTTTTGTCGTCCTTGTATATCCTACATTCGACAGTTATCTAAGATAAGTCATAACACCAATTCATTCTCTTAATCCCCACTACAGTATAGTGAAGCAATGATGTGAAACAAACATGTCCTTTTTTGTAACCTTATGCAGGCAACACTTGGCAAAATTTGACAAGGCTCCAACAACTTCATTAAATCAATGGAGTTTTAGGGTACCAAAGAGTATATAATTGAAGAGTCTGCAGGTTGCTCTTTCATTTCCACACGTTACATTTTGTTTCGGAGTGTGAGAGTTAACCATGGTTTTCATGGAAAATACGAACGAAATATCCACTTATTGTAAAAGAATATTGTAATATCGAATGAGAAGAAAATGCTCCCTTCGTTTCATTTATATGTTGATATATTGCCAAATTGGGTATGATTAAATGTTACCATCTTCCAGCAGACACGCCAAAAGTAGCGATTGTAAATTACTGAAGAGGGAATTGCGTACTCTTTATAATAAATACTCCTTGTACAAACTTCAACGTGTTCTATTGGTCAATTGAAGTGCATCTCGGATGAGTATCACTCGTGAAGCACGTGGGCCTGCAAAGCAGAGAAGACAGAGAAATGAAAGTCAGTGAAGAACACCACGATTTTGAGTGGATTCACCTTGACTTTGAATGGATTCACCTTTTTGTGATCTATGCCCAACTTCACTTTATTTTGACATTGGCAATCGTTACAATTTGAAAATTGTTTTGTCGCAAAGTTTGTCACTATCTTTCCCCTCCTGAAACCTTTCGTATCTATCCACTCTTTCTGCCGCATCTATCCAGGGTATAGTACAATGGTTCATGTGACTGAGTGCTCTGGTTAATTCGAGCCCAGCACATATCTATCTATCTGTATCACTGTGGACTGGAGGAAGATATCTTTCGGATTAAAGACAGCTTGAAAATGAAGCATAAATTGATCAGCAGTAAATGAGCTTATTTCATACACTATTCAATTTTACCACACCCACTTCCTATTATAAATATGCAATGGTTAATTCGGAATTTTAGTTTTAGTTTAGGCTCAGTTTCCAGCATTTGTAGAACCACAGGAAAATTAAAAAAATTATTCCAAAACTTTGTCTTGTGAATGTTGGATAAATTCAGCATATAATAGTATATATATATTATATTATATACATATATTATCAGTATCACTATGTTAAGTAACCCGGGACTCTTCTCTGCTTGGAGCCTGTAAGAGACTTAACCCGCCACTCGACTCAACTCTGATATACCAATAGACCAACAAGCATATACTTTGTCCCAATTTTAATGGACTTTCCTTTCGAATAATAACAATCTTCATTAATATTATGTAATTGTTTAAATGTACATCATTATTATTATTATTATAAATTATACCATAATTAATTATGACTGCAAGGTGTTGGGGGAATAAGTACTAGCTAAAGAGGCTTTCGACTCGAAGATAAAAAGATTTTATAGAAAGAAGCATTTTGGAGACCACGCCCGTGGCAGGATATGAACCTGCGACCCTCGGGGTGTGAGTCTAGCATGCTTACCACTAGACCACAGAGGGCGGCCACATCATTAATTATTCTACTAAACGAAAGCGTTGAAAGACAAAGACACTGATTTAAGAATTGAAGTCTGAACCTGAGCAATTGCCACACTCCTCTGTCAACTGAAAGCAATAAAGAACGCTGAAGTTGAGTTATATATACACCGACCAATTCGATACTCTACACTACGCCTAGCTTAAAATCCTAAGAACCCCGCTTAATCACGGCAAGTGTGTATAACATCCTTTTTTCCAAATTCTATGGTATATTCGTATACGTATATCGATAAATACATATATAAAGTTTAAGACAACACCCTCTAAACCAGGACTAAATAATTAGAAGAGATCCATTGTAATATCACGAAGTCGATTGCTCTGTTCCAAACTATGGCGATCTCCTGATAAATCTTAAACGGTCCTGGACAGAGATCAATAACATAGTTTTCTAAATGCATTTGCTGTTTTTAGACGAGTGCCAGACTCTCATAGAGAAATTGAGGAAATTATATCGGATTTCACTTGAATTCAAGAGTTTTCTTTACTCTCATAGAGAAATTGAGGAAATTATATCGGATTTCACTTGAATTCAAGAGTTTTCTTTAGAAGCTGCCACTTCATTTCCGGAGCTTCGATTTCATTTTCAGCAGCTTCCTCTTTATATCAAAATCTACTACCTGATTTCAGGATGTCCCACTTTACATTAGGAGCTTCCTTTTCATTTTAGGAGGTGCCACTTCATTTCCGGAGCTTCGGTTTCATTTCCGGAGCTTCGATATCATTTCCGGAGCTTCGATTTCATTTCCGGAGCTTCGATTTCATTTAAAGGGCTTCGATCTCATTTAACCAGCTTCCTTTTCGTTGTAACATTCAGAAGTTGCCATTTCATTTCAGGAGTTGCCCCTTTATTTCAGGAGCGTCCACTTGATTTCAGGAGCTACCACTTCACTTCAGGAGCATTCACTGTATTTCAACAGCTTCAACTCGACTTCGCTTTTTTTCAAGACCTGACACGTCATTTCAGGAGCTTCAATTTTCTTTCAGGAGCTTCAATTTTCATTGCTCAACTTCACTTCAGAAGCTTCGACTTTATTTTAGAAGCTGCTAGTTCATTTTAGGACCTTCCACTTCATTTAGGAGCTTAATTTCCCCCTTCTTCCGAGAAAGACTTCTGGTCATATTTACGGATATAACGATCTTTTTACCGACAGAAGTTCTTTGAATCAGTATCTAATTTGTTTGTACTATATCCGTTCATTTATTATGAAAGTGGATTCATAATCTTATATAACTAGCATAGAATTTCTTGTTGGGATTCCAGAAAGTTTCAGGCTGCTTCATAATACATTTATCAGCTGAAGACTACTCTTCCGTCCAGCTTAAAGACTCCTACTGATAGTACACATTAGAGGAATTCTTCTCCATCTCCCATTTTCGTGGGTCATGTATGGAGGAGAGAAATCTAAGGACCAATTTAGATCTATTGACCAATTAGATACTTGGATGGATTATTTCAAATGGAAAGATGAACCTTTACAATAGTAGTAATATATCAGACCATTCCATGATGGATGTTAAGCTAATAGCAGTCCATGTCGGACTTTGTTTACCAATATTACCAAGAGGAAGTAAGTGGAGACTTCTATCAACAGATTTAATTCTGCTGCTTCTCATTGCAGGAGCTGATATTTGAATCTTTGACAGCAGAGTTTTGTCAACGCTCTTATCTACTGTATTCCACCAGACCACTGCACCATAGAAGAGTACAGACCTACTCATAGAGACTTGCTGCCATAGCCAATATACCCAGAACCAAAAGACCCAAAACCAACAGACCCAGAACGAAAGGACCCATATTATGTCCCACAACAGTGTGACTGGAAAACATACCTAAAGAGCCAGCCGCCTATTATCCTTTCTTGGTTGTTTTATATTATACCTACATAGTCTCCTTTATCCTTTCCTGAATCTTCTAAATTAATTTTCAATAGCACTTAAAGGCATTTGTGCAGCATCTTGTCTCCCAAAGTTTTAGCAAATAGAACCAATCTAATCCTTTGTAGTGAAACTGTTATCTTATCCTTTTTGAGGTAATACAGTTATTACTCTCGAAACTATTCTCCACCAGAATTATCCTCACACAAGAGAATGCCACAATTGCAATTTTTCACGTTGGTGACTACGAGCAACTTCAACTTCCTTAGAATTTGTGTGCATGCACTTTAAGCAACGCCTATGACAGTGTCCTTCCTGGCTTTTATTAATTTGTCCACTTACTTCCTTCTCACTTCGTGCAATTAAATACTTCAAATCAAATAATTGCAATATAATTATTTTAATCGATTATAGTTAAGCGACTTTAAATTATTAACAGTTAGCACAGAAAATCGGACAGGTGTATTAAGCAGACAGGAAATCAATGCATACGAATGGCTTGGTGTGTGCCTTCCGCGTGACTACTTACCTGCATACTACATTCAAAGGAATTCAAGGATAATTGAATGTGAAGTTTAAAGAGGCAAACTTTGGCTTTAGTGGAAGGGCAAGCCTCCTTCCTATTTTATCTGTTTAGAAATAATGATAAACAATTTTCTCATTTAAAATTCTACTCTTAAGGATGTTGTGATGTAATCTGCTCCCCCATTGCAACCATTCTCTTGCGACGTAGATGGAGAATTCAAGTGAAATTAAGGCAGATAAAGATGAAATCTGTTATTCTATAATTCTTGTGTAATTGCAAATTGTTGAATTCATTTTTTTCGGTACCATAAAAGAAGCGTGTTTCCCTCATTTAAAAGCTACAAAATGAACTGTCCTTGAACCCAAATGAGGATTATGCAAATAAGAAATTTCAAATGAGGATAATGCAAACAAGAAATGCATGAACTGATACTTTAAAGTAAATTATGATTGGAAAACTCAATTGCCTCGTTCTTATAACTAGCAAATGTCCTTAGGTCCACCAGTTTTTCTCTGTTCAATTTGGCCAGACAAAATGGTATTATTGAGTTTTTCAATAATTAAAATCACATCTTTTTCATAGTATCCTTATTGAAATGTATCCTTATATATTATATATCCTTAAAAATATTATGCTTAATATAAAGATTACATGGGGAGCCAAAAAAGTATATAATCCATTTAGTTTAAGACCTGATTTGTCACAAAAACAGGAATAAAAATTTATATTTACTACAAAACAGTGCGCAGTACAAATGCTTCATATCAACGTTTTGCTACGAGCGTGTCCTGTGTAATCTTGATTAATATTTAGTTAAGGATGCTATGAAAAGGATGTGGTTTGAATTGATGAAAATCGCAATAATACCATTTGGTTTGGACAAATTGAACTATTATATACATATGTATATTATTGATATTTAAATCAGTCATATATATTTGTTGAAATACAATTTTACATACATATGCTAAAACGAAAGTTTCAGTTTTCTTTTGAACTTCGTATCAAGCGACCTCGTTTTAACCAAATTAATGAAAGCAAGACAATAAAAGCATAACAGAACAACAGCAACAACAACGGCAGCAGAAGCTGAAGCAGTAGCAGCCACACAAAAATCAAAACTAATTGACAATAATAATTAATGGAATCATAATGGGAGGCAAGCAACCCACGAGCATATAGAAACAATTGCATAATGTCCTTGAAAAGCGCACCAAATGAGGATAATGCAAACAAGAAATTCATCAAAAAGTAAAAAGCACACACAAAAGCAGAGAGCGAGAGAATAAAGCAGAAAAATGAAAACACTTGCACGGAAAATGCAGCAAGAAAATAACATATATACATACATACATACATATATGTATGCAAACATATTTACGTCCAAGAGAATATTCTACGAAAACAGACTACAATACTTGTGCAATTTGCATTCTCTCCACCACGCAGTGCAACGCAGTGTATGCAAGCAGCCATTTTTTGAACCAAACAACAGAAAAAAAATGCCGACTACACAAGGCAGTCCAAACAGCTGTTAGGTTGCTAGAGAGAAAAAAAGAGTCGAAAGCAAGAGCGCACGTACGCTCACTGTCGACCGCAACAACGACGACGACGACGACGACGACAACGACCACGACCACGAACAACCATTACAAAAGTGTTCGTGTCGTCTGTTCGCTTCACAGCGAGTAGATGGTAAAAGAACAGTTTAGTTTTATTTTCTACCCCCGATGAAGCGGGTCCTTTAGCTTCGTCGCGCAAAGTAGCAAAGCGATTACCACAAACAAAATAATACACAAACTACACACGGACACGTTAGAAGCGTATCAACACAGAAAGTAGTAGTTGTAGGAAAAAGCAAACACCTAAAGAGCAGCCAACAAACGCCGCAGTCGTCCACACAAAGCTGTGAAACTGTAGCGGCAGACTAGCGTCGATGCCAACGCAAACGTAAGCGCCGACAGCGAGGCAGGCGACAGTTGTTGCTTTTCGCTATGCTCACTCACAGCTTGTCTCTCTGCACAGACGAAGTTTTTTCTTTTTTTTTTTACTTCTTCCATACACACATTTTTCGGTTTTTCTTACGCTTTTATATTAATTCGTTTGTTGTTCGCACGTCGTGTGGTGCAGTTGGAGTGAAAAGAAATTTTGCATTATTAGTTGAGAAGTAAAATCATATAAATTATTATATATGAGAGGTGATTGCAATTGCAAAATGCATTCGACAACGTCTTACAGCCAGTTAAATTAATAAAAGGCCGAGTGCACAAAAAAATGAGTTAAATTTTGTAAATGAACATTTTTTGCAAAAATAAAAATCGCACACGGTGGGTTTGTCGGTTCGTTCGGCTTCGGCTTGTGTGCGCTGCGCTTCGTTCGTCTTTAAGTTCGGTTCGTTTGGAATTGCTCTTTTGTCCGTTCGGCGTCGAATATCTGTCTGACCGTCGGTTGGTTCGTTCGTCGGGCGGTTGGATGGTTTCTCGCTTGCTTGGTAGATCGAAGCAAAGTGACAACTTGTGGAAAAGCAAAAATGGAGCGTACGTAGAATGCACACAAAGAAAATAAGAAGTAGTGCATAGAAACGAAGCAAATAACTAAAGAAAAGATATTCAATGAAAAATCATCATACGTCAATTTCCGTTTTTCTTATTTTGTTGCGTTTCCTTTTTCACTAATAATTCAGTTTGTTGTTCTGTTGTTTCTTTTCCTTTCTCTTGTATTTATTTGATATCAACTGCACGGACGTACAAGCGTAACAAAGCGTAATTGCGAAAAATATATAAAATAAAAATGGCTGAGTGTGGGCTTGCGACTTTTCAATTAATATTGTGCGATCGTGCTATGGAATCCTTTGACACTTAAATAATTCTTGTATAATATTTCCTAATTCTTGTAATTTTTATCTTGCTTGCAGTTTCTTTACACTTATTGATTATTGACAATTATTTTCGACGTAATTTATGAAAAACCTTTTCGATACATTTCACTGCATTCTTTGAGAGAGTTTTTCCACACTATTCTTGCATATGTGTGTTTGTATGTATGTGAGTGAGTGTTCGAACACCACAATGGGCCGCAAGAGCAACATTATCAACGACACCAACAACAACCACATAGGATTCTCATAACTCTGACACTCGACAATTGCATTTTGGGTTTACAGTTTTAAAATCATTTATTTTGGAGATCAGTTTTGAAGGATTTACTTTAACCGAGTATTATTTTTAACAGAACTTATTAAAATGGTGAGTTGAAGAATTGTTTTTAATGCATATGATTACCTAATTTTATGTCGATGATATATTTCTACATTTATGTGCATTAAGTAAGGGTTAAATGTGAATATCCTTTCCCAATAGTTCTAGAGTTATAAGGGAGAGTTTTAATGATATATCGTAGACTTTTATTTTATTTTATTTCGCACTGTTTGCCTAAATGATTATCCTCTGCTTCCCATTGTACCAATGTAATTCAATAAATGAAAAATGAGAAAATTCTATATATTAAGGTTTATGCACATCAATATATTTGTATTTGTATATAGTCAACTTATATTAGTTTGTATGACCACTTAGAGAAAATCCTTATACTTAATTGAGTTAATTTATTGCATAAAAATCTGTTTTAATATGTATTTCCATATAATACCATGACTGAATTAATATGTATTTATATATAATACCATGTATGTCAGTATTAATAGGTATTTATATATAAAACCATGAATTTCTGTATTAATAGGTATTTTTATATATATATATATATATATATATATATATATATATATATATATATATATATATATATATATATATATATATTATATGTAAGTATGTATATATGTCTGTATTCTTCCTGAAAACTCAAAAACCTACAAAATCTCTTAATTCTATTTTATTGCTGTTTTCCTGATGGTCGTATAGTTAATTACCATGCCAACTTGCTACACACACAATTCTCAACAAACTTTTATATCCTTTGTAATGTAGAAACTTCTTTTACTGAAAAAAACTTTAGATTACATAAACAATTTGACTAGTTTGAAAATCTAAATGAGATCCTATAGCAAAAACTCCAAATCAGCCATATCACGAATATTCCCACCTAATTAGTTTTCTCGTATTTTATTTAAATTCCAATAGGACGCGTCATCATTTCCACTGCAACTCACAGTCTAAATTAATGGTAACTGGACCTCTAGAAGCAGCTCTGCCGGTTACTGTTAAATCCTGCAACTTAAATAACAGGATTATCCATATTGGAAACTGGATTCTCCATATTCCTATTTGATTCATTATAAAGTTTAAAAGTTAGTATAAAATAATTTATACTCATACAACCCTCAGATTACCCCTAGATAATCTTTAGACAATACCTATAATAGATTCAGACCATAACTATACAACCATCAGACTATTACTGTACAATCTTCAGACTATCCCTAAACAGTCTTTAGACTATCCCAATATAGTATTCTGACTATAAATATACAACCTTCAGACTATACGTATACAACCTTCTTCAGACTATATCTATACAACCATCAGATTATTACTACACAGACTTCAGTCAACCTTCGGGCTATCTCTATATATTATTCTGACTATAACTATATATAACCTTTTGACTAAATCTATACAATCTTCAGACTATACCTATACAAGAGTATCCCTATACAGTATTCAGACTATACTTGAGACAACCTTCAGACTATACCTATGTAACAAGATTAATACATAAACGATGGTTAATGCTTCCCAATCAAGCCAGATTATCTCGATCTTCAGACCCAATCCTTATTCCGAAGTTACGTATCTAATTTGACGACTTCCCTTACCTACATTATTCCTTCGACAAAAGACTCTTCATCTCGGATACCAGCCGCGGTTATTGGTACGGCCTATTGATAAGTTTGCGTGTCCCCATCATAAATTTTCTTGGTCCGAGGAGAAAATATGGACACAACAGTAAATATCATACTCTTCTAGTCCATCTACCATATCTCTCTTCGAAAGACTTCCATGATAGTAGGACTATAAAACAGAATATAAAACTCTTCAGATATCTCTCAACCCGCTCCTTTATGGTTGTTCCTGTTACTAGGATATGCAAAGGACCATTTTTAATATCTAACCGGATACTTGAGAGGTTACAGAATTGGAAACATATTCTCTTTTGTTCAAAAATAATCGAGTGTTTTATTAGATACATTAGATCTTTATACAGTTAAACAGCTCTTATCTTGGATTGTACGATTTATAATGTGCAACTTACCCTTTCAATAATTTCTTCGTTGTTGATATTTAAAAGAGAAAATTATCGTCACAAACCCTCCGTAAAAGGCTGCTGAATAAATCTAAAGCATTAGACTGAGAAGGTCATTTGTGTCCTTGAGCAAGGAACACTCGTAGAAAATTTGTGAACTAGAAAGCCAGAGCACAACAATACAAGCCTTATTTTCAATAAATATGTCTCCCATTAGTTTACATAAAAAAATTCGAATAGGAACATTCATAATAATAATTCAAAAGAAAATAACATGATATACATTCGCCCCTGTTTAAAAGTTAAAGGATAATGTGTCTGAATGTAGGCCAATCTTTGCCACATATCTGCTATTCACAGCAGGCACTGTTAACAGCTAACCGTCAACACGCGTGCACGCACACCCCCTCAGTGGACAGACTCTGGCCTGGCCACCTGTTGTTATGCCGGGGCATTTCATTCATGCTCTTCGCTCAGGATTAAACACTCAACACATCAATAATCAATTATGTCTAATGGGAAATTCAATCAAGTGCTGCTCGCTCAATTTCTATAACAACTCAAGTACCAACCCTTAATCACATATTCCTAATACTTGATTCAAATATTCATGTGACTTTAAAACCAGTCAAGGATTGCACAGTTCTACTGAAGATTACTGCATCGATTAACACGGTTAAGTACCACTTTGGTCATGATTTAATATCTCAGAAGTGCTTAACAAATTTGTATGGCGTTAAAAGGATATGAAATTGGTATAATTTGTTATAATTGAAAGGAGTAATAATATAGAAGGATTGATAATTAGGAAAACATTACAGGATAAGGAGTAACTTTTTTAAAGGAAATTATAAGATAATTTTTGCAATAAAATAGATCAAGAGAATTTGAATTCATATGTTTATCCTAGTCTGTTTTCCTGAGATTTTTACCAGGCTTAGGTTAGGTTAGGTAGAGTTTTGTTGATCTCTAACAAGATGTATCTGTGGTCAGAGAAAGAGTGTTCTTCTAACAACACACAATCCCTTATTCTTCCTATAACAGAGTCAGAGGCAAAGGTGGCGTCTGTTACCTCCTACCTATTGCTTATGACAAACGTAGGTTTTACACCCCTCTTACTAGTGTCCGTGCTGCCCCACACCGTGTGATGCGCATTTACGTCCGCACCAGTTTTCAATTTAGCTCCTAGCCTTTGGGAGTACGTCAGCAGATTCTTAAAAATTGATCTTGGTAGCTCTTCGTGATCGTGAGCCAGGTAGCATGACGATAGCCATATCCGCTCATCGCCTGACTCCAGGCTGAAAAGCATTTAACCTTCCACGTATTAGTACACAAGCTAGGTTTACCTGAATTGCATGTATACATCAGTTTGTATTTTTGCGTATCTACTCGGCACACAAGACCATTTGACATCCATGGATCTTGAATCAGGACAATATGGTATCTGTCCTTTGACAGATGGAGTATAAGATTGGCGGACGCAACCTTTGAGTGGTGTAGATTAATTTGAAGTACCCGTAACATCATAGTTACTGGTCTCCACCTCCACCACCGTCTGATCAGCATCCTCTTCATCCGATGCCAGTAGCTCCTCCTTGTCAGTCAGAGTGGCTTGCGCCACCCTATCCGATAAGGAACAGACACTGCCATCGGATGATGCCCTAAGTAGTGCAACCGCCTTGCCAGAACCAGAGCCAGGTTCCACATCTGACGCTCCATCTCCGCCAGCAGAAGGTGTTGTGGACGTCTTCTTCCAGCTGAGATGAGGTGTCAGGGTCTGTCACAACTCCTACATGGTCTGTTATATTGGAGACGTTCACGTCCTTTTTTATAGACTCTCAGTGTTATGGGCAAGAATCCATAGCTCACGACGCCATCGGAACGCGAAAGAGATTCCAATGAGTCCGTGCTCACCACAAAGGTAGCACTGCGGTACTCGTCTTTTGGCCCCTCCATCTTCGTGATCTTCCACGACGATGTCGGGAGTTCAGGATTGCATACCCGTAGCATCTCCAGTACCATTTGAGACTCAGTTGGTTCAGCTGGTATCCAGGGCCTCGCTCTTGGCAGGTTCGGGATATTCTCCCTCGAGCTTAGACCCAGGCCAAGCTTTAGCGCTTCTAGAGATGGCAATTCGGTACAGATCAGTTGATCTCTGATCGGCACATGCGATTAGTTTCACATGGTTTTGATGCCATCCACTATCGCGACAAAAAGGAGCTGGGCCAGGATTTTCCTTCAAAATCGTCTTTCTTCCAGTTCTTAACAGAAATGGTGCCGTCAATGTTGCTTTTGTCAGCAATGGCCCATTGTTGTTGACCTCGCACAGCTTCGCTGAAGGTCTTTGGTGCGGGTAAAGTCTCATGACTTCGGGGCCTCTTGATAGTGCGGAAATTTCTGGGCGGGTCGTCCGACAGCTGACGGGTTCGTTTTCGGAACCTGTGATAGTCCCTCTGTAACCCTTGTTGCCCAGGTAATGGATAACTTTTGTTTCTCTGACCTCTCTCCCTCCGGGACGCTTCTGACACGTTCCAACAACTTCAAAGCTGCGGGTCTCTCCTTGTAGTTGTGCCGTGTAGGCTTTACCACCGAGGAGGCATTAGTCGTTTTAGACCTCGATATACCATCACGTCTACCAGGGCCAATCCCAGTAACCACCGTATAAACTGTAGACTTTTCCGCAAGAATTTTTTTTGTACTGCAACTTCGACTGGAACCAGGTTTGTCCCCGGAGCCAGCTTCCGCCGAGATGCTCCAAAGTTTCCTTTGTGCCCTGCTCCCTACATTTCCTATAACCCTGACTACATTGATTTGGAATGATAGCGTATATTTTATAATATATATTCTTACATGTGAGCTATTTTCTATGAGTTTATGAGAAGTCAATAGTGGGGAAAATGTTCTTGTTAAAGGGACGTGTTTCATTAACTCCTTTTTCTGTACCTATGTTAGATTTTATTTTGTACTCTCCAAAAAATTATAGAAAAATATTGAAGTATTGAATTGTCATATGTCCCTACGTGAATCGATACACATAGAACAACTCAATATTAATTGGCAATAGTAAATATTGAATTTTAAACCTTGATTAGTAAGGGTGTGCATCACTTGACATCACCAGCATCAATTTTTTTAATATATGGTTTTATGTGCTTATATGGAATTGTAACATAGGACCAGACCAGCACCCTGTACACATCAATACCTCTTATCTCCCCTTACTTCCAGGTTGATAGTACAACTAGTACACTTGCCTGAGTGATGGAGAGCCTCTTCTACGGCGGCTCTCCGCAACACACCTGATACACATAATATAATCTTACATTTGTACAGCTTTCACGGTCCTGGTACTCACGATTGCGAATTTTGGAAATCGTTCGCTGCATCACCAACCACCACACTGATTTTAATTAAACATTGTTTTATTAAGACTTAAAAGACTATGGAGTTATACACAGGTTGAGTTAGGTTATTGTGGCTGCCCATAGAGACATCATTTAGTCCTTAGGTCCATTGTCTTATCACAAGTTCGTCCACACAGCTACATACAGAATCAAACATGTAAATCGCATCCGTATTCCTTGAGTTATATATAATTGCATTTAAGCAAGTAAAACTAAATTTGGAAATTTACTTGACTTTGCCTCTGAATTACCATGTATGGGTATATATGCATATAAATTCCCGGAATTGTTTTCTCCAAAGAATATATTATGTTTATGGAGACTCAAATCCTAATTCACAATATCCAATACCTCAACAACCCAAATTCGTTATTCCAGGACTTGGCAAAATTATATCCAGATGATGGCAAAATGATATCGAGGTCATAGCAAAATGATATCCAGGTCATAGCAAAATTATATCCAGGTCATTGCAATATGTGAACCTGATCAAAGCTTACGTATCTCAAAACTCCATAGCGTAGAAACTTCCATTTCATCCACAATTCATATCCAAAATATGCGATTTTCCAATTCAGTTGCACTCAGACACAAAATGTAGCGGCACTGTCACATGCCTTTACCTGGTACAATTTTATCATGTTCCAGCTCTTTAAACGAGATGAGACTGGATGAGCAGCAGTGGAATTGTTTTAGCAAGCAATGTAAATTATATGATGAATCAACTTGATCCTTGTGATGTTATAAAACCACCAAAGCTTCGCAATCTTGTAAGCACGACACTATTAAATGTTTGTTAGTGTGCATGCGTGTGTTTTGTGTAACCGAACTCCTGTGTTTGACAGCAGCGCGATCTGAAAATAAACTTTAATAGTGAGGGGGTATATTGTGAACTTGCACCCGCTTGTAGAGTAATTCTACTTGGCAATGAGTCGCGCGGTAGATTAGGTAACACCGCTATTGTGAATAATTTAGAAATGTCGCAATCGTTCAACTATGTGGGGAATTTTTGGAACTCATTATTCCCACACCCCTTTCACACATAATTAATATTTATATATAATAATATTTATATTTAATAATAATATTTATATATAAGAATAATATGTATATATATATATATATATATATATATATATATATATATATATATATATATATATATGTATATATATATTATATATATATATATATATATATATATATACATTTATATATATATATATATATATATATATATATATATATATATATATATATATATAGTATTTATATGTATAAGTATGTATATATAATAAAATGTTTTCTTTGAGATTTTAAATGTATTATAATAATAGTGTGAATTCTCCATATACATTGTTATTTCAATATCCTTCAAATCCAAGGGAGAGTATCCTATGTTTTTAGGTTAGTGTACGGTCACTTTCCAGCTTAAATAAATATATCCAGCTTACAATTTTTCTGTTTATCTCGTTTCAATCTCATATAAAAATAAAAGATTAATCCGCAAATTTGCATGTAAATCACATAGATAGATAGATATATTTAAGGGTGTTATACACTGCGACCTGAAAGATCTATTGTGATGCCCATATTTATTTGAAAGATGAGGATAGTATCATCTATAAATCTTCTGTCAGGTTAATTTCCGACAGGAATTCGTATATTTTGGAAGAATCAAGATGAGGGATCTTGCTCATATCTAAGATATATTCTCCAAAACACCTGTGTCTTTTGTGTGCCAATGGTCCGTAGTCTGTGATCAGGTGCAGTGAGGTTTCGTCACTTTCTCCACAGAATCGACAGATGGCTTCTGAAGATATACCCAACTTGTTCAAATGGTAGTCGAGTCTACAATGTCCGCTTTAAATGCCTGTGATGATTCTTAATTTACCCCTAGGCATATTTATTAACTCCTTAGCTCTTTTAGGATTAAAATCTCCCAGAAGAGCTTTGGACTGTCTTAATCCCGGAAGAGTTTTCCAGGTTTGACTTCATTCTGCATCTGTACACTTCTTTAGCAGACCTCCAATGGTATTGGATAATAGTCCACAGAAGGGTTCAGGGCCGTTGAAGTGAGAGGCCGCAGCCTTCCTAGCTAAGCTTTCTCATTTCCCTCTACTCCTTTGTGGCCTGGTACCCACATTAGAGATAACTTGTTCATACTGCCTAGGGACTTTAGCTTCCCAATACAGTCCCACACAAGTTTAGACCTCACTAAGGGTGAGCTCAGACGCTTGAGTGCTGCTTGACTATCAGATAGTATCACGATGTTTTTCCCCCGATACTTCCTGTCAAATGTTGATCTGGGCACATCTTTCAATAGCGTGAATTTCCGCTTGAAAAATGCTTGGAGAAGAACCCATTGGTTCCCAGTAGTTACAACCGTCAGTATACCATAAGAGGGAATTTTCTCTAATTTTATACGTCTCAGTTAGACCTTTCCATTATTTTTTGCAACTCATCCATTGTACAGTATTTGTGTTCAAAATTGAATTTTCTTGGCATAAAATCCTTGTGAGTCTTTAGTATACCGTATTCTTGAGTAGAATTTTTACCCCATATATTTTGGGTGTAGTATGATTCTCTCGAAATAATTTCTTGTATTCTGGTAAGATATTTCCTAGCAGAGTCTTGAATTACTAGATGTAAGGGTGTTAGATGTAGTATAACTTCCATTGCTGCTGTTGGACAGGTGCGCATAGATCTAGTGATAACAAGGCAGGCAAGGCGTTGTACTTTACTCTAAAAAAACTCTGACTCTAAAAAAAAAAAAAAAAATTTAAATCACAAACAAATCGAAAAGATTACTCTGCAAAATTGCGTTTAAATCTCACACAAACGAGATTAAAACTTTAATTTCGTTTAAATTATATATAATATAAATGATTTATTCGCTTATCGAACTAAAACTTATATAAATCAACAAAACCAATTGGTTAATCTTGTTTAAGTCTCATAAGTTGAACATACATATAAGAAATTGATTTATTAAATCTATATAAATGAAATATATTTTATAAAAAAATTGATTTTATATTATATGTAAATCATATATATTATATATATTATATATATTATATATATATATATATATATATATATATATATATATATATATATATATTATATATATTATATATATTATATATATATATATATATATATATATATATATATATATATATATATATATATATATATTATATATACTATATATATACGAGGTGTGATCAAAAGATAACCGTTATTTTCATCTTTTCGTGAGTTATGTACGTATGTTCGATGTTCGCATTTTTTTTTTTTATGTTGGTACACATGTCTGTTATATATGTTGGCAATACCAACCATTTTGGATTGTCAGTTTGTGTTTGACAGATAAAAAGGTTAGTCGTGTTCCGGTGTGCTCTTCGATTTTGTACTATTCGAAAAAATGGATCAAAGAAACTGTATTCAGTTTTGCGTAAAAAATGAAATGAAATGCGCAAGGACATTTGAAATGTTGACTGTGGCCTTTGGCGAGTCTACTATGAGCAGAACACAAGTTCAATTGTGGTATAACCGGTTTAAGGAAGGCCGAGAAGATGTCAATGACGGTGCTCGTCCTGGTCGCCCGAGCACGTCAACAACCGATGAAAACATTGACGCAGTGAAGAAAATGAGTTTGGATAATCGTCGAATCACTATCAGAGAGGTTGCTGATGATGTTGGCTTATCGTTCGGCTCATGCCAAGCAATTTTTACGGATGTTTTAGGCATGAAACGAAGATTGTTCCAAAATTGCTAAATTTTGAGCAAAAACAACGTCGCATGGACATCGCTCAGGAGCTGTTTTTGGCCAAAAACAAAACCGTTATCATGCCTCAACCACCGTATTCACCGGACTTGGCCCCCGCTGACTTTTTCCTCTTTCCAAAACTGAAGACACCGATGAAAGGAAAGCGTTTTGCTACGATTGAGGAGATAACAGAAAAATCGAAACAGGAGCTGTAGGCGATACCAAAAAAAGCGTTTCAGAAATGTTTCGAGGATTGAAAAAAATGCTGGCTTAAGTGTATTATATCTGAGGGGAATTACTTTAAAGGGGACAAGATAGTTGTTGATGAATAAATAAATACTTTATTTTTTGATCACACAATAACGGTTCTTTTTTGATCACACCTCGTATATTATATATTATGTATATTATATATTATATATATTAAATTATATATATTATATATTATATATATTATATATTATATTATATTATATATATATGTATATATATATATATATATATATATTTTATTTTATAATATATATATATATATATATATATATATATATATATATATATATATATATATATATATAAAATTTAGATTGTAAGATTTCGTTAAATCTCTGCAAGTATCCTGTAAGCGGAAAAATGCCATGTAACATTTACAGATGAACACATCCGGTGTGTGTGTGTTCAGCTGGTGTGCCCCACAACAATATATTCAACTGCCGCAGCCTCAGTGTTACAAATAAATTTGCCTCACTAATCCGGAGTAAAGCATAAAAATGGTGGTAAAATAGACACGCAGCAAAATAACGCTTCACACAATTGCTTCGGCCGCATGTGAAAATTCGCAAAAGAATTGCATGCTGAATGGAGCAGAAGTCAGCTGCTGCTGCCGGTGCTTATGCTGTTGCTTCGTCCCAGCAGCAGCAGCACATCCTCAGCCTCCGCTTCAGATAAGTGAAATAAACTTGTGTGTGGCTGTTGTCACATCTCTCACGTTGTCGCTGTCCGCTTCTCGTTGTTGTATTTGCTTGGTCGCTTCGCTACGACTCTCGTCCGCCCGCTGCTGTATCTATAGTTTTTTCTCTTGTTATTTTTTTTTTGTGGGGTCGGTTTGTTTTGTTTGTTGTGCTTTCGTTTCTGTTGTGTTATTGCGATAGTGAACTGAGCTTGTATTGGTATTGTGGTATCTGTTTGAGCTGAACTACATATCTAGCATGCCGCCTGCTTGGTTTTCTTCATAAATTCAGTGTGAATCTTGTTGGAAAGTGCTGAATTGGGAGAGGAAACATTTTTGTGTATGGATGGCTAGCAATGCACTGTTTGCTAATTTTTACCCACTGTGGTGCTCAGTTTCTGTCTGCGTGTGCGCATGTGTGTGTGTGTGAGCAAGTGAACTGTTCTCTCCATTACTCTATTACACAACGGCTGTGTCTGTTAATATTCGTTGCCATCGTCATCTGTATTCTAGATTCGTTCCGATCGAGGTGGTGCCGTCTCTGAGCTTCTGTAAACTGATTCTCTTCGGCTAGTCTTTTTATTTTTTTGTGTTGACTATTCTTCTTTGCACTGCTGCAGATTATTTACACAAGTTTATGTGTGCGTGAGTGCGCTTCAAAGCGAAACCAGTTTTCAGGAGCATTTGGTAGCTTCAGCGTTATGTCTTGTGTTCCACTTGTGGCATGAATTTTCATACCGACAGGATGCATTGTTGAACGTGTTGCGTGCGTGCTCTCCTCTTGTCATGTTGGCTGTGTTGCAGTTACAAGCAGCAAGTGCTGACATATGATCATCTCCTGTATCACATCGCCCTCATCTTAAGAGTTTGCTACAGCGAACAGGACAGGACGCAAAGCCTGAGGCCTGAGTTGAAGCTTAATCAACCACCATTTTGTTGCACAGAATTGCCACCTGCTATTTGCAAACGATAATCCCATGGTAGAATTGGATGGGTGGTAGACATAAAAAATGACTTATTTTGCTTTGCATTTTGATGGAAATTGCAATTGACTAAAAAAGTTTGTGAAAAGTACAAAATATAAGAAAGAGTAAAATAAAGAAAACAATAAAGAAAACAAACACAACAGGGGAAAATGTAAAACGACGTCTCGCGATCGGATGTGCACAATACCTCACACCTTTTTAGTATGAGCAACTTGGAAAGGATTTTTGCTTCATGTATAATGACATAGTACTCATAAAATACGAGTACTTGCAGTATGTCGCGTACGTATGGGAGAGCGATACGAACGTAGCGTATGAATTGACGAGTTCAAACATGTCGATTTTATTGATATTCAGTTGTAACTATTCTGAAGTGGTGGTGAGGCGTGTTTGTGTTAATTGTTTTTTTTTTTTTGCCATGGAGTCCCAAAATAAAAGCTTGAGACAAATTTATAGAAGAAAATAGACAAATATAAAATTTAGTCCAATAATCAGCGGATCTACTTATTGATTTAGAATATTTACGTTTTTAACAAACAAATTAGATCAATTTATGAGCTGTTTTCTAGTTATCGCAAAATTTTCTGACCATCATACAGTGCGGTGAGTGAAGTATCATTACCACTGTTTATATTGTTTTAAAATAGCTTTAGTATATTTAACGCCTTCTCCACAGTGTTACGATTAGTAGAGCCACACAAATTACTCCCTGCCTATCGTGCTGCGTATTTTTACCTAACACCAATGCAATTAACCACCCAGCGTGGGTGAGCCTGTGTTCTGCTTTCTTGAGAATCAGTTTCGAGGCTTTTGGCCAACGAAAACTTAATTACCATAACTTTGGCTCCAAACAACAAAATCAATGACAAAATCTACTGAATCAAATTAAAGTATAAATTAAAGAGGAGAGTTCAATATAGTAGCGTAAACTTTAGCTCCTTTTTGGACACAGGACCTTCTCAGATTTGTTCGCAGATGTGGTACAATGAAGAAGACTAAAAAGGCCACATCTTCCAGTTTATTGCGAACGAAGACTATATTCAGCGTCAAATGAAATAAATAGAAAACTCACAACAAATCTTTGCTTATAAATAGCATATAAATTTATTTTTCCAATTAATGTAAGTCGCATTAGAATAGACAATACTCATAAAGTGGAAAAAATATATAGTACAATGGATGTCATAATATGATCTGAGAGCAATATCTTGCATATGATATCAAACAAAAAAAAATTTTCTAAAGCTATCCACAATTGGTTTATTATGTAAATTTAGAAGGTCTTTAGTATATTTATTGTATACCGTATCGGCCCAATATACGCAGCATTTCAATTGCCAATACAAAAACAAATAATACTTTCGGCTGCGCGTGATAGTACTGCCCCTACTGATATGCAATTGGTCAATTCAAAAGACTTAAGAAATCTGACCCCAAACATACCTGGTTGTAATGCTTCATGGAATCCTTTGCAGTTTTAATGCTACATGGAATCCTAGAGTGAGCTTAGATAACCAAAAGTTTAGGAAAATGCATTCTCGTATATAAAACATGTTGGCGGGATTGTGGAAGCGATTATTGTGTAGACGATATCTGCAGAAATCATAACCACAATATCAAGAATCTAGGAGTGTTAAAACCAATTATCCTGACACCAATTAACGTTAGAATTCCGTCAAATAAAGCATCCAGGGAATTTTCCTTGGAATAGATCGATATTCACACTTAAAAGATCCTGATAACATGGTTAATGATCACTTCAGGATCTCTTAAGGATTGTTTTTATACCATATACGCTACAATAGTTTTTGTTTACAAAGGAGTTGTGCATAAAAATAGTCCATGTCGCTTTGAACTTTTGTCTAGAAATCCTTTAATTTTAGTTGATTTTGATTACATCGTTCTAAATTTTTATAATGTATTATTTAATGTGGCCGTCCTTTTTATTTAAATTACTTGATGCTAATTTATAATATTTCTCAATATATTGCCGGTCTCTGAGGTCTAGTGATAAACATGCTAGACACACAATCGGGGGGTCGAGATTTCGAATCCTTTGAATGGTCTGAAAAACGCATCTTTGGAAATCTTTTGATCTTCGAGCGGAAAGCCTTAGTTGCTAGTACTCATTCCCCCAATACCTTGCAGACATAATTAATTATCAAAAATAATAGAAACTTGATTAATTATTGTGCAAGGTATAAAAATAATTATAATATTACGTTCGTAACCCAGTGCTTAGCCCCGCCCCCCTCTTCTTTACCTTTAATTTGTAATTAGAAGTTACCTTAATATAAAAAAAATATATATGTTTATTCATTATATTATGTCAATTCCTTGGACTCACATAACTGGTGATTTATATATGAGCTGTTTTGAATATAATGTCAAACAAAAATAATTTCAAACAAATTTTTCAATTTTGAAAAATAGTTATATAAATTGATTTCAATCGATCAGACAGATGAGAGAGCGGAGTCTATTTCTTTCGAAATGGAAATTTTGTTAGACTTTCTTGGCATATTGGCATTAATTTTCCAAACCGAAGGACATCAATGTTTTAAACAGTATGGCCTCACTTAGTCCTTTAATAAACTGGAGAATAATGGGAAAATTTGTTATTTATGGGTTTACTGTACTCCCCACAGTTATTTTTTCCAATACTCACCACTGTTATCCTTTTCAATGCCATAATTTTAATTTAAAAAATCCTTAAACAAATTGTTTATATAAAATTTTCCTCTTTTTTTAGCTCACTTGAAAGGGACCAACATTAATTACTTCAAAAGTCGAGCATTTTTCATTCTCAGAAAGAGAACAGAGCAGACATTTTAGAGAAGGCGTAGTTCGTAACAGGATCCGAACCAATACGAGCTCTAAAAATCAACGAAGCTCCCGACGAAGTTAACACAACAGAAACAAAAATGTCATCACGGAAAACGCCAACATTACCAGTAGCAGCGAAGCTGGACACCACAATTGGACCTAAAACGTCCACAGCAGAACCGACACCAACCGCAGGTGAAACGGATAGATCCGAAATGGGAGTAAATGTACCCACAGCAGTTGAAGAGAGCAACAAAGAAACGGAAAAACCAGTCGATGTTAGCACACTAGCCACATCCACTGCAACCATTCCCACTGCAGCCACAGCAATCACACCCGCTACAACCACAGCAATCCCACCCACTTTAACGACACCAACCACACCCACTCCAACCACACCCACTCCAACCTCACCCACTGCAGCCACATTCACTGTAACCAGCCCCACTCCACCCACATCCATTGCAGGTACATCTACTGCAACCACTCCAGCGCCACTTAGTTCAACCACAACTTCGCCTGGAGCTAAAGACGTACCCAAAGCAGACGCAAAGCAAATCGGCAACGAGCCAAAACGCATTACTAGAAATTCCCCGTTGCTGCTCGTCAGCTCAGCTGTCGGACTTGCTAAGAAAGAGCAGCATCGTGGAGATGCTGGCACAGAATCAGAGCCTGCTAACAGCGAGAGTGAGGACGGCGCAGGTTCGGTAAGTAGTGCAATTACAAAGAGAACGTCACAAATACGTGGACGTAAGTCCTTGAAGGAGTGCACAGAGTCAACCACGACGGTGGTAACCAAAGAGGAGCCCAAGGAAGGCGCGGATAAAAAGAAAGAGGAATCATCCATCGAGCAAATGGCGGATGACAAGCAAAGCACTGAGATCAAAGACACAAAAGACGTTAAGGAGAGTTCAAAAGAAGTCAAAGATACGAAGGATAACAAGGAAAAAGACACAAATACAAACACAAAAAATACTAAAGAGGTGAGAGAACTGTTGACTTTATCGCCAGCATCTTCGACCACAAGCTCGAGTACCGTCAGTACGCCTACTCCGAGTTCCTCCAGCACGCACAGCAACTCAAGCACCAGCGTCGCCGTAACTACAAACAGACTCACGCGCAAGGCGGTTGCTCAGGAATTGGCCGCCAACACTCGCATAACACGCAATCGCCAAGCAAGCACAGGTCGTCCGGAAACACCACCGACTACGTCGTTGCGCGGTCGTCGACCACCAAACAGAAAATTGCCGCTACCCTCGGTCGAAACAGCGACAAAACGCAAACGCTCCGAAGAAGACTCCACAGCGTTAGCAGAACCCGGCGCCAAATATATCAAAATTGAGGTTAAAAATGATTCTGAGACCACAGAAGACGAGTTGCCACCGCCTTCTATTCACAGCGTTAGCAATTCGGAAAGCTTGAAGATAAAACAAGAACTTATCGAGAGCGATGACTCCAACACAGATAGTATCCCGGTGCCTAATACCGCCACCGGGAACACAGCATATGCGGGACGCGGCCGTTGGCGCTGGCCCGGAGGGCGTAAACCACAGACTGCTGTTTCGCCAAGTACGCGCGCCACACGAGCAAGCAAGATGTCGTCGCCCTCACCCTCCACTTCGAGCGCTACCGCCACCACAGCCAATGAACCGAAGAGACGACGGACCAGCATAGCCAGCACCAGTAGCACCGTTACTCGCAGCTCGTCTGCAAGCTTGCTGAAATCCTCGCCCGCCACATCGGCAAATCCGGCGCACGACGAAGACTCCAAAGATAGTTTAATCTCATCACTGGACTATTTGTTGTCCGATATAAAAATGGAGAAGCTTACGCCGGACCTGGTGGAACCAGAAGATGAGTTGGATGAGAAAATGTCGTCAAGCGATAGGGCAGAAGCTCAAACTGCCAACGGTATAGGCGAACCACTAACCGTGGAGACGGAAGTGGAGCCTGAAGCGGCAAATGTCAGTTCAAGTGCAGCTCTAAGCCATGTGCCGGCGGTCAGCGCTTCGGTGGTGGCTGCTAACGTCAGTGCGACCGGCTCGGAAAAAGCGGCCTCTCTCAGTCCGGAAATGGTTAGCGAGGGTGTCAGCGAAATAAGTGTCCAGCAATTTTATAAGAAACCCGAATTTCTCGAGAACAATTTGGGCATCGAGGAGGACCCGAAATTGGGTGAAATTGTTCAAAAGGTGACAACCGAAATGGACACCTCCAGCAAAGGGGAAAAGGAGGCTATGAAAGAGATTGATTTTGCGACGGCAGTGGAAGTTGACCAAGTTGCCGCCGAGGAGAAATCACTGAACGATTCTTTCTCCGTAAAGTCGCTGAAAGAAGGCGAGCTACGTTTCGAGGAGAGTGCGGATGAGAAGAAATCCGTAACGAACGACGATGACATCAGTTTAAGCACAGAAAACCTGTCACCATTGGTGGTCGATGAAGATGAAGACGAGTTATTGGCAGACCCTGAATCAGAACAGGGAGATTCGCTACATACACACCGAAATGTGGCTGAGGAAGATGATCTTATTGATGATGATGATGTTACCATGGAAGAAAGTGAAACTATTTCGATGGATAATAATCCGTCATTGCATGATGATGCACAAGACGAACGCGAAGAGATGGATGAACTAGAAGAGCTGGAACAGGATTTGGAAGAGGTTAATAATGAAGTAGATGAAAAGACTAAACACGATTGTGATAATGTAAAAGCAAAGCTTAAAGTTGTTGAAACAAAACAAAGCCTGGAAATGATAGCAAAATTAGTCATGGAAGATGATGACGCAGAGAAATCGTTTCAGATAACGAAGACAGAAGATGATGACTCCGGGAAGCAGCAACAAGAAATTGCCAAGATATTGGAAAAGGCAAAGATTGATAAAGATTTTGTTGCAATGCGAACAAAACTCATTGCCACAGATGATATCGAAGTGAAGGACATAAAAATGATGGAGGCCAAGATTGCAGTGGAGTTAAAACGCAAAAGCAGTCTGGAAGACGATGATGTGTTAGCCAGAATTGACGCTGAACTGAAAAAAATTGGCGAGCGATTGAAAGAGAAGCCCACTTTTGGTGGTGGTGGAGATGATGAAGATGATGGTGGCGACACAGAAATCGGAGAGAACAAGGAAAACGTCGCTACGGCCACCATTATGGGAGAGGATATAAAGCCAACTGAGGCAACGGAGGTTGAAGATGAGAAGCCCATAAAAGTGGAGCAGAAGTTCATCAAAAAGCAAGAAAATGTAAAGAGTGAAGATATTATGGAAGAGAGTAAGCCGACCGACGAAAAGGTGAGAGACGATTTTTTCTTTAATAACTTCTAACCTTTTTAATGAACCCTTCCCCCTTTCCTTGCAGTTGACAATC
Source organism: Clusia tigrina (assembly GCA_920105625.2). NCBI lineage: Eukaryota > Metazoa > Arthropoda > Insecta > Diptera > Clusiidae > Clusia > Clusia tigrina. The sequence continues at coordinate 130,663,609 of OV050033.1, forward strand.
ACCATAGACACTTTGAAAGTAACACCGGCTTCGTCTACAAGTACCTCGCCCTCAAAGACAAATCACAAAGACGATGATTCGACGTCGATGAAATCGGGACAATCCACCGATACCAATTCGTGGACCACACTTGACCTCGATTATGACGAGGAGACGCTACGCCAAAAGGAACAACACTTCCGTAATTTGGGACTGCTCACGCACAAAGCGGCCGAAAGGCGCCGTCTGGAGTGCATACAAAGCTCTGCGGCAGCCGTCGAAGCATCACGCGCCTCTCAACAACACCATCACAATACCAAGCGCAACGGAAAAGCGGCAGCGGGCTCATCCGCCGCTCAACAGCAAGAGTACACGGGCACGCTGAAAACAGTAATAAAATTGAATCGTAACACGAGCTCCAATGCGGCCGCTGCTGCTGGCACGTCCAACAATGGACGCAAAAACCAAGCCCACCACGCTGCTAGCAAGGAAAGCGGCAACGGCAATGGTGTACGCAGACAATCATTAAAAATGACATTCCAAAAAGGACGAGCCCGAGGTCAAGGCAATGCTGATCGGGCAGCGGATCAGCATGCTCATGGCGAAGATGCCTACTACACTATACAAAATGAGGTGAGATCGACATGTTAGGATTTTTTTGCCAGAAGTTCCTGCTCACTTTGTTCTCTCTCCTTCTCTCTATTTACAGAATGAAGGTGCGCTCAAATCTACTATTAGCAGTGGAACGGAGCATACAAATGTTCACACGCATGGTAGAAAATCATACAATCGATCTAACAATACTAGTCATTCTACCAATACTACCAATTCTGCTACTATTGGTGTGTGTTTTAGTCATAACAAAATTAGTTATTGTTGTTCGTAGTTGTACAATAGATTAACTTATAAGGTTTTATACAGTTTTCAGTGGGTGTTTGAAACGGTAACTGCAGACAATTTGTGGTATTCTTCCCCAGAACCCGACTATTTATCTCTGAGACACACAGCAAGAATTCTTTTGAGGAGCAAATATTTATGACAGGTCGGAAATAATGCAGATATAGTTCAATATACGAGTGGAAGGAAGTTATTATGTTATATGAACTTAGTATCGAGGATCGTCAGAAATCCACCAAGTGATTTGCTACATGGACGTAGGCGTCCTCCAAACCGATGTTAAGGGAAAAAAATATAGTCACTTACTCCATAAGGCTCAGGATAGGTGGAGAAACTCTGTGAGATGTGCCATTTCGAGATCGACGTGACCTAATTACAGTGCAAGAAGAACGAATCATGTTCTTAATAAATCAAGGCACACCATTAGCAACCTTAAAATTGTCTGTGGATCATAGGACTGTCGGCACGCACGTGGAAAAAATGGGCATATCGTTCAATTGCTCATTGTAAAAGCTGCCAAGAGAGAGAAACAGTTGTCCACAGTACTTTGCGACTGCCAAAAACCCGCTCCCATAGACTTGAATTTTTCGCAAGTCCTAGATTTGATTGGGGCATTTCTCTAGATTAGAACTTTCAGACGTAATAAAATGTTAAAACAACTCTGGCTGGTTGTAATTCATAGTATATCACCATCTTGAAGCTTACTAGGATACCGCATTAAAACGTCACTTGTTCCTAGTATCGAGGTATTTTATCTAGCCACTAATTTTGTCCTTGCCATAAAAGCACATCCCCCATATTGTAACATCCATGTTCTTTCCCAGTTGAAACTTGCAAGAAGAAAAATGGCAGAAAAAATCATGGGACAGAAATCCAGTCCAATAACTAACTCAGTCCAATAAGAAATTCCAATTAAATCCAAGGCGGATTTAAAGTATGCCACTAACTATTTGAAACCCTAGAAGAGCTTCGCTATATTAGCTCATAATTCTTTTAATGAGCTCATAATTCTTTTTAGACCACTTTGTCAATTTGTTGATATATAGAACTGAAGATCTTTGTTAAAGATATCGAACATTGTAGCTACTTTCTATTCTCCGGTTTTTATACTCACAATTTTTCTCTCCCTTTGCAAGTGTTTTAAGTAAATTGGAATAAGTTCCAAAAAACTAGTTAAAATTTGTAATAACTTTTTGATATTGAACCTTATAATCTCCCACTACTCTTATAAGGAAAAAAATCCTTAAAGAATAATTTACGTTTTTTATAGAACTATAAAATTTTCAAACAGCAATCAGGGAATAGGAACAATGTGCTTGTTTCCTATGATTTGAGTACGATTCCTATGGAATCGTTCATACTCCTGTGTGAATCCTAATCAGAACTACGGGAACACTCATAATAGAACTGAATTTATTTTGAAATTGTGGAAAGACCAGTCGAAACGGATTCTGAATAGAAAGTCTCCACAAATATGTATCAGTTCTCCAAGGTTATCTAAAAAGAACCCAAATGGATTCTGATTAGAGGGTCCCTGAAGATCTGTCTCAGTTCTCCTGGGTTATTTAAAAACTATCATACCGATTTTGCTCTGTTCGTGAAAGCTATCAATATGGTTTTTATTGAATACTCTCGGAGGGTTTCCTGTGAGTATGGCTGGCTTCCTAAACTACGTATGTTGCTTTGCAGTCATGCATTGTCAACGTGTTCCTAAACGCAACCCTGTAAAATTTTACAATGTATTCGGTTCCCAAGTACATCACTGTTGTTTTCGATACGCAGAGAAAAGCAGCTCGCGTATCCAAAGAAATTCAGGTGCAAAGTGTCAACAGCAAGCTATTTCGGTTGTAAAGTTTCCACAACGCTATATATCCTTCAATTTAGGCCAGGGCAACCAGTCTGGTGCACCACTTAGCTTGGATGTGCACCACTTAGCTTGGATAAAAAGATTACAAGCTGACTTACATCAACAGTGGAAATTTGCATTCGTCCGGCATTTCGTCGATTGTGTGTAAAAAGCCAGGCTCTGGTTTTGGTTATTCTTGATACTCGCGTTATTTGTTGAAAGAGAGCAAATCGTTTTAGTTTACGTTTAATGATTGCCAGAGCGATTTGGGAGTTGGAGCCTCCTTGAGTGCACAAATAAAAAATTGTCTATAGAAATATTCGTGTCAGCCATTGTTGGCATTACTCTTAAATGATTCAAAGCAAATAAGAGTTCCTAAACGTCTTCAGGCCTGCAAGTAACTGTATACAAAGTTTTGCAAATAAGTGTTTCATTGTATCAAGATGGTATTAATACCGCATCAATACCTGGTAAACATACGTTTAAGAAGTCAGCCTAGGTCTTTAAATTTCTTCCTATATGGAGGCATTAGAAAAATCCTCCATGATGAAAAATGTCTTTAGTTCAACTGGTCGATCACTCGTTTCACACTTGCGTTTTGAGTTGATCTGATGGGATAACAATAGATTTACACTCGTGTTCCCCGAAATATCATTCGATTTCTGGGGTTCCATGTGAATCATTCGATTGCTCGAATCATAGGTTGCTCGTGTTCTATGAAAATTATTCGATTTCTCGAGTTCCCTGCAAATATTTCGATTCCTCGAGTTCCCTGAAAAACATTCGATTTCTCGAGTACCCTGAAAATCATTTGATTGCTCAACTTCCCTGAAAATCATTCGATGCCTCGAGTTCTATGAAAACTATTCGATTTCGCGAGTTCCCCGAAAATGTTTCGATTCCGCGAGTTCCCTAAAAATGTTTCGATTCCGCGAGTTCCTTGAAAATATTTCGATTTCGCGAGTTCGCTAAAAATTCTTCGATTGCTCGAATTCCCTAAAAATCATTCGATTGTTCCAGTTCCATGTGAATCATTCGATTGTGCTCAAGTTCCCTGAGAATTCGAGTGAATCATTAGAAATGAATGAATAAAAGGATAATTTCGCACAATCTTGTGTTCCGATAGTTCCCATCATTGCTGGTGATGGGTGCTACGGAAATTCCTTATTAGAATTAGAAGAAAGTTCATAGATTTTGTACTTTAAAACTAATGGCAACAAAACAGCCCATTGGTCAACATTGTAGGTGGACGGAAGGACATGTTATCTAATCGCACAATGGTTACAACTTCTCTTTTTTATACTTTGTTGTGGGACTTGGTGCCTGGAACTTTTATTTAGAATATTTGAAACTGAAAAGACGTAATTTTGCATGAGGTTTAAATTAACAAAATTAACATAGAAATAACAATTTTTTTATATACTCGTATATATTTAATTTTTTTTATATGTATGTTTAATGTTTTATAAGTATATTTCTATACACACACATTAATATTATATTAAGTATGTATGATGTATATAATAATGTATTAGGCACTGTTATGTGAATATGTTATCTGAAGTCGATGAACTCGGACCAGGAATTAATAATTTCACCTTCACCACATATAGGCATAAACCAAGTATATGTATATATATATATATATATATATATATATATATATATATATATATATATATATATATATATATATATATATATATATATATATATATATATATATATATATATATATATATATATATATATATATATATATATATATATATATATATATATAATAAATATATTCTTATTCTGCACATATCCAGACCTCATTAAGCTATATCCCATCGCCCATTTGGCTTGAAAAATCATTATAAAATTGAGAAATTGACCTGATGATTCTAATCTGATAACCCAAATGAGATGATATAGATTTTGATATAAATATATATATATATATATATATATATATATATATATATATATATATATACATACATATATACATATATACATATATATATATATATATATATATATATATATATATATATATATATATATATATATATATATATATATATATATAATCGTGGCTAAATATCGCTGGTTTCCCTGTCAAGTCACAGATAAGCGATATTTTAGTCAAAGACAGGGCCAGAGATAAATTTGAATTTGAAGAATTATGCAGACAGGTTTTCTGTAACTTTTGACTATATTCCAATTGAATGAGCATATTAAAATTTACTTTTTGGTACATTTCAAATAAGTCTGACTTACTTTATCTGCGACTTGACTGATATATATGATGAGACCGATTGTCAATTGGAAAATTATATAGAAGAGGTCATGTAGCTTTTGGTTTTTAAGAATTGAATAGGCTTTAAAATTATATATTTGCACATCTCAAATAGATTGAAAAAGTATCCTGATGGAATAGCCTTATAAATACATATATATAAATACCAATTTTAGATCTTATCTACTCTCGAAACATTTGTCATTTCCTTTCTTTACCACCAAAAATATCAGGCCACTCACTGAAATTATATATATTTGATATATTTGTATATATCATTAACGTCCCTGAAATAGAAACTTTCGTCCAACTTTGATAGAATTCTGTTCAGGAAATATCAAAATCAAGAAGTCTTATTCTCAAAGAGAGCCATATTTTTGATCCTTAACAAGCACTCAAAGCAAACTTAGTATTCCCCTTTTAAGGCTAAAGAGTATAAAAATAGGACATTTAAAGACTATAGAGCAGGAATTCCCCTTCCTTTTTTGTATCAAAAATGGAAAAAATATATGAAGGAATAGTAAAAATGCTCAGTATAAGTTCGTTAAAAATTGCCTCTTATTAAATTACCGATTAAATATTGTGAACTTCCGATTATGCCGCTTATAAAACAAAGTTCACAATAGTGCATCACTAAATGATGAGGGCAATTGTAGATTAGTTTGCGCAATACGTTTGCTTTGACGTCATTGGTTTGCTGTAGAATTTTGTGTGTGCGGGAATTTTATAATCCATTAGGACAGAGGTCGCCAAAATGGTCTATATAGACCCCCAGGGGTCTATTTAACAAAAGTGGGGATCGGTCTGAGCCAGGGAATGTTGTGATTTTCGTAAAAAATACAAAGTTTGCTTTAATTAACAAAAAATTACTTTTATGGAAGTCAATGGAGATTTCGAAAAATTATATAGGGGTCGATGATCAAAAAAGTTTGGCGACCCATGCATTAGGATATATTTTGGAGACCAACTAATTTTACATTGAAATATAATATGAAGTTTTTTCGCTTTGTGTATGCTCAAAGTTCGATTTCAATTTAAAGTTTTAATTTGATTTGAAGTGGGATTCAGGTAGATAAATAATTCACAATAATTTCGAGCTTTCCGTGGAGATTATGCCACGCAACAAACACACACACTGACAAATACAGCTTTAGTATGCCAAAGTTCACTGTCGGACACTAGGTAAGAAATTAACTGCAGCCAATTGTGATTAATTTCCACAGAAGGGGGAAAATGTGTTGTAAATTATAATGTATAAGGAGGTGTGTAAATTACTGGGACCCTCTGCTAATAGGATATATCCCTATAAAATCTCATCCAATCTTGAGACTCAAACATTGAGGATGTCGGCCGGTTCAAGTCGTAGTACTTGGAAAGAATTCAGTCGATTTTGTCTTTTGTGCATCAACGCCCCACAAATCCCAATTATGTACTCTGGTGATTCAGTATCCTCCTCACAGAATATGCACATGGGACTTGCCACAATTCCTAGATTTCTCAGATGTTCTTTGAGCCTACAGTGTTCAGTCAGAAGGAAGCCGTACTAACAAAAATTTAGTTTTGTTTATGTAAAATAATTATAACACTAAAAAGTTATTTTATTATGAATAAATTAACACCAGTATATTCCCGTATGGAAGCATTTACAAAATTTCAGTTCCAGAGTTCATTTGATTGTGTTCAATCTATTTGAATATTTCAGTCAAACTGAAACCATGTAAAGTCCTCTATTATTATTATTATTATTATTATTATTACTTGAAAACCAATAACGCATTATTTTGCAATGTTGGGAGGAGCAGCAGGTGCCTTCTCATTTTAATATTTTATCTTTGCTTGCTGTAGAAATGAAAATGTTGTAGTAGAATGGACTATTTTTAAATTGAACTATATTAAAACTTATCATTATCTGTATTTTTATATGTAGATTCCTCGCACTCGGAGGGCCATGATACACACGCCAGTGTTAGCACGAAGAAGGACGAAAAAGAGGAAATACTCATACCTGAGAAGGCTTCGTCGTTCAAATTTCATCCGGGTCGCTTATGCGAGGATCAATGCTTCTATTGTAGCGGCAAATTTGGACTCTACGACACGCCTTGCCATGTTGGTCAAATAAAATCCGTAGAACGACAACAAAAAATACTTGCAAGTCAGTACCAATTTCGTAAGAGAGATATATTAAAATAGTTTTAATTTAAATGAGTAAAAATTAATTGATCCTTACTTACAGATGAGGAAAAACTCACTGTTGACAATTGCTTGTGTGATGCTTGCTTCCGACACGTGGATCGGCGTGCCAATGTGCCGTCATACAAAAAACGCCTCTCAGCATCGGGCCACCTGGAGAACGCCAGTTCATCGTCGCCATCGTCTGGTGCGTCCGGCTTTAATTCCAGCCATGGTTCGCTGGTCATTGAAGTGCCCGAGGATGATCCACAGGATCGCAAATGTCTCGTCCCTGAGTGCGCCAATCCAGCAGCGCATTCATTGCGACGCAAATGCATACGCAAAAGTGTGAAGAAGTTTTTGCTCAACTTTGATATGCCAGCGGGTGTGCCAAGTGTGTGGCTGTGCCAGGCGCACTACGATGCTGTTATTCAGTGCTCGGGCTGTGTGCTTTGCAAACGGCGTCTGGGCAAGAATCACATGTATCATATTACGTCGGTAAGCTTTTTCAGCTGATTTTCTATTGCCGTGTTTCCGGGCGTTTTTTCTCAATTGATTCCCATTTAAATTGGAAGTGATTTTGATGAAAAATCTCCAAGGAATTTGCAACGTTTCAAGACGTTGGAGAAGTCATATATTATAATATATATTATTTTGTCTATTTTAGGACACAGATCGATTGGAAAAATCATTAACCGAAATGGGAATTCCAGTCCAATTGGGCATTGGTACAGCAGTGTGCAAACTTTGCCGATATTTCGCGAATTTATTGATGAAGCCACCGGAAAGCAACAAATCGCAAAAGGCCGAATTCGTTAAGAACTACAGAAAGAGGTACGAAAGATGTGAAATTAAAAAAAATATTAAATCGATCTTCTGAAGGAAAAATGGAATTTTCTCATCGGATGCCTATTCTAAATAAATCCCCGGCGAAAATTTGAATCTCCTGTTCGCATTCTCTGATTCTAAACATGGGGGGAAAATTCCTATTCTAAAGCTCAAAAAAGAGAGAAAATTTTGTGGGAACTTTTGTTAAAATCCTCCATATTTTTATTCTGGAACTTGCAAAAATTTATTTAAATCTTGAGCAAAGTGTTGTAACTGGCTTATTTTATTTATAATAAAAATTCAATTTCGATTTCAATCTATTTTTATAGGTATACAAATAAATAAACTATAACCCAAGCGGACATGGGTTCCATGCCATGCTCACTCTAAAATTTCATAACAACTTTACGTTTCTCTTCGTTCGTCGTGCATGCTTTTCCCCCACTGCGGACACAACTTGCTTTCAAAGATTTCTAAAACCTCTGCAAGAACTTTGCTGAGGGTGGATAGAGCTAGTCCAACAACATGGTATTTTCCGACTCCTGTCTGGTATCCGCCTTCCGCAAAAAATCGCAGACATGCTCTTAGCTTAATAATAGAAGCAATACCAAACTCCTTCCTTTTTGGACACCAGTTCGTTGTGAGCATATCCAACAAATATACAAAAGCTATTTTATTGACCCGATAATATCACTCCAATCTTCTAAATTGAATATTTTAAAGAAAATAATACAATTTTTATACAAGTTTCAATCTACAGCGATTGCGGTATCTCCAAAGGATTTGTGGAGTCCCTTAGGCTTATCCTTACTGCCCTTGGGTGTACTGCATCAACTTCTTAATTTAAAAGCAGTCTTAATTCAATGCTCAGCGTTTTTAGACTTTATTTTTGATATATTAATAACTTTTATTTCTTCACAAACTTTTTTTTAATCAAATTCACAAACCTTATTTTATCAAATTCACAAAAGGGAAATATCAATAACTGCTAAACAGCTGTTTCGAAACCACAACAATTTTTCGAATTTCCCTTCCCTAATTTTGCGGGAAATTTTTTCCCGGACGATTTAGAATAAGAGGATTTTATTCCCGGGGAAAAGGAAATCCGCGGGAATGCAATTCCCCGGGAATATTTAGAATAGGGCTGATAGAATAGGTTTATATTAAATTAAAAGATAATTAGTAATAATAAAATAATTCCCTTCTTAAGGCTTCTGCAGTTCCACAACATACACGACGGCAGCAACGAGGGCTCTGAGGCGGACGAGGAGGATCATCACGAAGTAGCACCAGCCAAGAAGAGCACCGAACACAACAAATCTCCGCCTAAACGGAACAAAAAAGACGCCTCTGCTGCCAAGATGCCGCCCAAAGAGTTGCCATCACCCACAGGCTCCACTGGTTCTTCGGTGCAGTGTCTGGGTGAAACGAGCTCCTCAGCAACAGGCGCTGAACAACAACCACAACAGCAACCACAACAACAACAACAGCAGCAAGTGGCGGCCGACAATGATGTGCTGGTAGACTACGATGTGCCAATGATCTCGAGCGATTCGAGCTCATCGAATTCCGCCTCACCACCCGCGCCCGACACCGACAAACAAATGTCCAAACTGAAGGCTATATTACAAAGCAGCAGCAACAACAGCAATAACAACAACAACACCCCAGAGAATGATGCCAAGTCTCTCTCAGCGGACATATCGAACGTGTTGCGTGCCAATCCGAACATTTCTATGCGGGAGCTATTTCCTGGCGAAGAAGATCTGGGTTTGCAGTTTAAAGCACCGTTTGGCAGCAACACCAGTCAACGCACGCCGGAAGGCTGGACACGTGTACAAACATTTCTGCAGTACGACGAACCCACGCGACGCTTGTGGGAAGAACTGCAGAAACCGTACGGCAATCAGAGCTCTTTCTTGCGGCACCTCATCTTGCTGGAGAAATACTATCGCAACGGTGATCTGGTGCTATCTCCTCACGCCTCCTCCAATGCCAGCGTGTACACGCAGACCGTACGTCAGCGCCTTACTTCGTACGATCAGGGACACTGCGGCGGTTTGTTGAGTGCTCAACCGGCCACCAAGGAGAAGGTCGTCATACCCACGGTAGAGATAAACGAAGATGACGACGACGAGGTGGAGGAGAGCAGCCTCACTGAACGCGAGATGCACTTTGAGAAGGCGAGCAGATCAGAGATTCTTAGCAAGCAGCTGCGGACGCGCAGCATGTCCGTGGACAAATTGACTAAACAACTGAGCACAAATGCTGTAACAATCACGGCGCGACCCAAAGAGCCGCCGAAGAGCACCGACCCTTCACCGCAAAAGTCTTTGTTGAAGGAGAAGGAGACGCCAAGCGTGAACATCGCACCGCCGCATCTGATAGCTGCGAGCGCCGCTGCAGCAAATGTGTTGGCAGCGGCAAATAGCAGCATAAACGCGCCTATCCCCTCCAGCAACAGTCGCAGCATACTGAAATCAAATCTGCTCGGAATCAACAAATCCATAGAGCTGTTGCCCATATCCTCGTCGGCTTCGTGCAGCAACACTACCACCAGCTCCAAAAACTCCAACGCGAGCGGAGCCAACACAGTGCCGAGTACTGAGACGAAGCAACAAAAGATTCTAGATGTGGCCAATAAGCTGCTGGGCAATCAGTTGGAGGCTGCTGCCGCGGCTGCAAATTCCCAGAATAAACTGCCGCCTGCCACGTTGCTCACCTCACCACCTGAGCTGGTGAGTTTGCATCGTCGGTCTTCGGGTGCTGGAACTGCAACTGCCACTGCCACTGCGTCTAGCAGTGGAAGCAGTACAAGCACAGTCTGTGCTTCTGGCAGTGGTAATAGTGGAGCTGCTGGCACTGGCGGACATGCGACTTCTTCTGCGCTCACCGCTAGTTTGGTGAACGCTAAGCGGCCGCATCTGGTGCCAAAAGCCAACTTAAGCCGCGCCGTACCGCCGAATGTGGTCATTTTGCCAGACACACTGACTCCTCAGGAGCGTTTGCAGAGCAAAAGCTGGCGTCCCACTCTCATGCCGGTCGAGGAGAATCAGCACCTGCTCAACAAGAACGGGCCGTTGTACCAGACCGCTGACGGCAGACGATTGCCAGCACTCGTTCAGGTGCAGTCTGGCGGCAAACCATTCCTAATCTCGATCTTCGACTACAATCGTATGTGTATACTGCGCCGCGAGAAACTGCTGCGTGACCAGATGCTGAAGGCCACCAAAAACCGACAGGACCTCAAGCAGCAGCAGCAAATGCAGAAGAACACAGCCGCCGTCAATATGCAGAACTTCAATAAGAACAACAGCAAACAACAGGCGGCGCATCAGCAGTTGCTGCACTTGCAACTGATGCAGCTGCAGAAGCAGCAGCAACAACAACAGCAGCAGGCGGCCCTGAAAGCGGTGGCAGCTCGTTACCAGCCGATCGCGCCCAAGCCGACCGCATTGGGCAGCAGTCCCAGCGGATCGCCCAGCACCGCCTCATCATCGTCCAGCGTTGTCAACAGTTATGCGACGGCGCCCATGATGCCGCTGCTGGCCAGTGCTATTACAAACGCCGCCGCCACGGCCAACACCAGTTCTGCTGCTGCTGCTGCTGCTGCCTCCCTGAACAATGCCTCCTGGCTGTGGAATAACTTCCCCGACGCCAATCAGCTACTGCTCAATGGCACGCAGTCATCCAAACTCCCACAATTACTACCAAAACCGCCCGCGCAAATGACGAATGCTCCCAGCGCCCACCACAGCTCCAAGCATCATCATCAACAGCTGATGCTGGACAACACGCTGATGTCGAAAATACCCAAAAGCCTCACGGTCATACCGCAACACAAGCTGATGGGCAGTTCCAGCAGCAGTAATTCAGCGGGACACTGCAGTGGTGGCGGCGGGAGCAGCCACAAGGAGTGATGATTAAGTTGTTATTGGGCAGTAAAGATGCGCGGACGCAGAAAGTTGCACAGGTAAAATCAGTTAATGAAAAGAAACGCCGTGCGCACACATGTAGCCAAGCCAAGCTAAGCTAAGCTAAGCTGGCCCCAAGCCGACTTTTTACAAAGAGCTTTCTTACACTCATGATTACAGGAATAACTAAAGACATATTTTGAACGTTTTGAGAAATTAGCAACTTCTTGTTGCAATCGTAGATTTGCTACTTCGTAGTTTAATTGGGCAAAAACAATTTCCTAAAACCTAAAACTTAATAATAATTGCCTTTTGCGGAACTTGTTGAAGTGGATAAAAAACAAAATGTAAAAATGAAAACAAATCTAACCTCAAACCTCGTTTCTTAACTTTAAGCTTAGGTGTAATAAGATTTTATGAAGATGGCAATGAAATTCTATTATTTTTACTATAATTTTTAGGTGTGTTTATTTTTACCCTTTTGCTAGCAAGTTGCAAAATCTAGATCACTTGCAAAATTGTGATGATTTGATTGATTCTGTGCTCAAACTTGCCAGCACCGCCGGCAGTGAAAATTTGAAGAAAAAATTGTTTATAACTTGGCAGCACCGAAATTTGCACTTTGGTTTAGTGCATTTCTTTTTTATAATTCCCTTCAAATTGCACCGCTGTATTCACAATACTAAGCAGTTTAGTAAATTCTTTAGAACTGATCTGTAAAGGTTACCTAACTAAATGGCGCCCCAAATTTAACAACAATTTAAGTGTTTTTTCGCCACTGTATTGCATTTTATAGTGATTTAATTCATTGTTAAATAAACAATTTACAAGATAAAAAAAATTTTGCACAATAAAAAATTTAAAAAAAAAACAAATTTTGCCAAAATCTAAATATAAAAATGTTCAAGATGTTGAAAATGAAAGGTGCTATATAGCTTAAAGTATATTCCTGATATGTGAAAGCAATTTTTAGAAAGTGCAAGTTTAGGTTGAATGGAAGCAATGATTCATATTCACGCTTATGTTTTTATAAAAAAAAAAGATTCATTAGAGCAACGCCAGGTCTCCTTGGTTCTAAAAATGGGGCATGAAAATAAAAAAAGTTACTTTCTTCTTCCCATAAAACCACAAAATTTGACTTGGCAGCACTCTTTTCTATTTAACGATACTTATAAACTGGCGGTACACTAAGATTATTTTTATAATATACATAAATTGAATTGAATTCAGAGCAAATATGTTGTTCTATCAAAATTATATAGTAGAATATTTGCTGACAGCATAATTTGCGCATTTGTCCTTTCTGTGTTTAATAGAGTAGGTCTATGAATCGTCACACTTCGTTTGATTTCTTGCTCTGTTTAAATTTAGACTTTGGCAACATTTGATCTGCTCTTAGACTTGTATCTGATGAATCATTTTGTTATAAGCAACTCTTTCTTTTGCTCCATCTTAAGTTGTTTATAAAGAAATTCATTAATTACTCAATTATTTCCAAGAGAACGGTCTTTTATTGCAACTCGCTACCACCAACACACCTTTTGTTGTTATTCATTTGCTATATATTTACATATATATTAAACTTGGGAAATGAGTTCACCTTTTTAAAAGTTAACCCCCTCCCATTACTATCCACTCCCTTAAGCTTAAAAGTAGAATTTTATTAAAACAATTTACATTTTTATTTAGTTTCAAGAGCACCGTAAATACTCGCAATGTATTTGTACTCTGCTTTTTAAAGAGAGATTTTAGACATTTCTGATTATATTATGAAGATCGAAGTTCAGATGCATACATAATGCAGAAGGCTTTGTATGCCTTTTGGCAAAGTTTTGATATGTAGAAATTATATTTAACTGTTAATTTCAAACGATTGGAAGCAATAACAAAAAATTAAATAATAATAATTTAATACGTAAATGAATGAATTTATTTAAGTAACACATTTTCTTCGAGAACGTATTGTAAAATAAGCCTAATTTGAGAATAAAATAGCTGAGGGGCACAAAAATAACAAGACGGAAAAAATAAATTATCTCATGACCTATGAATGTTGCCACAATTTAAGTAATTTCCTCATATAAGTAGAATATTAACATAATAATAGTATCAAGAAAAAATGTCCCCGATATCGTATTTTTTGTGTGCTTTTTGCCCCCTCAGGAGAAATAGTACCGATTTCAAGGCTGTTACCTACTCATTGTGGCTTGTTACCGTTGTTGTAATATTACCGTGTATATGCAGAAAAAAACTTGCCGCGACAAATTCAGGCAAAGTAGAAACTGCAGGGACTAAGTCAAATTTTAGAAGGATAAAAAAGGAATTTCTCTTTTGGAAACTCAGACCTTGCGTTGGAATACTTCGGTTTCTAGCAAAACCTCTATGTAGGTGGAAAAGAAGAATATTTAATGCAGCTTTATGTAACTTAGATAACCTTCATGAATTCAGTAATTCGAAAATTGTATAGACAAACTTATAAACTTTTATTTCTCTGTTATTAAAGGCAGTGTTTCGGCGGTTAAGTAACAAAAACTTTCAAATTGCCGTTTACAAATTTACTCCTACCTGTAAAAAGTAAAAAAAAGTTTATCAAGGAGGTTCGAGACCTTTTTGGTGGAAACTAATAGAAATGATAAAGTTTAAGGAACACAGTGCCTAAAAAAAAGTTAAGAAATATATATAAAAAAAACAAAATTTTAACTTTATTTATTAGAGAGAACTAACCCTTAGTATAGAGTTTGAATATATATAAAGAAGAGAACGAGGGAAAAATATCGATATGTCAGTTTTGGAGTTATATATTTATATATGTACGCGCCCAAATATATATATACAATTAAATTTACATGAATAAGCCTTAACAAACTACAAACACAATACACTCACTCACACCCACACAATTTAACATTTCATACAGCTACTCATAATCTTAGTATATGAGTTTTTTTATTAATCAAATTTGTTAAGCTAACATTTTAACATTTATATATAAGTTGTCTATATTAAAATAATAATTATTTTGTAAGTGCTTAATTTATTATTTCAACATATAAAACATATAATATTAAAATTAATTTAATATATATTTATTCAATATTGTTTTTCCCACAATTTTGGTTAAAAACAATTTACAAATTTTCAACTTGCAGCACTGTGCATAAAAACTTATAAATTCGTACTTTAAAATTGTTAACTTGCATCTAATTTGGCAACATCAGTTTAATTTAATTACAAACAAGTATATTAATAAATAATTATTTCAAACTTTGTTATTTTAATTCATATGACTAACTTGATATGATTAATTGATAAAAATAAATTATACTTATGTATATTATTCATAAACACAACAATTTTCAATTGATTACGCAATTTTATTAATTACGCGATTTAAGCAAAGTTGTATCGCTTCTACCTGGTAGTAACACCATTATATGACTTATGAACACAGTTTAAAAAAGTTAAAATTTAGCTGACGACACTATTGTAAACTTCTTTACTATGTCCAATGGCGCTTTGTATAATTTAAATTGTTTTAATAAACTATTAACAAATATTTGTGTATTATTCAATAAATAATTTATTGAATACTAATTGGAATGGGATGGTATTCCCTCACAACGGTTCAGCGCTTATTAAATATATTTCTCTTCATTTTGAGCAATGTCACTCTCATTCCTTTGATCATTCACATCTTTGCAAATGGGACTAATTCACAATTGTGCTACAACAAAACAATCGGTTTCATTTACAGTTAATGCATTTTATAGTGAATAATAAATATAAAAAAATAAAAGTGAATATTAAAACCAATTTATTTAACAACCTTCTTGATAATAATACACAGAAATTTGCAATAAACATTTAATTGGTAACTGTACGCAGAAATGTGCGTTACAATATATGACTTAAAGAAACATTGAAGGATGTTTTATAAGGAAAAAAATAACAATTTTGTTCGTGTTAATTGATAAACGGTTAACGATATTAAGCGATAGTAAATCGTTGCTAATATGAATGTCATTTCTTGTATATGTGTCGATTTTATTACTATAATTTTATGATCGAAGGTTTTTAACATAACTTTGTACACAATTTGGCCATATTATTGGTGTTACACAAAATGGACTCCTTTCACATTCGACAAGTTTAACGAAACTCCCACTGTGTAATCCTCCAATATGTTGAAAAGCTTTGTATACAATTGGTGTTACACAAAATGGACTCCTTTCATATTCGACAAGTTTGATGAAACTTATAGCCGTGTAATCCTCCAATAAGGTGAAAGGCGTGCATACAATTGGTGTTACACTAAATGGATTCCCTTCGCATTCGGGAAGTTTGACGAAACAACCAACTGTAATTCGTATGTGCTCTCCAGTGTGCATCACAGTGCTGCCATTCGTTGATGAAGAATACACAATTTTGTTTTTGTAAATGTCAATTGAATATTTTTAATGGAAATTGAAATATATGTCTTTTAAAAATATTTAATCAACTCTATCATAAGAACGTAAAGAATATATGTATAAGAATCAACAAATTCATAAACAAGCTTCGGTAAAATTCGTACATATTATGTAGTGTATATCACGGTGATGCCATGCGCTTACGTGAAGAAGACAAAAAATTTAGCTTTTGTAAATATTGATTAAATATGATTAATGGAAATTGAAATATGTATCTTTTACGATTATTTAATCAATCATAAAAGTACAAAGAATATTTATAAATCAACTAATTAATAAGCACAATGCTGCCATGGTTAATATTCGTCTGCTTGCGCGTCAGTTCGAGCAATCCGGTAACCTTGTGGTGACGCCTGCATAGAGTTTTTTAGCTTAAGAGTCCATTTTGGTTAAAACTTCTCTACGTAAACTTGCGCATATGATCGATTAATTTACATACCTGACTCCATAAGAAATTGCCTTTGTCTATTAAACAGTTGTAACTTGCTGTGTACAATTGATATTTACATTACTCAGTTGAAAGGTTTACTTATTTAATAAATGCTTTAGTTGCAAAGTTAATCAATTAAGATTAATGCTTTATCTAACGTGTTGCATATTTGAAAAAAAATTATGTCATTCGGAATCACGCTATATACGAGTAAAAGAAAATTGTAACTGGTGAACTTATTACTTTTATTAATTAACAACAAATAATTTCCTATATAATCATCAACATTTATTTTATATTTACTTGTAATTAAAAGTAAATTATTATTTCATTAATTTAATTTACATTCTTATACATTATTTATCAATACACATCGTTATATTTATGGAAATATAGTTATTGCGACAAAATTTGTTATATATAAAAAAAAGAAAAATTTTTGTCGAAAAATATGTTTGCATAAAAATTGTAAATTAAAAGTTGTTAACAAAATTTAAGAAATACACAAATTATTAAAGCAAATTAAAAAATACACAAATTATTAAAGCAAACAAACAAACAAAAATCGGGGGAAAAAATTCCTCCCAAATATATTGTTTAACAACAAAATACTATGAAAAATTTAAAACATATGTATGTACATGAATATATAAAGTATATATATAATATCAAGTATAATATATATACTTTATCATATATATTTTTATATTAGCATTTAGTCAATCATTTGTTTTATTAAGAAGACTACGTGGAAAGAACAGTAGTAAAACTAATTACGTTTATTGTTAAGTTTAGTTTGTAACAAGCGTCTTCTAAGCAAGACATTCAATAAGAATATTTAACACGGAATTGTGGAAATACACATACAAAAAAATCCAAGCCTTCAAATTGTAAATTCGTTGAACCTGTTCAATTATCAGGTAAAGATTTAAAAAACATCAACAACATGGGGATTATATATGCATACAATAATTTTACATCATTTGTTTTACATTTCAATTTCAAATATTGTATTTATTTAAAATCAAACAAACAAAATAGATTATATCTTCACATGATTGATTTACTTTATTCACATATAAAATTTATTTAAGTTAAAAATTACTTTTAAATAAAAGAACGCAAAGCAAGAAAAACATTAATATTTTATTGTATTTCATTCTGAATAACTTTTGTTTTTATTTTATTTGTAAATATAAGTTAAAACGAATTGAGGATTTATTATGATCAATTCAATGTTTTTCTGATTATTAATATTAATGTAAAAAAAAATATATATATATATAATTATATATAGAAGAAAAACAAAATCAATAAACTTATGAACTGTATAAAAGAATATATTTGTGTGTATTTAATCATTATAAAATGTAATGAAAACATTAATTATACAAGTTCCTGCTTTTCTCAACCTTTAAATTTAATGAAAAATTTTCGTTCTACATATTTCCTCAATCCTTCTGGGCCATTTATGTAGTCTGCAGTATAGTTTAGGGCCTAATTAGAGGGCACTTTGGACATTTTTGATCAATATTGTCGGCTGGATCGTTGTCTTGATGTCTTTCTTGACCTGGGATCCAATATAATACTATATCACCTGGGATGCAATATAGTTCTATTGTTTTACTTTGTCCTAGATAATTAAACTGGTACTCAATTTCGACTCGTAGGAAAAATAGTTAGAAAGAAGCATTTTTGATACCATTCACAAGATGAGACAATTACATGCCCAGCCCTTATATGTAAAATATTATAAATTAGTATCAAGCAATTAAAAAGGAAAACTTAAAAACCAAAGTGAGCAACTAACCTACAGTAAACTTTTGGCTTCTAGAATTCTTCGTCTTCTTCAACAATTTTATTGTAAACGTAAACCGGAATTTGTCCATTTAACCTACCAATGTGTCCATTTAACCCACCAATGTGTCTATTTAACCCACCAATGTGTCTATTTAACCCACCAATGTGTCTATTTAACCCACCAATGTGTCTATTTAACCCACCAATGTGGCCATTTAACCCACCAATGTGGCCATTTAACCCACCAATGTGGCCATTTAACCCACCAATGTGGCCATTTAACCCACCAATGTGGCCATTTAACCCACCAATGTGGCCATTTAACCCACCAATGTGGCCATTTAACCCACCAATGTGGCCATTTAACCCACCAATGTGGCCATTTAACCCACCAATGTGTCTATTTAACCCGACTAAGGCGCGACTCTAGCCACAACAGTTTCAGTACTAAAAGCTTAACGTACCCTTCAATGACTTGCCTTCATTAGTATAAGCCTATCCTTCATTAGTATAAGCCTATCCTTTATTAGTATAAGCCTGTTCTCCATTAGTATAAGCCATCAATCGCTTCATCAGGGAATCGTGCTAGAATCCTTGGCCTAAGTGAGCTTCCTTTAGCTGCCACCCTAACATAAACTAATCTACCCACCAATAAAAACTACTCTTAACTCAATTTGCACATTTTACTAGTTATTTCAAAATTATGTGATGTGTTTCAATTGCAATTGTTCACTTTTATTACAAAAATAAGTCACTAATTATCGCTTAAGCCTATTTTTAATTCTACTAATAATTTATTACGTATGTAATTATAAGAGTTCCACAACATTAACCATCATGCTATTCGATCGTTAGCGCATTTCCCATACTGTTCAGCGGCTTCACAGCTATAAAGAAAATATTTGTAAATATAAATATATATATATATATATATATATATATATATATATATATATATATATATATATATATATATATATATATATATATGTTTAAGAGCACGTACTGATTATCGGAGACCTGCATGGCATAGCAAATATCAACAATTTCCAATGCTGCACGCATTTCCTTGGTATTATTTGTCGCATAGTAACTGGCAATTTGTAGAGCAATTTCACGATTGAATTTACCATTCGCATCCATCTAGAAATATTCCAATGAAATTAAATTAATTCATTCATAATTTTTTTGTGCGTCCTGGTTTCTCTGCCAACGAAAGATTTGTCGAAACTCACCACACCAAATTCCTTCATAAGACAGGCACGCATGCATTTGGCTGCCATGCTGGCGGCGCCTTCTCTTCTAACCATGGCATCAAAGTCCGCTATATTAAACTTTTAATTTTATATAATATTTTTTAACAATTGATTTAAGTTATTAGCTTAGGTTGCTCACATGCCGTGGCTCCTGTTTCTGAGCGACACATTTCGACCGCTTTCTGGAACATTTGTAATGTGACCTCCTTAATCGGCTGTGCTGCGGCCGCCACGAATAGCACGGCGATTAGAAACTGTTTGAAATAGTGTTTACTCTGATGTGTCATGGTGGAATAATGATATGCCAAATTTTCCAACTGGAATCGATCGGTATCAACTGCTGCGGCCACTCTGCGAATCTCAATTGAAGCATGAGGCAAACTGCTGGGTTTCTTTTATATTTTGCAAACCCAAATTTACAGATTTCTGACTGCAATTGATCAAGTGTGAAATTATTGGTTTGAGTACAATCATAATTACACCGTTTAGCCTAATTACCGGCTTTTGATAAATATTGTTTCGTATATTTTTATAATTTGTTTATTTTTTTGGCTCAATTAGAAGAATGAATTTTTTAATGGAATTTAGTGGCAATAAATTAAAAAGACCTTGAAAATGGAGGCGGTTTAGAATATGAATCTTTTAACAAGTATATATCCTATGAAAAGATGTAGGATAGTTTTTAATATGGGAAAAAATCAGATGAATATCGAGGAGGTTTTAAATGTGAATATGAAGTTGTCACAATATATCCTATTAAGGGATTTAGTGTCGTTTTTAATATGGGAAATTATTACTATTTTACTGATTCAAGTTTTCCCTCCTTTATATATTATTGCTGGTGGTCTATTTCCTATTAATATGGATGGTCTGATTGTATTTAAGGTAGTTCTCATATCCTTCTATCAGATCTAGTAACAAAGGCTAAAATATGTAATTGTGGGCAATGCAACTTACGTTCAAGTTTATTTATTATATTATTATTAAGTTTATTTTTAAAACTTATTAATCAAGTTATATTTAGTTTAAAATCCGTCGGTCGATATTGTGGCGCAGAGATTCGTGCTTATCATTATATACACGGGTTGCTCACATATAAATTTTTTAATAGGAAGATTCGATGAGATGAAAGGAAGACAGTTTCTTCCCTCTTAAAGATGTTAACATTATTTTATTTGGGTACCATTTATTGTATATACTATTTGAAATAACTTCCCTTTGATCTTACTGGGCAGGTACTACGCCTATGATAATTAGGACCTATCTGATATGCTGCTCTCAACATAGACTTAAAATTTCTTTTTAAATCTTTTGTTATTTCTTATATTTTTTATATATATATTTTTATATTTCTTTTTATACGAAAAAGCTAAACATTTGTTTTGTTCTTTCCAATCTAAGATGAAATAAATAATACATGAGCTCAGCTTCACACAATGAGTACCTTTGTCACAAGTTCACCACCTACTCCTTTACATTCCTTTTCATATGTACTGAAGAGAAGGTAGATTTCACGGTTTTTATTCACCATTCAGACTGGGATAATTATGTGAAATAAGCTTGGCTCATTTGAATGAGTACATTTTTCACCAGTTCACCACGTCCTCCTTTACATACATATTCATATGTATAGTTGAGGAGGCGATTATCGATTTTTATTCACCATTCAGACTAGGATAATATTGTGAGTGATTGGGGGGTTTCGTGGTGCCTTTCTTTTATAAGTAGTTGCCTTATTTTTGTTGGAGCTTGGAAAGTATTTTTAAAAAGTGAGTAGCCAACTTAGAACTTGAGAAATAAAGGATTAGTGCAAAAGAAAAAAATGCAAATAAAGCTTTTAGAAAGCCTATTTTGTCTTTTTAAGGGAAATTTAAAAAAGATTATAAATTGTATTTAAAATCTTTTGATAGGTTTGGTAATATATATAAATAATGGAATCAAATGATTTTTTTTAGTCTGCTTTAATCAACGAAAAAAATTATTTAAAAATTAAAAACAATTAAATACAAATTTTACAACATAGTTTAAGGTCGGAAACTGTTGCAAATCACTCCAGAGCGAAACAACATTGCTTTTTGCCAGGTGATACGTGAATTAGAAGGTCATTTTATCAACACCATGTGCAATGGCCTGATCCTTCATGCATTTGCCGTACTCCTCAGCAGCTTCACAGTGATTGTCAGAGACTCCAATGCTTGCGCAGGCATCCAAAATTTCATTGGCGATTTTCATCTTATCGGCATCGCCAGCAGCGAGCTTCTCAGCACATTCCAAGGCGACCGCTTTCACGAATTTGCCATTGTCATCCATCTACGGAAGATGGGGAAGCATAAAGAAATTCTGTAGCAAATGAAAATAACGGGAAATCACCGCCTAGTCACATACCACTTTCGCCTTCTTCATAATGCAGGAGCGCAGGCATTTGCCCTCCATGGTTTCCGCTGGCTGCTTCTTGATCAACTGGTCGACATCGGCTGCTCATATACAATTTTAAATATTTAAATATTATTGTTTAAGTAGTTTTATCCTTCAAACACGCTCACCTGACGACGCGCCCACTTCACCCTGGCACTGCTCGGCAAATTCCATGAACTTCTTCATCATTTCGTCCTTGACAGCACTTCCCTTGGTGAGGGAGGCAGCCAGGACACAGAGCACTACGACGATCATTAATTTCGACATGCTTTGAATGGTTTAAACACTTTGTTGGAAGTTTTGTTGGGAATTGCTGCTTCAGATTTGCTGCTTCAGATTTGCTGTTTCTGTTCGGCTGCTGTTGTGTTTTGCACTGATCTCGAACTGGAGTTGCTTTCGTATTTATACGCTGCACTTTTAAAATTTTTAATAATCACCGTTTCCATTGTGGGATGGATGGGTCGGGTCGGGTTTGAAAACAAATCTCTCAGCTGTGAAATTATAAGTTAGAGCTGTTTAGTTCAGCTTTACTTAGTTTGCATGTGGCTGAGTATTGACACTATGCTGGCAGCTGATGCTGATGCCTATTCTATGATTTATGGGGTCCAAGTGCGTTACTCATTCATCACTGCTTGTATGTGTGCCATTGCCAAAAATACTCGAACTCTAATCAAAGTTGTATCGTATTTTAATTGGAAAATTGCTTGCGTCACGTGATGATTTGACTATATTTTTGCCACTAATTGGCCTTGATTCCAGGCTAAAGTTCTGGGAATCCGACCCATCCTAACTTATGGATGCTTGGAACGGTGGAAAACTAAGCAAAGAAATTTACCTAAAACATCTCCGCACTATCATCTCAGGTGTCCTAAGAACCACATCAACTGTACCTACATCTAATCCAGCTGTATCTGTTGCAAGAAATCGGTGGCAATGACAAGCTAAAGACTGCAGGCAGCGGCTCAATGATCTGGGACAAACACTGGGCATTCCAGAATGTTGACATTCTTAAGGTAATTTAGAGAGCTCGACTATTGTATTACCACTTCTCCACCATCATTCTGGACAGAAGTTATTGCGAGAGAAACACAGTACCGTCGTTGGACAACACAGGTCAGATATTCACGACGGTAGAGTGTTCCCAAATGCATTGGAGATAAATTACTCCTTCAAACTGCCAGACCACTGTATATTTTTTCAGGGGGAGGTTTCAACTACAAAAGCAGTTTGTCCTTTCTCTGAAACGGAAGTACTTCCATAATAACATAAATAAATAAATAAACAACGCAGTTTCACGTTCACATCAAGTAGCACATCCTTCCTCTAAAGCGAGACTACCTCCAGTTGTGCCTCCTATTTTCGACTGCTCAGTAATTTCAGTTAATGCAATTATAGAAAGATATTGGGTTATATTTCCTGTTTACATACACAGTATTCCGGTTCGCACCACGCAAAATATAATGACTCTTCCGAGTAAGATGAATTCGCATATTTCGATTTTCCCAGAACTTTAGCCTGGAATCAAGGCCAATTAGTGGCAAAAATATAGTCAAATCATCACGTGACGGAAGCAATTTTCCAATTAAAATTCGATACAACTTTGATTAGAGTTCGAGTATTTTTGGCAATGGCACACATACAAGCAGTGATGAATGAGTAACGCACTTGGACCCCATAAAGCATAGAATAGGCATCAGCATCAGCTGCCAGCATAGTGTCAATACTCAGCCACATGCAAACTAAGTAAAGCTGAACTAAACAGCTCTAACTTATAATTTCACAGCTGAGAGATTTGTTTTCAAACCCGACCCGACCCATCCATCCCACAATGGAAACGGTGATTATTAAAAATTTTAAAAGTGCAGCGTATAAATACGAAAGCAACTCCAGTTCGAGATCAGTGCAAAACACAACAGCAGCCGAACAGAAACAGCAAATCTGAAGCAGCAAATCTGAAGCAGCAATTCCCAACAAAACTTCCAACAAAGTGTTTAAACCATTCAAAGCATGTCGAAATTAATGATCGTCGTAGTGCTCTGTGTCCTGGCTGCCTCCCTCACCAAGGGAAGTGCTGTCAAGGACGAAATGATGAAGAAGTTCATGGAATTTGCCGAGCAGTGCCAGGGTGAAGTGGGCGCGTCGTCAGGTGAGCGTGTTTGAAGGATAAAACTACTTAAACAATAATATTTAAATATTTAAAATTGTATATGAGCAGCCGATGTCGACCAGTTGATCAAGAAGCAGCCAGCGGAAACCATGGAGGGCAAATGCCTGCGCTCCTGCATTATGAAGAAGGCGAAAGTGGTATGTGACTAGGCGGTGATTTCCCGTTATTTTCATTTGCTACAGAATTTCTTTATGCTTCCCCATCTTCCGTAGATGGATGACAATGGCAAATTCGTGAAAGCGGTCGCCTTGGAATGTGCTGAGAAGCTCGCTGCTGGCGATGCCGATAAGATGAAAATCGCCAATGAAATTTTGGATGCCTGCGCAAGCATTGGAGTCTCTGACAATCACTGTGAAGCTGCTGAGGAGTACGGCAAATGCATGAAGGAGCAGGCCATTGCACATGGTGTTGATAAAATGACCTTCTAATTCACGTATCACCTGGCAAAAAGCAATATTGTTTCGCTCTGGAGTGATTTGGAACAGTTTCCGACCTTAAACTATGTTGTAAAATTTGTATTTAATTGTTTTTAATTTTTAAATAAATTTTTGATTAAAGCAAATTAGAAAAAATCATTTTATCTTTTATATAAATACATACATATTTTTATTTATTATATATTGTGTATTATTATCCTACCTCTCAAAAGAGGTGCAACCGAGTGGTGCTACCTTGTAATGATTTCGCTTAAACAGTGATGGCACTGCTTTCAATGTTGACCATCATTCAAAGTCGACCCGATCCTGTGTGAAAAATAGTGTTAAAATTGCTGTTACAAATATTTGAAAAATAAAAATGGCGGAAAGCCAATTATTTTTTGTGTAATTTGTTTCGCCCTTTTAAGTGCCTTCAGGTGCCAAGGTGAATTTACTCCTTCCCCCTCGGTTAAGTGAAATTTCTACTGACTGTAAACACTCTTTTCTTATATTTTTTGAAATTTATGTATGAAATAACTAAATGTTATTTTTTTCTAATTTTTTTTTTTACAGATTTCCGCATAAAAGCTTTGAAATATTATCTTAAAAAGTCTAAGCGCCATCTATTTGTATGTAAAAACTGTAATAAAACTTTTATATGGAGTGGGAACAGTTTTCGTAAGTGCCGCTCTGAATTGCGCAAAATCAAGGACATATGTAATTGCTGGCAGCAGCATCTACTCGTTAGTAAATGTTCAGGCCAAATGGAAAACAGCCAATGTAAACAATATTGAAAGCTTCTTTCCCCAGTACCGTTTATAAGTTTACATATAATTTAATTTTGAAACATTTATTAAATTAAGAAACATATAATTTGGCATTGATCCCATTACTTCAATTAAAATTCCATTAAAAAACTTGAAAAATGCAACCCTGTAGCTAATACCATTTTGAGACACAGATAATTTTGATATTTGAAGATTATCGATAATTTTTATATCGATGTCAGAGATTCTCTGTCCAGCTGTCAGATGGCAATACTTCTTGAGTGAATATTGTTTGTAGTGGAAAACGCATTCGTCTCTTTATAGCGTGCATTTCACCAGCATTTTTGTATATATTTTATTTTGATAAAGATTTAGTGCACGTTTTATTCCATATCCTTAAATTTGTTGCAACATGGATGACGAAGCGGAAACTTACAAATTGTGGCGTATACGGAAAACAATCATGCAGCTAAGCCACGATCGCGGCTATTTGGTCACACAAGATGAACTTGACCAAACGCTCGAGCAATTCAAGGAAATGTTTGGCGACAAGCCCAGCGAAAAACGACCTGCACGTTCTGACCTTATTGTACTGGTGGCCCATAATGACGATCCGACGGATCAAATGTTTGTCTTCTTTCCGGACGAACCCAAAATCGGCATTAAAACTATTAAGACTTACTGCACCCGCATGCAAGAGGAGAATATACATCGTGCAATTGTGGTCGTGCAAGCCGGTATGACACCTTCAGCTAAGCAGTCGCTCGTCGACATGGCACCCAAGTATATACTGGAACAATTTCTTGAATCTGAGCTGCTTATAAATATCACAGAGCATGAACTAGTGCCGGAACATGTTGTAATGACGCCCGAGGAAAAGCAGGAACTGTTGGCACGTTACAAATTGAAAGAGAACATGTTAATGCGCATACAGGCTGGCGATCCAGTAGCGCGTTATTTTGGTTTAAAACGTGGCCAAGTGGTGAAGATTATACGATCGTCGGAAACAGCTGGACGATATATATCCTATCGTCTGGTGTGCTAAATGACTTTCTCAAATTTATTTATATAAATTTCAATAAACTGTAATTTTCATATAACAAAGATATATTTGCACTTGTTTCCTTTAAGATAATTGAGTGGCTATCAAGGGGGACGTTTAAATCAATAGTTTGAGAGGTTGTGAAGGAAGAAGACTAAACCGATGTGCGTTAGTTTTGGGGAATACCTTACCCTTAGTTTCAGGAGGGGGCAGACTCGTGTAGCATTCATTTTGCTAATTTCATGTTCCCTCAATTTCAACAGCAGACAACAAAACAGTTCCAAATGTTCTGTAAATGCAATCTTAAAAGATTGAACTGCAAAATGTCCTTCATCAAATTGGTTACTTGGTGGTCAAAGTTGTCCTATTTATGAATGTTATATATCCTTTACTAATATTTGTGTTCATCTTTAAATCCACCAATTTTATCCGTGAATTGTATTTAGCTCAGATAAAACGATTTGAAGCCGATGATTCCTTCTAAAATATGGGGCACTATCATCTATCTACATTGCAGCTGTAACGCCTGCTTCCGACATGCCAGCAGTAATCTTCGTATAAGGCAAAGATGGCACAGGCATCTGCCCCACTGGTGGCACTCGTATTTTATTTTCATCTGAGTAAATACGATTTTTAGACCACATAAATTGGTGCAGGAAAGAGCTTTCATAACTTATATTGCAGGCCGTGTTGCCAAAGACTAAATCCCCCATGGTGGGATTCTACAATAAATACCCAGTAAGTATCTCGGACAGAGAATCTTTGGGAAAACTTAAATTCAGCCCTAAACCAGGCTGACAGGTTTTAAACAGGAAGACAGAAATGAAGGAGCAGGCATTTTGGGCCCCAGATTCAAAAAAGCCTTTGCAATGGTAAGTCAAGCTACAATCTTCCAGGCAGAAACCTATGCCATAGAGGCAAAAAGGACTGCTTAAGTAGAAGTCTTTGGGGCACCTTTATAAACATACTATCAGGCAGCCAAGCGACTTTAAAACGTTACAAGCCTTTATGGTCACAGCAAAACTCGTCAAGGATAGCCGATACCTTTTAAATGAACTAGGAAAGCGTAAGACAATAGAAATACATTGGATCCTTTGTCATGCCGGCAAAGAACAAGCCGACCATTTAGCCAAAAACGAACAATACGCCTCTGGATCGAAAATTTATTGGCCAATGAACTAATGTAAGACAAAGTTGGGCCGAAAGATTTTTGGTTCCAGACAGAGGAGTATCTAGAAAACTTACCTTATGTTAAACAGGGAGGACCTCGGAATCCTCACCGGATATCTGACGTCTCACTGCATACTCAATCTGGAGACTACGCAACCGGAAACCTCGGTGAACGTTCTTTGTGAATACCCTGCAGAAACCGATTCCTCCAAATTGGGGCTATTTGGAACATGGAACCCCATATATAGATCAAGTTTATGAAATGGGACAAAGTGCATATAGCCAATAATAGTAATAAGCCTTCCATATTTGTCGGATAAATGCTCTGACCATATGTTGCCCTTAATATTTGCTTAAGTCACCGAAATGTGTTTATATAAGGAAATATTTAATTTTCAACAAGATGGTCATATAACGAAGCGAATCAATGTTGGTGCTGAAACTAAATATATGAATTCTTATCTCGTATCCACTGCGACAGATTCTCTGGAACATCTAACATTGACAAACCCTGCGATTTAATAAATTCTCGGAGAGTTTGTGAAGATATATATTTGTGAAGGATATGTTGCACGAGAACATATCTACGTGCGTTCCATATCAGTTACTTTCAATTTTAATTTACACCTTGAATTTTTTACAGAAATTTGAGCTCACATAAATTGAAGTGCTCTACCAAATAATAATATTGATGCAACGGAATAACCAGTTCCACTCTTATCCTCATGTATTGCAATGGTACGCGGATCTGCACAGCGCGCTTCATACTCTGCTTAAACAATCGTTTTAAATAGTTCCGGTTTTGCTGACGCCTTGATTCCTCGCCTCTTCAACTTTCTCACCCCGCAACGCTTGCGATGCGCATGCAAGGCAGCGTGTGTTTTGAACGGACGCGCGCATAGATCACAGTTGAAGCTGGGCTTCTCAACGTGCACCTCGCGATGTCGGTACAAGTATTTCGCCTGCGTAAACGCCTTGCCGCAAATGTCGCACACTTTATCGCGTATACCGAGATGCGACTTCTGATGCAGTCGCAGCATACTCGACGTATAATAGCAACGTTCGCATTCGTTGCACTTGAATGGTTTGTTTTTGGTGTGGGTGCGTCCGTGGCGGAAGCAAGTGGCATAATTTCGAAACTTTTTGCCGCACTCCTTGCACTCGTACGGTCGCTCGTTCGTATGCATACGGATGTGTTGCTTTAGATTGGACGGTTTCGGGAAACGTTTACCACAGTACTCACACGGATGCACGATACCTTTCAACCGACCAGCACAGCCGGTCGACTTTTCACTGGTATGCTTTCTGTATGCATCTTCAGTGGGAAAGTAGTGTTGACAGATCTCGCAGCAAAACGGTGACACGTGTCCTTGAAGAAATTCCAACGCCATATAGAAGCGTGGATATCTGCTCACATATGGCATATTATCCTTCTGCGCCTGCTGGCGTATATGCTCCTCGGCGCTAAACCAATTATTGAACGTATTCAATTGTTCCTTTAATTGCTTCAAAGTTCTTATTTCGAGATCAGGATACTTCTGCTGAATGCTGTTGAATAGCTCGTAAAGTTTATCGTTATTTTTCAATTTTCCTTTGTAATGAGGATTATGTATACTCCACAAACATGGCTGCTGTTCGTACAACTCAATTAATTCCACTGCAGCAGCCTCTTTTTGAGAATCATATAAGTCAAATGGTGGCTGCGAAGCAATCTTCTTAAAATCGTCCAGATTCTCCTAGAAATCCAAGTGAAAAAGTTTGCCATATTCAATATAAAAACATTTTAGTTATGAGTCTTATAAGTTCCCGGTATATAGACTAGATTTGATCAGGTTTGCCAGTATCTAACAGAGGTAAAGCCGTACCAATGAAAAAATTGATTTTTAAATTAATTGCTATGGCTAATTTATCAAAATAAATATTCTGTTAGATCTTTTATAGATTCTAAATATGAGTGACTTTATGCTTTAAGGGATTTTGTTAAAGTTAGCATAATTTCAGGGGTGAAGGATATTAGTTCAAGAATTGTAGTCTGATTTAACTAAATGCACATAAAACACTTCTAAATCGCTTTAATAGCATAAGAAATTATTTTATGCATCTAAATTTGTAATAATTGGCCACTACAATACATTTCATCAATTCAATAATAAAGTTTGTTTTATGTTTTCTCATGTATAAATGGGTTTAATATTAAAAGAAGTCGTCTATTGTTTTTGATGAGATTCTTAAGCGGCCCCGACACGTTACTGCATTACTTAAGCGGCTCCGACACGTTACTGCATACTCTTCAATCACTCATTTTTCGTTTACTCTGTCGGTGTGCGGACGACAATGTCAGACGCGGATAAAATAATTTTGAATGCGGTTGCGGTTGTAGAAAAACAAAAGCAACGAAAAAAAAGAATTTGGATGAAAAATTGGTACCGAAGAAGGAATGAGTTTAATCATAAAAATTTACTCATCAAAATTTAGCGGTAAATTCGATCAATTCTATGAGACATTTTTTTTCTCCGCTTTCCGCCATGACGTCCTCACGCTATGATATTGTGCTTCGAATTAATGCATGTTCAGTCACGGAAATACACATGAGGTATTGACTGAACTCTCCAAATCATTTGGATTTTGCTTACTGCATGGCTTCAGTCATTGTATGTGAGACGCATACATAGCTATGTCACTAAACATCTTTACGATTCTGTACATCATGCAGTAACGTGTCGGGGCCGTTTTAGATGTCTTTCAATAATTGATATACCGAACACGAAGGGGAGATAAATTTTAGAATATCTTTTTTCAATAAATAAAAAACGTACACATAAAAAGTCACAATTAGTCTTCTTCTAGTGTGTGTAGTCTTTGACATAATGTATGGTAAATTATTGAAAAAATTCAGCATACTTTTAGGATAAGGCTTTAAATAGGAGAAAACCTAAGATTTGAAGTCGGGTATTAATGTAGGATAAAATTTCATTACAAATATAAAATAAAAAATGTATGATATAAAATAAATGAATAAATAAAAAATTTATGAAAAAAAATAAATAAAAAATGTATGATATAAAATAAAAATGACACATACAAGGATATATACCCTTTCAGTGTGATTTAAACGAACTTTCGTAAGTATGAGCAGAATTTATAATTTTAAGTTATGTTATGTTAAAATTGATTTAGTTCAGTAGTGAACTGTAATAGGAATACAATATTGCATGTTAACTTACCTCATTAATGGGCAGTTGGGTTTTCGGATCATCATTACCCAAAAATTCCAGCTTATCAAAGAACCAGTATTTCGGACTATAATTCCCACTATTGGCCATTTCCGGGGAATGCTTGTGCCGCAAATCGCAGCGGTACGCTATGCGTATTCTAAGCAGCAGTTCGCTCAAAGTCTTATAAGTTAAGCGCAATTCGGGAAAATTCGTGTGTAAGTCATTCAAAATTGTGACGATGGCATTTTTGCGTTGAATAGAATTGGCATGAAATGGATGCGATTTATCCCACAGTACAGGACAATGTTTATAGTGAAAGATGATTTGATCCATGAGAGGCTCATTATACAAATGCATATCGGTGGGATTAATGACGGTGGTAGTGGCTACTTTGTTCTGAAGTATAAGAAAAATATCATTGCAATATTGAGTAAAAGTAATCAACTAAATTGTCCGCTTCCCCTGAGAGCAGGGGGTAAAGGCAAAAATCCAAATCATACATAATGAAAAACAAAAATAAAGTCAAAAATTGACGCACGATTTTGCTTGTTGCTGTTCTTTTACACCGCTGCGGCACTACAAAGTGATCCATCTGCTGCTCAGTATTGGCAAAATCATTGTTGAATGCGCCACCTGTTTCCCTATTGTCCACTTCCGTTTCCACATTGGTTATTGTTGCGTCACTGTCGTAATTTGATTGCTAGCAATGCAAAAAATGCAATATTATCCAGGAAAATTGTGTAATCATTCCTTTACCATTGTTTCTTTGTGGCTCTGAGGATTGAGGATACTTTTATGGTACACATGTATGTGATCAATGAAATTGTCCAAACTTGCGTAGGTACCGGAGCAGAGAAAGCAATTCAATGCGAAAGTGTGCGCATCTACATCAACCAGAATTTCACCACATTTCATGGTCTGATTTGTAAAAAAATTACAGCTAGAACAGAAAGGATAAATTCATTAATAATGATGATCGTGTGGGGATTGTAACAAGGTAGTTAAAGATAGGGTGATAAGAAAACGCATGTGCCTCAAGCGTTTACATAATATTCTTGTGAATTCTGTTTCTATTTCTGTTTGTTTTTGTTGTTTGTTGCTGCACCAGCAACGCAAACAATGAGAATTAACTCTAGAAACTATAATGTTCTGTTCTATTTCTGTTCTATGTAACTATGGTCGTAGAGCACTATGGTAGTAGAACACTATGGCCGTAGAGCACTATGGTAGTAGAACACTATGGCCGTAGAGCACTATGGTCACGGAGCAAATCAATACAAAATCTCAGAAAAAGTAAATTTTAGTTGATTTTTTGCAGGACCGAGATGAAATTTGTCGGTCTTATTTGCACTGCCATGTAAAACAATTACAGTATGTTAATAGAAAAACAACAGTAGGCTGAACAATAGCAATTCCACCAATCTAGTACTAAAATATTTCAAATACCTCAAGATGGTCTGAGAAAGGTAAAAGGCTCACGATTACCACTTAATTTCTTGGCAAAAAATAATTATAACGACGTTCTCCTTTAATACTACGTTACGACATTATGTGATAAGTATTCCCCTTGTGGCTTTTAGTTCATAACCAGGCATGAACAAACCGGAAATATATATTGTGTAGAGACTTACACCAAATATATCGAAAGATTTTTAATTTTGGACAGAAATTATTCTAGTGTTACTCTCTTTTCACTCTTATCAAGTTTTTAACAGCTGCAGAACAACAGGTGATGTATAACTAACCATTAATTTCAGTGGCGTAACAATAGGATGCCAGGAGCCTCGAGTACTCCGTACCGTGGTAGATATTGATGAGCAATTGCAAATGCTTAATTCTTTGGATGATCACAGTCTAAACGTTTGCAAGGGCCTCACATTATGTTGTTACCCAACTAATTAGTTTCTGAAGCTATGAGATATATTAAAAAAAGTTTTACTTTTCAACTGGAATTTCTGCTTCCAAGAATTCCATTGAAGGGACAGCATTTTCCATTGTACAACTGCTATGCATATGCTCATATTTTTGCCTTCCAAGCGATTCAATAGGATTGTGGAATATATGAGGGTTTCCTCTAGCTTTCCTCGGATAGCTTCCCTTTTGTATACTGAAATAAAATTCAATTAATTATGTTAGACACGTCAAAAGTAATGTAAGTTTTTACTCTCTCTCATATTCTGCCATTGCTTCAGCGACCAGCAGCTGCCGAGTCATCTCATCTAAGGTATTATTATTATTGTAGTTTTGCCGAATACAATCTACGACTTTTGCATCCTGCCCTCCTCTTTGTCGTTCCACTGATGCATTTGTAATTTTACGGCTGTTTAGTGTGGGTTCTGCATCTGGTTTTAATTTTCGTTTCGTTATGGGAACGTTCATTATTACATCCTGCTGTCGCCAAGCACTTTCCGGAAAATGTTGAGAGCAGACATACTTTTTCTTTGTGTCGCTGCACTCAAGATTCAGTGCGGCATTCCATTTTTTGCATCTTTCAGGATTAACGGGAAATTTTACAAATTTGCCCTCATAATAGTTGCCGCGATTCGAAAATTTGTTGCTGGTGTTATTGCAGCCGTTCACACAACAGTGGTAGGGCATCATTCTAAACAAAATGAGTTTCCTTAATTATTTTTCAATAGCTTTAGATTCAAAAAGAAATACATAACACACAAAATTTGAATGTTGAAAAATTTATTTTCGAGATCTTAGTCAATTTTAATTCATTTCGTCAATTATGGTCTAGGTATATACTGGCTGGGTATATTCCAAAGTAATATATATATATATAAACCACTGGATTCTTCAGTCTCAAAATATTCACACCAAATCAATAATGAGTTAATTGTTGAATTATTTTGTAGGTTGGTTCAAAATGAAACTCTATACAAGGGTAGTTAAAGAAGGTGCTCTTGCAGTAAACTGTTTATACAATGTTTCAAAATATGGTCGTTAATTAGCAAAATCTTCTTTTCCAGAGTTCTTTTTTCTACCTATAATTTGTATATGAATTCACCATATTCTTTCCTGCGCTGTTATGTTATGTTATGTTGTGTTATGTTAAGTTAAGTTCACTTAATCAGGTATTTAAGGCTGCATTTCCATAGAAACTACAAGAGAAGCGAATTAAAGTAAGGTGATGGTTGCTTTGGTAAAACATTAACACTTAATATAAACGGCTTCATATATGTGTACTATAATTAACCCAACTGAAGTTACCACGCCCATTTCTTTTCTTTGATCCATTACGTAAACTTTTTTCATAAACCTTTTACTGTGCTATACACCAAGTGGCACATTCAATACTGACCAGCAGAAGCTAATGCAAACTCAACGCATTTATGACATCTATACAAGGTATGATGACTATGATGCAACAAAAACGCAAGAGTCGCTCCTGCAACAAATTCTTTTCAAGGTATGAATTTGTCGTTAAAATGATGCTTTTGGACGTTTGCGTTCCGTACGAACCATAAATTGGAACTGGCTGACTTTCTGACAGCTCAACAAATAGATGTAATGCTAATATCTGAAACCCACTTAACAACAAAAAACAACTTTAGAATCAAAAAAGAAAATTAGATCCAAACGATAGAGCGCGCGGAGGATGTGGAATACTTATTAGTAGTAGAATTAAGCATGTAGTCCTTGGAGACGTCAGCATAGTCTACCTGCAAGCAACTAACATTAAACTTTTAGAAGGAAATATCACCATATCCGCCATCTACTGTCCACCAAGATTTTCAATTGAGTCTACAACTTCCAACGGTTTTTTAAGTCACTCGGGAAGAAGTTCATTGTAGCCGGTGATGCAAAGCATTCATTCTGGGGATCCCGCATTGTCTCACCGAAAGGTAGACAACTTTATGATGCTATAGGTACCTTGGGTCTAGAGGTTATATCAGCCGGGGAGCCAACCTACTGGCCGTCTGATATCAACAAAAGACCAGACCTCATAGACTTCGGTGTGTTTAGAAACATAAATCGTTTGATCTTTCGTCTGACCACTCGCCAACCTTCATTCATCTGAAAACCTCATCAGTGTCTTCAAATTCCAACTCTGTTCACCTGACAAATAGATGCACTGACTGGCTTAAATACAAAAAAATTATAAGTACCCACATTAACTATAAAGCCTCCCTAAAAGATGATCGTGACATCGAAAATACCTTGAATGAAGTAAGTAGTAAATATTTTAAAGGAAGCCGCATATTTATCCACCACACCCGTAACACAAAAAGCTTCACTAGTGATGTGGAAAAACTGGTTAAAGAAAAGCGACGTCTTAGAAGAGAATGGCAAAATCATCGGTCACCAAAATTGAAGAGTGAACTCGCGTGTTGCACCCGTAAACTAAAAAAACATATTGAAACAGAAACACCAAAAATCAGTTGCAGACTATTTTGGAAGCTTGAGTCCTCATGGCGACGATGAGTATTCATTGTGGCGTGCTACTAAGAAGTTCAAAGGTCCAATACACTTCGTAAAGATAATGGCACTTGGGCTAAAAGCGATTATAAAAAATGCACTGCCTTCGCACATCACCTGAGTAATGTCTTCAGTCCAAATCCCCCCATTAAATCGTTTGAACCTCGTGAAATACCGAGTAGTGGAAACATTGAGCACCTGAAAACTTCAAGGAAGGAGGTAAATAACATCATTAAAGACTTAAATCTTAAAAAAGCACCAATGGATCAGATATCAGCAAGCATGATAAAAGAATTACCTAATATAGCTGTATCTCACTTAGTCACAGTATTCAACGCTATTTTACGCACTGGGCACTATCCTCAATGCTGGAAGATTTCGAAAATAATAATGATCCCGAAGCCAGGAAAGGATGTTACACAGGTTTGTTCCTATAGACCCATTAGTCTACTGCCCACCTCATCTAAAATCTTCGAAAAAATAGTTCATCGGCAAGTCTTCCAGTATTTAAATAAAAACAATGTAATTCCCCAATACCAGTTCGGCTTCCGTGAAAAGCATAGAGCAAGTGCATCGCATAGTAAGAGTTATATGCTCAGCATTCGAACAAAATACTGCTCTGCTGCATTCCTTGACATTATGGAAGCCTTTGATAAGGTGTGACACAAAGGGCTCATATATAAACTTAAAGAGATTCTTCCAAAGAAATTCCACAAACTATTTGAAACCTACATTAAAGACAGAAAATTCATGGTAAGCCAAGGTGACTCTACATTCGACTACTTTGATATCAAAGCAAGAGTCCCTCAAGGTAGTGTGCTTGGACCACTGCTGTGTTTGCTTTTTACAGCTGACATGCCAACTTCCGATCACACGGCTATATTCACATTTGCCGATGATACCGCCATACTGAGAACAAACAGCTCCCATCTTGAATCCTCGCAATGGCTACAGAGCCACTTACAGTCTATTGAACAGTGGCTTAACAAATGGAGAATAAAGGTCAACGAAGCTAAATGTACCTTAAGGAAGGACACGTGCCCCCTTATTCGCATCAATGGTCAAAACATTCCACAACGCTCTGACATAAAGTATCTGGGAATCCACTTAGACAGACGATTAACCTGGACTAAACACATTGACTCAAAGTGTGCTCAGATCAAATTGAAACTCCATACCTTGAACCGGCTACTAAATAGGCATTCAAACCTTGCCTTAGAATATAAGGTACTAATTTATACTAGTGTCATTAATCCTATATGGATATATGGCATTCATTTGTGGGGCACCACGTGTCCGTCAAACGCCTCCAATCGAAAATTTTGAGTATGATCACCGGTGCTCCATGGTACTTGAGGAACATAAACATCCACCGTGACTTGAATATAACCACGATTCAAAATGAAGTGGTGAACACCTACAAAACCTACGCTCTTAAATTGGAAAATTGCCCAAACTGCTTGGCGAGGAATCTACTAAAGCTTCCCTCTACAAGACGCCTCAAAAGGATATATACCTTAGACCTGATTTAAAAACGTCTTATTACATGCTGTGGAAATACCAAATATTCGATGCAGAGGCTGAGGATATTACCTAAATTCATAAATGTAGGCTTGTAATCTTAGAAAAATTACTGTTAGTAAAGAGAATAGATGTAAGAAAAAAATAAACATTTTATAATACGGTTGAATATGGGATAAGGCGTGGAAGTAGATTTATCCCGCCTATTTTGTACCAAGAGCGCCAGAATTTATAGACAAATATTTATCACGTTGCATAAGAAAAGCAAACTTAGAGGGTAATAACTGGGGGCTTGAATGAGTAATAATGCAAAAAGCTCTTCTTTCTGAAACCTACAGCGGAATTTGTTGTTGGGGTTAATTTTTAAAGCAGGATGTTTTCTATTTATTTTTCCGCTCAACATTGGCTTTTTTTTATATAATTAGTATTTTATGTACTTTGCACTTATTTGACAATTAATATTTACTTTAAAGGTCTACTGTATGACCAATCCATTAACACTCGAAATGAGAAGGTAATAGGTGGGCAAATATAAATTTCTAATGAGTCGCTAACAGGAATTAAGGCGTAAAAATTTATATGACTGATTGCGAATTCGTTAATATCAAATTTGGGAAAACAAATGTTTTTGAGCAAACCAAAATCGTTATATCACTCATTCCATTCATTCATCCCAATGTTCGTGTCTTCCGATAGTGGAAAAGTTATTTTTGATTGGGTTAGACTGGCTGACCGAATAGGCCACGCATATCCCTGTTAGGTCCTTAGCGATTCCAGATGATGTCCATCTAGCACTCAGTAGATCATTGAATACAGTTGAAAAAAAATGTTGACCATTTTAATTTTATTCACGCGTTTTTTCAAATTGGACAGATTACGAAAACTTAGTTCCATTTTAAAATCAATGTGAGAATTGGGTGCTTCATATATGAAAAGATTTAAGGAAATAAGAACAAGATCTACTTCATGACCACTTATTATTTTTACATATCGATTGTTTAGTTCAATGCTTCTCTTGTTGCGCACACAATTTGCCTCCATTTGAAGGAAGCTTTCGCCGTCGTTTCTCATGGAACAGACTCTATTTCAACGTATACGTACACATATTTTTAAATTATTTCGATAACAATCCTCCTATTAGGCATAATAATAATGTTTGACTACTGACCGTGTATTTTCTCCGACTAGCTTCTCCAGTTGTTCTTTTTCGTTAGAATGCACGCTGTTAAAAATAATAATGATAGTTAAAGACATCTTGATTTCATTTAAATTATGCTCCTTTTTTATTAGATACCTTTCAAATACCACTTCCTTACTGGGTGTTTCATCAATAATAATTTGTTTTGATTCCCACCGAGTGTGCTCAACACACTCTTCCTCCGCAACTGCTCTTAACGGAAGGTTCTCTGTTGGAACTGCGTCGTCTCTTAATTTTTTGCTATTTTTTGGACAATATTGAAGTAGCTCATGTTGGAGATTGCGATTATAATGCTCAGGCAAAAAATGCTTGCAGCAAATGTATGCATTCTTCACATTAATTGCATCTTTCCGTGCGCATTTTTGGACCCATTTTTGTGCTTGGGATTCGTCCTTCGGGAATCGGAAGAACTTAATATTTTCACTATTTTCAATTTTGTTTCTATTCAGTTTTTTATTGTTATTACTGTTGCAACCAGAGATTGCACATTGAACCATATTTGAAAACAAATTTTGACGATCGGCCAGCAAAAAACAATCAAAACAAAATACCCCTATCAAACCACAACAAATGAAGGCAAACAAGAGGGAAAGAAATAAACCAAAGAACCAACAATAATAAACTGTCCACATGGGTATTCTTATCATGGAAGTGTGTACAGAAGCGCTCACTTGCAACCAACTGTCACTCAGCATATTTTCTACATTAAACACATTTATGTTAAATTCATAATAACTTTGTATCGTGCTGCTCTAACATTTGCTGAATTTATTCATATGTGCTGAGCGACATATAATAGTTTATCAACTTTTGCTTATTATTTTAAAGGTATTTACGCAATGTTATAAGGGTGTTAACAGTGAAAGTTGCAACATATTGCACCTACTGTCAGAACTTTGCATAGAGAATATTTATTACACTGAGGCATATAATGCTTCAAAAAGGTGACCTTTCTTAAACTCAAAATAAAAATTTAAGCACAAATCATATCAACAAATATTTTAGTTTATCTCACCAGTAGTGGGTTAAATTTGTTATGAAATTGAATTGAATGAGCTACTTATCTCCCATTACTTATATAAGAATTATTTTCTAATGTAATGTTCATAAACATTTTCTTTTTGAAACGAAAAGTGAAATTTGTTAATGGGTTGTATAATATATCATATATATTACACGTAAAATATTTTCGGAAGACCTAAGTATAAGAATAATTATGTTTTTTGTAAGTAAGTATATGTATAATTATCTTTTTTATTGAGTGTTGAAATTTTTTTATAATATTTTTCATTTTGCAACATAATTCCAATGTTTAAAATAATAATTAATTCTAGGAGTATTTTCAATACATCGTTCCTAATAACAATTGGATTTGATAGCGCTTTTTTGCGTTACTTGTGTACAGGATTAGAAATATTTAAGCTTAACACTAATTTTGATACTACGACGAGAATTATTAAGAACATCATATCACTGATAACCTAATTAAATGCTTGAAAATCTGTTTTATTGTTTAATTGCTTATCAAAGTGATTTTAAAAATAACTAGTAGATCTGGTTTCGTTTCATACTGTCTTTGATTTTTAACGTTCAAAATATATGAAGTATATTTATACTTTTACCTCTTAATAATATTGCTATCTGGATCAGAGCCAAGTAAATTAAAAAATTACAATATTTCATAAAATGCTTAATTTTTCTTCAACGTATGTAAAACAAATAATACAAAACACCATTTGCCACGACCGGCAGAATGCATTTTATAAAATAATTATGTGTCTTGTGGTGAGCGTTATATGCATAATAACCATATGATAAGAAGAGCCATTTAAATTTTATTATCTGTTTACATATTACCAATTTACTATATTTAATATGTTTCCCGCCGCCATCTTTGTCCTAGTGGTAAGCTTGCTAGACTCACACTCAGAGGATCCCAGGTTCAAATCCTGCCACGAGCTTGCTCTCAAAAATGTTCT
The DNA here is from genome assembly GCA_920105625.2 of Clusia tigrina. Taxonomy (NCBI): domain Eukaryota; kingdom Metazoa; phylum Arthropoda; class Insecta; order Diptera; family Clusiidae; genus Clusia; species Clusia tigrina. The sequence continues at coordinate 130,703,799 of OV050033.1, forward strand.
TTCGAAAAAATGTTTCCTCTTCGGAGTCGAAGACATCAGTAGCTTGCACTCATTACCCTAAACCTTTGGAGTCATAATTTAATATGGTGTAAAATATAATAATAATAATTACAATAATATGTTTCATAACAATAAAATTAAGAAATTTATTTATTTTTCTCTTTGAGTTGATGGCCCACACCCTCTTACAGATATAATTAATTATTGTGCAAGTTATTATAATAATAATGATTATAAACCTTCTTAGGAAATGTATTTCTCTCGGACAGTTGTGGGGACCGATCTTAGAGTAGCGTTCACCACTACAACCATAGTAACATGCATATCGCAAAATAAATTCTCGTGTGGAGAGTCATTTACACAGTCTCATAACATAGCGTAAAATGCTTAGAATTTGACAACTAGGAGTTTCGTTTTACACCACTGTTTGTTAGAAGTTGTTTTTAGAAATTCAACTAATAATATAAACAATTTTGTTATAGACGCACAAAATGGTATTACCACTACCAACCACTGCTGATTTAAAAATTGCAGACTTGAGAAAATGTGGGGAAATTAAAGTAGCACTAATACTGGGCAAACATTTTTATGCCTTCAATTGCATTTTCTGTGATGGTGACACTAGTCTCACTTTTCCTTCATTTGAGAACTTCATGCTGCATATGGAGGAACACCATTTTCTTGAATTCGATGCCAGCAACGTATCAGAGGAGAATGATGAATTCATAGAGCAAAAAGGAGGAGGTTATTTTCCTGCAGTTAATACAGAATATTTTCCGGTTGCGGAAGAAACAGAGAACATGCAACGCAAGGAAGTTGATTTTTCGGATATTATAAATGCAAGTTTGTTTTTGTTTATGTATTAATAACTATTCCTAATTTGACATTTTGATATGACAGGAAGATAAGATGGATTCAAGTAATACCACTGACCCACTAGACATGCTATCATTTAATGAGGAAGAATATGCTGTGGAACCAAACGTATTGGATGGGAACTTAGAAAATAAGATTCTTTACAGTGACTTTGAAGATGAAAGTATGAATGAATATTTGGAATATGTAAGTTGCTCCTACATATTATTTATAACTTAATCCTAAATATACAACTTTTTATAAATTTAATAGAGAAATGATAACCATAAAACAACTGCAGACATCCATAAAATAGAAGAGTGCTCCTTGGTTGTATGTTTTTATCAATAAAATTTATACTTATAAAAGCTTAAAGTATTGTTAATTTTTCCCAGTCCAATGATGAAGAAGTCAGTGAACCAGATGCAGTAGAAAATGATGTTGCTTTAGCTATTATAGAAGGTTTTAAAGAGAAACGGTTACTATGGGATGGGAATGATCCATATGCGCGGAATCACAGGAAACGGCAGGAGGCTTTACAAAAACTCACTGACGGCGTAAATGAAAAATTGGGTGTGCGACTCAAGGTAGAAAAAGTGCGACTATGCATTAGAAGAATGCGGGATAAATTTAAAAATGCATTACAAAACCGAAGGATGTTCAAATCAAGAGATAGAAAATATACGCCTCTATGGTATTATAATAAAATGGAATTTTTAATACCGAGTATTAAAAGGAAACAGCGAAAATTATTGGTACCTTTGTTGATTCAACTTTAAAATCAAATTCACTTTTTAAAATTTTAAAATTTACAGAGTCCCAGTGCATTGGAAAGTGAAGACCCAATACTGCCCATATCTAATCTTACTGGTACCGAAAATCTTGAATTAATAGATATTTATAAAAGCTTTCCATGCCTCTGGGATACGGAGCATATTGGCTATCATTTTAAGATTCAACAGCAGAACGCTCTGGATGAAATGTTGGAGGAAATTAGAAATAAAATGAATTTATATTACACGCAAGATGAACTGCAAAAGGTAATAGTTAGTATACAGTACGCGTGTACCCAGGAGAAACAACGTAAATTTCATTGTGATCGCATGCATGGAGTATATGAACCCTACTACAAGTTTTATGAAAATATATCCTTCCTCGAGGACCATGTAGGTCCTTTTAAGTGCGTGTTTTGCGAGGAGATTCTTAGTGGGCTGGCTCATTATAAGATACACAAATCTAAACACGATGGTACGAGGCCCTTCATCTGTTCTATATGTAATCAGGGCTTCGTTGGGTCTGGCAATTATAAAATACACTTACGTCGACATATTGGCGATTTACCTTATGAGTGCAATGTATGTGGAAAAGCGTTCGCCACCGCCTCTGAGAAAAACGTGCATATGCGCACGCATACTGGCGAAAAGCCTTGTTTTTGCGAAGTTTGCGGCCGTTCGTTTCGTACCAGTACTTTCTTTAGTAGACACATGCGACGACATCAAAAGCGTCCCATGCACAAATGCACATTGTGTCCAAAAGAGTTCTACGAAAGTTGCAGACTAAAAGAGCACATGAACGGGCATCTAAATGTGCGTGATAAGGTGTGCAATATATGCGGTAAAGGATTTACCACGGCGAAATACCTGCGACAGCATAAGGAAATACATGCGGAGAAGAAGAAATACACATGCGCCATATGCAGTAAGAATTTCGCGCAATATTCTGGTCTCAGCGGGCATATGAAGTCACATGGCACTACAATGAGTGGAGATTTTCCGGAAGATAGTGTATTTTAAATCACTTATTAAGCTCAAGAGGATTTCCGAAGGACGCCATCGCTGTAGTAATTATACGACACTATAGATTGCCAAATGATCAAAGGGAAATGTTTTGCTAATAAAATGTATATATGATAATATCCTATGTGTAAAATTTGTGTATAGCAGACATCGAAAAATTTTGTCTATTTTTCAATCTCTTCAATAAATATGTCTCATTCAATTTACTTCAACTGAATACTTTAAGCAGCCTACTTGTACTCAGAGTGACATGACTTCCTTCCAAATAAACGTTCCTGTTTATGGGTTCGGCCGTATAGTCTCCATAACGCTTGCAAAAGTTTCTTGTTTAATAATACCACTGTTGGGGCTGACAACAGGTGTTGAATTCCAAAGGTTCCTTTGTAGTGGAAGCGGTTTGTTAACTTTTCTACTTTTTTCTATCTTTTCTAGAAGGTGCGTTGAGGGACACCGGACAATCAAGTTTACACTGATGGCTCTAGACTGTAGGGGCGAATTGCGGGTGGGTTCTCCTCAGATAGTTTTTACATGCATCAATATTTCCGCCTCTCGTATCACTGTCGTAAGTTCTAAGCGGAGGTGCCTGCCATTTACAAGGCACGTCGGGACGGGCTGTCAGAGCCGCAGGTAACTCAAGGGGACTAACATGTACTTAGGTATATGCCGTAATTAAGTTTCTGATGGAAGCCTGATCTATCACCTCCACGTGGTGCCGGCTGGAAACAGAGGTGCGTTGGGGGACTGGTGACGTGCTATATTTAATGGCACACATCAGTATTTTAATGCATAACTAGCTAAGATAGACAGACTCCTAATCCAAGGTGGAACAGCATATGCCGAGGGCTAATAGGGTGGTTAGTCTCGAATATGCGAACTCCGGATACCTGGTGACCTCCGGTTTTAATTAAATGCCTTCCCATGGTACAAGGGCTCTGCCGTGGGTGACCTATATTCCCTAATACTCGTGGGATTTTATATGGACCTAACAAATAAAAAACAAAAACCAAAAATAAACGATGAATCTGCTGATGGGCAATCATCGTCGGTCATTGCGACCGAGCCAGCTGTTGGGCTGGAGAACTTAACTTCGGTTGCGTGCAGAGTTGTTGGACATGCACCTAACCAAATCACAACAACATCTACGTTGGTAGGTGTTCTTGACCAACTATGCCCCGCATCAACTTCTACGGTGTTGATTGCATGTGCAAAGAATGAAACTTTTCGGGTTTCGATGCCACCACCACAGAATCTTGAATCGGGTCATGAGTCAATGGACTCTTCTAACACTGATACACTGTGTGGTGACATCAACAGTGTGACCTCAGAGAAATCTGGGTGCACGGTTATTGGTTCAGACCTAAGCAATCGGAACTTAAAAGGTGGTTTCATAAAAATTACGTCGGCAGAGAAGAGAAAAGGCTCTAGAGATTGCTAAAAGGAGGTCCACGGCGAAAAGGGCTCGCTCAGTAGAGTCACCAACAGTAACGCCATCTGTCAGAAAGACCAAAACGTCACCTTATGTAGGTAAGCCAACGTTCAGTCAGGTGACCAGTATTATTCGGCTGAGAATTGTTCTGACCGATTTAATAAGGGCGCCATTCTCAAAAGAACAGTTGGTTCTTATCCAAGAAACCGTTATTGACGTAATGATAGAGGTCAACGACAATAACGAAAAGCCAGTATTTGAGGGCCTAGCACACAGAAACGGATGGTTACTGTTCCTATGCTCAAACGAGAATACGGCTACTTGGATGAGAAAACACATCGGCCTGATAAAAGGGAAATGTTGTTTGGAGATGACACTCGTTGAGGAATCAAATTTTCCAAAAACGTATGTTGTCAGACGCTACTTCCCACAAAGCACCGAGCTCACCAACGAAAAAGTTCTTGCGACCACTGGGGCGCAGAATGAAATGGCAGCGAAGAATTGGAAGGTGATCCAGAGGTCAACCGAAGGTGCGTCACTTCACCTGGTTATCGCGGTGGACGATGAATCGCTGTCTAAACTGTCACAGTGCAAGGGGAAGATAGCCTATCGCTATGGACACGTGCGTCTCATATTAAAAAGCAACAAAGGCGCAGAGAAAGCCTGCGATAGCGCAAAAAAACAAACAACGCCGACACTCGGGAGCAGTGCTGAAGGGCATGCTGGGGACACAAGGTCCAACGAAGTGGAGGCTGACAAACCATCGACTAGCAAGCCGCGCTAGGACGACAAAAACAAATCGCACTCGCAACAACAACAACAAGAAAAAGCGATCCCGCAGTATGGCATGCGCCGAAAGCGCCTCAGCACCAAAAACCAAAAGCCAAGAATACTGGGGGCCATAGGGACCACAAAAATAAGGGTCCTAGGGGCGCGAGGCTCCAGAAACTCGGCCACCCTGTGCAAGAGATTCGCCGCCGAAGACCTATCCATGGCCTTAATGCAAGAGCCATGGATAATTGGGGGCCAAATCAAAGGTCTTACAATCAAGGGATGCAAGTTGGTTTATTATCACTGTTATGATTGATTATAATACTAACTATTTTCTCATTTCAGAATTTACTAGTTAAGATCTAGTAGCCATCCTTGTTGAAGTCTCAACAGAGAAGGAAGCGCAGGAAATTGTTTGTGCGTTCGCCTACTTTCCAGGTGACTCCAACATTATACCTCCGGTGGAGGTGCAGGGGCTTATTGGGCACTGCCAAAGTAACAATCTGCAGTACGTGATTGGCTGCGATGCAAACGCGCATCATCTTGTCTGGGGAAGCTCGGACATCACAACAGGGGGAGTCTCTCTTAAGTTTTCTCTTAAGTAAAAACACAAACATATGCAATAAGGGTGCAAGGCCAACCTTTATTAACGCTGTTAGAGAAGAGGTACTAGTCCTAACTCTAACCAGTCCTTACATCGCCAATTTTGTCAGAAATTGGCATGTATCTGACGAGCCCTCTCTGTCAGATCATTTGCATATAAGATTCGACCTACCAGGTAATGTCAATTAAAAAATGAAGTCTTCAATCCAAAAACAACAAATTGGAGACTATATAGGGAACTATTAGAATCAAGATCCGATTCGCTGCCTACACGTATAAGTTCTGTTGGTGAACTCGAGGAGGCGGTGTATCGACTAAGCGATATAATAATCTCAGCATATCATGTAAGCACTGTAGTCAAAACTCACAATGTGTCTCGCAAGGTCCCATGGTGGAATGAGAAGCTTGCAGATATGCGTAAAAAGATAAGAAAGCTGTTCAATCGTTGTAAACGCACGACTTTAGGGTCGCTCTGACAGATTACAACAAAGAACTAAGAAGATCCAAGCGTGAGTCTTGGAGAAAATTTTGCGAAAGCATAGTCGAAACGCCAGAGAGCGCTAGACTCCATAAAGCTTTACGCAAAGAACACTCGAACGGTGTTGCAACTTTAAGAACACCAGATGGGTCTTATACAATGAACAGGAGGGACACTTTAGAATACCTGCTTCAAGTGCACTTCGCGGGGTCAACTAGAGTGTCAATGACACTGGATCAGCCGTCATGCGACCAATGGGCCGTATTAGACAAAAGATCCTGGATTTTGTCTGGAGTAATATTTACCCCAGACAAGGTTAAATTGGCTGTTGGGTCCTTTAAACCATTCAAGACACCAGGTGAGGATAACATTTTTCCAGCCCTCTTGATAAGAGGACTGGATATAATGCTTGAATCACTTGTTGCTGTTTTTAGGAACAGTTTCAGCAGGGAGTACATACCATCCATATGGCGTAAAGTCAATGTGGTATTTATTCCAAAATTGGGCAAGAGGTCCAGCGAACTGCCTAAATCTTACAGACCTATCAGTCTCACGTCGTTTCTTCTAAAAACTATGGAAAGATTGGTGGATCTACATATTAGAGAAACGCTAGACAGAAGAAACCTCTGCACCAATCTTAGTTTGCATATAATAGAGGGAAATCCACGGAGGGAGCGCTTCATTGCCTTGTAACAAAGATAGAGAAAGCTAAATATTCCAAGGAAATTGCTTTATGTACATTCTTAGATGTCGAGGGCGCCTTTGATAATGCCGGTTACGGCTCTATAGAGGGGGCTATGCTCTGCAGAAATATCGATAAACCGACTGTTGGGTGGGTTAAAACGATGTTAAAAATTAGAGAAATTAGCTCATCTCTGGGAGACGAGGCCATATCAGTCAAGGCAATGAAAGGCTGTCGCCAAGGCAGTGTGTTGTCACCCCTTCTATGGTCTTTAGTTATTGACGATCTCTTAGTCAAACTACAAGGGTTAGGCTTCGAGGCATTTGGATATGCTGACGATCTTGCTGTCATTATTAGTGGCAAATTTGAAAGAACAATATCCGACATTATGAATCAGGCTCTAGCCTTCATCTCAGAATGGTGTCGCGCAGAGGGGTTATGCATGAATCCTAGCAAAACCATTCTCGTTCCTTTTACAAACAGATTAAAATTGAACCTTGGTACAATAGCTGTTGAGGGAATTAATATAGAATATTCCGATGAGGTCAAATATCTAGGTGTAGTTCTGGATAAGCGACTGAATTGGAACTCTCACCTACACTCGGTGATAAACAAAGCCACAAGAGCAATGTGGGCATGTCGAAGTCTCTTTGGTAGAACATGGGGTCTAGACTCAAAAATGATACACTGGATGTATGTAATGATGGTTAGACCAATCATTACCTATGCATCCCTTGTGTGGTGGCCCAAGACAACACAAGAATCTGGTAAGAAAATACTTACAAGATTTCAAAGGCAGGCTTGCGTGGCAATCACCGGTGCCATGCGAAACTGCCCAACCGCTGCTATTGAGGCCATAATAGGACTATCCCCACTACACGCATTCGTGAATAAATGTTCTGCTAGAAGCGCATTAAAGATGAAGATCTTGTCTAGACAAGAACTTCATGACTATGGCCATTTCAATATTTTAAATAACATAACTGATCAAAACATAATCTGCCCAATAACGGTCTATATGATTCCAAAACGACAGTTTGATCGCAATTTTGAGATTATTATCTCAGACCGTGATGAATGGGACATAGGAGGACCTTGGGTCGACCATAGAAGTCTAGAATGGTTCACAGGCGGCTCAAAAACAAACACCGGAGTCGGTGCAGAGGTCTATGGACCAAATACCAAAATTTCAGAACCAATGGGCAGGTGGCCTAACGTCTTCCAGGCTGAAATTAAACCAATCTCAATCTGTGCGAGGACAAATCTGAAAACGGGTATCAAGGGCGCACACATAGCTATCTATTCAGATAGTCAAGCTGCATTACAGGCATTAGCTTCATATTCTTTAGAATCGAAACTGGTGGAAGAATGCTTCAACAACCTACAATCTCTAGGGGCAACAAATAAGGTTGCAATTTGCTGGGTCCCGGGTCACTCGAGGATTGAAGGCAATGAAATTGCTGACGAGCTGGCTAGGGCCGGTTCCGCAGCAAGCCTCATAAGTCCGGAGCCATACTGTGGTATCAACTGGGCAGAGGTTAAATCCAGGGTAGATAACTGGGAACATAGTCTCAGAATGTCACATTGGGATGGGATAGAGGGGCTTCGCCAAGCCAAAAGACTGGCCATTCACCTACAATAAAGAATTGCGCAATATGTGCAAAGCAGACAAGAAAAATAGTAGGTTTTCTCTCAGGTCATTATTACCTGAAATATCACCTGACTAGAATCCACATTCTTTGCCGGCTCTGTCTAGAAGAAGAATTGCCGGCTCTGTCTAGAAGAAGAGGAAACCACGGAACACATACTGTGCAACTGCATTGCGTTGGCAACAACCAGAATGAATATATTCCACCGCGACCAGCTGGCTCTCGAAGAATTAAAGAATGCTCCTGTTATGGACATTCTCAAATTCATCCATAAAGCGGAAAAGATAATGAAGCAACATGACTTTCAGCTACTTCCTTTCTCTAGAGAAGGAACATATAGGTAGAAAAGAACCTGATAAATTATTGTGACGATTTGACATCACCAAACGGACGAAATACTATGGCATTACGGAAGAAACGCCGGTACTAAACCTATAGGGCATAGTAGATCGGACAATTGTGATCACATGGATCATTGATGACAAATGTAGTATGACACAAAAGATCTTTTAGGTCGCAGTGTCGGCCATTGGGCAAACTACTAAAGCTAAATTATAATTATCCGTATCGCACAATGGAATCTTATTGGGCAATGCACATATTTATTGACACCCTGGTACCTATTAAGCCGCTAACAAAAGTTGTCAACACCTCCAGAATAGTGGCGACTTGTTGCTCAGCTCTTAATAAAGTAGCGAAAAGATAGTTTATTCCCATTGCGTAGATTCTAGGACATCGCGATAACGAGAGCAACTGGGAGGTTGACGAAGTCACACTGAGAAGGAACTACTAAGTAGGTAACGGAACTCGAAGCCTTAACTGCTATCCGCTCATTACTTGCAAATTCTTCATTAGTTGCACTCACTAGACTTAAATAGAACCAGCTACAACACGGAGTAGTAGCAAATGCCATGTCTCCAGACGAAGACATCTCGAAAGGCATAAATGATCGGAGTTCAGTGCACATAAAGAGACTGTTCACAAACGTCCAGAGCACTGGGTGGCTAACATTAGCACTGGCGGTAGAGTGGGGTCTCAACCCACATTTTTAGTGCTATAACAGGGTACCAATCCTAGCCTAAGTATGCCTGCTAACGAACTTTAAGCGACCGTATATTGTAAGCAACTGGGCCGATGGAGCCGTTTAACCGTCAAGTGTGGTCCATTTAATTGGACTCTTTTGTGATGTATTTCTCTAGTGCATTTTTTGATGACTGTGTGAGTATTTTTTTAGTCGTGTTCACTACCTAAAAATGTACTGCCTCCAACATGAATATCTCCGCCATGACTACCATCACCAAGACCACCTTCACCATAACTATCTCCAACATTTAATAGTATCATTAATATTAATACCTTATAATTATTATATTACATATAGAATTATAAAGTATGTGGCAAGTTCTAGGAACAATGGCCTTCGGCTCTAAGATGGAGAAGCTCCATACAGCCTTGAGCGAAATCTAACCCCTTTTCCTACAATATTTTTAATAATTTCTTCGATATATATATATACATTTATATATCAAGTAAGCCGCCCTCTGTGGCCTAGTGGTAAGCATACTAGACTCACACTCAGAGGGTCGTAGGTTCAAATTCTGCCAGGAGCTTGGTCTCAGAAATGCTTCTTTCTAAAAGAACGTTTCTCTTCGATTCGAAGGTCTCAGTAGGTAGTACCCATTCCCCTAAACCCTTTCAGTCATAATTAATTATGGTGTAAGATAAATAATATATCAAGTAAAAACATACTCTTCATTCAGTAACTGCAAAAACACACATTCTGTTTTTTTAGAATTTAGAAGTGTCCCACTTTCAAATTGGTTGATGTGAAACATAATTACTTTCTACTGTTCTTAAATAAAGTGATATTGCAAGAAAAAATAATAATATGAGTCATATAATTTTATCTGATTTAAACTGAGTTTTAATATAATATGGTGCTGTGAAAGATATCATAGAAATGCGGTTTTAATGCGTAGTTATTTCAGATGCTTTAAAAAATATAAATTTCGACCCCAGTCGGTTGCCAGCTGATGCACCTAATGCAAATTATCTCCAATTTCCTTTATGCTGTAAAATAGTCATGATTCTTCTGTTCCTATTTGAATTAATTGTTCTCTTTCGCGAAAGCACCAATTATAGTAGTGGCACGTGTTGCCATGTGCAGGCTTAGTCCGGCATTATCCGCAGTCCATATCGCATATTTTCAAATTAATTAGGTATGTTGTTGACAGTACTCTGCGTTGGTGAATCCTTTTCCGCAATTATTACGAACTTAAACTTTGCATGTGTGCTCATATGCGTGTTCCTTTCGTGGTCGTTGGCAAACTGTTTCCCACACACTCTGCACGTACAAGAATAATCACCAGTATGATTACGCAAGTGAAATCTGTAAGTGCCGAAGCCAAGGAAGCCCTGATTACATACAGAGCAGGAAAAGGGCTTCGAATCATTATGCCTAGATTTGTGTATCTTAAAACGATTAACGCCACCGAGAGCAATTCCACAGTAAGGACACTTAAAGGGCCCTACATGTTGCTCAAGGAAGTTGATATTGTCATAAAACTTGTAGTAGGGTTTGAACTCTTCCTTTACACGTTCGCATTGCAATTTCCGGCGTTTCTCTTGGGAATACACGTACTGCATGTTAGAGATTATTTTTTTGAGTACGTCTGGTGAAAGATTTAAACACATTTTATCCCTGATTTCCTGGATCATTTCATCCAAAGCCTTTTCCTGTTGATTCGCCAAATGATAGCCAATATGTTCTTCGTTCCAGAGACATGGAAAGCTTTCATAAATTTCAATTAATTCCAAAGATTGTGAATCAGAGAAAACGGGTATGGTCAATATTGAGACTTCGGTTTCCACTTCGTTGGAACCCTGCCAAATCAAAAAGTATTTAGTTTATATTGTTCTATAGATAAAATACGAATTATAGTTACAATATAACTTCGCCGATTGCATTTAAGGCTTGAAATTAAAAATTCCATTTGGTTGTAATACCATGGACGTATATATTTTTTATTTGTTGTTTTTGCCAGTTTTTCCATAGCTCGGCAGAATTTTTGCCGCATTAATCTAATGTGCTGTGTTACACTTTCCATTTTCAGTCGCAGGCCTAGTCTCTCATTTACGCTGTGGGTGATTTCTGATAAAGCTTCTTGTCGTTTCTTACGATTACCTGAATCGGAATCTTCCCCATCCCAAAGAAAACGATGCTTTTTATAACCAGCAATAATAGCTGAAGTAATCCGTCTATCAGATAAGCTTGATTCATGGTCATTGTTCACCTGAAAAGCTTGCGAAAATAAATTAATATTACCCAAAGACAAACTGTATTGCGATAACTCACAGGAATGGCACTGTTATCAATGCACCAGAAGGTTGTGTGTTTGGCGCCATGGTTCTGTTAATTAAAATGGAGCTGGTTCTATTTTAATTTAAATGAAGAAATGTATTTTGTCTTACATCATCCAATTTGTCAGTCATATTACTGTCTTCACAGTCACTAATGATTATTACATAGTCTTCTTGTGCAGTAAACGTGCTGGGAACTTCTGCCATAGCACTTACTGGTGGCCCATGCAGTGGGTCAGGCAGTTGACTTTGCGCCTAGTCAATCGGTATATGAAAAATATAGAATATAATATATAATAAGCAAAGCACAACAAAACAAAAAACTTAACCATTATCGTGTTGGGCGATGTCCTTTCTTTCAGTTGTGTTGTGTGTGTTCCCCCCCCTGCAGCGACACATTTTGTATTAATTTCGGGTAAAAACTCTTCGTTGATTGTTAAGTCATCATCCTCCTCCACCTTTAAACTAATATCATATTGTGTGCTATGATATTCCTCAATATGCATCGCGTAGTTCTCAAATGAAAGAAAAGGTAAACAAGTTTCAGCTGCACAGAAAGTGCATTTGAAGGCGTACACATTTTTGCCCATTTTTACTGCTATTGATATTTTTCCACATATTCTAAAGTCTTCACTTGTTAATCCCATAATACTTTCAGGTAACACCATTTTGGTTATCCTTTGTATAAGTTTATGTTTATAACAGAACTCTCTAAAATTAATATATTGAAAATAAATATTCAAAAACCATAAATATAAATATATATACGATCTTCAGATTAAGTTGTAAAAGCCAGCACCATAGCAAAATTATTACCAGGTAAGAGTCTAAAGGGGAGTTTCTTTTAAAGGGTGAAAAATTATTAGTGTACGGTTTGTTCGCGACGCAGGAACCAGTGGACACGGAGCTAATTTTTAGTTGCGCCGCGAACAGAAACTGCAGTAAATGTACATGATTTCAAGTTTTCTTTACAATTAAGAGGAGTAAAAATTAAGTAAATTATATATTATAATTAATTAAGTGAATTAACTGAAGAATATAAATTCCTTTTTAGCAATGGAAATGATAAATACAAAATTTTATAAATTGAAAAAATTAAAATTTTCGTTGAGAAATAATCTTAATTAATATTTTATATATAATTAAATTTAGAATTATGGGAATAAAGGACAGAAATTCTAAAATATTCGTTAGTTATCAAAACAGGAAGGTCTCAAATTGTAAATGACAAATCAGAATATGAACTGAGCTGCCCTAAAAAAATGCATTCATGAACTGTAAGTTTGACGTGAACAGAAAGTACAAATGAACGATGCGAACACAATTCAGGGCAGTGTAGCCAGTACATGCGATGCGAACAAGCAAGGTGAATTTATCTTAAAGGTGGATCTAAAGTGAATATTCCAATTTGTGAGTTGTGAACTATAAAGGCCGTTATTGAGAATTCAATTCAGAGAATAGAGAATTGCATAGGAATCAATGAAAGCTATAAAAAATGTATAATCTATTTATTTTTTTGTGATGCGAACAAAATCTGTCAGGTAGTGCTTTCATTTATTATTGCAATGTTAATTATAATACATAAATAGTAGTTTAAATAATTAGAGGAGCAGAGCACGCCTTTTTTGTACTATTTCGAATATTGTCATTTTTCACTTTAGTTAATTTTAAAATATAAAAACTATAAAATTTGCTGAGTATTTCCTGGTTACACACAAATATTATTTTCTAAATTTTCATTTTTTTATCACATTGCTTCACACATTTGACAGTTCAGTAGGGAAAATTCATTTAAAAATGTATTCTACTTTAGAATAAATTCAGCATACTAATATAAAAAAATTACAAAAGACCTCTTTAAATATTTTCCTTTAAAGCCAAACACACATAGAATGTATATGTACATGTTTTCCAAAATCCATGCGTGACCTTGCATACATAGACCTTGGGCAGTACCGAGGTGAATTCACCTTGGGCAGTACCAAGGAACGTGTGGACACAGTTCTTAACTGCAACCAGATTCTCTGCTGCAACGATGAAACGAGGTTGGTAACGTTTTTTCCAAAGTTGAATTGATTCCAAGTCAACACAATTTAGTTGAGTTGTAGATCTAAATGAGCAATTTATTTTTCAGAATCTTGTTTGCAGCCGAAATAAAGAGTTTAGAATAGCAGGTTTCATGAACTCACACAAGTTCGCGATATATGGCAATAAATCCAGACTAATATTGAGTTTTCTACAAAACCCTTGATACCCTCGTGCAAATCACTGGTATCGGACATTGTGAGTTGATAGATCATTTGAAATTATTACACGAAAAAATTTTAGCGAGTACTTTATTGTGAAGATTAAAGATAATTTTAAATTGTGTATAAATAAAAAACAAAATAATGGACCTTTTCTTCCAAACTTTTAAGGTCGAAATAATAAAGGTCCAAAAATGCCGACCTCAATGAGCGGGGGTCCCGTGATGGTTGGTATGGTATGCTATAATAATAATTTCAATAATACTGTGGTTTTCCTATTAATTATTAAAAAAAATTAAATTAAAATTTTAACCTAATTGCTCACACAATCAACAATTACATTAAGTATAGAATCACTCAAACTAGGAGGAAAGCTGCAGGCCTCCATGAAACGATTGCACCATTTTGTGATGTTAAATGTTCGACTCATATCTCTGTCTCCATTTATTAAATTTATTTGTTCTCTTCTGCAAAAAGAGCCTAGAACGACGTGATTAGATGTGCCCGGTTAGTTCGGCATATCGCGCGCTCTTTAATCGCATATTTGGTAAACATCTCCTTCTCCGCTTGTATTTGCTTATGCCGCCACAAGGACTGTGCTTTTGTGAATGTTGTCCTATCCTTAAACCTTTTCTCATGCTGCCTGCAATTTCTTTCAAAGCTACATTATGTTTCCTGTAATTTTTGCCATTTGGCATACTGTCATCCCATAGTAAACGATGCTTATCATAGTCAGTAATGAAAGCTAAATTAATATCTTGTTCTTTGGTGTATATATCCACTTCATTGTTATGGACACCGATCTACAAAAGGATTTAAATTTAATATTCGTACATACAAAATGCATTGATATAATTTACATCCATATCAAAGGCTGAGCCCGGCTGACACTCAATGGAATCAACGGAATTTTTCTCAATGCTCTAATAAAAAGTAAAATGTTTCATTGAATTTCAATATGACCGTTAGTTTAACTTACACCCTGGAAATTGTCATTCACAGCAGCATTTTCAGGTTCGCAGATGATTAATTCAATTTCTTCCTTCACATGCGACGCTTTTGGTATTGCTACACTACTTCCATCCGCGGAATTTATTTCCTCCACTTGTGCAGTTTCTGCGCCATTCGCGGATAATGAGCTATCTTGATTGATGATTCCTTGGTTGATTGGTAACAAATCGTTAACCTCCTGTAGGGTCTCATTTCCATATTCAACCCGATGCTGGTCATTTAAATAGAACATTAAGTTCTGAAATGGAAATAGAGACAATGATTAGATTGCGTGCTAAACATGCCCAAGAACTGGCACAATTAGTTCGCCAGAAATTTGATTCATAGTACTATTTATTCTTTGCACATATTAAATTGTCATAGTAGATTGTACAGTCCAAAAGGGTTGGAAAAGCCAATATCCGCCAATAGTGTGTTCCGGAATTATCCAAACTACATTGACACTCTCGATTGCAAATATATAGTTAAGACCGCACCACCAAACCGTTGCCATTTACCTTACCTGAGACTCTTCCCAAAAATCCAACAACACACGGGTCAACCGACTTTTTAATATCAGTGCCTGGTCCTTCCCAAGGCTACGTAATTCTGAGGCAATATGCGCACCAAATGCTGAATGTTCATCAGAACAGTTTGTCTTTGTCCTACTTTTTGGGGAATTCTCTGTTTGAAACGATACTACATAAGGCGCCCTCTCCGGTGTACTAGGTCTAACAAAACTGGTCGGCACTTCTGGAGTTGCCAAAGAGCAGCTTGCCATGCCTGACTGCGCTTCATGCAAGGCATCCCTCTAGAAATACATAAAATTATGAGTATTTTTATTAATATTGGTTATCAAATAGCGTTAAGAACACACATTTGTTACACATTCCATCGATTCTGTTTCCGGCTGACAGTTAGCCCGTCCAACAAAGTGCATCGCATCAAAAAAGCGCCAATGCACCTTCGGCAATTCGTCAGTGTCTAGACCGGAACATTTTTTGTTTCTTTTGGACAAGTTATACTTAAATGAAACCCGCAGATTTTGCCATTTCGCCCTGCAATCTGGCCATTCTGCACCGTTGCCTACACCAATAGCCACTTGTTTCCATAACAGTGGTTTCGGCATTCGATAATTGGTGCATTTCGCATTCCAGAGTTCTGGCCGCTTTTCAACTAAGTATATTAGTTTGAACACTTTTTCATCCGGCCAGTCTCCTTTGACTTCTTTTGATAGTCGTTTTTTACTTTTTCTCATTATATTCTCTTCATTTCCGAGATTAAACATTGTCTACAACATTTACTTTAAATAAACAAAACAGCCATTTACACTTTCGCATCACAACAATTCAGATCCAGTGTTGCCAAAAACCCTTTTTGAAATAGTAGTTTTTGAAGCTGAAACCACCCTTTTTTATATTTTTAAGGAAAAAAACAGGTCGCACTTACTTAATTCTAATTCGAAAGGAGCATTAGCAAACCCTGCTTGTGCTGCTCTCGACGCCCGTACATACTTGAATCACAAAACGGAAAAGGCATATTAATAAATATGTCATAACCCAAAATAGGACCATGAGAATGTTGCAAAATACATATGTACGAGTATGTATGGATATTAATTTGTATAGGTTATATAAATTAATACAGCTGTGTTTAGATTTTATTTGCTGGCCTACGCAGAAGTGGACCAGTTTTTGTGTACAATTTTTGAATTTTGGTCCCATATTTCCATGTTCGAAGCGATACTGGCCTCCTTTCGTACCCTAAGTTGGTTGGCCACCGTCAGTTCAGGAATAATAAACAAGTATTCATTTTAATTAAGATAATAAAAATCTATAGGAATCGATTATTCATTTTTGTATTAGTAAACATATCTTCCACACGGTTCGAATTCCAATTTTTTGAATTTTTCCCGCTGTGACCTAGTTTTTTTTTATTTTTTGAACATACTCTTTACTACTATTTCTTACCTTGGAGATTGAGGCACGTAAATTATCCAGCTGTATTTCCTGGGGGCGATATCATCGCTCCCGTCCTTTTGCTTCACGAACTTTGTGACACTAACATCCGCTCAGCAATACATTAAAGATATCAGACTGAATAAATTTATGATTAATGCTTTTATTTTAAGTATCTTTCAGTTTAGGTGCACTTTAGTCCTCATAAGTAAAGCAGGGATCTTTGTATGACTGTGTCTACTCCGCACAGCTAGGCTAATATATTCGTGGCATGCTAGCATCCTCGAGCACATATATTAGTGACACCTATTTACTCATTGGTACACTCTATTCAATCAGAGATTTTGATCAGGACATTTCGCCACCACTAGAGTCATGAGCTTACTGCACCCTCACTCATTAAAACTGGAGGATAAGGATGGGATTGGTTAGTGTCATACTACCATCTACGTATTAAATTATTGATTAGCTGAATCACTCATGAGAACTTAACTATATCAGACTAGAGTTTGTTACAAAACGATACCCATGGTGGGGGTTTGAGAATAAGGTGTTCAAGTCATACAATGCAATTCAACCAGCTTTCCTAGGAATTGAAAAAAGCAAACTTACTGCTAAACTTCAGAAGCTGACAATCTTTTACAGTAATTTTCATTTACTAAATTCAAATATCAACAACGCTTTTAGGTTTTCTTAATTAGAGTATTAAAACCACAAAAAGTTATCAATAATAAAGCCGCGTTTCCAAGCTATCTTTTATTATCCTTTAATTAATATCTAATAATTGCAGCGTCGTTTAGGTGCTGTATTTTGCAGCGATATCGAATAATGTGTTGTCAATTTCTGATTTGCAAATTGTGGATTGGATATAGCTTATGTGAAGTTCTTTTCGGACTTGTATAAATAATAATATATTTCGCCGGCAGCCACTGGAAAACTGAATTGCCTATCGCAAATTACCTTCAGTTTATTTTACGCTAACTATACGTTTCTGTTTACGTTACACAATTCCTGTCTTCGGCAAAAACGCCAGACATAGTAGTGCCATGTGTTGCCATATGACCGCTTAGGCCGGCATATTGTGCGAAACCTTTAGCACATATTTTGCAAACATATTTCTTGATCTCCGCGTGTATTTGCATATGTTGTCGCAAGTACTTTGCGGTTGTGAACGCCTTTCCACAAATAGTGCACTCTTTGTCACGTGTATTTGAATGTGCTTTCAGATGTTCTTGTAGTTTATAATTTTCATAGAAAGTCTTGCAGCAAAATGTACACTTATGACTTGGTTTCTTCAGATGACGTCGCATATGCTTGCTGAAGAAACTAGGTGTTCGAAAAGATCGACCACAAATTTCGCAAAAGTACGGCTTTTCACCCGTGTGATGTCGCATGTGCACCTTTGCATCGGTGGAAGTGGCAGAGCGTTTTCCACAAACTTCGCATTCATAAGGTAAATCGCGTGTGTGCCTGCGCAAGTGCACTTTGTAATTGCCAGACTCCATGAAACCATGATTGCACACCGCACAAGTGTAGGGTATCGAACCGTCATGCTTAAATTTGTGCAGTTTATATTGATCGACACCATTGAAGACATCCTCACAAAAAGGACACTTAAATGGACCCACATACGGCTCCAGGAAAGACACATTCACATAATATTTGCAGCTGGGCTCAAAATCACGTTTCTCAAGTTCGCAAAGCAATTTACGGTGTTTCTCTTGAGTGCATGCGTACTGTATGCAATTAATTTTCTCTTGTAGTTCAGCTTCTGTGATATTTAATTTCATTTTAATCTTAATAGATTGTAACATTTTCTCCAATGCCTCTTGCTGTTTATTCGGAAAGCGAAAACCAATATGATCCACATCCCAGAGGCAGGGAAAGCTTTTATAAACTTCAATCAATTCAATATGTTGCGTGTCAGTGAGTCCGGGTAATGGTAATGCTGGTTCTTCTTTGGATAGCCCATGCGAATCCTGTTATTTGAAGAAGTTACGTCTATCAGTGAACAGTTGGAGACAAATGTTTTATTTACCATTAAATTTCGCGGTTTCAGTTTTATGCTCCCATTTAAGAACTCCAACTTATCAAAGTACCACAATGGAAAATATGGAGTTTTCGCTGTCATGGCTATTTTCTGTTTGCGGTATTTATGCCGCATTCTCTTAATGCGGGCACGTAAATTCTCCACTTGTAGTTCCACGCCGATCTGCTTTTTTATAGAGTCTGAAATTTCTTTTAATGCTTCCTCCCGTTTCCTACGATTTTTTGCATTCGGCATATTCTCATCCCAAAGTAAACGATGCTCTTCATAGCCAGCAATGACAGCTGATGTAATATCTTGGTCTTTGGTGTATTCTACAGCATCTACTTGTACGATATCCTCAAAGATCCAAAAAAAAAAAAAAATGGCAGGTATTAAATTCACATAAAGAAATATATATTAACAATAATATAATATATTGATTAACAAAACTTACTTCTTCCATATCAAAGTCTGAACCGTCCCCATTTTCGTTGGAATCTGCGTTATTTGTCTTATTGCTCTAATAAAAAATTACAGAGAGGGGCCCATTGTACTATACGAAATCTAACGAGGGCGTTTTTTAACTTACACCCTGGAAATTGTCCTCCACACTATCATCTTCAGGGTCATAGATGATTAATTCAACTTCTTCTTTCACTTCAGTTTCAGGAAGTTCTACATACTCTTCCAGTGTGTCCGAATTATTTACCTGCAAAATAGATTTTGTTTTTGTTTTTGCAGAGAAAAATTTATATCAAACTTTACCTTTATTATATCAGCGCAATATATTCCCTCCTGTTGCTCACCATTTTCCAGCTCCACCTCTAAAGAGCAATCTTTATTGATTGGTACGAATTCTTTTACCTCTTCCAGTGGCATTTCGTCAGAAACTTCCATTTTTATATCATAATCAAACAAATGCCGTTCGTCCATATGTAGCTTGAAGTTGTCAAATGAGAAAAAATGTAAACAATCTTCTACCGCGCAGGAACTGCATTTGAAGGCGCACACATTATTTTCCCATTTTAAATGCGGACGATATCCTCCACATTTTCTAAAATCTGCGCACTCTGTCAGCATCAGCTATTGACATTTATCCTGTTTATCCACTAAACAATATTATATGTTTAATTCAATATATGTACATATATATATTTGTTAAAATTTAGTACTATTTTAACTTATTTATACAATCGATAGCTCGATTTATGAACGCGACATGAAGAATTAGGACCGTTCAGTACTTTTTTCTATTTGCCTTAAAAAAAGTAGTTGATATGACGAAGAGGGTAAGATGGTATGCATCAAGATGAATTCACTTACATAGTGATGCCAAGAACAAATTTTGAACCAATTTACCCGCATTAGCTGTATACCGTGTCTATTTTTTCCTCTTTGGTTTTTGCTACTCCCCTTCTGTATTCTTGTTGTTATCTGTCAGCTGTTCTGCTGAATGCGCCCAGTCAAGGCCTAGTTACAGTTCTGAGGTAGAGATGGCGCTGCCTCAGATTGGTCTACATTTGAAAGAAGAGGATTGACCGGCTTGATCGCTGATACGGTCAATTGTGGAATAGCGGAGGAGACCAGGAAAATAAAAAAAATGAAAAAAACGAGAAAAAAGGATTTAAGGCGGTAGTAAAGAAAAAACAGGGCTTTTTTTAATTTTCGATTTGTCGGTTGTGTTGTCGTGGCGTACGTTAATTTTTTCGTGAAAGAATTCAGATCAGATAAATTATTCGCAAATTACAAATACAAGATTCCTATAATTTATGATTGTTAATGAGAATTGGGAATGTGATAGAATTAGAAGCAGCCCATCCTGTTGAAAATTGCTTGTCGTGGCATATTTTTACTCGTCCGTTTTTATTGTAACATCAACAATAATAAAACTGTCCCCTCTTGACTTGAACACCTAACAAACCATTCAGATTCAAGTGAAAGCCAACTCGAGCAAAGGAGAAGGTGCTGCACGACCCATCTTTATTTATAAGATAAGTAGTAATGTTTATATATATATATATATATATATATATATATATATATATATATATATATATGTGGCGACACCACTACCCCCACCTAGTTGTCGGGTACGCCGGCGCAAGCAGGCGTTAGTTCCGCGCGCCATCTATTAACACGCTGTCGCTATCGCACAGCGTGTTTATGGGAGGGCCGGAACTGGCCTGTGTTGGTTGCTGAGCAACACACTTCGTGTTTCCGGCTTTTCCATTCTTTCTTTTTCCTTTCGCAGCGCTGGAGCCGTGCACACGCCCTCACATCTGTGTCTATCCCAGACATCGTGGTGATATTTTAAATAAATTTTATATATTTCTTCTTTCATATTAATAATTGTTTTTTTTATTGGATACGCTACACCCGAGCGTAACCCAAATTGGTGACCCCGACGTGATCGAAAAACACGCGCCCCATACAGGGGTATAAAACACGCATAGGATGCTCCACTCGCCAACAGCCTCAGGACCGGCGCCGCCGGCACCACCGGAGCAGCCGCCGACTCGAGCAACGTACGCTCCACACCAGCAGCCACAACCACCGCACGTGCATGCGCAGGCACAGCTGGCCATGCCCACGCCGTTGCTGATACCGACACACCACCTGCCGCCACACCATGCAGGGGAACCTGGGGGACACGCCTCCTTTTCGTCGCCGCCCGCGATCGAGGCGGTGAGCAGCTCTCGGCTTCCACCTTTCTGGAGGAGTAACCCCGATCTGTGGTTTTTACCAGATCGAGGCCGCGTTCCAAGTACACCATGTGCGCAACGACAACAGCCGCTACAATCTAGTAGTTGCGGCGCTCGGCCCGGAGACTATTTCCGAGGTTGCGGATGTACTCCGCACAGTGCCGCCCGTGGGCAAGTATGAGGTGCTGAAGACAGCAATATTAAATCGCCTCACCGACTCAGCGGATCTACAGCTCCACAGATTACTCACCCAACTCGAGCTGGGGGACAGGAAGCCGTCCCAACTCCTGCCACAGATGCGCTCCCTAGCAGGTGACCGGGCCACGGATGACATCATCCGCGTGAAGTGGCTCGACCTGATGCCGCCGTCAACGCGACGGTTACTCAAAATCCTGAAAGGCACCAGTCTGGAGGAGCTCGCAGAGGCAGCTGACGAGCTGGTCGACAACGGACCTACAGTGGCAGCTACGTCACCTCCACTCTCGTCTCCGAGACCCCGCTCTCCATTCGCGAACAGATCGTCACACGATTCAACGGGTAACTCCGTGCACGCAGAGCTTGCCGCACTGCGCCAGTCAGTGGCACAGCTCGTGGCACTAACGCGGGAGAATCAGGAGCTGCTGCGTAAAATAACGCCCCCACTTCATAGGGGTCGCGCTGAAACCCGCAGCCCCAGCCGGCATCTAGATCGC
This sequence comes from Clusia tigrina, assembly GCA_920105625.2. Taxonomy (NCBI): domain Eukaryota; kingdom Metazoa; phylum Arthropoda; class Insecta; order Diptera; family Clusiidae; genus Clusia; species Clusia tigrina. Next base: position 130,726,036 of record OV050033.1, read on the forward strand.
TCCACAGAGCCTGGCCAATGTTGGTACCACCTGAAGTACGGGGCGACAGCACAGCAGTGCCGACCACCGTGTATCTTTGCCGCCGCCGTGGCCGCCACCTCGACGCCGTCGGGAAACTAGCGCTGCTGACGCCGACTTGGGCGAACGACGCCGGCTGACCACCAACCGAAAAACGCCTACACGTAACGGATCGGACAACATCCACTCGTTTTCTCGTGGACTCGGGTTCAGTGGTCTCCTTACTGCCGAGGGGAACGGTCGCCCGCAAACTACAGCGAAACAGCCTCACGCTGTACGCCGCCAACTCGTCGCCGATAGCCACATACGGGCAGCTCACGCTGAAGCTGAACCTCGCCCTGCGTCAGGATTTTACTTGGGCGTTCACTGTGGCCGATGTGCAAACTGCCATTCTCGGGGCGGACTTCCTGGCATACTATGGGCTCCTGGTAGACTTGAGGGGACGACACATCGTAGACCCCCTTACCAACATCGCGGCAATGGGCCGCATGGACCCGGCTCGAATCTCCGGCATCTCCACAGTGGCTCGCATTGATGCACCTGTGGGACCACACGGCGACCGGTATAGAGAGCTCGTCCAGCGCTTCCTGCAACTCGCTTCACCAGCAGGGGTCATGGCCACTGTACCAGACTTGCCGGTACAACACTTCATCGTCACGGAGGGCCCTCCCGTTTTCGAGCGCCCCCGTAGACTCGTCGGTGAACGACTCGCTGCTGCCAAAGAAGAGTTCGCTGACCTCCTCGACAAGTTTGTGGTACGCCCATCATCGAGCCCATGGGCCACTCCGCTACACATGGTACCAAAGCCGAATGGAAGCTGGCGAGCCACTGGCGACTACCGCCGCCTCAACGCGTGTACCTTGCCAGACCGATATCCTCTACCGATCATCGAGGACCTGATCCAGGAGAGCCGGGGAAAAGTATTCTCTGTAATCGATCTGCAGAAAGCCTTCTACCAAATCCCGGTTGCCAAAGCTGACATTCCGAAAACGGCAGTCACAACACCTTTCGGCCTCTTCGAGTTCGTGGGTATGCCATTAGGCCTGCGTAACTCCGCGCAAACGCTTCAGCGGGTAATTAATCACCTACTGCGGAAACCCCCCTTCGTGAAGGGCCACCTAGACGACCTGCTCATCGCATCCGAGACGCATGACGAGCACCTGCATCATTTGAGCCAATTGTTGGAGACGCTGAGAGCGGCGAACCTACGCATCAACTTGGACAAATGCCAACTCGGTGCCCAGGAAGTTGCATTCGCTGGGTATCGAGTCTCAAAATAGGGGTTCAGGCCCCCGCGCCCAAAGATCGAGGCGATCGACGCCTTTCCAAGCCCGACAGACTCTACCCAGCTGAGACGTTTCCTGGGTATGGTTAATTACTACCGCAGGTGTATACCGCACGCCGCGGAACTACAGGCCCCGCTCAACGAGCTTCTGAGGAACCTAACGAAGAAGAAGGCGGCGGTTAGCTGGACGACGCAAACGGAGCAGGCATTCCAGCAGTGCAAGGCGAGTATCGCAGCAGCTGCAGATTCAGCCTTCTTCTCGCCTACCGCGCCAATCGCTCTCTACACCGACGCATCGAGCACTGCCATCGGAGCGGCACTCAACCAAGAGCAACCCGATGGGACCTGAAAGCCTCTGGGGTTCTTCTCTAGGAAGCTCAGTCCCCCAGAAACTCGCTACAGCGCCTACGACAGGGAGTTGCTCGCGGTGTATGCCGCAGTCAGGCACTTCAGGAGGATCCTGGAGGCACACGCCTTCACAATCCACACGGACCACAAGCCGCTGGCCTACGCCGCACAACAATGCTCGGACAAGGCAACGCCGAGGCAGAGCCGACACCTGGACTACATCCTCCAGTTCAACACACGATTTGTGTAAGTTCCCGGGGGAGAAAACGTTGTGGCAGACGCACTTTCGCGAACCTGTACCGTCTCGATGCCTTCCATCCTCGACGAAGCCACTATCAGCCTGGAGCAAGCCTCTGACGTAGAGCTGCCTCACCTGCTGGAGAATCCGCGTATCCAACTGGATCGTCTCGCTTTCAACAACAGCGAGATCTACTGTCTGGTTACCGTGGGGGCGACACGGCCCTATTTGCCATCCAACCTGCGTCGAACGGCGTTTGGCATCGTACACGGATCATCCCACCCGAGTGGTCGAGCAACGGCGAAACATCTGGTGGCCAAATACTTCTGGCCAAGCATGCGCAAGGACGCGCTCCACTGGGCCCGTGAATGCCAACCATGCCAACGCGCGAAGGTCCATCGCCACAACCGCGCCGAGTTGCAAAGCTTCGGGGAGACAGATGACAGGTTCTGCCACGTTCATGTTGACCTGATCAAGCTACCGCTGGTGAGAGGACTGTCGCACTGCCTGACCATCATCGACCGCTTTTCCCGATGGCCTGTGGCTGTCCCACTCCCGGACATTCGAGCTGTGACCGTCGCACGAGCGTTCTTCCACAGTTGGGTCTGCACTTTCGGCACGCCACTCACCATCACCTCCGACCAGGGGGGTCAATTCGAGGGGGAGCTATTCACGGCTCTCGCGAAAATGACGGGTGCTAACCATGTTCACACAACGCCTTACCACCCACAATCAAACGGCATGGTGGAGAGACTACACCGCACACTAAAAGCGGCCTTCATGTGCAGTCCAGACACATCATGGCCAGACGCCTTGCCAACAGTGCTATTGGGGATGCGGACGGCGTACAAAGAGGACCTCAAAGCAACTCCAGCCGAGATGCTCTTCGGCACCCAACTACGCCTGCCGGGGGAATTCTTCGGACAACAAAACGACCCTACCACCCAACCGGTTTTCATCGAGCAGTTACGCAAGCTGGTAAAAGCGATCAAGCCAGTACCAGCGTCCAACCACTCGAGACAGAAGCCGTTCGTCTTCAAAGAATTGCGCACCTGCACGCAGAGGAGGCCACTCGAGCCGCCATATACGGGCCCCCATAAGGTAATTCGCCGGGTTAACGACAAGAGCTTCATCATCGACTTGAACGGCGTCGAGAAAGCCATCTCTACGGACTGCTTGAAGCCGGCCCACCTCGAAATGAGTGACTCAACATCGTCGCCATCGCTGCAGGCATCCCGATCATCATCGCCATCGCTGCAGGCATCCCGATCATCATCGCCATCCCGATCGCCATCGCCGCAACCGTCGTCATCGTCAGCGACAAATGACCCGCCAGAGATCCATCCAAGGAGTCATCTGTGGAGTCTACCACCGCCCTGCTCAGGGGACCAACCTACTCCACAGCCGGGGAGTCGACCGACGAAACGGGTATCGTTCTCCGCGCCTCCTGCGCCGATCACTGGGGGAGGAATACCTGTGGCGACACCACTACCCCCACCCAGTTGTCGGGTACGCCAACGCAAGCAGGCGCTAGTTCCGCGCGCCACCTATTAACACGCTGTCGCTGTCGCACAGCGTGTTTATGGGAAAACCGGAACTAGCCTGTGTTGGCTGCTGAGCAACACACTTCGTGTTTCCGGCCTTTCAATCAACCCTTTTTCTTTTCTGCACTGGAGCTGATGTGAGCGTTTCGTGCAATCCAAAAATATCTCGTTCAAAATCTGGAAACTCGAGGAAATACACTTGTTTCTTACACTACATATTGTATACTTGTTTCTTACACTACATATTATATACTTGTTTCTTGCACTACATATTGTATAATTGTTTCTTACATTACATATAATACACTTATTTCATTTCTTATATTACTGTTTTTATTGGCAACGCTACGTCCGAGTTCGCGAGCAGCCAAATATATATATATATATATATATATATATATATATATATATATATATATATATATATATATATATATATATATATAAGTTAGCCCAAACGCTTTCTGAGTAATTTTGAGTTTGTTCAAGAATTGTTTGTTTGTTAAAACTACTTCCTATTTACAGTATATAGGAAGTAGTTGGGATCAGGTAAATCGATACATCAAGGTGATAATAATAATTAAAACACAAAGTGGTAATTCAAAAGTGTTTCAAGGAACAAAATCTCATTGTTTAATCATTATATGGTTGTCCATGTATCATTAGCTAGCTGCACTATATACACTAATTACATGAATTGTGTGCCCTAATGTAGTTCCAATCCATAAACTAGCTGCATGCAACTTTTTCTAGACCAGCTTGGTTCACATTGCTATTTGATTTTTCCTCCAACAAGTAGTTCCGCCGCTATAGATCCGAAAGTGATTTTTTCTAGTTTATACGATGCGAAATAATTAAAGGCAACACTACTCTTTTTAGCAACAACTCTGGTTAATTATTTGTATTGCTCGTAAGTTTTATACTACCTTCTTATTATTCAACCATGGTTAATATCAATTCAATATTTTGCGGAATTGCAAATAATATTTATTCCGGAGAAACAAACAAAATGATATTACCTGCAGGCGCTTATAACTGGGCGTCTCGACAGGCAATATTTCATTGATTGCATTGTCAATTTTCGCAATAATTGCCAATCGAGACCGATCATTGCTCATGGTTGGCAATTCATGTTATGCCATATTGCTTTCCATGTATTGCCACCATAGAGTTGGCAATTGAGCTGTCAGTTTTGCTGTTTGACAGCCGATTCTCATTTTTCTTCAAGTGTGAAAGTGTAAGCATCTAAATATAGAGTGGTGCGCGACTGAAATCTATAAAGTCATTAATTTATACCGACAATTCGAATTGATATGAAACTACAGAAGTCCTAATTATAAGAGGACAGATTTAAAAAACAATGCATGGCGAGAAATTGCAAAAGAAATGAAGCGATGCGAAACGAAAAGAAAAATTAAACATCTACGCACAGCATACCTTGCCGAGAAAAAAGGATGCAAAACAGTAAAAAATCTGGATCCTCGGCAGAATTAATCCATGAGCCTCGTTTATTTTATTATAGAGAAATTTTGAAAGTCCTGGCCATCTTCCCACAATATGTCTTTCAAAAGATGAGCTTCCAAATCGTGCATTTGTCGCTTCTCTAAAAAAAATTTAACCCAAAATCTAGGCTTTCTCCTTTTTCTTCCTCTTCATACAAATCGTACAATTCTTTGAGGCAGTCAAGCGCTCGCGCGCAGCGTACTATCCTTTCGATGCCATTTCTAAAATGGCGATGGTATAACATAAAAATGCCCACCACTACGGCATTGCCATTGCTTTCAATGAAATTTGACAGATGGCAAGCAATGAAAAATTGCCCGTGGAGACGTGGGGTAATATAAAAGATTGCTTTAGAAGATGTAGAGAAATAACAGCAGCAATAAAAAAGGGCAAAAATGTGTACGTCTTGAACTGCACTTCCTGCGCGATAGAAGATTGTTTACCTTTTCCTCCATTTGAAAACGTCATGATGCATCCGGAGAACGATCATCGTCTTGAATTTAACGACTGCTTAGATTTGAAAATGAATATTGAAGAAACGTTACAACAATAAGACTATTGAACAGATTATTTCTCGGAAATTTTATCAGAAGAAGAGAAAGAACCAGGCACTGCGGGGAAAACATACTCAGTTGCGACAGGGGTGCGTCTTAAGGTGGCGTTCGTGTATTTAATAATATTTTTGATAATACTGCATAACGGGCTTGTGCAAAAAATGGCCTACAAATTTTTTAAAAACTACCAAAATTGGGGGGGGGGGGGGTGGTAAAAAACGGTAATACAAGTCGGGGGAAACCTATTTAAAAAGAAAAAAAAAATTAAAAAAAAAATTTTTTTTTTTTAAAGTTTCACCTCCGACTTGACTTTTGCCCATTATAACGGGTACAAATGCTCGGAGAATGCAAAACAATAATCAAATATTTATTACATATAGTCAAATTTTATAAACATTATAATTTAGCATTTTTTGGTGATTCCGGATTGTATAATACCCCTATTGTTTTGAAAATTTCAGGAATCCGGGAAGTATGGTCTTGAAATTTGCGCCGAAAGAAAAATTCCGCCAAATATCCATAATAATGCACTTTTTTCCCCATACATTTTTCAACCTTAACAGGTATTCTCCGAGCATTTGTACCTGTTCTAATGGGCAAAATTCAAGTCGGAGGTGATATTTAAAAAAAAAATTTTTTTTTTTTAGATTTTTTTTCTTTTTAAATTGGTTTCCCCCGACTTGTATTACCGTTTTTTTACCACCCCCCCCTAATTTTGGTAGTTTTAAAATAATGTTTAGGCCATTTTTTGCACAAGCCCGTTCTATGCAGTATTACCATATTTTTAATTTTATTGCTCGAATATTAAGATGACAATTTTACCATCCTGCTGGATGGCCGCGGTTAAATATGAAGCATTGGAAGCGAAACCAGAAGAATTGGCCATGAGTGACTATGAAGACGGTAGTATGAATTACAATTTTGAGCATGTGAGTTGCATTTTTTTAATTAACCACTCTTAAATTTCAATAAATTTCATTTAATGATGACGATAACTTAGATTTCGACGAAACTTCAATTCAGAGAGCGATGCCAATGTAAGTCGTTAATTGCTGCTGGTTTTCGCAATAATTTTAAAGTTTATTTTTACGGACTCTGAAACATATATAAAATTGAATGGAACACATTACTTTAGCTATTATAGATAGTTATGAAAAGAAACGTTTACTTTGGAATGAGAATGAGCCACATGCTAGGAATTGTAAAAACGCTCAGAAACTCTCAAATAAATCACCGATAACGTAAATGAGGATATGGGCGTGCGTCTATAGTTGGAAAACTTTAGTGAAAGCAGAATATAGAATAGATATAGATAATAGAGTAAATCAATTTCATAGCGCATTAGAAAGTCGGTAGCTAGCGAAACCATTTTTACGATATAGATAATATTATTTATTGGCACAGAAATATTTTTATTATAAATACCTTAAAAAATATGTTGGTATCAAAACTTTCTCTAGTCAAATTCAAGAAATGTTTCTGTTGACGTATAATTTGGCAAGATTTCTATAAATAAATATAATGGTAGCTCATAAGAGAACATTTCATATCAAACCAACTGATTGAATGATAGCCTCAAATTAATTCGTTGTGATTAACAATAAATTCATTTTATTATAAATTTCAGCAGTAATGATAAATAAATAATATTCATTTGTTAATAATTTGTTCCTCCAAATTTGTAAGATTGCAACAGCCTTCGTGTTTAATTTGTCAGAGCTTTTAGTTTTCGACGCGAATAGCGCTGAGTCACTATTAATACTCGGTTGACAATTGTGACTGAACAAGAATAGAGGGGTTAGAAAGAAGAATTTTGCAGATCATACCCGGGCCTCGTTTTGTTAACACAGGGCTCAAAAAACAAGACGTTTCATGAGGTCGCAAAACAAATATGTACCACGTAATATAGGCTAGAGATATATTTCGTTAAAGTAAATCATAATTTTTTATGTGGAAATCCTTTAAATAAGCAGAGCTCTTTTTTACATATTCTAAGGGAAATTAGTTTTCTTAAATATTCAGAAATTTAGTCCCTTATCAAATAATAAAACAATGTTAATGAACATAATTTTGATAAATATATTAATTGATGTAGATAACTTTTTCAAATTATCCAAAATAAGTTTCTCAAAAAGTTGTATATATGGAAAAAAAATCTCCCACATCCGCAGACGTAATCTGAGCGTACTTAAAAAATTCCAGTTGAAGAACAAACTTTAAACCGTATGAATACTGTATGCTATTCATTTTTGCTTGTAGGTCATCTTCCGTGATATTTGCTTTCATTTTTATTAATGCTTTTCAAACGCATCTTGCCCTTTAATCGGAAAGCGATAATCAATATGATCCACACCCAAAGAACTTTCATCAATTCAAAACAATCTTCTTATCAGTGAGACCGGATAGAGACAATGCTGGTTCTTTGTTGGAGAAAACTCTCGGATTCTCTAAATTAAATAAATTAAACAATTCAGGTGGGATGAGCAGCTGTTAATCAATATTAAATTTACCGGTAAGTCTTGAGATTTTAAGTTTTTGCTCCTATCTAAGAACTGCAACTTATCATAATACCACACCGGAATGTGCGGTTCATTGGTTGATTTCGCTTTTCTCTGTTCTCTGAATTTATCCCGGATTGTCCTAATTCGCTCACGTAAATTTTCCACTTGTATTACCACGCCTAACTGCCGTTTTATGCTGTCCGAAATTTCTTTAAAAGCTTCTTGACGTTTCCTACGATTCTTCGCAAATGGCATCCTCACATCCCAAAGTAAACGGTGGTTCTCATAACCAGCTATAATCGCTAAAGTAACATCTTTTTCTTTTGCGTATATAGATCGTTTATTGTTATGGCGAACAGTCTGCAATAGTATTAAAACTTTAAATTATTGGAGAAAATAAATTGTTATACTCACAGCCAAACCACACTCAGAACCGTTATCATATTTATTGGTGTTCATACTATCATCTTCGTCGTCACTGATAATAATTTCATTTTCGTCAATATCATTCGTATTCGAATATTTACCAGTCTCTTCCAGTGGATCAATAGTATATTCCTGAATTAAACATAAATATCAACCCATAAATTTAGGTTTACTCTATGCTAGGATTTTTTACCTCCAATGGTGCATCTTCTTCATCTAACGACAAAGAGTCATTTTCAGTGCTTCCTGGTACCAAATCTTGCGACTCCCTCAGTGTCGGTTCGTCACAATCATCCATTTTTTCATCAACTTCAATTTTATGATGTTCGTGCATATGAAGCATGAAGTTGTCGAATGAAAAGAAGGCTCCAACTGCACAGAAGGAGCAATTGAATGCGAACACATTTTTGCCCATTTTCAATATTTCTCCACATTTTGTAAAATCTTCAATATTGTATGTTTCATTAGCTTCTGCAGATAATACCCTTTATTCGTTATATAGAAATACATAATATATTATTGACTGAATATCCAAAGTAGAGATTTTTGTAAATAATAATTGTTTCAACTCTTTAAAATTCAATCTGCATCAAATTGCAAAATCTCCGAAGAGCGTTCAACCTTTCTAATGCTTTCAGTACACATCTATACACATGAACTTATATCGCTCAGCACCCAAAATACATACATACATATATTCTGTTCCTCTTTCTGACAGAACTAACTCTAAACATAGTATAAGCATTTATTCTTGGTGATTCAACCAGGAATTCACAGGAAGGTAGCAAATATTATGTACTCCTCCGAAAATATATTGAGGATCGTTTAAAAGAAATCACCAATGCTTTGAAGTTTTGTGCTGATGGGATATTTTATTGGGCACTTTGTTATTTATAACATTTTATATATTTATATTCGGACTGACGAGAAGAAAATAAGAGAAATGAAACTGAACGTCCCGCATTTATATATCCTGTCTCAGTATTTGTCGTAAAAAACATCCGTAACGTATAATTGATTGATTTAAAATTGTATTATAAACAAACCGGGTTTCGCAATTACACTTTAGTAATACCGGAATATGTATTGGCAAGGCATTGTATATCATCTTTGTTCCAGAGAGGAGAGCACGGTACCTGTGCGGATTGCGGGTATGATTGCTTTTATGAAATTTTATTTACTCACACTTCCTGGTTGCTGCTGCCAACTTGAACTCTTCCTGCGGATGATAATTCCAAAATGTTCTCCCTTTCTTCATTAGTCAGTTTAGGCACCGCACCTGGGTGCAGCAGTGGCCGCTTCCCTAATGTCTCTTCAGGATTATTTATAAAATCTTTTGTACAAAAGTGATCTTGGCAAATGACTGCACATTTTCTGAAATTAATTCCACAAGTCGCGACCCATCTTTGTCGCCTATATTGACACTTTGGGATTCTGAAACTAGGTCCCTGTCCTTTACCCACAATTTTTTTGCAAATTGCACATTTTTTAAATCCCATTTTGATATAAAGAATTTTCCATTAATAAATCAAATACTAGGGGAATTATTATTTTATTTTATTAAATTTGTGTACTACTGCTTTATGCTCAAAACATTTAAAATGCAAACAATAAACAAATCTGTTTGCTTTTGCCCTGATTATGCTCGTGAAGAACAGATGTTAAACTGTTTGACAAGTGTGACCACACTTAGCTGACGACGAAATTACCTGAAGATGTTGCCACCTTGTGAGAGGTCGTTACTATTTGCAATAGGTGTGCTTTTATTACTTCTTTCGATTTTCCAATCAGTGCTTTTATTAGTTATTGGAAAGTTTGAAGATAGCTGAGAAATATATTCCACTGTAAATTATTTTAAGATGAATGCAAGATCTCTGGTAAAATGTTAAAATTTAATATATGGCAAAGTGCAATCAAAGCAAATAAGTATACAGTTAGAATTTGTGTTTATTAAACATTTATGTTTTACAATTTTTAATTATGAATTTCTATTATCCTCTGAATTTAATTTATTTTTTGGACATTGTTTATGTTTGACAATACTCAACGGAAGAATTTCTCATTGTACTCGCCTTTTAAGCGGTCCCGACACGATACTGCATGATGTACAGAATCGTAAAGATGGATTAGTGAAATAGCTATGAATACGTCTCACATACAATGACTGAAGCCATGCATTAAGCAAAATCCAAATCATTTGGATTTTGCTTACTGCATACCTGATGTGTTCAGTCAATACATTATGTGTATTTGCGTGACTGAACATGCATTCATTCGAAACAGAATTTCATCATAGATTAAACATAGATTAAAATAGATTGGTAACATAGATTAAAACATAGATTGACATAGATTGGTAACATAGATTGACATCTTTTATAGTAATGGATTTCAAAAAATGTCGACCTCTTTCAAAAACGCCAGTTAATTCGAAGATCTAGTAAACATGGAAATATATTTATTGCTATTAAAAATATTATTATTATTAAGTGTTCATTTAAGTCGATTTAAAATCCGAAGTAATGTGAAGGCTTGTAAATGTTGCTACTCTGAACACTTAAGATTCAACTGTTTTCAGAATAAAACACTTCGTTGCAAGTACCAATAAGATAGAACTTGACCAGGAAACACTAAGAAGGTAAAAGCCTTTTGATTCACATTTTTTCTTTAGTAAAAAGTTTCCATTTTAAGGAAAAAATAACGTAGCTCTTTTATTCAACCTTGGTTTTTGCCATTATTGCAAAATTTTTAATTAAATCCATCTTAATGCTATTACCCTCTTGGTGTATCTTGGCTTTGGCTGCTTATATGGAAATTCCCGTTTTTTTTTAAATTCGGCAATCAATGTTAGTGGTGAATACTTACAATTATTCAGCGTTGGAAAAAAAATGGATGAAATAATTTTTATAACTATGAACTTGTGTGTAATAAATAAAATTTATTTCTTAAATAAACTTTATTAGCGTATTTATATTTCGAATTAAATAAAATATAACTAAAATGAAAATTATTAGTGAAATAGTGTGGTCTGTTATTTATATTTACGAGAATTCAAAAGTGATTCAGATAATATTGCAATAGATGAAGCTAAAAGAAGACTAGCAACTAAGGCCTTCGACTCAAAGAGAAAAAGATTTACAAAAGAAGCATTTCGCATGAGGTCGTGACTGTGAGACAAAATTTTTTTTATTTTAAAACATATTTCTTTATCACTCATCCTTAACACTTCCTATTTATTGTCTGAGGTAGTAAAAAAACAATAATAAAATTTAAAATTTTATCTGCCTCAAGACGCATTTTAGCTACGTAAAGTCAATTTGAGATAAAATCACATATCCTTCTCTTACAATTAATTTAAATTAGATATAAAAGTGTAACTGCAACATTTTTTTAATATTTCGCAATATAAACAAACACCTTCAATACAGTTATAAATTAACAATAACAAAAAAGGACCTTAAAATTTTTTTTTCTATACATGGAAGTTCTTTCGCAACCATAAAGTAGTTTTAATTGATTAGAAAAGACAAATAATAAGCTGAATTGTAGTACTGAGTTCATTTAATGTTATATTTTTTCATTAATATTTCAGTATATTGATAGTAATATGAATATACAACCTACTACAAAATTATGTACTTCGGTAACACTCTTTTGTAATAGGAGTAAAAATGCTGTATAAGTAGTTTATTCACCGAGGCCACTTGTGCTAACAGACCTCGGTGAAAAATGAGATTCTCGCATACTATTGCAATCCATTTTGCATTGATTTTGTTGTTGGATTCGGCAAGCTGCGTATCTATTGGTAATCTATGATTTCATAGCGTGCGGACGTCACGGCGGAAAGCGGAGAAAAACAATTTCTTATAGAATTTATTGAATTTACCGCTAAATTTTGATGGGTAAATTTTTATGAGTGTACTCATTCCTTTTTCTGTACCAATTTTACATCCAAATTCTTTTTTTTCATTGCTTTTGTTTTTCAACAACCGCATCCGCAGTCAAAATTATTTTATCCTAATCTGACATTGTCTTCCGCACACCGACAGAGTAAAAGAAAAATGAATGATTGAAGAGTGTGCATTAACGTCATAGGGCCGTAACTCAAAATACATTTACCAGGTATTATTAATTGAGAGAGTGAGAGGAAAACAGTCATAATATGTGTCAAATCTGCTCTCTTTACGAATGTTGTATACGAAAACAAACAAAAAAGGGATATAGTGATTGGAAACAAGTAAATTATTGTCGTCAGCTTCCAAAGTGTAGTGAAATCACTTAAAAATATATAAAAACAATAATAAATAGAAAAATGGTGCATTATCGTTGCGTTATTTGCAATAATACATGGAGAAAGGAAAAAGTTCGATTTTTCAGCGTTCCTAAAGACGCAATAAAGTGAAATCGGTGGATCGTGGCTTGTGGCGTTGATTTAAAAGAAAAATCAAAAGTGTGTGAGAAACATTTTGTAAATAGTGACTTTATAAATAATCCGGAAGCCGCCACAACTAAAAAAGTGCTACTATTTCCAATTTCAGTGCCATCAGTTTTTTATGGTACAATGCAAAACCGTTTGCAGCCGCTTTCTTCATTGGAAAATGTGTGCAATATTGAGCAAGGCCCAGTGACTAAAAGACCAAGACTCTCACAGTGTGCAGTTCCGTCAGTTTTAAATAATACTCAGGAACTGTCTACTACTGTTATTAATATAGATTGCTGCACTCAAACCGAGTAAGTACATTTTGTATTTAGTACACATAAAAATATAAAAAAAACAGAATTATAGGTAATAGTAAATTATTAAATGTGTGTATGTATAATTTTGTTTTTAAATAATAATAAATGAAAAAAGCCCAAAAAAATAAAGGGCATTTGCGATTTTACTTATTACGAAAAAAACTGCAAAGCCCAAAAAAGCGGCCAAAGTTTACAAAAGAAGCAACATTGTTTATTCATTTTGACACTTATTATGACTGAGAGAAAATGACATTTGGAGAGCGGTATTCTATTAATAATACCTGGAAAATGTATTTTGGCCGTAACTTAAACGTATCTTGTCCCCTTTAAAGTAATTCCCCTCAGATATAATACTATAGAAAAAGACTTGATGTGTTAGATAATATTAAATAAATATAGCTTTATTGGCAAAGAACGTCTTATCTCTTGAGCTTTACAAAACGGAAGGGACGATGTAAAAGGAAATAAAATTGACATTACAAAAATATGACAGTTTGATGGCAATGATATAGAAACGTCAAAAACATAAACATATGATTGTTGATGTTGCCATATCTGTAGAATGCATATATAAATGATATTTCAACACCCCTTCTCATTCTAAATTGCCGTTAAGTTTTAACTTCTCTCGAATGTTTTTGATTCTGGAAGCGGTTTTGTTAAAAGATCTGCTTCCATTTGATCCGTTGGTAAATATTTGCTTTTAATGATGCCTTTGGAGATGTAGTTCTTGATGAAATGGTATTTTATGTCGATGTGCTTCGTCCTATTATTTAATTTAAAACCCTCGACAATTTTGATACAGCTTTGGTTGTCCTCATTTATGATAATTGGACCAGTGACATTTTCTCCAAAATCCTGAAGAATTTGCTTTAACCATATAGCTTCCTTAGCGGATTCAGCAAGCGCGATAAGTTCGGCTTCTGTTGAAGACAAAGCCACACATGTTTGTTTACAGCAAGCCCATGAAATTATAGCGCCATAAACCTTGAAGATATAACCGCTATTAGACTTTCTGTTGTTTCTGTCTTCGCCCCAGTTGGCATCCGAACAGCCGGTTAAAATTGTCTCATCATCTGGAATGATATTTAATTTTATGTTAATGCTACCTTTTAAATATTTTGCAACTCTTTTGAGCTCTGCCCTATCTTCTTCATTCGGATTGCTTGTCTTCTGACTAAGAATGTTGACTGCTGCTGTGATGTCAGGTCTAGAATTAAGTGATATGTATAATAAACATCCAATCAATTTCTGAAAATTCTTGTTGTTATTTAGCAAATTAAAAATTGTTGATGATTTTCCATACGACATCTCAATTGGAACAGCTGACGGTTTTGCATTTTCAAGACCGGTTTCCTGTAGAACCTTTTCAATATACTGCGATTGCGAAATAGAATAGAAACCTTCTGTTGAGCGCTCTATTTGTAATCCAAGAAAATTTTTAATTGGACCCAAATCTCGAATTTTGAACGAATTTCCCAAAATATTTTTTACTTTATTTATTTCCGCTGCATTACCGGAACCAATCAGTATGTCATCAACGTAAATTAAAATGAAAGTAACTGCTACCCCTTCTGAAGATATATAAAGGCATGGATCTACACTGCTTTGTTGAAATTTATAGTTGACCAATACGTTGTGTAAGGTTTGATTCCACGATCGTGCTGACTGCTTTAGCCCATATATAGATTTTTTCAAGCGACATACCTTTTTTTGATTTTTACCTTCTTCGAAACCTTTTGGTTGCTCCATGTAAATTTCTTCCGGCAATTTACTGTTTAGAAAAGCTGTTTTACAATCTATATGATGAACAAAATATTTATGTTTACCGCAAATAGCGAACAAAGTCCTCAATGTAGTATGGGATACGACTGGTGCAAAAACGTTTTCGTAATCAACTCCGTATTGTTGAGGAAAACCCTGTGCAACAAGCCTAGCTTTATACTCTACACCACTTTGGCCTTGTTTTTGCTTAAACACCCACCTTGAACCAATGACATTACGTCCCTTCGGTCTGTTCACAAGCTCCCACACATCGCTATTTTTCATCGACTGTATTTCACTTCTGATAGCTTTTATCCAATTTGCACTTTCCTTATTTTTAATGGCTTCTTCATAACTTTCTGGCGTATTTTCAACTGCAGTACATAAAAATCTGTTTGGAGTTTTACCTTTTGTTAAACGATCTGATTTCCTTACAGGTGTTTCATTTTGATGAACATTTCCATTTTGTTCCAGACCATTTAAATCTTCATTTTCATCGCTTTCTGGATTGCTAATAGAATTGTAGTCTTCTTTTTCTTCTTCTTCTTCTTCAGACTCGTTTACGGTTTCATCAGCATCTTCAGTTTTACAGCTTTCTTTGAATACTACTTCAATAGCCTCTTCTTGATCCAATTTAGAGTTGACAGTAATTTCTTCTTCTTCAATGTTTGTGAGCTTACCAGTAAATGTTACATCACGGGATATGTGAAATTTTCTGTCTTTGTCACACATTCTATAGGCCTTTGAATTTAAGTCATATCCGACAAAAACCATTTTTTCACACAGCTTTTTCTGCTTTACTTTTGGGATGTGTACAAAACCTGTTTCACCAAATAAACGAACGTGACACAAATCTGGGATCTTACCAAACATTTTCTCGTACGGTGTAACTCCTGTAACTCTGGTAATAATTCGATTTTGAACATAATTTGCTGTACATACCGCTTCTCCCCATAACTCTCTTGGTAACTTTGATTCAGCTAGCATGCATCTGACCATCTCAATGAGCGAACGGTTTTGCGTTCTGCTACGCCATTTTGTTCAGGACTGTATCCAGCTGTGTATTGCATGTGTATACCTTCTTTATTTAAATATTCCACTACGTCTTTGTTTACATACTCCTTGCCTCTGTCTGATCGGAATATCTTTGGCTTTTTCTGAAAATTATTAAAAATAGATGCTACATAATTTTTAATTTTATCACATACATCAGTTTTGTTCTTTAAAAGATATATTTGGCAATAACGACTGTAGTCGTCTATGAAAGTAAGTATGTACTTATTTTCTTCCATATGCCGATGACCCAATACTTTATGCCAATGATGAATACACTTTTTTTACATGATATGAGATTCAGATGTTCCTTTTCATCGCAAGAATACAAACCAGATTTTATTTCAGCTGACATAACAACTTCGTTGTTCTTTTTTACGATGCATCTGCTCTTTTTGAAAATTAATTGACAGCCATTTTCTGTCAGCTGTTTTACGGATAATATGTTGAGGCTTATGGTGGGAACGTATAAAACTTTTGAAAGATTTATGATGTTAAAATTTGTTTCGCTTTTCTTGAATTTAATTTTTACAGTTCCTTCACCACATGATAGCATTTTTTGACCATTTGCCAAAACTATTTCTTTTTTCACTTTTTTATTTAGCTCCGTAAATACTTAACGATCATTACAGATATGACACGATGCACCTGAGTCTATTATCCAGCTTTCAGACCCATGTGTGGTTATCAGACAGAACTCGTTTGAAACCATATTTGCCTTCTGCCTATCATGCTTCCTCTTCCAGTCTTTATACTTGCCACAATCCTTTTTTATGTGACCTTTTCTGCGGCAAAAAAAAACACTCAAAATTATTGCTCGATCTGTTGAAATCACGTTTTGCTGCAACCATAGCTTTCTGCGAGACACCACTGTCCCATTTTTTCTTCTTGTGTACTCCTCAATAATTTTTGCTTCTACGTACGTTATAGTAAGCTCATCTTCAGTTCGAGATTCCAGGGCTGTAATTAAATTGTTGAAACTTTGTGGCAGGCTACTTAAAAGCATGGCAATATTCCAGTTTTCGCTAAATGCATCTTCGCCTAAATTTTTTAATTTTAAAAACAGGTCCCTCATAACTCCAATGTGCAATTGAGCATCACCATCTTCATTTAAACTTAAGCTGCAGATGTTTCTCATTACACTGACCTTGTTGCTTAAGGATTTCCTTTCGTGGTAATTTTGCAGGCTTGTCCACATTTCAGTTGCTGTTGTACATTGTCTAATGAGGTGTAACTGGTCATCTTCAACCGACAAAGAAATGATAGCTCTAGCATTGTTATCCATTTTTACCCAATTTTGTGGACTTTCCGCTGGCTTTGCTTGAGTCAAGACATCCCAGCTCCCTTCCTTGATGAGATGCATTTCCAATTTAAACTTCCATGTAAAGTAGTTTTCTGCATTTAGTTTTGCCACCGATAACTTTGTCTGTTGCCATTTTAATAGTCCAACACAAAAAATACTTTAAACCTTATTAGTTATGCGACAGTCTGGGCCCATAACCTACAGAAAAATACTTTTGATGTGTTAGATAATATTAAATAAATATAGCTTTATTGGCAAAGAACATCTTATCTCTTGAGCTTTACAAAACGGACGATGTAAAAGGAAATAAAATTTACATTACAAAAATATGACAGTTTGATGGCAATGATATAGAAACGTCAAAAACATAAACATATGATTGATGATGTTGCCATATCTTTAGAATGCATATGTAAATGATATTTCAACAAATACACTTATGTCAGCATTTTTTTCAATCCTCGAAACACTTCTGAAACGTTTTTTTTGGTATCGCCTACAGCTCCTGTTTCGATTTTCCTTTTTATCTCTCAATCGTAGCAAAACGCTTTCCTTTCATCGGTGTCTTCAGTTTTGGAAAGAGGAAAAAGTCAGCGGGGGCCAAATCCGGTGAATACGGTGGCTGAGGCATGATAACGGTTTTGTTTTTGGCCAAAAACAGCTCCTGAGCGATGTCCATGCGACGTTGTTTTTGCTCAAAATTTAGCAATTTTGGAACAATCTTCGCTGCCGCACGTTTCATGCCTAAAACATCCGTAAAAATTGCTTGGCATGAGCCGAACGATATGCCAACATCATTAGCAACCTCTCTTATAGTGATTCGACGATTATCCCAAATCATTTTCTTCACTGCGTCAATGTTTTCATCGGTTGTTGACGTGCTCGGGCGACCAGGTCATTGACATCTTCTCGGCCTTCCTTAAACCGGTTATACCACAATTGAACTTGTGTTCTGCTCATAGTAGACTCGCCAAAGGCCACAGTCAACATTTCAAATGTCCTTGCGCATCTAATTTCATTTTTTACACAAAACTGAATACAGTTTCTTTGATCCATTATTCTGAATAGTACAAAATCGAAGAGCACACCAAAACACGACTAACCTTTTTATCTGTCAAAAACAAACTGACAATCCAAAATGGTTGGTATTGCCAACATATATAACAGACATGTGTACCAACATAACAGAAAAAAAATGCGAACATCGAACATACGTAACTCAGGAAAAGATGTAAATAACGGTTATCTTTTGATTACACCTCTTACATACATACAATAAAATACCTTTTTTTTGTCAAAACATACTAAGTAACACACGAAAAAAGGAAATATGTATCGCATATACTAAGCCAAATGCAGCACTATAATACAAGACATTTTAACAAACAAAAACATATATTTTAATATTACATTCCATCCGGACTTTCCTTAGGAAATTTGAAGCACTTTTGCCACCCATTGCATCGAAGGACAAACTTGCGCTGTTCAAACATCTAAATATTTGCTCTGTAATAATAAGTTTGTCTTCAATTACAAATTTATAAACAATTTATAATTATAACTCACTGCTTCTGAAATTACACTTTTTACTTTCACTTTTAAAATCACTCTCAATCACTACTTCACTCTACAAAATATTAAATGCTTTAGTTTCCGTTTAAGGCACTGGACGCCAGAATCGAAAATGGTGAACTTTCTCTCCGAGCTCGACTTGGATTGCCCATTACGATTATTTTTCTTAATTGGTTGTTGAGAATTTTTTTATTTTTATTGTGATATTCAATTGTTTGATTTTTATATAGTTTTTTGATAAATTCTGAAGCAATATTTAACTAAAAGAAGTCAACGTATTTAATTAAATGTTTCTTGCAAGACTATAGTAATAAAATTACACTATATTATAGTATTGCTTTCATACACGGCACTGAGCGATTCATTAAATTGTATGAATTTTGACAACGTGTTGAGTAATTCCATGTAGATAAGATTTTGTACGCTACATGGTCTTTATTTTTTGTTATTTGTAATTTAGCTTATTGGGTGTTTGTGTTATGAATTCTCAATAATAATAAATAAAATAACGTAATTATATAAACTATCAAATATATTTATATGAAAATTAGCAATTGAAATAATACTCAATACATTGTTAAATGTAGACATGCTTTCGCAGAAGCATTATATATATACATATATATATATATATATATATATATATATATATATATATATATATATATATATATATATATATATTCATTTACAAAATTCCGCAGAATTCATATATTTATATGCTGCTTTCTGCTTTGGTATCTCATAATTTGACTAATACCAAAGAATATCAACGTAATAAGAAGACCTATAAAGAAGAAGAGCAAAATATTTGATTTGCTCTTCACGTTACGAGTTAAGTGGGCGACAAATCTTGAGAACTACAGAATCATGAAAACTACAGAATTTTTAATTCATACATATATGTATGGTTGTTTGTATACTTATAAGCAAAATAAAAAGAAAGAAAACAAACCCAAAAAATGAATACATATGTACATACTCGCAGTACGTTGATATTCTTTGCTAATACATTGTAATTTGCCTAGAATATATTTTTATTCATTAGATTTTTAGCTAAGAATTGAAATTAAAATGCCCTCAAAAATAGTTGTTTCAAAACAAAAATAAAGTATAAGTTAGCAACATACGTGTTGCATGTCGTTGGCGCCGTGCGCTTGCGCAGCGGTACCCAGCATTGTAGGAAATACGCTGCAACAGCGTCTGCTGCCATCCGCTGCGCAGGGGCACGGTAGACGGTGTTGGTTCTCGGTGCGTGAGAAAACACAAGACGGAGAGCATTGGCGCCATGCGCTAGCGCAGCGGTGCAAAGCATTGTACAAAATGCGCGGCAACAGAGTCTGCTACCATCCGCTGCCATCCGCTGCGCAGGGGCACGATAGACGGTGCTGGTTCTCGGTACGCGAGAAAACATACGAAAAGAGCATTGGCGCCATGCGCTTGCCCAGCAGTACAAAGCATTGTACAAAATGCGCGACACAGCCGCTACGCGTAGATACGGTAGACGGTGATGGTTCTCGGTGCCGGAGGAATTGGCGAGACATTTGTTGTATGTCGGTGCCGCCAAGCCCAGCCGTGAAACGCTGTCGCGTAATGCCGCCTCAAAGCGGAGTCACTATGCGATTGTCGGCGGCGAAAACGTATAAAAAGAACCCGAGTACGAGAGCTCGCATCTTTTGACAGACTAGAGCTCGAAGGAGAAGGACGATTAAAATAATAAAATTAAAATAAAAACTAAATATTTTTATAATTCCAGATAGATGCAGGAGATACTTAACTTATACAACATTTATTTAATTAAATATACGTACAGAATTGTGTTGCTTTTTTCTCTTATGTTTATTACTAAATATTTAAAGTAAGTTTAACAACATACTTTAATGATAATAGAAGAATATTTTATTATAATAGATAAATATTTTCTTTAATTTTTTGTACTTTTGTTGGCATTAAGTTCATTAAAAAGAATGAATAAAAAAAAACGAATGAGTGTTCGAACTCACGGGCGATGTGTTACCCCGACGCTACACACGCCAGCGCAAGTTCGAAAAACTCAATACCTTCAAAGATTTTCACCAATACTCTCACACATTTGCTACTGGCGGCGCTACTGGCAACGAAATTTCATAGACAGTAAATTTTTGACACATGCGGCCAGTAAATATCAAATTCATACTCTGAATCACTCTGAATCACTGATGCACAAGAGAGAAATAAAAAAGTACTCTTGAATTTAAAAAATGCTACAAAAACACCAACTACAAAAATTATTTTCACAAAATTTTTTGTTGTAATGTAAGAGTTGGACATTTTGGTACTACAAATAAGAAAAAAGTGTATAATAGTTTGAAAACAATGAAAAAGTACTAATACCAAAATAACTGTGCTTCGTATGCGCCATACAAAAAGGCACCCTAAATGGTACGAAAGAAGAAACTAATAAACTAAAAGTAAATAATGTTTAAATAAAACTTCTATATAATTGCATATATATAGTCATAGACACACCAGCATAAAGCCCTGATATGAACCCCATTGAAAATGTATGGGCGCACCTTAAAAAAACAGTTGCAAAACGGGTTCTAACTTATAAAAACGCTACTCTAGGGAGAACCTTTCTCTACGATGATATTTTATAAATGAACTTGCACTGGCACGTGTGGCCACCGCATGAATGAATAAGAACAGATTACGCATTGCGCAGGTCCGTTAGTTTTGTTACTCTCACTCAGCTGATTGTGTGACATAGACAGAGACCATTGTGGTTTGTCATTTTACATTCGTGGTTTATTGTGAAAGGAAAAAAGTCGTTATTTAAAAACAAATCGTGTAAATTAAAAACTAAAATGTGGTGTGCAGTGAAAAATTGTTGCAACAATAATAGAAAAAAACCGTGTACAATCAGTTTATTTAACTTTCCGGCAGATCCAAAGTTATTAAAGCAATGGATAAGTTTTTGTTGCCGGAAAAATAAAATGAATCCAAAAACTTCGTGCGTATGTATGGAACATTTTAAACCAGAGGACTTCGAAAACAATTTGCAATATGAAATGGGTAAGTAATAAGTTGCTATATATGTATAAAAATGAAGTGTATAAATTTTACGAATCCTTCATAAGGATTTACCAAAAGTCGTTTTTTGAAGCGCGGTGCTGTGCCTTCTGTCCGCTTCTCCTACGGACGAAGATGATAAGGGCCGTGGACAGCGAATCCAAAAGCGGGAAAACAAAAAAATCATTGCAATGCTTATGAAACAAAACGATTCAGAATCTGTTTCACTGGACGGTAAGAAAAGTTTCAACGCTCAATATTATAGTAACTATACTTTACAATTATTGCTTAGTAGATGTAAATGAACCATCAGTGCAGCCAATTGAAATTTCAGCTGTCACGGAGCTTCAGTTTTCCTCAGAATCAGAGATCCATCAGGAAGAAAAAATGGAATGCTTAAAAAAGGAAATGTAAGTTAAATATGACATATATGATTTGTTTGGTTTTAATAATTATGTTAACTTTCAGCGATTTCCTGCGTAACGAAAATTATGCCCTAAAGGAAACCGGAAAAAAAGAAGCAGCTGAATTGAAGACTTTAAAAGAAAAAACAGAGAAAGACTGCAAAATATATAAATATAACCTGGATGGCTTGAGAACTCGGTTAACGCAGGCTGAATTCGAATTAACCAATTTGGAAGAAAAACTTTCTAGCGGGCTATATTTGCCATAGATTAAAAGATGTGGTTCCAGAAATTGCCGTAGAAAATAACGAAAAATGTTCATCGTATTCGTGGGTTGACCATTTGTCTGAGGGCGGACTACAAAACCGACTCCAAAAACTATGAAACACATACAAGCCCTTGAAAATATTTTTGAAGAAAACAATAGACAAGGCTTGCTAATTAAAGACGGCTTCATATATAAAATAAAAAATATTAAAAATAAAAAATAACCATAATATTTTTTAATTGCCACCACAAATCTCATACAGTTTTCATAACATACAAGCAGTTGTGCGCTCTGATGACGTATATGCGCAGTGGAAAATTTTTTTGAAGAGAGGAATGCGCCATCTGTGTTTATTGCTTCATGTGGCAGCAAAGTTTCGAAATTTCGAAAATAATATGTATTCTTAACTGGCAGCCAGTTACTGGCACGTGTGGCCGCAGTGTTAACACCTTTTTGTTACACGGTACCTGTTCGATTTCTATGAACACATTAGTAAATGTTACGTTGGATAATAAAAAAAGATAGTTTATTGATTTAAAATTTATTTTTTTTTATTTGCATAGAATTTCCTATTACTTCTTTTTAACACAGAATATACCGGACAGGTTTTGCTATTTGCTCGTGCCGATGTCTGTGAAGGAAATATTTCTCATAATTTGTTGTTGTGATCGCTGATTCGAATCAATTCCAGACTTGATTCATAAAATTTTGATTCGCAGAAAATCTTCGTTTTCGCAGTCGCAGAAAATCTTCGTTTTCGCAGTCGTAGAAAATCTTCGTTTTCGCAGTCGCAGAAAAAATGACTCTGTGTGTTGTTTGCATGTATTGACTTTGTAGATTTAGTCCCTACACGCCGCTAGAGATGTTAACACATCAAAAATTATAAATTAATATAAGAATTAAATAATAGTTTTAATAAATTTATTTTATCATATAGAGTAGTGTACTTAATATTAGTAATGATCAAAATTATTAATCAGAAATAGTATTCACCAAATTGAATTTGGTACTTTTGGGAATGAGAATAGTATTAAAATATTAACGAACGACAACCCCAAATAGTGTTTTTTCCGAAACTCACCAGTTTATTTACATCCAGTGGGGAATGAAAAATAGGTTTGTTTACATCCAGTGGCGAAAAAATTGCCAGCAATACAAGTGTATTCTGTGAATGTATAAGTAAGTTTCATCCCAGTAAAAAATTTTGGATCGCTCGCACAAAGGAGTAATAACAGAGCGCTCCATTATTACTCCTTTTTGAGCATCAATGGATCAAATTGACAGCTCTCATTCACTTTCCTCTGTCACTTCTTTCCCTTCTTTGGTTCTTTGCTAATATCTCGCTTCTTCAGTGTTTTGTATTGTTTACCGTTATAAAGTAGTTGCACTTTCGTTGAGAGGCAAGCTATTGCGTATTTTTTTATGCTTTAGTACTGAAGAAACATCCGATACAACAAATTCAAGAGCTCAAGAAGTGAAATTAAAATTAAACTCGAAATAACCAGCAAGATGGGAAAGAATTTCGAATTTGTGCCTGTTTATTCAGGTAAGATGTTTTATTTAATGGAAATTATTGCATTCGAGGTACATATATTACATACATACATTTTTAACTGTCGTAATTGCAGATTTAGTCGATACAACCGAAACGTTGGCGCATATTAAAAGTTAATTGGAACGGGTCGAAGGGAAAGATCGCCCTAAAATGTTACAGGCTTTTTAATTACTATTTGTTTCGTAAGATTTTAATTATTTTGAAATAATTGTTTGGTGTTTTAAGTACCAATTTTCCACTACTTTACAGAAGCCATGAAGAATACATATATGTATGTACAATCCATCCAGACTATGAGAAATCAAT
The DNA here is from genome assembly GCA_920105625.2 of Clusia tigrina. Lineage (NCBI taxonomy): Eukaryota > Metazoa > Arthropoda > Insecta > Diptera > Clusiidae > Clusia > Clusia tigrina. Next base: position 130,750,466 of record OV050033.1, read on the forward strand.
GCGAGAAGCGTTCCGCAAAATCAAAATGGCCTTCTACAGAAAGACATATGCCCAAAAGCAGCAATTAATAAAATTAATTTTTTTTTTTTTTTATATTCAAATATTAACTATATAAAGCCTTTTCCCAATTTTGAATTGAATTATTTTTCTTATATATAAGCCTAGAACTAACTAAAATTATACCATTATGTTCTTTCAATTTTGTATACCAACATTTAATATACAGAATAAGCAATAATCGTTTCTCATTTTACTCGCATACTATGAATAAAAGATCGTTCCAATATTACTCACATAGGAACTCTAATCGAGCGCTCCAATACTGCTCGCATAGGAACTCTAATCGAGCGCTCCAATACTGCTCGCATAGGAACTCTAATCGAGCGCTCCAATACTGCTCGCATAGGAACTCTAATCGAGCGTTCCAATACTGTTCGCATAGGAACTCTAATCGAGCGCTCCAATACTGCTCGCATAGGAAGTCAAAACGAGCGCTCGCTTCCAATGACACGTTATGTTAAAAAGGAGCGCAAAATACATGAGCTCTAGAACAATAGGGAGCGATCAATGCCTCGCATTGGATCGATCCAGGATTGCTCCGAGAGCGATCAATTTTTTACTGGGATTTCTCATATTCTGTGATTAACGTGTCGGTGAGGAGATACTGCACACACACATGAGGATGATGTAAGCAATGCAGTATCGTGTCGGGGCCGCTTTAGATAAATTCATCGTGGTGAAGCTGGCTTTGGCAGATGATAACTGTATCCGCCTTTGACAGATGGAAGGTGGCTGCAAGAACAATTGTTTTTAACCAATTTTCCTTCAGTAGATGTCAAAATTGAAATTATAGAAAAATGCGATCAAAACAAATATGCAAACAATTGCAAATAGAGGTTTGATTTGAGTAAATAAGTTTTTTAATTGTTATTTTTATGAAGCTTGAACATTATGAAGAAATTGAGTCTTTATATAAATTCTGTACCACTTTAAGCAGCTCTATACATTCATTCCTCTCAATTTCGTTTATTTTGATCGCACATTGCTTATGTTTGAGAATTCCGGAGGTACGAAATTCACCTTGCAGTCACCATGTAAATAAATTCACCTTGGACAGTTGATAACTGTATCCGGCTTTGATAGATGATAACTGTATTAATAAATAATTAAAGAACAGTCTGCTCCCTTGTCAAAGGGAGTGAAAAATAAATGTTTTTCCTTGTTTGCTTAAGTTGTTAATATATAATTTTCTGGCGCATCGATGGGACGTGATATTACTACAAGTAATGCAATGTTTTTTTATTTCTTTATTTGGATGTTTGCTGCACAAATTATAAATGTCGTTATCAATCGGAAAAGTAATGCCACCACCCTTTCATATAAATCTGATAACTGCCAAAACCTTCATAAATGTATTGAATATAGAAGTAGATTACGATTAAGTGGGTCATCTAGAATATATTCGGGATTCTTCGAACAAATGCCAACCGTTTTCCATCGAATATATTAACAATTATGAGCCGAACCTAATGAGCACCGCGAGTCTTTACTCCAAGACGCGGGTACATTGGTTAGAATCTAGAGACCCTATTAGGAAACATTGGTTGGAATTAACAAGAAGCAGAGAAAGCAGAAGAATCAAAAAATGGTTGGAAGAATGGAGCGAAATATTTTGCTGTTATGTAAAACATAAATGTGATTGGAATGGTTTTATAAAACCAACTCATATTTTCTCTTAAAATAAACGATGCATATAAATATTTAAAGCTAAATAAATAAAGGAAATGGGAATGCAAATATATGAATAAATATAAAAAAAATGTTTAATGGGCTGACAACATGCAGCAGAGTTTTCACGTGGGCTCCAGATGGAATCATCTTTAATAAAGGTGCGATAAACATATTTAGGAACGTTTAATGAAATATCAATTATAAATATGAGATTTCAAACACTTTCCGCCAGAATTGTTGGCGAACTCCAATAGAAAGTTAATGTCGTTCCCCGCATAGTGTCCGATGTAAATTACATGTCGCTTCATTCACAGAGCGATATGATTATTTTGCAATTTTACAAACAAAATTCAAGGATTCTCATCCACAAAAGCACCACTGATCGTGGTGCCATGTGTTTTCATATGACCACTAAGACCGGCATATTGCGCAAAATCTTTACTGCATATTTTGCATACATATTTTTTCTTATCCGCGTGTATTTGCTTATGCTGTCGCAATGTCCTTATATTGGTAAATGTTTTATCACAAATATTGCACACTTTGTCTCTCACGTTTAAATGTGCCTTCATGTGTTCGTTTAATTTGTATTTTTCATAGAAGGTTTTTTTGCAAATTGTGCATTTGTGACTGGGTTGCTTCTGATGTCGCCGCATATGTGTACGGAAAAAACTTTGCGTACGACAAGATTGTCCGCAAATTTCACAGAAGTAAGGTTTTTCCCCAGTATGATGCCGCATATGTACACTTACCTCGGTGGCGGTGGCAAATCTTTTCGCACATACTTTACACTCGTAGGGATAATCGCGTGTATGCCGCCGCAAGTGTACTTTGTAATTGCTTGTATCCATGAATCCATGATTACACAATGGACAGCTAAGCGGTTTCGTGCCATCATGACTATATTTGTGCATTTTATATTGATCGGCACCATTAAAAATATCATCGCAAAAAGGACACTTAAATGGACCCACATGTTCCTCGAGGAAAGAGATTTTTTCATAATATTTTTTGTTAGGTTTGAACTCCTCTTTTAGAAGCTCGCACTGCAATATACGGTGTTTCTCTTGAGTCCATGCGTACCGTATTCGATTTATTTTCTTTTGCAGTTGATCTTGAGTGTAATCTAAACTCATTTTATTCTTAATATCCTGTATCATTTCCTCTACGGCGTCCTGCCGTTGATTCGGAAAGCGATATCCAATATGTTGCCTATCCCAGAGACATGGAAAGCTTTTATAAATTTCTATTAATTGAAGAGTTTGGGTTTCAGTTAGGCCAGAAAGTGGCAAAGTGGGTGCTTTGTTGATTAAAGCCTTGGAACCCTATAAATGCAAGAAATTTATTTATATTTGCCGGTGGATAGTTAAAAAGAAGTGTAATAATAATTACTTTTAAATTTCGCTGTTTGTAGTTGATGGTTTCATTTAAAAACTTCAACTTATCATAATACCACAAAGGTGTATAATTTGGGTCCCCGGACTTAGTGAGCGTTTGGTTTTGATATGCACAACGGTATTTATAGCGTATTTTCCTAATACGATCACTCACACTTTCTACTTTTAGACGCACACCCATTTGTTCATTTACGGTGTCAGTGACTCTTTTTAAAGCATCTTGACGTTGCCTAAGAATCTTTGCATTTGGATAATCCGCATCCCAAAGTAAGCGTTGGTTTTCATAACTAGCTATAATGGCTAAAGTTATATCTCTTCCATTTAAGCCGGTATCATTTTCAGTATCGTGATTACCAACCTGCAAAGTGGCAAGTTCTAAATTCACATATATACTAATTTCATTGAATTACATATTTACATTCATATTATTTTGTGAAAGGACATCATCATTGGAATTTGTATTATTAGGATTGTTCTAATAAATTAATTATAGGAAGTTTATTATCATTAAAGAAAATGATATCAAAATGAGTTAACTTACACAATCCTGATTATCACTCATATTAACATCTTCATAGTCACCAATAATGAATTCATCCTTCACACTCACATCCGATTGTTTTGAAAATTCCCCAGACATCATACCTAAAGGTGGCAGATCCAGGGGATCAGTCAAATGAAGTGCAGGCACTTTACTTTCCTGGAAAAAATTGCCAATTGAGAATTGTTATTAAACAAGTGAATTTTCAACACAAATATACTTTTATCATATCTGAGAATTTCATTTCTTCAAGTTGGGTTGCTCCACTTGCCTCCATGGTTATGAAAGAAGTTTTATTTATATCTGATAAAAAGTGCTTTTCTTCCTTTTCTAGTAGTTCCTCATCGGTCTCTTCTGATCTTAAACTAACATCAAATCCAACACTATGATGTTCCTCCATATGCATCATGAAGTTTTCAAATGAAAGAAAAGGTAAACAAGTTTCAGCTGCACAGAAAGTGCAATGGAAGGCGTACACTTTTTTGCCCACTTTTACTGCCGATCTAATTTCCCCACACTTTCTAAAGTCATCACTGTTTAAATCAGTAATCCTTGCAGGTAACACCATTATGTGGGTAATTTTCTAATTATTATATTTAATTGGACTTGAATATTATTTTCCAAACACGAACTCCATCGACTTGCCAAAATAAATCTGGTAATGTTATTATTATGTCGGATTAGCAAGAAGGTACAAACCATGTCACAGACGATAAAAAACATGATATTCTAATAAGGTATCAACCTCGCGAATGCATTATGTTGCCTTACAAAAGAATCATAACAAATGTATGACGATTATTAATACCTTTCGACATATTTGACCAAAGACTGGTTGAAAAGGATATCGTTTACCAATATTGTAATACTTGTTATATGTATTATTATTACTATTTCTGAAATGTCTTTCTTAACCCTACGTCTCCACGGGCAATTTTTGATGGCATGCCATTGGCAATTTCAAGCAAATTGCCAATGGAGACTGCAAATTGCTTCAAGTTTGCAATTTGTGTTATGAAATATTTTATGCCATAAATTGCCAACGTGCTGTGTTGCAATCAGTTGTCATATTGTTTCTTTGACAGTCATTTTTCATTTTTTCGTGACGCTCACAGTGGCAGCATCGTCGAACATTTCAGTTTTACCGCGTCTACTAAATTAATTTAAACGCTAAAATGTATGGAGACTGCATTTGCATTCTTTGTAAAAAAGGATTCACCCAGAATTTCGGTTTTCTTCTTTTTTCCTCTTCATCGTATAAATCTAAAAAATTTTCAAGCGCTGGCACAGCGAACTAGATTGCTTGACGACATTTTCAAAATGACGATGGCATAACATCGCAATGCCCACCATTAAAATATTGCCAACCATTGCAATCAAATTTGACAGATGTTATGCCATCAAAAATTGCCCATGGAGACGCGGGGTAAGCGGCCCTGACACGTTACTGCCATAGGGCCGTAACTTAAACGTCAGATTTTTTACCGTATGAAAAAAAACATATACACTATATGTGAGTTCACCTCGAAAAAACGGGTGCCATTGTACTAAAAATTTCATATTTCGAAATTGTAGTAGGAAAAGAAAAAAAGGAACAATCGGAATAAAAGAGTTTATCACTTTATAGTATTTTTTATTAGTAAAACGGAAAATAAAAATATAAAACAAATAAATAATACAGTAATAAATAAATAATAAAAAAGTTGTATAAAATTTATTTAAAGAGAACAATTTGAATTATATGTAGATTATTTGGTTTGGTTAGTATATTATCACATTAGTGCTATAAATGAAATAATATTCATATTGCTTATCCATATTGCACCCACTGAGTGATTGGCACTAAAAATTATCTATTACATGATAAAATATTCACAAGTGTAAAATACAAAGAATCTTATTTTTAAAATTCGGTTCAGTTGCATCTCTATTAAAAAATTTTAGAACAAAGTAAATACGAATTCTAATAAAAAGAGCTAACATGAGAGTGGTTGTGCAATTGTTGCAACAAATAAAGGGTTCTATATCTAACATTTGCTCAAAAATTAATTGACTAGCCCCATTTCTATGGCAAACCTCATTAAAATGTGTAGGAAATTGTTCCTCTAATTTATCTGTGTATGCAATGAATGCTGGTGGAGGCTTCACAAGGTTACAATTATCAATTTGCTTTTCTACTGTGAAGAGGAACTCGTCTGAAACTTCTTCATCTCCAAAAAAAGGTAGGGGCTCTAAGCAATTGTGGGATTTGTACAGCTTTAAATAAAGGTTCCCACAAACATAAGCGAAAGCATTTCTATGCATAAAGATTGATTCATTAATGTTGTCATCAAACTGAACGGAGTTAAAAATAATATCCGGAATGTTAGGAATACCTTGGGAACTTTGCCAAGATAAGTCTTGACTTAAGTTTTGATGACACACATTTTGTAAAGCGGAAAAAACCATTGGATCATTATTAAAATCTAAAACTGGCTCACAATTGCCCTTCACCACTATATCTACATATTTTTTATTTTTATTGTGATATTCAATTGTTCGATTTTTATATAGTTTTTTAATACATTTTGAAGCAATATTTAACTAAAAGAAGTATTTAATTAAATGTTTCTTGCAAGAATATAGTAATAAAATTACACTATATTATAGTATTGCTTTCATACACGGCACTGAGCGATTCATTAAATTGTATGAATTTTGACAACGTGTTGAGTAATTCCATGTAGATAAGATTTTGTACGCTACATGGTATTTATTTTTTGTTATTTGTAATTTAGCTAATTGGGTGTTTGTGAAATGAATTCTCAATAATAATAAATAAAATAATGTAATTATATAAACTATCAAATATATTTATATGAAAATTAGCAATTGAAATAATACTCAATACATTGTTAAATGTAGACATGCTTTCGCAGAAGCATTATATATATATATATATATATATATATATATATATATATATATATATATATATAAATATATATATATATATATATATATATATATATATATATATATATATATATATATTCATTTACAAAATTCCGCAGAATTCATATATTTATATGCTGCTTTCTGCTTTGGTATCTCATAATTTGACTAATACATTGTAATTTGCCTAGAATATATTTTTATTCATTAGATTTTTAGCTAAGAATTGAAATTAAAATGCCCTCAAAAATAGTTGTTTCAAAACAAAAATAAAGTATATAACATTTATTTAATTAAATATACGTACAGAACTGTGTTGCTTTTTTCTCTTATATTTATTACTAAACATTTAAAGTAAGTTTAACAACATAGTTTAATGATAATAGATAAATATTTTCTTTAATTTTTTGTACTTTTGTTGGCATTAAGTTAATTAAAAACAATAAACAAGCCAAAAAAAATTATAAATTAATATAAGAATTAAATAATAGTTTTAATAAATTTATTTTAGCATATAGAGTAGTGTATTTAATATTAGTAATGATTAAAATTATTAATCAGAAATAGTATTCACTAAATTGAATTAGGTACTTTTTGGAATGAGAATAGTATTAAAATATTAACGAACGACAACCCCAAATAGTGTTTTTTTCGAATCTCACCAGTTTATTTACATCCAGTGGCGAAAAAATTGCCGGCAATACAAGTGTATTCTGTGAATGTATAAGTAAGTTTCATTTCTCATATTCTCTGGTTACTGCATTGCTTACATCATCCTCATGTGTGTGTGCAGTATCTCTGCACCGACCCGTTACTGCATACTCTTCAATCATTTCACTTACTCTTTCTGTGTGCGGACGACAATATCAGACGCGGATAAAATAATTTTGACTGCGCTTGCGGTTGTTGAAAAACAAAAGCAACGAAAAACAAGAATTTAGATGAAAAGTTGGTACTGAAGAAGGAATGAGTTTAATCATAACAATTTACTCATCAAAATTTAGCGGTAAATTCAATAAATTCGATGAGAAATATTTTTCTCCATTGTCCGCCATGACGTCCTCGTGCTATGAAATTCTGCTCCGAATGAATGCAGTTTCAGTCACGGAAATACACATGATGTATTGACTGAACACATCAGGTATGCAGTAAGCAAAATCCAAATGATTTGGATTTTGATTACTGCATGGCTTGTCATTGTATGTGAGACGCATACATAGCTATTTCACGAATACATCTTTACGTTTCTGTACATCATGTAGTAACGTGTCGGGACCGCTTTAGTGACTGTTATTCTTAGCCCCACGTCTCCATGGGCAATTTTTGATGGACTAACAACTGTCAAATTTCATTGCAAATGGTGGCAATATTTTGATGGTGGATTGCCCTGTTGTGTCATCGTATTTGAAAAGAAGAAGCCGACATTCTGGGTGAATCCTTTTTAACAAAAAAGGGAAATGCACAGTCTACAACCATTTTAGCGTTCTACGATTTATAATGTTCTACGATGCAGCCACTGTGAGCGTCACGAAACAATGAAAAACGGCTGTCAAACAAACAAAATGACAGCTTATTGCAACACAGCATATTGGCAATTTATGACCAAGTTCACATTAGATTCAGAGAGATGACTCATTTTGACGTCTATGCGCAAAGAGGGAAGTAGGGAGGAGAAAAGTTACGCGAGGCGAGATTTTTTATTTTGTTAAAAATTTCTGAACTCATTTTGAAATGTGCTGATTTAACGATTGCTGATGTGAAATTTACTGATTTCACATTTGCTGGTGTAATATTTTTATCAACACGCAAAAAGAAAATTTATTTTTAAATAATGAATTGGAACCGAAAATAAAAAATGAAGCTCATATCGCTTTATGAGCAAAATCCATTGCTTTATAATACGAAGTCCAAAGAATACGCCTTTTTTGGAAGTCTCCCTATCTTTTAATAGCTGCAAAGCAGCAGCGTTAGCATTATTAAATAACGTTAAAACACAAATAATTTCTTCCTCACTATCACTTATTTTGAAATGAATTATTAATTTTCTTCTGGTATAGATTTATGTTGCTAAAACAAAAAATAAAAATATTCTGACACCTTGCAAACGTCAAAATTATGCGGCGGTGGTCAGTGTACATTTTAATATGAACATGAGAATGCGGACTCATGTCAAAATGCGTCGGCTCTCTGAGGCTTATGTGAACATGGCCTATGGCTTGAAATATTTCATGCCATAAATTGCCAACTTGATGCAATTTGCTGTCTCCATTGGCAATTTGCTTGAAATTTCCAATTGCAATCAATTCAAAATAGCCCGTGGAGACGTGGGCTTAGACTGTAATTATTATTATTTAAAGTTGTTAGTATAAACATTGTATGTGATATTGTCAATTAGTGCAAATTTAGTAGTGTGATTATCATTGTGTGTAGGTTTATTTGACGAATATATAATCAACATTTATAAATAGATGGTTTCCGCAATTAAGCTTATAAATAGCTTTTTAAATAGTTTGAATGCTCTCGAGCAGGTATCTAACTAAAAACAAGTGACACCTAAAATGATTCATAACCATAAAGTATAAATTTAATATATCAAATATGACGAAATTCTTGTATAAAGACTAGAAAAACATGTATGTTCCTGTATACAATTGATATTATGTAGTTGATAAACACTTTTTAAAGATCAAAAATATCGTTCACACCGATTATTCACAGTTTTTACAGGTCCATTAGTTCCCTCTAATCTATATTGGCAAAACGGTGACGACGTCACAAGGCACCTTTGTACTGCAACATACGGTGGAATGATTGATAACGTGTAGAAAACATCCAATCTAATTTTGGTGTGATGAAAAAGTTGAAAGAAGCGAAATTCGATATTGTCTGAGATACGACAAATTGAAAAAAATGTTGAAGTCCGTTTACTTTACCCTACGTCTCCACGGGCAATTTTTGATGGATTAACATCTGTCAAATTCAATTGCAAAGGTTGGCAATATTTTAATGGTGGGCATTGCGATGTTATGCCATCGCCATTTTGAAAATGTCGTCAAGCAATCTAGTTCGCTGTGCCCGCGCTTGAAAATTTTTTTTATTTATACGATGAAGAGGGAAAAAGAATGAAACCGAAATTCTGGGTGAATCCTTTATTACAAAGAATGCAATGGCAAAGTTTCCATTCATTTTAGCGTTTTTATTAATTTAATAGATGCGGTAAAATGAAAATGTCCGACGATGCTTCCACTGTTAGCGTCACGAAAAAATGAAAAATGGCTGTCAAACAAACAAAATGACAACTGATTGCAACACAGCACGTTGGCAATTTATGGCATAACATATATATGGTCTTTTTATTAGAAATGAATTTTGGTTTGCGCCTACTTATACATACACAGAATACACTTGTATTGCTGGCAATTTTTCCCCACCGCTCATTAACCAATATTTAATTCGACCATAAACAAAGTGGTGAGTTTTGGAAAAATCACTATTTGGGGTTGTCGTTCATAAACATTTAATACTATTCTCGCTCTAAAAAGTACTATTTTCAATATCGTCAAAAATGTTTCTAATTAATATTTCTAATCATCACTAATATTAGCTACACTAATCTATTCTCAAATTAGATACTACTATTTAATTCCTATATTAATTTTTAATGTTTTGATTGTTTGTTTCTTCTTTTAATGAACTTATGCCAACAAAAGTACCAAAAATTCAAGAAAATTTTTATCAATCAGCATTAAACTATGAAACATTAATTTTACATTCGTTATTTTTTTTTAGCGATTTGATCAATCAGCTTTTTGCACCTTATCGACAATTCAATTGAAAATGTAATTTAAAAAAATTATTGTATTATTAGCAAATAATCTACTATTTTCTTTGTTATTAGTGCCCCCTGGCCAGAGAATATCAGAAATGAAACATACTTATACATTCACAGAATACACTTGTATTGCTGGCAATTTTTTCGCCACTGGATGTAAATAAAGCAATTTTTCATTCCCCACTGGATGTAAATAAACTGGTGAGTTTCGGAAAAAACACTATTTGGGGTTGTCGTTCGTTAATATTTTAATACTATTCTCATTCTAAAAAGTACCACATTCAATTTGGTGAATACTATTTCTGATTAATAATTTTGATCATTACTAATATTAAGTACACTACTCTATATGATAAAATAAATTTATTAAAACTATTATTTAATTCTTATATTAATTTATAATTTGTTTGGCTTGTTTATTCTTTTTAATGAACTTAATGCCAACAAAAGTACAAAAAATTAAAGAAAATATTTATCTATTATCATTAAACTATGTTGTTAAACTTACTTTAAATGTTTAGTAATAAATATAAGAGAAAAAAGCAACACAGTTCTGTACGTATATTTAATTAAATAAATGTTATATAATTTCTTTTTGATTTGAAACAACTATTTTTGAGGGCATTTTAATTTCAATTCATAGATAAAAATCTAATGAATACACAATATATTCTAGGCAAATTACAATGTATTAGTCAAATTATGAAATACCAAAGCAGAAAGCAGGATATAAATATATGAATTTCGGATATAAATATTGAATTTTACATTGTAATTTGCCTAGAATATATTGTGTATTCATATATATATATATATATATATATATATATATATATATATATATATATATATATATATATATATATATATATATATATACATATATATATATATATATATATATATATATATATATATATATATACATATATATATATATATATATATATATATATATATATATATATATATATATATATATATAATGCTTCTGCGAAAGCATGTCTACATTTAACAATGTATTCAGTATTATTTCAATTGCTAATTTTCATATAAATATATTTGATAGTTTATATAATTACGTTATTTTATTTATTATTATTGAGAATTCATAACACAAACACCCAATAAGCTAAATTACAAATAACAAAAAATAAAGACCATGTAGCGTACAAAATCTTATCTACATGGAATTACTCAACACGTTGTCAAAATTCATACAATTTAATGAATCGCTCAGTGCCGTGTATGAAAGCAATACTATAATATAGTGTAATTTTATTACTATATTCTTGCAAGAAACATTTAATTAAATACGTGGACTTCTTTTAGTTTTTTCAAAAACTATATAAAAATCAAACAATTGAATATCACAATAAAAATAAAAAAATTCTCAACAACCAATTAAGAAAAATAATCGTAATGGGCAATCCAAGTCGAGCTCGGAGAGAAAGTTCACCATTTTCGATTCTGGCGTCCAGTGCCTTAAACGGAAACTAAAGCATTTAATATTTTGTAGAGTGAAGTAGTGATTGAGAGTGATTTTAAAAGTGAAAGTAAAAAGTGTAATTTCAGAAGCAGTGAGTTATAATTATAAATTGTTTATAAATTTGTAATTGAAGATAAACTTATTATTACAGAGCAAATATTTAGATGTTTGAACAGCGGAAGTGTGTCCTTCGATGCAATGGGTGGCAAAAGTGCTTCAAATTTCCTAAGGAAAGTCCGGATGGAATGTAATATTAAAATATATGTTTTTGTTTGTTAAAATGTCTTGTATTATAGTGCTGCATTTGGCTTAGTAGATGCGATACATATTTCCTTTTTGCGTGTGTTACTTAGTTTGTTTTGACAAAAAAAAGGTATTTTATTGTAAGTATGTACATATATTAAAGTTTTCCCAGTAAACTATTGATTTACAGGCATATTAATATTGATTTATATAAGCAGATTAATATAAATTAAGATATTTCCCTATTTTAAAATAGGAGGGCTAAATGGATGGAGATTTTGGGTGCGGTTTTTTCGGGAAAAATTATTTATTTATGTAGATTTAATTAAATAATTTATTTATAAATTTATTTTTAGATATGTAATGTATAAGAAAAGCTAACTTTGCATGTATATGTATGGAACTGGATAAAAAAATAATTAAATATTGTTGCCTACAAATTTTTCTTATTATTATTATTTTGTATTATATTTTTATTCCGTTTTCCTAATAAAAAAATACTATAAAGTGTTAAACTCTTTAATTCTGATTGTTCCTTTTTTCTTTTCCTACTACAATTTCGTAATATGAAATTTTTAGTACAATGGCACCCTTTTTTCGAGGTGAACTCACATATAGTGTATATGTTTTTTTTTCATACGGTAAAAAATTTGACGTTTAAGTTAAGGCCCTATGCCCCTGGCTTCGAACCAAAATACATTTACCAGGTATTATTAATTGAGAGAGTGAGAGGAAAGCAGTCATAGTATGTGTCAAATCTGCTCTCTTAACGAATGTTGTTTATGGAAACAAACTCAAAAAGGGAATTAAATAAATTATTGTGCTTGGAATATTATTCGAAGACTAGAGCTTAATGAGCATGAATTTGATGGCAGCACTTGGATATGGGTGGACCAAGTCTCAAAAGGAGGTCTTAAAAAGCCTTCAGAAATGTTTTTGTGTCTAATCAAATCATTAGAAATCATTTTTATAGAGTTCAACGGAAAAAAATTGTGCACTGCAAGATTTTCCGTGTAAAGTTAATGGAATTAAGCACTAAAGTTAATTTACCATATGCGGTAAAACAATTTTTTTTTAAATGTCGAATGTATTTTAGTATTAAATTTTTTAATAAAAAATTAGCAACTCAAAAAACAGAATAATAGGCAATAATTAAAAATATTATTTTAAGTTGTATTAGTTGTTATATGTGTGTATGTATAATTTTGTTGTTAAATAATAATAAATGAAAAAACCCCAAAAAAATAAAGGGCATTTGAGTTTTTACTTATTACGAAAAAAACTGCAAAGCCCAAAAATAGCGGCCAAAATTTACAAAAGAAGCAACATTGTTTATTCATTTAGACACTTATTATGACTGAGAGAAAATTACATTTGGAGAGCGGTCTTCTATTAATAATACCTGGTATATTTATTTTGGCTACGAACCAGTGTGCACTAAGAAGGTGGCCGCAAGGCTACAACAATTCTACAACAACAACAATTTTTGGATTTTGGCTTGTCAGTGGAGTGAAAAAGCTCTCAATTTTGACAACCTATAATCCAATTTTAGCTTCGAACACAAATCGGTGTACCCTGGATTTGAATTTGAATTAAAATTTTGCGATTTTGATAGTGAGGAAAGTTAAATAAAATTTAATCCTAATTCAACCCCCCAACAGGAGCTGCAACTAAATGGTATAATTGCTAATTTTCAGGCAGCTTAAATTTTTGATAATCATTTACTTACAGTTAACAACTATGAGGATTATGCACAGAAGCGCAACAATACACTGCCGAAATCGCAAGAGCCCATGCAAATAAAACGCAGTTCAAACGCATTGGTTACCTATAAATAATACGGATACAAATAGACAGCAGGGCCCACTTCCAATGTCAGTAAAGTTGCATCATTTAAAGCAATAATTCTTGTGAAAATACCCCCAATATTGAATATATGTAGAAGTGCAACAACAAGAGAGTATATCCAATAAAGTATTAATTTTTTATTTTATAACATTGTAAAAAATTTTAAAGAACATTTTTAATTGAAATATAAAAACATATCCCATATATCACATATCATTTTCGACTATCTATATAGGTGACTTAATTAACTTTGTGTTTACTTATGAATTATAAAACAATATGGTAATCAAACAATAATACATATGTATAGTATACACATTATATAACATAATATAAGCAGGATAGTTTTGTATTGTTTTTTTTTTAATATAAATAGAAAATAAATAAATACAATATAATAAAGTAAACAAAATTTTCCTTTTAGTTTTGTGGATTTTCCACATAACGCGGACTTCCCCATTTTATGTTTAGTTTTTTACTATACTATTTTTACTATATATTTTCTTATTAGCAGTGTGCACTAACTATTTAGGTGTGCTCTATTCCAAACTTTGTTTACAACCCAGATCTCAAATAAAAGCTTCGAAGCTTTCGAGGAAACGTCAAAACGAAAACAAGAAGAAGAGAAATTCTCCCTTGCGACTACCTTTTAGGTGTGCCCTGCTACGAACCACAAAATTAACAAACGTCAAAACGATCCAAACAAAAGTGATTTCCCCTTGCGGACACCTAATAAGTGCGCCCTGGCCAAGCCTTGTATTTTATTAATTTTTTGATTTCTTCACTTTCATTTAATTTAATTAATAAGCTTTCCGATTATCATGGTTAAGTAGTACTTATTATTGATTTGCAACTATAATTCCTAATTAAAATTGGACTCATTGACTGTGCCAACATTTGTGCAGATCCGATTTGCTATCACTAATCCCGCTAAAATATGGAAAATTTGTTTATTTATTAAATGCTCGATTTTAATAGAATTTTTGTTTATATTTAAGCTTTTGTCATAAAATTTCATAATAACGAAACAAGTATTATTATTATTATCGGCTGTAATCGTAGTAACGAGAGGTAAATTGTTTAATGTTTTCCCAAATTTTCGCAAAAGTATATTTAGAATTACTAAATGAAATAATTATCGAACCTTTCTATTTTACAGTTGATTACAAAATTAGTAAACATGCTTTTTCTATAATCTTGTATTTGTTACATTAGATCTTCTCAGTCATTACTACTGAATTTCGTTGAGAGCTCACTTAACTAGTTAGTGATTATTATTAGTGCTCCCTGACTTTAATATAGTTAATCAGCAAAGTGATTGTCAGAACGTACTTAACTAGTGCTCCCTGGATTACGTGGTTGCTGAATAAACTGTACTTGTTTAGTTAAAAGGTAATGACGTACACTATATCCGAAGAATCGACCCATTGGCAAGCGTAATGAATAACCTCAGGTAATTTTGTGTAATTTTATTTAGTTTCATTTGGTTTTAATCGATTTAACCCACATAGTGTTTTCAGTGAGGAAGTCTTCAACGAAGAAGTATTCAAAAATTTCATCGAGGCCTACGTAAGTATAAAATAATCAACATCAGCCTAATATGCCATTCTAATTGCTATAATTTAGACCCCTACGGAAGCGGATTTAAACCGCAAGCTAAACAATGAGCAGTTGAGGGAATTGTGCTTGCGTGTTCCTTGTCGTGTGGACATGTGGAAGTGGAATAATGTACAGGACTACGTTGAACGTTTTGAACGCGAGGGTCGTTTACAAAATAAAAGTAGGCGCGATGCTCTTAAATTGCTGGCGAAAGCTGTCAATCGGCACAAGAAGACTGAAGTTTATACGGACGTGGCAATAAAGAAAGGGAGAGAAGTAGAATGGCGTCAGCGAAAGAAGGATATGCTGATGAGGCTGGATTTATGGGAGTATGAGCGAGAACAGGCGAGCAAACCATCATTGGAGGCAGGAGAACGAGTAACTTTGCGGGCTCTCCAGCATGATGGCGCAAATATCACCTCATCCATTAATGAGGATCTCTTTGAACATTATATAAACATAGGATCAGAATCTGTGTCGTATGGCACACAGTCCGTAATAGATATTAATAGTGAAAATGTTTGTCCCAATTCAGATATTCCTTATTCTGCCGCTTCCGATTATGATGAATTCAACCGCCGTATTCCATTGACCTCGACGCAGTCTCAAGATAAAGTAATGACCTCGACGCAAGCTCAAGATATATATTAAGGCTTTTTTCAACAAAATGTCTACTACATATTATTCTTAAGATATTAAGTTATTAAACTTGATTTTTTATCTAGTTTAGAAATCATATTTGTTAATTCTGTTTCTTTATTGTTATTTTACATTGTTAGTGTAGAGAAGACAGCATGCTGTATTAATTTATAGTAGCAATAAAAATTAATATATGTATTTTATAAGATTCTCAGGGTCTTATCTTTAGTTTTTGGTTATTACATATTTAATAATGTTGCCTTTTCCCTTTTTATGATTCAAGTTTATATATTAAGTACATACGCTTTCGAATCTATTTGAATTAAGTTCCTTGTTATTGGTTGAACTTATTATGATGTATCAAATAAATTGACCTTCATTAAATATATCGAGTACATGCCTATTTGCGTCTCATATATGTAAATCGTATATTTATTAATTAGTCACACTATTTTGCTAAAAATATCGTGCCCTGTTTAGATCCAAAACGGGCGAAGAAAACTTATGAACTTATGGAGCTCCAAGAGTCAAATTTTATAGGTTGAAGAACGTCCTCCATGGCACTAGTATACACTGCATAACATTCAACTACGACTGCTACAACAGACATGACAAAATCTGCAAATATCATCAATAAAGATGGGACGAAGAGCAACTGAATTCCAAGGATATCTATCTATCAAAATACCAGAAATAGGTTGATATATGTGGTGGACAAATATGAGCAGCAGCTGAGATGTTCAGTGGGGTTCTGCATAACAATTACGTGTACATTTTTCTGATTTTCCATAATTAAGTGTGAGAGATAGAGAAACACCTTTGTACACAGTCTATGTGGCAAAATTTAATCAGCATAATATTTGTAGTTATTTTAATTCACTCCATTCTGGTCGAGCCATTCTTCCAAAAGGTGAAAATTGTATTGGTATTTCCCACCAGATGTGAAATGAGTGTCTGCTAATGCTGCAAACGGCGAAACTACGGATACAGACTAAGCAAAATTATATCATATTAGAGGCAAAAGTGTAGCGACCAAAATAGGCCCGGACGCCATTTAAGAGTGACTGCAAATACCTTTAACACTTGGAATAAAAATGTCTGGCTTGCACATATCCTACTCCAATTACTGCTATTTATATAAAATTATTAGAAATTTCCTCGGACTACGTCAAAACATCTTTAGCCGAATTCAGATAAGATTTGGCATCATAAGGTCCCCGGTTTGGCCCGACAGTACCGCAAATTATTAAGCTCTACACTGTTACCGGTACCGGTGGTGAGCCACAACTGCAGACATCTCCGGGCCAGATTAAAGTCGCCGATTGACATTGAATGAAGAAAGAATACCAAAATATAGATGTTGAAGATATTAAAGGGTCCATTGTAATGAGGAAGATTCGGCAGAAGATTATTTTGGTCACAATGTTATGGGCTAATTATGCTATCCAGCTCATATACTAGAATTAAATGCACTATTCCATCATGCGGATTATATTCATACATGCTTCCCCACACTGTGAGACGTCACATATCAATAATCGAGTGTTAATAATGTTTTAGCTGTTCTCTATGATAACCCCCCCCCCCCCCACATCGCTTGACGTCAAAAACAATAATCGAGTTTTAATAATATTGTAGCTGTTCTCTAGGATTAAGTTCGTATTTCCCCCACACTCTGTGACCTCACAAAACAATAATTGAGCGATAATAATGTTGTAGCAGTTCTCCATGGCTATGTTCGTGTTTCCCTCAAACTGTGTGATGTCACATAACAATAATCGATTATTAAGGTGTTCTCCTAGGCTCTGTTGTTCTATGTAACCTTTTTATAGTAGTACTCTGCTTTCAAGGCTCCTCTCGAAAGAACGTTAAGGTTGCCAATCAACGTTATGCCTCAAAGTATGCTCTCAACAACTTCACTAATATGGAATCAATAATGACTTATGACTTATAGCATAAGTATGAATGCAGTTACAGGATCAGCGCATTTTTAATGTTCTACGTCCATAATTAGAAATAAATATTTATTCATGTTTACTTTTTTTAGTATTGTACTAGAATAATTAAAAGGCTGTTCGCCGCAACATTACATTATCTAACATAAAAATCGATTAAAAATAACAAATTAAAAAAATTTTTACACAATTTTCTTATATCTAAAATGATATTTACTTTTAACGTCCATATGTATAAATTTTAGCAATAAAATGCAACTTTCATTTTCGTATCATAATTAAAAATCATTAAAATCAATTGTTTAACATTAAAATCTATTTAAAATATTCAGACAACCCGAAAGCATGAAGCCGGTTTAACAGGATGTCGAGAATGTGTTCAAACCCTTGATTGCACGTCTTTATTAGCAACCCACATCAGCTCCAATTTTTTTATTTATAATGGAATCGAGGGATATTTGCCATTTATCCAAATGAAAATAAATCGGACACGTTAGTAGAGCTCATAATTAATAATCACCCATACCTTGAACAATTATATAAATATAATTATGTCTTGTTACAAAAATATAAATCCTATCATTATAAAGAGCCAAAGCAGCGACCAGCTACTACACTTTTGGTCTCAATTTATTATGCATTATGTACTTTTGCTCGCCTGAAAACCATGCCATTTTCACCGACACTCTTCCGTCAAAACTCCAGTCAATGTAGTTCCATGGGATTTCATGTGCCCACTAATGCCGGCATATTGCGCAAATTCCCTGCCGCATATTTTACAATCGTATCTCTTTTTCTCCTCGTGTATTTGTTTGTGCTGACGCAAGGTTTTTTTGGTGGTGAAAGCTTTACCACAAATATTGCACACCTTGTCCCTTAAATTTAAATGTATTTTCATGTGTTCGTTTAATCTACTCCTTTCGTGGAAGGATTTCTTGCAAATTGTACATTGGTGGCTGGGAGGTTTATTCTCATGTCGTCGCATATGATTCCTAAATAGACTCGGAGCACGAAAAGATCGTCCGCAAATTTCGCAAAAATACGGTTTTTCCCCGGTATGGTGACGCATATGGCCCTTCACATCGGTGGTGGTGGCATAACGTTTCCCACACACTTCGCATTCGTATGGATAATCGCGTGTGTGACGCCGCAAGTGCACTTTGTAGTTACCTGAATCTTTAAAGCCATGACTGCATAGGGGACAGGTAAAGGGCATCGAGCCGTCATGTTGAAATTTATGTAGTTTATACTGATCGACACTATTGAAGACTTTCTCGCAAAATTCACACTGAAATGGACCCACGTACGGTTCGAGGAAGCAAATATTTTCATAATATTTGTTTTTTGGTATGAACTCCTCTTTCACACGTTCGCATTGTAATTTAAGGTCTTTCTCTTGCAAGTAAGTGTTCCGTATACAATTTATAATCTCTTGCATTTCATCTACGGTAAACTCTAGATTCATTTTAGTTCTGACAGTTTCCAACATTTCGTCCAAGGCCTCCTGCTGTTGATTCTGAAAACGAAATCCCAAATGTTGAACATCCCACATGCACGGAATGTTTTTATAAATTTCTATTAATTCAATATTTTGCTCATTAGTAAGTCCGGATAGCGGCAATGTCGATTGTTCCTTGACCAATGCCTTGGCAGCCCATAACAACAAAAATAACGTAAGAGTTGGTGTTTAGATGAAAATATATATTATACTTACTTTTTTAGAAGGTTGTTTGCATTTTATGTCCAAGTTCAGAAATGCCAATTTATCATAGTACCATACAGATGTATTATTTCCATTTCTTGAATTGGCAAGTTTCTGACTTCGGAATTTATAGCGCATTCTTTTAATGCGTTGGTGTATGTCTTCAACTTTTAGTCGCAATCCTATTTTCTGATATAGACAATCGGATATTTTTTGGAATGCTTGTTTTCTCTTCTTACGATTCTTTGAATTTGGGTCATTCTCATCCCACAATAATCGCTGCTCTTCATAACAAGCTATGATAGCTAGAGTAATCTTAATTTCACTTGCATCCTTTTCTATTTCGTTACCACCGAGGGGATTCTGAAATAAGTATTGCAGTTTATAATATATTTGGAAATAACTGGTTGGATATATCTTACAGCCACCGAGCTATACACCGTTTCACTGGAATCTGAGTTATTGGTGTCATTGACCTAATAAATATGGTTGATTTTAACCTAATTTTCATATTAAAAATTTAATTCAAACCTACATAATTGATATTGTCATTCATACTATTTTCTTCGTTGTCACTGAAGACTAATTCATCTTTTATCTTCACATCAACTGTATCTGGGAGTTCAGCTGCCACAACTTCTAAAGGTCTCACGTCCAGAGGGTCAGTCAATTGACTTGCAGCCTTGTTCGTTTCCTGGCAATACAATTGATAATTGAACAATGTTATATTTATTCTACAAAACTCACTTTTATCATATCCGAGAATTTATTTTCCTCCACTTCGTCTCCATCACTTTCCTCTGCGGGAAACAAACCATTTTTATCTATTTCCAGTACATAGTCTTTTTCTTCCTCCAGTAGTAGTTCATCGTTTTCCTCCTCTAATGCCAAGCCATCATCGAAATCATGACTATGGTGTACCTCCAGATGTAGCACAAAGTTATTAAATGAAAGAAAAGGTAAACAAGTCTCAGTTGCACAGAAAGTGCAATGGAAGGCGTACACATTTTTGCCCAATTTTATCGCTGTTGATATTTCTCCACATTTTCTAAAGTCTTCACTATTTATTTTAGCAACCTTTGATGGTAGTACCATTATGGGTCTTCGGTGAAAAATATATTTTTAATTTTAATATCCTATTGAACAAAATACGAGTTTTCTCAATATTTTGAAGGTTGAACTCATATACACTGGTATATACTACGAGAAACGAATTAAGCCAAAATATGATGGAATCACGATGAATTTACTTATATGGTGGCTGCAAGGTGAATTTCGTACCTCCGGAATTGTCAAACGTAAGCAATGTGCGACTAAAATAATCGAAATTGAGAGGAATGAAGAAATGTATAGAGCTGCTTAAAGTGGTACAGAAATTATATAAAAAATATTTAATAGTTAAATAGACTTATAGTTTCTTCATAATGCTCAAACTTTACAAAAAAAACAATTAAAAACTCTTATTCACTCAAATCAAAACTCTATTTGCAATTGTTTTGATCGCATTTTTCTTTAATTTCAATTTTGACAGCTACTGAGGGAAAATTGTTTCAAAAAAATTTTTTCTTGCAGCCACCATGTAAGTAAATTCACCTTGCGAGAGGGGAATAGAGGACCTGCGCATGGCGTAATCTTCTATTCTATCATTCTTGGTATGCACCAAGATGAATTTAATTACATTGTGGTTGCAAGCTTGATGCAACGACACAGGTGGTGCAGATAAATTTTGAGAGAACTCAGATCTCGCTTCTGTCAAAATAGTCAGCAGGCGGTTTCCGGAGGCATGAGAATATTTGTAGTAGTGGGCGAAAAATTTCTTTGATGGCTGAAATTTTAGTTTTATAACGGCTGAGATAATCTCGTCACTTGGAACTTTGAAACACTTCACATTTTTTTGCCCCAACTTTTGCGGCATATTACAGAAAATTTGCCCATTTTATTATTTTCACTATATAATAAATAAATAAAATTTATAAACAGCAAAATTTTATGTTTCGATAATTTCAATAAAGCGCGGCAAATTTTTTGGCGGCACCGGTTTTCATAATTTGACAGAACCAAGACCGAAAGAGAACAACAAAACAGAATAGGATACGAAACGTCACTTATCTGCACCACCTGTGTCGTTGCATCAAGGTTGCAAGAAGAAAATTTTTTTATTCAATTTTCCGTCAGTAGCTGTCAAAATTGAAATTAAAGAAAAATGCGATCAAAACAAATATGCAAACAATTGCAAATAGAGTTTTGATTTGAGTGAATAAGAGTTTTTAATTGTTTTTTGTAGAGTTTGAACATTATGAAGATATTATGAGTCTATATAACTATTAAATATATTTTATATAAATTGTGTACCACTTTAAGCAGCTCATATGCATTTTTCCATTTCTCTCCATTTCAGCCAAAGACCAGAGAACACAGAAAGAAAAGTCTTTTTCGCTGCCAGCGTCCGTAGCGGACACACCACGATTCTGAGTGGATTCACCACAATTTTGAGTGGATTCGTGTACAATGTCCGTCTGATTTATTTCGCTGCTTTGCCGTTTGACGTTTAAGTTTCTTTTCTCTGTATTCTCTGACGTATGTGTACAGCGTACTTTTCTTCTATTACTACCTGATTGTCCGCCTTGTATTAGGTTGAAATCAGAGTAGTACAATTAATTCCTTCAATTTTTGATACTACTCTGACTTCAACCCTGATGTGTTGAAGAAATTCGCATTACAAACAAAATAGTGATAGGAATTCAATTAATAATATAATTTTAACGAACAAATTAATAATGGTTTCACCATCAAACCCTGCTTACATAAGCAGCGCAGAGTTCAGAAAATGTGGGGAAATATTAACAGCAGTTAAAACGGCAAAACTTGTTTACGTCTTCAATTGCACTTTCTGTGAAGCTGAAACTTGTTTACCTTTTCTCTCATTTGACAACTTTATGATGCATATGGAGGAGCATCATAATGTTGATTTGATTTTGGATTTAAAGGATGTTGACGAACTAGCAGCACTGGAGGAAGAAAAAGACTATATGCTGGAAATTGTTAAAAATATTTTGCCAGCCCATGAGGCAGCTGATGACACGCAAATCGAGGAAAATAAATTCTCGAATATGATTAAAGTAGGTTTTATGTTATAAATACATATTTAATAATGTTATTTAATTATCAATTGGAATTACAGGAAGGGGAGAATGAAGCTGTTCGTTTGACTGACCCGCTGGAAGTGCGTCCTTTAGAAGTTGTGAAAACTGAACTCAGATATCCAGACAACCCAGATACGGTAGATGTAAAGATAGAAGATGAATTGGTAATCAGTGACAACGAAGAAGATAGTATGAATGAGAATTTGGATTCCGTAGGTTTCATCTAAATTTTTATTATGAAAATTAAATTAAAATTCAAATTATTTTCTTAGGTCGATGATACCGTTAATTCAGACTCCAATGAAACTGAATTTGGCTCGGTGGCTGTAAGATATATACAACCAGTTAATTCTAGATAAATTTAAAACTCCAATACTTTTTTCAGAACCGTTTGCATGACTGCGTAGAAGACAATGATTTATATGAAAACGATATTACTCTTGCTATCATAGCTAATTATGAAGAGCAACGATTATTGTGGGATGGGAATGAACCAAATTCAAAGAATCGTAGGAAGAGACAACAAGCATTCAAAATAATTGCCGAACGCGTAAATAAGAAAATGGGATTGAGCCTAAAAATAGAAAATCTACACCAACGCATTAAAAGAATGCGCTATAAATTCGAAAGTCAGAAATTGGGAAAATCAAAGAATGGAAAAAATACATCGGTCTGGTATTATGATAAATTGGCATTTTTGAACACTGGTATAAAATGTAAACAAAATACTAAAAAAGTAATTATAATGCATATTTTGAAGTAAACAGCAATACATACTTACATTTGTATTATTTTTACAGGATATTAAAGGATTGGGCGACGAAGAATCGGCACTAAGACTAAGCGGTCTTACAGAGGAGCAAACTATGGAATTGATCGAAATTTATGAAACCATACCGTGCCTGTGGGATGTTCAAAATTTGGGATTTCGTTTTCAGAATCAACAGCAGGAAGCCTTGCGCGAAATGTTGGAATCTATCAAAAATAAAATGAATCTGGAGTTTACTGTAAATGAACTGCAAGAGATTATAAATTGCATAAAACACACTTACACGCAAGAGAAAGAACGTAAATTGCAGTGCGAACGCGCGAAAGAAGAATTTATACCAAAATCCATATATTATAAAAATATCTGTTTCCTCGAACCGCACGTGGGTCCATTTCAGTGTGAATTTTGCGAGAAAATCTTCAATAGCGTCGATCAGTATAAACTACATAAATTTCAACATGATGGTTTGCTGCCCTTTGTGTGTCCCGTATGTAATCACGGATTTAAGTGTACCGGTAATTACAAAGTGCACCTGCGGCGTCACACACGCGATTATCCATACGAGTGCGAAGTGTGTGGGAAACGTTATGCCACTTCCACCGATGTAAAGGGTCATATGCGCAATCACACGGGTGAGAAACCATACTTCTGCGATATTTGTGGGCGATCCTTCCGTGCACCAAGCTTTTTTAGGAATCATATGCGACGACATGAGAATAAACCTCCCAGCCACAAATGCGAAATCTGTATGAAAGCCTTTTATGAAAAAAGCAGATTAAATGATCACATGGCCACACATCTTCAGGTGCGTGACAAGGTGTGCAATATTTGTGGCAAAGCTTTCACCACCAAAAAAACCTTGCGACAGCACAAACAAATACACGCGGAGAAAAAGAGATACGATTGTAAAATATGCGGCAGGGAATTTGCTCAATATGCTGGCATTAGTGGGCACATGAAAACGCATGGCACTACTCTGACTGGTGTTTTTACGGAAGAAACTCATTTAATTAAGGGAAGTATGCGGAAAGACAAAAGTACATCATAATTAAGCTGCAAATGATTTACTCCCGCTGGCTCTCGGATGATTCTTAGAGCAGGCCTTACTTTATTTTAATTATGCTTGTAATATTCGAATTGGCAACACTAATAGATTGTATTTGCAAATATTTTAGGATACCATTAATTAATTTGTAAAGTTTTAAATATATTTATGATTTTCTTATTTCCGGAGTTCAGTTTTTCAATTTTTCATTTAAGTATTGGTACTCCAAAACTACCTGTGTTTCTTAGCTCTTTTCCATGAATTCATTGCTTTAAATTAAACAATCTTTTAATTAATAAGTTAAACTTTCTATACAAATTTAGAATCTGGATGATTTTTTTGGATTTTTCGATAATTGTACATCGGTCACACAAAACCCAAAGCAGCTATCATCCAGGAATTGTAGATATATTTCTATTATTTTTGGCTATCATCACAGAAGCAATCGCACTGAATTAGGTATACCACAGAACAGTTGATTTGAATACATGGAACATTAGGGAGTGACAGCTCACAGGGATAAACAAATAAAAAAAAGTATTGGAGCATTCTAACATAGTTTGACCCTATTACGTATTTTCGTTAAAACTGTTTGACATGTTGTTGAGCAGCACTCATATCAGAAGAAGGTGCAGTAACGTCTGGGGAGCCCTTTTTTTGAATTTCCTTCCACACAATTCACATAGGAAAAATAGCAAAAAGTAAGATGTTCTTAAAAAATCATATTTAAAAATAAACTCAAATCCCTTTTGGTGGCATCTGCTGACTATTCCTATTCCATTTTTAAGAGTCGCCTTCATTAAGTATATTCAATTAGTCTTCTTCTATGTGAATTGCATGGGAGCGGTATGCAATTCAAGTCCGGGAAACTGTGTTACTGTATGTAACTCGTTATAATGTTATAGAAACGAGATTTGCTTTCGATCGCGATCCGTTTGGAATAAGAATTTTGTCTTTTCAGACCTATTTCCTCCACGCTTTTTTAAAAATGTATTCATTCGCACTTTAATAAATGGTGACTAACTATCACTCCAAACTGCTACAATTCCATTTAGTTTTTGTTTATAAGTTTAATATCAATTCACATGTTTCCATTGGATTTTCGAGTCGTTGCCCATATTAAGACAAAGTAGATGAACTATCAATGAACACAATAAATGCAACAGAATGACTGCAATGCCGCCCAATTTTCACTGCAAATGCGTCGGAATCCAAACTAAGGCTATTTTAGTATATGTACATGCAAACTTTTCTTTTTAATTATATTTTGAAGCCTTATATTCTTAAAAAATAAATAATTTAATTATAAAATACATTCTTAATGATAATCTATAAAATTGTTTACGTAATATTTGCTGATGTACTGTGTTTTATTTCTTTCCAGTCGTCACATAAGAAAATCAATTATTTACAGTTTCAACTTAGGATGCATAATATTATTAGGCATTCAAAATATTAAATTTAATTCAACAGTTTTCTGCCGCAAAGGCGCCACTCATAGTAGTGCCATGCGATTTCATGTGCCCACTAATGCCGGCATATTGCGCAAATTCTCTTCCGCATATTTTACAATCGTATCTCTTTTTCTCTGCGTGTATTTGTTTATGCTGTCGCAAGGTATTCGCAGTGGTGAATGCTTTACCGCAAACATTGCACACCTTGTCGCGCACATTTCGATGTCGTTTCAAGTGTTCATTTAATCTGCTCTTTTCATAAAAGGCTCTCATGCAAATGCTGCACTTAAGACTGGGGGGTTGCTTTAGATGACGTCGCTTATGGGAGCTGAAGATACTCTGTGTGCGAAAACTATTTCCGCATACTTCACAAAAGTACGGTTTTTCGCCAGTATGAAGCCGCATGTGCCCTTTTATATCGGTGGTGGTGGCATAATGCTTCCCACACACTTGACACTCGAATGGATAATCCCGTGTATGTCGTCGTAGATGCACTTTGTAATTGCCCGAATCGATGAAGCCGTGATTGCATATAGAACAAATGAAAGGTTTCACACCATCATGCTTAAATTTGTGTATCCTGTATTGATCGACGCTATTGAAGTTTTGCTCGCAAAAATCACACTGAAATGGACCCACGTGCGGTTCGAGGAAACAAATATTTTCATAATATATGGATTTTGGTGTAAATTCTTCATTCGCGCGATCGCACTGCAATTTAATGTCTTTCTCGTCCGTGTAAATGTGCCGTATGCAATTTATAATCTCTTGCAGTTCATCTAGAGTAAACTCCAGATTCATTTTATTGTTGATAGCCTGTAACATTTTGCTCAAGGTTTCTTGTCGCTGATTCTGAAAGCGGTATCCCGTGTGTTCCACATCCCAGAGACATGGAAAGCTCTTATAAATTTCTATTAACTCAATTGTTTGGACGTCAGTTAAGCCGGATATTGGAAGCGTTGCTTTTTCATTAGAAAATTCAAGGACATCCTGTAAATACGAGAAAAGTATAGTGTAGTATGGTTAAGTACATACAATTAAACATTTATATTTACGCTTTTATTAGAGTTGTCGCCTATTTGGACCGGGTTCAGAAATGCCAATTTATCATAGTACCATAAAGATGTATTATGTCCTTTGTTTATTTTTTGTGTGCGAATTTTATGGCGCATTCTCTTAATACGTTGTTGTATATTTTCCAATTTTAAATGCAGTCCCAGTTGCTCATTTAAGTTGCTCGTAATTTGTTTTATAGCTTCTCGTCGCTTCTTGCGATTCTTCCCATTTGGGTCGTCCTCGTCCCACAGTAAGCGTTGCTCTCTATAACTATCTATAATGGCCAGAGTAATGCCTTTTTTATTCAAACATTCTTGTGTGTTTCTGTCGCCGGGCTATAATAAACATAAGAAATAAGATTTATTTCCACATCACACTCATATTAACCTACATCCATATCACTCTCTGATTCTCCCGACGTTTCGTTCGAGTCTTTGTTGGGTTTCTTGCTTGTCTAATAAATACAGTGTTGCTGGTTTAGTATAATACCTGTTAAGAAAGTTGTTGGGGGCTTACGTAGTCCACTTTTTCATTCAAATTATCAACTTCATGGTCACTGAAATTTAATTTATCCTTTATATTTTCATCCGTCGATTTTGGAAATTCAGATGCCAGATCTATTAACGGAGTTTCATCCAATGGGCCATTTAAAAAAGGTGTAACGTCATTTTTCTACAATTTAATAGTACAATCGAACAATGTTATACATATGAAGTTCCAATAGCAATATTACCTTTATACCATACGTGTGAGAGGATGGCGTTACTTCTTCGAACACTTTTGCTGGTCTTTTTTTAGTAGAATTCTTTTTCTTCACCATTGAGCCGCAATCTTTATTAGTTTCTGCTAAAAAAGCTTCGTCTTCGTGTAGTGTGTGTTCTTCATCCAATCCAAGATCTAATTCCTGACTATGCAGTTCCTCCATATGCAGCATGAAGTTCTCAAATGACTGGAGAGGTAAACAATCTTCTACTGCACAGAAAGTGCAATGGAAGGCGTACACATTTTTTGCCACTTTTACTGCTGCTGATATTTCTCCACATTTTCTAAAACCAATGCTCTTTATTGTAATATTACTTGATGGTAATGCCATTTTATTTAATAACATTACTTAAATTTATAATTTGTTTATGTTCGAAATACGGGTCTTATCCCTACTCATCTAAACCATGATACAATGCAATAGGTGGTAGTGTAAGCATTCTAATTGGTCTTAAATTTCCTAATCAGATGTAATGATGGTTATGGTACTTAAAAGGTGAAATCACTTTAGAGAACAAAACAAATTTGGCCAAAAACACCGTCCTCGACTATATTATATTCTCTACTATTTGGAACAGCTGATTTTGATATTAGTTTAATATCGAAGCATTCATCAAACATTTTTTAATTCCATTTTCCCTTTGAAATCTAGCTTCTTTTAAGCTTCATAAATTTTGAGAAGCTGCTTAGTGCGCTTTCATATTGACTAATTATTATTTTCATGTTTCCACACCACTCTCCCCCCGCATACCGCGCGGTGACCATTTTCATTATTATTATTATCTATGGCTATAGTGCGTTTCGTGCACCAATTTGATCTTTTGTGCGAAGCCATTGTTTAACCGTTCATATTGAGGATCTTATTGACGAAGATACATTTTTCTTATTTCTCCTTGTGGTGTCACACCATTACTAGCAAAAGTCCCATCTCTCTGCCCCCCCGAGTGTGTGTCAAATTTAAAAACATACAAAATATGACTTTCTTTACAATCGATTAATTGTGCCCACTCCTCTGTGGAGTCACATCATTACTAGCAAAATTCCCATCTCTAGCAAAAACCACTTACTGTGAATGTGCGCTGGAGAGCTCTGCGGCATTGCAAATCTGGTGAAAATTTTTATTGGGTTCACTTTGTTTATACACGGTACAATTTGTATTCCAATCAAATGGATTTTCCAGTGCAATTTATTAAGTAGTTATTTCAGATAAACAAGATGGTACTAGACTTTCGGAAATGTGGAGTTATATCAGCAGCGTTTAATGTGGACAAAAATGTGTACGCCTTCAGTTGTACTTTCTGTGCGGAGGAGTATTGCTTACCCTTTTTTTCGTTTGAGAGCTTCATGCAACATATTGAAAACCAGCATAGTCCTGAATTCGATGTGGGTCTGGGATTGAAAGAGAATGACGGCGGAAAACTTAAAGATGATCGGAAAGTTTTAGAAGAAATTAAAAATGAAAGCTTCTCAGCACTGGAGACAGAACCAACCACAGACATTAATTTCTTTGGGATAATGAAGGTAAGGTACTTGGCTGTTCTTGTAGTTGATAGTGTTGAAGAAATTACAATTTGTTTGCTAGGAAAGTAAATTGCCACCACATAGTTCTACAGACCCATTAGATGAACCCTCGTCAAATAGTAAGCCTACTGAAAAAACGGTCGAAGTAAAAGTAGAGTCCGAACTAAACATATCTGACGATGAAGATGATAGTTTGAGTGGCCATTTGGATTCTGTAGGTTATTTCAATCTTCTTACTAATCGAATTAAACTACTATAAACGAACTGTTTTTATTAGAGCAACGACAACTTCAAAACGGACACCAACGAATCTGAAGATAGCTCCATAGCTGTAAGTTATATTCATCCAGATTTCCTATAGAAAAATTACCAATTTTACAACTTTGTATAGACTGATGCTGAGGCGAATGAAACAGAAATACTCTTAAATGATAAAGAAATTACGCTCTCCATTATTGGCTGTTATGAAGAGCAACGTTTACTTTGGGATGAGAGCGAACCACATGCGAGGAACCGGAAAAAACGAAAAGAAGCATTCAAAATTATTTCCGACCGCGTAAAAATCGAAATAGGTGTGCGACTTAAAGCGGAAAATGTACGGGAACGCATTAGAAGAATGCGTTGTAAATTCCGTAGTCAGAAGCTGGCAAAGTCCAAAAATCCAAATTATGCACCCCTATGGTATTTTGAGAAATTACAGTTTCTAAATGAGAGTGTAAAATGCAACCAGCGAAACAAAATTGTAACTTACTTTCACCTATAAAGCCACATGTACGTACTCACTTTTTGAATTTACAGGCTGCCAAGGCACTGGCCATCGAAAATCCTTCATTACCACTATCCGGTCTAACCCATGAGCAAAATCTTGAACTAATAGAAATTTACAAAAGCAAGCCATGCCTCTGGGATGTGGAACACATTGGTTATCGTTTCCAGAATCAGCGGCAGGACGCCTTAGAGGATATGCTGCAGACTATAAAAACTAAAATTGATTTGGAACTCACGGAAGATGAACTGCACGAGAAAATAAATTGCATACAGTTTGCATGCACTCAAGAAAAAGACCGTAAATTGAAATGCGAAAGGGAGAAAAAGGATTTTGTACCCAACTGCAAATATTATGAAAATATCTCCTTCCTGGAAGAGCATGTATTTCCATTTAAGTGCCCCTTTTGTGAGATATTATTCAATAGCAATGACACATTTAAGATGCACAAATATAACCATGATGGTGCGATGCCTTTTACCTGTCCTATCTGCAATCGCGGCTTTATGGGTGCAGGAAATTACAAAGTACACTTGCGACGGCACACACGGGATTTTCCTTTCGAGTGCAAAGAATGTGGCAAACGGTTTGCCACCTCCACCGACCTGAAGGTGCATACGCGCAATCATACGGGTGAAAAACCATACTTCTGCGAATTTTGCGGACGCACTTTTCGTACATGGAGTTATTTTGATACACATATGCGTCGCCACCAAAAGCAACCCAGTCGCAAGTGCACAATTTGCATGAGAGCCTTCTACGAAAATAGCTCACTAAAAGAGCACATGCTTACACACCGGAATGTGCGTGACAAGGTATGCAATGTGTGCAATAAAGCATTCACCACTGCAAAATACTTGCGACAGCACAAGCAAATACATGCGGAGAAGAAGAAATACGTTTGCAAAATATGTAGAAAGGACTTTGCGCAATATGCCGGTCTTAGCGGACACATGAAGTCGCATGGCACTACCATGAGCGGTTCTTTTGCGGAAGAGAATACTTGACATAGGTTGGGTAATGGAAAAGGCAAGAAAATCAAAAATATTAAAAAGACCCAGGAGGGCTAGGGCTTAATATTTAATTTTATATATATGTATGATTTTTTGTATTTATCATCAAACGAGACTTATTTACAGTCTATTCAAATTAATTACAGAGTTTTACTTGTGCTTTTCACAGAGCCCTCCTTGGCTGATTACTGGTTAAATAAGTGGTATAAAAGATATAATAATCTTAGTCCTGTAAATATATAACTGTTATACTAATTACTATCGAGCGTACCGACTTGGTAGCAAAGCAAAGTAATTAAAATTTGTATATTTCCAAATTTGTGTATATACGGCCGATAGCGGGTTGCCTTCACAGATTCTGTGATTAGGCCACATAAGTAGAGGCGTTTCTCGATTTAACGATCATCAGCTTTGCCAGCATATTTCGTTAAATCGAGTTTTTCGTTAAATCGAGTACTATGATAATAAGGCAATTATTGTGATTAATTTGATGAAAATAGCAATAAGTAGAATTTTTGAACTTTTTGTTAAAAAGAAAAATGAGCTAACATAAAAAAATAAGAAATCTATTCATATTCATTGATAGATTCCAAGATTTTCATTTAAAAAATTTATTTATATATGTTTGTTTCATTGGCATGCTGATGTTATTTTGAACTGCAACTTCTAGCAGCTCTGTCAACACCGCCAACTTTGCAGGATCAATGTTCATTTGCCTGGCCCATTGAATGCACTTTTCAAAACAGTGCATAGCGTCTACGTGTTTAATTTTCGCAACTTCGTATTGTACACTGTCTTCACTCTCATCTTCAACGTCGTCGAAATCATATGCGGGAGTCTGTTGAACCCATCCATTTAAGTCGAATGCTGACAATTCCACCTACAAATTATTAGAAAAAGTTAAAACATTCTGAATAAGACGAATTTAAGAATTCATTACATATGGGAAAATTGAAATTAACAATCTAACACCGTTTTTCGTTGCTGAAATATCCTCATCTAGAATTAATAAATCCGATAGAGGTAGATTGTCTTCTTCATCGTAATCATCAAAAATGCCAAGAAGTTTTTTCCAACAATTGGCTAACGCTGATTCAGAAACAGATTTCCATCCTGAGACTAAAGCTGTCGCAGCATCTTATAGAGTAAACGATTTCAAAAAAGCAGTAACATCTCGCTCCTTAGTTGCAAAAATTCTCGATAGAAGGCTGTTTTTGTAGTAAAGTTTCAGCAACCGAATTGCATTTTGGTCCATAGGCTGAAGAAGTGGTGTTACATTTGATGGCATGTAAAGGACCCAAATTTTTCCATCGACTGTTTCTTTAACCAATTCGTTAGCCGGCGGGTGACATGTTGCATTATCCAAAATCAATAATGCTTTCAACGGTAAATTTTTCCCATTTAGAAAATGTTCCACTTTAAATATAGTCACATGTATAATAGCATTCATATGTATAAAACCTTGTGCGGCATTCATATTGTTACGAAATTGCCCGCTTGACAATTTACTCTGCTACAAAATTGCCCTCCTGACAATTCCTCTAACTCTCTGTACTCGGACTCGTACCGCTGGATTGTGTAGTAATCAAACAATCGCTGGTTAAATTAAAATAATTAGCATTATTTAATTATTGCTATTTACACATTTAATATTAGGCTTAAAGTTTACTTAGTTATGATTTGCACTTTATTTAACACTTTATTTAATAAGTAATTTCATCACTTTGCACAATTACAAATACTGCTGCTTTGATTATAATGCTAGATGCACACACTTTTACGGTCTCTGATCTACTGTATTCCACTTTGAACAGTCTTGTCGCTTTTATAGTTTTCGAATGGTTGGAGTCGAAAATTCTACGCTATTCTCGTATTTTCTAGAAGCTTCTATCCACTTCGACAGAAGTCGAGAATATTCTTTTTGATATTACCGACGGATGGTTCTTGAATAAGCTTTTATTCGAATAGTTCGCATCTTGACTCACAGGGGGCACTCATTCTCCAGATTCTCCAGATGGGATCCTAAAAGTATGCAATCCCTTTTCACTGAGCTATCACGTTTCAATATGTATAAAACCTGAGGAACAAAATTTTCGAAAAACCACTTTTTGAATATGACAGACGTCATCCATGCATTACATGAAGAAGATTAATCAACAGGTACAGCTTTGTTGCGAAATGCTCGAGGACTTTTAGCTTTTCCTATTAAAAAGAGCTTAATTTTCTTTGTGCCACTAGCATTGCTGCACAAAAGAACGGTTACTCTTTCCTTTGACACTTTCCTCCCTGGGGCATTTCTTTCCCCGCAGTGTACATACGTTTTATCGGGTAGATTCTTCCAAAACAGTCCGGTTTCATCGGCATTCAAAATTGCATCTTTTGATAATCCGAACTGCAAAACTACTTCTTGAAAATTTTTTTTTGAATGGTTCAACCGCCGCTACATCGGACGAAAGCTTTTCACCACATTGCTTCAAGAGCCGTACACCGAATCTTTTTTTGAATCGTGTCAGCCACCCATGGCTAGCATTAAAACTTCCTCCATAAATTTTTTGGTGAATTACCTTCGCCTTATGTTGTAGCATTGATTCTGTTATAGGAATATGGCAGTCCCGCTGTTTAAGAAATCACTCGTATAGTTTTTTTTCCATTCTTGGAAATTCCCCACTTTTAAACGTATTTCGGTTTTTATGCAAGTTGATTCCATCTGCATGCCTCAAAATATTCTCTTTAGCTTTTGAAATTGTTGACACAGTAGAAGACTTCAAATTGAATGTCTTGGAAAGTTCGGAAACATGTGGTCCTTTATTATATTGATGAATAATTTTTAATTTTTCATTAACACTAGGTCTCTTTCTTGCACTCATTTTTAACTTTGCATGCGCACGCGTCAAACAAAACCGATCAGCTATGAAATACTAAATACATACGTAAAATTACAAAATTTCGTAGCTTTGGTGTTTGCCCTCAGTAGCAAATGTAACTGTTTATTAACGTTTTTTCCCCCTCTGTTTCTCTTTAAATAAGACACACTTGTGCATGAATACGCACATATTAATAGCACATAGTATGTACATATAAATTTTCTATGGAGACAGAGTAATTTTGTATGTTGTTCGTTAAACTGAGTACTGCCGAATTTTGTTTGTTCGTTATAAAAGGTACTCAATGGAATGACTTTGACTGTTCCTTAAATGCTTTATTCGTAGAATCGAATGATCGTTAAATCGAGAAACGCCTGTAAGTACATTTTTGTATATATTGAAACGTGATAGCTCAGTGAAAAGGGATTGCATACTTTTAGGATCCCATCTGGAGAATGAGTGCCACCTGTGAGTCAAGATGCGAACTATTCGATTAAATGCTTATTCAAGAACCATCTGCCGGTAATATCAAAAAGAATATTCTCGACTTCTGTCGAAATGGATCGAAAATTCTAGAAAGTACGAGAATGGCGTAGAAGTTTCTACACCAACCATTCGAAAACTATAAAAGCGACAAGACTGTTCAAAGTCGAAGACAGTAGATCAGAGACCGTAAAAGTGCGTACATCTAGCATTATAATCAAAGCAGCAGTATTTGTAATTGTGCAAAGTGATGAAATTACTTATTAAATAAAGTGACTAATGGTTTGTGAAATAAAGTGCAAATAATAACTAAGTAAACTTTAAGCCTAATATTAAATGTGTAAATAGCAATAATTAAATAAAGCTAATTATTTTAATTTAACCAGCGATTGTTTGATTACTACACAATTCAGTGGTACGAGTCCGAGTACAGAGAGTTAGAGAAATTGTCAGGAGGGCAATTTTGTAACAGAGTAAATTGTCAAGAGGGCAATTTCGTAACAATATCATTGGTTGGTTACTTAATTCGGAAGAGAATAATATATGGATTCTCTGATATAAATATATGCATTGCATACTTTTAGGCTCAAAAATATAAAAACACTCAGCAAAGTAGATAAACCTGGTCAATCATAAATGTCAAACGCTCAAAGGATTTAGAATCTCTAAATAGACTGAGTATATGTTCCGTATTTAGTGTCCTAACGGGTATTCACGGTAGTAGGCTGGGGATTTCCTCTAACGACTTTTGCAGGAGTTGCATGGACGAGGAGGAGCAAGAGTCCATTGAACACCTGTTATGCATGTGTCCAGCATTGTCCAGAAGGAGGCGCACTTTCTGGAAAAAGATTAGCTCCAAATGGCTGGATCTTTGATAGGGTTTGGAACTTGTTTCATGCGGTATCACAAGGAGTCAAAGATGGCCTAAGTACGCCCTTCTGGTGACCGCTTTACCTATATACCTATTGTATATTACACCTTAATTAATTATGTACCCAAGGATGGAATTGAGTATTAGCATCTAGGGCCTTCGACTCGAAAGAAAAGGAAACTCCATAAAGAAACTGTAGTTGAAAACAAATATGTGATTCATCTATCTTACTTTCCACAGCAAACAACTTTTTACGACTCCAATCCGCAGCAAAGTTGGAGCACATTTTAGCCCAAAATAAAATTTTCATATATAAACAAGATATTGGTTTTCAAAGCCCAGGTCACCTTTCCAGTATTTAGGATAAGTTCTCCCATCATCGTTTATGCCTAATAGTATGAGAGAAAGAGACACCATCACTAATGACCTATTTCTAGTGTATAATAGCATTCGAAAAGGGGATTGCTACAGATATAATTTGAATGTAACGTTCGTGACCCCAATATGTATGCAGAAAAATGCAAAGTAAAGGTTACTTCTATACCCATAACAAAATTATCAAAGCCCAAAGGAAAATTATAAGTGCCAAATCTTAATAATACAAAGGGACTAAGAATCCCAATTGGGTTATGGTCGTGTGCAATTGTCGTTTTTCCAATTAGGTTATTTTGTTAAATGTTTGTAGTATTTTTAAAACATTCCCAAAGAATGTAAACTCAAATTGAACATCAACCGGCAACGAGAAAAATACTTCTCTGTCGACGCTGATCCTTATTTATGTAACAACAAAAATGGTTAACACTAACCTATTGAAACGTGATAGCTCAGTGAAAAGGGATTGCATACTTTTAGGATCCCATCTGGAGAATGAGTGCCCCCTGTGAGTCAAGATGCGAACTATTCGAATAAAAGCTTATTCAAGAACCATCTGCCGGTAATATCAAAAAGAATATTCTCGACTTCTGTCGAAGAGGAACGAAGCTTCTAGAATATACGAGAATAGCGTGGAAGTTTCTACACCAACCATTCGAAAACTATAAAAGCGACAAGACTGTTCAAAGTCGAGGACAGTAGATCAGAGATCGTAAAAGTGTATACATCAGGCATTTTAATCTAAGCAGCAGTATTAGCAGTATTTGTAATTTTGCAAAGTGATGAAATTCATTATTAAATAAAGTGATGAAATTACTTATTAAATAAAGTGACTAATGGTTTGTGAAATAAAGTGCAAATAATAACTAAGTAAACTTTAAGCCTAATATTAAATGTGTGAATAGCAATAATTAAATAAAGCTAATTATTTAAATTTAACCGGCGATTGTTTGATTACTACACAATCTAGTGGTACGAGTCCGAGTACAGAGAGTTAGAGAAATTGTCAGGAGGGCAATTTTGTAACAGAGTAAATTTTCAAGAGGGCAATTTCGTAACAATTGGTGTCAGAAGTGGGATTGTGTATCTGTAATAAACAATGGTTAAATTCGAAAAACTGAGATTGGAGCAGCTCAAGAAGGAGCTTGAGCGTTTAAATTTGCAAACACAAGGGCTTAAAGCGGAGCTGCAGGTGAGACTAAGAAGCGCTTTAGAGGAGCAGGGTATAGACGTCGATGAGCATGAATTCCAGTGTGAAGAGCCAACGACATATCGCCACGAAGAAACACCACAAGAACCTAACACGGGTAACTTTGACATGAGCGCACTTATCAGGATAATGCAATCCTTTAAACAGGATATGCAGCAGTTACATCAAAGTTCTCAAGCAGCCGAAGAGAGAATGCAGCAGAGAGATGAGAAGATGCAGCAGCAGTTACAACAAAATTCTCAAGCAGCCGATGAGAAGATGCAGTTGCGATTACAGCAAAATGCACAAGCTGTCAAAGAGGATGTTAAAGAACAGTTGGAACAGCAGCTACAGAAAAGCGATGACAAGTTGCAGCAGCGGTTAGAGCAGAGTGAAACACGACTTGCTCTATTAGCGGAACAAAACTCACAGCAGATGAAAGAAATGTCTGATATGGTAGACAGGAAGGTTTGTGAAATTGAGACACGGCAGGAATCGTTCGAAAAATCTGTAGTACAAAGGCAGAACGAATTTACGCAACAAATAGAGCAAAGTATTCACCTACTACAGGAAGGTGCATTGCCTGTGCCAGCTTTATCCTCTATAAAACTAAAGCCTCCTACCTATGATGGAACCACAACATTTAGTGTCTTCAGAATGCAGTTTGAGACTACCGCTAGCACAAATGGTTGGAGTGCTCGCGAAAAAGTGGCTGCATTAACCGTTTCATTGAAAGGTGCTGCCGCTGATGTGCTTCAAACTATCTCAGAAAGTGAGCGAGACTGCTATGAAAGCTTGATGAATGCCGTTCAGCGCAAGTATGGTAGTGAGCACCGGAAGCAGATGTACCAAGTAGAGCGAACGAACACGAGTACAGAAGAGTGGTGAGTCTCTACAACAGTTTGCGGCGGAAGTGGAACGGTTGGCTCATCTTGCCTACCCAGGAGAGATCACTGAGAGGTGTATGATGGACACCTTCGTATATGGCATTCGCGATACGGAGATAAAGCGTTCTGCAATAACTAATCCGAAAACTACATATATGGAGACAGTTGCTAGCGCTTTATTATCAGAGACAGCAGCATTGGTGTGTCGGTCAGAATGCACAGCCCGTCAGATAAGAGTCTCGAGAACAGCCAAAGTTTCACGGGCAAATGCTTTACCTGCGGTGATATGGGGCACATGGCTCGTGATTGTCAGTTGAGATCGAAACGGTATGCAACACACGCTCCGGTAAGATTGCCAAAGCAAGACAAAGTCCGAATTAGGGAATCGGAAAAGATTGTCAAGCCGGGAAATGAACGGACTCCCACAACTGATGGCCCAAGAATCTTCGTTTCTCAGATGGCGCGGAAAAATAACAGCCTAACTGTCAACAGTGTAATAAGCGGAAGAAAAGTTGTGGTAACATTGGATACGGGGGCATCACATTCCATAATCAGAAGGGATCTCGTTCGGGGAATCGAGCCGCTTCAGGGAATAAGTTTGCGTACGGCAACTGGAGATGATGCACCGGTACTTGGAAAAGTTACACGGAAAATCACTATCGGTACCACAACAATGAAGCACGAGTTTATAGTTGCGGATATTGTGGATGAAGTAATCTTAGGTGTGGATTTCATGATTCGGAATGGATTCACACTAGATTTTAAAAGCCGAGTACTGAAATATGCGAGCACCGAAATACCGTTATTTATAGGTGATGATAAGTATGGAGTTGTTAAACAAGCCAATATATCGCGACGGACAAAAATCGCACCCAAGTCAGAGGCATTTATACGGGCCAAAATGGGTGGAGATGTTGGGAAGCATATGAGCCGAATCGTACCAGAAAAAGTAGTGAATATTTCAAATACCGCTGAAACCATAGCGAAAACGAAGGTAAGGTGCCAGAGAATTTCAGCAATTGTAAACTGTGAGAGACAACCGCGAGTCACGAAAAGCAAGATACGAGCTAATAAAAAGGTACCCGACGATCTAGCGAAAGAATGGTCTAAAGAGTCATCTACAGTACTTCCATGCAGCAATTGTATACCTAAAAAACGAGGACAGTTGAATGAAATTCATGGAAACAGCAGAAATCGTACGTAACTGATGAGTGATAAAAGGAAAGCGAGATATGATGTACGAGTAAACTCTAAGGGATTTCAGGAAGGGCAACTAGTTATGCTTCATAATCCGCAAAGAAAAAGTGGATTATCGCCAAAACTGCAAACACACTGGGAAGGACCTTATAAGGCGATAAAACGGATCAACGATGTTAGATACCGCATCCAGTGGACGAGAAATGTCAGGAGCAAAATGAAAGTCGTTCATTTAGAGAGGCTATCTCCTTATAAAGGTTGCAGTACTATCCTTGTTCGGGACGAACAAGTTTAAGCGGAGGGCAGTGAAACGTGATTGCATATCAGTGAAACGGTATTGCATACTTTTAGGATCCCATCTGGAGAATGAGTGCCCCCTGTGAGTCAAGATGCGAACTATTCGAATAAAAGCTTATTCAAGAACCATCTGTCGGTAATATCAAAAAGAATATTCTCGACTTCTGTCGAAGAGGATAGAAGCTTCTAGAAAATACGAGAAAAGCGTGGAAGTTTCTACCTCAACCATTCGAAAACTATAAAAGCGACAAGACTGTTCAAAGTGGAATACAGTAGATCAGAGACCGTAAAAGTGTGTGCATCTAGCATTATAATCAAAGCAGCAGTATTTGTAATTGTGCAAAGTGATGAAATTACTTATTAAAGAAAGTGACTAATGGTTTGTTAAATAAAGTGCAAATAATAACTAAGTAAACTTTAAGCCTAATATTAAATGTGTAAATAGCAATAATTAAATAAAGCTAATTATTTAAATTTAACCAGTGATTGTTTGATTACTACACAATCCAGTGGTACGAGTCCGAGTACAGAGAGTTAGAGAAATTGTCAGGAGGGCAATTTTGTAACAGAGTAAATTGTCAAGAGGGCAATTTCGTAACAATATATATATATATATATATATATATATATATATATATATATATATATATATATATATATATATATATATATATATACATATATATATATATATATATATATATATATATATATATACACACATATTTTATATATATATATATATATATATATATATATATATATATATATATGTGGCGACACCACTACCCCCACCTAGTTGACGGGTACGCCGACGCAAGCAGGCGTTAGTTCCGCGCGCCACCTATTAACACGCTGTCGCTGTCGCACAGCGTGTTTATGGGTAAACAGAAACTAGCCTGTGTTGGCTGCGGAGCAACACACTTCGTGTTTCCGGCTTTTCGATTCGTTCTCTTCCGTTCGCGGCGCCGGAGCTGTGCGCACGTTCTCATTTTCTGTGCTGAAGCTAGTGTGGAGTTTTATAGAGCGTTTTGTGAAATTAAAATTTATATTAAATGCTGGACTTAACAAAATTCCTAGAAATTTGCAGAAACGAATTTTATATTATGTATACGATACAACAAATACGTCGTAGTATATTTTAAATTTAATAAATTAAAATAAGAATTTCATTTTATTTCTTTCTCTTATATTATTGGATACGCTACACCCGAGCGTAACCCAAATTGGTGACCCCGACGTGATCGAAACACGCGCCCCATACAGGGGTATAAAACGCATAGGATGCTCCACTCGCCAACAGCCTCAGGACCGGCGCCGCCGGCACCACCTCAGCAGCCGCCGACTCGAGCAACGTACGCTCCACACCAGCAGCCACAACCACCGCACGTGCATGCGCAGGCACAGCTGGCCATGCCCACGCCCATCGCAAATACCCACTAAAGCATCAAACGGCAACTCAACGACTGCTCCTGCTCCAGCTCAAGGTGCTGGTACTGCCACTGGCGCGAACCTTCAGCACTCAAACAGTTATAGTGGCAGCAGTGCTCGCTATAATACGTATTTTAATTCCAACGCCGGCGGTACTTCCGCCTCCACCTCCACCTTCCTTGCGTTTCAAATCATCGACGCATTCGTCAAATCGCCAAAATCCGACGCCAACAAACCATAGTCGGAATTCGTCTGCCTCTTGGGACAAGATACAAATTGCAGACGCAAATGCGTATACTGCCACTCCTACATCCACATCACCGACATGCCCACGTCCCTCACGCATTCCAACGGCTCTGAAATGTCCACAGAAATCGCCTGTGCAAAATTCGCCCCAATACAATCACACACACACGAACACAGCCACACACACACGAACACGGCCCCTTCAATTCTCACACATGCACACGCACACATTTCTCTTTGTTTAAGCAAATTTTTTGAAAATTTGCCCTTCGACAAACGACCGCGCCAAGGAGTCATCTGAGGAGTCAACCACCGCCCCGCTCAGGGGACCAACCTTCACCACAGCCGGGGAGTCGACCGACGAAACGGGTATCGTTCTCCGCGCCGATCACTGGGGGAGGAATACCTGTGGCGACACCACTACCCCCACCCAGTTGTCGGGTATGCCAACGCAAGCAGGCGCTAGTTCCGCGCGCCATCTATTAACACGCTGTCGCTGTCGCACAGTGTGTTTATGGGAAAACCGGAACTAGCCTGTGTTGGCTGCGGAGCAACACACTTCGTGTTTCCGGCTTTTCGATTCGTTCTCTTCCGTTCGCGGCGCCGGAGCTGTGCGCACGTTCTCATTTTCTGTGCTGAAGCTAGTGTGGAGTTTTATAGAGCGTTTTGTGAAATTAAAATTTATATTAAATGCTGGACTTAACAAAATTCCTAGAAATTTGCAGAAACGAATTTTATATTATGTATACGATACAACAAATACGTCGTAGTATATTTTAAATTTAATAAATTAAAATAAGAATTTCATTTTATTTCTTTCTCTTATATTATTGGATGCGCTACACCCGAGCGTAACCCAAATATATATATATATATGTATATATATATATACTTATATATATATATATAAAGGGTGTTTCAAAAGAAACGCTACAAAAGTATCGATAGTGACAGCAAACGACGCAATATTTTTTCCCTCTCTTTTGACATTTCTCTTCAGTAAGGTTTGGCATTTCATCATGCAAAGATATACGAGCCAACAACGGGTCGAAATTATTAATATTTACTACCGAAATTCGGAGTCAGTCGCTTCAACTTTAAGAGCGTTACGTCCAATTTATGGTCGTCATAATCGTCCTAGCGGATCAACAATTGAGCGTCTAGTGGAAAAATTTGAATCCACAGGCACAGTACAAAATGTTCCCGTGCCAGTGAGATAAAGAAGTGCCCGTAGTGTCGAGAATATTGCTGCCGCTGAGGCTTCAGTTCAAGAAAGCCCAAATATGTCTCTCACACGTCGTTCTCAAGCGTTGGGCATCTCTGTGACGTCGTTGTGGCGAATTTTGCGAAAAGATCTTGTCCTACATCCTTACAAGATCAAATTGACGCAAGAACTGAAGCCGCTTGACCACCAGAAGCGTCGTATGTTCGTGAATTGGGCTGAGCAACAACTTGAAAATGATTCGGATTTTTATCGGAAAATCATCTTAAGCGATGAGGCTCATTTCTGGCTGAATGGCTTCGTCAATAAGGAAAATATGCGTTATTGTTTAGACAACAATCCACACGTACTCCATGAGTCATCATTGCATCCCGAAAAAATTACGGTTTGGTGCGGTTTATGGGCCGGCGGCGTCATTGGGCCGTACTTCTTCTGTGATGATCAAGACCGGCACATTACTGTGAATGCGAATCGCTACCGTTCAATGATAACCGAATATTTTTGGCCCCAATTGGATAATATGGACTTGGAGGACATGTGGTTCCAACAGGACGGCGCCACAAGCCACACAGCGAATGCCACAATCAATTTACTGCCAACCAAGTTTGGTGAACGTGTTATCTCACGAAATGGCCCAGTCGATTGGCCGCCTCGGACCTGCGATTTGACGCCGTTAGATTTGTGGGGCTACGTCAAGTCTATGGTCTATGCCAACAAGCCAGCGACGATTGATGAACTTCGTACGAATATCGAACGTGAAATTGCAGCAGTATCGGCCGATTTATGCTTGAAAACCGTTGAAAATTGGGTTCAGCGTCTGGACTACTGCAAGCGTGCCCATGGTGGCCATGCAAAAGAAATCGAGTTCCATACATAATGGCATCGAACGTACTTTCACAGGAATAAAGAATTTCATTGATATCTAAAACCGGTTTTGTTTTATTTAAATTTATATACGAGGTGTGATGAAAAAAGAACCGTTATTGAGTGATCAAAAAATAAAGTATTTATTTATTCATCAACAACTATCTTGTCCCCTTTAAAGTAATTCCCCTCAGACAAAATACACTTATGCCAGCATTTTTTTCAATCCTCGAAACACTTCTGAAACGCTTTTTTTGGTATCGCCTACAGCTCCTGTTTCGATTTTTCTTTTATCTCCTCAATCGTAGCAAAACGCTTTCCTTGCATCGGTGTCTTCAGTTTTGGAAAGAGGAAAAAGTCAGCGGGGGCCAAGTCCGGTGAATACGGTGGTTGAGGCTTGATAACGGTTTTGTTTTTAGCCAAAAACAGCTCCTAAGCGATGTCCATGCGACGTTGTTTTTGCTCAAAATTTAGCAATTTTGGAACAATCTTCGTTTCATGCCTAAAACATCCGTAAAAATTGCTTGGCATGAGCCGAACGATATGCCAACATCATCAGCAACCTCTCTGATAGTGATTCGACGATTATCCAAACTCATTTTCTTCACTGCGTCAATGTTTTCATCGGTTGTTGACGTGCTCGGGCGACCAGGACGAGCATCGTCATTGACATCTTCTCGGCCTTCCTTAAACCGGTTATATCACAATTGAACTTGTGTTC
Source organism: Clusia tigrina (assembly GCA_920105625.2). Lineage (NCBI taxonomy): Eukaryota > Metazoa > Arthropoda > Insecta > Diptera > Clusiidae > Clusia > Clusia tigrina. The sequence goes on from OV050033.1 coordinate 130,794,549, forward strand.
TGCTCATAGTAGACTCGCCAAAGGCCACAGTCAACATTTCAAATGTCCTTGCGCATTTAATTTCATTTTTTACACAAAACTGAATACAGTTTCTTTGATCCATTTTTTTCGAATAGTACAAAATCGAAGAGCACACCGGAACACGACTAACCTTTTTATCTGTCAAACACAAACTGACAATCCAAAATGGTTGGTATTGCCAACATATATAACAGACATGTGTACCAACATAAAAAAAAAAAAATGCGAACATCGAACATACGTAACTCACGAAAAGATGAAAATAACGGTTATCTTTTGATCACACCTCGTATATATATATATATATATATATATATATATATATATATATATATATATAGGGTGGGCCAATTTCAAAGCCAGCCCCTAGGATGATTCTATGGACAATTCTAAGCGACTTTGGTGAAGGAACCATAGGTCTATCTCGATTTTCGAGTCTCCCACTTTCCAATCAATTTTACCGAAAAACTTGTAATTTTTCTCGGAAAATACACGAAAAATAGTTAAAATATGCATGAAACGCCCTCTGGCGGTGGTAAATATAATAGGTAAAAATAAAGATCAGAAATGAATTCTCGACCCCAAAAACCCCCCATATACACATAAAAAAGATAATATAACGATGAATAAAAAATCGAATTTTGAATCAAAATGATGTTATAGGGAAAAAATCATTTTCTGAAAAGTGGGAGACTCGAAAATCGAGATAGTTAATTTTTCGGCTCCATACAAATTGGCCCGCCGAAACAGAGAATGGAAAGTGTTGCATTATTAAGAACGGGAGACATTATTAGCAAAAGTAGCTGCTTAAATTGAATACTTTCATTACTTAAATAAAGCAATATATTTCTGAAAAAAAAGTTCTTAGAATAATATAACTAAATTGTTTAAATTAATTAAATTTCACCTATTAATACATATATACACCATTTGAAACTAGTTAAAATTATACATTGGTACAAAAAGTCAATAAAATCATAATATTAGAGATAAATTCGATTTAGCGCCTAAATGAGATTCAATTGCTGTTTACATTAATATTGCACTTTCCAGCATTAAATCAAGTTCGACGACGGCTTTCTGCACAAGCACCACTTACAGTAGTACCATGAGACTTCATGTGTCCACTGAGACCGGCAAATTGTGCAAAGTCCTTACTACATATTTTGCATATGTATTTCTTCTTCTCCGCATGTATTTCTTTATGTTGACGCAAGTACTTGGTAGTGGTGAATGCTTTATTGCATACATTGCATACCTTGTCACGCACATTTGAATGTACCTTCATATGTTCTCTTAAATTGTGCGTCTCGTAGAAAGCTTTATCGCAAATTTTGCACTGGTGGCTGCGTGGCTTATTCTGATGGCGTCGACTGTGTGTGTTGAAGAAATTTCGTGTGCGAAACGAACGACCGCATACCTCGCAAAAGTAGGGGTTTTCCCCAGTGTGTTTCCGCTTGTGCACCTTGGCATCCGATGAGGTGGCATACCGTTTCCCACACACGTCACATTCGTAAGGTAAATCCTGTGTGTGTCGTCGCAGGTGCACTTTATAATTGCCCGCGTCCATGAATCCATGATTACAAAGGGGACACGGAAAAGCCTTCAAACCGTCATGCTTAAATTTGTGTACCCTAAATTGATCCACTCCAGTGAAGATTGCCTCGCAAAAAGAGCACTTAAATGGACCCACGTGCGGTTCCAGAAAAGAGATATTTTCATAATATTTGCTACTAGGTTTGAACTCAGTTTTATCAGTTTCGCACTGTAATTTACGGCGTTTCTCTTGTGTCCAAGCGTGCCGTATACGGTTGATTTTTATTTGCAGTTCATTTTGCGTGAAGTCTAAGTTCATTTTCTGTTTGACATCCTGCAACATTCCATCCAAGGCATGTTGCCGTTGATTCGTAAAGCGATATCCAATATGCTGTATATCCCAGAGACACGAACAGCATTTATAAATTTCTATTAACTGGAGATTTTGCTCCTCGGTAAGACCAAATAGTGGCAATGCGGGTTCTTCCTTGGGCAACGTTTTATTAACAACCTGTAAATTTAAGAAGCGAGTAGGAAATGATCGGTGTGTGTATTTAACAACATGAATAATAATTACTTTTTTCTTTATCCTCATTTTAATCTCTTTACATTTTATGCTCGATTCTAGAAAATGCAATTTGTTGTAATACCAAAGAGGCGTGTATTTCGCACACTTCGACATAGCCAGCTTCTGGCTGCGGAATTTATTACGCATTCTCTTAATGCGTTCGCGTATATTTTCCACCTTTAGCCGCACGCCCATTTGCGTATGTACGCAGTCGGAAATTTTTTGTAAAGCTTCTTGTCGTTTCCTGCTATTCTTTGCAAATGGATGATTCTCATCCCAGAGTAAACGTTGCTCTTCATAACTATTTATTATGGTCAGTGTGACGTCTTTTTCATTAGTGTTTTTATTTCCTTCATTGTCATCAATCTACAAAAATTATGGATTTTTTCCATTCATATAAACGGGAAATTGCAGTGAACTTACATCGCTCTCTGAATTCTCCACGATTTGATTAGTATCCGAGTTATTGAAGTCATTGATCTAGAAAATACATTGAAGATGGCATATTTTAATTTGGGTGTGGTTAATTAGAAAATTAAGAAAACTTACACATTCCAAAATGTCATTCGTACTATCAATTTCATAATCACCGATTATCGAATCGTTTTCAATCTTCAATTCAATGGTGTCATCAATAGGCAGTAAATTTAACTGTGTCTCATCCAGAGGGTCAATAAAATCGGGTAAAGTCAACAGCTCACTTTCCTGACCAATAAATTGTGATTTGTTTAATATTATTTGTATAATACGACATGTACTTTACCTCTGTTATAATCGAGAGAGTTTTAATTTCCAGTGGCGTTGCTTTACTTCCCTCCTCGGGTAACAACACATCGGAGTTTTCATCCAGCTGTGTTGATTCCTCATCATCAACTTCATCATCTCCATCATCATCATCATCATCATCATCATCATCATCATCATCATCATCATCGTCGTTCTCTGAGCTATCATCAAAATCGAAATGATGTTCTTCTTCTATGTGAAGCATAAAATTGTCAAACGACAAAAAAGGTAAACAAGTCTCAGCTACACAGAAAGTGCAATTGAAAGCGTAAATATTTTTATCCAACTTTACTGCTGCTGTTACTTCCCCACATTTTCTAAAGCCTTTACTGTTTATGTCATTAGCAATTGACGGTGATACCATTTTGAGTGTTTACATAAACAATTTTCTAATTTATTAATTAAATTTTCAAAACCGTTTGTAGGAAATTAACCAATTAAAATATATCTGGACACACTCCATACTAGAGCGAGGAATTATAAATTGTCGCTATTAAAGATGAGCAATATAGGCAATCGATAATTTTTCAGAGATGCGCATTCAGAGAGGAGGAAACGGCCGGTTTTTAGCGGGAACAGAACGGAATGATGTGAAAGTAGAAACAAAGAGTATAAATCAATACCGTATACTATAAAATAGTATGTGTTTTTGAAATGAAAGAACGCAATTTGGCGAAAATTGTCAATATTGAAAATAATACAAAATTCTAGAATCGAAATAATACAAAATTCTGAAATCAAAATATTCATTTTTGAACATTTTAGTTGAGAAGCCAAAAACAGTTCCTTTCGGTAATATTATTGTCGGTTACTTTGGTAGTGGCTGTAAGCAGGTTAATCTTAGTACCAAAACATCCGGCTTCCTATAAATTATTGTTCTTTTCTAAAGAAATTTTTCTTCAGTAAATGTTTAAACGTAGCTGCGAATATTTTTTTCTTTTTTTATAAACAAATATGTTTTTGTTGGTTTTCTCAAAATTTAAAGGATTATGTTTCCAAATTTTTTTCTTCCATTATGACTATTAGCTTTAACTACTGTATATGTATATTTATATATTATTTATTATATTTAACTATTTTCCATTTGTAGCTTTGTTTTTAAATATATTTCAAACATATATAGGGCCTGTTCAAATGAAATCACCACCAGGATCACCGGAAGCAAAGATGCAGAAACACAAGCTGAAGCAGTGGTGGATAAAACGGAAGAAGGAGATGATCTAACTTTCGAGGAGTTCGAATTATATTCAGATTTAAAATAAGTTCGCCAAATATGTGAAGTCAGGGAATAGGAGGGGCTTGGAAGAAGTTTCGAACAAGTCAAATGAAGTGTGTGAAGAAACGAGCATACTACATAAAAACCATAAGTAATTTACAAAGTAAATTAGATAATGCTATTGCAGAGCTAAAGAAAACTAAAAAAGTATTGGCTAAAAGCAGTATACCAAGCAGCAATGCCTCTCCTGCTGCAGTATCATTTGCACAAAGAGGTATTCTCTAAATGCTCAAAAAGTGGTGAAAAATATCCACTATAGATCCAATTCCGCATATAAATTAATGGGAGATGACTGACTTTGGATTCCAAATGGCAGCTGTGAGAACATTAAAACGCTGGAGACCAGTAACTATTGTTCACACTGGCATTGATCCAATTGTCATGGATAACCTCCAAAAGCAGGTGGGTATTATGACAGAAACAGAGCGAATTGTTGTTCTTTTATTGGATGAAATGCAGATTCGTTCTGATTTGTCATACAATATCCATACTGATCAAATTGATGGATTTGAAGATTGCAGAGGAAATTGGAGAGCTAACAGAATAGCTGAAAAATGCCTAGTATTTATGGTGAAAGGTCTTTTAATAGGTTGGAAGTATGTGGTCAGCTACTATGCCACAGGACAATCTGTTAAATGTGCTAATTTAAAGAAAATGCTCAAATCAGTTTTAAACTCACTTTTTAATGTGCAGCTCCGAGTTAAAGCGATTATATGCGAACAGGGTAGCGCCAATTTGGGAATTAAATATTTTTGTTTTAAATATTGAGATGAAATCATATATTTCTTATATGATTACTGCCATCTATTTAAATCCATCCGAAATGCATGTTTTAAATATTATGTGCAAGCAGCTAACGGAATAGTTAGCAAAAAAGTGCTAATCTGTATCCATGAAGAGGATAAAAATAATATGAATTTTAAATTGTGCCCAAAGCTGACTACTCGTCATGTATATCCTGCTAATTTTGACAAGATGCATGTTCGGCGTCTTTGTGGACATAGAGGGTGCGTTTGACAATGCTACTTTCGACAGTATGTGCGGCTCTGCTAGGCGGCATGGCGTAGACCGGGTCCTAGTAAACTGGATACGTTCAATGCTGGCCCAGAGAATCATAACGGTGCGGGCAGAGGAAGATTTGCTGGTGTTGTCTGGGGTTAATAGAGGCTGTCCCCAAGGTGGGGTACTGTCTCCATTGCTCTGGTGCATGGTAATCGATCCCCTGCTTAACGCCATTAATGACTCGGGGGTATACGCTCAGGCATATGCGGATGATGTTGGCTGTCTTGTGACAGCTCCATCCCTTATGATTGTCTGCAGAAGGGTGCAGAGAACTCTGGATATGATTGACACTTGGTGCAGTGCGAATGGGCTATCGGCTAATCCTGTCAAGACTGGTATTGTCCTCTTTACCAGAAGGAGAAAGCTTGATGGACTTATTCTGCCTACACTGAAAGGAGTCACTATCCAGCTATCCAAGGAAATCAAATATCTTGGAGTCATCCTTGATAACAAACTTCTTTGGAAAACACATGTCGAACTGAAGACATCCAAAGCACTGTCAGTTTTTTGGCAGTGTAAGGGTATATTTGGTAAGACATGGGGTCTTTCCCCTAGTAAGGTCCTATGGATCTATACAGCTATGGTAAGACCTATTATCACCTATGCATCGATGGTTTGGATGAGCAGACTCTCTCTTGTAGGGGTCAAAAAAACTCTATCAAAACTACAACGTGCTGTGGCCATATGTTGTACCGGAGCATTTCCGACTACTCCAGGCCCGGCACTTGATGCTTTGGTGAATCTCCCGCCACTAGATGTCTTCATCCGCGGAGAGGCCATTAAGGCCATCTGCAGAGTGAAACATAGTGGCCACTGGTATGGGGTGTGCTCGATGTGGGACGACGGCGCAGGCACTGACATCGATTCTGCAATCCTGTCTATGCCCCCGGACTCCATGTCGTCAATCGTCATACTAGAAAAGCGGTACAATGTGTTGCTGCCAGAGGCTCGTTCATGGTTAGATCCCGAGAACGAGCCCGGCAAACACTGCTGCCGTATTTTCACTGATGGCTCCAGGACTGAAGAAGGTTCAGGTTCTGGTGTCTTCGTGGAATCCTGTGGGACCCGTCGGTTCTTTGCCCTTGGTCTGCATGCGTCTGTGTTTCAGGTGGAGGTGTATGCGATACTTGAGGCGATGGACTTTGTTGTGGAAAACAGGTGGAAAGGCAAATCTATTTGTGTCTGCAGTGACAGCCAAGCTGCGCTCATGGCCTTGGATAGTCCGACCACCACTTCCACGATAGTCAGGTCCTGCAAATCCAGGCTAAACTGTGTTGGAAAACATAATAGTCTGACGTTGACTTGGGTCCCGGGACACGCTGGCATTGCGGGTAACGAGACCTCTGACTCCTTGGCCAGGATGGGCTCCGAGGCTGTTTTTATTGGCCCTGAGCCTGTTCTGCCACTCCCTTCCGCTGCCATCAAAGCCACTGCAAACAAGTGGGTTGTTTCGACCCACAAGCGAGCATGGCGGGCTGAGAGAGGCTGCGGATGGACGAAAATTATGCTACCTGCTATCTCTGACCGATGGTCACGGTTCCTTCTATCTTTAGGTAGGAGGGACTGCAGGCTGTTGGTTGTCGTGATGACAGGGCACTTTCTATGGGCTAGGCACATGGAAAGGATTGGCATATCAGACAGTGCGCTGTGCCCAGCCTGTGGAGAGGAAGACGAGACGGCGGACCATTTTCTTTGCGTCTGCCCTGCCTTTGCTCGAATCAGGTTCGGGATTTTTGGCACTGATGTGCTGAGGAGTAACCAACTTGGCTCCTTGGCACCACAGGATCTACTTCTACTTCTTCGGAGGTCGGGTAGATTTAAAACAGAGTAAAAGGGAACCTTAAGTGCAGTACAATGGATATATACTCTGTCTGAGTGCTGCGCTTACTAGATTGTTCCGACAAAAAAAAAAAAAAAAAAAAAAAAAAAAAAATGTTCGACTAGCAGTACAAGTGATGATGTTGCCGAAGCAATTGAAATGTGCGATAATATGGAGCTATTTACAGATTGTTACACAAAAGCGTGTGTGAATCCAACAAAAATTATGCTTTCGGTGTTTTGAATAGTAAAAATCTTAAAGATAAGAATCCACTTCGCAGAGGATTTATTATTATTATTAACAGGCTAAAAGAACACCGCGACCCAAGAGATCTATTGTGCAGCCTCGTACCCAACTAAAACAGTCCTAGACTATTTATAAATCTCGTAACTGCTGTGGGCTTAATTTTAACTAGGTGATTTGGAGATAAGAACCCACTGCCTAGATAGTTATGTCTGCGTCTTGCCACCGCTGGGCAAGTGCATAGAATATGTTCTGCTGTTTCTTGCTCCTCTTGACAGAGTCGGCAGGAATCGTCTTCTACCACGCCTATTTTTTTCAGATGGTAATTTAGTCTACAATGTCCTGTTAAAAGTTCAGTATAGAGTTTGATATCATTTCTGCTGAGGTAAAGAAGCATCTACCCTGATGTGTTCAGGATCAATGAGTAGTCTCGACTGCCGCATGCCTCTGGGCTCTCCAGTAGTTTAGAAGACTTCGTTTTTCCTGTTCGCACAACGAGTTATTTGTGAAGGTACTGTTTACCCCATAGAAGGGTTCTGGACCTATGAAGGCAGTGCCTGAGCCTCTTTTTGCCAAAGAGTCCCCCATTTCGTTGCCCTCATGTCCCTCATGTCCCGGCACCCACATTAGCGTAACAGAGTTTCTCGCAGCTAGGGTATTGAGAGGTTTAGAGCATTCCCAGACCAGCTTTGATTGGAATGAGAAGTTTATTAATGATTTCAGAGCTGCATGGCTATCCGAGAGTATGCATATTTTGGTTTTGCGTGTACCCCTGCGTAGACATTCTCTAGCACATAACTCTAAGGCGTGGACCTCCGCCTGAAAAATGGAAGCTGTTTTTCCCATTGCAATTGCTTTTTGGAAATTTGGCCCTACAATTCCAGCTCCAGCAGTGCCATCTTCCATTTTGGATCCATTTGTATACCACAACTGTGAGCCCTGTTTTATTATTATTTCATTGTTTCTCCAAGCTGAACGGTCACTGATGATCACTTTGATGTGCTTGGAAAAGTCTAATTTTCTGCCCATCTTGTCGAAGACCATGAGGCACGGAGAGTTCCCGACAGTGTCCAGAATCTTTGCGTGTCCCGAAAGGTTGCCTTCTTTAAGATAGGCTAGATTAGGAAGCCTTAGGGCCGCGCTGGCCACCATCCTATTAACTACAAGGTGTAGAGGAGTCAGTCCGGTGATCATTCCCAAAGGCACGCTCTCATTGCTCACGTCACAATCAAACAGGCTATAGGGTGAATCTTGTTAAGGGTCATCTGAGCCGCAGAGGATTTAAACGCGTTGCACGTAAAGAACGCGATGTCCTAAATTCATTCATTGAATTATTAAAAAGTGCAGTGTTACCACTTGGAATTAATGTAAAGTGCATCAATGGCACTATCCTCACTATTACAGGAATGATGATGCTGCCTGAAAATAATAAATATATATTTACAATTGTTCCCTTAGGAGATCAAAATACATGAGTGGAAGGATTATTTTAGGCTGCAATATTTGTCTCAAATCGGCACGGTTAATCCTACTGAATTGATTTGATATTAAGATATCCTGAGTCCAAAAGGACAGATGGCCTAACTTAAAATGTCTCTAACTTCTAAACGATGCGTCCGAGACCTATCAAAAGCAAATTTCAAATGCAGATTCCTTCTAAAATGGAAAAAATATTCAGGACCATGTTTCCGCAAATCCTTTAGATTTTTTCTCCAAATATATATATATTTTTTTTGGTTTAAGGGGGTAACAAAATGTCTACCGCATCGTCAAAGGGGTCGTCACTCCAATGGTATGTGGAGTTCGCATCCACTAAAAATCTTTCTCGGACTTTCTCCCACCCTGGGACCGCGTATACATGCCTTCAGGGTGGTGTCCCTCTCTAAACCAGTGAAAGGTTACCGGCTAGATACCTGCGTCCTGGTACCGTTTTTTGGCACGTAAAATGCGCTCGACATAGGTGGCAATCAATTGCCAGTTTTCTGGACTCTCCAGCATTTTGTCCACTATGGTATCGGTGCTAAGGTGTCCTAGCCTGTCTTCGAGGACTTGGCGATTTTCTTTCCATATTTGGCACACGAAGAAAGTGTGGGTTGCGTCATCGATGGGCGTGTCGCCGGAAATGCAATCTTGGCTTTCTGCTTTTTTCATGTTGCAGAGAATGCTGGAACTATCGGCAGGTTTCTGCTAAAACTCAATTGCCTAAACCAATAAAATCGCTTTTTCCAATATTTTCGTGAAATATTTGTCGATTTTGAGCAACTCTCGCATCAACACACATCAATGATTTTTACGCCAAGATTTTTTGTAGTTTTGTTTAATTGAGTGCTATAATTTTTGAACTTAAAAAAATGATTGGTGCTATTAAAGAATAATATGAATATTGTTTTGGTATTAAATAAAACACATTTATTTAATACTTAAATTAAGTTTATGTTAATTAGTTTTATTCAGGTGTTTTCAGTTTGACCAAAAAAGAATAAGAAGGGACGAATAAAGAAGAAAAATAATAAACACACAGTTGTATATTTTCATACTTGCAACCGCTTGTGTTGCCAACTATAATAAATATCAGGGCTACTTAGGGTTACCCTATACAACATCCCCTTCTTTTATTCGGGAACATAGTCTTTTAAATAAGAAGGAGGATTTATTTTTCTACCTTTTTTAGAAATACTTTCCGAGGATCCAGCCATATTTTTATTTAATTCATCTTGTGTATGGGCTGTATTCTCGTTTACATTAGGATTTTCAATATTAAAATTTTCAACTACTTCAGTAGGTTCGTTACAATTATAATTTTCAATATTTTTATTGATGTAAATTTCATTTGAGTGATCGTGATTTTGATGCTGTTTAATCACAGCAGGCACAAGATGCCATCGGTTTCTACGGTATCTGCCTTGTTCAGTTTCTACCAGATAAGACCGAGGATATTTTAATTTTCCGATGACCTCATTTTTATAAATCGAGCAAGGTAATTTAGCATCCCCAAAAATCGTTGGACCTCTACTTTACAGGTGGGTCTCGGGAATTTTTGTATTGCCTCGACGCGTTCGGGATCAACAGAAATACCATCCTTGGACAACACATATCCCAGATATGTAACCTTTTCAACTCCAAAAACTGATTTAGTCTTATTTATGGTGATGCCTTCTTGAGATAAACGTTCTAAAACTAATCGTAGCGATTTATCATGCGCCTGCTTAGTATCACCGTAAATAAGTATATCATCAATGTGAATAAGCACGTTTTCTATATTTGTTAGTATTTGACTAAATTTCGTTACAAAATATTCTGGAGCACAGGAAATCCCGAAGGGTAATCTTTTAAATATGAATCTGCCAAACGGACATATGAAACAAGTCAAATGCTGACTTTCTTCATTTAATTTAATTTGGTAAAACCCTTTATTGCAATCAACTTTAGAGAAATAATTTGAACTTTTTATTCTCGCCAGCTTCATCTCGACTTTATCAATTGGAAAATAAGGACGCATTACAGCCTTGTTAAGATGTGTGTAATCTACACAAATACGAATTTTGTTTTTTTCTTTGGGTACCACCACAATCGGGCTTACCCATTCGGTGACCTCTTGGATGGGTTCAACAATTTTTAATTTTACCAACCGATCCAATTCTATTATAAGTCTTGGTAAGAGGGGGATAGCTACGTTTCGTGGTACTGATTGAACAAACGGTTCATAATTAGGTTTGAGTCTTATTTTTACGTCACCTCGGAAATCGCCTAAGTCGTTAAACAAACTTGGAAAATCTTTTAACAATATCTCATACTCGTTGCCTTCATTTGCGAAAAAACAATTACTTGGAGGATATAAAACTTTTAGTTTACGAATAGCATTTAAACCCAAAAGGGGTATTTTTAATCCCTCCACCAAATAACATTTAAACTTGTTCACATTCTCAGCATACTTGAGTGTGAGTTCAACGTTTCCTACCACTTTTAGGAGGTTTCCATCCGCGCCCTTTATTTTGGGATAATTATCCATGATGCTTGCTTTTTGCAGCAAACTAGAAGGTATTTTGAATTCTGAAGGTAAACACACACAATCTGCCCCAGTATCCACCAAGAACTGAACTTCATAATTAAGCTCCTCTGCAAAACATTTAACCTGCCATGATTCTTTCCCCTCACTGGAGACATTGCCTATAAAAAACTCATCCTGGCTGTCTGTGCACCCACTATGATTATTCAGCCCAAGATCACGATCACTCTTACAAAGCGCAACAGTATGACTATTATTTTTCTGAAAAAATTTTACATTGTTTTTTGTTCTAATGTTACTACTATTAGTACTACGAAAGTTATTTTGCCTACACATTTTTTTATAATGTCCTACCTTCCGGCACCCATTGCATACCGCCTCACGTGCCGGACACTGCTGACGATTATGTTGACCATATCTTTCGCCTCTTCCGTCTCTCGCAAAGTTCACAGATATTTCATCTCGAATAGCCTTTGTTTGCTTGGACTGAATCTCCGCCTGTCTGGCACAATCAACAGCTAGTTTCAACGTCAGATCTGACCTCATTTGCAATTGTTCACTAACCTTGACATTTTGCATCCCAACGACTATGCGGTCTCTAATGAGTTGTTCCTTCAAGGAGTCAAAATTGCAATTTTCTGCAAGAGCATGCAAATCTGCTATAAACTCATCTACAGGTTCTCCTGGTCTCTGAGTTCGAGAATTGAACTTAAATCTTTCAAAGATAATATTTTTCTGAGGCAGGAAATATTTATCCAGCGCATTCAGCAGCTCTGCTAAAGTTTTCGGCTGTGTCCCAATTTGCAACAAAATCTCTTCGCTTTTTTCACCCATGCAATACAAGCACGTATCAATTTTCACTTTTTCATCCGTATTAGCACTCTATTTTGAGACTGTGGAGTACCTTTCAAAACGCTTGCGCCATACAGACTACTTTTCAGGTTGTTGAACATTAAATTCTTCTGGAGGACTCAAATTATTTGGTGCCATCATGACCACGGTTTCTTTGGTTGCCACCGTCATCTTTAACTTTTGCTGCTCGTTTAATTTTCTTGGTTATGATCACGTTTTTTTCCACAAAATGGCTGTCACCATCCACAGTTACATTAAAGACTTAACAAAGCTTTTTTTTTTTTTTTTTTTGCTTTGTCACTATTCAACTTTAATAAATAATAATAATAATAATAATAAATAATAATAATAATAATAAATAATAAAGAAAAAAAATAATAAACACACAGTTGTATATTTTCATACTTGCAACCGCTTGTGTTGCCAACTATAATAAATATCAGGGCTACTTGGGGTTACCCTATACAACAAATATTATAAACAATTATATGTTTATGAAAAGAATATATAAAAGTATATTGAAGAACTCCAGTCGCAATGCAAACTATATCAGTGCAATGCAAGGGGCTGAATTCAGGAACGAATTAGCTTATGGAATATTTGATTTCACAACATATATTTTGCAAATGAATTTCTTCTTCTCCGTGTGTATGTCGCAGGTTAATAACAGTGGTGAATGCCTTATCACAAATATTACAACCTTGTCCCGGACATTTAAATCTTTCTTCAAGTGTTCCTTTAATCGGTGTTTTTCATAGAATGCTTTCATGCAAATTGTGCACTTGTGAGTTGGGGGTTATTCTCATGTCGTCGCATATGAGTGCGGAAGTAACTGCGGTTACTGCCAAAAAATCCGCAAATTTTGCAAAAGTATGGTTTTTCATCGGTATGGGTGCGCATATGGCATTTAAGTTCGGTGCTGGTAGGGTCTTTTTTCCCCCTCCTCACACTCATAAGGATAGTCGCGTGTATGGCGCCGCAAGTGTACTTTGGACTCCATGAAACCATGATCGCACAGTGGGCATATGAAAGGCATCAAACCATCATGGCTAAATTTGAGTATCTTGAATGGATCCAAGCCACTAAAGGTTTCCTCACAAAAAGGGCACTTAAACTGGCCCACGTGCGGTTCGAGGAAAGATAAATTTTCATAATATTTGCAGCATGGTTTAAAATCTTCTATTCTCTCGAATTGCAATTTTATATTTCAATTTATATTCTATTTTGCAGTTAATTTTGCGTCAAATCTAAACCTATATCCTCTAACATTTGTTTCAAGGCGCCTTGTCGTTCATTCTGGAAAAGATAACCAATATGTTGCACATCCCAGAGACATGGCAAACCTTTATAAATTTCGATTAATTCAAGATTTTGTTCATATGAAAGATCGGAAAGAGGCAACGATGTTTTTTCGTTGGCTATCCCTTTGCACCCTACACAAATTCAAGAAATAATTCCGTGTATATATGAGTGGCTAGTTGAAAACAAGGATTGTATTTACTATTAATTTCCTCGTTTTATAGTGTATGGACGTATTTAAAAATTTGATTTTATCGTAATACCATGGCGCCGTGAAATTTCTACCCTTCGGCTTGGCGACCTCTTTGCTGTGAAATTCAACACTGAATTTATCACGCAATCTCCTAATTCGAAAGCTAATATTTTCCACTTTTAGTCGCACGCCTAGATCCTTATTTAAGCTGTTCGAAATTTATTTCCAAGCTTCCTGTCGCCATTTGTAGTAATTTCTATTGGGATGACTCTTATCCCAAAGTACGAGGTGTTTTTCATATTCAGATATAAGAGCCAAACTAGTGGTTTGATCACTTGCTCCAGTAAAGGCTTTGTTGTCAAGGTCACCCGTCTGTAAGAAATACTTCAATTATAAATTCATGTAGACATAATAATGATTAACTCACATCCGTATCTGAATCTTTCTCCGTGTTATAATCTGTGTTAGAGTTATTATCATTCTAAGAAATATGTTGAAGTTTATTATAACTTGAGAAATTAATAGGTATATCATTGTGACTTTCGCAGTCTAAATTAGCCTCCATACATTTTCTTCGTAGTCACTGATGATTAATTCATCCTCCTCTTTCACTTCATACTTTGTTGGAATTTCAGCAACCATAATAGTTGGCGGTGGTACGTTTAACGGGTTGACTGAATTATGAATGTTCTGCCAAACAAATTTATAATTCAAAAAATATTTTCCAATTATATGAGCACCCAACAACTTGGACTTCCATTGAGGCATCCGTTACTTCACTTACGTCTATGCCTAAACCGACATCTTGATCAATATCCGTTAGAATTTTTTTGTTGTTCCCGCAAGAGTAGTTCACCATCCTTCTTTAAATACACGCTAGCTTCTTACTGTAAGATATGTTGTTCCTCCATAAGCACCACGAAGCCATCAAAGGAAGAACAAGTTAGACGAGTGGCAGCTGCACAGAAAGTGCAACTGAAGACGTACGCATTTTGCCAACAAAGATTTGTGTTGATATTTCCCCACATTTTGTAAACTGTTTATTCATATGTATAATTAATTGTGGAAAGTTAACGCGTACAATGAATTCATTAAAATACAAATACATATATATTTATATATTTCTGCTTAAAAGCACTTTCGTGATGACCATGCATTCGATAATTTTTCAGTTGTTCAGCTGCGAATAAAATCCAGTAGAAACTGTTGAAAAACGGAACCGATAAATTGCTGCTCGCTGGCGAAAATCACGAAACGGAACAACAGAATTAAATGACCGGGAAGACAGTATATATTATGCATTTGAAGTGATCAAATTTCTATCGGGCGATGTATATTCAGTTTAGGTTAATCTGTGGATTTGTTTGTAAGTAGTTTTTATTACTTCGCCAAACGAAACTGTTAGTAGCTTACATGCTATTATAGTAGTGCTTCTATTAACAGTTTCGCTGTAACAATTTTCGTCACTAATTTCAAAGCCCTGGTTTTTATTGTTCCAATCTTAACAGACAATTTCCATTTCCGTTCCATTTCGATCCATTTCCCTTTTGTTCACTCAGATAACTGCCTTCAGTGATTTTGTTCTTTCACGTTTCCTCCGCTGTCTCAAGCACTCAAAAATTGACCGCCCAAATGTGTGAATATACAAACTAAGGTAGAGAATGTTCATAATATAAGTGCTAAATGGCTTTTGAGTTCCCCATAAGAATGACATATATATTAAATTTAAACGTTTTCTTTATTATACACTTAAATTTTTCTCAACAGCAACTTGGAAAGGTCTGGGATCTATTTTCCAAACATTATTACCCTTAATATAGTAATTAATTAATCAAATTTAGCATAAATTCGTTCGTTTACACTTATTAATTCTAAGTATATATTATGTATATTTATGGAATTAGTGAATAAGTTTAGATACAAATTAATTCTAGCGTAAATTTACGTGAGTTGTTTTTTTTTTTTATTTGACTATAACAATTTGTAAAAAAAAATTTGATATCTCCTTTTCGGTTCGAAGGCAGACTAGAATACAAATTGAAAATACTTCCATCGAGAATAATCGGCAGCTACGTTTACGTTGTAAAATGTTCTTTTGACATTTCCAATACGATATTATATTCAACAATTCTCTTCCGTACTTCAGCATCCACAGCATTCTTATGCGATTTCATATGTCCACTTAGGCCGGAATTTTGTGCAAAAGCTTTACCGCATATTTTGCAAGCGTACTTCTTCTTTTCCGAGTGTATTTGCTTATGCTGTCGCAGAGATGTTGTCGTGGTAAAACCTTTACTACAAATATTGCACACCTTGTCACGGACATTTAAATGTGTCTTCAAATGCTCCTTTAAACGACTTCTTTCATAGAATGCCTTTTCGCAGAATGTGCACTGGTGATTTGGTTGCTCCTGGTGACGTCGCATATGTGAGCTGTAGAAACTCTGCGAACGAAAAGATTGTACACAAATTTCGCATTGAAATGGTTTTTCACCGGTATGGAGTCGCATGTGAGCATTTAGTTCTGTGGAGGTGACATATCGCTTCTCACAGACTCTGCATTTAAATGGTAAATCGCGGGTATGTCTTCGAACGTGCACTTTGTAATTTCCAGAATCCATGAAGCCGTGATCGCACAGCGGACAGGTGAAAGGCATCAAACCGTCATGCTTATATTTGTGTATTCTATATTTATCAGCTCCATTGAAGATGTCCTCGCAAAAAGGACACTTAAATGGACCGACATGCGCATCGAGGAAAGAGACGTATTCATAATATCTGCAGTAGGGTACAAACTCTTCTTTGTCACGCTCATACCGTAATTTGCGATGTTTCTCTTGAGTGCATGCGTAACGTATGCGATTTATTTTTAATTGCAATTCAATCTCCGAGATTTCTATATTCATTTTATTGTTGATAGCCTGCAGCATCTCTGCCAGAGCGTCCTGTCGTTGATTCTGGAAGCGATAACCAATGTGTTGCACATCCCAAAGACACGGAAATGTTTTGTAAATATCTATTAATTGAAGGGTTTGCACATCAGTTAAGCCGGATAATGGCAATGCCGCCGGTTCCTCGTCTCTCAATGCCCTGGCACCCTGAAATTTAAAGGAGTTAGTAAATATATATAATTATGTGTAATATAATTATACTTACTATTAAATTTCGCGGCTTGTATTTGATTTTTGTTTTTAAAAATTCCAATTGTTTATAATACCATAGAGGTGTATAATTTCCACCCCTTGACTTGGCCGCTTCCCGACTTCTCAATGCAACTCGGAATTTGTCCCGCATTTTCCGAATACGCTCACGTATATCATCCATTTTTAAACGCAAACCCAATTCTTTATTTACGCTTTTAGAAATATTTTCGAAAGCTAGTAGATGTTTCCGCCGACTCTTTGCATTTGGCGCCATCGGATCCCAAAGTAAGCGATGCTTTTCATAACTGGCTATTATAGCTAAAGTAATGGTTCTATCGAGTACGCATGGACCAATTTCATTGTCAGGTTCGCCAGTCTGAACGCAATATATAATAATATAATAGTATTAAATTTATAAAAGTATAAATTGAATTTATAATATAAATTGTGTATAACTCACAACCATTGAACTGTCTTCTACTTCGTTGGAATGTGTGCTATTGTTGTCATTGTTCTATTAAAAAATTAGACCTTGTTATTAGAATTTGTGTTCAACTTGATTGCAAATTACATGCTCCAAATTTCCGTTCATATTATCATTATCAGTTTCACTAATAACTAATTCTTCCTCCTCCTTCACATCAATTGTTTTCGGATGCTCTGGACATAAAACACTTAAATTTGACTCATCTAGCGGCACATTCACATGAAGAGCATCCTAAAATGCATATTTTAAACTCAAAAATATTATTAAGCACATTAGAATTCATCAAAACACTCGCTTTTATCAACTCCGAGAATTTCATTTCTTCCAGCGATGTAGTCTCCATTGGCTCCGTCACTAAACAGGTTTCTGGTAAAACATTTTCTTCCTCTTGCGTTATTGGCTCATCAGTCTCCCCCTCTGATCCAAAGTCACCATCAAATTCCAAACAATGAAATTCCTCCATATGCATCATGAAGTTGTCAAAGGAAAAAAAAGGTAAACAAGTACCAGCAGCACAGAAACTGCAACAGAAGCCATAAGCCTGTTTGCCCACTCTTGGTGCTGCTATTATTTCCCCACATTTTTTGAAGCCTTCATTTTTTATATCAGTACCACTTATTGGTAAGGCCATTCTGTGCATTTAGCTGTAAAGTTAATTAATTATTAATTGAACTTATCAAGTTTATTTGTTAGCGATACGACACCTTTCCAGTCTGTTATACCATGAAGAAATTGCAAACTGTGGTGCTACAAGTCCAAAGAGTAGCAGATTTTGTCTACAGAAAGACAGGTCTGCTCTTTTCTGCTTTAGGGAGGTTATGACGATAATGAAATATAACAATAATGAAATTATTACAGAGAGCGTACACCAATGAACACAGTGAGCACTAATAACAGAGACCATAGAGATGGAACACTTAAACGTCAAATTTTCTGACGTTCAAAAAAACTGTCTTTGTTTATCATTAGTTGCCTATATGGATAGGTTTGTTTATCATTGGTTAAGCAGAATTCTGAAGAAAATCAGCCACACTACTACAGTTTTGCACATGAGTAAGTGGGCGCAAAAAAAGTAATTTCTCTGTATTCTCTGCTAATAAGTTGTCCGCAAGCCTACAACAACAATTTCATTAAATTAGATTGTCAGTTGAATTGGTAATTAGGTGAAAAAAATCGCTGTAGACAACCTAAAAAATTAACGAACGTTAAAGAAGAAAATTGATTTTGTACATTGATATTCATAATCACAATGATTATAGTCTTTGGTATGGGTAGCAAAACAGTTGGGGATTCGAGCCCGGACAGCTAGTGCTCCTCTCCCATTGTAAAATAATAATTTAGTTATTAGTTTTCAAGTAATCATTTATTTATTTAACATGATTTTGTTACGATCAGCTGGCTGCTACCTTATTCATCATTGGTGCATCAGATGACTTTTCGGTTTACTGTCTGCATACTCCGGTTGGTAATCTTTATGTAAATATGTATATTTATACGAAATATGTATAAATATGTAAATATGTATATTTATGGGAGAGATTTTATATCATCACTTTTTGTTAATTTTTTTTGGTGTGAGAGGATTAGACAGCTTTTGCGTTGAAAGCTCAGGTTGAGTGGAGGGGAACTTTTAATACGCGAGAGCTGGTCTAATATGGGTGCATGTGTGGGTGGATCGAGTGTTAGTGTGGGGTAAATACGTGAGTGCGAGTTGGTAAGGAAAAGGAGAAGAAAAAGAAAAGTGATGATGAAAGGTTAGTAGCTGTCCTTGAAATGGTTGGTTGACCCACAAAGCACAGCTGTTGCCAGGGGGTATGCTTAGTGGGTAGGACAGAGACGGACGGACAGGTTGTGGATAGGATAGTGAAAAGTAGGGTGTCAGAGGGAGAGCGCTGGGAGTTGAAGTGCCGGAAGCAAATACAGTAAATAGAGAATATGCAACAATCACCCCTGCAGTACTAAAACGTGTTGCAGACCTAGAGGAATCTCATGTTGCAAGAAATCAACCATTTTTGGAAAATATTTAGAAACATTGTTCTTGTGGACCGAAATTGTGGTAGACAAATTAAAGGAACTTGAGTATTTTCGTTTTTAGTCTCTTCGTGTATTTCGATTGTGAAGAATTCAATAATGAAAAAAGTATAAAATACATTTTCTATTATAAAAAAATGCAATTCCCTTTATGATATGACCACCCTCATATTAGCGAAGTACTAGGAGTGCATATTTTTAAGGCATACACAAAATCACAGACCTTCTGATTGGCTGCGGGAATTTAGTGTATCAGTTTCTTTCTATACAACGGTGGAATTTCATGCTTTCGTTTGTGTATGTGTATGTTGAAAATAATACAATTTAAACAGTTATTCTTCATGAATGTAGGTCAACAGAAATCATATGTTTTTGAATTTTTGTTAAAAGAATAATTTTTTCTCATGTGCACAAATTTATACGACAATTATTTTTAAAAAGGGCAGTTATTAGTTTCTATATTACATTTCTTTTTTATATATAAGATAAGCCAAATCACCATGTGAGGTTATTGCCATCGATATGGACTTCAATTAGTCCAAATGTTGATTCTGTTGTTTATTCTAAATTATACCGTTACTTAATTCTATTAAATCTATCTTATATTTAGCCACCAAATTTTGCGAAAAACATAAAAATTATATTTCTTATTAAAAAAAAAGAAAAAAATATCCTCAGTTTACGTTAAAATTCATTTAAATTTTGAAGAAAACATTAAAAAACAAATTTCTTTATAAAGAACAATATTTTCTGGGAGTCGAACTCTGGTCTTCGGGTACCAAGTTCAACGTGCTTACTACCACGACCAAAGAAGCTGACAATCATTCAACTGATTTATAAACAGATTACCAAAGAGACTGTTGGTCAACAGCTGATTTTTTGGCTTCTCAACTAAAATTATCATAAATGAATATTTTGATTTCAGAATTTTGTAATATTTCGATTGTAGAATTTGGTATTATTTTCAATATTGACAATTTTCGCGAAATTGCCTTGTTTCATTTAAAAAACACATACTATTTTATAAAATCTAATACACACTTCACTTTATACGTCCATGAAGCAATAATTGTGGATTATATAATATAGAATTTCTTTCTTTTCAGATTTTTTGAAATTTTTGTACAAATTAATTCATATTTTTGCTGATTCTTGAATTTTTGTTCTATTATTTATAATAATAATAAATAAAATAAAGCCTATTCATATTGAATATGTTGGCCATTCATACAAGGGTAACAGAAAACGAAGACAGCATCTCACTTTTCAACTCACATTTCACAATATTCTCAATTCAACATTATATAATTTCAAATTGTTACATTCCATTTACCGCATGTATATGAATTTTTGTTGTATTTTTGTGTGTTGTGTATAACACAGGGTTGCATTTTAAAAATCTGACCAATTGTATATGTACATCCCCATGCCGCGCTATCACTTGGTTTGTCCAGAAGCTACAATTATTTTGCTGTTTGTTCCTTGAATTTATATGTTTTTGTGGCCTAGGGTTGTATACTCGTATATGTGCCCAAATACAGTAAATAGATCTATTTACTGTATTTGTATGTGCCTCTTTGATTTCATACAACATTTGAGATGTCTGGTTATGTAATTATTTTGAAAATTGACAATTTTCGTGAAATTGCATTATTTCATTTCAAAAATACATTCTATTTATAGAAATTTTTGTAAAAATGGATACATATTTTAGTGATTTTGTAACTTTTGTTACATTATAATAAAAATAAATACAATTTGGTCTTCTTCTATTGGGTGTGTTTGCGATTCATACAAGGGCAGCAGAAACGAAAACAGCATAAAACTTCATGTTTTATAATATTCAATTGGAAATTGAAATTACTCTTTAATTTCAAATTGCCTACACACCTACAGACACAACTGTTTAGAGCATGTATGATTGTTTCGGTTGCTACTTGTATGGGTATTTCGTTAATACAAGGTTGCATTTTGGCTCAAAAATCTCAAGCCGTTGTATATGTACCGCAATATTCCTTCGATAGTCCACAAGCCACAATACTCATTCAATTTTAATTTGAAATGGCATACACACACAATTTCAATTATTCAATACCGTTATGAGCATGTAACTTCAATTATTTGATTGAGGGTTGTTCCTTGAATTTATGTGCTCCTGTGGTCTAAGAATAAGCTTGCTGGCATTAGAAACCTTGTATATGTGGGATATTTCAAAATGTAAATTCTTAATAAATACATTATATTCAAAAATATATAAATATAAGAAAAAAATCAAAGGATTAGCATTTCAATTAAAATTTTTATATGTTAACTTCTATGATTCCCTATTAATATACGAGAATATAAATGAAAACACAGAAGCGCATACAATTGTACGAAAGTAATAGCAAAATAATTAAGAAAATAATAATAAACGTAACAAGGCAAATAAAATCCACATAGAAAGGATTCCAACGATATAAACATCTACAACATTTTGACTGCAACATTTGTTATTCCTCGAGAATGAAGCAACATTTTAAGATTTTGTACTAAACCGGGGAATGTCGCATATTCATAATATACGGTATTTGGCCGGAAGAAACTGATTTTGGAAGTCGGTAAGTAATGCGGAAAATTTTTAGAAAAGAGTCAGATTCTGCATAGCAAGAAGTAAAGTGAAATTTACGGTCGTTGTCGTTCGAGTCGTCTATCTTCATCTAAATCAAGTGTTAATTTTTTTTTTGGTGAGAATTTCTGTGCTAGTGTCGTGTTGAAAACGCATAAATACGATATTTTAATAAATTAAATATATATAAATATTAAATTAAAAAGAAATGGTATTGAAGTTGATTAATGCTGCATAAAAAAAGGTAGTTTCGATTTCCTTTCATTGTCGACGAATTAGAAAAGGAAGTGAATGGATACGGATCGACCGCCGAAGACCAGACTCCTCCTACCCAGAGCGGCAAAAATAAAGATAAGTCCAGCGTATTAAGATAAGCATAACTTCCTAAATATAAGTATTTATTTACGTCTTTATTTAAGTTTTCTTTTTGTTGGATGTAAAGCATAAAGTTTTTATTTGTTCTGTTAATGAGTAGAATCTATGAATTAATTTAAGGCGTTAGGAAAGTGTGATACGGTCTCAACAGAGCGTGGTGGTGGCGCGTTCGGTAAGAATAGCCTACACTGGTCGAGGGAGCTCCTAAGAGTAGATAGTGGTAGAGCGAAAGCGGGGTTTGAGTTAGGCCTTGTTGCCTGAATTAGGCATTCTATACGCAGCTTAGTGGAGGCCGTAGTAATTGTCCGTGTATGTGTGTGTTTGTATAAAAAAAATAAATAAATTATGGTAGGCTAAGGTGGAGACAGGAGGGGGAGGACGAGGAGAGGCTGATCGGGACGGAGGAATCCGGTGGAGAGGTGAGTGGTATCAAAAGTAAATAATAAACGTAGAATAGGTTTAGAGTAGAACTTCATGTTTGCCCCACGATCTGGCACAGCGGGTTGGGAACCCACCAAAGAACAAAAAAGGAGTGAGCTAGCCAGGGTGTCTGTGCCAGGTATGATGACCATGGGGACGTAACAGAATGGCGCCCAATATACAAAAATTAGAAAGAAAATTTTTGTTTTAGGATAAGTAGTGCATGAAAGAAAAAAATGGCTGTCGTCAGGGGTTTACCGTTGTCTGGCTCCTGGCGGCTTGGGGCAAGAGTGATTGAGCTCTAATAGCGTGATGAGTAAGGGCAGCGGTAATTTGTGCTGTCAACAGGTATAGGTAGTGCTTCGTAATGATCGTTGATAAAGATGGCTTGGGTAATTAAAGACATATCCAATAGCATCGGCACCAGTGATCATTGAGAGGCACAGGCTTGGTATGAATGCGGACGGGAGAAGAAAGTGTGATCGTTATTCTAGGCACGGTAATGGGTTCAAGTGACTTGGTGATGGCGTTGCACCCACTCAATTGCACTTGCCGATTATGAGGTGTAGGAAGGGGAAGCAGTCCACATGCAGGATTCCCTCTCAAGAGGCAAACTGTTGGTGGCTTGTGACATGAAATTCATTCATAATAGCATCAAGAGGGGTCCTAGCGAGAGAGAAACTGAAAGAAAGTGTTTGTAGAGAATGAATGTTTGTGAAATTTAGGATAAAACCACTCACCTACCACAATTTCAACGAGTTATAGTAAAGTACTGATTGGTCACCGATCTCAACAAATCCTAACCCTCCTCTTAAGATTAATTGAAAAGGAAAAATAATAATTATACTGGTATTTAGTTTTTGTTTATGTTTATTAATTGTTTCTTTTTATTGTTGTTATCGTTATAATTAGTATTATTATTAAGTCGTAAGTTTATTTTAGGTAAATAGGTAGTGGAAAAAGGAATGCACTTGAGAAGTGGAAAGAGAAACGAAAGGGAAGAAAACACAAAAAGTAGAGAGATGCCACTAGAACACTCACCCCCAAGAGGGGAGGAAGAAGTAGAGGGAGGGCAACGAAGTAGAACTGGGGCAGTACCCAAGAGATCTGTGGAGGTAGAGGCGAAAGTGCAGAATGAGTGAATATAGGTCGGCTATAAATCTGATGCTCCTGGAGAGCCACAACACCTATAGAATGGCGTTGGACGTCGAGTCCAATAGAATAATGGAAACGATTAGAGCCAATCACCTTGAGCTGATGAGAATGATAAATGAGATTGTTAGACCCCAGCAAACGATGTAGGAACAAATAGGTGGGCCTCATACGAGAAGCCAAGCTTTGTCGGCGAATGACAGCCAGCCTGTAGAGAGAAGGGGTACAGAGCCAAGAACGAGGGGGGCATATCAGACCAAGCATCTGCAGGAAACATGTTTCCAGGACGGGAGGATAGTAGAAGGGATTTGAATGGTCAAAGGGAGGTGACACAGAGAGAAGTGAAGATAGATAAATGGGGCATAATATTTGACGGTAAGACCGAGGGGCTGTCAGTAGAAGAATTTATTTTTCGCCTGGAACATTTGCAAGCCCAGTATGGTGTGCCTTGGTCAGCAGTTTTAAGAGATTTTTACCAACTGCTAAGAGGATCAGCATTGGAATGGTACTGGTTGTGTGTGAGGACCATCGACGTAAG
Source organism: Clusia tigrina (assembly GCA_920105625.2). Lineage (NCBI taxonomy): Eukaryota > Metazoa > Arthropoda > Insecta > Diptera > Clusiidae > Clusia > Clusia tigrina. The sequence continues at coordinate 130,818,964 of OV050033.1, forward strand.
CGGTTGGCCGGCGTTAAGAAATGCGCTAATACGACAATTTCGGTCCCATCAAAGTGAGTTTGGACTGTTGCGAGAGTTGACGGAGCGGAAACAGCAGCCAGGAGAAAGCCTGGAGTCCTTTTTCTTTGATGTGCTTAAGATGGGAAAAAGGAACATCCGGGATGCCGTAGGGAGAATTGTTTACCCTATAGCCTGCTATAGCGTAGAGCAGCTGAAGTACAAGTGTCACGAGGCAGAACGATTCTTCCTGTCTTCAGGAGAGATCAGAGTTGTGCAACCACTCGCCAGATATGGGGCGGGCCGAAGCGTGAACGAGTTGAACACAGCGGATGATGACGAAGTCGGGGAGGTTAGTCGAGAGGTCCTACCGCGGCAAGGTGCTGGTACGAGTCAAAAGGAAGAAGGACTGCCAAATAGGTCTCAGACGGGGTGCTGGAACTGCAAGCAGGCGGGTCATACCTTTAGAGAGTATACCTCCAAGCAACGGAGGCTATTTTGCTACCGATGTGGGGCGGATAATGTGGTGACTCCAGAATGTCCGAAATGTAAGTTGGGAAACGGGGGAAGGAGCATGAGGTCAGCGGGAAGGTTGTGCTCCCGACAGGTTCCCGCGGAGCAGCAGATAGTGATATGTTAGATAGTAATAAGGGTGTAGGGGGAAGTGTAGGATTAGTAGTAGATTTGGAGATAGCAGATAAGGTGCTGGAACAGTGTGAAGCACAGGTGAAGGGTTTAAGAGAAGGCCAATTAAGAGGGATCTCTCGGAAAGTGGAAAAAGCTAGGTTAAGGTATAAGTTAAGAGTTCTTAAAAAACGGCAGGTAGTTGAGGCTGTGGGGCGCAGTATTCAGGAGGAGAGAAGACCGTTCGCCGAGATTGAAATTCAAGGTAGAAAGTTGCGTGGGTTACTGGATACAGGGGCGTCGGTTAGTGTCCTAGGGAAAAATTGTAGGGAATTAATTAGTGAATTGGGATTGAAAGTGCAAAAGTATTTCACGCTGGTAAGCACAGCTGGAGGGCATAAGCAGCAAGTGCGTGGGCGAATCATAGTACCAGTGCGGTTCAAAGGAGAAGTAAAAAGTGTATTATTTTACCTATGTCCCACATTGCAGCAAGAGGTATATTTAGGAGTGGATTTCTGGCAAGATTTTGGGTTAGCTCCGGAAATTGTTGGGGTAAGTGAAGTGGGCACAGAGTCGAGAGAAAAGGACTCTAGTGATGAGGTTATTGTCGCTGGGCGCCATGATTTAACTGAGACTCAGCAGGAGCAACTGGAGAAAACGAAGCAGGAATTCAGGGCTTACGAAGAGTGTGGGCTAGGCAGAACTTCTTTGGAGAAACACAGTATACGGTTGGTGCAAGGTGCTGAGGCAATAAAAGATCGGTATTATCCCGTATCGCCAGCAGTGCAAGAGTTGTTGTATGCTGAGGTGGATCAGATGCTAGCGCTGGGTGTTATTGAACAAAGTGAGAGTCCCTGGAGCAGCCGAGTTACTTTAGTGAGGAAGCCGGGGAAGAATCGCTTGTGTTTAGATGCACGTAAATTGAATGAGCGCACGGTGAAGGACGCGTACCCTATACAGAATATTGAAGGTATATTGAGCCGTATAGACGAGGCCGTGTTCATCAGTAGCATAGATCTCAAATTCGCATTCTGGCAGATTGAGTTGGAGGAGGGTAGTAAAGCTTTTACAGCCTTTATTATACCCGGAAGACCTCTGTACCAGTACAGGGTAATGCCATTTGGGCTATGTATGGCGGCACAGAGGCTATGCAGGCTGATGGACAAGGTTATTCCGCAGCGGTCCGAGAAAATGTATTTGTGTATCTGGACGATTTGTTGATTATATCACAGGATTTCGAAACACATATGTATTTGCTGGGGGAAGTGGCGAAATGTCTCTCCAGCGCGAATCTTACAGTGGGGCTGAAGAAGTCAAAGTTTTGCTGTAAGGAGTTGAAATATCTGGGGTTTGTGATAGGTCATGGAGTGTTGAAGACGGATCCGGAGAAGGTGTCGGCAATAAGAAGGATTCCGGTGCCGAAGACACCCAGACAGGTACGTAGCTTTTTGGGGACGGCCGGTTGGTATAGGCGATTCGTGGCCAATTTTGCTGATATGTCCGCGCCTTTGACGGACACCCTTAGGAAAGGCGTGAAATTTGTCATGACTCCGGAAGCAAGTGTCGCGTTTGTAAAGTTAAAGCAGGCTCTCACCACGGCTCCGGTACTAGCGCACCCAGATTTTAAGAAGAGGTTTTATATTCAGTGCGATGCCTCCAATTATGGAGTCGGGGCGGTGCTGTTTCAGAAAGATGAAGCTGAGAACGAACGGCCAATAGCCTATTATTCATGTAAAATGAACAGTTGTCAACTTAATTATAGTGTAACGGAGAAAGAGTGTTTAGCAGCTATTCTAGCGGTGAGACGATTCAGAGCCTATGTGGAGCTGATGCCTTTTACCGTGATCACGGATCCCGCTAGCTTGAAGTGGCTCATGTCATTAAAAGACTTGAGGTTGGAGGTTAGCCAGGTGGTCTCTTCAGCTTCAGGCATATGACTTTCAAATTGAGCACCGAAAGGGGAGTGAAAATGTAGTAGCTGATACGCTATCCCGATTGATGGAGGAAGTGACTCTCAATATTCCTGATATGGACACCACTGAATACGATTCGCCAGAGTATGTTCAGCGAAAGCAGACTATTGAAGAGAATGTAGGAAGGTTCCCGGATCTGCAAGTACATGATGGGAAGATATATAAACGTACTATTGCTAATGAGGAAGAGGGCAGGGGTCCCAGTTGGAAGCTATGGGTGCCCGAAGCATTAACTTCAACAGTTGTAGCACAAGCCCATGAGCCTGAGTTGTCAGCTCACGGGGGAGTCGCTAAAACATTGCACCGGGTAAGACAATTTTATTATTGGCCTGGTATGGCGGTGCAGGTGCGGAATTACGTGAGGGATTGTAGGGTCTGCAAGGAGACGATGCATAGCAATCAGGTTTCTAGACCTTTTATGGGAAAGGAAGTCAGCACCGAACGGCCATTCCAACGGCTTTATATAGATTTTTTAGGAAAATATCCACGCTCCAGGGCGGGCCACGCGTACGTGTTGGTGGTAATGGATCATTTTACGAAATTCGTGTTCTTAAAAGCTATGGGCAAGGCCACGGCGATGAATGTAATAAGGTTTTTAATTGAAGAAATTTTTCATAAATTCGGTGTACCCGAAACGATACATTCAGATAATGGAAAGCAGTTTGACAGTCAGGAATTTACTAAAGTGATGGAGTCCTATGCTATTAAGCATGTGAAGACGGGGTTTTATGCCCCACAATCTAATGCAGTAGAACGTGTGAATCAGTCAGTTCTGGCAGCGATAAGGGCTTACCTGAAGGAGGACCACCGCGATTGGGATTTATTCCTGAGTGAGATAGAGTGTGCGTTGTGCATTGCGGTACATCAAGCGATAGGGGTTACGCCTTACTTTGCATTGTTCGGTCAGCAGATGTTTACCAGTGGCGCGGACTATGCATTGGCCTGACAGCTCAATGCGCTGGAGGATCGTGATTTGCACATATTACCACCTGAGGACAGACTGGAGTTAGTCCGCGAGAGTATCAGGACTCATATGCATAAAGCATATGAGAAAGGCGCCAGGTATTATAATCAACGGGCGAGGCTGATTAAATTTGTAATAGGGCAGGAAGTGTACAAACGGAACTTCGTACTTAGCGACTTTAGGAAGAACATAAATGCAAAATTCTGTAAGAAATTTGTAAAATGTCGGTTGAGCAAAGTTTTGGGAGGTAATTTGTATGGGATAGAAGACTTGCGGGGTAAGGCGTTGGGGGTATTCCATGCGAAAGATTTGAAACAGTAAGAGCACCAGACTCGTAGTCTCGGGGTTGTGGGTGTAGCTCACGTTGGACGCCAGTAAAGAGGTAGGCCAAATGTTGGGAGCTGTAAACTTACTGTGAAATTCTGCATCGCTGGGGCGTTGGTCCGCGTAATGGTGAGAAGTGGATCTGAAAGAGTGAAAGAGATTAGGAAAGTTTTAGGAGTCTAATGTTTGTAGGTTAAGATACTTGGCCTAGCTATGGCGTAGACAAAGGTCCGGGCGAGGAATTCGGCTGGGTCTGTCAAATGCTGGTTAGCTCCAGCTAGCAGCTGTCCGTTTTTCATGCGGATTAGTGTGGGATTTTGTTTGCTCTAATCCACGTGTGTTGTTACGATCAGCTGGCTGCTACCTTATTTGGTGCATCAGATGACTTTTCGGTTTACTGTCTGCATACTCCGGTTGGTAATCTTTATGTAAATATGTATATTTATACGAGTATATATGTATGTATATGGGAGAGATTTTATATCATCACTTTTTGTTAATTTTTTTTGGTGTGAGAGGATTAGACAGCTTTTGCGTTGAAAGCTCAGGTTGAGTGGAGGGGAACTTTTAATACGCGAGAGCTGGTCTAATATGGGTGCATGTGTGGGTGGATCGAGTGTTAGTGTGGGGTAAATACGTGAGTGCGAGTTGGTAAGGAAAAGGAGAAGAAAAAGAAAAGTGATGATGAAAGGTTAGTAGCTGTCCTTGAAATGGTTGGTTGACCCACAAAGCACAGCTGTTGCCAGGGGGTATGCTTAGTGGGTAGGACAGAGACGGACGGACAGGTTGTGGATAGGATAGTGAAAAGTAGGGTGTCAGAGGGAGAGCGCTGGGAGTTGAAGTGCCGGAAGAAACTGATTTTGGAAGTCAGTAAGTAATGCGGAAAATTTTTAGAAAAGAGTCAGATTCTGAATAGCAAGAAGTAAAGTGAAATTTACGGTCGCTGTCGTTCGAGTCGTCTATCTTCATCTAAATCAAGTGTTAATTTTTTTTTTGGTGAGAATTTCTGTGCTAGTGTCGTGTTGAAAACGCAGGAATACGATATTTTAATAAATTAAATATATATAAATATTAAATTAAAAAGAAATGGTATTGAAGTTGATTAATGCTGCATAAAAAAAGGTAGTTTCGATTTCCTTTCATTGTCGACGAATTAGAAAAGGAAGTGAATGGATACGGATCGACCGCCGAAGACCAGACTCCTCCTACCCAGAGCGGCAAAAATAAAGATAAGTCCAGCGTATTAAGATAAGCATAACTTCCTAAATATAAGTATTTATTTACGTCTTTATTTAAGTTTTCTTTTTGTTGGATGTAAAGCATAAAGTTTTTATTTGTTCTGTTAATGAGTAGAATCTATGAATTAATTTAAGGTGTTAGGAAAGTGTGATACGGTCTCAACAGAGCGTGGTGGTGGCGCGTTCGGTAAGAATAGCCTACACTGGTCGAGGGAGCTCCTAAGAGTAGATAGTGGTAGAGCGAAAGCGGGGTTTGAGTTAGGCCTTGTTGCCTGAATTAGGCAGCCTATACGCAGCTTAGTGGAGGCCGTAGTAATTGTCCGTGTATGTGTGTGTTTGTATAAAAAAAATAAATAAATTATGGTAGGCTAAGGTGGAGACAGGAGGGGGAGGACGAGGAGAGGCTGATCGGGACGGAGGAATCCGGTGGAGAGGTGAGTGGTATCAAAAGTAAATAATAAACGTAGAATAGGTTTAGAGTAGAACTTCATGTTTGCCCCACGATCTGGCACAGCGGGTTGGGAACCCACCAAAGAACAAAAAAGGAGTGAGCTAGCCAGGGTGTCTGTGCCAGGTATGATGACCATGGGGACGTAACAATTTATATAGTAATATATTAAAATATAAAGTAAAACATAAGTAATAATAATACTTGGGATTATATACAATGCAATAAAAACTCATCCAATTTAAATTTTGTTTTTGAGCTAACAAGTTAAAAAATAGTTTGAAAGGTTTCAAATGGTTTGAACGTTTTTACGTACTATACATAAGATTCGTGCCTAAAAAGCAGCGTGATGTCATATATATAGATATTGTGATTATATATATATATATTAGACCTGCCCTTATTTCTATGAAGATTTTTCAAAATGGTGGCGCATAGGAGAGTAGCGTCCAAAAAGTTTCCATTTTATGCCACAATGCTCCATGTAAAATTTGGGCTCGATCCGAAGACTCTAAGTGGACCCAAAATTGAGTTGAATAATAAGACAAGGTTTTATTATAAGAATTTGTATTTTAAAACGAACTACGAAACTTCTAAAAAGGTGATAATTACTCCAATAAAAATATAATATTTAATTTGGAGTTCAAAACTCATATGTTAACAAGTCCCTTTAATATATTATAACTATTCTTAATATAAAATCTGATCCAATTGCTTTCCATTTTCACTTTTGTTCATTGTAAATGCACCACGGTAATCATAAGTTGTAGAATCATATTTCTTTGGTTTTTTGGCATAATATTAGACTACTAATAACTAAAATAATTAATTTTATTAAAATGAGGTCCGATTGCCACAGTAATACCCCTCTGTGTGCATATTTAACTATCGTCAGGATGAATGAAGGAGCATAGGGACACGAAAATTAGAAGAATGAGGAGCATAGGGAAACGAAACTTAAGAAATTGCCTGTCATAAGGGAACGAAGTTAACGGCTTTATGCTTTTAATTAAACCGAGGCAGTGTCTCTTACTTTAATAATGACAATAATTTTTTTAGTTTGTCGAATTAATTTGTTTACCTAAACGCAACTGCAATATTTCGACTTGTGGATCTTGAGAGTTCATTGACAATGAGAAATTATCAACAAAATTTTATGTTGTCAGTTATTTTGATGTGTATTGAGGAATTACGATGGCTAGAGTTAGATGGGGTTCACTGTATTTTTACAACTACATAAACCAATTTTAAAACATTATCACACAGCAGAAACGCGCACAATCTATTCAAATCGAGTGTCTGTTCTATTTGTTCTTTACAAACAATTGCTGTTGGTTTACATATTTGATAACAGTACTAACACACGCACACACGCATACACAAAGAAAATAAAGATCGCCCTCATAATTTAAAATCTCGATGATTGAAATCTGCAATCACCTTAAAACAGTGAATCTCTTATATTTACTTTACTGCACTTTCAATATGCTTAGGAACGTGGATATCTTAAATTTAGTTTGGTTTCTTAAATGTAATCCCACCGTTTTGTACAGCTAGATTCAAAATGTTTTCCAAATTCACATCCATACGATTTTTATAAACTTTACAAAAAATTCAAGATCCCTGCTTCTTAGCTGTGCGAACGAGACACTGTGCACACTTGATTGACAGACATCCTGAAAGACTAGGGTGGGGTAGCCATTCAACGGCTATTAGTATTAGGAACTTACCCAGGTTCATATCGGAATCACTTTGGTTCCTCAAGTGGTAGATGCGGGAGTCAGGCTGGTTTCTTATGGTATCAAAATGAGTGCTTAAGTAAGCTTTCTCAAAGGATGTTGCCACTCTAAGCTAACCTAGTTCCGCCAAAGCAGCCTGCTTCTTAGCTGCGCCAAAGCAGCTTGCTTCTTAGCTGCGCCACAGAAGCATTGCAACGGTTTTGCACGTTTCGTCCTGATTTTAACAAATTAAGCAATTTCCTCGCCTTTCCATACATAGAAGGGGCTCTCAAATATAGAAATTGATACACAGCCAAAAGAAAACATCTCTTGGTAATCATCATATACCATCAGCAGTATATCATATCCATGCTAGACCTCCTTGCTTCACCTGTTAAGAGTAATTCCACTAAGCACGTAAATATTAATAGGCATTGGTATCTGTTTAGTAACTTGGCCGTCAATCATCAACAGTGGTATTGTTAAAATTGATCAAAGTCAGTAAGCGTTTTTCAACCGAACGCCATAAAATAAACCAAAATGTTTCTGTTCTTTATTTTGAGGAATTTTCATGTGTCATGGATCCAGCAAAACCAAAAAAATGTATGTATATTTTTGTGACATTAAATCAGTTTGTTCCAGATTGGAATCAAAATTTAAACTTAAGTTTATATGAGAGTTCAAAGAGCATTATTTGTGCTCTATACCCAAAAGAATAGTTAGTTATTGACAAAAGTAAATAAATGCTATATTCTCGGAAACAGTTGCTTATTGAAGCATATAAAATATATTGATATCCTAATATATATATATATATATATATATATATATATATATATATATATATATATATATATATATATATATATATATATATATATATATATATATAAGTTTATATATATATATATATATATATATATGTTTATATATATATATATATATATATATATATATATATATATATATATATTCGTATAAATGGTAAATTTTTTATAATATATTATTGATTTCATATATGATTCATCATAGTAAGCTCTCATGCAGCAAACATTCCACACCAAAAATTGGTATACGGCATTCACAATAAAACTTATAACAAACTTATAGTTCCCAAAACGTTGAAACGGAGTTTAAATGTAAGGTCAGCCGCTTATATGTAACTTAATTTACTAAATGGAAAAAGTTCTTGTATTTCTAATCCAAATTTATTGCTTCTCTTCTGCAACAGAACTATTAATAACCGAGCGATGAGTTTTTTTGTGAGAACTAAGGCCCGAATCTTGTGCAAACTCCTTGCCGCATATTTTGCAAACGTAACTCTTCACCAGCTCGTGTATTTTTTTATGCCTTCGCAAGTACTTTTTTGTGGTGTATCCCTTGCCACAAATGTTACATACCTTGTCACGTATGTTTAAATGACCGTTCATGTGTTCCTTGAATACGTGATTTTCGTAGAATGCCTTCATGCAAATAGTGCATTTGTAGCTGGGTTGGTTCTGATGACGTCGCATATGCTTCAAGAAGAAGCTCTGTGTACGAAAAGATTCTCCGCAAATATCGCAGAAGTATGGTTTCTCGCCGGTATGGACGCGCATGTGCACGGTAACATCGGTGGCGGTGGCATAACGTTTGTGGCAAATTTCGCATTCAAATTCATAGTCGCGCGTATGCCTTCGCACGTGTACTTTATAGTTGCCCGACTCCATGAAGCCATGATCGCACAGTGGACAGGTGAAAGGCATAGAGCCGTCATGGCTATTTTTATGTATCTTATATTTATCGCATCCATTAAACATTTCGTCGCAAAACGGACACTGAAATGGACCCACCTGCTGTTCGAGGAAGCAGATGTTTTCATAATATTTACAGTTTGGTGTGAATTCTTCTTTCACACGTTCGCAATGTAGTTTTCGATACTTCTCTTGTGTGCAGGCGTACCGTATGCTATTTATTCGCTTCTGTAAATCATCGTGTGTGAAATCAAAATTAATTTTTTGTTTGATAGTTTGTAACATTTCGTCCAAAGCGTCCTGCCGTTGATTCTGAAAACGATAACCTATATGCTGCACATCCCACAGACACGGAAAGCTTTTATATATTTCTATTAACACAAGGTTTTGCTCGTCACTAAGATCTGGCAGCGGCAATGCAGGAGCTTCGTTTGCCAACGCCTTGGCACCCTATAAATTAAGTTATGAGTATAGATGTGTATATATGAATACAAAAAGTTAGTTACTATTATAAATCGCTGCTTGCATTTTATGGTCGTATGTAAAAATTCCAATTTATCATAATACCATAGCGGCGTACATTGTTTATTCCTTGATGTCGCCAACCTGTGGCTTCGGAATTTATGCCGCATGTTGTTAATCCGTTCACGCACTGAATGCAAATTCAGTGCAGCGCCGATTTGCTTATTTACCGTGTCAGCAATTTTTCCGAAAGCTACTTTGCGTTTTCTGTGACATCTTCCATTCATGTACTTCGGATCCCAAAGTAGGCGATGCTTTTTATAGCATTCTATAATAGCTAGAGTAATGCGTCTCTCAGTTGAATCAGCACCTGCGTCTTTCGCATAGTCGCTGGTCTGTAAATAACAATAATTATTAATTGCTGCAGATATATTCACATAATTTACATCCATGTCGCTGTCTGATACGTCCTCCATGTTGGAATCTGTGTTATCTTGGTCATTGTTCTATTAAATATATTAAGTTGTCATTTAAGTATAATTAAATAAAATATAACTGGAACCTACTTGATCGTAATTGTCAATCAAATCATCATCGTCACAGTCATTGATGATTAACTCTTCTTCTATTTTCACTTCAAATGTGTTGGGAACGCTTTGCAGCGGTGGCACATCCAGTGGATCACTCATGTGAAGTGCAGCCACCTTATTTTCCTGGAAATGAGTAATATTTTTAAACGCCTGATTCCTAAACAGCAAACTTACCTTTATCATATCCGAAAATTTTATTTCCGTTTCTGCCAATTGTGTTACTTCACTGGTCATCCACTTTGGCTGTTTAATGCTTTCAGTTTGTTTCGCCACTAATAAAGAATCTTTACTTATTGTTGGAAAAATCTCATCTCCATCTTCCATTACTAGGTCTTCATCTTGATCCAGTCCCAAATGAACAGCAAATTCTAGACGATGGTATTCCTCAATATGCAGCACGAAGTTCTCAAACGAAAGAAAAGGTAAACAATTTGCTGCTACACAGAAACTGCAATTGAAGCCATACACATTTTTGCCCACTTTTGTTGCTGCTGTAATTTCTCCACATTTCCTAAACTCTTGATTTTTTAGGCCATCAGCCTTTACAGGTAATACCATTATATATGTTCAAACTTTTATCCCAAAATAGTGTTATTAACCGGACTTCTAAAATTCTCTTGTTGGAAATGCGAAATGTCTCAAGCCATATAAACCATGGTGTGAGTTAGGTGGTGTCTGTATAATAGAGTCATATTAATATGCAATTTAAACCTTAACACACCATAAAGCCAGGAACAGAATGCATTTACTGTGCTGAGTTTTGACATTTGATTTAGAAACAATGTGTTTTAATGTAGTAGAACAGAATACTGAAAATCCCAACACAGCAAAGTACCGTAATGCTGGTGGATTAAAAAAACTCATACACACTCACTTCAGAATGATATTTACCATTCGCAACTCCTTGACTGTTGGTGCAGGAGCATACAATTTTATTCAGCAAAAACAAACCATTTAGTGAGTAACAACATTAGACGAGAGTAGCACCATTATCAACAGCTCAGTAAGTTTTTATGTAGCATGTGAAATAAAAAACGAATTTTATTAATATTCTTCGGTCACTGTGGCCCAGTAGTAATCGTGCAAGTCTCACAACTGTTCTTGGTTCGAATCCTGCCCAAAGCTTGCTCTCAAAATATCAAAAATAAATACGACTATTTTCTGTCATTCCTCCTATTTGTTTGAAACTACACTTCTACGCTGTAAGAAGCTGATTAACAATGTAAGTACATAAGAGAAGCAAATTTTCTGATGAAATTTGCCATTTGATTCATTGAGATGAATGAATTGATTTATTTAAATAATATTACAGATATATTGAAAAGATAAGAAAACAAGTTTTACATCAATTAAAAGACTGATGTGCCGATCAGCTCGATGATAAGGAAACATGAGAAAAAATGCAAATAATGCTTATTCTACCATTAAAAAACTTCCCTAAGCTTTAATCTATAACAGAGGTCGCTAAAGTGGTCTATATAGACCCCCAGGGGTCTATTTAACAAAAGCGGGGGTCGATCTAAGCCAGGGAATTTTGCAATTTTCGTAAAAAATACAAAGTTTGCTTTAATTAACAGAAAATTACTTTTATGCGGGTCCATGGAGATTTCGAAAAATTATATAGGGGTCGATATTCAAAAATGTTTGGCGGCCCATGATCTATGAGCTAGTTTGACACTCGATAGTAAAAAGAAACGAAAAAATGTTTGTAGATGGGTGTTCTCTACTCGTTATACTGAGCGAGCTGTTTAGATTTACTCGAGGGGAATTTACTTAAATGCTGACTGCAAGAACAAATATTTTTGAACCAATTTTCCCGCATTAACTTTAAAAAGTTAATGTATTGAAAAATTCAACTTGGATTTACTTTTGGTACACAATTTATATAAAATATATTTAATTAATTAATTAAGTAGACTCATAATATCTTCATAATGTTCAAACCTCACAAAAATAACAATTAGAAACCCTTATTCACTCAAATCAAAACTCTATTTGCAATTGTTTTGATCGCATTTGTCTATACATTCAATTTTGACAGCTAATGCGGGAAAATTGATTCAAAAAAATTTGTTCTTGCAGTCAGCATGTAAGTAAATTTACCTTGTATGCTCCTCATTCACAGGTTGGCACAGTAACTCAAAATTTGCTTAAATTTAATTTGTTTTTAGTCGTTTTTTAAATTGTCTTTTCACCAAGCCTTACGACGTCAATAGGAGAAATATTTGAATAGGATAGAATATAGGAGTTTTCCATACAACATTTTCTAAAATTATTTTTCTTGGCCAGTATCAAAACCGATTTAGAAAATTAAAAAATACAATAAAAATCTCAAACATCCCACCCATTTTCATCATTGGTTGGCCAATATGCTGCACTGTTCTGTATTATTAGCTTAAAGACGCAAGATAAAATACATATATATACATGAGAGTCCTCTTTCTATACAAAATCTGTCGTTTATTGAAATTAATCAATAGAATTTGAGTCATTATCGGGTCCTCCTATGGAATTGATAGCAGAGGAGAATATGTTTGATTCCCAACTAATGTATTAATTATTATATATATTTCCAACATAGAAAGTTGTTTAAATTTTAAAATTTTATTGCATGACTTTTCATAAATATTATTATTACTACTTATTTATAAATAAGTCTTATGGCCAGGGAACAGATTTTGAGACTTTTAAAACTTGAGCAGCTGTAGCTAATCTTTATTTGAGTTCTTCTGTTTGCCTCCATTACATATTTTACACAGAGTTTATTGCAATTGTCTAGATTGACTTCAGCTCCGCAATTTTTTACGACTTAAAATCCATTACCTGCTTGACAAAAGTATAACAATAAATATCACTATTATAAATTGTAATATCAAGCATTGGCCACTATCGCTCTCCATCTGCTCCAAGAGGCATCTATCTAGGCAACTCACGTATATTGCGCTAGATCGATTTATCTGCATCTTAATATATGGCGTAAATTTGTTTGACCTTCCCAAAGCGTTGCATAGAAGTTCAGCGATTCTCTTCGGAAATAGCACCAGTCACAGTGGTGCCATGCGATTTCATATGCCCACTAAGGCCAGCATATTGTGCAAAATCCTTCCCGCATATTTTGCAAGCGTATTTCTTCTTTTCCGCATGAATTTGCTTATGCTGACGCAAGTACTTGGAACTGGTAAATGCTTTCCCGCAAGTATTGCAAACTTTATCTCGCACATTCAAATGTGCTTTCATGTGTTCCTTTAATTTGTTGTTCTCATAAAACGCTTTCATGCAAATTGTGCACTTGTGAGTGGGGCGTTTCTGATGGCGTCGCATATGTGCATCGAAGAAGGTCCACGTACGAAAAGATCGTCCACAAATTTCACAAAAGTACGGTTTCTCGCCAGTGTGGTACCGCATATGCACGCTTACATCGGTGGAGGTGGCGTAACGCTTGCCACAAACTTTGCACTCAAAAGGATAGTCGCGTGTATGCCGACGCAAATGCACTGTACAATTGCCCGAACGCATGAAGCCGCGTTTGCATATAGGACAGGTGAATGGCATTGAACCATCATGTTTAAATTTATGGATCTTATATTGATCGGCGCCATTAAAGATTTGCTCGCAAAAAGCACACTTAAATGGTCCCACATGTGGTTCGAGGAAAGAGATACTTTCATAATATTTGTTTTTGGGTTTAAACGCTTCTTTTACACTTTCGCACTGCAATTTACGGTGCTTTTCTTGCGTGCACGCATACCGTATACGATAGATCTTCTTCTGCAGTTCATCTTGCGTGAGATCTAGATTTATTTTATTTCGAATAGCCTGCAACATTTCATCCAACGCGTCTTGCCTTTTATTCTTAAACCGATAGCTAATATCTTCTACATCCCACAGACAAGGAAAGCTTTTATAAATATCGATCAATTCCAGATTTTGATCATCGGTGAGACTGGACAGTGGCAATGCTGATTTCTCGTTGGCCAACGCTTTGGCTCCCTGTAATTACAAAGATTGTAAGTTTATTCACTTGTAAAGAAGAATGTAAGCAATATATTTACTCTTTTATTACGCTGTTTATATTTTATGCTCGAATTTAGAAATGATAATTTATCGTAAAACCATAGCGGCGTATAGTTTTCTTCCTTAGCTTTGGCCACTTTTTGATTTTGTAGTTCACTTCGGAATTTATAACGCAATTTCTTAATGCGTGCACTTATATTTTCCACCTTCAGTTGTACTCCCATTTTCTTCTGAAGGCATTGGGAGATTTTGTTCAAGGCTTCCAGTCTCTTCTTGCGATTCTTTGCATTTGGCTCATTCGCATCCCAAAGTAAGCGATGCTTTTCATAACCATCTATAATAGCTAAAGTGATGTCTTTATCATTTTCGCCTGCATCAAGATCATGGCCATCGCTCTGAAATTACTTTTTGTATAAATATAAATGTGAATGGCATTAATTGCATTGAACTTACAACAATATCGCTCACTGAACTGTCTTCAGTTTCACTGGAATCTGTGTTGTTTGCATTGTCCTGATAAAACACATTAGACAAGCTTTATTTCAATTTAATAATGATAAAGTAGAAAATACTTGTAACATACACAGTGGAAGTTGTCAGCCATACCATCTTCAAAATCACCATCGAACTGTTTCCCAAAATTCACACCTTCCCCCACCATCACGTCAATTTCTTCCTTGACATCAAAGATTTTAGGAAAGTCAGCAGGCAGAACACTTAATGGTGGCTCGTCCAGCGGGTCATTAAAATTAAGTGAGCACTCCTTATTTTCCTGTCAATCGCAGTGATTGAAAATTATTAAGAAAAATGATTTTAAAAAACACAACAACGAACTTTAATTATATCGGAAAATTTAAATTCCTCCGTTTTTGTCAGTTGTGTTATTTCATTGAACATCTTTTCTGGCAGTTGTGTTTGTTCATTGTCCAACGGAGCCGCTAGGAAGCAATCTTTATTAATCCTTGTTAGAAATTCCTTTTGTTTCGGTAGCGTGAGCACATCATCCTCCACGAATCCCAAACCCACATCGAATTCCAGACGATGCTGTTCTTCTATGTGCACCATGAAGTTTTCCAATTCGAAAAAGGGCAAACATGTGGGGGCAGTACAAAAGGCGCAGTTGTAGGCGTACACATTTTTGCCCACTTTTACTGCTGCTGATATTTCTCCACATTTTCTAAATTCTCCATTTTTGCTATCAGTAGTTCTGGCAGGTGATACCATGTTGTGTGATATCAGCAAAATATATTGTATCAAAGATCCTAAAACTAGTTTAGTTGATAAATACGAATTATCTCCTCTCGTAAACTAAGTCACAAATTATCCAAAATAAACTGCATCCAATTGTAATCCTTGGCAAGGCAGTGTTCAAATGGACGAAAATTTGCCAATTGTCTCTTTATTAAACCAGTTTAAGGGTGAGTCGCAATGTGCACTTTTGTATTAAATTTCTTAATTTCACTTTTTCTTGAGACATTTTCTATTGTGCCGATCTTGGACTTTTATCCAGATTCGCATCAATTTTTGACAATGCATTTAGCAATTTTAACAGCTGCGCTTTGGGTGCTCCATTGAATAAATCCGAGCCAATTACATACATTCTGCCGCGCCAAGTATTACACTAAAAAGTGACAGTATAACAGTTTCCGACAGCTAGCAACTGATTGCACCTAATTGAAAAACCAGCTGACAATCTAATTTAATGAAATTATTGTTATTGTCGGGTTGCGGCCACCTTATTAGTGTTCCCTGGCTCAACGATATTAAAAAAACATGCAGCTTTGAAAAAAGACTTATTTAATATAATACTATAGAGGCGTACTTCTCTTTGCTTTAAACACTTCCTGACTTTCTAATATCCTTCGTAATTTGTAATTTTAAAAATTATTATTATTATTTATTATTTATTATTTAGAAAAGAAGGATAAGAATCAATTCTTATCATACGAAATTTAGGAGCACTAGCTGCCAGGGCTTTCAGCTCGCTTATAGTTATGTGGGTTAGGAATAGATATTTGTATGTTGTTGTATTCTGTAATTAGAGATAAAAATTAATAATTATTATTTCTACTGTTAAAAACCAATTTATCTTCTTCTTCTATAAAACTACTAAATAATAAAGAGATTATTTTTTTTGTTCTATTTCATAAATTACAATATACAATTTGCAACTTCACTTCAAATTTATAGCTCTAAATTGTAAACAAAGTTTAAAATTGTGAACTTTTAACGTACTTTTCTGTTCGCGTCCAAACCGCCAAAAGCTGAACTGTAACTGGACTGCACTGTCAAGTGAAAATGAACTCGGACTGCACTAGTTCTTGCGACACGAATAAACCTATTGTGGTAGGTATGGTTGTTGTTGTGTTCACAAGATGAATTCAAATTGATTGCCCAAAATAGGTATGTACATTTAAATTAAAGAGAAGCCCTATAATACAATATATTAATAGGTTTTGTGAATAAAAAATAGTATTGCTTGTGGTATAAACTCGACTGTATTCTTACTTTCCCATTTTCTCTCAGTATGAAACATTTGTAATTCAATGACAATAGCGAAATTCCAAATTAAAACGACAAGCACCGCTTTCTCTTTATTGGGTCTTGGGTCTGAAATATAATGACTTATATACCACATATAATATATATACTATTTATGTATTTTAATTAAATTTTAAACTTACCTAACCCTACGTCTCCACGGCCAATTTTTGATGGCATAACATCTGTCAAATTTGATTGCAATGGTTGGCAATATTTTAATGGTGGGCATTGCGATGTTATGCCATTGTCATTTTGAAAATGCCGTCAAGCAATCTAGTTCGCTGTGCCCACGCTTGAAACATTTTTTTAATTTATACGATGAAGAGGAAAAAAGAAGGAAACCGAAATTCTGGGTGAATCCTTTATTACAAAGAATGCAAATGCACAGTCTCCACTCATTTTAGCGTTTTTATTAATTTAATAGATGCGGTAAAACGAAAATGTCCGACGATGCTTCCACTGTGAGCGTCACGAAAAAATGAATAAAGGCTGTCAAACAAACAAAATGACAACTGATTGCAACACAGCACGTTGGCAATTTATGGCATAACATATTTCATAACATAAATTGCCAACTTGAAGCAATTTGGAGTCTCCATTAGCAATTTGCTTCAAATTGCCAATGGCATGCAATCAAAAATTGCCCGTGGAGACGTAGGGTAAGGATAATTGTAAACTTGTTTAATGCACCGTTTTATTCTCTCTCAAAACTAATAATACCTAGTGTATGTACCTTGGTTGAGTCACCATATTAGCAGCGACATTACGGTTTTATTTGCGGTCACACTCTCAATCACATATCTGTGCTACAAATTATAACAAAACTCTGACCAGGTAAAGCTCCAAGGAAGGATTATATATTTTAAATGTAAGTTTATCAAATTACCAAATCAAACCCAATCAGACGTGGTTCATGTCTGGTGTTTTTTCGAATTTCGTAATTTTGTTCCATATATTGGTCGAAATTATAACACAATATTTATTTTCTATTGCAGCGTTGTTTCTGCAGGTTTCTACCTGGCAATCAATTGGCATGCCCAAATAGTGTTTTGAAGTCTTTTGCAACAACCGTCACTTTTGACATAATGATTTTACTCAGTTCTATTATTTCATTCAGTGCGACATGCAAAACGGGTAAATTAAATAAAAAAGTTTTTGCAAAAACAGAAAAAAACTGTCTAAAAAATAGCTTTTGTAAGCGTTCTGTGCTTGTCTTCTGAGTAAGCAATGTTTAAAATAAATTTTCATTTCATTCGCCTACATTCTAGTGAAACAATTTAACGCAATAGCAAAGAAAAGGAATTTCATCACGAACGCAGTATGTTGCGCGTAGCTTTAAAACTTCCCACTTGCAGTGGAGTATCGGGAACTCCATTGCAATGCATGCTTAAGCACAGCCTGATGATTACACGGCCAAAACAGCCTTTGTTGCCGCGGAACGTACGAAACTATGCGCGTGGGCCACGAGATCCTCAAGGACCAAGAGATCAAGCGGAAACTCATACTCGCTCCGGCATAAGTCGCAATCCTACTCTGAAAGAGAAACTAATGTCACCACCAGGTGAAAATGGTACGTAAAAATTCTGTGGGGAGAAAATGGGGGAAATAGTTAATGAAAAATGTTTTTACATACGTATATATTATTTATTTATAGCATACGGAATGGGAAAGGGCGCTGCTGCAGGTGCGGCGGCTATTGGATTGGGCGCACTATGCTATTATGGAGTAGGCCTGGGCAAACAGAGCAGCATTTACAACAACTCCGTGTAAGTTACTATGCAAATTAGCTTGAACTAATTACTTATAGGATATGGTCGTACATTGCAGCCTCTGGCCACAATTCGTGCGGGATCGTATACATACCACATATGGGTATTTTGGTGCTTCTTGTGCCATTACAGCAGCCGCCGCTTTTGCTGTATTCCGCTCACCGCGTATGCTAGAATTGGTATCCCGCAATGGTTTTATGGTGAGTTGAATTTTTGTATTTGCAAAAGTTTTACATGTAAGTGACTAATTGAAAATTGCGCAAAAAAGTCAATTGCGGCTACATTTGCGCTTATGATCGGCACTGGCGTTGTCACGCAATCGCTGGAATATCAACCAGGATTTGGGGCTAAACAACTTGCTTGGATAGCACATTGTGCTGTTATGGGTGCAGTTATTGCTCCTCTGTGCATGTTAGGTGGTCCCATTCTCACCAGAGCAGCACTTTACACTGGTGGAGTCGTGGGTGGTCTCTCAACAATTGCGGTTTGTGCGCCAAGTGATAAATTCCTATACATGGGTGGTCCATTGGCAATTGGTCTTGGCTTGGTATTTGCCTCATCGTTAGCATCCATTTGGTTGCCACCAACAACAGCTGTGGGCGCAGGTTAGTCTGAATTTAGTTCAAATCCTTACATTATATATATTTCATGTAACTTCTCTGATTAAAGGACTCGCTTCCCTGTCCATCTACGGTGGCTTAATACTATTCAGTGGTTTTTTGCTCTTCGATACACAACGCATTGTACGCCAAGCTGAAAATTATCCCGAATACTACACTGTACCCTATGACCCCATCAACGCGTGAGTTATCCTTTTAACATTTCCAATAGAGCAAGCACTCAAAAATATATAATTCACAGATGCCTTTCGATATACCTGGACACTCTGAACATTTTCATGAGAATTGCAATAATATTGGCTGGTGGTGGCGGTAATCGCCGACGTTAAATTGTTAAAATATTTGGTTTACATATTTTGGAAAGAATTTGTGTTTAACTTTAAAATTGCCCAAAAAGATAAACTTCCAAATTTCGAGTAGTGCCTAATGAGGGCAAACGTTGAAATACAATATTTATTTAACAACTAAAATGAGTTTTTTTCCAAATTAAGAATAAATTTGCAACATAATTATTATTATAATTCCTTACACCATCATTAATTATCACATGTAAAATCGCAAGGCTCAAGTGCAAATCAGGCGGTACTGAACAAACCAAATCCATACAGGCAATTTCGAGAAAGGATGGCAGAATGATTGTAGTAATACCTACTGATATGTCACTGTCTTAACGGCGGTACACTAAATGAGACTTATAAACAAAGACGAATACATACAATGAGGAAATAGGTCACAAGGGAAGCATTTCCTATGCCTATACCTCTCGAGAACACGCCTAACACACCTGGGAGCTCCCTTGTTTGTGGGGCTGGACAAGGTCTCAGCACTATCTACAGTTTCGCTCTTAAAGTTCGCTTAAGGAGTCTCTTTAACAGTGTGTACTACAACTTTTAAATGGATAACCATGTGGTACGTCAAACAAACTTGCTGGTCTATGTGTTACCCATAGAATAGTTGCCTTTACGGCCAGCCAGTGCAATCTAACCATACGGTACTACTCTATAACCTAACGTAACCTATCAATAATCTCTACCAGAGGTGGCGGAATGAGTATTAGCAATTAAGATTTTCGAGCCGAAAGTAAAAAGATGTATAAATAAACATTTTTGAGACCATGCTCTGGGTAGGATTAGATTTGTAACATGATTTGTTATAATACCATATATATATATATATATATATATATATATATATATTCGATTACAAATTTCATTGATTCTTATAAATTATTATAATTGTTTGATTGTAATTATGGTACTACAACAATTTATTCCAAATGTTTGAACCTACTGCAGTCACCAACAATTTCTGAAAATTTGAAATCCATACTGCATCCATATAAAAATATAATAAAAAACATTAATGAAATTGTTGTAGCATTGCGGCCACCTTATTAGTGCTCCTAGCTTCCAGCAATACGAAAGTGATTTTGACAGATGTATTCAAGTAGTTCCTAAGTATTTTTCGCTGCCAGCGTCCTTAGCAGACACACCACGATTTTGGGTGGATTCGCCATGATTTTGAGTGGATTCGCCACGACTTTGAGTGGATTCGCCACGACTTTGAGTGGATTCAACGCGATTTTGAGTGGATTCACCACGATTTTGAGTGGATTCACCACGATTTTGAGTGGATTCACCACGATTTTGAGTGGATTCGTGTACAACGTCTGTCTGCTTTATTTTGCTGCTTTGCCGTTTGGCGTTTAAGTTTCTTTTCTCTATATTCTCTGCTGACACTGTAATCAACTTATAACTGTATAACTCACCATACACCTACATATAATGCAGCAAACACAAGTGACAATGGGTGCATTCTTGCAGCCTATCGGATGAGTGAAACAGCACAGTTAGCACAGCTGTTTGTGGAACAGATGCTTACGTATAAAGTGACAAATTTTTGCAGCGACCCATTCTAAAACAAAGGGCGCTATTTCACTCATCCGATAAGCAACCGATAGGCTGCAAGAATGCACCCAATGTTCCAATTAGTACATATAAGAATTGCTCTATATTTGTGCGGTGTATTTTTAGCCCAAGTTCCTTTACGAGGACTTAGTGGATCAATCTTTTATTTTCATGCAACTTCAAAGAACAACAAATGAAAAATGTAATTACCTTCAACAATGGAATGCAGCTACTGCCGCTGCAGCTTTCACCATTTTACATCTGGAGTAAAGAAGAAGTGTATAATCAAAATGCCCTCACTCATGGGAAAATAAATATACAAAAAAAAATTCGCCACCATGATTTTTGATTGCCGATATGATCAGGTTTTACAGAAGATTTTTAAATCAGCTATGTTCTATTCTATCTATGTTATATTCAGCTTACGAAATCAAGTGTCTCCTATTTAGAATGCTTGGGTGTTTTTAATTATTATCTGTGTTTCCCTACTTATCGTTGTTTACAAGAGATTTTTCCTTTCGGAATCTTTTCTTGTTCCGTATCATAGTTTAAGAGCAACTGCGGTACTAACGCATTAGCTCCATTTGTATCAATACAGGTTTAAATCTTTATTATAGTGGGGATAGCGTATTATGTTTCCTTGGTGATATTTAAATGTTTGTGGTCTCTTTTTATATATATTGTGTATTTTGTAGTAGTTTAGATTAGACTAGGGATGTCCAGCTGAGGTGCCCGCAGTTGACTCCGCGGGCAACTGCAGACAATTCTACCACCCGAAGCCCGTAGGGCACATTTGCACATACCTAGTCCAGACTGTCTTATCTTGATTAATGAGTAAAGATATAAATTGTTTTTATGCTGGGTACATAAATTTCCTTTCACATTCATATAGTGGACACTCAATATTCTCCTTACATTATTGCATGCATAATTAAAGTTACTGTTATACACCTGTCATATTGCGGCGGAACTCTTCTTAGCCTTAATATGCTGTCTCTGCCTTATGTTTCTTCACCATTCTCTTCTACTAATTTTGTTACCGCACGTCGTACGTAAAATTGCTCAAAGTAGGTGCTGAGCAGTAACCGGTGGCGAGTTGCGTAGTATTTAATATTTGTAAACAACTGAGTAAACCATACAAAAAATATTTTTAAATATAAAATTTGATTTACAGGGCAATTACGTTCAGCAGAGATATAAGCAAATTGTGTCGTCCAAAGTTCTAAATCAAAGGAAGCGCTTACAAAAGCATACGCAGCAAGGTAAGTGGTCAGACAGACTTTCGTTTTCATTTCTATTGCAGCCGCACCCCGTTCGGTGGCTGTTATCGATCCATGCACATAGTCTAAGCGGATATTCAATTTACAGACAAAGCAGCAGCAGCAGCTGTTCAACAAGACGCTGTAGAAGACACTAGTATGGATAAGCGCTACTTAAACAATCCCTTTCCTGATTTTGTTAGTGTGGAGAGCACATCTTTAAAAATTGACGAGGAATATGTGAAGAATCTCATCTGCACATACGTTGATACCATACTGGAGTATTGCCAGCCGGGTTGCGACGACGAAGACCATCGCGGGGATTTGTATGTGGGCAATGCTGGGATTGCATATATGTTCTGGAAAATGGGCAGATCAGAGCAGGCCAAAGAACTTTATCCTGCATTGGAGCATGCACAAACATTTATACGCAATGCGAAGTCTAATGCGGATCGTTATAAGAAACGTTCAGCGGAACGATACTCCTTTTTGTGTGGCAATGCGGGTATTTATGCTGTATCGGCAGCTATATCGCATGATTTAAAGCGCATGGAGGAACATTCTGATGATTTGAGCAGCTTCAAAGCTGGAATCGCACCCAGTAAGGAATACATGCATACCAAATATGGTTGCGATGAAGTGCTGGTGGGACGTGCCGGTTACCTCTCCGGTTGCTATTGGCTTAATGATGTGCTAAGCGAGAAGAAAATCACAGACGATGATATAATTTCCATTTGCCAATTGATAATCGCTAGTGGACGTGAGTACGCAAAGCAAACCAAGTCGCCTCTGCCGATCATGTATCAATATCATGGCACCGAATATTTGGGCGCTGCACATGGCCTTTGTGCTATACTGCACATGTTGCTCGACAGCCCTTGGTTTCGCACTGATCCGATTTCAGCACCCAGTGCTGAGTTGCGAGATATAAAGCGCTCAATTGATTACTTTCTGACACTGCAAGACGAGGAGGGCAATTTCCCAGTGGCACTGGAGGACCTGAAAAGTGGCCGCGAGAAACGGCTCGTACACTGGTGTCACGGGGCACCAGGCGCCGTCTACTTGCTGGCAAAAGCTTATCTCATCTTCAAAGAAGATAAGTACTTGGTGGCCTTACGACGCTCTGCTGATCTGGTGTGGAAAAAAGGTTTCCTGCGCAAAGGACCCGGCATTTGTCATGGTGTGGCTGGCAATGGTTACGTTTTTCTGCTACTTTATCGCCTCACCAACGAACCGAAGTATTACTATCGCGCTGCTAAATACATGGAATTGCTAACAAACTCGGAATTCAAGCATCGCGCCCGTACACCTGATCGCCCCCACAGTTTATATGAGGGAGTAGCTGGCACCGTGTGCTTTCTAGTCGATCTGCTCGAGCCCCAGCAAGCTCAGTTTCCATTTATGGACGTATTTCATTGAGGCGATGGCAAGAGGACTCGCTATAAGTACACAGCAGCAAAGGAGCAAAGACTTTTTCAAGCATATCAGGGAAAACTCAAGTAGCTGTTTGTGTTATATTTAATCATTTTATTCATTTATCTTAATTTGAAGACTGACAAAATTTATACTTTAATATTTAAATTCGGCAGGATCAAAATTGTAACCAATTGCAACCTTTCTGGGAGTACTCGTAATTATAAATGCGAGCAAATCACATGGAAATTAACGCGTACGAAACTTCTGCTTTACTTAAGAAATTTGCATGGCAATTATTTTGTGCTTTACATTTTATACATTAATACATTTAAATTGTTTGTGTCAAGTTAAACAACAATTATTAAAATATATTATATTATTAAAATAAAATTACATATTTATTCTGAGCTTATTCTATTATTAAAACTATGCGTATAAATATGCTTACTACCACTCCAAATAGGCAAGTGTGGCGATTTTCTGGCAAGCAACCAGCCGCATTTTGACTCAATAAATGTAAGAGGATCATCCCATCGCATCGACAAAAAACACCGTATAACAGAGGTCTTGGCCTTTTCATAGTCCAGTCACAGCAGCCTTAGAGAAGTTTGCATGACGTTTATTTTTAGGCCCTTCCAATCTTCCTCTTCGAAGTGATTTGTCATTTTCGGTCATTCGTTTTATGCGTCTTCATATGCGAATACAGGCCAGGATGCTGGGCGAACGTTTTTCCACACAGCGTGCACTTGTAGCGCTTTTCCTTGTGAATTTTATCGTGAGCCTGCAAAGCGGTGGTAGTTTTGAACTTAGCCTCACACAGATGACACTCATGATTGCGGGGTAGTGTCTCATGTACAGCATCCTGATGGTTGCGCAAGTTGATGCGCGTGAAAAACGTTTTATCACAAATATCACATTTATGGTTGCGCAAATTCCAATGCTTGCGACGACGATGCTCCAACAATTGCGAGGAAGTGGTGTGAGCTTTGCCACATTCGCACACAAATGGACGCTGGCCAGTGTGTTTCCGCATATGGGAATGGCGCTCTGTGGACGAAACAAAACGACTTGGACAATACTCACATTTGAATGGTTTTTCGCCGTTGTGACGCCGCTGGTGCAGGATAAGGTTTTGTTTGTTGGTATATAAGGTGGGACACATATCACATAAGTATGGCTTGTCGGTTCGATGCGTATATTCATGGGTGCGTAAGTTCCACTTGCGGTTGAACTCTTTGGAGCACTCCTTGCATTTGTATAAAGCGGACTTACGTTTTCCTTTCGATTTAGATATTTCTTTATGAATGGTTGAAGCCATCGCCATAGTAAGGCGCACACTGGAATCTTGAGATGGTGAAGACAAAGTCAGTTGTTTATTGGCATTTTGCCAATTAGTCTTAGAGTCTGTGAAATCGGTGGCACCCAAAATCAACTCATCTGCAAAGCCCTCTTCATATTGGTCTTGCCAGAGCTCCTCATTTTGCCCCTCAAATTCCTCTTCACTTTGTTCCTCAAAGACCTCTTCATTTTGTTCCTCAAAGTCCTGTTTATTTTGTTCTTCAAAGAGTTCTTCACTTTGTTCCTCAAAGTCTTGTTCATTTTGTTCCACAAAGTCCTGTTCATTTTGTTCTTCAAAGATTTCTTCACTTTGTTCCTCAAAGCCCTCTTCATTCTGTTCCACAAAGTCCTTTTTACGTTGCTCCTGTAAGGACTCTTCATAGTGTTCCTCTAAATACTCTTCATATTGTTCCTCTAAGTACTCTTCATATTGTTCCTCTAAGTACTCTTCATATTGTTCCTCTAAGTACTCTTCATATTGATTTTCGAAGGTCTCCTCATTTTGAAACTGGAACGGTTCTTCGTTTTCTTCCTCGAAGCCCCCTTCATTTAGTATCTCCCAGTGCTCCACTATATGACTAGTGAATGCTTCCAGTTCGCTTAATTCTTTATGGCACATTGTGCAGACATACGAATAGTCACTTTTGAGTGTGCTTATTATAAGAAATATTTCACCGCATTTAATCTGAATATTATTCTTAGTAAGCTGGTCCGGTTCGTATTCAATTACTTCAGTACTCATATTCATTTGTTACATTTTTTAATTCATACCCACACAACACTAAACAAATTTTAAGTTTACGAATGGAAAGGGAGAGAGATGAGATTAAAATGATACAAACGGTTTTGATTCAATCAGCTGTTATATTCCGTTACTTGTACCAAATATAAATGTAATGTGATATTTACATTTAAAAATATTTTCATTTATTCGCTCTGAGCTGAGCAATCCGAGTAGAAATGTAGTCAGAGTCGGGGCTCTAAGCGGATGAGTAAATTTTGAGAATAAGTATAATATTCATTTAAATATGATTTATGATTTCCATTAGTGTACCTTATAATATCTCCTATATATAGCCATTATATATTATTTAAATAAATAATTAACTTTGAAAATAAATATACAAAGTTTGAATGAACCAATTTTAAAATAATTTATAATGAATAAATATATAAATTATTTCCAAAAAATATGGATGAATTTAAGTAAATTTTTTAAG
This sequence comes from Clusia tigrina, assembly GCA_920105625.2. NCBI lineage: Eukaryota > Metazoa > Arthropoda > Insecta > Diptera > Clusiidae > Clusia > Clusia tigrina. Next base: position 130,845,122 of record OV050033.1, read on the forward strand.
ATCAGATGACACCACTTAAATGTAATAAAAAAGAGAGAGTAATAATGAGACACAGCAGTTTAGAGTGGTGTGGATAGAATTTGATCAGTGATTTCACCACAAGTTAGCTTAGTTGTCTGGATGGACGGAGTAAAATAGCTGAAGGCTCAGGTTCGATTCCTGTGAGGATTTATAGTTAGTGGGCTGTTGATTTCTGAGACATAATATATGCTTGGGGAAAAATTGTCTTTCATTGAAAGATCTCTGATGAGGACAAGTGGCGTGTCCAAAATAGCTATAAGATCTCCCAAAATGTTTCAATAATTCTCCTTCTGACAATTGTTACGGTGGCATAACCACATATTTGCATCTACAGAGTACAAATTGTCTGTCAATAAATACGAGAGAAATAATCTTCATTTTCACTGAATTTGACGACTGCAGACCTACTCTCATATATAATATATATTTTAATAAAGCTGAGTTATTTAATGTAGTCCTATGTCGGCACTCTCTTGTCAAAAATATATATTATTTTGTCATAATTATTACAGTCGATCTATTTATTGTACGAAATACATTATTCAACCGACGCTATTATAAGTTTTTCTTGCTGATTTAGATTTCCCAAGGCAAAGTCGACTAACTTAGAAGTAGAAATTTGAATAAATTATCGACTTTAACAATATTCCAAATATTCAACAATGTTTGACAATTCAAATTGAAAACTCAAAAGTAATTTATATGAAATTTCAAAGTTACTTATCAAATGCTATATTATTATGTATATAATTTTAAAATTTATTATAATATATTAAATTAAATTTACAGTGAATATATATTTTATTATTAATATATTTTTATTATTATGTAAACATTTTTAAAAGTTATTATAATATATTAAAACTTAATTTATAGTGCATGTGTATTCTATTATTAATATATTTTTATTATTATGTATACAATTTTTTGTTCCACCTTGAAGGAAGTATAAATGGTGGGGTGTTGTTCTCAGTGAGGAAGGGGGATGTTTTAATAAGTGCAAGCCTCACATAAGAAATCTGTGACGACAGTTTTTGATGCAACAGGCATTTTTACCCTCTCTACCCAAAAAAAAAAAATGTATACAATTTTAAAAGTTATTCACATAAATATCAGCGAGCTGAAAGCCCTGACAGCTAGTGCTCCTAAATATTGTAGGATAAGAATTGATTCTTATCTTTCTCTTGTAAATAAATAAATAAATAAAAATAAAATTTAAAGTTATTATAATATATTCAAATTTAATTTGTAGTGAATGTGTGTTAATAATGTATTTTTATTTATATGTATATAATTTGAAGAATTATTATAATAAATTAAAATTTAAATTCTAGTGATTATGTATTTTTATTTTTATGCATATAATTTTAAGAATTAGTATAATTTTGAAAATTTAACTTCTAGTGAATATATACTGTTCTCACTGAGGTAAAATGCAACTGTGCGTATACGATATTACTTATTTATCAATGAGGTCTAATTGGTCTAGTGACAGTTGAATGTACTAAAAAATTCAAAATTTCCAAACACTAACGAATACCGTATAACAATAATATACGATATTTGGTTTTTGTTTTGTTTGCAAATGTCGTTTTTAAAGTATCTCTATACACGGTCTTAGCTGACAGCTAAAGCCTGTGAAGAAAAGCGCATTTGTCAAATTCTCTTCACTTCGTTCGTACACAGTCGGTCGTTCTCAATCGGTGGAAAATCTTGGAAAAACTAAGTTTTCCTTGAAACTACTGTAGAAAATTGTGAAAAGAAACTTTAAAATATATATTTTGCATTTGCCTTTACTAATATTTGTGACAAAGTGAAGAATAGGATTACTTTTTGAGTGGCAAACAAATTTTGTGGGTGTTGGAACACAGTGTCGAGTTTTCCAAATTTTCCATTTATTATATTTTCCCTTCAATTAAATGCTTTTCGTTTTGTATCACAAATACGTCATACATATATATGACAGAAATTAGTGCCGACCTGGAAATGAGAAGTGATAGAAAATTATTAGAAACTTTATTGTAAATTGTGTATGATATTGACGAATATATTGTGAAACATTCTTACATCCGACTCAGCACGACAGAATTTGGAAGCGGTAAGTTCCAATAACAATAGTACCAATTGCTGTAGATATATCCCCTTTGTTTCTAGGGGAGTGGCTGGCAGAGCAGCTGGGGGAAAAGTGGATGCGCTCTGCCCTCTACAAAATATAACGTTCTTTGGCAAACAAACGTTCTTGTGACCGTACTTACCTCTTAAATAAGTCTGAATGGTTGGTTGGTTAGCTTTAACGAGGGGGAGGTGCATAGCCAACGCACTGGAGCAAAGTTCGTGCGTTAGGTGCAGTCTGCGCTATTATGCCCTTGACATTATTTTAGGGGAAGTTATTGATTTTCTGTTTTCGATTCAGCAGCTTCGAAGGGCGAACATTGATAAATGCTTCTAAATAAGTGAATTGTTGGTTTAGTTATGAAAAATTTACAAAATTCGAGAAGTAAAAAAAATTGGTTTTGTTTTTCTTTTCAAATTTTATGTAATTATTAATTGAATGGCAGCTTAATTGCAATGTAATAATTAAATTCGATAATTATGTGAGTAGAAATGCCAAAGCTAAAAATTTGCATTACGTGAAATGCTGTTTTAATTTTTTAAAGAAATTTAGAATTTAATTAAATTTGCCATTGGCGAAATTTTATGCTAATTTATATTAGAAGAATAAATGTACTGTTATGTTATTTATGGCAGGGGTTTAGTTAGTCGGGGTAGTTAGTTTTAGTCGCAAACAAGACGAAACATTTGTATTACATGCTTTTTATTTTGTTTTGTTTTTTAAGAAATATACAAAAAAATTATTCTGCATTTTTATCCTAATTTACATATATTAAAATAGAATTGTATTTTTAAGGCAACGCGTAACAAAGACAAGTATTTTCTTGCTGGCATATAATTCTTGAAAATTTGGGCATTACTTGTTTCATAATTAAAAACAGTTAATTTTTCTTCGAATTGTTTTAATTGCTTCTCTCACACTGATAAAAAAAAAACTCTTGAAACTATTTGCTTAAGACTTTTGCCATTATTCCAGCAATTACTTACTTTAAGAGAAATCATAGTGTGTAATATTTGAATTTGAATTGTTCTCACGATCTAAAAACCACGAATTTCCTTTCCCACATGATTGTTAATAATACGAAACCGCAAGTAAATTAGAAAAAAGTTAATTTACAATAAAAGCAAAAGCTCATATTTTATATTCAGCCTTAATTTTGTTATCTTCCACACAATTATCATTCTCCGTGAAGCTACGACAAAATTCTGATAAGAATATTGGCGTTAACTGCCAACACACGTATGAGAACGTTTTCGGTTAGCGGCGCTGGTGGTGTGCATGCCGAGTGTGTTTATGTGAGTGTGTGTGACACGGTGGCTGTGGTGTGCTGCTTTGTGCGGTGGTCTATCGCCGGCAGAAGCGAACGAAAACACCGCGTACAGTCAGAATGCGCTTAAACTTGTTTGTATTGGGTCAAGGGGGTAGCATAACGAAAATGCATCCATCCATTCACCCTAAAAAGAAATTCATTGAAAAAACTTAATTTATATGCATAGAAATATAAAAATGCATGCTTAAAATGTAGAATAAGCACAAAGTCCCCACCGCTGAATGCATGGGGCCAACGCTAACATTCGTATTGATAGATGAACTTTACTTTGTTATTGTTATCTTTGGAAAACAATTGCACTTCGCACTTGTTATAATGTCGTTGTCCCTCGTTGTTAGTTGTAAATTGCGAAATCTAGTGAATATGTACTATGTTAAAAATAGAAATGATTCATGGTGCTTGTGGAGCACTAGCTGTGTGCGTGGTGCCCCCCTTAAGGTCTTCGATTTAATTGTTTTATATTTAATCAATAAAAATTCATACTTTATTATACTAGAAATCCATTAAAATCTATTTGCATACTATTTAGTGCAATATCCCCGTTGGTGTAGTTAGTAGCTTCCGAAAAAGGAAGATCAAACAACACTAGAGGATCAAACAACGCACTGTGGTGTGACCAGACAAGATTTAGACTACCATGGACAAGAGGCGAGTTAAGCAGTTCTCAATTAAACTCAGCTGAGACTTCATCAGCACACCGATCTCTGTGTTCACGGGACACTGTTGATTGGTAGACATGCTGAAGGCTATTGTTGCTATTCAATGACTTGTCGCGGCTACGGCTCTGAAGAAGAGGAGTCATCTCTCCATCTCATGCGTCAGTGCCCTCGCTAGCTAGACAAAGACATATATTTCTGAGCTCCCCCGACGTCAATGGTTTGAAAGTATTATCATCCATTGGTTTTAGGAATATAGCCAAGTTCACAACGGTATCACAATGGTTCACCACGTGGTAAATGGGGGAGACGGTTTCTTATGGTGTCACAATGAGCTTTATGTGAGCTTTTCCGAAGAATATTGCCACTCTAACATTATCTAACCTATTTGCATACAACTCCCCGGACACTGCCCGTAGACCACATCCTCACAGATTGCGTTAAATTTAACCACATCAGATCAAAAATATTCCCAATCTTAACCCCTAAAATTCCTTTAAACTCCATGAATTCCGTTACCATCTGTAAATTTTATAATTTTTGCCTTCCTTGTAGATGGCCATGACAACCCGTCACCGGATTACGTCTTCGCCAATCGAAGACTTTCATGCGCTTCTGCTAATCGGTCGCTGACTCCAATTTCTGACACCAAGTTTGTATACGTGTGCCTCCACTTGTTCATTCCATCAGAGTTTCAGTCGCCCTCCTTACCTTTCTCCTTCAACTATCGCGTCAAACACCTTTCTGGTTGGAGCATCTTTGTCCATTCTAACGACAAGTTCCAGCCAGAAATATATGTACAAGGGCGGATTGATATTGAAGCTACCTAGCGCTAGATGGCAGCACAAACACTAAAACTTTTTTTTTTAAAGAAATTGCGATCTGTCAAACGTCAGCTGTTAAAATTTCACCCAAATTCATCGATTAGTTTATTTGTTGTAGTCGTTTGAAGTAAGCAACTTTTGTGTTTCTTGAAAAATGGAAAAAAGCGAATTTCGTGCAGTGATTAAACACTATTATTTGAAAGGGAAAACGGCGAAAGAGACAGAAGAAAAGCTCGATAAACATTACGGTGAGTCTGCTCCGTCAGATTACATGGTAAAATATTGGATTGCTGAATTTAAACGCGGCCGAACAAGCACTGCAACAATACCATCAACAGGAAGACCAAAAGAGGTGGTTACTGAAGAAAATATCAAGAAAATCCTCGATATCGTTATGAATGATCGCCGAGTCAAGTTGCGTTTCAACAATGGTAAACATATCATATTAACGTGTGTTCAACATTTTGCATGAACATTTGCATATGAAAAAGCTATCGGCAAGATGCGTGCCGCGTTTGCTCAGTGTCGAACAAAAACCAGTTCGACAGACCTCTTCACAGCGGTGTTTGGACATGATAAAGCGTAATCCTGTTGATTTTTGGCGTCGTTGTTGATGAAATGTGGGTCCACCACTACACACCTGAAACCAAAAATCAATCGAAACAATGGGTGGAAGCTGGTGGAAGTGCTCCGAAGAAGGCGAAGGCAGTGAAATCGGCTGGCAAGGTTATGGCCACTGTATTTTGGGATGCACACGGAATATTGCTCATCGATTATCTTGAAAAAGGATCCACAATCACAGGAAAGTATTATCGTGCATTATTGGATCAATTGATTGCTACAATCAAGGAAAAACGACCACATTTAAAGAAGAAAAATGCTCTTTCTTCAAGACAACGCACCGGTTCACACAGCATTAGATACGATGCTAAAATTACGTGAAATATACTTCGAATTGGTTAATCATCCACCTTATAGTCCAGATTTAGCTCCTAGTGACTTTTTCCTGTTTCCAAATTTGAAAAAATGGCTCGCAGAGATGATTACCGAAACTAACGCGTATTTTGAGGGGTTCCCGAAATCGTATTATTCAGATGGTATAAAAAAGTTGGAATATCGTCTTACTAAGTGTGTCGAAGTAAAAGGAGACTATGTTGAGAAATAAATGGTTTTTGAAAAAACAATTTTTTTTTCCTATTTAGGTAGCTTCAATATCAATCCGCCCTCGTATTTGATTGTCATCAAACAAATATTTCAAATACTCTTATAAGGTTTGATTAGTATCAGCGAGCTGAAGGCCCTGGAAACTAGGGCTCCTTTCTGATTGTTAAATAATAAATAAATTATAATTTTTCAACTAATATTCAAGTAATACAACTAGCATAATTGTCTACTAGTGTGTTGATTTTATTGCATTATAATACTGTGCCTTGTGTGTAAATATTTATTAAAAATAAAAAAGTATGTGCGGTTATGGCACATATTATTGTATATATTATTATGCAAGTGCATATTTCTGTATATTCTCTCGCATGTGTGTTTGTATGTGTGTGTGTAATTGTCAACTTCGTAGTTTATAAACTGTATTGCCTCTTCTTCTTCCTATTATAGATTCATTCACAATCATATTTTCAATTCTTTTTATGATATAAAACGTAGACAATTTTTTTTACTTACCGTGAATAATATTTTTGGAGTAGCATATAATACATTTCCTTGGTTTCTAGCAATTAGGACATGTATGTGTTATTTTTTATCTCATTCATATTTTTCCATAACTGTGCCTCACTAGGGTACCTTTTGCTGTGGTAGCGTATTCATTGGTGTCTAAAGACTGCATTTTCAGTTATTTAGATTTTACAAATATTTGTCTCTTCAAAACATTTCTCACGTCCATTTTGCAGCATTTACATATTTAAATTAATGAAGAGCGAGTGATGAGTGAATTGTGTTGTTGCTCTTATTGAATTTTACTTATTGCGCGCTCCTTGTCAGTGAAAATGCAATTTTTGTTATTTAATTGAACCAAATCAAGGCAATAAAAATGCATACACTTAAAAAGGTGCTATTGACCTGTAAAAACAACAACACAAACAATAACAACAACTACAGTAACAAGAACAACAACTACAGTAACAAGAACAACAACTACAGTAACAAGAACAACAACTACAGTAACAAGAACAACAACTACAGTAACAACAACGACAATAACAACAACACCAACAATAAAAGTCACACACAAGTGTTCAGGCATGCATCAGGCCACCGGGAGGCCGATGGGCAAATATAATCATGTACAAAAAGCAAATGCAATAAGTATGAACCAACAAGCGATAAGGAAAAAATCCTAGTGACATCATGTGACTAATGCTTTTGGATAATAGGCTCGTCAATGGTTGAATGCACATTGGCTTGTCTACCTTTTTTTGATTTTTTCTTTGGTTTTGTTTTTATATTTGCTTAGGTTTGATCTTTTAAGTTGCTTCGTTTTTAATAATCCCTGTGGTGCCTTAGTGAGTGCTGCATTGTGACGTCATTTTCAGCTAAAAGCGTTTACGTGTCCTCACCGAGTGCTCTAGTTGCTTGTAGGCTCGGAAGAGTTGTCCAAATGCATTGACTGTTCTCGTTATTTACTGTTGTAGGGCGACCAGGCAGCACTAAGAAGGTGGCTACAATAAGTGTGCCCTGAAGTTGAGTTTGTGCAGTCAGTGAACAGTGTTGTTTATCTTTGCTTTTGTGAACAGTTTTTGTGAGAGTGGTGGCTTATAATACTTGTGCTCCATTTGTAGGTGTTGTATTTGTAGTTGTTGTTGGATTTCCCATATGTAGAATGCAAACAAATGTGTGTGTTTAATTAGCTTTTCAACTTCTTTATTCACAGTAACACACATTTACGTAAACTTTTTATAGTTGCATTATTCGTAGTAGCAGAAATAATCTTCTTGTTAGCAATGTGTGGTCTGCTAAATATTCTTGTGTGTTTTTTTCTATGTTAATGTATATTTTATCGCATTTCGATGAACGCTTGGGGCCCCATTTCTACTCAGCTAATGATTTTTTGACATTTATTTTGCCTGCCCTGTGTGTGTTTATCAGCAAAACACAGTCATTTCTTCTCGTATACCTTACCTGCTCATTAAAAGTGGTAACCCCGGTAGTCTTTCTCCTTTTGCATTTTTATTTGCATTTCGTCTTGTAACGTCGCGGCGGTCATCGGTGATTAGTGGGTGTGTTGTTTGTTGCTGCTGCAGTAGTCTGTCCGAAAAAATAAAACAAAAATTCGTGGTATGTCAATTTTTAGCTTTTTTTCTTCTTTTAGTCAAGTAAATGAATATATTTTGTATGCCAAACACACATTATCCAACAAGGAAGCGTTAGCTGCCATTTAAGAGGTAACAATATAATTTCTTTGACGCACGCAACGAAGATTCTGAAGCGTGCCAATATTGCAATTATTGTGGCCACCATAAAATGGTGGTCTAGAGGTTCACTGAGGTAGTCCCTACTTTATTTTTATAGTTTTGTAGATTTCACCATTTCTACAACTTAATCACAGTCATTAACTAATTGGTTAATTGCTTCCTATAAATCTTATCTCGGACATCTTGTTAACATTATGTCCGAATTTGATACGATCTAAAACTATTCAAAGACTCACATGCGCATTAGTGTGCTGAGTCTTACAAAAAAATTAGGAATTTATACGAGTATGTATGTGTATGTGTGTGTGTTTAGAGTATATGTAAACGTAGGTTTGCTCATAACTGTTCTTCTGTATGTACTCTGTAAAGACAAGTGAGGTACTGTAGAAGCAAGTGATGCGCTGTAAAGGCAAGTGATGTACTGACCCGAGTAGACCCGTAACGATTACCTTGCTGTACTCGGTTAACTTGAGTATTATAATTTCAGTTATGCACAATGTACAATATACATTGTACATACTCGTGCATCTGACTCAAATACTAATATACAGTACCATGAGGAAGTTTTTAGCTCTTTTTAGAATTCGTTATATGCCCGAGACCATTATTTTAATATGGTAGTATAATTTTTACTGCAATAGAAATAAGGAAGTAGGTCATGTATTTTGTAGTGCTACTTAAGCTACGTGACGTTAAGGCTCGTTACGCACATGCTGGCATATACAGCATATGTGCGGTCTCAGGAGGGTGCTCTGTTTCGTTGCTTGGCTAACAATTTAACTATAAATTCTCGCTCTAGCTTAGTTAGTGTGGCCTGGCTTAGCACTTTGGGAATCAATGTAGTTTCATTGATCAAATTTTCTAATTATTTGTATATTTATTTTATTGCTAGCTTTGGACAAAATAAAATCAGATTTAACATGTATTTTTGTATTGAAATGCATGCATGACAAAATTACATTAAAGGGCAAAGACAATAAAGATTCTTGATTCTTTCAAACAGACTATGAAGTGACAAATTATGGCCCTTGTATAGTATGATTAATATATATTTTTTAAAACAAATTCTTACTTTTTGGAGAACTACCTTTGGAACTATGTATTTGTTGATTAATTTCCCAAGCAATTTTCTATTAATCGTTTTTAGTGGTTGCCCTTTCGCGTCATACCGAAAATAAAAAACTCGAGATTTAGTTGGGATAAATCTAAACAAAATTGTTCACATTGGTTACATAACTGTTCGGTTGCATTCGAGTACTTTCTCTCTATAATCGGTTATTTTCTTATTGACGACTCGGAGCATCACTAGTAAATATCATAGGCTAATTACATCAGTGTATGCATCAGGACAGATTTTCCTTATGAAATGTCAAAACAAAAGGAAGGGGGGGCGATAAACAGCTGATCAAAATGAATGCAACTTAAAAGGAATTATATAGGGGAACTCGAAGTAAATGAAGGTTGATGTAACTTAAAGGGAATTATATACGTCAAAGTGAATTAAACGAATGTAGATGACTCCATCTCCGAACAAAATTAATCTCGCTAAACACTAAGTTACAATATAATAAATTTATAATAAACAATTACATAATATAAAAATAAGCGCAAACGGAAATCGAGTACCTAAAATGCACTCTAAACAAAAATATAAGCTTAAATATAATAAATTTATAATCAAATATAATAAAATATCTAATAGTGGTCCATCATCGAAAAAAATTAATTTTGTTAAATACTAAGCTAAAATATTATAAATTTATGAAGATTATTTCTCAGCGAATTTATTGACAAGACAAGTTGCACACGATAGTTGGAATTGTGTGTGTGTGTGTGTGTGGTTATGCCACCGTAATAATTTTCAGAAGAAGAAGAATTTTTGGAACATTTTGGGAGATCTTATAGCTATTTTGGACACGCCAGTTGTCCTCATCAGAAATCTTTCAATGAAAGGCAATATTTTCCCAAGCATTTTTTATTATGTCTCAGAAATCATCAGCACACCAACTATGAACCCCCGCAGGAATCGAACCTGGGCCTTCAGCTGTTGTAATCTGTCCACCCAGACAACTACGCTAACTGCTAACTGTCTTGTCAATAAATTCGCTGAGAAATAATCGTCATTTTCATTGAATTGACGACTACTGACTTCCTCATTATAAATTTATTATAAAAAATAATATAATATAACAATAAGCGTAACAGAGAATTATTGCCTAAAACAAAAATATGAGTGCTTCTTTCCGATAGGCTCACATGTTTCTGAGTTAAACTTACATATAACTCAAATTTATAAAAATGTTACTTAGAAACTTGTCATTATAAGTTCCACCTCCCACCCGCCCCTACATAGAACTGGGTGAACTTGTGCAACTGCCATGCCCACCTTAGAAATCACGAACTAACATTTTCAATTATTGTTTAAATTGTTTAAACTGCATTAATTCAAGAATTAGCACAGTTATCAAAATGCACCATGTTTGCTCGAATAATGGGGGCGTGTTCTCTTGTAATTGTGACAGCTGGCGGGGTTCTTGACTCCGTAGGGTGGGGTGATTATTTTAATTGCTTGGACGCTTCATGAAATGTTAAAATTTATACACATTTTTGGTTGGCTCTCCCTCTCACATTGATAGACTTGACTTCCACTCCTCAGCGGCACGAAATTCAACGCATTTCTATACGCCTAAAACTCTGGGCAGCTTGAAATTTATTTCGTGTATGGTGCTGTTTAAAATATTCGTAGGCATACTTTCAAAACATTTGTCCGACATGACAAGCACGTTGATTGATTTGCCCACCAGTAATCAAAAACCGGGCCTAGAAACGGAGTACTACTTAATTAGAAAACCAACCAGCAAACGCGCACGCAGACTCCCAACACTCCAAACTTAAAATAATCATTTATTTATTCATTTACTTTTTTTTTATTTATTTTCTTAATTTATTTATTTTTTGTTGAAAATTCTTTAACATATCATTAGGAATTCAAGGCATGATTATCACATTTTTCACTTTGTAGTCACGCTGTTGTGATTAGTGCGACCACGACTGATCTTTATCATTGTCAAAGAGTTTCAACTTTTTGTTTGTGATTTGTTTGGTGTGAGAAACAAAATAGTTTCCTTCGCGTGTGTTGGTGTTGTAAATGGGGGAAACTGAGTTGCCAACTGCCACCCCCTCTCGGCCTCTCTTCAACGTAACAGACGCGAACATGTTTGATTCTGACTTTGATTAATTAATTACCAGTTTTGCGTGGCCTTAGCTGGCCCCTTCCCTTCCTGCCTATTTATATGTATGTGCATTTGAGTTCTTTAATGATATATTTGAAAATTATTGTGGCCTAATCGTAATTTCTTTTTATTTCTCTTTCTTTACAGATATTCTACAATCTTCACATATATTTTATATATTTTTTGTCTACATTTATTTTTGGTGATTTTACAACGTTGAACCAGCATTATTGTATTTTTATACTCGTCAATTTGTCCCATACGCATTTACATACGCACACTCACCCATACACCCACCCACACACACATACACGGCATACACACACATCCACACACACAACCACACACACGCACTTACACACAAAACCACAAACACACTCACACACATTCGTGAAAGGAAAATGTTTAGTCCTGATTATGAGAAGCGCGTTCTAAAACATTGCAGTCCTGTTGCACGAAATCTCTTTAATGCATTTGAAGCAGCTTCAACGTCATCATCGCTGGACCGATTTATACCTTGCAGGTGAGTGCAGTTTTCCAAGCAAGTTATTGTTCATGAAATCAATGACTCATGGTTCATATATTAATATTCATTGTTTCAATGGCAGTTTTTTTAAAGACATACTTTTATATATAATTATTCGTATTGTGTCTTTAAAGGATATAAAAAATTATAGGAAAAATTGTATCAGTTCTTACAAATATTGCGGCAAAATAAATAAATATCAAAATAAATATGAAAATAAATTAACATTTATAATAAATAAAAATTAATAATAGATAAAAATTTATAATAAATAAATAAATAATTATCATAATAAATAAAAAAAATCTTCATAAATAAATAGGTATTAACGTGCAAATCCTATTAAAAACGGATAATTAATCTCCGTTCTTGAGTGAAACTGTATATTTAAAGATTTATGAGAGAATTAATGATTTTTGCCTTATACCAATATTAATATATATTTACATTAATAGATAATAATAATAAAATAAAATAAATAAATATTTTCATTAATAGATAATAATAATAATAAAATAAAATAAATAAATAAATAAAAAAATACCATCTCAAATGATATAACGTGTAGATAGCATCCCTGTTGTCATGCATATTTAGCACTCCTGTTATAATGCATAGATGGTTGGTTGATACGGATCTGCCCGATACGTATCACAATTAGCGCTGTAGCGCGGTTTTGATACAACTCCCTCGCCGAGTAACGGAATTATGGTAGATGCTACACCCACCCCGTAGAGTTTAGGAAACATAGTAATTTCTTTGGATTGACCTCCGAGCAGTCCGATAGGTTATCAAGAAAGAACGCTTCCAGAAACCTATACCTTGTCCTTGCCAAAGCCGGACATTCGCAAGAGTGGAAGAGAGTTTCTTTCTGTGTCCCCACAGCTTCTGCAGTGGTTGTTGAAGGGGATACGCAGTCTCTCTGGTTGATGCCCACGCACCAGTGCCCAGTGTAAACTGCCGTGAGTCATGCCATTTCTGTACGATCCCTATTAATTAACTCGCGTGTTCATTATATGAGGGCCATATCGCACGTGAGATTAAACAGGATATTAATAACCTCCACCTTCTAATTGCTAGCCGAAGACATTGCAGGTACACGTCTCTCCTCACCCCCCAAGGGACCGCCACTGGTACCCCCAGGGATTCGTCGAGAGACTCATCAGTTTTCTCATTTCCCTCAATGTTCCTATGTCCGGGAATCCAGATGAGGATAATGACAGCATGATTACTTAGCTCTGTCAACACCTTTCTGCAATACTTGACCAGCTTTGACTCTATAGTGGTGGATAGATAGCATCTCTGTTTTGTCCTGGTCAAGAAAAGATTGCCTAAAAACAGGGAGGGAGCGTGAAAGGAAATCTAAGCGGTCCTTAGATGGCCAATCGATTGATGTCAAATTACTAGATGTATTAGTGAAATATGTGTGTACGCGTCACAGAGGAAACGCAGAGGAAAAGGAAACCATAGAACACTTCCTCTGTGCCTGCCCGGCTCTATCCAGAAGAAGATGGAAAACACTGGGCAAACCGACATTCGACAACATTAGGGAGATCACGAATGGCAAGATAGGGGAAATTCTTGCGTTCATAAACCTCTCAAACTGGCTATAAGGTTTAGTCGACCGAGATTTTTAACAGGACACCTCTATAACAAACCAAAATAGTGGTACCAAAACGGCGCTATTGCGCTAATTGGATGTGGCTATATCACCACTTAAACCAACCAACCAATCTTGAACTCCTAATATATTGCTTACATTGTGGCTTGTGTGGAGAGAAAGTCGGCCCTGCTAAAAGTTACATTAATCTAACCTAAGCTAACTTAACCTAACTTAACCAAAGAAACATAAACTAACACAACCTAATATAACCCAACATAACCATTCCCATCCCAACACAACCCAACTCAATCCTGACATCGAATGTTTGGCGAACCAGAACAGTAATTACCTTACCAGTGAAAAGGAAGCATCTTTGAATATAGTGCCGTACAACATAAAATCATTAGAAATTCATTCTCTATACGATAATCAACAGAAGAATAGATTATATGCTAATTATATCTGCAAACAAGAGCATTTATTTGTAATAATTCTGTTGCGGTCTTAATTTTACTGCAAAACCTTTTCCAAGTTTTTTTCCTTTTGCAAGTTTTTTCCTTTTCCAAGTTTTTCTCGTCTTACTGAGCAGGAGCGCAACAACCTCGCAAAGAAACGTTAGAGGAATCTCTTTTTCCTCAAGTGTTTGGTTTTTCTTGTCTACTTTTTGCTGTTCTTTTGCCGCTTCGTTGCCTTTTTATCGTTTTTTATAATTGTTTTCTAACTGTTCTCGACTCGTTTGTTGTCTAGTAGGAAAAACTTGTGTAGGAAAAAGAGTAAATAACCGCTGTTTCGTGGTCTGTGTTGTTGTAACAAGCAGGGAATCAGGGAAGTGGCGTCAGGCTTCGGTGCTTTACCAAGAGATATTCAAATTTGTGCACTCGTTAGAGGCATTCACACAATGGCAGTGGCTTGGTAAGGTACTGAGCAGCACACTGTTGGGTCGGTCGGGACAGGAGGTTGTGTTCGCTCGATCACTCTAAGCGGTTTAAGTGAAATTTGATCACAAGTGGCTGCAAAATAAACACATCAAAGCTCATTCAGCTAATAGCATTTGTCAGCTTCTCAAGAGCCAACCGACTCATTACAGACAGAGCACCATGATGGTTCTTTATGGTAATTGAAAGCTTCAAGAAACCTTTCCTAGAAAGAGTTCTTAAATTTACATACTTATATTTTGAGACAGACGGGTGAGAATGGAAAAAAATACTTTACATGAAATTACTTTTATAGTCTTCTTCTGAAGAATGACTCCCAGGGAATATAAAAACTCACAAATATTTCGGTAATTTTTATTCGTAATATTATAGGAGTTCTTAGTGGAATATTTAATAAGTCTTCTTCAGAAGACCGACTCCCAGGGAATATACGAGTATAATATGTAAATGATCACAAACTTTCCAATAGTTTTCATTCGTATTATCATAAGAAGCTTCCCTATATTGTTGGATGTTTATATTTTGTTGGATTTGCTTCATTTGTGGTCCTTTAAATTATCCTGTTGTATGTCCTTAACTCTTGCAGAGATTTCAGCCGAATAAGCTATCTGAGGAGAAATTGTGAACAAATATGAGGAACAAAATAGCTTGATGGAATTTAAACTCTTGGTGGCAGCAATGCGTCCACTTTCCATACCTCTCTATACATTTTGCATACCTTTCCAATACTTTTTCCATATCTTTCTAATACCTTTCCATACCCTCTCCTATATCTTTTCAATATTGTTTCTAGAAAAGTTCAGATAAGTGTAAAAAAACGCGATATATCAGTGGAATTTTATTTGCATTCAAATTTAATTGAACGGAGAACTCATTGGAGCCCGCCTGTATTCATTTCAGCTTAGTTGAGGTCTTATCATTACAGTGGCCATTTCATTAACATATGTTTCATTACAATCCTCCTTTTAGCATTGGCGCACAGTAATCTGTCCAAGTGTGGATACGAATGTGTTCATTTGACAAAGGAAGACACCAACTAGGGATGGATGGAAATAATGATGGCAAATCCGAACCCTCCAAGCTATCATAAATTGGACCCTGTATTTTACACATAATACACGCACGAGTTGAACTTTAAAGGCTCTGTTTACTCTTTGAGCGATCAGCGTAGTTTTGTAGTTTTCCCTAAGTAATTGAAAGCGTAGACCAGAGCAGCACACCAAAGGAGATAATAGCTTCTTGAAGATCCTTCGGAATTAATAAAATTGATTGTGCTTTTATGGTTGTTCTGCTATTATGTCAAATTTCCAATCGAAATTTTTACTCTCATTATCAAAATTCACAAAGAATATTTTGACCTCAAACGTTCAAAATTCGCATCGAAATAAATTATACTTCGAATTTTTGATTTAAAATGTTGACTCCTATGTGTAAAATTTCTAATTGTTATTTTTACTTTTATTCAGTCAAATTTCGAGTCATAATTGTTATTCTATTGTGTCATAATTCAAATCTAGATGTTTGTTCTATGGTCAAATTTTGAACCGAAAGTTGTACCCCTGTCAACGAACTGCATTTTGTCCCCCAAGTCAGGTTCCAAATTATAATATTAACGGAAACGCGTACATTATTATCTACCGGCCAGTACAACAACAAAGACAACAACAACGACAACAACAGAGACCACTACCACGGCAACTGTTAGGAGTGAAAAGTGTTAATTTCCGCTTGGCGCATACAACCGACGATGACTGGCCCTGCCCGGACTGACTAAGCTCCATTTGAAATAAGTCAATTCTTTGTGCATGACACAAACGCGCGTACACTTTAATTTTTTATTTATTTCTTTTTACAAATTTACATAATTTTGAGCGCTTTGTATTTATGTGGTGTTCATAAAAAAAAATTTTGGTGTCACGCACAGGTGCGCTCGCTCTGGCCAAGCTGGAAAACAATTCTCCTTTATTTATTAAATATGGAAGTGCTTCAAATGCGTTTATGATGAGAACGTTGCATGCATTTTAAATTTATTTTTCTATTGAAGCCGGCAGCGGATGCACAAACAGAAAAAAAGTTGTTAAAATAGTGGAAGTTCATATTAGAATTGCAAACGCATGCGCCCCACATCAAAATTAATGCGCATGCTTGAGTAGTTGCGATGTGTTGTACTCGTTTCCGAACTTTGGTTCTTCTTGTTGTCACAGCAATTAAATTGCAAATTCAACAATTGTTGCAGCAATTTTTTTATGCATATTTTTATTTCATTTTTTTCCTTGTACTGCTCGTTTATTATTGCACGTTTTTCCTATTGAGGTGTTTTTTTGTTGTCTTTATTAATAATAATTTCAATTGTTGGCTTTAAATAAAATTTGTTTTTGACAGCTTTTTGTTTTACCTTGCATTTTGCCAAGGGCAGCGTGCATTTGTTATGAATTGCTAAAAGTGAGACTTGCTTCCTCTGCTGCTGTTGGTGTGCTGTTGTTGTGTTGCTACTGCCGTGCTGCTACTGTCCTGCTTCTTTTGCGCTGTTACTGCTGTCTTGTTACTACTGCGCTGGTGCTGTGCTACTGCTATGCTGCTGTTGCGCTGCTACTGCTGTGCTGTTCTTGTACTGCTGTCTTTTGTTGTTATTTGCTATAGTGCAATAATCGTTGCCTTCACTTTGGTCACATATCATCATCGCGTATCATCGCACCATATCGAATGTCATCATTTGTCATTTACTCGTACGCTGTCGTGTGTGTCTCGTTGTTGTTGTTGTAGTTTTTACTGGTTCACACGAGTACATCATATTGAAATTTGATTTGTGTTTGCATGTGTGGATTTGATATTTTTGGAGCGATTTGCATTTAGCTCTTATAATTTTTGGCAATATTAGCAATAATGCAACAAAAAGCAGTCGTGGGAATTTCATTATTTTAGTTATACGAGTAATTTGATTGCTACATTTTGTTGTCTGTTAGTATATAAAGGAGGACACAAATACAATATACTGACTACAAATAGATATTACTTATAAGAGTATTTGTTTCGATCATGCTTGTACAAAGAAAAAATTATTTTCACGGGGTTCCATGTTATTGTTGGCAAAATGTTCAATTTAACATAACACTGTTAACGAGGCAGTCGCAATTGGAAATTAAACGCTTGTAAAAAAAGATTTTCACGGCGTTTCAGGGAGCTGTTGGGAAAATGTTCAATTTAACATACACTGTTAGCGTTACAGTAGCAATAGGAAATTAAACGCTTGCACAAAACAATTATTTTCACTCCGTACCATGGAACTGTTGGCAAAATGTTAAATTTAACATAACACTATTAACGAGGCAGCAGTAATAGCAAATTAAAAGCTTGTACAAAAAATATGATTTGAATTGCTGTGATAATGGAACTACGTCTATGTGTCTAAATGTCACCGTCACGTAATCAATTCTAAAATGTGGTGCTCCTGCAATCATCACTATTCAGCCTTTATTCCCGATCACCCTGCTATCCTGCTGCTGCTGCTCATAGCTTCGTCATCAAACCATTTACTGGGCTACGTATAGGGGACCATCATTACATGTTTACACACATGTTTATCCGTTTTGAACTGCCCTGCAACCATTGATCATCTGCTGAATTCTTGCTAGTGTCTCCATCACTAAGAGGAATTCATTTTTCCAAGACATTTATCCCTTACAATATAACATCTCAGAGCTCAGCCAATATAACGAGAACGTACAATTTTTAAAAAATACAAATTTATTAACTTATATGAATCCATCATTATTAACCATAGAATTTTTCATTTGTACTTTAAAAATAATTCCATTAATCAGTCAGCCGATATTTGCTGGTGCTGTCTAGTTCTGTAAATTATATTTTAATTTATTATATACATTATTTTATATTAATAAATAAATAAACAACTTAGTTAAACTGGGAATTCACTAGTCCATTCCTTTAGTTCGGTTAGGGAATTGGTCCAACATATTTTCCTTCTGTGTTCTGCAATATTTTCTAAACCCATATCCACGTATCTTACTCAGGACAAAAGCCTTTGGGGGCATCCTCAATTTTGTTAACGGTGAACTGGCTCTTTTTGGTGAAAACGCCAGGTTGCCTTTCCATTATTATTAGATTCGCATAATACAAAATATCTCCTTCGACCAGTTGTGCATCACAATTTTGATACACCCAGCGATCATTCTTGTCTTGCCTAGGGAATTTTTTGCACTCTATTGCTTCAACATTCTCTCCGTAAGGTGCGTTCACTTGCCAATCAAATAGAACGCTTATATAGTCATCATCTGGAACGAAGATTTCGAATCCTTTTTGGTAAACCTTTACCAAATCCACACTAAAATCATCGTCCTCGCAAACTACACTCCAAACCAACAGTGACAAAAGCACGACGATAGGGTATCTGAAGTTAGAGAACATTGCGATTGACTGTGATGGGATATAACTGGTAATCTTTAGACAATATTCGACTTATATAGAGGTTTGTGTAAGACCCACTACCACCACTACAGTGAAAGCATCAAAACAAACTTTTAATTTTTTTGCTGTGGTATTATTTAGTTATTTGTTTCCGTTCCGGTGTGGGAGTAGTGGTTTCCCCCTAAAAACAGGTATCACAATGGGCCAATGGGCCTCCGAGCTACAACCTTCCGTTTTATTTATTTTAAGTTTTTTCAGCATTTTACTCCGTTTTCTGGAACATACTTTTGTACATTTGTTTGTGATGTTTTCAGTTGTTTTTCTGTCCTAATTTGATTTCTTGGTAAAATTTGTATTTACACTATATTTATTTTCGAATTAATTAAAGAAGATAATGGAAAGCAAAACAATTGTTCTAATATTTCTGTGTAGGCTTATTTACATTTTTAATAATTTTTTTTATTGTTTACGGGGCTTCTCAACAAAACAAATAAAACACACGCAGTGGGATTTATCAGCACTTTACTATTTATTATTCTACACGTGTCTAAATAAAATTGTCCTTGGCTGAAATATAATTAAAATAGAATTTTTAATTATTTCATGACGCACCATGGAACTGTTGGCAAAATGTTAAATTTAACATAGCACTTACGAGACAGCATAAATAGGAGATTAACAGATCGCCGAATAAAAGTTCGATTTCTGGGGTACCGCAAGCACACAATTCGTGGACATACTTGAACTACTGCTTCTGTTTATTAATGAGCTTCCTGTACATTTTCAATTGATACAGTGATATATGCTGATGTTGTGACGAATATTAATATAACATATTTAGTAAGATTGGTTTCATCTGCTGATAAATATCGATAATCTTTATATATGTAATGTGAAAGATCATATTTTATTGCTAGCCAATCAGAGACTCCTTTCTAACGGAATATCTTTATCTTAAACCAAGCACTTTTAAGTGTTTTATTTTTATAGTCCCACGACAACATTCAATCTCACCGTTATACTTGATTATACACTTAATTTCAAGCTCAATAAGACTATATTATTATTATTATATATTTAAGGTTTATGTTATGTATGTATGCTCGGATTGTTTACAACTGCCTCTAAATATTGCGCTGAATTTCATTCTTTCTAAATATATGTTTTTACTGATTTTTAATGGTATTTAAAATGCAAATTTGATGAATATAATCACCCATGTAATTAACCTCTGTGTTCTCTTTAACCTCCGACGTAACCTGATGGGTCAAGACATTGCTATCATGTCTGACAGCCAAGCTGCTATAAAAGCATTCTAAACTCGCATGGGAATGCTTAGAACTTCTAAGTTAGGAAGCCTCAACTACTTCACTGGCTACCTCACAGGCCACTGTCATTTAAGAAACCACCTCATAAAGTGTGGATTCTCACCAATAAGTACTTGTAGATTCGGCACGGGGCCGGAAGAAAGACCAGAACACCTTCTAATGATCTGCAAAGCCTTAGCTCGCAGTAGGAAGAAATATTAGAGCAATGGACCCCAACTCAGTGCTAAGTTTCCTTAGAACTGTTGGACTAACAGAATACCCTTAATTGGTACATGTAGGAGGAGTAGAATAGATATAGATAGATATATAGCTCTACAATAGATTCTAATTCCCATACAAAGTTGTCATTTCATAGACAAAACAAATTTTTTTTGTCGGAAAATGAAACTTTTTTTTTTAACGTTAATTTTATTAATAAAACGCGGCTGCGCTCACTGAATCGTACGCTCACCTTTTAGTTGTAATATATTAGTCTAGTATTTATGCCGTCCCATTAATATATGCCCATAAATTATACCCATTAAGAATTTCGCAAAACTAATTTATTTTAACAATATTTTTTATTTTTATTTTTATTTTTTTTATATAATTTTCATTTTTCTCTTTCCCAGAGCAAACAACAATTGGCAAACAAATTTCGCTTCCATAAATAAATCAAATGAAAACTCACCGCAAACGAACAAGAAGCAAAGAGACTGCGGCGAAACAGCACGTGACAGTTTGGCATATTCGTGTCTGCTGAAGAACGAACTATTGGGCTCGGCCATTGAGGATGTGAAGGCGGCAACTGACGAGCGTAATGAGAACACCTACACACCAGTTGCCAAAAGGAGTCTTTTCAAATACCAGTCGCCGACGAAGCAGGTAAATAAATATATAACAAACCAAACCAAACCAAACCAATTGAAATACCGCAGACATGCAACCCAACCACGAGTGTAGCAAACATTCATATTAATATTAATGTTCCGTTCTTGGTGTCTGTGCAGTTCTGCTACCTGTGTGCATTATTATAAATTAAAATGTAATGAGCAGGTCTTAGAATGGTTGAATTTAAAATAGTTTAATTTAATGGCAAACAACTAAAAACGTCATAAACACTGCATAAATTTAGAGTAGCGCTCAGTTCGTGGTCCTGTGAATCGTACTCGCGTATGGCGGCAACACGCGTTGGAGCGCTTCCAATCACCATTTGGGCAGAAGTAATCAACAAAGTGTAACGATGCAACACGGAAGCGCTCGTATCACCCAATCAAGAACAATGCTATTCTCGAATTTTCTTTTGCTGCAGTTGAAGTCCAAAATTTCAACCAAGCCATAATTCTACCAATATGATTACATGCCACGAATGATTATGTGAGATTCTAACAGTTTCCATCTGCACACGGGCTCATTGCATGAGTGCTTATCTCGTTAGACGCGATTTACATGAGTTTCCCATTCATGATGGTGTTGCGAAACGTGATGGCGTGAGAGGAGATTCGTAGGCGTCGACAGCTTCATGCACCACCCTACATACAAGTTATATATTCACACAGAAATCTGAATAGCAAATCTTTAAACAAAAGCTCTATCCATTTAATCTTTGCCTCTTCACTCTTTGACTGAAATGAAACCTGCCAAAAACTGATACAGATTTGGTCTAAACTAAAATCTGTCGGTCCAAACAAAGTGATAAAGAACATTTGTTAGACTTAAGTATAAAAATTACTATGATAACTCCGCTAACTAACGGGTGATAACTCCGCAGGATTCATTTTGAAAGAGTGCGCGACTCTGTTTAGAAGGACTTCTTTCAGTGTTGTTTTAATAGACATAAAGGCCACAATTTCGGTGAGGCTGAGCTTAGTGTATTCTACTTGCCTGTCACTACTATGTGTGGGATAGGCCGGAGAACTGCCGTGGAAGGAGAACTCCAATCACTCAGGCATTGATACCATTGAACTCTTAGATATAATGAATTAACTACTTTAGGTGTTACTATAAATATTGCTATAGCTATTACCACAACTACTACTGAATTTAGTTAATATAACTATTACTATAATTACTACTAAAACTACTACTATAATTTCTACTGTAAATTCTCTACTATAACTATTATTTGGACTAATACTATTACAACTAACTACCATAACTACTGCTATAACTCCTACTACAACTCCTACTATTATTACTACTACTGTACCTACTACTTACTTCGCACTTTGCGAATCTTACATCCGCCACGGCATCACAGCATGGGGCTCGTCAACCCACTGCTCTGACGCCCAAAAAAATTAAAACGCCATTCTTAAAATACTGGCCAAGAAAAAAACCTACCACCGTCACGACAGCAGTATCCCAGTCTGGAAGCACCTCCAAGTCTTGACAGTTGATGACCTATTTAAGAGCAGTCTACTAAGCGTTCTTCGACGACAAGCGCTTCAGGATTCAAATTCAACAGGAGTATAGCACGCGACACCGAACAGGCGGGAGAGTTAAAGTTGCCCATTTCTACAACAATTATGGAAAACGCACTCTCGATGTTGTTATACCCAAAATTCTGAATCAGCTGCCAGCAAACATAGCGAACGATCACCAAGCTCAGAAACATCAGCGAAAGAGAAATATCAAACTCCATTATATTCAGAACTAATGTTTATTTTCACTTCTAAATAATGTTTATTTTCGCTTCTAAATAATGTTTATTTTCGCTTCTAAATAATGGTCATATCCATGTACTAATAATAATGTTTTAAATTGTACTCTTTTTCCTTCTCCTTATTCAATTACATTGCTCCTTGATAAGTTTTTGAATTTTATAATTGTACTTTTTAATTATACTTTAAACTTATAACTTATAATCGTACTTTAAATTTGTATTATAATTGTACTATTATAATTTATTATTTGAACATCTCTTGTTATTTTTAATTAATTTATTATTTCAAATTTGCTCGCAGATAAGCCTTAAAGGCTTCGCGAGATACCATGAAATTGTAACAAAAATTGTAAAAAGAATAATTGAAATAAACCTCACTCACTCACCGTAACTATTACTATAACTACTACTGCAGTTTTGACTTCTACTGCAAGTACTCTACTAGATCTACTATTTGGACTACGACTATTACTACGAACTACCATAACTACTGATATAACTACTGATATAACTCCTACTACAACTCCTACTACAACTCCTAGAGAGTAATGTGATTCTTTGAGAAATCATTCCTGCATTGTTTTAGTTTTGTAGCTTAGTTCCAATTTTGTTTGGAAACTTTTTACGTTTCGTTAATGGGTGGTCATATTTTATATGCCCAGTAGATGTCTTAAGCCTTCAAAAGATATTCTTATACTTACTAAAGTTTAGCAATCGTTTATTAAAGATTTGAGAGTTTCTTTGAAAGTCCTACATAATCACAATAATAATTTACATAAGTAGTCGTTCCGTATTAGATAGATACATAGATAGAAGTGGGGTAGGCCGGAGTGCCGCCGAAGAAAGAGGTTTCCAAGCACTCAGGCATTGGGGAAGGAGGAGATAGAGGATTTTGGAAAGGAAGTTACACCTTTTCAAACTTTTTGGACTGTTGACACATTTCGGATTCTCGATGATGCCTATGGTTGCCATATAATAGCCCCCTGGAGTATGCCCTGTGATTACCCCAACCAATGATCGAAGATCTTTCCTTCGTAATATGCGTATTTCTTGATACCAAGCATGAATTGAAATGATTTCAAAAATTCCAACACTATAATATATACACAAATATTTAAGATCAGTAAGAGTGGGTCCGTAGAATATTTAGTAGTATTTTTGATAGATCACTCAGTAGAATTCCCCCAGCTTCTTAGCAGAATTCACTCAGCTCCTCCTTAGCAGAATAAACTCAGGATCAACTCAGATTTTCAACAGAACTCATTCTGAATCAGCAGAACTCACACAGCTTTTCTGCAGAACTCACTCAGCTTCTCAGTAGAACTCACTCAGATTCTCAGCAGAACTCACTCAGCTTTTCTGCAGAACTCACTCAATTTCTCAGTAGAACTCACTGAGCTTTTCTGCAGCAGGATTCACTCAATTTCTCTAGTCGCTCACCATAGTATATTGGCCAAATACTCTCTATTATATAGAGTATTTCATATATAATATAATAGAGAGTATTTGATGTTGGGAGGATTTTGCGAGAGCGATTTTCCAACATCCATGAATGGAAGTGTAGAGTCGAAACACAATAACAATCACCGACATGACCTCAATTATGGGTATTTATTATAACTCAACAGTACTAATTGACAATGACCTCAATTACGAGTATTAATTCACTCGTGATAATTGGGATAACAATATCATTTTGCTTTTATTTCTGAAACTTATATATTATTATATTTTGTTATATATCAAAATTCTTTTGGTTTCGTGTTAGATTTGTATTTGTTTACACTCTTAATTTTTTTCTCAGGTTGAATACAATGTAATTTTCGTCTATTTGTTTGTTATTTCTGGTAGGTAGTCAGGAAGAAACAAGTGATACATACAGTGATATATTTCATTTATTTCATATATTATGCATTGTGCAAACATATCCGTAGCATTGTTAATTGTACAATTTACATAGTCTTCTTTTTCAACAAAAAATTCTGGCTCAATTTAATTTATTCGCTTAATTCTTCGCTTAATTCTTCGCTTAATTCTTCAATTTCAATTAAAGTTACAGACAACAACAGAAATTATTGTCTAAGTACCTCAGCAGTAAGTCTTTCCTTATTTTTTTTGAGATATGAGAACAGTTGCAATCTCCATTGTACTCAAGATTTCCTGAACAGAACAACAACCGAACCGTGTTATAATTGTGTCTCCATTTCACTCTGAAGGCGCCTTTCATCACTTCCCAAAAGTCACACGCAGAGTTTTCAATTTTCATTACAAAACGCATTTGACGTAGGCTCAGCAGAGAGAGGCACAGAAGAGGACGAGGCTTCTGTGAGGTTGTTGAACCACGCGCTGCATTGCACGCATACATTGTATTTTGATACAGTGGCGAGAGTAGTGCAGGCATTTGATTATTTTGTGTGAAACACACAAACCAAACAGACGGAAGGTAGGGGGGAATCCGGTACCTATGTTGGTTGACACAAAATGAAACTAGTTTCAGTTGAGCAAACACAACGGTTCTAAAAATGGGGTTAAGCCACTGCGGTGGTCAGTTATAAAGGCAACTGGGTTTTCCAAGTGCACACACCGCACCGTAAGCGTAGGTTCTAGCTGAGCTGACATTGTTCCTCTACACTGAAAAGCAAATAAAGCTGTTTCAAATGTTGGCAAATGTATTTAGAGATAAACTTTCGACTTCATGGGTAATAAATTTAAAACTTGACAGCATAAACCAACGCACATCATAGCCATTCAACACATTCCATGGAAAACCCATCTAGAGCAGATAAAGAGAAAAACAAACCGATTAAGTCCGCCATATGCGGCCGTGGCTGCAGAAAAACAATGAAGAAAACACATTCATACAGATTCAAAACAGATGGGAATGAATAATTGTGCCTGCGACCAGGGTTCACAGTAGATCACAATGTGACAGGCACCGCAAAGTAATGGAAATCAGTGGACAACAAGCTGGTAGAGATGGTATAAAGCACCTGTAAGTGCACTATGTTAAGAGACTTAGAGCAAGTTCTAATCTCACTGGGAACAAGAACTGGGCTGGGGCCCATTTGGTAGAATAGGAAAGAAGATCTAGATTAGAGTTAGAGAGTAATTCTAACAAAACGGCACTCTTGCTAATTGAGCCGGCCCGAGGATGCCAACCATTTTACCTACCTAGAGAGGAATTCTAAGTTCTAGTTCTAAGCTGACTGGGAATAAGAACTGAATACCCACTTGGTAGAATATGGTGCAAATCTAGATAAGAGTTAGAGAGGAAGTCCATATTCAGATCCAATGCGAAAGCGATAGTACAATAATAGCTGAAATAGAGAAATTGTAACAGAAAAGATCCAGTCTCCCAGTCTCTTGTGTGAGATTTCCTTTTAAAAAAAACTACGGGATCGTAAAAGAAATCTGCCCAGATTGACACCATCAACAATTTCACATATGAAATGCTCTTCGAACTACCACTGGAAGATGATCAGTTTCAATATCCCTGAGACCGGCAGAACTGTAGACATGCAAAATAATCCCATAAATTGTATCTAGAGTTCTATTAATAGCACCCCAAAAAAAGCCAGCCCATTATCAAAATAGATGAAAGACAGCGAATTGATTAAGTGGCCGACCTTTCCAGATGCCGCCGATAGTGTGCGCACGGTATGTCTGAGCAGCGTCTGGAGCGCTTCGCCTATTCTGCATTACAAATGAGACACGAAAACGCAAGAAGCCGCCAGTATACACACAGCCAGGCGAATAATTCAAGTGCCAAATGCGAGTATTCTTGGCCAAAGCCATATGGGAAAATGTTTATAAAATTTATTATAAAAGTTAATTAACGTGGCTCTCGGAATTAAAAATGTAAAATAAAATTTGAATTAAAATAAAATGTAAAATTACTTTAGTTTTAATGAGTTTTATGCAATTAACGCTTTTTGATTATGATTAAAAAAATACTCCACAAATGTTTGAATCTGGAAAATGTGACATGGAAAGAAAATTAAACTACATTAATTAGGAGACGATCTCAGGCCATTTTATCTCTTCGCCAGGGTGGAGATTTTCTTATTTAGGGGTTCTGGTTCGTAGTCAACTAATTTCGTCAGCGTTAACAAAACATTATTGAAGTCAGGAACTGGTTGGAAAACCGGCATTTTAGTTTACGAGAACCGCATTTTAGTTCACGAATCAGTTCGTACCATATTACTTTGATCTTTTATGCATGAGATGTGTCGCAGCAAAGCTGGTTCCAAAAGAACAGAATTTGTTGGGAAAATTGCATCGAAAATTTGTTGCTGAGGCTACATCCATGCAACGCATCATAACTAGTGATGAGATATGCAGGAAGTCAACAGTCTTGGGAGGCCAAAAGAACGTCAAAGTTGGTCAAAAATCAAGGTCATGCTCACTATTTTCTTCGATTATCGTAGTATGGTGGTGCATTCTGAATTCCTTTCGGAAGGTGAAACAGTCAATAAGGAATATTATTTGGCAGCTATGAAGCGGTTGCGCGAAAGGATAACAGTTTGCTTTTGCATCACGATAATGAACCACCACACAAGCTTATCATTGTGAATGACTTTTGATGAAAAACTCAACGAATATCATCCTAGATTTGCCTTCATGTGACTTCTTCCTGTTTCCAAAGCTGAAATTGCCGTAAAATAAAATTCGAAGAAGGAACTAACGGACATCCCGGCATCGGGCTATAAGAAGTGTATGGATGTCTGGGCTAATCGTTGGTAAAAGTGTATTGCTTCAGAAGGAGCCTACTTTTAAGGCGATAAAGTACATTTTGGTGGTTAATTGAATATTTTGTAGTTATTCAAGAATTCCGGGTCAATATTTGACATAATTATACATAACTGCCAAATTGCATCACTCTACTATCAATGAATCGAAGTTATAGCCATTTTAGGAAAGATGCCTACAGTGCCGTATTTGAGCTTTTAAACAGCAGAAATACGAAATATATTTCTGGGTCAATGATAAACTTTCTGGAATTATATTTCTTAGTGTGGGTCAGGAATTTTTTAATTATAAACTTGTGCAAAAGCGATAAATTTAAATATGTCAACGCAAGACTGCAGAAAAACGAATGATACTGCTTATTTTTATATAAATATAAAATTTAAAAAAAGCGTGATAATTTAAAGGAATGTTTGAGCAGAGACAGAAAATTCCGCTGAACAAATGTTCTATGAATGTGCATTTCTGGACTGGCTGGAATAGGCTGATGACTCAGAAATGAATGAAAAAAAGTTTAGGCAAATAATTAAATAATGATTACTGGTATGGAAAAAATGCTGGGGTGTTCCTACTACTCCCCCCTTCCCACTTGGAAGTCTCTAGAGAGAAATATTGTCTTTCCCAGTGCGTTAGTCTTGATATCCATGTTCTTAGAATGATTGTGCTTTTATTTTAATGTGGTACCGTCATTTGAAGGACTGACTTTCGATAGAGGCCGGTGCCGAGAAGCAGAAAGAGAAAGGACATTTTCAGGCATAGGAAAGGGACAATATTAACTATCGTTCCGGATAAAGTTCCTTTGCCAATGCCTTTAACAACATGCAAATTGCTAATAGATAGACACACTGTCGAAATGGCAAATGTTAGATGGGGGTAGTAATTATCCTGTCTAATAAGTAGACAAACCTGGCCGGAATGGAATCGCGGCAGTACAAATCTGCTGTTGAAATTTAATAGGCAGGATATTAAAAATGCAATAGGGGTACTGACAGGTCATTGTTTGATTGGTTTGACTTGCAAATAGACTGAGGGTACCCCATTTTGACTTGTAGAGGCTCTCAAGATGTTGAGGAAGAGGAAACAGTGGAACACCTCCTGTGTGGGTGCATGGCTCTATACAGAAAAAGGTTATCCACTCTTGGATTCGCCTTTCTTGACAGTATTGAGGAGTTTTCCCGGATGAAGCTAACGAAAGTGGCTACTTTCACAAAATCCACAGGTTGGTTTAAAGAGGCTCCGGAGATGTAAGGAAAAACCTCTAGTGACCACAGGCCTAAGTGAGTCTTAGGACAGCTATCTAACCTACCTAGCTAGGCATTTCTGCGGCTGGCTTTATGTTTTCGCCTATCCACTTCATATTATTTTGTATTAAAAGCAAATCAGGACAGAAAACTTGAATATCAGTCGTTTCAATTACTAGAATCAAAGAATCTTTAAACGAATGCCAAAAATGAATAATTTGTTCCCCATCATATCAACCATAGATCTCATAGAAACCGACTTAGTTGGCCTAAATCTACTGGATTTGAGCATCGAAACGTACTTCAACCACTGCGAGAGTAAATTGTTGTAAAGATGATAGTTTTTTCTCTCATCTCTTAATTATCTTGTGGCATTGTAGCGCGGGAGAGAGGCTGAAGTGGTGATAAGAAGTATGGTATACAAACTTCTGCGAATGTTTTCAACATCAAACTTCTAAACTCACTACAAGTGAGTATGAGCTGTGAGAGAATAAGTATGAGTAAATACTGGTAACTGAGATAGCTGTGCCATGCCCTATCTCTCCACATATGAAATATATGTATGTTCAAAACATAAGATTTCGGTGGACCACCTTACATTGTAAAATGGTTCTCATACAGTCCTTCCTATTTTTCCACATATGACGTATGTTTATAAAGATCAAAAGGACATACAATTTCATTCTTCACCTTACATTGTAAAATGGTTCTCGTACAAACTCACTACAAATGAGTATAAGCTGTGAGATAGACGGCTGTGCCACGGCCTATATCTCCACATACGACGTATTTGTATAAACTACAAAAGGGCATGGGATATCATGGTTTTATGGACCCACGCACATTGTCATATGAACATTTTCTTCTTCACTAGGATAAGTATGCAATAAAAGAATTGTAGACTTGTGACAATTGTAATTGGTGCAATTCCAACTTCCCATCCCCCCCTGTCGTGAATATCCTCTCGAATTATATTTCCTTCGTTTTTTAGTCTGATTCACTTAATTCCCTTTCAATTGAAGTGTCGTTATAAACAATCGGATATATCACTTAAGAGTGTGTCTTATAATTAGATTTGTGCCTCAATGAAGTCAACCGCCCAGAACACAATTTTCGACTTGACAAATTTCATTTGAAACAATTTACATAAAAGAGCAATGCGGACTTATCTCATAAAGAACAAAAGAAAAAACCAAATGTTCACACAAGTTGACACGTTTCACAATTACAACAACTACATGCAATAAAATATAAGACAACTACAACAACAACAACAACGTCAAGAAGCAACACTTGACTCTTTTCAATCAAAATACAAAATCTCGAAAAAAACAATAAAAAGAAACTAAAACAACAATAAAACTGAAAATTATTATTTTGGCACATGCGAGATGACAAACGGCAGATAGTAAGCGAAGTAATGCCCAAGTTGAACAGAGACGTGCGAGGCAGTCATCATGTAGCAGCAGTGGCGGCACTCATTGTTAAAGTAAATACTGAAAACCAAGTAGAAGGTATAAGTTAAGAGGTAAAGCAAATATTAGACGACGACCATAGGCCTTACAAAGAAATTACTAGGATTATGTCATTGGAGTACTGATGAGGATTATGGTTGACATTATTCGTATTGTAGATGCCGAACGGGCATAGCTAAAGTGGATTCGTGTCAATACAACCACAAAAAGTCTTTACACTTATCTACTTTTTTGCCATTGGTAGCGTATTCTATTCATAGAACGGCCTTTATTTCTGTAAAGCAAATCTGGACCAAGTATTCGGTACTTCCCTACCACTTGGTAGGGAATTCCAAAGTTTAATAGCACTAGAAGATGCGAGGTACTTATGAGAAGTTGATATAAGATTGATCGCGCTTACAGATAGCTTACTATAAAAGGTTATGTGGATGTTTGGGCTATATCCATCTATGCAAGAAGACCCTATTACATATTATTACATTGGCATACATATAATCCAATTTCTGTTTAGAAAACATGTATCTGGCGGAGTTATTTAGTGCCAACTGTAGCATTTGTTCGACACATTGTCCAAACTGCCATATACGTGTTTACTATATGGTATAAGTGGTACTACAAATGATCTCAATAGCTTTAATTTCGTATCCTGAGGAACAAGCTTAACTGAAAACCACAACTTTGTAAGGGCATAGTATAATAAACCTTTGCTGCAGTATGATTAACATGGTCTGAGCAACTTAAAGTAGAGTTCAATTTGTAGCCAAGACTGGTAACCGTCAATTCGAATTTAATTGGTGTATTTCCCAGGACCAACTGTGGAAGACAATCTTTAACTTTTGAAGATTGCCCAATATATCCTTTGTTTTAGAGGTATTTCATTTTAAATTTTGGCATGCCCATAAGTAGATCGCATGGAGGCCTTCGGTCTATCTAAAATTTAAATCCTCTGATAAGCCGATTGGACGAGACAGATAAATCGGAGGTGAATGGATACACTAGTGCAACAATGTACAATGTCATTTATAAAAATACTAAATAAATCTGGACCAAGTATAGCTCCTTGTGGCACCCCCGACTCAAGTTTTCTTAGGTCAGCACTTATGTTTTTATTTTTGATACTTTGTGCTACCGATTAGCTGAATAGTTTTCTTGTAGCAGTATTGCCCCTTAGAGAAACCAGAATTCCATTTCCAGTTTTGACAGAGAATATTGTGTTCAACAGTGTCAAAGTCAAGAGAAATCCAACACAGCGACAATGGTCAATTAACCCAAATTATAACTATTTTTTTCTTGCTCTTTTTTTAACCCTCCGACGGTTGAGTCATCCGTTGCCCTTATACGAAGTACAAGGTCCACAGGGACCTATTTCTATTTGTATGGAATTTTATATGAAAACGCATTTTTTTACATTTTTTTTGTTTTGATTTATCCATTGTATCATTGTATCAACGCCCGATTTGTTGGCGTTGTAATCCAAAATAGCAAACGGCTTCTTCTTTTCAGTCTGCATGTCCACACCGCAAGTATAATGTTGTGTCGACAGTTTGAAAATGAAAAAGGTCCCCAGGGACCTTTTCACACTTCCCGTACTAATCACATTTAAATCTCAATAGAAACTAAACTATTGGTCGGATCGCTTTCAATTTTTTTTAAACGATTCTAGATAAAATTTCCTTGGAATACATGTGAGGTTCGGGTATACTTCCCATGGACCATCAAGGAGTAATTTCAGTTTGAAAATGAAAAAGGTCCCCAGGGACCTTCTCACCCGCCGGAGGGTTAAACAATTTTTTTCTTTCTTTTTTTAAAAAATTTTTTCCCTCTTATTTATTTTTTGAATTTTTTATTTATGTTTTTTTTACTATATCAGAATTTCGTTTCGGAAAATTTCCAAAATTGTTTGGTCATTCTTTGAGACGCTCCAAAAAATTATATTATGAGAGATGGTCTCTTTTCAAGGACTTACACTGCTGTATTAGAATATTTGGAATAAAATAGAACACAATTTTAATTGACAAACAAATCTTTATAGAGTTGGTGGATGACTTCTGATGGATTTATGGGAAACTCCAGAAAATTATATTCTGAGAGATAGATTTCATTTGAAAGACTCCTTGTTTCGGAAAATAGATTTGGAAGACGAACCTATTAACTCAAATACGCTTTTTGGATAGCTACCATTTTGATTATCTTTTTAAATTAGAATACAATTTTGAAAATTGAATTGACAACAAATATGTATTGGTCGATATTTGATTTAGAGACTTAGAGAAACTCCAGGAAACTACATTTGAGAGATTGTCTCATTTCAACGATTCCTTGTCTCGCAAAATAGGTCTGGAAGACGCACCTATTCACTGAACTATGCTTTTTGGGATGCTACTATATTAATTTTATATTCATTATAGTATACACTTTTTGAAAATTGAATTGACACATAATATTTATTGTCTTCGGGAAGCCTCGTAAAAGTAAATTCTAAGAGATGGTGTAATTTCAAAGATTCCCTGGGGCGGAAAACCAGTCTGGAAGACGAAAATATTAAATTAGATTAGATTGTAGTCAGAGCGGGGACTAGTCACCAAGTCACTGCGGCCTAATAGACCTACTGTGACATACTCTTTTTTTACAAATGCTCCCCAAGTCTAGTATTCATTACGAATGCAGAGATTTCTTTAGGAGATTTGTCCGCAATATCGGACGGTTCTAGGAAATGGTTACCTAAGTAACGAGGCCGGGTCCATATGAGACCATTACAGTGACAAAGCAGATGCTCAGCTGTTTCCTCCTCTTCGTTACACAGCCTACAGAGGTCATTTTGAGTGATCCTTATATTGCATTGGTGTTCCATTATTCTACAGTGCCCAGTCGAAAGTCCCGTGACAATGCGAATACCTGACCGAGACAAGCTCAGTATCTCATTAGTTCTCCTGAGAGAATGGAACTAAAATATTAACTTAATTAATTACGATTTAAAAATTTTGTGATATCCAATAAATTCGAAATTTCAAATGAAAATAAATGTTTATAGAGTTGGGTCTCCAAGTTAGAAAAGATTCGATTCAAACAAATTCAAAACAAGAAACAAGCATCATTTTTTTTAAGACGTCAAGAAGACAATTTTTGGAGAATTCAAAGAAAAATAAGGTAAAGACATTGGACATATGCAAACATATCCTTCTCCCTAGTACTTCCAGGTTTATAGTACAATGGGCATCGCTTGCCTGAGTACTTAGAGACCTCTTTCTAATGTGGTTCTACGCATATCCTAATTATATCTATATTTCTAAAGCAAACTTATATAAAAAGTTCGTTAAACGGGAAAGAAGATACCTTTCTTCTTTGTTTTAATACACTTTGTATATAACTTTGATATATAGAATTGGGATAGGCGGGATCTAGTCACCTAGTCACGGCGGACTCAAATGCCTATATCTACACACTCAATAAGTTGCAAGTCGTCTGAGAGTGTAGTATTCATTAACGATTCAAAGATCTTCTTGGGAGATTTGTCCGTAGGCGTATCAAACTTCGGATAATAATCAAACAGTCTACTGATGAAGTTGGAACTGAGAATTCCAGCTAGCCAAGTGTAGCACGCATCACTACACCATCAACAAATTGTGCTGTGCGGCACTTGGTGGGTCTCCACTGTATGTGTGTGTGTGTGTTTGGAAAACAAACTTGACAACCAATTTTGGAAGTGTCTGCCTGCCTACTCCACTCACTGAATTGGATACAAAGAAGTGGGGTCTCGGGTGGGTCTCTATTGAATTGAAAAAGTGGCAACTACTTCAGTGGCCACAAATGACACTTGAATCAATGATTTTTGGTTTAAGAGAAGAAAAACCAACGACCACAAAAAACTACCTGCAAAGCATTTTTTGTTTATTCTTTGGCTCAAATAGCCCTGAGGTGGCACTGTCGATCCCTCTTTTTGGTATTTATCTATTTTAGTGATAGTTGCTAATGTAACCGAGTTGATGAAGTGGTGGCACTCTGCGGTGAGCTGGGTATATATTTGCATTGATTAATAGCTTCTACTCGGAGTGGAATTAATTTGTCTCCTTTTTTTTCTTAAATATTTATAAGGTTCATTAGCTCCGTTGGAAGAATTGTTGTTGTTGTTGTTGTTGTGGCAAGTGTGTAGCATAAATTAACAGTTTCAATAACCCTCGTGGATATTTTTGTAAATGTTTGCTAAATTTTAAATTAACACGACGCTTTTCACATTCTTTTATTTTCCATCATAATAAAAGGTTCAATTGTGCCATTATTGCCATGAGTGCTTTGCCTTTATTTCCTTATATTAAAAAAACATTTCGATTGGGCTACTTTTGCTATGGAAGGAGCCTTGAAGCAAGTGGGCATATTAGATGTCAAAAGCGTCTTAGATGCTCAAGGTGTCTTAACTGTCCAAAGCGTCTTAGATACCCACAGCCGCTTTAGCCGTCCAATGCGTCTTAGATGACCACGGCGTCTTAGATGTCCAAGGCGTCTTAGCTGTATAAGAAATCTTAATTGTCCAAGGTGTCTTAACCGTCCCAAGCGTCTTAGCCGTTCATTTTCAAGTAAAAGATATAAAGCTCATCTATGTTGATGTTTCTGGTACGAAGAAATTTAGCTCAAATCTCTTTTTGATTCTTAAGGAACCCTGCTAACCTTTTAGAAGTTTATTGAATCTGGGATGATGAATCTGGTATGATGAATGTGGGATGATTAATCTGAAGTGATGAATACTTTTGGCAGTTTGGGTCAATATTTAACCAAATCCAATATTCAGTAATTGTACTCCATGGAATGAGGGGAAAAATACAGTACGAGACAGTTCTTAAAAAGTATCAAGGATCTTTGGATCAAGGCTAATGCTATCGACCAAACTAACTACGGCGAAAGTAGTATTTTTATCGAAGGTAAGGAAAAGTCATAAATATTTTGTTATATCGCAAAAACCCAATTAGCCTCCTGTTCCTTCATCTTTAAAATAATGGATCAAATAACAATTCTCAAGTAACAATTCTCTAGAAATGTTCCCTAAAAACTGGTCGTATTCTATGCTTTTCTTTGAACTCGGAATCTTAATTGACCTCATGATGGTTGGATCTACATTTTATACTGGCATTGGTCACTTTAAAAGGAAGCATTTAAAGGCTCGTTGTGACACCATAAGAAATCGCTTTCCGGCCAACGTCAATGTGTGGTCAAGCCTAGAGTGTACCAAGTTTCTAAAAAGCTATTGTCCTGGGAAGATTGCCTAAATCTCACAATGTGGAATTGAAAGTAAAAAGCCAGAACATATTTTATGTGAGTGTCTTCAGACTCAGGCTTCGTAGACTATCTACATAAAATTAGCCATGATACCGCAAAAAGGTTTAAAATTAAAAAAAGTCTACCATCGGTGGGCCAACCGCAGATCGGTCTTCACAATATACTAAGGTCGGAGTACTCAAAGATCTTGGCGTTAATAAGAAATAATACAACAAATTATATCCATCCTATTTTTTCAGTTCTGGGTCCAAGTGACCAACAAGTTTCAGCAAAGTTGCGTGCGTCACATTGGACCCGATGCGACAAGGAAATTTTGTTCTCAACTGGAGTTGGATTGAATCCTCTCTTGCTTTTAACCTTCAACTTCTTTCCAGTAGGATAAAATCCTCTTCTGTTTAAACCTCTTTGGAAAAGACTAATCCAATCTAAATCTCTTTGGAGTTGGATTAAATCCCCTCATGCCTTTAAACTTCTTGGGAGTTGACTTAATTCCTCTCTTGTCTTTCAGCCTCTTTGGAGTTGGATTCGATCTATATCTTATCTTTAAATCTCTTTGAAGTTAGATCCAATCCTCTCTTCTTTCAAACCTCTTTAGAGTTGGATTAAATTCTTTCTCCTCTTTAAATCTCTTTGGAGTTGTAATTATTGCTGTGTGTGTACCGGTTTTTATCATATTTTGGTAAACTTTTTATATGTGTACCGACCATAAAATAAAAATTAATGTATGTATTCGTGGACAGTATACTATTAGAGATAAAGGAACCTAAAAATGTGTGATAACCTGAACAAATTATTAAAACCCAATTAATTTTTCACTCCACACTTTTTTTCCTCGAAGTTATCTCTTCCCATTACGCCCATAAATACAAAAATACCAACTCCAATTAATACAACAACAACACACACATAATCAGCACAATATTTTGTGGTGAACACGCCCACAAAAAAATGGGTTTATTATACTTTTTTTCAATTTATGTTTCATAAATTATTCAATTGAAATTTTGAACCATAGATCAAAATACCAGTAGCAATCGTACTAATTGTGTCAGAGCAATAGAAATGCCAACCAGCACCACCACCACAACAACAACAACCACAACAAGTACAACAACCGCTCTAACAACAGCAATAGCAACATACATTACACTAACTTGCTTATAACAACAACAACACAAACCGCCTCCAACAACACATCAATCGTTATTAATTTAATTAAAATTTAAAACATGAATAGTCATAAAAACAAATTAGGCCCACGAAAAAGAATTTATACAATAGTGGATGTGTATAAAAAATTAAAAATTACTAAATTCAAGAGTGGAAGGATTGGAATGAAAAAAAATCGTCATTCAAATGAAAGAGACGCCGGGAGCACATGGTAAACCGAAGCACGATCATCATAAATGAAAGCAAATACTTCACGAGTATATTTGGATTTGTATGAGAATTGGGGGACATTTTTGGAAGCTTGCAGAACTATGAAGCTTGCTGAACTATTTAGCTTGCTGAACCATGGAGCTCTATGAAGTTTGCAAGTTTAATCCTGTTCTGAGTTGTAAAACTATCCAAATAGGATTTTTCAAGACCACTTTTGGTTGTGAATAGACACTGTTCTGTGGTGTTTCATTATGTCCCAACAGATTTGTAAATTGCTTTATCAGAAGTGCCAACAAGGTAGTATTCTTGGCGTCCACCTATGGTGATTAATGAAAGTTGCTACGAAAAACGTTGTCACCTTGAAACTCCCTTCTCGATGAAAATTATATTTCTGTGGTCCTCAATCAAAGATTCTAGTTTGAAGAATAATGAAATCAGACACGTTTTTTATTACTATACTGCAAATTTTCAGTTCTTCGCCATATTGGCTCTCGTAGCCACCAAGACGAAAGCTCGTGGAATGAAAGACGCAACACCATTTTCCACTAATGTGATGAAATAGTACTTCTTCCATTCAAGACCCAACATGAATAAACTTCAAATGATATAAATCATTAGTGATAAGGTAATTACTGATAATGTAATTACTGATAAGGCCATTTGTAATAAACGTTGTCAGTGATTAGATAATCACACATAAGTTCATTAGTTACAGTCAGTAATGATAAGGTCGGTAGTGAAAAGTACTAGGACATATAGGTTGTATATTAAAATCATATAAAAAACTTAAAATATATGATGATCAAAGATAAACTATAAGTTATCAGTGATAAACTATAAGTTATCAGTGATAAACTATAAGTTATCAGTTATAAACTATAAATTATATAAGTTATCAAAGATAAAATATAATTTATCATTGATAAACTATAAAGTATCAGTGTTAAAATATAAATTATCAGCGATAAATTGTCAGTGATAAATTACAGATGATCAGTGATACATTATAAACTCCCAGTGATAAATAGCAAGTTATCAGTGATGCTCTATATTTTATCAGTGATTAGTGATCAGCCATTAGTAAAATATCAGTATGAAGAGACTATAGTGATATGTCACAATCTTACTCTCATACTATGGGGCATAATACTCGGTTGAGTTTAGTTCTGAAATGAAATGTTGGAATGAACTTGAAAGCAGTGCAAATTTATGAAAAAAAAAATTGTTTGCGATAGTACAGTGCAGTTGTGACTTGGCAGCACACGTTGAGCATGGAGTGTTACAAGGGTGGGTGCGGAGTGGTCAAATAATGTATCCAACTTCGACTCTGACTATATATAACCCGGCTCTGTCTCTAACTCCGACTCTGTCTCTAACTCCGACTCTGTCTCTAACTCCGACTCTGTCTCTAACTCCGACTCTGTCTCTAACTCCGAATCTGTCTCTAACTCCGACCCTGTCTCTAACTCCGACTGCAACTCTGACTTCAACTCAGATTCCATCTCCACCCTGGTTATAGGTGTGAAGAGAATCTTGTTAGACTATGTTTGTCCGCAATCCCTCAAAGTGTTCAATCTGAGTTCAATCTGAGCTTTGAAGTATAAATGCTTTGCTATTCTGGTAGTGACTATCGAAACATTTCTTACCATACAATTAACCGCCACGTGCTCCTTCATTAAAATCTTCACAACCATCTTCAAATTTAGATATTTTCTGAATAAAGTTGCTAATCCTGGATTTAAAAAAACATACTCTATGAAATTGCTCATCGTCATTACAACATTAATAATTGATTCAACCTGATTTTTAGTTTTTAGTTCAGATTCGGAGTGTTTCAAACTGAAGATACTTCTAATAATGTCAAACTTCACATTTCCGACCTATTTTTGACCACATTAGTGTTTCATTTCGAAAATCCTCCTCTTTAAACAAGGAATCAATTAGAAAACCGGACTTTTTCCATTACAATCTCATTTCGAAAGTCCTATTAAGCAAGGAAGGAGGAGGATCAATAAGAAATATAAATATAGAATTGTCTTCTTATATAATACTTAGAATAATTCTAAGAAAAAACAAGCGGAAAAAATATTATTTGAAAGTGAGAAATAGAACCGGATCATCCGCCAATATCCTGTTCTATATCTCATTTTCAATCGTAATCAGTATATAAATAATGTAATCAGTTATTACTGCCTATGGTATGGGTTATTTTTAAAACCGATCGGATTTAGATGTGGATATCGACCACTGGCTGGGGATCTCTGTGGTCAGACCTATATTGTTATACGGAATACCACTATGGGGGACAGCAACTCAGAAATAAAGCTATTTGAACCTTCTCAGGAAGGTCCAAAGAACAGATTTTATGGGCATTTCTGGCGCTTTAAGGACTACTTCAACCAAAGCATTAGAACCTACCTACACTAGATCTGCTAGGGAAACAAGCAGCCGCCGCATCAACGCTAAGGCTGAAATGCACGGCGTTAAGGAATGATCGGCAGACTGGCTACTCTACCATCATGCATATCTGGAGCAGTTGTAACCAACAGATTGAACACTCTATATCTAATCTCAACTTTGATAGGCACTTGCAAGACACATATTCCGTCTAGAAGGGAGTGGCAAACGCCCATGCCACGGGGAAGGGGGAACTGAAATTCTACACTGACAGATTAAAGTTTGGCGACAGAGTCGGCTTTTCTCAAAAGAACTGT
The DNA here is from genome assembly GCA_920105625.2 of Clusia tigrina. Classification (NCBI taxonomy): domain Eukaryota; kingdom Metazoa; phylum Arthropoda; class Insecta; order Diptera; family Clusiidae; genus Clusia; species Clusia tigrina. The sequence goes on from OV050033.1 coordinate 130,885,009, forward strand.
GACAAGAATGATAATTTTCACTGCAGTGTTTCTCAAGCAGAGGTCCTAGCTATAAAGGAGGTAGCCTATACTATTATAAATATCTACTCGAATAGCCAGGCGGCCATCAAGTCAAAGAACCCGGTGGCATTAAAATCAAAGGTTGCTCAGGACTGCCCGGCAGCCCTAAATGATATCAGCACTGTTTTCAGGATATTGAAGGGATGCTAATGAGCTAGCCAGACAGGGTACCAACCTTCCTCTGTATACGGAAGATGCGATGTTGGAATACCAATTGCCACATGTAAACTAATGTGGAACGAAAGCGTCGTGCGAGAGTCCAATAGGTTAGATGAAGGCACTTGCTTAACGACTAGGGTAATGTGGCCTAGACTTGGAAGGAAAAATTGAGAGACTTGCTAGGCCTGTCGAGAGAACATATCTCTTAAGGTCGTGGCTTGTTTAACTGGTCGTTGGTTATTCAGCATGCAAGCTCTCAGGCTAGGAGTATTCTCTCATGAATACTGTAAAAGCTGTGGGGATGAAGGGGGAGGAGAAGGAGACTGTGGAACATCTTTTCTGTAGGTGCCCGGCTCCAGCTGGAAGCAGAGCGACCTCTTTAGGCAAATGCGCTTTTAGTTCTCTTACGGAAGTGTCCGAAACAAATACTGCGCTTTGAAAGGGTTTCACGATTAAAAGTAGAAATGCAGTGTAACGGAGTGGTATCGCAATGGATCCATAGTGGTCTCAGTGAGTTGATCTATAGACTGACTACCACCAAAACCTTGCCTAGGCTCTTTTTAAAAGATGCTGCTCCTCAAGTCTCACGTGCTCGAATCCCACTTTCCCCACCAATTCTGATTTAATTGCGGATTCTTTAAACAATAATTTTATTAACTGAGTTGTGGCTTTTCCTGCCTTTAACATTATTTTCGTGGTTCTCGCTTAAACACATTTGAAGCAAAATATCTGGCACTGAGAATACTTTTTTCATATTTTTGTGTACACATTTTTTTTTTTTTTTGTATATTATATAAATTTCTTGTTGATATTTTTTCTATACATTTGTATGCACATATTTTTTTGTATATTTTCTATGTATTCGCCGAAATTTTATTGAACCTGTTTCATTGTTGAAATTGTCTTTATCTTTGCTGTGCTAGAAACCCGATCCTAGCCAGTTTACATCACACCATTCCATTCACCTGCTGCTCGTGTCTAAGCTGCTAAAAAGGCCCCAACATTTTTAATTAAATGTGTTTTATTAATTTATGCGTGGAGTAGAGAAGCGCTCATTCGCTTGGATATTTTATTTATAACTTGAATAAAAAGCCCGCATTTTGTATTTACTTTTAGTTTTTTTTTTATTTATAACTTTTATGACTTTTGGACTTGTTCAAACTTGCTTCATTTTTGTTTGCTTTCGCTGCTAACTTGGCCAAAAAGCTGCCTGCTTAAAAAGCATTTTAAGCACCGCCCCAACTTTTATTGCCATTACACCGATTCGCATACAAATTTGGCCAAAAGCGAATCAAAACGATTCCCGCCAAAACCGCTCTGATGAAACAATGCGAATTCTTAAAAAAACAAGCAAAAACTAAAAAAAAACTAAAGTAAGCAGAAAAAAGAAATGAAAAAGAAAAAGCAAAAAAGAATCACAAAAAGCAAGCGAAGCAAAAAATATGAAAGCAATCAATTTCCTTCCAAATAAGCTGCGCTTGGCCCAAAACAACAGAAACAAATCCGCAAACCGGGTTGGTTCGGTTCGGTTGCTGTGAGTGTGCACCCTACACACCCTGAAGTTGACAGCCAGGCACATTGTAGTTTATGTTCTTTGCTAAGAAAAAGGAGAGGCTGTGTTGATGGATTTTCTAAATTGTAGCGAGATTTATTTATCTGGCATTTTTGTGCATAACTCATAAACCAAAAAAGGGTGATGACATTTCAGATTCGTTTCAAGGTGGTGACAATGAGAACTCTGATGAGTGATCGCACTACCAAAGAGCATTAAAAAGTGTGGAGGTGTTGAAAGTAGCATTAAAGTAAGTTTGAGGTATTGAAACTAGAGTTTATAGAAAGTTTGGGGTTTTGGAAGTAGTACCTACCCATTCTGCATGCTACTAGTAGAGAACGATTTAGCACCATTTTCTGTTTCCCGGGCATATTAAATGGAATAAGGAATAAAAGGAAATTGTATTAGGAAATGGGCAGACTTGCCTAATCCAAAGAGAACATACCAGTTTAGAGTGTCTCGGTCATACTGATCGAGACTATTTAGGGAGTAAGAAAACGTAGTATAGACTGTGAGTATTGGTAGAATCGCTGAGTGAGACAATTTAGTTTTTTAAGTTTTCTCAAATTATTATTATTATATTATATCTTACACCATATTAATTATGAAAAAGATTTTTTAAAAAGAAGTTTTTCTGAGATCAAGCCCGGGGGCAGGATTTGAACCTGCGACCCTTTGAGTGCGAGTCTAGCTTGCTTTACCACTAGACCATAGAGGGCAACTTCACTCAAATTATTTTTAGAGAAATACTGAAAATATTGATAAGTTGCCTGCGAAAGAAAATCAAATCTGTTCGCGTTAATTTTCCCCTAAAATTGTTACTCGAATATTTTAAAATCTAGGTTAACCACTAAAACTCAATATCAGTTCCCTGGTTATGATCATTCTCGTATATAGAGTAAGGAAACGAGAGATAGGTAAATGTATAAGTGCATATTTTTGAATTCTGTGGCACAGAGCAAGACGATTAAAAGACTATGATCTGACTTCGCGGTTCAGCGATCATTTATAAATAAATGTATTTCAAATAATGTTGAGAGTAATGAGAAAGAGTATAGAGTATACTTGCAGGAGAAACTGTAAAATACTAAAAATTCAATCTTAGGAAAAGCAAGCAATGCAATTGAACCAAATATTTAAAGATGTAAATGAAAGTAAAAGAACTAAAACTTTAGTTCTTTTAATTGTGACCAATTAAATTATATTGTGTGACCAATCCAATAATATTGTGCAAGTTCAAGTATAGATCAAAGAGAGAGTTTTAAAAATGCATTATTTCTTCTATTTTTCCCACAAACATTTTATATTCTGCCTACCTAATCTGTATATACGTCCATCCTTTGTAACAAAACAGTCTAATGTCATATATTTCGTCACAACCAACCCCAAAAAATCGTTATTAATATCCTCAGTTAATTCAAAAATTTCAAGAAATGACAGCATCCTTCGCATGAAGTCCGTAATTTTTGGCAAATATTGGATTCTAGCAGAGATTTCCATAATATTGTTCAGCCGGTGGAATATGGTGTTTTTTCCATATACCCTTACTTTGGAATTTAAGGAGAGCTCTTCCACTTTAATTATCACAGTGAACAAAACTCATGTAGAGCACTTAAAAGGCGTCCCTAACTTTTGGCAAATATTGGTTTCTGGAAGAGATTTTAATCATATTATTCCGGCGGATAATTTGGTCGTTATCCATATCTTCTTACTTTGGGATGGTAAAAATTCTTTGTTAGCTTTTTCAGCATAGAATTGATCATTTTTATTCAAAATTCTATTATTCTATTTCTAATATTTTAATAATTTAATTCCTGATTTTGTCGGTCTTATATTAATACTTTTTTCTTTGTTTTGTGATTGTTTTTCTACTCAAAATGAATTTGTTTTTTATTACGTTCAAAATGACCACCTCTCCATTAACCGCCGGTTTCAGCGGAGTATCTCTCTTTTTATCTCATAAGTTAACCGCAGTAAAGTTCACAATCACAACCTTTGCCATTTTCTACAATTTTCCCATAGTTTTGAAGCAGCCACTTTTTTCCACTTACTCTCGTGTATCTTGGCCAACACTTAACGCGAATTGTTTGAATAATGAGTGCCTTCCGTGGCTAACAAAAAAGCATCTAAACGTGGGAATAAAAAGTGTCCGCTTGAAAAATGATTGTGCTGTGCTGCTGCTGCTTGCTGCCTACGAGTACTCGTCTTATAGAATCACTTTTGTGGCTTCTACAATTTTCTTCAAAGTCTTTCCTTATTTGCTTCAATTGTTTTTTGTTCAGTTCTTTGGAGAAATCGTGATTTTGCTAGAAATTACACTTAAATTGTTTGCGCCAAGACTGAATTGAATTCATCAAAGTGGGTTGCCATAAATAGTTCATTAACTGCCATAAATATAATTTGAATTCAATTTATTTTCATGTAGGCTCGAAGACGACAACCACGGACAGTTTCCTCCTACGTGGAACTATTTTAAAATCATAACGCAAGAGCGAAGCTTCGCTAGAAAATACGCCAAGACATTATTTCTTTGTGGGTTTTATGTACATTCTCGAACTTTGATGCCAAAAATTAAATATATCTGTGTACCCTACACATCGTGTTGTGGAGAATAGAATTCGCTTGGAAGCCAGTCTCTTGTTGTGAGTCAAAACCAAGTTACCTGCTTGTAGTTGACTCACAGCATGAACTCTAGGAAGTAGTAGTGGTCTAGTGGTAAGGATGCTATACTCACACTCTTGTGGTCGCGGGTTCAAATCCTGCCTATGCCATGGTCTCAAACTTCTTATTTGTAAATCTTTTTATTTTCGGGTCGAAAGTCTTAGTTTCTAGTACTCATTCCCCTACATACATAATATATAATGTAAAGTGTAATAATAATAATAATAATAATAAATAGAATTTTGTATAAAATAAATATTTAAAAATGTCTGCAAAATATGTATTTGGTCAGCTACGACCTCCGCATATGCAATCATTAATTAAAAACCTTTTGCGAATTTGAGTAAAATCCTTATAATAAAATAAGGTCTGCTCCGCATTCACCTTACAGAGTAATATTCACCTTGCCTAGAACAACTTATTGTGTGGGAATTCGCGGTACAAACTGGCATGCACCTTTAGGAATAAATTCACCTTTACGAATAAATTCACCACGGCAACGCGGGTAAAGGCGAATGACAAATTAATCACGTTGAATGTGCCAATTATCCTTCACTTATGTTTATGAAGTGAATGGTTTGACCGATGATTTAGTTCTTCTCAAAGATCTTTTGGACAAAGTGTGTGGATGATGATATATAAATGCAAATTCAGGTATATGCTTGTTAATTTAAAATATTAACATTCCATTTTATAATACAATTTCATAATGAGCTCCTCCACTTACGCCAAAGGGTCTCCCTCTATGCTGCCTTAAACTTAGTCAACCGCAGCGCATCACATAATTATTGAACCATTCTGCCACCAGACACGCCTCTGAAATTTAAGACAGCAAATGATGCATACTTAATGCATAATTAGCCTTGTTGTGGCATAAGCATCTATGGTGAATTATCTCTGGGCGTGTGCCACTGTCCGCTTGGTCGGCACGCTCAATTTTGTTCGGTCTGCTTTTGCTTGCTGCATCGTGTCTCGACTGCGACGGCGGCCGTTCAAAAAGTTTGACGTGTTTCTTTTGTTTAATTTGATTAATCGCGGATAATTTTCAATTGAAAACTCTTTAATTCAATTAAATTTTGAGTCTGGAGCAACAGTTCATTCATTAAGCTGAACTTTCACGTTTGTTTTTGTATCTTAATTAAAGTTAATTTTAAACAGTTTTTGATGGATTATAATTGATATACGAAATTTGAGTGGTAAGTGAATTTAAGTGGAAAGTGTATTTAAAAGATCAACTGCTTCAAAGTGATGCGCCCCCCATGCATTATGAGTCAGTCGGGTTCGGATTTTGTATAGAACCGCAGGAGCCAAAAGTAAATAATTGCGCAAGAAAAGTGGATGTTAATCTAGGCAACTAATTCAGTAAGTCTTTCTTATACTCCTAAAAAGTGACAAAAAATACGCTTCTATAGCTGACACAGTGCCTACCTACCCCTCTTATGCATAAAGACCATGTGCTTTGAGACTTTCGCATCAATGCATCACCGAGACTGCTTCAGAGTCTGAACCAAGTTGGCAGTGCTTCTCGTATGTTTTCTACTAAATTCGTCCTCTTTTCCAATCTTTAAGGGACATCATACCAACCAGAGAAGATTGATTCATCTTCTCTGTCAATTTTGCACATTTTAAAGATTTAAATAAGATTGTCTCTGTACCAAAACCTCCATCATTACGCTGATGTTAAAGGTCATTCAGGTCATTAAACGCCATCAAATTCTGTCGACGATAACAACAATGTTTGCTTTGAAGAAAACTTGTCCCAATTGGCTAAAAGAGTACTCATATCCTCCATGATTGATCTTAAAGGTTCTTCCGTGTATTCAATCCTGATCCTTCTTTCGTCAACGATCATTCATGGCGAAGTTGCCAAACATTTTTGTTTACGAGCCCCAACTGCCTAAAAGAGTACTTGTTTCTATATAAAAACCCACCGATTTCTTTATCATTCACATTTATCAGAAGAAGCTGTTCATCCATCTAACTCAATGCCATGTTTGTAATTGATGGGTTTAGTCGCTGATTTCTTGTTACAATTTCCGTGCGTTGTCTTTGGCTCATTGCCTTGTAAATTTGTTGTTTGCTACCGTATTTCTTGCTGAACTGCTTATTAAATGGGCCTCCATTACCGGTACACCGAAGACAGCAGCATCAGTTTCTTCAGCATCTGCCCAAGTGCACCAGCAAAGAGGAAGCTTACAAAATGTTTAACATTTAAACTTAATACGAGTATCACGGAGATGATCTGCTCGCAGCATTAACATGTAATCGCAGCTCCGGCCAGAGTCCGCAATTTAATTTGTCTTTTCTGGGCGGTAGTCATGTTTCGGCAATTAAAGGGTTAATGTTCTTAACAAACTCACTCATTCACTCACTCACTTTGTCATACATGCCGAGTTTGCACACTTAAAGAAGCCGCACAATTAAAAAGCCTCCATAAATGAAACAACCAAACAAACCCGCCACTTCAAGTCCAACAAAATAAGCAGAAAAAAGAACATTCTTGCAATGTTGCTGATGACAAAACCAGCTCATGAGCCAAGCGGGGAAAAATGTGGTTTCAAATGAAATTACCGAGTACGCTGGCGATTTAATCCGCCGATTAACACTTTGATTTCGACCATTGTGCCCGCGTTCAACGGATTTCGACAGTTCGTGCCGCTGCTACGCACAGTGGCGACTTGTGTCAATCACCGAGAGCATTAGTCGCAGATTTGGCAACCAACATTGGAGTGTTGCTGGCAAGGCCAGTAAGTTGAAGAACTTGTAGATACTACCATGACACGATTATGTGTACGCAGTGTGGTAGTTTCAAAACTAACCCTGTATACCCGGGTCTTGTGCCAGTTGTATACAAATTGATTTAATTTTCAATTTAGCCACAATTGCGCTTAGTCAGTAAATCAGTTTTTGTGCCAGGTTTTAACTATGGAATGTCTCCCACAATGCGTCGCGTCCAGTGCCCTTTCTTATTAGAGCCAGTTTCAATAATTTGTTTAATTATTGTCATTTTCCGAAAAGGAAAGATAAAATAAAAAATTATGCATTAAAAAAAGGGAACAAGAGAAAAGATAATAGTCTATTAAAGTTAATGTCAAAATCAGCTAGGGATTGTTATGCGAGGTAAGGTGTGGGGCTCTGGATTTAGCGCGTACCTCCATTGGCATTTAAATCTTGTGAACAAAATTTGGTAGCGTTGTATCGAATTGTCTAGATTAGTCCCATTTAAGCCTGTATAAACGGCATATCAGAGCTTTCCCTTTGATTTCCATTCTCCCGCAGGTTGGCATTAGTCTATATACATTTCGGTAGTATTTGAAATATTAGATATTAGAAATTTCCGAATTCTTTTAATACGATTTTCCTCTTTAGTTAGTGCACTATTGGTGTTCTACCCTTAACCTGAATTGGGTCAAGCAGTGGCCGGAACAACACAATACCCATAACAGTGAAAGAAGGGATCTCGTAAGAACAAAAAATAGCAGACCCAGAGATAGACTGGGCCACATTACACAACAACTATGATAAAAATGCCATGAATAGGACACAAAACTTACCAGTACCAAATTAACCGCTTGTGCCAGGTGGTGTAAAGAGGAAGTGTGGATAAAGAAGGAGATGTAGGCAAAGAAGAAGATGTATATAAAGAATGAGCTGTGGGCAAAGAAGGAGCTGAGGTGACCTAAAGATCTGAGTTAAGTAAGTGGCGTTTGTATTGAAATAGCCACAGGACCCTAATTTTTCGTCAGCAATAGGTCAATCACCCTGTCTTCCGGGATGACCACCAACATGTTACTTGCATCAACCAGGTTGCATCGACGGGTTCTGGATATGACGCTTTTTTCTATATATTTTTCTACATATTTTGTATATTATTTTCTATATATATATATATATATATAAAAGTAGCCGCGATCTTGTAATTTTTGCAGACAATCCTCTCCTATGAAGGAATTCCGATATAATTTCCGTGGACTGTACCCCCGTTGAAGCGAGTAATTGCTTAGAAAAGAATATGCTAAGAGAATGCTATCAGATAAATTGCTTTCTAACCACCATCGATGTTTCTGAACCCTCGAATTTACTGACAGCAAAATTTGGACTCGTCTGTGCCTGGACTAAATATTTCCTTTAATGATTTTATGTGACAACACGGATAGCGCCTGGGTATATAGCTCCTTTTTCAGCTGGAAGAGAATAAACTAAAACCTTAGTTTCAAGATGATGGAAAATTGTGTTGTGTTCTTGGTTCTGGGGTGTCTTTAACTTTTATAAACTTTTATGGCAGTGAAATTTTATTCATGATGTTGAATCACACATTTCCTCCCTGATCATATGATTAGTTAGTTGCTACGATCATTGGAAAGATAATGTAGTCTCTGGCCCTGAATTTCGCCATTTATTTTGTATGTGTCCAGTGGACACTGTCCCCAACAGTATCATTGAATGCGGACCATTTCTATCGACTCTGGTTTTAGTCGCGTTCCCCGGTGGATGGGTGGGGTAGCACTATGATTTTTATGTGCAAAAAAGTTAATATTGAAATTCCAGAATTTTGCATTCACGAGTTGACGAATTTTTGTTTGTTTATTAGCCACAATCCGCGAAAGGAGTGTCACACCACATTAAAATATTATTTCCATTAGTCACATGCGGTGATGATGTTCCTTGAGCTGCGTTGCGTTGATTCATCGCACAGAGCAATTCAGCATAAACACCACAAGAGCAATGATTTCAAATCGCAGCTTCTTCGAGGCAAGTTGAGATCTTCGTTGGGAATATTTCGGCCAGTAGGTCAAATATACTCTGCACCGACTTGCTGAAAAAATATCTGCCGTTAAATATACGGCCGTTGACGGCTAAAGCTCCTTTCTTTGATCCTATTGTTGTTCCTATTCCTCCTATACAAAGAAGAAGGGTCCATTCAAGTGAGTATGAATTGAGATCTGATGGAGTCAATAAGATTAAGATTCAGTGAGGATTAGTTTAGTCAACACAAACCGAATTTTAGAAGCTCCGCACAAATACGTATGCAGACTCGATACTGCCTGATTGTATTTTATGTTTTTCCGGGCACTGCTCTCACTACAGGCAGTTACAGTAGACCTAATAGAACAATAAGAATTTTTTGGTCGAATCATGGTAATTGTATATGGAAAATATTATTATTATTAATCCATAATTAATTAAGCCCGCAATGGGTTGGGGAATGAGTACTAGTAACTCGATGAGAGAAATATTAGGAAGAAACTTTTTCAGATCATGTCCTATGCAGCATTTGAACCCCCGAGGAATATTTTGACTTACAGAGCTATAAAAAAGTGTTTACCTGATGAGGCAATGGGGTTTTGAGCCGTTTGGATTAATTCATTTTATATTTTTTTATAAATCTTTTTATTGGTTCTCCCCTTTTTGCTGACAAAGTCCCATTCTCTTTTATAAATATATATAAAGTAAATAATGTTGTTATCTAAACTATTTGCGTGCGTTAACACTGACAACGGGCCTGCTTATCTTTATCCAATTACACAAGTTTTTCGTGTGTGTATTTCAAAAATAAATAACATTGAACTCCCATTTTTGTCACTTGAGTAGTAAAGTGCTCGATTCCGCTGGGAACAGACCACAGCTTTGTTGTTCCATGTTTGTTGAAATGCCGCGCCGTGTAATAAAGAAAGGTGACGCCGCTTTTATGACGCACTTATGAATTGGAAAATATTCTCAGAAACAAGTGCATGTGGCGGTGTTGGTGACACCGAAAATATTTCCACCACTTTTAAACTCATATTCATGTAATTCAACCTGTCTCACGTACAGACACTCACTCCCAGCACGTGTACATAGTTGGGCAATGGGTGATAAGGGAGCTAGTTATTCATGGTGGCGGTGCTGTTGTTATTGGGTGTACTCAGCGAGTCACTAAATTGACTTGACAATAACTACAACTGACACTGATCTAGGTGTGCTGGGTGAGGTTCGGGGTCTTTAGCTTTCCAGTATTATTATCGGGGTGGCAATTCTCGGTATAAGCAGAGAAATAACCTAAGAAAATAGAACAAAACTAAGAAGGTGTGGTGTTATTTAAGAAACCACTCTTCTTATTCCGAGGAGGAAAACATTTTTAATAAAATCAACAAGAAATCTTAGGAATCTCTGAGTTTATTTTACGAGTCTCCTTAAAATTATCAAAGAGAAATCTTTTTTATTTTTCTGAATTTATTAAAGAGGAATTCTTTTATTTTTATGAAGTATCTTCTTGGATTCATTAAATTAGATTAGATTGTAATGAAAACGGGAGGTAGTCACCAAGCCACTGCGGCCAAAGAGACCTATAGTGACACACTTAAATACTTCCCAAGTCTAGTATTCATTACGAATTCAGAGATTTATTTAGAAGATTTGTCCGCAATATCGGACGGTGCTAGGAAATGGATACCTAAGTAACGAAGCCGGATCCATATGAGACCATTACAGTGACAAAGCAGATGTTCAGCTGTTGCCTCTTCTTCGTTACACAACCTACAGAGGTCATTTTGAGTGATCCTTATATTGCATTGGTGTTTCATTACTCTACAGTGCCCAGTCGAAAGTCCCGTGACAATGCGAGTACCTGGCCGAGTGAAGCTCAATATCTCAGTAGTTCTCTTGAGAGAATGGAATGGCATAAACGTTTTAGCTACCCTAATTTCTTTTGTTTCCATTTAATATTGGTGCGCCCTTTTCCTAGCGATTCCTTAATTTCGTATTTTGTGGAGCTCCAAGGTAAGCCACAGAATGGGTCCAATAAAGTTGCTGGCTACCTCTGTTCTAGCGAGCTCTTTTGCCTCTTTGTTCCCCACGGGCCCACTATGCCCTGGCACCCATATCAGATGGACTCTGTTTTTTGCTGCTAGTCTCTTCAATAGAAGTAGGCAATCCCAAACTAGTTTGGATTTGATTTCAAACGCGCTAAGTGCTAGCAACGCAGTCTTACTGTCTGAATGAATATAGATGTGAATATTGGTGGTGTCACTCTCTAGTTCTTCTCTTAAGCAAAGTACTATTCCATAAATTTCGGCTTGCAATATTGAGTTCTCTTGTCCCATGCTGCTAAAAATGCATATTCTGGGTCTTGCACCAAATACTCCTACTCCTACACCTTCATCCATTTCAGACCCGTCTGTGTACCATACATGAGACATAGTTGCAGGTTTAGGTCTATTCTGTTCCCAATGAACCCTATCAGGGAATGTGACCTTGAAGTTGGATTCATTAAAGAGAATTCTTTTCATTTTTATGAGGTAATCTCTTGAAATTATTAAAGAGAAGTTCTTTTAATAAGAATGTCTCCTTGAATTTATTAAAGAGAATTTTTTTTATTTTTATGAGGTCTCCTTAAATATATTAAGAAGAAATTCTTTTAATTTCTGTAAGATTATATCCTTAAATTAAATAAAGAAAAATTCTTTTAATTTTTATGAGGTGATCTTCTTGAATTTATTAAAGAGAACATTTTAAGACGATGTCGTTGAAATTATTAAGGGAAATTTATTTTTATTTTTACAGGATGAAAAAGTAGAAATCCAATTTCTTTTTATAGTTATTTCTTTTGAAAATTAGTAGTCAAGTATTTTGGATATGAAATGTATTTATTTATATTTTAATTAAAGAATTTATAAATAATGTTTGCTTAACCCATATTTTTGCACGAGTATTAAATTGTGAATAAAAAATTAATAGGTTCAAATTGATTAAAATATATTATATTATATATTATTATATTATATTATATTATTATTATATTATTCCTTACACCATAATTAATTATGAGTGCAAGGTGTTGGGGGAATGAGTACTAGCTACAGAGGCTTTCGACTCGAAGAGAAAAAGATTTAATAGAATTTTGGAGACCAAGCCCGTGGCAGGATTTGAACCTACGACCCTCGGGATTATATTATATATTATTTTCACTATCACTATATATGTACATTTACTACAATTAAATATAATTGAAATTTGGTGGTTAACAATTTTTACATTGTGTTAAAAAGTGGAGGATGGAAGTCTGTTCCTCCTAGAACCTTCTATTTCCTACGTTTCAGTCTATCAATCACTAGAGCACGCTTAAAATACTTGGGTACTCCCTGGTTTGGGGGACTAAAAGAGGTTTCAACCCTGGGAATCGCTCCACGGCTAGCAAAAACCCCTACCTATGCAATGATCTCTCCACTACCCTCAGTCCTAAATGGACACTCATCTAGTGTGGCTAAGGACCTAACAGGTCTATGAGTGGCCTATTCGGTTAGCCAGTATAACCTTATTAAAAAATCGACTGTTACATACATATTTATATGTTCACTTATATATTTTTATATATTATATACCAATATGGTTGGAAAACAAATTTAGTTGTTTCTTTTTATTTGGTCATACGATATTCTCTCACCAACACCTACTAAATGGTAGCACCTCAACAGGATGCCTAGTTTGCAATGGACCAGCCACTATAGAGCACATTCTAAATGAATGCCCAATATTCAACAAAATTAGAAATTACATTTTTGGAGACAAAACAAACACCTACAAATTTACTAAAAGAAATTAATTATAGCAATATATCAGCAATAGAACATTATTTTAAATCAGCTAACCTAATAAAATATATATAAAAATTATGTACATATATGTATATATGTATATGCATATGCGTGTATGCGTGTGGGTTGTATGTTGTGTGCATGCGTTTGTATGTATGTATGTATATATAAGTAAATCAGAGTCGAAAGCCCTGGCAGCTAGTACTCTTATTTAAAATTAGTTATAATAATTAATTATTGTAATTAATTATAGTAATAATAATAATAATAATAATAAATTAAAGTCAGGTTGATCTGGCTGGTATAAATTAAAACTCGTCAATTTTAATATGACGGCAGAATCGTGTTTAGGAAAATGTTTATTGATTCTTTGTACTAAAAATATTCTCCATTTTCGCAGGTTCAAATCCTGCCACGGGCTTGGTCTACAAAATGCTTCTTTCTATAAAATCCTTTTCTCTTCGAGTCGAAGGCCTCTGTAGCTAGTACTCAATTCCCCAACACCTCATAATTAATTATGGTGTAAGATAAAAAAAAAATAATATTCCACATTTTTAAACTAGTTTCATTCAAAGTTTGAAGAAATTTCCTCACGTTTCGCAGCAATAAATCTCACTTTTGTATTATATTATAATTAATTATTCTTGGATATTTATTATATGAATTACTTTTATATTTTATATATTATATTAATAATTCATACAATATATATTTATATTATATACTGTTATTTATATTATATATTGTTATTTGCAAAGGTTTGGAATATAGAATAGAAAATAAGTACTATCAACTAAGGCCTTCGAAGAGACACAAAATCGCCTTCGAGGAGCAAAACTCAATTGACCATAAGAGTCCCGCAACAGATAATCGAGAACACTCTTATGATCTATTGAATTTTCCCCCTCGGAGGCCTTGGTTGATATAACTTATTTTATATTCCAAACCTTTGCTAACATATTTCATTATAGTAAAATATATAAATAATTCATATAATAAAAATAGAAGTATAGTTCATTACAATAAAATATAAATATGTTATAGTACGATAACGCCGCCCGGAACCATTTTGAGGCTTAGCAATTCCTCATTCATTCAGGAAGTAGAAGACAAACAAAGAAGATCGTACTGGTACAATTTATTCACAATCAAAATCGCTTATCGACACCTTTAACCTAAATCGTTTCAAAAATTATTGGAATTAAATAAGAATAATTTAAGAATCATTACAGAAACTCGAACAGGGGTACTGCAGGTTGATTATGACTTATCGTTTGTGCCTCATACTATGAAAGAAGGATGCAACGTCACTAACGACTTTTCAATAATGACTTCACTTAACACTTATCGACATTTCACTAATGACATAGAAACATTGAAGATTATACTGGGACAATTTATCGGAGCTATCCTAATCAAAATCGCTTCTAGGGACCTTTAACCTAAATTTTTGGGAATTAAATAAGAATAATCTAAAAAGGGGACAGAAATTCTAACAGTGCACTGTAGATTCAATTATCACTGGGTGTTCACTCTAATTGGGTTCGCAGGCTTTGCAGGGAAGATGAGACCGCGAAATACCTGCTGGGATCATGCCCAGCACTAATCCACAAACGAAAGAAACATTCTAATATCGAATGAAGAAATAACACTCAACAAAACAAGGCTTAATACTAAAATTTGTCGAGGCAACTGGACTCGAGCAATCCTCTGAATCTATGAAGGGGGCACAATAGATCTCTAAGGTCGGAATTCAAGATGATTACTCCCCTAAATAAATAAATGAAAATAAAATCAACTGGAGATGTGTAATCCCAGCCTTAAACGAGCAGACCAGCTCAAAATAGTCGCATCAATTACGCAATTTTTGAAACTTTTTGATAAGAGTTTATTCAAAGTTTGATCATGCCCTCCGCCATACTGCGTTACGCATTTCGTTCCACTTTATTGGTTTTAACTCATGGTCGATTACTATTTCCAATTTACACACTTTTGCTACACTTCTATCACAGTTGTTTTCCGGCTTTGAAACTGAAGCAACACTTGAATAGTTTGGAAATTTTTAAATTCAATTTATTCCATACATTTCATTGACATAGTTTCTGAAAAGGTGGGTGGGTGTTTATTTAATTTACTCGTACGCGGCGTACTCTCGTGTATTTACATTTTGTCCTATTCAATTGCTCCAATTAAAAATGCGTAAGTGGTGCGTGAATTTTGCTGCCAGCGTATGTGATACCGTTTGATAAGTACCCGTAGCGTTCAATTATGGGGAATGCTGTACTTTTGGTAGTGGGATGTCGGGCATTGCAGTATGAGTATAAACATATTTATGGGGGAATTTAAAATAACGATAGGGGTAAAAGTCAATATTTTACTACTCCAATTACAGAATTTAGTTGGGATACGGAACTTTCGTAAAGTTGTTTGAATATTTTAGTGACTTATTTTTAATAATTTTTTAGAAAGAAAGTTGATTCCATACTATGCTAGGACAACGGTTTATATAATGAAAAAATCCCATCAATTCTGGAGTTGCCTTTAAATATTTGTATGACCTTTTTGCCATACATTTTTGGATGGAAATTTGAGTCCATAATACAGCCAATGATCGGCTCGTTTTCGAAAAAATCATAGAGTTGCACAGAAATGTGAATCAATATATCAATAATTGGTTTGAAGGCTTCGTAGAGCTGCTTGGAATACTTTGTTGACTAGTTTCTAATAATTTCGTTTTGGAAAACATCATTCGTAGATGTTTGAAATATACCTTGGAATACACTGGCGATATGCATCCATAAATTTGAGACATAAATACGAGTCAAATATGCTAATAATCGTTTCGTTATCGAAAGCATCCTTTACAGATGTACTTCGGTGACTGGTTTCCTATAAATTTTAGAACGATATGTGAGTCAAATATGCCAATAGTCTATAGGGATCGAGTATGGAACAATTGTATAGGTATTCAATTTATTTTTCATATTCATATTTTAATTTTAATACTCTGATGATTTTATTATCAAATGGTGTTCCAATGTTAAAAGGAAATATGAATAAACGATCGAATTGTTTGGGGAAAATCTATATGGATGCAAGAAATTTGACTTTGATAAATTCATTCCTAATAATTATAACTGAGAAGTAAATACAAGTTTATTGATTCCGAAAATCCATCAATTCAATTATAAACCGTAGCTAAAGATGCTGGAATTTTGAGATTGGAGACTTTGAGGACTACTTTCCCATAAATTTTAGCCTGAAGTGTAATTCAGTATCCCAATATTCCAACGTGACTTAAAATACTTCGGATATATCTTGCAATCCAGCTTTTAAGGAAATCTTGAGTCAATACAACATTTGTTACTGGAATTTTTAAAGTTAGTACATCGATGATTTCTCACCTGTCAATAGTCTATCGGTTTATATTAAGAAAAATTGGTACTTACGTATTAACGCCACCGCAGCAGAAGTTGCGCTAATACGCCAATAAAGAGCATCTTGATCGCACACAGCAACCTTGTTGTTCACACGCGCACGCAGTTATCTTTTGGATTCCTTGTTGTCTTGTTGTTTGCTGATTTTTTAAGCCATTTTTTAGTGCTTTCAGGAGCGAAATATTTTCCCAAAAGAACGAAAATTTACCAATTCCCATGACATGAAACTTTATTTTGGGAAACGTAAGTTTTGGAAATGTAATTTAAGACAGTGTGATCAGCAAGTGGGACTTAGAGAAGGGATGGTTTGAGGGAAGCAGAATTCCATTTGGTTCAGCTTTGAGATTTATATGCGCGACTTCTGCTGCGGTGGCGTTAAAAAGTACCGAAAAATGGATTGGTGGCCACTTCCCAAGCAGCTTTATATGGAAATTGGGGTATATTTTCCAACAAAATACATCGGTGTGTTAACATCTGTGTTGTTAAAATACTTGAAATTATAATTCAAATGTTGTTATTAAATTAAGATGAAGTAATTGTTAGCTTTACTATAAATAAATTCCATAAACAAAAATTGTGGAACACAAAATATTCCAAAATTACATTGTTTTGGTGTATAGAAAAAATTTATATATATCCGGGAATTTTCAGTTTGACTACTTTAATGATTATGGTGTGTTCCTATCAAGTTTATAAGAAATATGATTTTAGCTGCCGCTACTTTAATTAGAAACATTTCTAACCTCCCCGCCCTCCCTTCCCTCTTCTTCATTACTGTCTTCGTTTCAAGCATGTAGCAGATTAACTAAGTTCTCGTATGGTGAAATTACATGCCCCAAACGACTGCTTCCGTGTTTTAACTTTTAGCACATGCCCGTTAATTGCCTCCCAAACGAATTCATGCCATGCCGCACAGTTAAACCAGAACGCATTGCATTTCACTTCATTTACTTACGAGTACAGATTTATATTTATTTTGGAATTTTTAAACAATTTGTTTTCCTTCTGTTTTCTTTTAGGATTTTAATGATCAATGCCCGTACTCTCTATCGCCCGTCAGCACTAAAAGTCAAAAACTGTTGCGATCGCCCAGAAAAGCGACGCGGAAAATATCTCGCATACCTTTCAAGGTACTGGACGCGCCGGAATTGCAGGATGATTTCTATTTGAATCTAGTCGACTGGTCATCGCAGAACGTGCTCGCCGTGGGGTTAGGTAGTTGTGTTTACCTATGGAGCGCCTGCACGAGTCAAGTAAGTTGTCTAACCCCCTCCCTCTCCGCTTACATTCCATTCATTCAAATTTCATTCACTCATTCGCCACTCACACTTTGTTTGGCGACTGTTCATTTGTTTGCTTGTTTATTTTTATTTTTGCAATTCAAATACAATTTATTTGCGTCTACCGTTTTTCTAATAAATTCATTTGCACTTTCAATTTGCAGGTTACGCGTCTGTGTGACCTTAGCCCCGATGCCAATACCGTCACATCGGTGTCTTGGAATGAGCGTGGCAATTTGGTAGCGGTCGGCACGCATCATGGCTACGTTACGGTGTGGGATGTAGCCGCTAGCAAACAAGTGAGTTTTATTTATGTGCTATTTTTATGATAATGATGAAGGAAATAATCACCCCATTCCCGTCTTGCCAAGAAAAAAGTCCTGCCATCAAAAAAAGATCAATTCTAAAACTTACGCAGGCCTAGGAAACATTTTTTAATTTGTATAATTATTTAATGTGTTTGCCAATTTTTTATAACTTTAAACCACATTTCCTTACGATTTCAAAAATAACGAATTTTTCTCCACAAATGGTTACAAGAGGAAAAATTGTAAAAAAATTGACTTTCTTATTTTTTTTGGGTAGCGAGGGTAAAAATGCCTGTCGCATCATCAAAACTGTCGTCACAGGTGTGGTATGTGAGGATTTCACTCACTAAAATATCCCCCTCCCTCACTGAGAACATCTCCCTACCCTGGAAACCTTTTTATATTTCCTTCAAGGTGGAGATTCTCACTTCGTCCCTATTGGACTCTCAACGTTATTCCTGCGTTCAGGTCCCGCTTTTTCCCCCGGAGCACATTTTCCACATATTTATCTATGTGGTCCCGGTTTTCTTTACTACTTAGCATAATCTACACAATGTTTTCGGTGGCTAAAGTTTTCCCGATTTTCATTTCAAGCGTAGTGCGCTCTGTTTGCCACCTTGTGCATTTGGAAAAGGTGTGCTCTGCATCTTCCGCATTGCGGTCACCGTATATGCACTCAGGCCCTCCAATTTTTCCCATTCGGTGTAGGTACTTGCTGAAGTATCCGTGACCAGACAGTTACTGCGTGAGGTAGAAATTGACGGTTCCGGCTGTTCCTCCTATCCAGCTCGCTATGTCGGGTATGAGCCTCGCTGTCCATCTTCCCCGAATCTCGGCGGCCCATCGTTCTTGCCAATGGTGCACGGTTTGTTGCAAGAGATCGATAGGGGTTATTTGAAAAATTGACTTGGCAGCAAGTATGATTACAATGATAATTCGAAGAAAAAAGTGCTTGCATCAAAAATTGTTCTCATGTTAAGCTTACGAAGTGGCATAAAAACAGGCGCGCTGACTTGTAAGAGCTCAAATCCCAATTAAAACTTGGCAGTGCCATCAAACAATTAATTGTTTAAATTTATTTGTCAATTTTCCATAATTTCTTTGCATAATATAACGACTTATAAGATCAAAATGTTTGACCTTCACACTTTTTCTCCAAGTAAGTTTGTTAACTTAAACCACACCTAAGAACATTCATCGTAAAAACGCTGTAAAATGTAAACTCAATGTTAATTATATGTAGACACAATGTTAATACACAAAATTGTAAAAATTTTGTATTGCAGAGCGCACGTAAATCGCGGTTAAATTATAAAATGTAAACTCAATTTGAATTATATGTTCAAATAATGTTAATAACTTTATATGTTAAAAATGTATTGTTGCAGAGCAATAATGAAATTTTGAACGTATTCGGCTCACTAAAAGTGCCTAAAGAGCAGTTTTCAATCTTTTAGAACTAATTTAAAATTGTAATTCCAAAACAATAATCAAACATTTTACGATAGATTTGCACAGTGCAACAACGCAAAGCGAAAAATTGTAATTATAGTAATTAGTAAAAATTTGCAAGGATAACAAATAAAAAAATTGTCCCTATATATTTCTCAGTACTGTTTTACGGATAGGCATAACTTTTGGTACAGATTTGTGCAAACTTCTTCAAATTGGCACATACGGGAAGAATCTAATTTCCGTTATATTTCACTCTCTCTGCTTAAAATTCAACATTTTGTGTTTATATATATTATTACAATTAAATTTTTGTATTTCACTATTTCTGTTTAGATTCAAAGTTGCATTTTGTGTTTGGATACATTATTACAGTTATTTTATTACAGTAACATTATAACAGAAACATTATTACAGCGACATTTGCTACAAAACACATATCAACAAAAGCAACCTAAAATTCAGTGAAAAAAGTTTAGCATACATTTAGGGAGATCTGTTAAATTTCTTCTTAAAGCAGAATGTTTAAATCAGGAATTGATTTATTTCTTTCTTTTTAAGATTAATAAACTAAATGGACATTCAGCGCGTGTTGGTGCCCTTGCCTGGAATAGTGATATATTATCGAGTGGCTCCAGGGACCGCCTCATCATACAACGTGACACCCGTACGCCCATTCAACAATCGGAGCGGCGACTGGCCGGACACCGTCAAGAGGTATGCGGCTTGAAATGGTCGCCAGACAATCAGTACCTAGCAAGCGGTGGCAACGATAATCGGCTGTACGTTTGGAATCAACACTCCCTCAATCCAGTGCAATCATATACGGAGCATATGGCCGCCGTCAAGGCGATAGCTTGGTCCCCGCATCATCATGGTCTGTTGGCGAGCGGTGGCGGTACCGCTGATCGCTGTATACGTTTCTGGAATACGCTCACCGGCCAACCAATGCAATGTGTGGACACGGGTTCGCAAGTATGTAATCTGGCGTGGTCGAAGCACTCATCGGAGCTAGTGTCGACGCATGGCTACTCTCAGAATCAGATACTGGTGTGGAAATATCCATCGTTGACACAAGTCGCTAAGCTAACCGGTCACTCGTATCGTGTGCTGTATCTGGCGCTCAGTCCGGACGGAGAGGCGATTGTGACGGGCGCCGGCGATGAGACTCTACGATTTTGGAATGTGTTCAGCAAGGCGCGTAGTCAAAAGGAGAATAAATCTGTATTAAATTTATTCTCCAACATTAGATAAATCTAGCCTGTAGCGCAAATGTAATCGGCCGCACTTAAACTCAAGCGCAATATCAATAAGTTCATAAGTCTCTCAACCACCCAATCAGCCAACCAAACACTTCACACCAAACACTGTCGCAAGAACACTCCTACACACCTGCTCGCCGTAGACTTAGCAAATACCAAATTCATTGCATCTTTTAGGCGCAGTTGTCGGCGAGTATTTACACTTAAGCAGCAGACTAGCAACAACACTCATTCAATCATTTCATATCAAACCCATCACTGCACTGTGTGCAGGCATGTTCATTAAAAGTCAGTCACAACACAAATGTAGCATCAGCCAAGCGAAAGCAAATTACGCGAAATGAGCTAATTTCAGTAACCAACAAAAAAATGCTTACTTACCAAATTACGTTGCAGTTCAAATTATTTGATGTGAAATATTATTAAATATTCTATTTTTATATTTTCTATTTGTACAAAAATTATTGTTTTCGAAATGTTCTTGTAATTCTTGTTCAAAATTATTTTGTTTTTTCTCTCTTCTTTTGTACAAAATTATTTTGTTACTTTTTTTAAATTTTCAAAAAGATTGTAAATAAATTAGAAATGTATATTTTTTAAAAATGTTAAAATTTAAATATGCGAGTGGAAAAAATTTAGCTTCATAAAATTTTTGTAAAAATATATACAATTTTATAAAATCAAGAAAGCATGAATTCAACGTAAAAATAACATTATTGTGTAAAATTTATATAAGCTCAGCTTCTACAAAATGGTATAAACAATTTATACAAATTTATCGATATACATTTAAAAATTATTTATACAAAAAGACAGTTAGAAAATTTAAAAGAATTTGTGTTAACTTTACACTGCTTTGCTGGCGAGTACTCGGCACACGAAGGTGGCGTTAAGATGAAACCTAGGAAATCTCCTTGGACTTGGCGGAAACATTTGTATATACTTGTACTTTCTTGAACATACGAATTGTCTTGGCAAGAGACAAGATTGGGGTGTCAAATTAGAGAAAACAAAGTGGAAACATTGCAAAAATTTGGCTTCTGTATCCAGCAATATCCAAAATTATCTGAAGGACGACATTGAACACCTTGAGTACTCCTACTCCTTCCTACCAAGGCAATGTATATCATACTAGAAACCAGCTCCTGTTTCTTGGATATTCAAAATTTAGCTGGAGGACGACACCTTAAGTACTCTTACTCCTCCCTACCAGGCAGATGATATCATAATAGCAACCAGCTTGAACAATATTCAAAATTTAGTTGAAGGGCGACATATAACACCCCGAGTACCCTAACTATTTCTTACCAAGGCAATGTTAGGAAACCAACTAATAAGCTCCACCGATTGAGCAACGACCAAGCAATATCGTCTGCAGTACAAGTATATTTTTGCCTAAGAAAAGGGTGCCTCCGAGTGTACAAACTTCTCGGCATTTAACCAATTTTTCGTTGTTTTCTGTGACGTCACTAGGAGGTGTGCATCTTCTTAGGATTAAAAATTGGTTCAGAACTATTGTTAATCAATGTGAATGACGTATAAGGCCATTTTCATCTGATATTTCACTAATATTTTTCCTTTGGTGTAACCTATGCAAGGTAAACCGCCTTCAAAAAAACTAAATATTAAAATTTCAAAATACTTAATACATGTTTTCAAAATTAAAAAAAAAAACTGAACTAAAAGTTTCAAAAAAGTGGATTAAAGT
Organism: Clusia tigrina; assembly: GCA_920105625.2. NCBI lineage: Eukaryota > Metazoa > Arthropoda > Insecta > Diptera > Clusiidae > Clusia > Clusia tigrina. The sequence continues at coordinate 130,907,461 of OV050033.1, forward strand.
TTAAAAAACACCTGGACTAAAGTTTTAAAAAAACCCCGGACTAAATTTGAAAGAAACCGGAAGAAAAGTCGAACAATTTGCAAAACAAAAAGTCCAACATAAAGGAAAAAGTTTCCACAAATATTAGAAACCCAAAATAAGTTCAAAAATTGATCAAATAGATCCAAATTCAAAATAAATTTGATTAAAATTCTGTCTGAAGTTGAAAGTATTTGCGAAATAAAATTGTATGAAATGCACAAGTAAAAAACAATTTATTTTATTGTTAAAATATGCAAAATAATTTGCTACAAAAATATTTAAAAAAATTTTTTTTGTCAAAATTTAATTTTGTGAGGTTGAAACAAAAATTTCATATTTAAGATATTGAAAATTTCAATAGAACAAATACAAAAAATTAACTTATTACACAAACAAATTATTTTCTATACATAATATAACATTTTTGCACTTAAAAATTATTTTAAAAAATATCTCATAAAAACTTCCATAAATTAAAACTCTTTAAATTAAATTGAATTTGAAAAGTTTCAATCATAAAATTTAAATCATAATTTTATTAACAAAAAAAGTTTACCTTACTGAAATTGGCTCATTATAAACAAATGAAAAGTTAACAATTAGTTAGAAATTGTTGGGAGAGTTGTCAATTTAAGTAGATAGCAATTAATAACTATAAACTAATTAAGTAGGTTTAAATAATAAATTAAAAATATATAATAATAAATTATAAATATATAATGAATTTCGTGGACATGAGAAGAAATGTTAAAGAACTGTGTAAATTGGGGTGCAATATTTCTGTGAAATATATTTAAAACAAAATTTATAGAAAAGTTGAAAACTTGTTAAAAGACATGCCACCAAAAATCAAACTTTCAAAAGTGGAACTAACTAAATAAATAAAACATAAATCCAAAAATAAATAAAACATAGATAAAAAAAAGTAAATAACCCATTCAAAAAAATGCATTAATAAAACCAATTATTCAAACTATAAAAAGTAAAATTAATAAAACCAAATATAATTCCATCAATAAATAAATAAAACTGAACATGCCTGCCACACCCCCTACACTGCACCTCGATGTAAAAATAGCAAAAATATATATATATTTTTGCTTAACAAAGAACTGAATTATATTTTATGAATTATTATATAATTGCTCTGATATATGGACATAAACAACTTTTAAACTAATCCATTTATATTTCCTAATTATGTATATTGAATTGAGTGTATTTTCTCATTTCAACTCTTTTTGTCATAAATTTTTATTTTATATTTTCATGTTGTAAAAAAACAAACAAAAGAATTGCAAACTCCTCCAGCTTCATTCTTCACTTCATTTGTGCTAATTCAAGCGCCACTCCCCCCCCCAACTCCATCACTAAACCATGTTAATTACTTTTTAGTTGGGTTTCCTTCTATTTTTATATACCATATACATAATTATTATTATAATTTATATTTGTTTAAATTTTCTTAAACAAATTTATTTTGTAATTCGCTTTTATTATTTTTAGCACATTTTGTTAATATTTTATAAATATAATTAATAACGAATCACTTTTGTACTAATTATACATATAACTATATTATTACGGATTAATTAATTAATATTATGTGTAATTTAAAAAGGAAAATAGCCAAATTTTAAGAATAACGATAAAGCATATATTTTAATTCATAAATATTATTTCTAAACATAACTTTTATGTAGCAACATATTATTTATATTATTAAAAAAACATTTATTTTTAATTAACTCATATGGAAAACAAACTGTGTGGTATTGTTTAAGCAGAAAAAAAGTCTTGAATGGATGTAAGAATAAAATTAAATTGAAATGTGTGAGAATTAAAATTTTGAAAACAAAGAAAAAATTGTTTTGGAATCTTTTTGTAGACCGTCTTTCACGAAATTTACAGAAGATCAGAAAACAGCCAATTTTCCTCTTCTTCATGATCGTCTAATGTTGTGATTATGCAAACTAGCATTTAATAGCATAATGCTACAGCAATCGATTCAAAATTGATAGTGACTGACCAAAACTTAACGTAACCGAAATAAAATATATTAATAGTAAACATTGAATTACGTTTTCACTGAAATCAACTACCCAATTAACTAAATGAAAAAATGTCAATATAGAAATAAAATATCCACACACGTCTATGTTAAGTCTACTGTAATCACATAAATGTTGTTGTATTTAACATACCCCTTCCAGTGACAATTAGCATTGCACTGTTATGTTAATGTAAAGTTTGCTTAATCAACTCTTTCGCTTTCTGTTAACTTATACATGCAGTCCCCATATGATACTCTGGATTGGTGCTGTAAAGTGGAAATTCCATTCACAATCAATACCATAATTATAAAAATCGAATTTGGGGTATTTATCGTTCCAATAATACTGTAAAAACGGCGAATTGACTCCAGCAGCTGTACTAAATAATAATAATCAATGCTTATTATTATAATTATTATTGTTGTTCCCGATTTAGAAGATATTGATGAGAACAACGAATATTTTTTAAGAACATTCGGTATATGAGCAAAGGAAAGGACACTATTTAATACGAGTACACTACGATTCCACCCACTTCTCTGTCGCGAAAACATCAGCAAACATGTTGCCTAAAAGCGTAGGCGGTCACTCCCTTGGTCGCAAGGGAGTGACCGCCTACGCTTTTAAAAAAAAGCCGAATTGCAGGACTCTTTCCTTCAATGGTTTGCAACCGCTATGAAAAATTGTTCATTGGTTAGTTGATTACGGTAGATACACAGTTTCCTGAACAGAATCACAATTAGCGCTATGGCGTCGTTTGAAAACCGAAGTGATGATACATTTTTATTAAACCCATCCCGTAGAGATTAGGTATCCTAACAGATTCTTCAGACTAACTGTTAAGCAGCTCGACAGATTATAAAGAACGTCCCCGCAAATCTATAGCATGTCCTTGCAATGAAGAATAATATTATTCAATTTATAAGCATGTAAGGAAGGAATGTATATGAATATAACTATGTTGCCGAGTAAGTACACGCACTCTACGCATTGGTAAGTAGGTAGATAGATAGGTAGAGAGTCCAATATAGCCCATTATGATACCACAGCAACTCATCCCTTTTTCTAGATCTCCACCCAACCGGAAGTGGTGATGAACCATATTAGGCCTTGGATGTCAATTTCTGTTATATCGAATTTATGAAGAATATATGCAAGTATATAACATCACCGTGGTATCACAATGGGCCATTATGTATGCTCAAGTTTGCTTTTGGAGAACTGGGCTGCCACTGCTACCTAACATATAACGATTTCCATTTCAGAGTAGTGTTGGTTCTTTTATGCAACACAATTCTCCAGTTTGCCCTCATATTTAGTGTCAGCAAAGCACACTTTCTCACCATAGAATGGTTGCTATACATTGAGTTATTGTTTCACAAGGAACGGGAAAATATATTCTTCTAATCTGGAGGGATATTTCTTCACTGGGGAAAACAATGTAGCGGGACGCAAACCCAACGTGTATCTATACTAATCTATGGAAATATGCTCCTTTGTACCCAGAATCCCGGCATGAAAAGTTGTTCCAGCCCAGGTTGAATTTACTCTTAAAGGTGAATGCAAAAACAAAATTGTTTGGACTAATTTTCCCTGGTGAACTGCCAAAATTGAGTTGCTGGAAAAATACCATCAAAATACATAAATAGGCAAGCAATTATAATTTCAAATTTTGTGTTTAATGAGAATTTTTGTTTTGCAATTTTGTTTCATAAATTTGTTCATTGTTGAGTTCATTTTTCTTTATGACATGCTTTATTTCAATTTGCTTATGTTTCACAATTCACAAGGGAAGAAATTCACGGTGCACCTGTCTTTAAGATGGATTCACCTTGCTTCAGCCCTGCTCTTGTTTCTTCTTCTGAAAATTAAACAATATCATTTTTGAGTGTTATTGCTTGAAAGCATCGAAAGACGTCATGGGAAACTTTTATTCACTAAACCATCTGTTCTCTGGTTTGTTTACGAAATTTAATTTTACGCATTATCTACAAAGGACCCTTGAAAATTTTACTTGTATTATGATAATACAAGTATAATTTATATGTATTAAGATAATACAAGTATAATTTATATGTATATATGTATATGAATGAGCATGTCTCATAAGACAGGCAATGAGTGGAACGAGAGTGATAAAAATTAAGACCCAAGATTTCTAGCTGGGCCCACATCAAAAGAGTAAATACCGCTCATGCTTTCAGAGACACTATTTTACAATATTATGCTGAACATTTCTTACTTTGCTCTTTCTTGAATTTTCTTTTGGTAAGCCAATTGAATATTTATTTTTATTTTAATGTTTTTACTTTTATTGAAATTGTTCGTTTTTGTAATATTTTGAATACAATAACTACAAAGGAGAAAATTGTACTTAAAAGAGAAATCTTGTTTGTACAATGAATAATCTTATATTAAAAAAATAAAACAATAATTTTCAATGCTTAGTATTGATTGACGAAATCAATATGGGCTCCAAAGCGAGTTTCTCTGGAAAGAATGGCGATTCCAAATTGTGGTCTGAGATCCAACAGATAAATAAGCACGTAGAATAAACTAGAGAAAGTGCGAAACAATACTTGTCTCTTCAGAATATGAACTATGATATCAAAATACTCTATAATATAATATAATAGAGAGTATTTGATTAGAACAACCCCAACAACAACATGGAAATATCGCACTACCGCGTGCATACTTACAAAGCGAGAGTTAAGGTGTAAAACAGAAACAGAAACAGAATCCAGTGCATTTGCAACAGAAACAAAATCAACAACCGAACTAGTAACAATATAATTATCTATAGAATTTAACGACTAAAAATTAGCGTTTGGTGACAGAACAAAAACAACTCACCGTGAGATGTTTCTGTAGCAGAAAACTACACAAATATTAAAATAACTGTTGGTGATAGCGAAATAAATGCATTTTATTGATTTTAAATTTGTAGCGTAAAATAATTATGATTTGTTAATAATGTATTTTAACTACAAATTAATTAATTTTTTTCAATATGCAATTCCATATACACAATTTCCGAATCTGATTTCCAAAACTCAACTACGAGGACAACAGAATTTCCCAACAGAAAGTGGGACATGGTTACAGCGGCAAACACATTTCGACAGCAGCAGTATTAATATAATTTGGTTTATTTAGGAACATTTAGGAAAATATATTTCTATTAAAAATTAGTTCTCTATTTTATTTAGTTTTTTCGGTTGGGAAATTAAATAGTAGCTTATTTTCCCTCTAGCTTCTTCACGAAGCTTAACAAAATGCTGCATACAAATCCTCTTCATTATACATCTCCAATTCTTTTCCACGTCCGCGATGCAATTTATTTATCTTTTCAATAAATATAATCAGAAATATTCTATTGTTCGCGCTACAAACAAAGTACAATTTTACAGAAATTTTTTGTGATTTCTGTTTCTGTGGGCTGCATAAGCAACGCAAACAGAAACAAAAACAAAAAAGCTCGAGATATAATAATTGTCTGTTCTGTTTCTGTTGTCGTTTCTGTTCTACATATGTCAGTTTGCAAACGTCGCTAGCACAAGCATTATTTCTGTCCTTTTCTGTTAATGTTGCCGTTTCTGTTCTATGTCACTCTGCACCTTGACCAGAATATATAAAACATTGTGAACTCATCAGCAACATGTTTAGCTTAAGATGCAAACAGACTTAAAACAAAAGCGCTAACAGAAACAGAACAGAAAATTATAATTTCTGGAGTAAATTCTGCTTCTGTTTGCGTTGCTCATGCAACAACATAAAACAGAAACAGCCACAGAGATAGCACCAAGAATTACTTCATTATTTCTGGCGATTTATACTACAGAAAGCTCTCACGACGAGTTTTTTCAGTTCTGTCGCGAAACATTGATTTTCTGTCGTGAAATTCTGTAGCTATTGCTAATCTATTACAAATTCGTTTTGTTGATTTTGTTTCTATTGCAAATGTACTGGATTCTCTTTCTGTTGCCGTTTCTGTTCTATGTCACTCTGCACCTTTACCGCTGATGAGCGAATTTGTGTCTCTGGAAATTCATATTTTCTTGGTTTAATTAACCCAACCGACTCAGCCAATGAGTTATAGAATTCACGCAAACGTTGAGAGGACTCCCCAGACGCTCACAGCAAATCAATACCACAACTACTGAACTGCAGGTATGAGAGATTACTAAACCATAACGGAGAAGGTGAATTCTGAAGGTTGAATTATAATTGCACTACCGACGCTATTGAACCTCATTACCTCTAAATAACCCATTGTTATTACAAACCACAATAGAACTACATACCTTGTTGGTGCTTCTGTGACTTTCAATGTCACCAGTATCCGTGTTAGTGCAATTAAAGAAGCACTACCACTGAAATTTCGGTCGAGTTAGTGTGGTGAAAATCAGACCCCACCCCACTAAAGCTCTACCGTAATGCGTGTTCTATTATTTTGTCTGAAAATGAGGGTCTTACGTATGTACATAAACTAGAATTATATTGAGAATAGAAAAATGCGAAGTGAGAGGCAATAAAATTGCAAACAAGCACGAATTGTTGCATTTAAAGAACACGCAATTAAATGTTATTGCGGCACCCCCAATGAACTGCAGTGGGAATGCATGAGAATGAAATCCATATGTTTGGCCAATTACTGGTGTGCTCAGTGGCGGACTTACAACAAGGGAGCCTGTGAGCAAACACTGTTTGGGGCCACTCTGTCCGTAACAATTGCATTGTTATCTCTATGTTCCATAAGCACTGCCAAAAATGGGCCTGATAGTCAAATGAGACTGAGTGCAAGTTTATAACAACTTGAAACTAGAACTGTCCAAGAATTATTTAAAATATTGCTTGAGCTTCTCCAATTGTTTCATGTGAACATATTTTAAAATAAAGAACAACTAAAAAATTTGAACATACGAGTATGGGGTACATAACAACAACCCAACAATTGAACGAATTCGTGTTTAACAACAACCCGAACAATTGAACACATTGGGCACAGTACATAACAACACACCCAAACAATGGGACATATTCGTACATAACAACAACTCAGCAAAGAGAATATATTCGTGAATACATAACAACACACCCAAACAATTGAATATATTCGTGGATACATAACAACAGCCCAAACAAATAACATTTCTGCGTATAATAACTTTCGCAATTTCATCGCAATTTTTGTTGGGTGTTTTCAATTATTTCACACATCAAACAAAGTTAAAAAGTTTCAATATATAAAATAAAACTGTCTGACAGAAAAAACCTAACAACAGTGCTTGGGTTAACAACTGGGAACTGTCATTGGAAGTTCAGAAGTGTTCGTAAAAAGCTATGAAAGAGGAATGGGAGTTCAATTGGGAGAAGAATACAAATTACTGCGAATTGTGACCAAATAAATGGGGACACAGTTGAAAGGAACCTTGTCTTGATATCCTTATTAAAAGAAAAATCCATCCAAATCAGCGATCAGTTCACAAAATCAACGGCCAAAACAATTTACTTCAGTGATGTGACCAACTTATGGAACGGTTGGTAAATCTTCCCAAAAAGACATCATTTGATGGGATATTTGGATCGGCACAGAAATCAATAGATTGTGATATGATGTTTGGTCCCGCAAAGTAATTGTCGCGATATTATTCGAAAGATAATCGAATCACGATGGTCTCCTCAACGAGAACAGAGTTTGGATGCTGAAAACCAATTTTTAACAGCCTAAACTTATTGATATGGATCTATTCAACATATTATTTCAACAAGATGGCAGTTCGTGTCGCACGGCATGGTGAACGTTGAATATATTGAAAGAGAAATTGGACTGACTTCAAAATACAGTACGACAGCAACCCCATTGGATTCTCGAAATCGTGTGATTTGACGCCGCGGCATCCATTTGAACAATATTTTTTTATATTAAATGTTACGAAATAATCCTCAAAGTAAGAAAAAAAATCATCAAACATAATTTTATGTTCAATGAAAGAGATTAAAAAGTATAAGTTAGGCTTATAAAGGCTTAAATTTTAAGTGATGTTGATGTGAAGATAAATAGCGAAAAATTATAGATTGGTGGAAGTGGGTCAACACAGGGAAATCTGGTTGTTGCGGTTCTAGATGTCAATTACAGTTAAATGATTTTCTCGAATAAGGAAAAATTATGTGCACATTTATCGAGAGTTTACTGTATTGCCATTTAAATTAAAGTTAGTTTGTAGAAGTGAAATATCAATGTTGAAAATTTATAAACAAATACTGAAATTGATATATCAAATTATGCTTCAGCTGGAGCCTTATCTCCATCTCTGCTGCTCTTTGCTAAGGTCAAAACAATGCTTTGGAATTCACTATGATTTCTTTTCTTAGCAGTGTTGCCAATCAATTCTTCTTATCGCTCAATCATCATCTAAATACCCTGGTTACAGGTTCTAATAAACGTCTGGTTTTTATAAATTGACTGGTTTCTGAATAAAATCACTTCCCGATTCCGCAATCCCAGGTCCGACTGTGGCCTGTGGTCATATAAGCACAGGGCTTTAATATATAAACTAATTCATATATAAATAATATATAGGCCCTCGTACAAATGGGTGTTAATATGTAAACAAGAGAAAGTATATAAAAATTATATATATGTAGGAAGAAATATTTGGGGCATTACTGGCCCGAGGGCAGATATATTAGAGCGACGAACCCCAACTCAGTGCTAAGGTTCCTTAGAACTTTTGGACTAATAGAAGACTCTTAATAGGTACATGCACGAGGAGTACTATAGATCAAATTAGTTTTCCTCTTTGTTTCATTCATATACTAAATTCTTTTCTTTGTAGCATCAAAATTGGATTTGTTTTGAAATTTTTTTAGTGATATAAAATTCTCAAAATATCGTCAAGAATATTTGCTTATACTTCGTTCACTGGATTGCTTCAATTAAGGGTAGTTCAATCAATTAGTTTTAATAAAAGTACTTCAATCAAACAACAATTCACTTAAGAAGCAGTTCACAGGGTTTCTTTTTATACAACAGCTTTAGAAGCTACAATTTCTCTACTAAATCCAAATCTTATCACTTCTGCTTTCAATTCACAATTGAACTAAATTTCGTTTCTTTTGAAGACCCATCCATCGCATTCCAGAACTAAGTACGAAATCAGTGTGAAGAAATATCATCATTGACGATATTTCGTCTATGACTCCAACTACGACACCCTCCACAAAGATTTTCCTAAAATGACCCGACTTCAAACTCCGACTTCAGCTCCAACTTCAACTCCCACTACACAAATGTTTCTCAGACGACTCCGACTTCGAACTCCGACTTCAACTCCAACTTCCACTCCCACCATAAACATTTTTCTTATACGACTCCGACTTCGAACTTCAACACCGACTCTGACTCCAACTTGCCTTATCATGAGATCTATTTCAGCATACCTAATATGCATAGAGCATATTGCATACAATAATGAAAAGGAATACAAATTCAATTTATTTAATTTACTTAATTTTTAATTATTTATAAATTAAAACTATTTATATACGAGTATGCAGGTGTACAGATAAATATATACAGGTGATGTTTCTCCAGCTGATTTTTAGACTACAAAGATTGTATAAATAATTTTATGGAGGTGGAGTTGTTGATAATATTTCGACTCCGATTCGGACTGCACCCAAAGCAAGCGATTCTGAAACTCCTAGTCAACTCCAACTCATACTAAAAATTAATGAAAATACAGTATTCAAGAAATTGAATTTTTATTCCGTTCCATTATTCTATAAAAAAAAACACTCATACTCCAACTCTGACTCCAATTTAAATTCCAACTCATACTCCAGCTCAGTCTCTAATTCAGAATGCAACTCAGCCTCCGACTCCAACTGCGCCTCCATCTGCGCCTCCAACGCCGACTCTAATGACGACACCAACTTCAACCCCAATGCCGACAGCTACTCCGACTCCAACACCGCCTCCAAAGCCCTCATAACAATACTAGCTCTCTCGGTTTGGGTGTATTGCTACTATCAACGGATTACGGTGTCATTGTATTGTAGACCAGGGCCCGGGCCCAGTCTTATGTCAGTCCGCGACTGTGTATGTAATTTATATCAAGACGAAACAAGTCGAATTACGCCGACTGTAGTAGCGAAACGAAGACGTGTGGAGTTGAGTTTATTGTGTTCGTTCACGAACCTTACCCTTAACTCTGAGTAATTTATAGAAGGGCTCTCCCCGCATGTGTTAAGCGCGTTATTTATTCCCACACTTACCAGTTAGAACCGTGTTTCTTTTGTCGCTATCGATTTGACAGCGGTTATCAAACTTTGATATCAGCATTTATTTTTCTGAGTACTTTATGGCTGCACAAGGAACTAAGAAACGCTGAGCGACTTGCTGCTGATTTGAATTGCTGCATTGCCCAACAAAAGCGTTCGGCTTAGCCAGTTTAATTTCCGCTGGCAAACGGACCGGTTTGCTCTGTTCCAAGGCAAGAGCGCGCTGTGTGGTTATTTAATTTGCATTTAAGTACGGCTTAAACGGAGTTCAGTTACCCGACAGACTCCTTGTTGTAGTTCCGCAAGATGAGGTTCCTTAGCGGTAGCGTGTTGCTGCTGGCAGTGGCTCTCGCCCTGGTTAACGCCGACATTTTTCCGCTCTCAATCATACACATCAACGATTTGCATGCCAGGTAAGCGGGGGCGGTACGCATATTTGCGCTACGGACGTAGTATGTGCTTCCAAAACGAATTATGTGCACAAGTGCATAAATATAAATATAAACATTGACTCCGTACAGGGAATTGCGTATATAATGGTATACAATGGTAAACAAGTGAAAATCGATCATAGCGACTAGTGCGGGGGCACTACATCTGCGCGTTGCAGTGAGCCACGCTTCGCACGCCTTCCTTTTTGATGACGTTAGCAGAACTGACACAAAGTGAGAGTCAACTTAAGTGACACAAAGTGATTGTAACCCTGACCCAAAGTAGCATTAAAGTAGCCATGAGTCATGTGTATATGGGGGCTGTTGTAGACTTGTTAATTAAACTTTTTTCCGTGGCATCATTCCATCTGAAATTGCATGCCAACTTTCGGATTTTGTAATTTATCCGAATAAAATAGAAAACAATTTAGCTCTGTGATTTAGATAATTACAAAAAAGTGATTTAGCTAATATATAAACACAGTTGGTCATAAATGGGGTGGCTTTATTCTCGTGTATATATTCCATAGACTTGGATGGTTTTTGCAGATTTTTAATTTATCCTAATAAAATAGAAAACAATTTAGTTTTGTGATTTAGTTGATAATAATAACGGGTATAAAAACAGTTGGTCGTAAGGGAGGGTGACTTTATACCCATGTACGAGTATTCCATGCACTTCAAATGATTTTTTCCATACCAAAATTAGCATATTAGTGGCCTTCAGATGAAAATTTAAATTAAGCGTCGGAAAGTGTCTGAGAGCAAAACAGAGCAGAGAAGAAATGTAAAGGTAAATGCGAGAAGAAATGTAAAGGTAAATGCGAGAAGAAACCTATTTCCCACTGTTTATTATTTTTGCCACGCTTTAATTTATATTTTTATTTAAAACCAATTTTTTTCCAATTTGATTCTGTACTTTAAATTTGTTTCTCTTCGAGTCGAAGTATATTGATTTTGATATAACAACCATACTAAAAATAATTTAAAATTAGAAATTTAATAATATATTTTTTGTGTTATTGCTTCAAAAAGGAATGGGTGTATAAAATTGGGGTATAAATTATATAATATAGGTGTATAAAATAGGTGTATAAAATAGGTGTATAAAATAGGCCAATAAAATAGGCCTATAAAATTGGAGTATAAAATAGGAGTATAAAATAAGCGTATAAAAGAGGATTCTAAAATAGGCCAATATAGGAGTATAAAATATGTATGTATATAAAATAAGAGTATAATATAGGCCAATAAGATGGGCATACAAAATAGGTGTAAAAAGTAGGTGTATACAATAGGTCAATAAAATAGGCTTTTAAAATAGGAGCCAATAAAATAGACGTATAAAATAGGAGTATAATATAGGTGTATTAAATAGCCGTATAAAATAGAGGTATAAAATAGGCGTATAAAGTAGATCTATAAAAGAGGCGAGTAAAATAGGTCTATATAATTGGGATTTTAACTTTGAATTTGTTGAGCCTTTTATATCAAAATCTATATCCTCATCTCATTTGGGTTATCAGATTAGAATCATCAGGTCAATTTCTCAATTTTATAATGATTTTTCAAGCCAGATGAGCGATGGGATATAGCTTAATGAGGTCTGGATATGTGCAGAATAAGAATATATTTATATTATATATATATATATATATATATATATATATATATATTATTTTTTTTAATTATATTTTTTATGATTTTTTCTATACCTTGCATCATTCTTCCATATATCAGAAAGGGTTTTTGGGGGAATGCAAATTAGCACCAAAGGCTCCAATAAGCGAGTTCTAGAAAGAAGAATTTTATCCCGTACCTTGGTAGGATTCGAACTTTCCGAGTGTAGATATAGAATGCTTACCACTAGACCACGGCGGACGGCATATATATATTATTTTGTTTAGATTTTTTCTATACCTTACATCTTACTTCATGATATCAGAGAGAGATTTTTGGGGGAATGAGCATTAGGACCAAAATCTCGAAGAAAGTAAGTTCGAGAAAGAATCATTTTGAATCAATAGCTTGGGCACGAATCGTACCTCCGTCTATTGTAAGACTAGCATAGTTACCTCTAGACCAAGAGACCAGACGGTAAAGTATATATCCAATATGTACATCTTGACTGACAAAGTGGTCTTTCCGATGATCTATGTTTGACCCAATTTTTTTTTTTTAATTTCGTCCCAATTTTACACAATTTATGTTTTACACATTTAAATTTGCAGGTCAATAACTATTTCTGTCATATCCTATTTTGAGGATTAACATAAGGTATTTAAATAAGAAGAAGAATAAATGGCAAGACCAAGAAATATACCTCAATATCTGAACTTTCCATACCAATCACATTTCATATATGTAAAAGATCAGCCCAGTGTTTCTTTTGGTGGTTGAGATATACTTCTTTCAAAATATATATATATAACTCGACTCTAAAAGTGACGATCCACATACATATATAAAAAAATATATATATTTTAATTATACCTTGTCATAATTAGTTATATCTGGAAGGGGTTGAGGGAATGAGTATTGGTAACCTAGGCATTCGATTCGTAGAGAAATAGGTTTAAAAACAGACATTTTGAGACCAAGCCCTGGGCAGAATTCTAACTCGCTATCTCCTGAGCGTAAGTCTGGCATGCTTATTTTATATATATTATATATACATATTTAAACTCTTGCACACTCTTACACAGCCTCTTCAGACATGACACGCTTGTGACATCACAAACATAATGACAAACTAAGTATGCCCTACGAGTAAGTGTAGTGGTGTTTAGTCAACTGCTTGTGTGGGGAAATTTCTGTGAATTATACTTAATCAAAGCGAAGACAATTATTTTCTCGAGATCGTTCATGTGTGAGAGACTGACTCTCAGTATCACTCCGAGAGATCAGCCACCGTGAAATGATCGTTAAAGTGGAAGCAAATTGCGTCCATCAGCGACAATAGCTTCCAGAGACACATTTCAGAAAAAATATATTAATCATTTGCGAAGAGATTTAATAGACTGAAATATTGTAAATCGGGGAGTCGCGGTAGCCAGCAATTGAAGGCAAACAACCCCCTTCCAGGGGAAACCCTTTTTACAGTGCGTTTGCTCTTTCTAATAATGTAATGAGTGACTTCGTCATGCTAAGCTCAGCTTGAAAAACATTGCACCTACAGTCATCTTATATAATACTCGTATATAAATATAATAATATAATTATATAAAAGGTAAATTGCAACAGTACAGAAAAATAAATAAATAAATACAATTTTTTCAAATTATTTGTATTTTAAAAGGAAATTCTATTTTTTTTTGTATCTATGCACGAAAGACAACGAATTTCATAAATCTTTGAATAGCCTTATAGTGCTTGGTTATAGTTATAGTTCAAATGCTTATAAGAAATATACCTTATAATGTTTAACAATGTTTTATTATAAAATTCAAACATTTGTAAGGATTATTATAAGCAGGCATAAAAGTGCCAAAGAGTTAGTTTATAAACAATCGTGCGATATAGCTGTGGTGCCTTTATAAAAAAAAAGAATTTGTATAGCTGTAATAATGTTTCCCAGGAGTTATAATATTTATTAAGTTATGGCCTACCTATAACAATCAAGAAGAAAATCATAAGAACCTTATATTTAAATAGAATAAAGTTTTGTGGGGTATAATTCGTTATAATGCTATAAACATTATAATTTCCATGCAGTTAACACCATCACCACCGAACGCCATTAACCTCCAAAACGTTGTTTATAAAGTTATAGTTTATATAGGTTGTAACTTTGTAAACGAACCATATAAGCCCTTAAAGAGCATGCCCTACTTACATATATTTTAAATGGTCTCATATAATAGCGCCTCATGAACCCAACTTGGATTCCCAGTGGGTGTGACGATTATTTGAATATACAAAAAAATATTACATAAAATTGTCAACCAATAAAAAAATAATTTAAAATAAATGAAAAATAATAAAAATAAATCTTAAATAAGAAAACTACTTAGTAACAAAAACGTTCATGTTTTATGTTTAGCTTTATAATAAAATTGAAGTAAAATATAATTGCAGTGCTGTTGTAAATCCCTTTAGATACAGAATTAACTATATAAATTGTAAATAGAGTTGTAAACCTTATAATGTAGCATTGTAAGATCATTCTCAACTCTTATGCAGGTATGTAGTGAATACTTTCATTTTTTTATTTAAAGACTTTTAAAGTTCAGTAAAGTCATATACCTTATAATGGGACATTGTTAGACATTACTGAGTTCTTAGGCAGGTTATTTGGTCACTAGATACCAAAGATACCAAGTAAACTATATAAACTCCCTAAAATTAAATGCTATTGAGTCCATTATTCCTGTTTAACGAGTCTTAAAGTTAAGTATAAAGTCATAAGCCTTATAATGGGACATTGTAAGACCATTCCCAGTTCTTATGCAGGCAACTTTTCCTCGAGTGATTGCTTCTTCTTTACAGGTTTCTTGCAAATGCCTGTACAAAATTCTTATAAAGCTTCCAGAACGCCACGAATATATTATTTTATTCTTTTTTCTATTGCTTGTCCTCTTTGACCCCCTTATCTCTACGCTATTTTAGTAAAACTATTAAACAATCGCTATAATTATATAATACTAAGTTTAATTGTATTTTTCTCGCAATTTTTAGGGATTCACTGCAGTTGTGAGTGATATATCGAAATTGGAATTTAAAAATCATTAACTCCGACCTCCAAAATTTTTAAATATGGCTCCGTCTCTGACTGGAACTGAAAGTAAATGGGGCATTAAATATTTGTGAGCTAACCAGAGAGACATACATAAGTATACACAGAATAATTTGTTCGACCCGTGGTAGCACGTAGGGCCACAAAACGAGAACTGAGCTCATATTCCTCTGAATCAGTTTTGGAAAATATTACGTTGTATAAATTGGTTGGCGACTTTTTAATCAAATTCATAAATACTCGTAAAGCAACTATTTTGGTTAAATTCATAAATATTCTTAATGATTGATAAACAAATTTATTGAATTTCAATCATAAAGAAACACTGAAAGGCCTTAATAAGATGAAATCTCTTTGTGAGCAAAGGTTTGGGGTTGGGATTTCCTAACTTTGTTTTCAACTCTATACGAATATGAAATTTGAAGCACTATAAAATTAACTGTATAAGGTATTATAATGCAATGTTATCACTGCGAGTATAAAGCTTTAATAATGTTGATAGAAGTAAAGGGCATTTTTGCATTTTCTGACTGTAGCTTTATAAATTGCAGTGTTTCAGTTTTCTTTCAGATGTGTGCCGCCTTGTTATCATGTTACTCTTCTATGCTACTCATACTCTTCTAAGCTACACTCTTTCCTATGTCGGGGCTCTGAATTTTAGGACCGATCATTTGTATCTTAACTTTGATATAAGAACCTCAACAGTCTTCAACTTTCTCCTACACGTTGAATTTGTGTTGGATTTTTTTTCTCAGCTCCTGAGTAGTTTCCAGTGGTTCCAACATTATGTGTAAAATTGTCTTGATTTTTCATATAGGGTCCTTCAATAAGTAGTTGTCTACTTTCAAATTGAATACAGAATTTTGTATGTTAGAAATCTTAATTGCGTTTTATAGAGCATTCGATATTTTAATGATTCGATATTTTAATGATGACATTTTAATAATTCGATATATTAATGAATCGATGTTTTAATGATTCGATGTTTTAATAATTCGATGTTTTAAAGATGCTTTAAATGCCATCCATAGCTGCGTTTCCATCGGTTGATCCCCGAGGCCCAATTTCGAATGATTTTCTGCAGTAAATCGCGTTTAATTTCCGCGAAGACTCGATTGATGATGGTCTCCGGCTAGGCATTTGTCGGCTTATCGACTAAAAATTTAGTCCCAGAGAAAAAAGTCCAAAGATGCTAAATCACTTGGCATCACCAAATCTCGAAATAACGTGCTACGAGAACTTTTCTTGCAACAACTCAACTCTGTTATCATCGATCAGTGCCGTTCGCCGTTGACAATTACCGTCTGACCTCTATCGTTTTGGAAGACACACGGTCTAATGAAGCATACATAACCCCACCGCCTCCCGCGGGAACTTTACTTGCAACAACTCATCAACGACTTTGTAGAGCTGTGTGACTCGTTGATCTGTCTTGTTGGATCTATATGTCGTCCAAGTCCATACCACCAATTTGGGCACAAAATAATGTCTATTGTCATCGTTCTGTACCGTTCTCCATTGATAGTCATAGCTGCAGATGATTTTTTCGTCAATATCTTTCGTGATAAATTTTCACCTGTTGAAGCGTGTAATTTCCCCGAATTAAATGGAACACAAACATCCAAGAATGCCAGTGCTGCTACCTTGAACAAAACCAGAAACTTGATTTCAAACTTACCGTGTGACAGTTGAAAGACCCTTTATCATCTAAATTTTGCCGTACGATACTCGTATCGCTTCATTTGATCTCTGCTATTATTTGTGACAACCTTTCCGATTACTATCAACTGATTTCCGAAGTTTGTTTTTAAGTTTGGGAACTTTGCGGTTTTTCTTGGTAGTCCCTACTATCTTTGCATAAACTGATATAATCACACATGCATCACATTTTCGTGCATTTTTAGATCCACAATCTTATCTGTGATGTGTTTATTGCTGACTGTTTAAGAGAGCACCCCATGATATAGTGGACTTTTAAATATCATAGTGTATATCATCTAATCATTAGATTCGAATGTGTATGTGTGTCACTAGCATTTTTCCGTGGTCTTAACATATCACACTACTACGCAAAATTTTCTATTCCTACTAAAAGTCTAATTTATTATTCAATTGTGGCATGAATTGTAATTATAATACGAAATCTAATCTGGCATTAAAATTTTTGAATTATGATCAGAGTGTGAAGATAACAAATTGGCGTTCCAGTGATTGGGTATTTGAAGTGATACTCATAACAAAATTGGCGCTGATAAGAGCCACGGAGCTGAACGGAAGCCACAGAGCAAACAATTTGCAAACTATAACAACAACAACAACAACGCATTAGTCAGATAGGTGAAACATGAGAACAGGCTGATGTGAGACAAGTTACCGCCCATAAATCATGCGTCATCGATAACAAAATAACAAGATAAAAAGAAGAGGCAGAAAGCCGTCAAAGAAAGTCAAGAATAATTTGCCAAGGAAGCCAGAACTGGTCTTATGCGAGTATGAAGAGAGAAGAGGAGAACAAGATCAGATGAAATAAGGCCAAGGTTATAAAGACGGGGAATAAATAATTTGTTAACAAGGGAATGATTTTTTATATAGGGAAGAGAAGAACGAGCTCCGATGAAATGGAGCTTATGTTAAAGACAGTGAAGCTATAAATTTGTTAACAAGTTAGTTTTTTCTTGTATAGGAAAGAGGAGAACGAGATCAGATGAAATGAGGCAAAGATTTAAGACGGGAAATAAATAATTTGTTCACAAAGGGAGTAATAAGCTCTGATGAAATGAGGCCAAGGTTAAAGATATAACTTGGTTACCAAGGGAATAATTAGATCAGATGAAATGAGCTTAAATACAGTAAGGAAGTAATTTGTTACCTACGGAATAATTTCTCATAAAGGGCAGAAGCGAACAAGATGAATTGAGGCAAAGGTTAAAGACTGGGAAGATATAATTTGTTACCAAGGGGATAATTTCTTATACAGGGAACAAGAGAACAAGACCAGGTGAAAAGGGTAAAGACAGTGAAGATATAAATTTGTTACCAAGGGAATAATTTCTTTTATAAATAATCATTTCTCATATATATATATATATATATATATATATATATATATATATATATATATATATATATATATATATATATATATATATATATATATATATATATATATATATATATATATATATATATATATATATATATATATATATATATATATATATATATATATATATATATATATATATATATATATATATATATATATATATATATATATATATATATATATATATATATATATATATATATATATATATATATATATATATATATATATATATATATATATATATATATATATATATATATATATATATATATATATATATATATATATATATATATATATATATATATATATATATATATATATATATATATATATATATATATATATATATATATATATATATATATATATATATATATATATATATATATATATATATATATATATATATATATATATATATATATATATATATATATATATATATATATATATATATATATATATATATATATATATATATATATATATATATATATATATATATATATATATATATATATATATATATATATATATATATATATATATATATATATATATATATATATATATATATATATATATATATATATATATATATATATATATATATATATATATATATATATATATATATATATATATATATATATATATATATATATATATATATATATATATATATATATATATATATATATATATATATATATATATATATATATATATATATATATATATATATATATATATATATATATATATATATATATATATATATATATATATATATATATATATATATATATATATATATATATATATATATATATATATATAGAAGCGATGAAGTTCAGATGAAATGAGGTCAAGGTTAAATACAATTTTGAAATAATAAAAGAGATGAAGCTAAGTTTAAGGCAGTTAAGATATAAATTTGTTACGAAGGGAATGATTTCCTATATAGGGAAGAGGAGAACATAGATCAATGTAGGTCAGGCTTCAGATATTGTACAAATATGTAGCAAAGGTAAACCAAATCGAAGTCATATGAAAAGACCAAACACCTAAACTCGAATAATAAGGTATAGAAAAGAAGAGAGAAGACGAATGAAGGCAAGCTAAGTACAATGAATGAATTTATCTTAAATTTGGCTGCAAGCTGAATTTATCTTAAAGTTCGATCCAAGGTGAATTTCTTCCCTTGTGAATTGTCAAATATAAGCAAATTGCCAATAATGGAGCGGATCAAAATAGACGAAATTTAGTGCAACGATGAAATTCATAATATAAAAAAATAGATAACTAAAATTCTTATTTAAATCAAATCTGATTACAATTGTTTGCCTATTTATTTTCAATGCATTTTCCACAAATTAAATATAAACAATTAACCAGGAAAAATAGGTTGAGCAAAAATTGTGCTTGCATTTACCCTTTCGAATAAAATCACAGTGAATACAATGAATAAAAGATTTGCAAACAAATATAACAGTATCTTAGATGGAGAGAAAGAGAGATAAGAGAACAAAAAGAGGCAAAATACAAGAAACGAGAAGTTATAACTGAAAAAAACTATGCAGAAAATACGGAAAAGAAAGGGAAAGAATACAGAATACTTGAAATAAAGGCAGAGTCAAAGACACATTATTATTAATTTTCGTACAAGAACTCTGTCCGACTAAATACGGAAATAGAATAGAAAAAATTAATGCGAGATTGAAAATGGTGAAGAAATAAGTTACAAACCAGAATAATTCCGGACTAACAGATAAAGGTGGTGTTAGAGTAAATGGAGTGACCGAATCATTTACAAATGAAAACAATACCATAATATACTCTAGAGAGAAGAACTAAACCAGTACAACGGTTATAGATAAAGAAGGCTATTGTAATAAATAAGGTTGTAATAAATGTTATGAATAAAGAAGAACGATACAAATTGCTGAGTAACTCACAGAGAAAAGATTATATGGAGAGAAGAAATTGCATTAAAATAAGACCCATAAGACCAATGAGAGAAGACAGAAGAAACCAAGAACAATGTCAAAGAAACTAAGGAAACAGAGGGAACAGATCAAAAGAGAGCGAAGATGTACTCAAAAGCAGTGAACAAATACTGGGTTATAAATAAACTAGACCCGGTTTCAATTTATATTTAGAAACGGAAAGAACATCAAAACAAGGCAAAGTTAAACCAAATTTGCAACAACAAACCTAGAGTAAAGAGGAAAGAATGGAAGACAAGGTATTGAGAGGCACATTTAAAGACATAGAGATGAGACTGGACCAAAACTGAAGTAATAGGACAAATTTGAGAGCAGATCAAAAGGAACCAAAGCTACAGCGAATAAAGGGTCGAGAAATATTTTGTTGGAAAACAAAACCGGACAACGTGGAAAGAGAAGGGGCGAAATGAGAACAATGATATATTAGGGAAATAGAAAGGTCAGATCAGACGGAAAGTCCACCAACACATAAATTTATTAGACAAATATTAACAAAGGGAGCATCAAGACTCAAAGTTGAAGACAATGAAAGCATAACTGGCAAAAGAAAACAAATCATCACTGAACGAAAATACAGACTCCAAGATTAAACAAGATAAGACTGAAAAAAATTATTTGGTAGTAGGAACGAAACCAGAGTAAATATTAAAAACCAATGAGTGTTCGAACTCACGGGCGATGTGCTAACACCTTTTTGTTACACGGTACCTGTTCGATTTCTATGAACACATTAGTAAATGTTACATTGGAATCCAATGATTGGATAATAAAAAAAAATAGATTATTGATTTAAATTTTATTTTTTTTATTTTTATAATTTTTTATAATTTATAAATGTTAAGTTTTCAACACAGATAAAATTGGTCTGTGATAGCTGAAATATGAGACATAAACTTTAGATTCGATCCTATCTAAATAACGTGAGAAAACAGCGTCAATTGTAGTTCCTTGGATAGTAGTTGGGGACTTTAATGAAGTATTAATAGTAAGGTTGAATTTATCGTAGAGGAATTCGATAAGTGGCAGTGCTTCTGCGGTTGAAAAATTCGTGTTAAAGTCACCACCCATTATTTTTGCATAGAATTTCCTATTACTTCTTTTTAACACAGAATATAGCGGACAGGTTTTGCTATTTGCTCGTGCCGATGTCTGTGAAGGAAATATTTCTCATGAATTTGTTGTTGCGCTCGCTGATTCGAATCAATTCCAGACTTGATTCATAAAATCTTGATTCGCAGAAAATCTTCGTTTTCGCAGTCGCAGAAAATCTTCGTTTTCGCAGTCGCAGAAAAAATTAGTCTGTGTGTTGTTTGTAGGCTGTCGATTACATCTCTTTTAAAGAGAACATGTTCTCTTTTTGTGTTCGTATCTTTTTGTTCACTCTCTTTTTTTGGTGCCGTATTTTTATGTCCAACAGTGCTCTTTATGTACTCTATTTCAAAAAAATTATTAACGATATTATTAATTATTAACGATAAAAAATACTTAGCCCTAATAAGTAGCTCAAAAAAGTATAATTCCGATTCATCAGAATCAGAATCAGATATAGATCTCAATTAATTTTAATATTTTAATTTATTTTTTTATTGTAAACTCTTTTTTAGTTAAAATGTTCTCTTTTTTTAAAGCGAAAGTTCTCTTTTGAAAATTATCCATATGGAAACCCTATGTTTGCATGTATTGACTTTGTAGATTTAGTCCCTACACGCCGCTATAGATGTTAATACATCAAAAAAAGAGGACACGTTAAAGGAAGAGAAAGTCAAGTAAAGTGACCAAATAATTTATAAAGTGGCACAATATTAGACTAATTAAGGGAAATTAAGAAAATGAACCACAACGAACTTGCAGAGCGAAGCCACATGGAAACAAATTATTTTCTGCGAACAATACTTACATATGTGGCTAAATCACAAAATCGTGATACGGCCGAACTTAACTGCGCCCTCCAGACGCCTCTGTTTTGCGCGCGTCTTCTCCAATCTGCTATACCAAGCATGGTGAGAGTTTTTCCGACTTGATCTTTCCATCGGAGGCCTATACAACGTCCTCCAGCGGCTTCCGTTTCGAACGCCTTTCTGGATGGAGCTGCTTCATCCATACGCACGACTTGTCCAACCAAGCGCAGACGATGTATAGTGGTGCGTGTCTCTATGTCAATATCAGCGTAGGGCTCGTACAGTTTGTGGTTCATCCGAATGTGGTAGTCGTCGCCGACACAAACAGGACCGAAGACACAAAGAATTTTCTTCTCGAACACCCCAAGCGTGGCTGCTTCAGTCTGCGACACGACCCATGATTCTGCGCCATAGAACAGCGCGGGTAGGATGAGCGTCTTGTAGTGTCAGTTTTGTCGGTGTAGAGAGGGCTTTTGCTTACTGACCCTATAGTAACACCTGTTAGAAAGGGTGACTCTTCGTTTAATCTCTAGACAAATGTAGTTTTCGGTGTTAATGGTATATGAACTCCTGACAACTTCCGAACAATAACTGCGGAATAATAGAGGAAATATTAAAGGAAGGTTAAGGAAAAGCCTGTCCGAGCACCAGCACTTTATGTGTAGTAAACAGAAAACCTCAAACCTCAAAAAATTTTATGAAAAAGAAAGTAAAGTATGTCAAATATATACCGGGAATTTTCCAATAAGTAAAGAATCCTACCTAAGTGTAAAGATTGCTGTCCCATCAACATCTGAAGATGCATATAAAGAGGAATCCGAACAAGAAACAGCATTGAATGACTTTTCACTAAAAATTGTTATTAATAACTTTGTTTCAGGAGGTAATGAAACAGAAGTTTTGGTTGAAATTTTACCTACCAGAATACGGCCTGGACTGACTTGTGCCATTACATTTTTTTTAACAATCAAAAATCCTCTTTTTTTGTATTCTTTCACAATTATTTGTATTCTTCACAATTGATACCATTTGACTGATGCCGACATCTAATCCAGTTCAGTATGGCTTTCAGCGGGTACCTTTATGATTTCAATGGACTCAAAGCACCTGCCGCGAAGTATATATTTGAGTGTTGCGGGGAAACAGAATAAAGTCGCACGTAGTACCTAGTCGATGATATTAGTTGGGGTAATATAATAGTAGATCTAAGCCGGTCGGTGCATTATTGTGGTGCCAAAGCCAACAGCTGTACCACAGCATCCGCTGATTAACTGGTTAACTGACAGCCTCATGTGGAATTTTAGTATCTTTCCATTTATTCCAGCTTGTGATGGATAAAAACTTCCACGGATATTATTATTGTAAATTTCACTGAATATTCAATTTATTCAAATTTAGATTCGAGCCCACTGACCAGAGCGGTGGTACCTGCAATTCCGTTGCTGACTGCATTGGTGGCTATGCGCGTACCGTGCACACTGTAAAGCGTTTGCTGCAGGAGCAAAAGGACAACAATCCGATTTTCTTAAATGCCGGTGATAACTTCCAAGGCACCTTATGGTATAATATTGGACGTTGGAATGTCACCAGTCAAATGTTGAATCTTTTGCCGGCTGATGCAATGGTGGGCAGTAATTTGTCCAATTGTAATAAGCGCCGTCTTAATTAAATCTCTTTTACTTTTCAGACACTGGGTAATCATGAGTTCGATCATGGTGTCAGCGGTGTGGTACCATTCCTGGAGACCCTCAACACAACCATGCTGGTGGCCAACATGGATGACAAAGATGAGCCGGACCTAAAGGGGAAATATCAAAAATCCAAAATATTCACCAGAGGCGATAGGAAAATTGGCATAATTGGCGTTATTGTAGAGAACACCTACGTGAGTATAACACATGTGTGACACAGAACGGAACGTTAACTGAATTGTTCGAGTAGGATTTGGCCAATACCGGTAAGTTGGTATTCCGCAATGAAAGCGATGCTATACGCGAGGAAGCCCAAAAACTAAAGGCGGAAGGAGTCAACATTATTATTGTGCTGTCGCATTGCGGTTACGATGTGGATCAAATAATTGCTAAGCAAGTGGGCGAAGATATTGATGTCATTGTGGGTTCACATTCGCACACGTTCCTCTTTACTGGCGACAAACTACCGGGACCAGACAAACCACGTGGCGACTATCCCACCATTGTAACGCACAAGACCGGTCATCGTGTGTTGATTGTCCAAGCCGCAGCCTATGCGAAATATGTCGGTAATATAACAGTGTTCTTCGATGATGCCGGCAATGTGGTAGATCACCAAGGAGCACCAATCTATATGGGACACGATGTGCCAGAAGGTAAGCAATGCGAGTATTTTTATGATACATGTATATTCATGTAAGTTGAATGACATGGTCTAAAATATGAGTTCACCGCTTGTGGATAAGATACAAACCCTAGCGAAACAATACTTGTGACTCAAGATCTGATGTGTCATATTTATATACTACCACTATCGTACTACTTACCTTAGGTTGAGGGAGAGAGGGACAGATATGATTGTTTCTATCAGAATGTTTCAAGTATTTCATGCAATATATTCTCGAATGGACATTAGATTACTATGCAAGGTTATGCAATGATATATGCCCGAGATATATAGTGAAGTATAGTAGCCCTTTAAGAACTTTTTTTTGGAACCTGTAAATATGCTAATTGCTTTACACAGGACTTTGATGTAATTTAGAGCTGAACATTCGAGGATTCGCAAATAATGTTCCTCAAGAATCGTGACTAAAATCAGGTTCAAAAATACAAGCAGACGACGCGAAAGTAAATGGAAAACTATGAAATTCGAAAACTAAGATATTCACCTACAAATCCGAAGTGTTCCTCTGTTCGTAAACGTATCTAAGGTGAATTTATTATAAAGGTGAATGCAAGAACAACATTTTTTCACTCATTTTCCCTCACGAACTGTCAAAAATGGAAGTGTTAACAAAAACAATCAAAACAAATTTGGAAATAATTGCAATTTGGGATTTGTGTTTAATGAAAATGTTTGTTTTACATTTTTTATTATATAATTAATTTCTGTCTTTCTCTGAATTTCATTTGTTTTAATCAACTGCCGTGTTGCACTTTGCTTACGCTCAATTTAAGAGATTATTCCTCCTTTAAGAAAAATTCACCTGATCGCTCCTCAGATGTAACGGGGCAAATGGCCTAGGTGGCAAGACTGGTCGAAAGGACTGTTAAGTGATATGTTGTTCCTTACATATGGTGAATAAATACAGGTGTTGCAACAGTATAAGAATGAGCAACTGATCAGAATAAAATTAACTCAAATATAAAATGACACTTGAAGACGTAACTACAGAAAATTTCCAGATGCAGTCACATATGTTTTCCATTATTTCATCATAATCCAATTGCTTTTTAAACACAATTTAGTGTGGAGTTGTATTTGGACACATTAAACTGGGAAATGTAACTTAAATATATTATAAAAGTGAATGCATCAACGAATTTTTTACTCTCATTTTCTCTGGAGAGCGGTCAAAACTTATAAGAAAAGTTGATTCAAAAGAAAAAAAAAATGTTTGTACTCCTTCGGGACCTTGGAATTTTAATTAGAATATTGCGCGAACTGGGTCCAAGAATGAAGAGTAGGATAACAACTAAACCAACAACTGCAATAAATATGAGTACTCCGCGGTCAATAAGATGAAAAAGATAATATTAATAATTAATAAAAACATAAAAAAAGATCGGAATTCCACTCATTGTAAAAGAACAAGGTACATTTACCAGTTAAACGCGTGTAGGAGGGCAATTTTGTATATACCAAGTGTCAAAATTACAAAAGACACTTTGAGGAAGCCAGACTAATAGGAGACATTGAAATGGCTCATATACGAATATATTTGGGAATTTTATTCTGTTTGAATTTTTAACATGTGCAACACAAAACTATCCGTAAGTCTTTAATCTAGTAACAATTTGACTCTCGGCCTCACAATAGTTGAATAACTCTGAATATAAATATATAGAAAATATGGAAAAAGACTACTACATAAAATCTTTTCCGATGTGCGAAATAAAATTATAATTTGTTAGGAAAACAATATAACGATATATCAATCAATAAAAGTTGTGAAAGTGTGGATCTTACTATCCAAGACAAAAACTAAAATTTATGTCTTAGATACTATATAAAAAGATGTTTGTGACATTCCTCCGAATTTTTGTAGACTGGAGTGATTTGCTGTAGGGGTGTCTTTTTTATAATAATATTATTTTTAATTTGGCAATGTTTTATGAGGCCTGAAATCTTTTTAAAGGCCATTTCAATACAATTTAACTTATGTTATTAATCGCTCAAATCAAAATCAGCACATGGAAATTAACAATATCAAAATCAAAAGCAGCACAATTAAATGAACAATAAATAATGATAAAATTAAGAAGCATACTTATCAGACCAAATGTAATCAGGCAGTTTATTGCGCTTTGAAATTTCTATAATTTTTTTTTTAATCTTACCACTCAATCACGGGATCAACTTGTCAAATAAGCGAAAAATACAATACTTTGATTCAAAATGTGCTCTGTACCCTATCTTTTAATACGCAATTTAGAACAATCGCTTTTTGGGCATTCTCTGCTTAAAATCACGCGTTTCCAGCTGGCTATATACAATTACTGGAAAATATACAATAAATTATGGAATATCCTTAAAAATCATTATCTGAAGCAATTATTTTTTTATTATTATAAAAATATTCAATTATTATTATAAAATTATTCAGCAGTATGCTAGTGATAGCGATTTATCGATACCGTTCCCTTTATAGTAGCGTTATCCTAACAAATGCCAACGCGAGTTCTGTAACTTAACAACATTCCTGGTAAGAACAGAGGCATTACGAATTGCTTAAGCTACCAGTGAACGATGTTAATCCAGAAACATAAATGATAGAGACATCCAATTTCCCTCTGTTAAGCTTGTATACAAAAATCGCAGGGAGGAAAACTTTTTGGAATGAAAGATACAAAGTTGGCACAACTCGTTTTGTATACACGAAGTGTTTATAATCAATGTTTAGATGCTCTACGTATTTGTATAAAACAATTAATTTAATAATGCAATTGTGCTGATTATATAAAGAGTTTTATTTTGAAATTTTTTTTTAATATGGCTAACAACCACTCACCATTCATCTCTAATATAGTATAAAATCAAATAAGCATACATACAGCAGAATTATAAATTATGAGATATTTGCCGTAGAAAACTTTTTTGCAAAAAATCACAAATATTTAAAAATAAAATTAAAAGTTTTTGTTAAGGATTCGAAACTACCTCAGGAGTCTATTGCTGACAGCTTACCATAGATCACAGAAGCACATATTTGGTTTTCATTTCAATTTTATACCATATAGATATGCATTCGTATTGATAATACATTGTATATACTTCTTGCAATGTTGGGCAAAATAAAGATGTTGTATTGCAAATTGATTCTTTATTTACTCTTTCGTTGTTCTTTGATGTGGTGGTTTTGCTTGTCGGATAAAGAACACCGAAAGAATGGAATGAAATTAATGCGATTATTTAATTTAGAGCATACACAATATCCATACAAACACACGATTCTTGTTTGATATTGTCAATGTGTGTATGCTTTTGATTAATGAATACATATGCATGTGAGAATGTACACATTCATTCTACTCGAATGTAGGTCAAACGGTCTCACATGGTTTAGAGATAAATATTTTTTATATTTTGTATTTTTTATCATTTTTAAGTTTGACAATTTGCGCAGAAGTGCCACATTTCATATAAAAACACATACTATTTCATGAAATCAAATACGAGTACTTTCTCAATTTTATGCGTACATGAATATGTGTGATTAGAATTTATTTGATTTCATATTTTACTGATTTTTATAAAAATATTGGTACCCATATTTGTTGTGATACTCATATTTGTTGTGATTATGTAGGTTTTGTTTATTATAATTTTAATAATAATAAATAAATAAATAAAATCAGTCCTCTTTCTATTGAGTATGTTGGCCACTCATACCAGGCGAACAGAAAAGGAAAGCAGTGGCAGACTTGAAAGTTGAAATTATTCTTTATTTTCAAATTGTTTGCAATGCTATTCCTCAGTGGTCCCCAACTCACAAAATTGCAGCCCGCTTAAAGAAAGCTTACATATTTGCAAGGCTTCGCACTTCTAGCTGACTTTCAAGCTTGGAAAGCGCTGCATATTGCTTCGTACACACACCACAAGAAATGTTATTCCTTTTCATTGTGCTTAAAAATTTAAGATCTGAAGGAAAGTGAATCCCCCAGCATCACGCAGTCGAGAAAAGTATATTTATGAGTATATGAAATATAATTTACATATTAAAAATATATAAAAATCTCTAAATTCTATATATGTGAAATTTTTATTAAAATTATATATTTCTTATATAGATATGAAAAAATCAAAGAATATATATTTCAACTAAAAATTGTAACACACCTACAAATGACACGTGCATGTATATATTAATATACCATAACATATATTGTTAATATACATACCACAACAAGTGGTTTTTTATAAGCATACCTAATGGTACATACATATGTATATAAATTATAATGTTGCGTATACAAAATTGTTCATAAAAATGTATACGGAAAATGTTGATTTAAGTTTCATGGAAAATGTATACAAATTACAGAAACAAGTTTACCTCCCTGCGATTTCGCTGGGAGAAATGTTAAAAAGGGAAATTGGATGTCTCTATCATTTATGTTTCTGGTAAAGTAACCATGAAGTAATATAAAGTAACATAAAGCAATGTGATGTAAGAAATATGGGCACGATTATGTATTCCATAAAAACAAGAGACAAATGAACCACATTTACTGACTTAATGCCCACTTTAAAAATAGTGAATATCACAGTAAAAAAATAATTAACATTTGAACTTGTTGTTATGGCCTATGAAGTGCTAAAATTGCTTTTAAATTTTCCTATAATTGCTTTCTGAAGAATATCTTCCACTTTTTATGTATCAAATATCTTTCTCGTCTCTTCTGTGAAGATTTTATAATTACTTGTGTTTTAAACAAATTTTTGACTGTCGGCAGTCTTTGGAATTTAACCACCATTCATTTCTTGATCACTTTTAACTATGAATCTCTTAGATGTCTTAGCTCCCTAGATGTCTTAGCTCTGAACCTATAATGTGCTTTTTGACTAGTAAGTCGTCCTTTTGCCACCATCCTCTATTTCCCGGTGTAGAATCCACGCTACAATACAGTAAGCAGATTTCAGCTAGACCAGACAGGAAGACACTCAAAGTAGTAGGGCTACTAATTTTATCACATCTCCCACCCTCTTTTAAGATGCGGAAGTAAATGAGGCCCTCAAACCATGGAAAGAAGTGATCGATGCGCAGGGTAATGTGGTCATCGGTAGAACTGTCGTGGATCTGCTTAAAAGTCCGTGCAGTTCTACAGAATGCAATTTGGGCAACTTCTTCTGTGATGCCATGGTGCATGCGGTATGTACCCCCACGTGTTAGCTAAATGGACTGCTGTAATAGTACTATAAATTCGCCTTCCTACTTGTTGCAGATAACAGAATTGGAGCCTTACGACGCAATTAGGCCTTGGACTAATGTCTCTATTGCCCTTGTCAATACAGGCGCACTACGCGTGCCACTCTACAGAGGAAGTATGTCTGCCACTTTGTAGAATTTTAATTCCTTGCCCCACCCCACCACCACTGACCACCTACTTCAAATCCCTTTCTAGATATCACCTATTCGCATTTGGTTGCCATGTCGCCATTTGAGAATACGATCGTCGCTTTCGATCTACGCGGTGACAAACTGATCGAGGCTTTGGAGTACAGTGTCAGTGCAATGGCTGTTTGGGAAAACCAATTGAGTTCGAGATATTTCCTACAAGTTGCTGGTCTACGGGTGGCCTATGATGTTGGCCGGCCAGTGGGCAAACGTCTTATCAGTATCCGAGTACGTTGTAAGGACTGCTCAGTCCCGTTTTATGAGTATTTCGATAAAGACAAGATCTACCGCATAGTTGCGCCCAGTTTCCTGACGACTGGCGGCGATGGATTTTATATGTTCCGTGATTACGGCACCAATTTCCAGTAAGTTTCATTTAGAAATTCTTGAAGTGAACTTCTTGAGAGAAAGGGCCAACAATTTAATTGCATTATTTGCAGGCACGAAATGACTGACTTGGATGCTTTATTGACCTACACGAAGCATTTCAATCCCATTTACACTGGTTTAGAAGAGCGTATTGTGGTACTAAACAGTGGAAAGCCACAATTAAAATAAGTACTCTACTCATAAAAATTGTTTAAAATTGTTAAAAATTGTTTTCAAAATATGTTATAATAACAAGATCAATAAAACCAAAACATGTGTGATTATTTTCTGATAGTGTACGAGAAACGCAGCGCGTAGCATACGCGGTCTATGTGGTAACCGCCCAGGACCGTTTCACAACGTTTCGGCGCCTGAACGGCCAAAGACATATCTTTCGTAAGCCAAAGTATCAACGGGGGTTATAACCAATGCAAAGTTTCATAGAAGGAGCGATATACTTGGGGTGGAGGAAGGGTTGAAATGATTTAAGCCTGCCACACATTTTTCGGTAACAAATGATCATTAAAGTCGTAGACAGTGCATGGAGACAGCGGTGGTTATTTCGATTCATAGACTCTCTGCACTCATATAGATACCAGCTGTGAGTAAGTGGGCCAATCACTCTGTCAAGAGGGTGTTTTGACAAGGAAAAATGTCATCATTTAGATATTTCCCTAACGTTAACCGTAATTGTAAATAAAGCCGATTCAATGAGATTTAAATGAAATGCCATGTTCACATTTGGTATTGAGTGATAAAATGTGGGTAAAAGGGCAGCGAGATTGAATTGGTGTGGTTGGTTTTATAATTTACCCAGCAAAATATATGAATGATGATTTGATATCAGGGTCCATGTAAGCTATATAGTACCGGTACAAATCGAGAGAACGACAAATTTGTTGTCAGTGCGATCAAAAAAACAAATAAAGATCTGAAATCCCTAACAAATTTCTAAAGCTCAGTAATTTGGTGTTTGGATACTTGGTTTACAGTAGCAATTTGATTAAGTAACGGTAGGAAGAAGAGTTACACCTCCGTAGAAACTAATCCCACCATATGCCCGCGTTGCTAAAGTTTGGAACAGACCATGTTAAAGATAAACTATAATCGATGAATAAGTATTTTGAGGCTCAGCTCTTGCGTGCCGTTCATGTCCTAACTTCAGTATTAGCAACGGGTTCAGCAGTCTTTCGTTTTTGGAAGGCAGTAACTACTATAAAAAATGAGATATTCAGAAGAGAACTATTACGAAATTTTGCTTTATGCTAATAGTTCGATCACTAGATTGAGCCAATTAACAGTAAGCCTGATATACAAATCCTTTATTAAATTATACTCTGTAGACTCACATCTCACATGAATAAGTTTGGTCTATCTTCAGATGCCATCTGTAGATTCTGGAGAAAGTGACGAAATATCACTGCACCTGTCACAGACTGCGGACCTTTAGCACACAAACGACACAGAGGTTTGGGAGAATATATCTTACATATTAGCAAGACCCCTCAACTTGATTCCTCCAAAATACATGAATTCCTGTCGAAAATAAACCTGACAAGGGCATTACAATCGATCTTTCAGTTCGCGGTGTCTAACACCCTAAAATAAATCTAATCTAATCTAATCTATACTCGATATTAGTGACAAAAAACACTACCATTGATTATCGACTCTAGTGCCTAAAACTACTACTCCAATATAAATAGTTGTCTGGTAATTTGCATATTCTTCTTACTCCGCTATTCCCTGCTCTCAACCTTTTACGAGCTACAGCAAAGAATGGTGAAATCTGAAAAGAGCATAGCAGCTGGGGAAGAGTGTTTAGGATTAAGTAAGTCACCAGAAATATATCTCATGAATTTAGGACGTTAAGGGTTAAAACTTAACTCTCAAGGATTTAGAAAGTTAAGGATGAAGACAGAATCTTCACGCATTTTGAGGGATAAGGATGAAGATGTAAACTCTCTCTGATTGTGAATGTTAAGCATGAAAACGTAGCTCTAAGGGATTTCGAGTGATAAGGATGAAGACGCACGAGTAACTATGACGAATTTAGATGGTTTATGATGAAGGCGTAACTCTCACGGATTTCGAGTGCTAAGGATGAACACGTAACTCTAACGAATTTTGAGTGATAAGGATGAAGACGTAACTCTCACGGTTTTTGAGAGTTAAGCATGAAGACGTACGAGTAACTATCACAAATTTAAAAGATCAAGGATTAAGATGTAACTCTCGCGAATTTTCAGGATTAGAGATGAAGACGTAACTCTCATGGATTTTGAGTGTTAAGGATGAAGACGTAACTTGAAACATTTAGGAACTTTTATAACTCACAAGTTCAATGAGAATTTCCTAGTCTTTTTTATTAAGCTTTCATTTGTCCTTCACACGAGCATCATTATTGTCACCGAGTTTAAGAAATGAACGGAAGTATCAAACGATCGACTGGGAAATTCCGTAAATACACAATTTGTTGATTTACTTTTACAAGTTTCAGAAGGAACATTTGTATTAAAAAATGGGCTTAATTCTCACTTTCCTCTCAGTTGATGATAAAAAAAAGCCATAATTGGATTTACAACAAAGGAAATCGAACACTAGGTCTGAAAATATAGTGAACTTGTTTTTGTTGGGTCTTACGTCCTCAACAGAGGTATTTTTAAATATGGTAAATGTATGTAAATTTTGCGTAAAGGTCATAGCTCTGCTACCACTGAGTTCAAAATTAAAAGACCTACTTCTAAAGGTGCTGCGTAGACCTATCAAAGAATGCAAATTTCAAATATATGTAGCTTTTCACCGGAGCGTCGTAGAACTCTTAATCATTAAATTGAAAAAATGTGTGAAACTCATTCAATCCCCAAGTTATTCCCTTGAAAAAGAAACAATGAAAGCATTAAGACCAGGGGTGCAGAGTTGTCAAATAACGTCTCCAACTCCGACTCCACGTCCCTCTCCTAAAATTTTGAATACACTACTCGGACTGCAACTTCAACTATGATTTCGGCTCTGATTCCAATTGAAATTATAATAAATATTTTAATACTTCTACTACAACCCTGGCTAACCCCTCGTTTTCTAAAAATTTGGTAACACCGGAATTAAGATTAATTAAGACCATACTAATTTGGCAACACTGGAATTAACACTGATTAAGAGACCGTGCTTTCTAACAATTTGGTAACACTAGAAACAGATCTACTACAACCCTGGTTAACCCCTTGCATTCTAACAATTTGGTAACACTATAATAGACACTGATTAAGACTACGGTTTCTAACAATTTGGTAACACTGGTCACAAATATACTATGAATATTGATATTCTATACAAAAACCATCAAAATTGCTAGGTCGTATAAGAAAGCAAATACAAATTCGTTAAAAATGTCGGCTTCGCCTAGTGTTGCTGTTGTTGTTGTGAGTTGAGTTTGACAAATCGAACGCGGTTCCTATAAGAAATGCCTGTAAGAGTCTCAACACTGTCAATTACTTTTGAATTAGACACAGAATGTTTTGAGTATATAAAAAAAATACATGCAAAAATATTGTAAAGCTTGTTAGGGAAAATTTGTGAATTGTTTAATCATAGAGGAACTACTTTCCATTCCCCTGCTACTTGACTGTTCCACCCCTGACTAGTTTAACTTGTCCACAAAAATATTTAAATCTCACGACAGTCAAAATAAGTAATGACGTCAGAGTCAAGGGACATACAAAGAGGCTCACATGTGAGTGTTTGAATTTTTTTACAGAACTGAGATCGTTTATGTAAAGTAATTCCATTGTGGTTAACAATATCTTAAAAATAAAAATCAAAACTATCAAAATTTCGTCCTCAAATTAAACGAGTTTCATTTGCAGATAAAGAAGTTCAAACAGCTCAAATTTCATGGCGTGAAAGGTTAAACGAATTTCATCGCGTCATCGGCAGTTCGAACGTTTACTTGCAGAAGGAGGAGTGCTCCAATGGAGAATGCAATTTAGGAAACTTCTTCGCAGATGCCATACTACATGCTGTAGGTAGAAAACAAAACCGAACAACGAACAAAAAGTAAATTAGTGCCACAATATTTTTAGTTCAAACAAAAAAATCAACACAACACATCACATCGGAGTAATGTATCCATGGCTTTAGTTACGGCGGGTACATTCCGAGTGGCCTTACCACCGGGAAGTGAGTATGATTCCCTTCTAGTATAACCAGTGCAGAAATTATAGATTTCCTCTCTCTTCGTAGACCTAACTTACAGTGCTTTGTACACAATGTGCCCCTGGGAGAATTACATCTATGCTTTTACCCTGAAAGGACAAATAATACGTGAACTACTGGAGCATAGTGTTGCTCCTATGCAGCCCACACAAAACCCTCCCGTTTCGAAAATCCTGGTACAAGTCTCAGGCATCAAAGTCGCTTACAACATCTCAGAAGTGATTGGCTCACGTATTGTGGATCTTAAAGTGATTTGTCAAAACTGCACTCTACCGATGTATGTGGATCTGGAAGATGAGCAATATTATCGTTTAGTGGGCATGGCATATTTACTCAATAGTTACCCATTAGTGAACAAAAATGCTATTGATATAGAGTAAGTACACATTCGTTTTTAAAATCATTAGAAATATTGAATAATTGTAACCACGCATTCGTCGTTTAGGGATGGTCCTCAGGATTTGGAAGCTTTCATCAATTATATGCAGATAAATGAGCCGATAAGTACCGGTATAGAAGGCAGAATCTCAATATTGAAATAATAAGAAAATAAAATTGGTAATTCAAATGAAGAAATAAAAATATCGAACATACGTATTGGACTGTTGAGTTACTGGTGATTATGAAATGTAAAATATATGGATATTGTTTGTTTACCTGCAAGCTATCTATATAAAGCTGTCTCGTACCCACTGATGGAAATTGCTACAGTAACATACGATTTATCGTATCTGGTTCTCATAGATTAGAGGTTTCTGTGTTATTTCACATAATCCAGAGATAGAAATAGAAAATCATTTTCCTACCCATATGATGACGGTGGTGGTGGAACGGCGTTAGTACACAATCGTAACTAACTAAAAAACAACAACAACAAATCATGACTAGCTAAAAACAACAAAATAGCAGATTACAGAGCCGAAATATTATTTAAATTTATTTTGACAGGTTTGTAAAGTAGAGGTTACAGGTTCAGAATAATATATTATTATTATTATTGTACCTTGAACCATAATCAATTATGAGTGCAAAGTGTTGGGGGAATGTGTACTAGCTACAGAGGCTTTCGACTCGAAGAGAAAAAGATTTTTTAGAAAGAAGCATTTTGGAGACCAAGCCCGTGGCAGGATTTGAACCTACGACCCTCGGGGTGTGAGTCTATGCTTACTACTAGACCACAGAGGGCGGCCAGAAAAATGTAATAAACAGGCTAAACACAAAAAAATAAAAAGAGGATACTCAATCTGAACAATGGAATAAACATGATAAACACCACTTTAACACTACGCAGTAAATATATAGGCGCTCACTCATATTAAATGTTTATGGCAAAATCTGCAGTTTATGTAAAAATTATACAAAATCTACAAAACAATAGGTTGTTTTTTCTTACCTTGAAATCTATAATTGTCAAGGGAAATGCTGCCAAAACAAACACAGTGCAAAAAAAAAGTAGAAAAATTTTATTTCCGCTTGTACTTGAATAAAATAGTAAAAAAGTATTCTGTATTAAATAATTGAGCTTAATTTCTAAATGAAAGGGGACAAAAATGTTATGAGTCGAATGCTGTAGAATATAACATATACTGACCACACTTATTGGACATATAACAATTACATCTGATTGGGCAAGCTTAGATGAATGATAAAAAGACAAAATTGCTCACAATATACTCGTATATCACAGTATATTTCTTTTGCAGACTTTCATTCGAAATTCTCATTGAGGAATTATGAAATGGTTTAAATTCCTTTACGACAATATTTCAAAATTCTGATAAGAATTGCTGACGACCAGTTCATTTAAGTCAGACACTTTTGCAGAATTTAATTCACAGTTTTCGTGTTACGGCGGGAGTTTTGACCATTGGAAACGAGTTGTTCCCACAGATTCTTTGGTCAGGCCATCTAAGTAAGTAAGTTATAGTGCTAAAAATAACCGGGTGCTAATGCCTTTTTCTTCAACACAGTGAATAAATTTGTTTCTTAAATATTTACTTAAAATGATTTACATTTTCCTTTTTTTTCAAATGATATTTTCTTTTTCTTTGTTTCAATTTTTCATTTTATTTACCCTCACTATTATATTTAATACTAATATTTATTACAATTGTAATCATAAAGCATTAGCTTCCAAGCATATCGACTAATTTTTTCAATTTAATTATTTCAAGGAGAACATACATATTTCACTTTTTTTCTCCTGGTAGTACGTGAATATTTATATTAGACGTAGTCGATTCGGATCTTGTATCGAGCTCGTACCGAGTTGTGCGAATAAAACAGCAAACGAGTAAGGGGTTAATTTGGCAGCACTGTTTCAAAAAAGCACTGAGAAATAAAAAATCCCACGGAAATTTTTATGGGTAAGTTTTAATCTCGCTGGTTTTCAAGCAATTTTCAATATTGGAAGCGAGTGTAGAAAAACTCACTCGTTTCATCCGAGTATAATTACTCGATAACTTTTTCCATACAAAATTCTACCCTATCCTCGATAAGTTGGGGAATCGAATACGCCTTTAAAATCGACTGCTAATAAAATAAGAATAAGCACAATAAAATCTCATGGTTTTGTTTTTCTCCCTTCTTTTTATGTGACAAAAACATTTCCAAGTTTTAATATTTATATCAAGTACATTAATATGCAAAAAATAATAAAGAAATAGTACTAGCTCAAGGCCATCAGCTAATTACCACATTTATTTTTCGTTGGTTTAATATAAGGCGTATTCGCTTCGCCATCCTATCGAGGATAGGACAGACTTTTGTATGAAAAAGATACGAATCGAATACGCCTAGTCAAAAAAATATCATTTACACTGTATAATATAGTTGGGGCCTTACCTTTTTGCGACTGCTACCAGGGTTCTGTGTTCAACTTTAAATTCTTCATTTCCTCTTTCTTGGAAAATCGAGCGCGCATATTTACATAAAGAAATTGGAAAAATTAATACTGTTTTCGTTTCTCGTCATTCAGTTACAAATCGGAATTTGCAAAACACATTTGGTGTTAAAGTGGCAGCGGATAAACAGCCAGCGAGGCTAGTTCTGTATTGTTAAGGCAGGCAATAGAATGTGTGTTAAAAATTGCGAAAAATTAAATGCTGAAATATGTTTTAGCTAAAATTTTGCTTAACGAATTTTGCGAGTGTGCTTTGAGAAATCAACCAAAAAAGAAGTAAGCAAAGAGGATGTTCGTATTTCTGTTTCTTTTAATTTGCAAACATAACCACAAAAAGTGAAAAATGCAAGAAATGACAAAATTCAACGAAGTCGAACAAAAAAAGAGGAAATCAGGCGAAAATAAATGATTAAAAATAGAAGACAACAATAAAACGCAAAATTCAAAATTAAATTTAAAAAAATTAATCAAGTTTCGGCAAATTGTATATTCAAAGAACCAAATGCGAAACGGCAAAGCAAGTGAGTTGATAGCGTGTAAGCATTTAATATTTTTGTTGTTTGCTTTTCAATGCATGGTTTGCTAAACGTGTGCTGTGCTGCCTCTGCCTGCTGCTTGGTATTTAATGTAGGTCAACAGACTTTGAAAACAATTTCTTTTTTATTTATCTTAATAGATTATTATATTTACGTCTGTATCTGAAAGGTGGGTGGAAATATTTAAACATTTCATTTAAAAAAATCTTATTTGACCTTCGACTTTCTTCCACGGGCGTCGCATGCGTTCCTCTTTTGCTCTCTCAGTACAGCTTGCTATCGTTTTGGGGTCAATACAACATTTTGGGGCATTGTGTTGGCGGCGGTTGAGCGAGCGC
Source organism: Clusia tigrina (assembly GCA_920105625.2). NCBI lineage: Eukaryota > Metazoa > Arthropoda > Insecta > Diptera > Clusiidae > Clusia > Clusia tigrina. Next base: position 130,946,183 of record OV050033.1, read on the forward strand.
GTGAATGTGTGTGTGCGTATATGTGTTAAGCAGCTGTAAATCAGTAAATACAACAACACAACAATGGCTAGAAGTGGCACATAAAAAAGAAGCAAAGAGAAAAGGATGCAAAAATAAACAAGAAAAACAAAACAAAAACAGTTCGGTGGGCGTAGCGTACATTCTGGCTGCTAAGTTCGTTCGCGTTGGGTTGCAAGTGGGTGTCAAGGGTTAAATGGATTAGCAAATTGCGCATTTTTGGGGTAATACACATTTATATATTATATTTTAGGACAGTCATTAAACGCTGACAACTTAAAAATATGCGTTTCTGAAGCCAATTAAATATAACATCCACTATAGTAAATATGTCTCCTTTCGGTCATCAATTGCATTATTTATATTAATTCCTTTTTAGTAATGTAGCCATAAGGACTTAATAAAGGTATCGCACCATCAGAATAAACAATGACCACCAATTAGGCAATCGTTCATGCTATCTGCAGTCGCCGTCCTCCTGCACCTTGTTTACTTGTATTTGCTGGCCACCTTCTTAACACTTCGTAGTTTTAAAGCGAGTACATTGCTCCCAAGCAACGCCAGCAAATAATATTTGGTGTTTTGGAAAAGCAATAAAAAGCGTCAGAAGGGAGACGCGTTGTCAAGCAGGAAGTTGACACCATCGCTTTAGAATTGATGAACAAAAATAAACCGTATTTCAATTTATTACCACCGTGTTTAACAAATGTTCGTTTTAAATGGATTGTACATGATGAACGTGAAGAATTTTTCCTTCTGCTCCAACTACGCACGAATGCCAGCGAAAACTGTTAGCCCAGTAGCGAAGGTAGTCAGTTATGTAACTAGACTCTTAAAGCTGGTTTAGATTCTATATCCTCTCTTAGTTCAAAGTCTCTTGTTCGCAAATTTCATTTGTCTAGGAATGGCATTAACATACTTATCGCAGACTAGCTGCACTTCAATGGCTTCAAATCCGTACAAGTAACTTTGAATGGAAATCACATTTGGAACCCTTTCATTTCTCGTTCAATATACTAAACACTTAAAAGCTTTAATGAGTGAGACGAAGGCCTCAGTAGCCTGTACTCATTATTATTTTATTAGTTTTTATATGATATATTAATTCTAATCTTTAATAAATGAATCAAAAATAGTGTGACTAACTACAAGGCTAATGAGAAGGCTGATAGTTTAGCAAAGAAAGCTTCGACCTCGCAATTCAACGGCTCTGAACCCTTCTGTGGACTTTCATCCAACACCATTGGAGGTCTGCTGAAAAAGTGCACAGATACAAAAAGAAGTCAAATCTGGAAAAATCCTCCGCGATTAAGGCAGTCCAAAGGTATTCTAGGGAACCTAAAAAAGCTAAAGAGTTATTTAACAAGCCTCGGAGCAAATTGAGTATCATCACAGGCCTTTTAAGTGGACACTGTAGACTCTACTATCATGAATACGTTGGGTTTATCTTCAGATGCTATCTGTAGATTCTGTGGAGAAAGTGGCGAAACCTCATTGCACCTGATCACAGACTGCGGACCTTTAGCACACAAAAGACACAGGTGTTTTGGAGAATATATCTTAGATATGAGAAAGATCTCTCAACTTGATTCCTCCAAAATACATTAATACCTGCCGAAAATTCACCTGACCGAAGATCTATAGAAGCGATTATCTTCATCTTTTAAATAAATAGGGGCATCACAATAGATTTTTCATGTTGAGGTGTAGACTACCTTTAAATAAAACTACAAAGCACTACACTACATTGGTACACGTGGGCTACAAATTAATACAATTTCCTTATACGCAGCGAGGAGCTGCATGTTTGAAGGAGCAGGATTCAGAATAGCTGGACGATCCTGAAAAAACAAATGCTCGAGGATCTTATATCTCTAAATATACAAAATATACGTCCTGTTATAAGTGCCTTAACGAGACACTGGACTCTTAGGTGCTCATGGTAGGAGGCTGGGAATTGCCTTCTACCATGAGCAAGTGACTTTTGCAGAAGCTGCTTTGATGAGGAGGAAAATAATTCAGCGATCCCCTGATATGTATGTGTCCAGTTCTATCCAAAAGGAGAAACACTTTCCTGGGTGACTATTTTCTGGTCTACCTCGGAGACATTTGAAACGAAAAAATAAGCTCCACCAATGGTTTCATAAAAAGATTCATATTGCTGGATTTTTTAAAGGGAAAGGGACATGTGTTTCATGAGGTATCACAAAGGGCCAATCCCGTTCTGTGTGTCTTTTTGGCGGTCGCTCCACCTCAATGAAAATTCAACCTATTTGAAAAATATAATAATGGGACGTTTATTGGATCTGATTGGGTTTCTTACTCCATGAATTCTGGGCGTTAGAAAAACAGTAGAATATACAATATATACAAAGTATAAGAGTATATATTAAAAAAGGGATCCCTTATGATGTTACTTACTTACTTTCGTGGCCTAATCGCAGAATCTGCGAAACAACCCGCAATCGGGTTACGGCCGAACTTAACAGCGCTCGCCAGGCGCCTCTGCTTCGTCTTCTCCAATTCGTTATACCAAGCGTGGTTAGGGTTTCCTCGACTTGGTCCTTCCCCTCGGAGGCATGGTCGTCCTTTAAGACGTCCTCCAGCGGCTTCCGCTTCGAACACCTTTTTCGCTGGAGCTTCTTCGTCCATACGCACGACATGTTGTCTAAGCCAGCGCAGGCGTTGTATAGTGATTCATCTGACTATGTCAATATCAGCGTAAAGCTCGTACAGTTCGTGGTTCATCCAAAAACGGTAGTCATCGTCAACACGAACAGGACCGAAGCTTATTCCTCTCGAACATCCCAAGCGCGGCTGCATCAGTCTGCGACACGACCCATGCTTCTGCGCCATAGAGCAGCACTGGTAGGATGTGCGTCTTGTAGATTGTTAGTTTTGTCGGTCTACTACACATTTGCTTACTGAGCCCATATGTGTTAATCTATTAGCACGAGTGATTCTTCGTTTAATCTCCAGGCTAACGTTATTTTCTGTGTTAATGGCGGAGCCAAGGTATATACATTTCTTAACCACTTCAAAAGTACAATTGTCCGCTGTACCATGGGACCCTAAACGCCGAGTATCCCTGCTGATGGACACCCTATACTTTGACTTGCCCCCGTCATACCCACTTTCGCTGATTCTTTTTCAATGACGGAAAATGCAGCAATAACATCTCGCTTGCAACATCCAATGACGTCGATGTCATCAGCATATGCGAGGAGCTGGACACTTGTAGAAAATAGTGCCATTCCGATGTACATCGGCCTTCCACAGTACTCCTTCCATGGTGAAATTGAAGAGGTCGCACAACAGTGGGTCGCCTTGTCTGAAACCTCGCACGGTATTAAATAGTTCGGAGAGGTCACTACCTACCTTGACAGAGCTGGACGTATTGCTCAATGTCATTCTACAGAGTCGTATTAGCTTTGTAGGAATACCGAACTCAGACGTGGTGGCATATAGTCAATCGGGCTATCGAAAGCAGCTTTATAGTCGACAAAGAGATGATTGGTCTCGATCTGTTTCTCGTGGGTTTTCTCCAGGATTTGGCGCACCTTGAAGATCTGGTGATTGATGGACATTCCAGATCTAAAACCACACTGATAAGGTACAATCAGTGTGTTGGCATATGGTTTTAGTCTATCACACAAAACGCTAGACAGAACTTTATATGAGATGGCAATAAGACTGATTCCCCGGTAGTTGGCGCATATCGTCGGGACACCTTTCTTCAATACAGGACAGAGGACACTGAGATTCCAATCGTCGGGCATGCTTTCTTCTAGCCATATTTTACTGATGATCTGATGCATACACACTATAAGCTCATCCCCGCCGGTCTTGAACAATTTATCGGCACCAGGTGCTTTGTTGTTCTTTAATCGCTGAAAGCAACTCGGACCTCATCGTGGCTAGGAGGTGGAAGAACCATTGATGGTATCGAGTTGAATTCACCAGCGGCGGTATTAGTGGTAGCGTCGCCTGTTAGTAATTTAAAGAAATGTTCCCTCCATAATCTCAGTGTGCGTATCCGTAAGCAGATTCCCTTTTTCATCTCTACAGGTAGATGCTCTAGGCTTAAAACCTACGGTCAAACGCCTGACCTGTTGAAAGAATTTTCGAGCATCATTTCTGTCCCGGTACATATCGAGTTCCTCGCACTCACTCCTTTCCTGCTTTTACTCAGTAGTTATTTTGGCCAAATTTCTTAGTATTGGTAAATGTAAATCAATCAGGATTTTTGGTTGGAAGTCAATGTATAAATGTTTGTTTAAAAAAAATTAATATTCAAAAAAACTTGAAATGAACTGTTAACATTGAGAGTACTCGTTAGTTTTAACTGTAAAGTGATTTGTGAACTTTTAAATAACATTTTGTTAATATAAAATGATTCTGTTAATTAACATTATGAACGAGTAGCTGAGATTAGGGTGGCAGCGTTCATCATGAAAGGTCACGTAAGCACAATTAAAGGCTTATTGCGATACCATAATTCCAAAAAATTACCTAAAACCATGAAGAAAAATTATGTGGATCTTTGTTACTATAGTATGAGGCTTGAAGTTTTGCAAACTAGCTGGTTAAACAAAAAATCATTGGTGCCAGTTTTATATCTGGCTGTTAAATATTTACTTTGTGATTATGTTGTTATATATTTTCAAAATATACAAACATTTTTATTAGTACCTAATATAAAACCCTCTTTGAAATATTTAAAAAGTAGCAGCTTTGTTTATAGAATTAAGATTAAGTCTGTTAATCCATATATAATCGTCCCTTTCTTTCTTCAAGCACATTACTTTACTTTATATAATGAATAAACAGACCTTGTCATAGACACCTTTATGTTCCATTCCGTGTTGGTATTGTTGTTTGCTTAAATTGGTAGGTAGTATTTTCCTAAGCAGTTGACCAGTCATTTCTTTTACTCTGGAAACTGGGTGTTATATTCGATCATATTGTATATCGTAGGAGTTCTGTAATTTGTCAGAAAACGGAGAGGAATCTCCTCTCTAATATCAATGGATAGTTTTAATGTTCATTGAAGAGGTAAAAGCCTCACGTATTGCGTCCTCATCTCAGTTCGTTCTGATGGGCTCCCCGGGAGACTCTTACCTCTTAACTCTATTTTGCTGCCTTTGAACTTTTTGTATGGAAAAATAACTCAAAGCATTTTTACATGTTTCAGTTCTTTATTTCATTATATATATATATATATATATATATATATATATATATATATATATATATATATATATATATATATATATATATATATATATATATGTTTTTAAATATTCAGGAGAATTTCCTTGACCACAGTCATCACTTGCCTTCATGCCTATCAGTAAAGAAGCGTTAGAGAAATATGCATAGCCGAATTTTTGAAGTCGTCACCGTTGAATTGATTTTTTTTAACGTAATTGAAAATAATTTGTTTATATATTGTTCTAAAAATAAGAAGTGTAGTTCGTCGGGCCAAAATTCAAAGCAGTCATTATACGTAATCTCCTGCTCATTAAATCGACACTCATTGTAGCCACAATTAGTGTGGGATTGTACCCGAAACTAGCAACAGCGATAAATATGTATGATGTGCCAATTTGAATATAAGTCACATGTTTCTCATATTTAGTATGTGGGTGGCAGTTTCATGCTGAACATTATCATCATTGGTCCGACCTAAGTTAGTCCTTTTCCTGCAGTTTTTTATTGACTTCTTTACATTCTTCATTTACTTTATGTGCCTCTTAGAATAGCTTAGCCACTCAACGTTTATATAACTCTATATGGGTGGGGTCTAATTGTGGTACCTTGGGTCTACAGTACATGTTCATTCAAAGTTTGGATTTTCCTATTTGAGTATTTTTGGCTCGATTCGCAAGCAGAGGCGTATCTAGAAAGCTGATTATACTAAAAGGGCGCACTTCCTATTCCTCACTGGATACCTGACGGATCATTGTACACTCTGGTATAATATTGTGCAAAAATTTCCTCCACGGCTGCCTCCAGGTTATGCAACCAGAAACTAGAAACTTCATTGTACGGTGTCTGCAAAGGGCAATGCGCAAAACGATTCCTCCAGATGGGGCTTCCAACACGACACCCGAAACAAATCTGGAACATGAAAGCATAGTCCTAAATATATATACATTTAATAAGAAATAAATTTTAAAAGATTTAAAAATTTAATATTAATAAACAAATTTTTAAAAATTTTCTAAAAATAAATAACTTTAAATAAATAATAAATAAATAAAATAAAATAGTTTAAAACTTTATATGATTTATAAATTTAATAATAAATAAATTAATATAAATTTATTTATAAATTAAGTATATTAACAAATTTAATTAATGAGAAATATCTTTAAATCAATTAACTTTAAAAGGTTTATAAATTTTATTATAAATAACTTTTTAAAAGATTTATAAATTTAATAATAAATTAAACTTATTAAAAAAATTAATTCAAGAAAAGTTTATTTAAATAAGTAATCTTTAAAAAATTTATAAATTACATAATAAATTAAATATATTAAAAATAATAAATTAAAAAGCAATAATTTTAAATAAATAAATTTTAAGAGATTTAATAATTTAATAATAAATAAATTTTTAAAAAATTGTAAATTTTATAATAAATAAAAAAATTTCATTCTAATTATAATTATAAATAATCAAAAAACTTTAAACAATTTATAAATTACATACTAATTTAATTATATTAGAAATATATAATTTTAAATAAATAACCTTAAAAAGAATTGTAAATTTAATAATAAATAAATTCTAAAATTAAAAAATTAAAAATAATGGATTTAAAAAAAGCATATAATAAATAAATTTTAAAACATTTATAAATTTAATAATAAATAAATTATAAAGCAATTTATAAATTTCATAAAAAATTAAATCAATTAAAAATAATAAATTTAAAAAAAACTACATTTAGTAAATAAACTTTAAAAGATTTATAAAAGAAATAATAAACAAATTTTAAAAAATTTATAAATTTAATAAGAAAATATATAAAAATAATAAATTGAAAATTAATAAATTTAAATAAATATACCTTAAAAGAGGCTGTGAGTATATTTTCTCATAGTAAATTTTTAATGGGCAGTATCAAACTTTTATTTCTAATTCAATATTTGCTGTTTTTCTACCCCTTCTCCTCTATTAGATTCTAAATTAATAATGGAGCTGTCCTTCACATTTATTTTTGATTAACTCCTTCTGCTGCCAGTCCGTCATCAGTGGTTATTTTTTCCTATTATGAAACGTAATGCCTGAAGGCTCTGTGTGCACGCAAATAAACTTGTATCCGTTAAGAATTTGTGATTAAAGTTATAACATTGCCTGACGATGCGTCATATTATTAACAAATAACCTCATCATGAGGAGGTAGTAGAAAGTTCGGCATAAGAATGATACCAGCTTATCAGGCTTCATCCCCTTATCTTGTACTTGCCCAAGTGTCACAGTGGGATCCCATATCTTTGCTTATAACACAGAGTCAAGAATTACGCCTCCTGTTGTTGGCATGGTATGCAGGAGGAACGTGTCACCATGGGACACGCAACAAATGCGCCTCAGTGCTGATGTTGCTATTTTAGTCCTAAAAAGAGTTATTTTAACCTTTAGTTATTTAGTGCGAACACGTGTCATTCTGGCACGTAGTTTGCGTCATTGCCCACAATTGGTTTATAGCGATGACTTAAATATGGGCAAGCATCACAAATGGAAGAGAACGGCGCTATTGTAATAAAGTTTTAGTAATATAGTCAAAAAAGTTCAGAGCTTTGTAGTAAATGTATACCGCCTACATTTTTCATACTGTCTAGAAGTACCCACATATATAACTTCGAATTTTATCTTTAGGTCCATCCTATGTTTTTGTAAAGTTTCATGAAGATAATTTGATGGTGGGGATGTCCACAAGTTCAAGGAGAGCCAAATCCAAATGCATTTAGAAAGTGAAGCTGATCATTTATATATATATATATATATATATATATATATATATATATATATAGATATATATATATATATATATAGATATATATATATATATATATATATATATATATATATATATATATATACATATATATATATATATATATATATATATGTATATATATATATATATATATATATATATATATATATATATATATACTCGTATATATATATATATATATATATATATATATATATTCGTATATATATATATATATATATATATATATTCGTATATATATATATATATATATATATATATATATATATATATATATAAATATATATATATATATATATATATATATATATATATATATATGATATATATATATATATATATATATATATATATATATATATATATATATATATATATATATATATATATATATATATATGAGATATGTCCATACATTTCACGCCTCATTATGGGAGTTACAAAACAACTCAGCCTCAAAAAATTAGTCTACCTATTGTTCTTTTATTATGGATAGGAATATTATCGCAGGTGTTCAATATATAAGTACGAGTATCCTGTGCAATTCGTAGAGTTAATGTTACACCTATGGATTAATGATTCTCAATTATGTCGCAAATAACGAGGGAAGTGTTTCAATTTGATATAGAGAATCTATAATGGAAGAAGCTCTGGTAAAATGAATGATGTTCCAAACTGAAGACAAATAAAAGTAATTTTATATCGCTTAATTGATATCAAGTGTGTATGAAGGATAATGAAGACATTTTATAGATTTGATATACACAAAGAAGAGTCCTTGAAAAAACTCTGAATATTGTATGTAAATTAATAAATGAATGACCAAATACAAAACATTCAATTATGCAGAAGGTCCTACAAAGTTTGTTGTTATACAACACGCAACAAATGACCTATAAACCCCAATTATTCAACCTTTTTACATGGCATGCTTGCAAAGCGCTGCTCTCACATTGTTATTTCCATAATGACATTTTAATAGTATCAGTGACCAAAACTTTGTTCAATTGCGGTAATTAATTTGATTACGCAAACGTTCTTTGAAGCATTTTTAACCTAATCATTGATCCTTTATTGCAATTACCGCAACTGAAGACATCGCTGGCATGCACTTGAATGTGAAGTACTCCTTGTGCACAGTTGCCAGGCAACACTATATACAATTGACTGCATGTCAGCCTCGTTGTTAAAGAAAACCTTTCAGAAAATAATGCGGTTAAATTGTACTAAGTGGGTCCTTTTTATAGGTAAACAAGTTGTGATAATTGGAAGCTGTGGTTGTGAGTCCGTCCGTTTTATAGGTAAGCTAGATGTGCTAATTGGTCGTTGTGAGTGTGATGCGAGTATCAACTAGAGGTGTCGGAAATATGAGCATCCGTTTCTTCAGTATTCGTTACTCAAGAAATGTTTCAAACCGAATACTGATAAAAATAGTATTCGTTGCTTTCGTTACTTTGTATCGTAAATTGCTGTCTTAACTAAAGCATAATTTTTAAATGCAAGATTTAAAAGAAATGCTTTGAGCAGTGAACTTCGCGAGAGTGAGGAAAAATCCCCCAAAAATAAATGCATAAATTAGCCAAGAATTGTTTGACAATTATGGCCACATTTGTTCTAATGCCGCTCTCACTGTTCCGTACTCTCCGTACTCTACTCAATACGTACGCAAGTAACGATACGAAATGAACGATACGAAAGTAACGAATAAGTAACGGCGCCGTAAGAGTACTGCAAAGTAATCAATGCTGACATCTCTAGCAAAGAAGACAAATAAAAGACATTCAATTCCCTCCAAATTTATTTACCGTTCCGACCATTTTTTTTTGGTCACACGTATAGTGTATGTGAAATTATTGTGTTTGGTGTAAAAATATTCCATATCCCTGTAGTGAAAATTGTAGGCAGTCTTCAAAATGTACTACTAAATTTAATAGTAAAAAATCAAGTGGTTAATTTACTAGTTCAAAACTTATTTATAAGTCAACCAGTTACTGACTTTTGCAGCACTTCGTTGCCGTGTATACTAATTTTTTCCTTTCTTGTCAATTTAATTAAAAAGGAAGTAAAGACAAACATTGGAGTTTGAAGAAAAACAGTTATTTTTATAATTTCAAGCACTTTTTGTAATTTCTCAATTTAGAGATAAATCTTCAAGTTAACGCGTGTTTTAAAATATCCGCAAGTGTTCGCAAAGAAAAGTAGAAATGCGACACAATGAATTAATCTGCTGAATTAATGTCGAGTACACATTATTATATTATGTACATATATACATATACTCGTATATGAATTTTACATATAATTATGAGTTTTACTAGTATTTTACATGTCGAGTACACATTATTATAATATGTATATATGAATTTTACATATCTGAGTTTTACTAGTACTTTAACTAGTTAATTTCACTGCTGGGATGTTGTCTAAAATAGCGAATATTCGGAGAAAAAAATCAGAAGAAATCAGGGCTACGTTTAAATTAAACTTTTAGGGGGTCACTTCATTTGTATTTTAAAAAGAACTGCGAAACTTCTAAAAAGAAAATAAAATAATGAATCAAAAAAAATTGTATTATTTAATTTGGAATAGAAAACTCAAATGTTAACAAGTTCTTTTCATAAACTATAACTATTCTTAATGTAAAATCTGATCCAATTGCTTTCCATTTACACTTCTGTTCACTGTAAACGCACCATAGTAATCATAAGATGTAGAATAATAATTATTTGGTTTTTTGACATAATATTATACTACTAATAACTAAAATAATTAATAAAAATTCATTTATATTAAAATGGGGTCCGACTGCCCCAGTAGTACCCCATGCGTGGCTAAATATGCATGGCCATGAACGAATGAAAGTGCACAGGGGACAGTAAAAATATTAGAATTTGGAACAGAAGGAGACAAAAATTAAGAAATTGACGAATTGAGAAATCAACGTTTCTACAGTTTGTACAGAATTGAGAATTCAACGTTTCTACAGTATTCTCACAAATAACAACAGTTTCAATAATCTCAGAAAAATCTTCAAAGTAGGTAAAAAATGCAGCTAAACGAATTAAGTAAACGGCTTTATGCTTTTAATTAAACAGAGGTTGTGTTTCTTTCTTTAATAATGAAGAAAACAATTTTTTATTTTGTCGAATTAATTTTTTTACTTAAACGTAACTGGAATATTTCGACTTGTGGATCTTGAGGGTTCATTGATAATGAGAAATTATCAAAGAAATTGTATGTTTTCAGTTATTTTGAGAAGTTAAGTGTATTGAGGAATGACGAAAGTTAGAGTAAAGGGGGGTGCACTGTATTTTTACCACTACATACATCAATTTTAAAAACTCCTCTCAGTAGCAGAACTCGCACAAACACATTCATATCAACTGTCTATTCTTGTATATTCTTTGTCTCTAGTATCAACTACTTTGGTAGAATTTCGCACAATTCTCTCAGCAAGAGTACTTCGAACAGGATGTTAAACAAAACTACATATTACAACAAAGCGATATAAGCAAGTTCTTTGCAGAAGTACACTATTAGTAGGGGGTAGGCCACCTTTAATTTTATAGTTATTTGAAAGTAAATTTATTATTTACTCCTATTGAATCTTTATACTTAGAAAAGCCTCTCACCTTACAATGTTGCCCCACATTTCTTTATGGTATAATTTTATAAGCACCCACATTATCTTCTGCTGTTCTATTTGTGTAAGCAGAAGAATACGAAGAGTAAAGAATTTAATTAGATATAAAATAAAAAAATTAAATTAATTCGCAATTGATCACTCATACGCGCCGGTTGCCGAGTTTGTTACTTGTACGAGAATGTGCAAATCTCACCCATGCAAACCTATTAAATGGAAAAAAAATAAAACAACGTTTTTATACATCCGTTATTAAGCAATTTATGCAATTATTTAATTTTCAAATTGCTTGTCAAATATTGTTTTTATTATTTTTTTATATTTTCTTTTTAAATTGTGGTTCTACTCTTGTGGTTGTCACTGGCGCTGGGTTTACATATTCATGATTTTTTTAAAGTTAATTGAAGAGGTTCAATTGAAAAAAAAGCTAGGCAGTTTGGGAAATAATTATAAATATGAAGTGTTCCTTATTGGCAAATAGTTCGATAACTGGATTGTTCATTTATAAGTTAGTTTAAAAGTAGTTTACTTCTAAAGCATTTTACTTAAGAATGGTAAACAAAATTGTTCACAATTTAACAAAATTTTAAATAGACAGTTATATCTTCCATAATAAAAGACTTGGTGAGATTTATCCTACTTTAAAAATGGCTGGAAAAAGTCTACCCACAGATACTCCATAATTACACATTTTATACCCTTAGTTGTGGTAATGTAACAGAACTGACCATGGTCTAAGTGTGTCTTCTAAACCTGCACTTTTTTTTCGGGATTATAGCCAGCTACATTTCAGTAATGATTTAATAGCCTTTTCAAATTTATCCATATCCACAATTACTTCTTCGTCTTCTTTTGTCCTCACAGCCCGAGCTGTGCTGAACTAATCTCTTCTAGGCATTTCAGTGCAGCTCTAGCAACATCGTGTTTCTCATTTCCATTGTTACCATAATGCCGAAGAGCATTTGGTAAAACTTGGGGTCTGAAACCAGCTTGTGTTTTTTGGCTGTACACAATACTGATCAAGCCAATAATTGTGTATGCTGCTGTGGTCTGGTGGCGCAGGACTGGGGTTATGTCCACATGTTTGTGGTTAAACAGACTACAGAGAAGTGTATGCTTAAGCATTACGGGCGCCAAGATAACTCCATCTGATGACGCTCTGAATACTTTGTTGAACTTGCCACCACTGGATCTTATGATTCAACAAGAGTCGATGAAATTGATATGTCGGTTATATTCTTCGGCACGACAACAAGAACTTTGGGCATAGGATGATGTTCAAGAGGCTGTCGGAGCAATATCCGTTGTTTCTGGCGCCGAGGGATAAACACATACCTAGAGTTTCTTTTGGAAGAAAGTACAAAGTCAACATACCGACAAGGGAGCAATGGAATGGTCCTTGTAGGGGAACCGACGAAAACTTTCTTCACCGATCGCTCCAAAACTGAAAGAGTAACTGGGGCTGGCATCTGAATGAAAATGTCAGATGCTTTTCGGCTATGGGAAGTATGACAACGGTATTCCAATCGGAAGAGTATGCTATACTGAAGATATCGGAATGGGTAATTGAAATGAAATGGCGCGGTAAGGAGATTAGAGTCTGCAGTGACAGCCAGGCTGCACTGAAGGATTTAGAAAACGCGTTAATTACTTCAAAAATTGTCAAACAATGTAAGTCAAGACTTAACTCCATCGCAAGATGGAATTTACTTGAATTTATTTGGGTTCCGGGACACTGTGGTGTTCGAACGAATTAGCTGATGAATTGGGAAACTGTGATTCTGCGGATACTCCAATGGGACCAGAGACATTTATCGGTATAAGCATAGCAGGGGGTATTGATTGAATCAAGAGCCATGTGAATAATATTTGCAAGGATCGATGGTGCAGTTTAGTTGCCTGCAAAACAAGCGAGTTGAATATTTCCTTTTAACATGTCGAAGGAAAGATCTTCGATCATTGGTTGGGGTAATCACGGGGCATACTCCTTGGGGCCACCATATGGCGAACATAGGCATCATCGAGAATCCGAACTGCGTTTCCTGTCTGGAGGAAGAACATGACGGCACAGAGCATTTTCTCAGGGCTTGTGTCCTGCCTTTGTCAGAATGAGGAGGCGCATATTAGGGTCAGTTATTTTGGGAATGGATAACGTACATTCCTTATCCCTGGACAGACTTCTGAGATAATAAAAGAGTCAAAGAAGTCTGAAAAGGTGTAACTTCCTTTCCAAAATCCTCTATCTCCCTCTTCCCTCAAATATTTTTCCAGGTTTACAGTACAATGTGCATCAATGCCTGAGTGCTTGGAGACGGCTTCGGCGGCTTTACGGCCTATCCCACTTCTATCTATCTAACTGTGGTAGAGATCTGTCAATCCTGAAATGGGAGAAGTCGACTTAAAATATTCGGGAAAGTTTTTTTTAGAAGTCCTTGGTTCAAATTGGAATCATTTCAGTATTGGGACTATAATTTATTACATAGTATATAATGGCAGATAGCCACGTTTCCAGTGCTGTTCTAATTATATTAATAGAGTTATTTATAATTATATTTCTTATTTGCAAATAAATAAAAAATATTATACAATATATTTATAAAAAATATACATTCAATTTATTTTAAAATTAATTAAGAATCTAAATGTTTTATATTTCATTTCAGTTCGGATGCCACACAAACGCTTAGCGCTGTGGATTTTCTAACAGAAATCTAAGCAGACAACGCCCCCAGTGACACGCGCGCGCCTACGGTCAATAACACTACCAATGAGCTGGACTAATTGGCAGTGAGCTGACTACAACCAACTAACAAATATATACATCCAAATATCACTTAGTTACTTACTCAGCCAAAGAAAACGCAGACAAGCAGCAATAGAACCTCACACAACTGCAACACCAACAACAATTGAAAAAAGCGAAAGAATCCAATCCAAAATGCGTGTCGTTGCAATGGTGAGCGGTGGCAAGGATAGCTGCTACAACATGATGCAGTGTGTCGCCGAGGGACATGAAATAGTAGCCTTAGCAAATTTACATCCAAAGGATAGAGGTGGGTAATATGTGTGTCCACTATATATTAATGTGTGTGCGTGTCTCTTGGTTTATGTTTGAGGATGTTTGTATGAGAGTGTATGTTTGGATGAGTTTGTGTTTGTGTATGGTCGTAAGAGCTGGCAACATGGAATTGTGCCAAAATGTAGCAAACTCAGAACACAAGAAAAGCGTAATAAACAGAATAGGTCAGCGAGGCGTCGACGCTATAATTTACTTGCTGATGTTGCTAAAATAAAAAGAAAACACAAACAACAACAACAATGGAGAATTTACAAATGTGTCGCGTATACGCCCTGGTGTACATAACTAAGTAATTATTGTAATTTACACATCAAAACGGTTTTCAACTGCGGCGCGCTGCAAATTGCTATTTGGGAAATTTCGCACACTACCAGACGCATTATTTTTCATTTTATTGTGTCGTTTTTTTCTCGTTTTTTGTTAGCATGGAGGCAGACTAATTATTGGCTACCGAGAGGCAATTTACGTATATTCTTGTTAATTTAATTTTCTTTATTATCGCCTTAATGAATATTTAGAAGCACAAAATACATACAAAAGATCACACTTTGAACGCAGCTTACTTTTTGTGGTGTATAATGTTTGCAGCTTCCAAAATGAGGTGTGGCAGGTTTGAATATATTTAAAAATAATAAAATATATTATATTTTTGTATATATCACACCTACCGTTCGATATATACGAGGTGTGATCAAAAGATAACCGTTATTTTCATCTTTTCGTGAGTTACGTATGTTCGATGTTCGCTTTTTTTTATGTTGGTACACATGTCTGTTATATATGTTAGCAATACCAACCATTTTGGATTGTCAGTTTGTTTTTGACAGATAAAAAGGTTAGTCGTGTTTTGGTGTGCTCTTCGATGTTGTACTATTCGAAAAAAATGGATCAAAGAAACTGTATTCAGTTTTGTGTAAAAAATGAAATTAAATGCGCAAGGACATTTGAAATGTTGACTGTGGCCTTTGGCGAGTCTACTATGATGAGCAGAACACAAGTTCAATTGTGGTATAACCGGTTTAAGGAAGGCCGAGAAGATGTCAATGACGATGCTCGTCCTGGTCGCCCGAGCACGTCAACAACCGATGAAAACATTGACGCAGTGAAGAAAATGATTTTGGATAATCGTCGAATCACTATCAGAGAGGTTGCTGATGATGTTGGCATATCGTTCGGCTCATGCCAAGCAATTTTTACGGATGTTTTAGGGATGAAACGTGCGGCAGCGAAGATTGTTCCAAAATTGCTAAATTTTGAGCAAAAACAACGTCGCATGGACATCGCTCAGGAGCTGTTTTTGGCAAAAAACAAAACCGTTATCATGCCTCAACCACCGTATTCACCGGACTTGGCCCCCGCTGACTTTTTCCTCTTTCCAAAACTGAAGACACCGATGAAAGGAAAGCGTTTTGCTACGATTGAGGAGATAAAAGAAAAATCGAAACAGGAGCTGTAGGCGATACCAAAAAAAGCGTTTCAGAAATGTTTCGAGGATTGGAAAAAATGCTGGCATAAGTGTATTATATCTGAGGGGAATTACTTTGAAGGAGACAAGATAGTTGTTGATGAATAAATAAATACTTTATTTTTTTATCACACAATAACGGTTCTTTTTTGATCACACCTCGTATAGTATTTTGCCCAGTTTCACTTCTAGAGCCAATTTACCATTGAGAGTGAATCTGTCACGACTTATTATAAAATAGGGTACGCGAGGAAAGTGGGGTTCAACGCTTCAATTTTTTTTCTAGTATATCTACATAAATCTTAACTAAATGTCGCCCTTAATCCTTAGCCAGTGCTTAGGATAACTATTGTTAATACTATTATATCTTACACCATAATGACTGCAAGGGGTTGAGGAATGAGTACTAGCTGCTGAGGCGTTCGACTCGAACAGAAAAGACTTTTTAGAAGAAGCATTTTGGAGACCAAGCCCGGGGTAGGATTTGAACCTGCAACGCTCTAAGTGTGAGTCCAGCATGCTTACTAAAGAGGGTGGCAAGGATGAATAAATGCACTACATTCATGGAATAATGGAATGTAATGTATAAGGAGCTGTGAAGTACTGCAACCAAAAAAATATTGTACTACCATAGGATATCCCTATATAATCTTATCTAACCTTGAGGCCCTCAAAAATTTGAGGGGGTCAATTCGTCCTATTGAGCTCCCAGATAATTCTTCCTTTTTTTCATGAATGCCCCACAAATCCCAATTATGTACTCTGGTGATTCAGTATCCTCCTCATAGAATTTACACATGGGTCTTGCTACAATTCCTAGCTTGCTCACCTACAGTGAGCCCGGTTAAAATTCTTAATTTATTCTAAGATAGTCCAATGCAATAATCTTTTGCTGTTGTAATAGCCTAGCAAGAGTTTAGATTGCCTTAAGTCTACGTGGCTCGAAAAGAATTTATGTCTTGCACACTTATCATATTCTCTGAGTATGTTTTCCCATACTCCTCTTCCTATCCCGCAAAAAGGTTCTGGTCCTTTTATCTTTTGTGGTGTATGTATTATTATAGGAATAGGAGAACAAGAGATATGATACTAAATTCCAAATAAGCTCAGCTTAAACATTGAGATCGTTTTATGAGTAATGAATCATGAATCATGTTCCTTGAGCAAGTCCTTATCTAGGCTATTCGGGTATGAGTGTTATTGTATTTTGTAGACTCTTTTGTAAAAAATTGTTTCTTGGACAGTTGGAATGTTTAGTTCCATAAGTAGTCTTTCGTTTTTAAATTCCCATGGCGTCATGGTTATGGGCCGTAGTATTTTAGATTGAAATCTTTGAATCAACTCGATGTTAGAAATTCTGGCGGAGACACACAGTTGACCACTTTGTAGAAAATAATTTTATATACCATACTCAATTTTGACCTGCTGTTTAGGAGCCAATAAGAGGGATTTGCCTTAAGCTTTACTTGGAGTATTTTAGCTTCGATGTGATTTCACCAGATGATACAGTTCTTTAAATGAATGCCAAGATAAGCCACTTCTCTTGCTTGCTGTATTTTTTCACTCTGATTGAGATAAGGGAGGGCATGTTTCGTATCTTAAGGTAAACGCTTTCGACTCGTTAACCTTAATTCTCCATTTTAGTAATCATTCTTCTACACGTCTGATGAGAGCCTTTAGTTTTTGAGAGGCAGAGTCTTTATGAGAATATAAAATGCAGTATATTCTGCAGAAGTAGATGTAGTCAGTCATCTGGGGAATCACTCGTGTATCAAAGGTATAAAACCGTCCAAATATGTTCTGTGGCAGCTAAGTCTTTGTGGATATCTGATATAGCTTTATAGGTTAATTAATTAAATATTAAATAAATTATTCACTAATTAATTTATTATTTTATAAAGCATATTAAATAAATTAAATTTTTGATATACATTTTGCTCGCCAGATGAACTTGATAGCTTTATGTACCAGACTGTCGGCCACATGGGCATTGAAATCTTAGCCAAAGCAATGGGTTTACCGCTCTATCGCCGTGAGACAAAAGGCAAAAGTACACAAACTGGTAAACATTATGTGCCCACGGATGATGACGAAGTGGAGGACTTGTATAGTTTATTGGAATCGTGTAAGGTGAGTTGAAAGATTAAGTTATATGACAATTCCGCCTTGTGTTCCGTTTGTTGATAGCATCTGAGGAGCTTAGGAGATTGGGATACATTTCCCACCCAAAGAAACTCTTTGTAAAATGATCTGTTAACCTTTCATTATAAATATTTTCTTTATAATCTCTTTCTATCCAAAATAAAGTGGAGCTCTTAGTATGTTGTTGGAGAGGTCTTTAAAGAAACTTCTCTTAGATATCTAAAGTGAAATGAGTTCCGAATGCAACGCCATTTCTGGAATCTCTTCGTCGCAAATTTGGCTATTCTAATTAATTGCATGTCCATTGAGGGAAAAGTGAGCTTCATGGGATAAAAACATTGTCTTCGAAACAGAGGCATCCAAATGAGTTTGTTCCTGTATATTCTTTATCTATGATCGGTAGGCTAAAGTTCTTTCTCTCAAAAGGATCTTATATGGGTGTAGATGCAAATCCAGATGCAAAATACGTCACAGGGGTAATATTCAGAGCCCAAATGCACCTTAATTGGCAATTTTATGTTTCCAGTTGCATCTTATATTCAATATATTCGGTCGAAAGAACCATTGGGTGCATCCATGAAAATTTCCAACATTTTAAGTTTCTTCAAATGTAGCTATTGGTCCATCATTGCGGCCATAATTAGTGATTAAATTTGTAAACCTTGTCCCTCCAGAATTGTTATTGCCATAGTACAGTTGAATAATTTTAAACTACTGATATTGTCGAAAGCTATCATCTCTCACCAAATTTTTCCAGCCATATACTTAGAACCATATAAAATTCTTAAGGCCAATATTGAGCACCCTATATTAACCTGCTTAAGTATGTACTTTTATTTGAAATATAATAATTTTCGTTTTATATGCGAAACCTTGAGATAGCGAACTTTAACCCAGTATGATCCTGTGTAAGTATACATTTTTATTTGAAATATATTAATAAAATGATTTCTTTTTTAATGCGAACTGTAACCATGTATTAATATTTTTAACTATGTATTTTATTTGAAATATAATTTCGATTTATTAGCGGCACCGTAATAAACCCTTAATCTCTTCACAAGAGATTATCTAGATTAAATGTTTGCATATAAATGGCAGTTCATATCTAACGAGTCTGTAAGCGACTCCATAATAACAGTTCATATCTAACGAGTCTGTAAGCGACTCCGCCACACATGATTCGTTTACATGCAATGTACTCGTTTGTTTTTTCGCTAGGTTTGACGACTCTTTGAATGAATGCTCTGATAATTCTGTTATCAGTGGAGCCGTTTTTGCCAATTAATATTTTATCGCATTCAAAACCCATTAACAGTAAATGTACACATTTCAAATAATGAGTATTATTGTTTTTTTTTATTATTTTAATTAAACAGAACTAACCGTGGCATTTAAATCTTAAAAGCTTTTCTAGCTGTTCAAATAAACAATCACAGAAATAGCCGCGCAGCTACAAAAACAACAAATCTGCTGTAGTTGCCTGACTGACTGATTGTGGCTTTGTTGTTAATTATATGAGGGTGATCTATTTTCTTGGTGTGTTTACTTTTTGCAACAGTTTCAAATGCTTCGATAGAGCAAAATAACGGCAAACAATTTTGTTGTTATTGTTGTTGCTGTTGTTGTTTAATTGTTACAATTTAAATTTGCATTAGTCAATGTGGTGTAATAATTTGCAAAAAAATACAGACTAAAATATCTGCCATAATATGTTATTGTAGATCTACCCTCTCGATTGTTTACATGGTTCTGTTTGTCTTGCAAGCAATAATAGCAACAAAAACAAAAGCTAATGACGTGCTTTGCTTCGCTGTTTCACCGCAGTCAACGCACACACACAATCGTAAATCGCTACATTAATCAGCACTACTTGGGCATATTTCGCCTTTCCATCTGCTCTGCCGCCCCACCCGTTGGCTGTTCTTATGTATTAGTTTGGCAGTCTGTCTATTTGTATTGACTGTGTTCCTTTGTCGCGTCTCGCGGCGCTGCTTGTGCTATTGCCCGACAAGCTACAGTCGCGGACTCGGGTTGTCTCGTGTGTTCTGACATACAAATTACGTTCCTTACCGTTTCGTCTCTCTATTTGTCGAAGCTATCGCATATTTTTGATTTGCTTTCAATTTTGTTTGTTTTTTCTATTTTATATAAATGTCTTTTTATTTTATAATCTATTATTTGCATAATGATGTTTACTACATTTTTCTCATTTATTTATCATGATCATTAAATGCAAGATGAAATTGATAAGTTTCTGTAAAGGTGAACTTGGTTGACGCCTTTTTAACCACTTAAGATTCTGATGAAAATAACATTAAACAAAAATATTAAGGTCCGGAATTGTATAAAGTCAATTTGGAAGACATGGAACAATCAAAGACTTGTAGAACAATGAGCCTATGGCGGTAAAATTTAACTTTTTAAGCCACCAAAATCTTGTGATTTAGCAGTGTTAGAATGTAGTGGGCCCAAATTAAGAGTCACCGACAATTTTTGTTTATTTATGTTGATCTACAAGGTATTCCGGAAGGCCTTTTAACTTAGAACAGAAACGACAGCAGAAAGAGAATCCAATATATTTCCAATAGAAACTACAAAAATTTAACGTTGGAAATTAGCGTATGGTGACAGAACAGAAGCTTATCACGATGAGAAAAGAAACGGAACATTATTATATCTGGGGTTCATTCTGTTTGCGTTGTTTGTGCAGCCACATATAACAGAAACAGACACAGAGATAGAAACAGAATTCACAGGAAAACTATGTAAAGTTGTATTTCGTTTGTAGAGTGGACGATAGATAATTTTATTATTATATTTATAGAATAGGTAAATAAATTGTATATCACGGGCATGGAAAAAAATTGGGGATGTATAGTGAAGTAGAATTGTATCCAGCGTTTTGTTGGGAACATACTAGAGGGAAAAAAAGCTACCGTTTAATTTCCCAACTGAAAAAAACGCAATAAAATAGAATCCAAATTATAGTAATACGATGAGAAATAATTTTTAATTAATTGTTTCTAATTGACAATATTTAAATAGAAATATTAGATATTAATTGTATCTAAATAAACAAAATTATATTGGTATTTCTGCTGTCGAATTTAAGTTTGCCACTGAAACAATTTCCCACTTTTTGTTGGCAAATTCTGTTGTCCTCAAAGTTGAGTTTCTCAAATAAGATTCGGAAATAATATATATTAAAAAAAAAATTATCTAATTGTTAAAATACATTATTTAAAAATGATAATATTACGAACGTCTTTCAGTGTTCGAATTTGTTGTCTAAGTACACACTGTAGGTGCAATGTGGTTATGCCAGCCGAATAATTATCAGAAGGAGAATTATTGAAAAACATGTTGGCAGGTCTTATAGCTGAATCGGACACACTACTGTCCTAATCAGAGATATTTCAATGAAATTTCTCAAGGAGGTATTATGTCTTTAGAAAGCAACAGAACACCAACTATGAAATCGAACCTGGGCCTTCAGTTATTACTTCTATCCATACAGGCAACTATTCTAACTGCTGGTGGAGAATTCATTCGGCAAACTATGTTCATTTACTGTCTACTACAGTTTGATCTGGTCAACAAGCTCGAATACTGAAGACTTCCATATTGAAAATAATTTGACGAATACTGTTTCACACACATCATAATATTACGCTACAAAATTAAAAACGTTAAAATACAACTTTAAATCAATAAAACGTATCACCAACATGAATAATTATTTTAATATTTGTCTCTTTCTGCTACAGAAATAACTCAAGTTTATATTCTGGCACCAAACGCTCGTTTTCTGGCGTTATGTAAATTATGTTCTTATTATGTTGTTGATTCTGTTTCGGTTGCAAATGTACTGAATTCTGTTTCTGTTCTATGTCACTCTGCACTTTTAAATATTATTCTATGTGTAGTTACCAGCTGACGGTCCAAGAAAAACGAGTTAAAATACGTAAACAGCGAACAGCGCACTCTTTACAAGTACTCGTTGTACTAAATACTCGTTGATCAGAATTAAACGAGCAACTTTTCTGTACATGTTAACTCATCAATACGGTAACAGCCGCGTTGTGCTTGATCGATTATAATCTTTCCGTTTACTTTTGCTGGGTTCTTTGTTTACTCGTTGTATAAATCTGCTTAGAATATTTATTGTTATTTGTCTTTAGTAAATTTGCATTCTTTCGCACAAACAATTTTTATTTACATTTTCACTTATACATGCAATTTATGTATTTATTTTTTTGTATATTGTTTTTGTTTTATTAAGTATTCCTAATATTTACGGTAGATAAGTGGATAGATTGCATCTGTGAAGGAACATTTCAAACCATTCAAGCACTTAAACGAAAAATAGCATTAGCCAAAAAAGTTGTTCATTTATTTTTAGTTGTTCCAAATTTAATTGAGGCTTTGCTGCTTCATACTTTTCATTTAGTTAGACAATAATTTATTTTTATTATTTCGCGTACTTATTTTTGCATACGACGTGACGTCTTTTGTGTCACTGAGGCATGATGGAGCTGTGCGATTCGATTGAACTTTTGTTTGTTGTTTTTTGGTTGCTATCTTTACTTGGCTGTTATTTGAGGATTTTTAGGTACGTTGCCAAATGTTAAAACGCCGCACACTCGGTCAGGGACAATTGTTCAGCTACTAGATGGGCGATGAAATGAGAGCAATTAATGTAGGTAACCCCACTATGCTGAAAAGGTCAAAAAGGCTTCGCTCTGGGTAAGGACTAAGTTTATAACAAATTGGTTGCTGTGAGTGTCAAAAATGAGTTGAGAATTAAGACAAAAGAGAGATATGTCGTGTTGATGAGTTACTTAATTGCATTTACTTTTGACCAAGAAATAAAAAAATAAATGAAAGTGAGTGACGGAATAAGTTGAGAGAGAGAGTATGTGGACATACTATAGTTAAGAGACAACATTTTTATTTCTATTTTTATTCTATAATTACAGGTCGCCAGAGTAGGTGTTTGTTCTTGAGTAGTTTAAGATGTGCAAAATAGCTTCTGTTAGCAGCTTGAAGTCTGTCATTTATGCAGATAAGATGGTCTCTTTCACTACTTAGGAACACTCCGAGGTATTTGAAGGTTTCGACTTTTTGAAATATGTGGGGCCCTACTTGCAGGTTACCGTAGTGAGCGGTATTCTACGATCTAACCAGGTACTTTGTCTTTTCGATACTAACTTCTAGCCCAACCAGCCTTGCTTGATTTATGAGATCCAGTGTGGTGTCGGCAAGCACGCGTGTGTTTCTTGAGATGATAGCAAGGTCGGCAGCATATTCACAAATCAATAGCTATAATCAACATCGCAGAGGCTGAAGTTTAAGACTAAATTAAAAATTTGGTGACTGTGTGTCACTCTGTTTGACACCTGAGACAACATCGAAGAATGTCAGAAGTTTTTCCTTGTATCATCCCCTTAGATACTGTTCCTGTCAAGGTCACGGATACCAGTGACGCGTGCTTCATTGGAATTCCTTGCCGACGAAGTACAAAAGGCAGTTTCTTTCTGTCGAAACCCACAAATAGAATCTACAAATAGACAATGAATATCAAGACCATGCTCATTGAATTTTTCATATATTTGGCTTATTACGAAACATTGATCAGTAGTAGATCTATTCGCTCTAAACCCACATTGATACTCGCCTAGAATATCCTCTGTCACCAGATTAGTTCTGTCGACGAGTGATTAGTGAACACTTTGTACCCCGAGCTTAGAAGAGAGATGCCTTTAAAGTTGTTGCAGTCTCGTTTGTCCCCTTTATATGGGTTGGAAATTTTAGCTGGATTGCTAGTCGTGGAATCGTTAAATTTTCCCCAGATTTGTTGTACGAGTTTCGTTCAAGCAAATACGATAACCGGAAAAATATATAATATAATATCCCTAATCAAATCTGATAAATATATAGGAAAGAAAATTATTTGAAGAATCTTAACCAGATATACAATAAACGGAAAGAAAGGGGAGTTTAATTTGGCATTTAACAACTTATTAGAATGGAAAAGTAGCAAAAAATTCCTATAAAGTAACTTGGGATAAAGTAATTTATTCAGTAGATTGGTTTAATAGGCTGTCAAAGGCACAGATATTCGGCCAGAAGACACATTTAGACCATACACAGTCCCATTGTGATACCACAAGTTAGATGATAAAAACTGTACTTCCCTAGAATATGTGTCGAGTCTTACTAGAGTAATTTTGAAGGTAAGACGGATCTCAACAAGTCATCTATATTGATTGATTTGAGATCGTCCAGGTCATTAAACTGGGAGCACCCTATGCTTTCCATCTACTCCGGAAAGGGCCGGACAGAGACAAAGTAGATGGACAACCATCTCTTTCTCATCCTCTAATGGACAGCTGCGAGAAGAGTCTCGCAGGCCTATCTACTCAGTAGAAATATAAACTTATAATTACGTAAATTAGTTTTGCTACTAGTTCGACCTCTGGATATGAAAATATATAAAGATCCTCTTATATGGGTTCTACTTTCAAATCAGAACTCTATTTCTGCACGAGGTATTCGCTTTTTCATATATTTCCGCTGCTTTCGAGATCATTCCAACACATTCCACAACTAAATCCATTAGTGCCAAAGAGATAGCACTAGTTATAACACGTTGTTTACGTCTCTTAGAGTGAGAATAATATACTTCATCTATAATAATACATTTTAAAAATATTCACTAACATTGCAATTAACGTTTCTGCACAATAAGTCTGAAGAACTCTACATAGTCAAAATGAGCCGTATCAGGCGAAACTCACTCTTACTTCCCCACATATAAGCAACTTTCGATACATTATTTACAACAACCCTAGCTAGGCTCCCATTTATTTTTTAAATTTATTATTATTTCTTTTTCTATTGAACGTTGTTCAATTTTTAATCGGAGTGTTCAAAATTAGACGTGAAAATTGAAGAACTAAAAGTTATTTGCATTTCTTTTAATGAGGCCGATCAGAATATTCCCAAAATATTCTTGTCTGCTGTTGGAATAAAACATTTAAGACGCCAAAATTCTCAACCATCAACGCAGAAATAACTTGGCCTAAATTTTCCATTTGATCAATATTTTTTCAAGTCTCATAACTGCATTGGATCATTCCCACAGAAACTTTGTGTGTGTGCGTCTCTACAAAGTCTCGAATCAAAAGTCACTGTGTACTTTTAAAATTGTTTATGCAATCGAAATCTTATAAAACCGCAATAAAAAAGTTCGCAAACGAAATGTTTTGAAATAAAAACTAAATCAACTCGGCGTATCGTGTTTCCTCACGTGCCCTGCACCACTGAAAAATGTGGCGATGATTGTTCTTCTTGTTTCCTTCATAAATAATAACGCTCGTATTCCGTACATGTGTAATATACCGGAATTAACCAGTTGCTTTTTATAGAGATTTATAGACGATGAGATATATGCGTATTTATATAAAGCTTAATAACAATTCCTCATTATTTTGGTTTAACAAAGTAAGGTTCAAAAGTTCGTGGCTTCTAATATTTCAAAGTGCTCTGCAACATGGCAAGAGTTGTTTAGAGAGTGACTTAAGTGTGGCATCCAAATCTAATTTAATAAATATTAGTGTATGTCCTTTAACACAACAGTGATAAATGTCCTTTCACACATCAGTGATAAAGAGTTTTCAGAGAGGGGGAGACATTTAGAGCACGAATGATAGGATGAGTATATATCTAGTTTCCGCATCCTTCAAGAGTCAAGGAGAAGATTCATTAGTAATTTCTTTTGATTCAATACCCGAGTTTCAAGCTTAATAACGCTACATCCAAAGAGTGTTCACTAATTACTAGTATATGCTCTTTCACACATCAGTGATAAAGTTTTTTCAAAAATCGAGAGATTTCAGCTCGAATAGAATAGTAAGAGTATATACCTAGATTGCGTATACATCATTACTGACTGCTTAAGAGTGAAGTGGAAGAATCATTAATAATTTCCTTTGATTCAATACCTAAGTTCTTGAAAAAAATTAAGGATTCGTAAACTCCATACATTATGCAGAGTTGGAAACACTGCCAGGAACATATGATCTCTCAATACTGATATTTGTATAAGAAAAAAGGCTTATACTATATATGAACCATGCAAAATAGGACCTGGCAACACAATTCCAAGACGGTAAGTCGAATACTCGACAGCACACTGGTATGAAGTGTGTTTTTTCAGTAACGCCGTTACCAGTGCTAGCTATTTTTCATTCACCGTGCTTGGAGATGATTGCTAATCTTCAATAGCCGTGATTTTAAATGTGACTGCGATCGCTGGTTCGATTGTGTTCATACCTATATGAGTACATATATTCCTACTTAGTCATGGATCAAAGTAACAGCGAAAAGACAGATTTTTAACGGAACGCTGTAATTCGCAAGTGACTGCAAAGCGATTTTCAGCAGACATCTGTTTCAATTTTTGTCTTCATATGTTTCTATTTTCGCATGGATGCATGCTGTTATCAAATATGTAAAGTAACAGTGCGGTTATTAACAGACACCTGTAACTAACAGTGATTGGAAAGGTACTTCTAAAAAAACTGTGCAGTAACACCGGTGTTAGATTTCACTACTTTGGTATCAATCACTGTTTTTATCATATTTCTTAATTAATAAATTGTTTTTTGTAACGAGTTCAAGGAAATTTCAACCGGAGGTCGAGAATCGTTTAAACATATTTCTTAATTAAGAAATTATTTGTATGTGTATTTAGTTATTTTTCTTGAATTCTTTTGATGAATTATAATACACAAAACTTCTTGTATCCACTACAAAATATATAATAACATTGAGAAATTTAATTATGAGCAGTTACACCAGGAAAACTAAATTTAAAATTTTATTAATCATATGTGAAAATTTAAACGAAAACTGTCAAAAGCATTTAAAGTAACAGCTAGCAAGGGAATCAAACGGTGAAATTTCGCAGCCTTTTATTTTTCCTTTTAAAATCACTCCTTACAAGTATATCATACACGTGAAATAATAAACTCAAAAGTTTAGAGTTTATTATTTCACGATTATTATTTAGAGTCTAAACCCACGACCCTTTGTTTTATTTCATCATTTTTACATAAACTCTGTTTAATGTTAAATGTAGTTGCATGTACCCATCCATGCAACTACATTTAACATTAAAGAGAGTGAAATTTGCTCATCTTTAGTATATATGAAAAAGAAAAGGCTGAGTATCTTGTCAAATGAGGTCAATCTCTGAATTCCGTAGTCTGCAGGGTTTGAACCTTATTCTTATATCGTCAGAAGTAAAGGGCCCTTAGGCTGTTATCTCTGCATACTGGAAATGGAGGGAAAAAAGGAGCCATTGGATCAATGGGACAGCACAAAATAGCCTGAAATATGTTTTAAGGGATCTGTCAAGGAAAAAAAGTCAAAATTATCGGTAGGGAAATGCTATTCATCTCAAGTGTAGATAAGAGTTGACAAATAGAAACAGATTATAGATCATTTTTATTTGAAAGATTTTTTTATAAATGCTTCTTTATATCGGGCCTCCCTGGTCGAGTAGTAATCATGCTAGTCTCAAAGTAATTGGATGGAATTGGATGGAATCCTAAACCATCTCATGGTCTCGAATTGCATCTTTCTAACTATTTTTGTGTTAAATTAACGTTGAAAGTGTCTTCTGCAATTGTCTCATTTCTGGAAACACAAAAAAAACAAGATCACAGAGCTTCTGCCGGTTTCTTCTGGTATCACAGTCAGCTCGAACACTTATTTTACCACATTGTTTGAATGAAGCCTGGTGATAATCTATCTATGAAGAAGTACTTGTATCTCGAAGTTTTCATATATTTTATTATTTATATATTATCATATCATTATAGCATAAACCGGAATCGGTGAGGCAAGGTTCTACTTCGGACCGTAGAGCTATTGATAATAATGATTGCATGGATTTTATACTCATCTTCCTAAAGCTCTTCTATTAATTTTAACTTATTTTTTTTATATTGACTACCTTTGATTTCTTAATGTTTCTCTACCTGCCATTTTCCTTTGTGAATTTCCAGCAAGAACTTCAAGTGGAGGCAATTGCCGTAGGTGCCATACTCTCTGACTATCAGCGTGTGCGTGTTGAGAACGTTTGCAGCCGTTTGAATTTGGTGTCGTTGGCGTATTTATGGAGGAGAGACCAGACTGAATTGCTGCAGGAGATGATTGATTGCCAAGTGCATGCCATTATAATTAAAGTAAACACACAGCAACGTGCCACAAAAAAAAACAGTATAAAAATATTATAAATAATTGTTATGAACTTCATTCGCAGGTAGCTACCTTAGGTTTAGTTCCTGACCGCCATTTGGGCAAATCTTTGCGTGAGATACAACCACATCTGATTAAGATGCGTGACAAGTACGGCTTAAACGTCTGCGGCGAGGGTGGAGAATATGAGACGTTCACCTTGGATTGTCCGCTGTTCAGGCAGCGCATTGTGGTGTAAGTAAGCATTCCCTGGGAATTTTTCATATATTGCGTGGGGACTAAAAGATCAAGGAGTCCAATCATAGCACTCGGAATTAAACAACTCTCTAAGGAAAAAGATAGTTTTGTTACAAAATTAACATATAATATTTTATCAGGAGATTTATTCATTCCATTAGAATTGTCATGATTTGCCGCCTCCTAAATATGACGTTATTTTCTTTTTGCTTTGCCAGTGAAGACATTCAGACCATAATCAGCTCAGCGGACCCTATCTGCCCGGTGGGCTACATCAATTTCACCAAATTGTCGCTGCATGCGAAAGAGCCGACACAGAGCTGTGATGTTTTTGTGAAAAAATCTCTGGACTACATAAGTGACCTCAATGAATCCACATACAGTGACCTCAGTGACCCGGATCTCAGTGAGACTGAGCTGGAACTGATCGAAAAGGAGACGCGAATGCGTGAATCGCTCAGCCAGAATGAGTTGATATCGCGTAGCAATTCTTTTGGACGGCATCTGACGTCTTCCTCTTCCCCTATACCGATCGTTACGAAAAGCGCCAGTGTCGATGAGCCCACACCGTCGTCGGCATTGTTCTCAACATCGGCAGCGCCCTTCCTGCAGGCGGGCAGCTTTAGTACAGCTCGTCCGCTGGGCACCAGTACGGCCGCTGTGTGCGGTTCGCTATCGCTGGCGATTTCAACGAGCGGTACCAATGCGGGCAGCATTTCAGCGGCATTGGCGACACAACCACCGAGTCCCATAAAATTTGAGCGCGAATTCCGTCCACTTACCAATCGCCCAATGGCGGCCACTAATCAGAAGGGCTGGTTGTGGGTCGCCGGAGTACAAGGTGCGTAAGTTGGCAATTTTGAAAACACAAAATTACATTTTGGTTTTTAATGTAATCATCTCACTCACTCACACGAAAGGTTGCGCCTCCACACTCGAAGAGGGTATGCACACCGCTCTCGAAAGCCTGCACTCACTGGCTGCTCAGCACAATTACGAGATGACTGACTACTGTTACATAACGCTCTACGTGCGGTCTATGAGTGCGTATCCCACGCTTAATCGCATCTACGGTCAAGTGCTGCATTTTCAAAATCCACCCACACGTGTATGCGTAGAGTGTCCCTTGCCGGAGGATTGTCATGTGATCATTGATGCCATTGCGTTTCGGGCACCAGTTCGCAGGCGTCCCACGCTCTCCATAACGGACGTGGATGGTGAGTGTTTCAAATGTCTGCAGAGCAGTGAGTTAATGTTGAACTTGCTTTAAGCTGCTTCAATGCAACTCATCTTGGCACTTCAGTATGAAATTAAATTGAGAAACATTTTTTCCCCCCTTTAGGCAACATGGATGACAGTTCTGCCTCGGGAGATGTTTTCTGCAAACGTCCCACCATGCACGTGCAGGGCATCTCGCATTGGGCACCTGCAAATATCGGTCCCTACAGTCAATCGACAAAAGTGAGTCCAAACAATTCAATCTGTTCACTTTTTCAATTTTGACACCACACAGATTGGCGAGATTACTTACATCTCGGGCCAAATCGCACTTGTACCTGGCAGCATGACAATCATCGATGGCGGCATACGTCCGCAGTGTAAGCTGGCTTTGCGCCACATCAGTCGCATTGCCAAAGCAATGAACGCCCAAGGACAACTGCGCGATGTGGTGCATGGCATTTGCTTTATAACCCATCCTGCATTCATAGCCGAGGCGCGCCGTCAATGGGAACGACGGACTACAAATGCGATTATGGATTACATTGTGGTGCCAGCGTTGCCACGCGATGCGCTCGTCGAATGGCAGGTGTGGGCGCACACACATAACGATCGGTTTGAATGTAAGTTTAAAACCTGCTCTAGCTACAAAACACTACAACTGTTTGTATTATACAGATGAGGAAACTGGCTGCTCGGTGAGCGATTACACTATTTCCATACGACGTCGCTGGAACTATGAGAACAATTGTGCGGCCATAGTGTGTTATGTGTCCACAGGTGAGTAAATGATCATTCAGGGGTGTGGAGTGGGCAAATAAATGTCTCCAACCCAGATTCCCACCACTAAATTTTTCTTAATACGACTCCGACTCCACAATTATAATTGCTTTGAATTTATTAAGATCAGGCAAGTAGTAGTATCAATAATCCGCCCCTCCGGTAGGATATTAACTCTAACCTTCTGTTGTTGTTGGAAAGATTACGAACAAATACATCCACAGTAAATTAAGCTATGTAGCAATATCCTTCTATACAGAACCCAGCAATGCAAACCACAATGTAGAAGTTTCATGTAATAAGCTTCCGATAAAAACTGAAGGAAGCGACGGTTGAGTCCTAGCTAATTGCATGACATTGTTCCCAAGAGATTTGAATAATACTCAAAATCTCTCCAAAAAATAACTCCTAGAGATGTAAATCTGCCTGCAATATATCTCCATTCAAACTAGACATAGCTTCCTGACACAGCTGCGGCTCTGAAGAAGATCAAGAGTCCACTTTTCATCTCTTGAGTCATGCCCCACGCTAACTAGGAGAAGACATAAATTCCTGGTTTAAACGAATTATAATCCATAAGTTCTAGGCACATGGACAGTTTCATATCGCAATCACTATGGTTCCCCACACGGGAAAGCAGGGGTCGCGCCGGTGTCTTTTAGTATCACAATTAGGTCTTAAGTGAACTTTCATGGAAAAGTTTGCCACTCTAAACTAACCTAGTCCAACCCTCCTGGATCTATTATAGATACTTATAAAAACAGAATTGGAAAATCACAATCTGAGGAATTTGATGACCCTGAAGTCATAATTATAAATAAATAATAATTGTGTTGTCATAATAGTAATAAATTTCCTGAGCATACCCGTCCGCCTACTTTCTTGGATAAAAACCAAAATATGAGCTGAAGGTTTTTATGGTATTCCAACTACTTCAACCAAGAAAGTGTGAGTTACTTTCTATGCAAATCTTCAGTACTGGAAAAGAAGCGTTTCCACAACATGGGAAAGTACTTATTCAGACACCTGGCGGAGCTGGAGAAAATTTCTAAAGAATTATACTATTTGCCAAAACCAGTAAATGGCTCCCTAACTCGCGTAGTGAGTAAGACAAAGCTACTAGCGGCAATCCAATGGGTCTAAGGCCTAAATTTTAGTCTTTTGGCTGCCATGTCAACCAACTAACCAGAATTTGATTCGAATATTTATAAAATGCTTGTTCGTCACACAAGAACTACATCATTCCGAGCTCAATTTTTAAGATAAGTACAAGTTCAGTACACTTTCAGTTCAGCATATTTTCGGTTCGGTTTAGTGCATTTTCAGTTCAGTTTAGTGCACTTTGATCTGTTTAGTGCACTTTCAGTTCAGTTAAGTACACTTTTAGATTAGTTCAGTTCCAGAGTAATTTGCCTACTATTAGGGCAATTCGACCACTTTCGGTACAGTTCAGTCCACGTTCAGTTCAGTACTCTTTTTAGTTCAGTTCAGTACACTTTCTGTGCAATTCGTCCACTCTCAGTGAACTCAGTGAAATTGGAACTGAAAAGAGCATTAGAGAAAGCGAATCTGAACTAAACTGCACTACAAAAACTTTACTGCAATTAGCCCGTGACCTGCAACGGAACCAACTGCTACCCAAAAAGACTTCAGGTTAGTCAATGCAGCTAATCACACGTAGAAAGGCTTCAATCAATTGAAATACTGACATTCAAATTGTTGTTGCTTTCTCAGAGATCTTAAAACAGAATGTGGAACTAGAGTGGAAATGAACTCATCACAGTCCACAACGCCGCAGTCCAGGTGAATTATTTATATTTTTCTGTGCTGCAGTCATGTGCAAATGAGGTTTCTACTGTACTTGCATATAGGAATTTATTTTGAATTTATGTGCGCTTTAACTCTTTTGCCCAGAAATCCAAATTGCATCAAAATCAAAAAAGAGAAAGATTTGGCAGCATTCAATTGAAAGATTTAAAGTTGCACCAAAGCCAGGCCAGTGTGTCTGTAAGTGCTGCCAAGTTAGGCGGTGTGAATGTCGTTTAAAATTGGCAGCATTCGCAGATCTCAAATGTGTACTCACTAAAAGAAAAATATGATTCGGCTTTCTGTTGATATTCGTATTCATGTCAGGGTGGACCTATGGTATGGCAGATGAACAGTTACTACTAAGCTGCCAGGACCCAGGACATCCCCAAGCAAAATGTGGGATTCTTGCGATATTTACACTTCGGTCGCTTCAAACAATTTTCTAATTTTTTATTTATTTTTATTTCGGTACTGTCTCCGGTTGGAATAATTGATCATATTTTTGCTACTGGATATATTGATTAGGGGTGTAGGAGATTAGTTATAATGCATACAAGAATCACAGATGATTTTAGGCAGTAACGTTTGTGTAAATAATTAAATATGTGACGAAGGGTTTTAGCCATTGGGACTCAAAACAGTGTTTTAGAATGGACTGATTCCATCCTAAGATCATGCCAAGGACTGAATTCAACCCTAAGATCTTGCCATGAACTAGATACAATTTAAATATCATGCCAAGACCTGAATTCGATCCAAAAATCATCCCAATGACTGAATTAAATCCAAATATTATGCCAGGGCCTGAATTCGATCCTAAGATCATGCCAAGGAATAAATTCGATCCTAAGATTATAGTAAGTACTGAATTTGATCCTAAGATCATGCCATGGACAAAATTTAATCCTAAGATCATGCCATGGACAAAATTTAATCATGGACAAAAGCAAACCTTTTAAGACGGAATTTGATCCCGCAGGACTAGCATTGTCTCCTCAAAACCACGGTAACCCCCACGATGTAGATCCCACTTTTACTTTCTAACCAATACATTTTTATTTTCTTATCCTTTATTTTACTGCTGTACTTTTTATGTACCGTATATTGAATATATTTGTTCTACTCCCAGGCTTGGCTTCCTCCACCACTCAGTTGACGCAGCTCAGCGAGGATATAATCAGCAACCATTGCCGTTTAGCACAAAATCTTAGCTCTGAGAATCTGGACGAAATACTCACATACGTTGTGAATCGTTTGCTCAAGGATTATCCGATTGCGAAACGCATCGTAGATGAGGGTGCCACTGAACTGGTAACCGCTCCACCACCAGCGCCACCACCAACAGCCGCTGCCACAAATCAACAACAACTCCATAGTAACAACGCCAGCAACAGCCAACGCAGCAGCAACTCCAGTTCGGCGGTAATACCAGCCATTCACCTGAAGGTGTTCTACCAAGTGACCGCCGCTCCCTGCGTGGATCTGTTGCTCAACGGTTTGCACGATTTCCGGCAGAAGTGCACCGAGACGGCCAGCATCGTGTACACCGTTTTGCCCGCCTGCAGTTTACACAATTTCAGCACCTTTCTTTCTATATGCGGCGTGAGACACGAGTAGTTGGATGCCATAGCCAAACTGTACAGCGTAGGCGTGGTAGTGACAGCTCTGCTCCGCTCTGTACCTTCTGCTGAAAACGATTTTTTTTTAAATTTTTTTTTATATGAAACTAAAAAGTAATTGGGAATTTTGTCTGGTATCTCTTTGGACCAAAAATTTAACAAAGCAACAACAAGCGTAACGCGAGAGTTTCATGCCGAGTATAAATATTTTTATTTGATCTTCTTTTGAATTGATTTTGCAATTTAAGCTAAATAGTTTGTAAATGTTATAATTTTTTTACATTTGTACTACTTGTTAATGTTATAAATAAAACTTAAATCAATTTATGTCTATATTAAAACTGAGCGCCAAAACTCAATTAAATGCTTTAAAAATGTTTGAGTACTTTACAAAGAATATAAAAAAAACAAAACAACAGGAATTTTACGCCTACAGCAAAACACTTTAAAAAGCAACAAGCAAACTACTTTAAGAGAATTGTACTCCATTCAAAGAAAGCAAGCCCAAAGCAAAGAAACGCCCACTTGTAACGGTCCTAAAATGTCTGGTTTGCAACTACAAATTCTACACTTGTACGCTGGCAACGCCCTTTACTCTCTTTGCCACTTACATACACCAATATACACGCATACATATGCATATTTAAATGGATATATTAATATAATTATTGTTATGATGATGACTACGATAATGATTGTCTTTTTATTAGTCATTAGTTAAGCGCAAAAGTTACAAAACAATTTAAACAAATATAAATAAAAAGCAATAATAAAAATGGACAAAACTAAAAAACCAAAAAATATTAATTGTGGTTTTATTTACGAATCAGTTTTAGTGTAGATGATTCAAGTGCCCATGAGCAGGCAATCTCATGGATTTTGATGCAATTGTACAACAAGCAGTTTGGATTTTTGCCATGTTTGTTGTGAAATTGCGCTGTGATCAAATTGTATGCGTTTTTGCCCTACGGGACTATTTACAGTACGTCAAAAAAGTTATGTACAAAACGATTAAAATAACCCTGACAGCTAGAGTCTGTTTAATTATAATTTTAAGTGTAATGAGATTGTTAATAAATATATAATATAATCACCCCTATCGCAGAATTCGAATGGGTTCCAGGACATGGGGAAGTTGAAGGGAACTGCAGACGGGATTCCAACCTTCCTCTGTGCACGGACAGATGCGATGTTGGAATACCAATTGCCACTTGTAAACAAATGTTGAAGGATAGCGTCGTGCGAGAGGCCAATAAGTCTTGGGCAGATGAAATAAGTTGCTTAACGATTAGGCTAATGTGGTCGAAACTTGAAGGAAAAATCGAGAGACTTGCTAGGCCTGGCGAGAGAACATATCTCTTAGAGTCGTGGCTTGTATAACTGGTCATTGGCTATTCGCCACGCATGCTCTCCGGCTAGGGAGTATTCTCGAGAATACTGCAGAAGCTGTAGGGATGAAGGGGAGACTGGAACATCCCTTCTGTAGGTGCCCGGCTCTAGCTAGAAGCAAAACAGGTTCTATATGCGAATACGCTTTTAGTTCTCTAGCCGAAGTATCCGGCGCCAAGGTCAAACAAATCCTGCACTTTATTAGGGCTTCGAAAAAGTTTCACGAGTGAGGTAGAAGTGCTGTATTTCGCTGTGGTATCGCAATGGACCCATGGTGGTCTGAGTGAGTCTGTAGACTAGCTGCCACGAAAACCTAACCTATCGCAGAATCCATCGTAGAAAAGGTACGAATCCGAATCTCCGCTACGAGGACAACAAACTCAGTATCTCTCGACCTCAGGCGAACTCTACAAAAGGGGTGCCAAATTTTCAAGTGAAATTTGCGTTGAATTAATCAAAACGAATTAAGTACAAAATATTTGTGAATTTTTAACACATTTTAATATATTTAAATGCTTATGCTGACGGCAGAAGGAAGTGAGTGAAAAAACCAACTCTTGCAGTGGAAAATGTTACGATACACCAGTACATGGGGATTTTGAAATTGACAATAACATATAAAATGTATACATTTTTTTAAGGGTGTCAACATTTCCATGTTGACACCCTTCTTTAGTAAGTAGCCCAGGACTATTAGATAGATAGATATAAATGGGATAGCCCGGAGAGACGCCGAGAGGTAGGTCTCCAAGCACTCAGGTTAGATTAGATTATATTAGATTATAATGAGAGCGGGAACCAGTCACCAAGTCACTGCTGCCAAATAGACCTATTGTGACACACTCTATTTTTACAAATGCTCCATTCATTACGAATTCAGAGCTTTGTCGGCAATATCTGACGGTTCTAGGCAATGGTGAAGCCGGGTCCATATTAGACCATTACAGTGACAAAACAGATGTTCAGCTGATTCCTCTTCTTCATTACATAACTTACAGAGGTCATTTTGAGTGATCTTATATTGCATTGGTGTTTCATTACTCTACAGTGCCCAATCGAAAGTCCCGTGACAATGCGAATACCTGACCGAGTCAAGCTCAATATCTCAGTAGTTCTCTTGAGAGAATGAAATGACATGAACGTTTTAGCTACCCTAATATCTTTTGTTTCCATCCAATATTGGTGCGATTTTTTTCCTAGCGATTCCTTAATTTCGTATTTTGTGGAGCTCCAAGGTAAACCACAGTATGGTTCCAATAAAGTTGCTGGCTGCCCCTTTTCTAGCGAGCTCTTCTGCCTCTTCGTTCCCCACGTGCCCACTATGCCCTGGCACCCATATCAGATGGACTCTGTTTTTTGCTGCTAGTCTCTTCAATAAAAGTAGGCAATCCCAAACTAGTTTGGATTTGATTTCAAACGCGCTAAGTGCTAGCAACGCAGTCTTACTGTCTGAATGAATATGGATGTGCCAATTGGTGGTGTCACTCTCTAGTTCTTCTCTTAAGCAAAGTACTATTCCATAAATTTCGGCTTGAGTTCTCTTGTCCCATGCTGCTAAAAATGCATCTTCTGGGTCTTGCGCCAAATACTCCTACTCCTACACCTTCATCCATTTTAGAGCCGTCTGTGCACCATACATGAGACATAGTGCAGGTTTAGGTCTACTCTGTTCCCGATTAACCCTACCAGGGAAGGTGACCTTGAAATTACGTTGGAAATTGTACCTGGTTTTCCAGAAGTCGCGTTGATCCCTGGCTCTGGTGGAGCGGGATAAGCACCCCACCCGAGGCTAAATATTGGTACATGCAACAGTAGTTTGAGGTACGAATCTGCAACCTTTTACCCCAAAAACCTGAGATATACAACACTATGTCCTGCTTATGATAATATCGTTTGCATAACAGATTATCTGCGACGTCAAATCTCGTACAGTATCAAATGGTTTGAAAAGGTTCGATCCTACCTTGACGGAGTTTTTTGAGCTACTCAACGAGCTGCTTCACACCCTAATATGCTAATACGAAACTCTGACAAAGCTATGTAGACTTCCTCCATTACTGGGCTATCAAATGCGGATTTAAAATCGACCTAAAAGTGGGAGGTGCTGATTTGAAATTCTTTTTCAAGATTTGGCGTAGTGTGAATATATCTGATCGATGGTGGACTTGCCGGAACT
Source organism: Clusia tigrina (assembly GCA_920105625.2). Taxonomy (NCBI): domain Eukaryota; kingdom Metazoa; phylum Arthropoda; class Insecta; order Diptera; family Clusiidae; genus Clusia; species Clusia tigrina. The sequence continues at coordinate 130,984,062 of OV050033.1, forward strand.
GAAGCCAAACTGGTAAGATCCAATTACTAGTTCGACAATTGGCTGGTCTTTCACAACACCACCATTGACAAGAACTTGTATGCAATGGGTAGAAGGCTTATTTCCCTATATTAGTAGTAGTATTGCATATAGCTATGGTACGAATAGGTTTGGGGAATTTATGACGGTATGCATTGAGGAATGATGGCTTGAAATTCAAGGCAAACCTTAAGCAACCATAAACAATTAGTCCAATCTTTTACAAGTGACATATTTGGTAGTGTTTTTGATGTGGTTTTTCAAAAGATTGCTGTTGGGTTTTTCTACCATCGAGGTTTATCTCTTACCTTCTGCTTAAAGTAAAGAACCTCGAATTGAGATCACTGGACCCGCGAAGGAGAGTCTGAGAGAAATAAACTATCAAAGGGATCCTCAGCAATCGGCATTTAAGACGGCGGTATGTTAACGACTGTCAAAACTGCGCCTCTTTTCTGACATATTGCCAACCTGCCCTCTCTCCTGTCATATTATTAACTGGACCCCCTCTCATATCATACCGCCAACCGCCCCCTCTACTGACATATTACCTACCTGCCTCCCTCTTTTGTCATATTGCCTACCTTGCCCCTCTCCTTTCATATTAGCAACCTTCTCCTGTCATATTGGCAGCATTCCCCTTCTACGCACATATAGCCTACCTGTCCCCTTCTCCTGCCATATTGCCAACCTGCCCCCTTCTCCTGTCATATTACCTACCTGCCCCCTCTTCTGACACATTGTCAACTTTCCTCCCACTTCTTTCATATTGCTAATCTGCCCCTTATCCTCTCATATTGCCAACCGGCCTCCTTCCCCTTTATATTCGCAGCCTTTGCCCCTCTCCTGTAAAATTGCCAACCTGCCCCCTACTCCTGTCATGTTCCCAAAGTTCAAGAGGAACTTGGAAGTTGTTCAATAAATACAAGGAATAAGTTACTAGACACTTTTTTTTAAATGTGAATGTAGCTGGGAAAATTTTCCACACTTTCTAATTGCATGTATAATTTATTCATATGTTGGACACAACCCAGATTCGGTCGAATACAGCTAAAATACCTCCAATTATACCAACAATACCCAATTGAACTGGAAAGGTGTTGAAGTGACATCACGTAATTAGCGTCACTATTAACGAAACTGCAAAAACTTCTCCCACTATATTCAGAGAAATTAATTAGAAAATTATTTTAATTTCTTTGCGCTTCGCTAAGTCCGCTGAATGCGAATTTTCAGCATATAAGGAGAAAAGGCCCCAGCAGTAGTCACAGTGAACAAACAACCTTTCGTCCACAATGCAGAAGAGTGTAGCAGTCCTTTTAATTTTGAGCGCCTTATTGTGCAGTTTTGCCACTTTGACGGTGAGCAGGAAAACTGTGCAATTGATTGTATTAAACTATGTAAGTATGAATAATTTCAGGTTGCCGGCCATGGAGGGCATTCTGAGGGAGATGAGCCACAAGGCAGTCCACCAGGAGGAAACAACCCAGGTAATGGACAGAATGGTGGTCCGAAACCAACTCCTGCAAGTAGCGACGGAGCAGACTGAAGTCGGCAATTGGATTTTGGAATGATCGGCAAGGACTTTGGCAACAATTAATTAAATAAATATTTTTATTCCTACCAACTTTTAATTGGATTTTTAACTTAAAATTATGTCTAACTTAAAATGTAAAAATTTCAAATTTTTAATATAAATTATTGTATCAGCTCAAATACACGTGGAGTTTTATTATTCGCTATTTTTGGAGATTGAATACTGCGGTTCAAAGCTAAAGAATCACATGGAAAAATATATAATAATATATAAAAATATGATAGGCCTTTATAGGAATTTTTTGGACTATAATACGTTGAATGGAAGACAGTTTAAATATGCAAATCAGAGTATGCTTCAAATTAATTTGAGTTAGAGTCGATACTGCATAATAACACTCGAAAAAAGGTTGGGCTGGAATTGCAACGTAATTTTCTATAATCGATGAAACTCAATGGATGTGGATGATTCCAACAATAATAACACGGTGGAAATTTTGGTAATTCATAGTGCCTACCTTTAAGAACCTATGTATAATAAAAGAATTGCAGTTTGAGCAACAAGAAATATAAATAACAAATATAAAATATATAATTTGAACCATTGATTATTTTAAAGTTCTTGAAAATAAGTAACGAAATTATTTGAACACATCAGTTGAAGACCATAACTAATATTTCTTACTCCTCATTGCTTATAATATAAATTATAAGGCGTATTTTGAACAAAACAAATAAAATATATATAAAATAAATTTAAAATACATTAAAAAATTCCACATGCAGATGTCGCTTTGCCACTTGCCAGAATTTGAATCATCCACCAACACCATCTAGTGTAGGAAAAATGCGTCAATTCTAGTAGTTTCGCTTTCTGACACATATACGACTTTCGTGTACTCTCTTTGGCAGTGGTTAACGTGGGCCAATCAAAAAAGAACAAAATTGACAATCGCTGGACCAATGAGAAAGCAAAGTTCGCACGAATATAAATAGCCCGGCATTCGAGAAGAGAGATTTATTCAGTTGGTTACAAAGAGAGTGTATAGTAAAGTAAACGTGAACAAGTGAAAAAAGTTAGAATTTTGTAAGGAACTAATTCAAAATTGTACGAAAAGCAAATTAAAATTTGCGAATTATTTATAAGCAAATGTAAGTAGAAAGTGTGAATAATATACAACAAAAAAAGGTGTGCTGGTGAAAAAATTCCAAAACAGGCACTTGGGATATGAAGCCATTTTAGTAAAATTTCCCCACTGAAAAATGTGCATATGTGTAGGTTAAGGAACTTTTACAATGGCTGAGTGAAGAATAAATTCAATACAAAAAATGCAATTTCAGTAGAAAATTTTAATGAAAATTCACGCATACAATGGAATACTCTGGAGTTAATTGTGTCCAGCACCCCTTCTCATGGTGAAAGTGTAATTTTTGTCGATTATTCAGTTAACCTTCATACTTTTGCTTTATTAATTTCATATTTAGTTCTATTGGTTTCGTGCTGTGCTTTGCGCCATATTCTGCATTAGCGTAGGTTCTTAACTGTTAACGGTCCTCCAACGCGCCAGCTATTCTTCTTTCTGTGTGTGTGCCACTTTTCCCCGTTTGCTGTCCACCCACTACCAAATCAATTCGCTACTCGTTGGATCAATTTGGATTAGTTTCAATTTTGTAATCAGTTTTTGAGAGTTTTCATTACAACAAACTTTGTTGAACAAAGATTGCTAGTATGCTCTTTTGTAGCTAGTTCTCCTAATTGGAAAATTTCTAAGCTGCATGGCTACTACACATATACTATGCGGCAAACAAAACGTGAAGTTAACACACGCACAAAAGCCTATACATGCATTAGCAAAAAGTGGAAATTATAAGAGCTTTTGCAAGCACACGGCACAAAGCACTGCGAAACGCGGGGGGGGGACAAGGCTCAAGTTTTCACACAAACCCTACCAACTTCGTATTTGCACATTAATTCTTTGATCCATGTTTCAATTATAGCGTGTATTTATATATAAATATCAAAGACTCCCCACACTTGGACGCTATATTAATTTTGTAAAAATTTTCTTTGTTTCATTGCAACTGACGTGTCTTTTCTTACTTGTTTATCATTATTCCCACACTACGAAATTGTGCAATCTTGAATTGTGAAATAAATACAAAAAGCTGAAGGTCGCCAGATTGTGTTATAAACGCTTGGTTGAGATTTGCTATACTATATCAATAATTAAAAGTGACTGAAATACTTTTCGTTTAACTGTTATCGTTTAAAAAGAGTGTATTTTCCAATTGAGGTTTTCATAGTTAAGAGTTATTTTTAAAGATACTACCAACGGACTTCAGAGACTGTGTGTTTTCTTTTGATCTCTCTAGTTTTGCATTTTAGAATTATTTTCCTTTGAATATTTCTTATAGAAACTAAAATTTGATTTTCAATATAAACGTATTGGTATGGCAACGCCGGCTTTCCGCTAGCCGGCATCCACAATTCTTATATTTGTAAACTCTCAACGTAAATTACGCATGTTTATCTCGGCTAACCGGTTCGTACCCCACTCACACACACATACACAAACGTCAATATGAATTCCAATAATCGTCTTCATCTCGTGGATTTTCTAAACGTATCTTTTGGCAAAAGCTATCTGTGTTCACTGGAGAGGGAATCGGCGTTTTCACGTTAATATTTTATTGTAGGACAAGTTTTACAACATATTCAAATATTTTGGCAAGTAACAAAAGTACACGTCAGTTGTATATTTTGATTTACTTATTTTCTGAAAATTTTTTTCTGTTCCAATAAGAAGAAAGATAGATAATTGTGGCTACGAAATGAAAATTGCAAGATAATTTCCAGTACCAAATAAATGGTACCAGGGTTTTAAGTTGGATAAGCCAAAATGAGAAGAATTAATTGATGCATAATCAAATTTTGTGGATTTCTATTTCAAGGAGCTATAATGTTTCCTTTAAGTTTATTAAAAATTACAAGCTGGTACAATGTAGCTTAACCATTATATGGTCAGCATGTTGACTAAATTCTTAAGATTAACACAATTCTTGGGTAGCGCTATATACCGTGAATAAAATATATTTTTTTCTTTATTATTTTTTTACAATACTCCAGTCTATTTACAATAAGTAATAGTTTTAAAAGTTAGGAAATATAGGTAATCTTAAACCAATATCTAGACTACATTTACATTTAATTTCCTAATGAAATATAGTATTGTTGTATAGTATTGTTTTTCGCTTCTTTATTGTCACACATATTTGACGTTTCGGGGCTTTTCATTCTCACTGAGGTGGTCATTGTGTTTTGGAAGTGCTGCACAAGGAAGAAATTTTTTAAATTTTATGTTAACCTCATGATTATGGATTGATTAACTCTTATAATATTTTATTTCTTTATATAAAATATTCCACAAATAAATTGATGTGGTTTAAATTTACCTTTGCCGTCTTTTCGAATAACTTTAAAATCATATGCATATTTTTATTCCCATAAAAAGAAAGCATTGACCTGTGTCAGCATTTTTGCATATTACATATTTTCTTTTACGAATTTCATAATCTTACGAGAAATGCTTAAAAAACGAACTTTCAATGTTGCGGTCATATTCAATTTACATATATATAAATGCATAAATTAATTTATTCCAGCACTTTTGCATATTCATATGTACATATTTATATGTGTATATACATACATACTTCTTTCTTAACTGCTGTGGAGTGCTGCCTTTTGAACCAGTTATCAATTTTTGATGTTTTTCCTCCCATCTGTTAGCGAGATCAGCGAACCCATTAATGCAAATTAACGTACACAGAAACTGCATGTAGACATTATTTCCAGACCAGACAATCCGCTCCAAGAGATAATGGTTACGCGTGTAATGACAATTACAAGAAACGACAATAAGAATTTTGCAATGAACCAACCTTTTCTCCCAAAGTATGGTGTATAACACCCCACGCCGCCACATATACATGTACATATTTATGTATATACAGAAGTGAATTCCCCAAGAGACGCTCTTAAATTAGTTTGGAGAGGTTTATGAATAAAAAACCAACAACCAGTTTAATATTCCTATAAGAATAATTCCACTGGAATAGTACACGTATACAATAATTTTTTTCAAGTAGCTTGCCTGCTTGCTAGCTGTAATCCGAAGCGTTTCAAGCGATCGTTGCTTGTTTGACACAGTGGTGTAGTGATCAGTGTCAAAGTCAGTTGTGTTGTAGTGGCCGGGGACATTTGACGTGTTTTTTTCGTTGTTCAAGATTTTTTTTTTGTGCTTCATAGAAGGTTAGTTTCAAATGGTGTGCACGCGCTTTGCAGAAACTTGTTAAAATTGTATGCCGTTACTTTTTAACTAGGTCACTTATTATTACACACCTATATTAGGCTGTACATTGGGTTTGAAGTAAATTTTCATTCTTCGGAAAGAGTATAAGCACGTATTACATACAATTTAGGCATAGACCGGCGGTGTTCTTGTGACGTGTACCTATGCATATGTGCCTACGTCATTACAACTTTGCCGTATTTTCTTTTGTTTTATTTAATTAACTTATATTAAAATTGTATTAAATTGTTTTTAACCTGTTTTTATTTTCTATTACAGTAATTTATTATAGTATAGTCAAAGAATCACCTTGAACATGCGGTTCTGCATTTTATTAGCCATCGTGGCTTTTGTAGGCCTGTCGATTGCCGAAGAGAAGAAAGAAAAGGATTACGGCATAGTGATCGGTATTGATTTGGGCACTACATACTCATGGTAAGTTTGTTTTTTATTATTAAAATTTTGATATAAAATAGTACAATTTAAAATATAAATACCCACAATAAATATCAGTGAAATTTGAATGGATTTGTTCTTCAATACAACACGTCATTGCTATCCTGAGCTGTTTGACATATGTGTGTGTTTCCACAAAGATAATCCGTGAGTTAAATTCACACAATAAAAACAGTTGCTACGCCCCTCTGCCAAAAGCCACGTCGTCAATCCATGCGATCATTACACGCTTTTATTTTTCTACTGTTGTTTTTTTTTTATAGTTTACTTCATGGCAGTTTGGCAGTTAGTTGAATAAATCATCCTTTATATCCGAAGTTAGTAACACTATATAAAATTATATAGTAAAATACTCAAGGTTGTAATAAACTATTTGTTATCAATTTTTTTTCTGTTTTACTAATCTACCTTCACAAAAGATCTTTTACTGTACATTGATATTTTTACTTTTATATAGAGATCAAAATTATTCATAGTAAAAATGATTAGATCGTCCTTTCTTTTCAAAGTTAGTAATACTATAAAAAAGTTTATATTGTAGAAGACTCAAGATTGTAATAAACTATTTCTTATCAATTTTTTAATCTTTTTTTTACCTTCACAAAGCATCTTTGAATGAAAATTAATTTTTTTGTTTTTCTTAAACAATGTCGAAAATTATTCATAGTAAACGTTATATATCGAAATATAACGAGTTCACCGATCTCTAATGTCTTCATTCGACCCTTAAGCGACCTCTATCTAGGTGCTTTTTTCTCTTTAACAATTGTTCCTAAATAAACATATTTTACTAAACTTTCATTAATAATCCCTTACCTTCTATCTCTATACAGTGTTGGTGTTTACAAAAATGGCCGAGTGGAAATCATTGCCAACGATCAGGGTAACCGTATTACGCCCTCGTATGTTGCTTTCACTCAAGATGGTGAACGTTTGATCGGTGATGCTGCCAAGAATCAGTTGACCACCAATCCCGAGAACACCGTCTTCGATGCTAAGCGTATGATTGGTCGCGAATGGTCCGACACGAACGTGCAACATGATATCAAGTTCTTCCCCTTCAAGGTTGTCGAGAAAAACTCAAAACCACACATCCAAGTTGCCACATCACAGGGCGACAAGGTATTCGCACCCGAGGAAATCTCTGCTATGGTCTTGACCAAAATGAAGGAAACCGCAGAAGCGTATCTCGGCAAGAAGGTCACTCATGCTGTGGTTACAGTGCCCGCTTACTTCAACGATGCGCAACGTCAAGCCACTAAGGATGCTGGCGTCATTGCTGGTCTTAATGTTATGCGTATTATTAACGAGCCCACCGCTGCCGCCATCGCTTATGGTTTGGACAAGAAGGAAGGAGAAAAGAATGTGTTGGTGTTCGATTTGGGCGGTGGTACTTTCGATGTTTCACTGCTCACCATTGACAATGGTGTCTTCGAGGTGGTGGCCACAAACGGTGATACTCATTTGGGTGGTGAAGATTTCGATCAACGTGTCATGGATCACTTCATTAAATTGCACAAGAAGAAGAAGGGCAAGGATATCCGCAAGGACAACCGCGCTGTGCAAAAATTGCGTCGTGAAGTAGAGAAGGCTAAGCGTGCTTTATCTGGCTCCCATCAAGTACGCATTGAAATTGAATCGTTCTTCGAAGGTGAGGACTTCTCAGAGACGCTGACCCGTGCAAAATTCGAGGAATTGAACATGGATCTATTCCGTTCTACACTTAAACCCGTACAAAAGGTGCTTGAAGACGCCGACATGAACAAGAAGGATGTACATGAGATCGTTCTGGTTGGTGGTTCAACACGTATTCCCAAGGTTCAAACTCTCGTTAAAGACTTCTTCGGTGGCAAGGAACCGTCTCGCGGTATTAACCCCGATGAGGCTGTGGCTTATGGTGCCGCTGTGCAAGCTGGTGTGCTCTCCGGTGAACAGGATACTGATGCTATTGTATTGCTAGATGTCAATCCATTGACCATGGGTATCGAAACTGTTGGCGGTGTCATGACTAAGTTGATTCCCCGCAACACTGTCATCCCCACCAAGAAATCACAAATCTTCTCCACCGCTTCCGACAACCAACACACTGTCACAATTCAAGTGTACGAGGGCGAGCGTCCGATGACCAAGGACAACCACTTGTTAGGTAAATTCGATCTGACTGGCATTCCACCAGCACCACGAGGCATCCCACAAATTGAGGTTTCTTTCGAAATTGACGCCAACGGTATTCTGCAAGTCAGCGCCGAAGACAAGGGCACAGGAAATAAGGAAAAGATTGTGATCACCAACGACCAGAATCGTCTGACACCCGAAGATATCGACCGCATGATTCGCGATGCCGAGAAATTCGCCGATGAAGACAAGAAATTGAAGGAGAAGGTCGACTCGCGCACAGAATTGGAATCGTATGCCTACAGTTTAAAGAACCAAATCAGCGACAAGGAGAAGTTGGGTGCTAAATTGAGCGACGAGGAGAAGAAGAACATGGAAGCTGCCATCGACGAAACCATCAAATGGATGGAAACGAATGTTGACGCCGACGCCGAGGAGTACAAGAAGCAGAAGAAGGATTTGGAGGGCATTGTCCAGCCAATTATTACCAAGTTGTACCAAGGTGCTGGCGGTGTACCACCCACTGAAGGCGATGAGAGCGAAGACTTGAGGGATGAGCTGTAAAACCTTAGCGCAGACTTGATTCATTTAGTTTAAAAGCAAAGAGATGTGTATACACAACTACACAAAAACAGCACACACACAAATAAGTTTAAAAGCAATCCCAAACACGCCCACACGCTCGTTTCCAACTCTCTAGTAATGTGTGTTTAGCTCAGTTGCTAAAAAAAAAGATTTTCGATTAGGATTTTCTTTTAATTTTATTAGTTTCTTTATTTTTTTTTATTTCGTCAATTTTTGTTTAGTTATTTAATTTTTTAAATTTATACATATAAAATTAGTAACTTTTCATACGCAGAACTGATGGATGTGTTCCTCGCATTCCTTATTTAAAATAAAAAATATAATAAACTAATTTAAATGAGAATAATTACTTAAATTATTTTAAAGAACACCGAAGCATTAAAAAACATCTTTCCAAGTGTAAATTACTAATTTTTATATTTTTTCCAAGATAAAAAGAAATTGAAAATAATTTGAAGAGAAAAGCACGATATCGTCGTCTCATGCCTCACACATTTTATAATAAGTGTCGCTACAACAAAAGTCCTTCGATTTTTACAAAGGACATTATTATTTATTGAGATCAACTCTTTAAAACATGAAATAAAAGTAAAAAAATTAAAAAAAATTCTTTCAATGACGCGTTTTTAATTAGCATTTCTGTTAGCTTGCAATCATGGTGGAAATATTTCCACAGTGACGCCGTACTAAATTCAATTTAATAGGCATCGGAGTTGATTTCACGAAGCCAGTGGTCGTGTCATGTCGGCAACAAAAATAACAACGAAAGAAAATATCTTCACTCCCGTTTGAAGTAATATGGCGAAGGCGGCCTTTAAAGGGAGGGAGAGGTCTCTATATGCATTAATTTAAACGACGAACGCCTTGCGAGAAATTAATTACTATATATTTAGATGTAGCGAGATTTGAGTCAGATATAATCTTAATAACGAGCAGTTTCAAATCGCCCACTGTCCTCCAGCAATGTCATTCCATGATCTGAAATTGCAGATCTTTTTATCGACAGTTTTTCCACGAGTCTCAGACGAAATTGTGTGGGCATATTTTTATTTCACACTTGAGTAGAAGACTTCATATCTAATGTATTATATACGAGTATATAGGAAATTTCTATATACGATAAGGTTCATATATCGATTTAGGCCACAATGACCATTATAGCTTCAATATTATTTTGTATGAACCTTTACAGATACTATTAACAATTCCAAAATTATGCTTGAACCCACTCTGTCCCGTGCATGATCAGTGAAACCACACTCGATGACACAATTCGTTGATTTTCTCATGCATTATAATATAAATTTCAGTTCTGCAACTGCAAATCGTCCCTGTGCGCATGTTAGTCACATTTACGATCCATTTTAAATTTATAACACGGCTGCAACTGAGAATCGTGTCTTTGTACATGTTGGTTACAAGCACTCTCGATCTCATGTTGATGCCGTTAACGTTATATAAAATTATATCTCATACCTTGGAGTGCATAATCAATGAACACACACACAGCCACTAACAAAAATGATCAATTAGCATCCCTGCAAAATATAGGTCTAAGTTGAAATAGTGGCGAATGTTCTGTTATATTTATGCAGGCATGGCGTAGGAGTGAACCTGAAATACTAGAGTATTTTAAATAGTAGTATTTCACTACTAATTTAAATAAGTACTTACAAGAGGCATAGTAGTTCAATTGCTGTAAAATGTTGGCACTAGGAATTGTTTATTATAGAAATATTATTAGATTTTAACTATCATGTAATATTAATAATAATAAATATCATTAAATTTTTATTTATTTTTATTAAAATATCATTTCAATATATCAAAACTATATATATATATATATGTGTGTGTGTGTGTGTCTTGCAATCCAGTTCCATGTACTCGCTCCATATCCCCTTTTTGCATTGTCCTTGTAGGCTGATTAAGAGATGTTTACTTGTTGGTTGTGATCATATTTCCATTTGGCTGTGATCATATTTCCATTTGGCTGTGATCATATTTCCATTTGGTTGTGATCATATTTCCATTTGGTTGTGAACATAGATCATCCATAGAACGTGTCGGTAGCTCTCTCAATAAAATATCATCTTGGCGTCTCTGAAGCCAACTGAAGGTTTTTTTTTTATTGCACATTTATTTTAAGGGTGCCAATACCTAATATACTTCAGAAACTAAACCTACTTTAGTTTTCCTGGATACAACTCCACTTTCAGACACCCGAATTAACTTTCTATCATTTAGAACCCTTAGCAAGTTCAGTTTGCGCTCAAAGTTGCCAAACACATTTATTCACACAGTATTGTATCCAATTTTAAGATAAACCAAATTTCTTTTTAAATAAATCTTTCCAACCAACTAAAATAAACAACCAAAAATTAGTCTACCACAATCAAAGTAAAGTCCAAGTAAATCTAGTCCGCAGCACTTGCCAACTAATCATTATAAAGTTAAGTTTTGTATTGTGACCAGGCCATAGAGGAAATAGCTAGGATGTTATACTGAATTGGCCGTGAGCTCCACTGTAGAAGAAGATGGTCACGATTAAGATTTTGGGGGACAATAGATAAATGCTTTTCTTATAAAATGTGGTTTCTGGTCTTAGAAAACCCGTGTGGAAACTATTCCCCTTCTCTCCTATTGCCTAGAGAAGGTCTTCTCTTCCATTGCCCAGAGAAGGACTTTGCTCCTATTGCCCACACACAATTCACAGAACAGTATATTGTTTATAGGTTTTCAATCTAAAAACTGTGTCCTCTGATATTATTTTCAAGCAATTAATTTTCTACGCGAGACTATATAATATTCTCTATTCTCCTAACAATAAATATGTTTGATGCATATTATAATTGAATTTAAACAAATCTGATCTTGTATCTTCTGGAATTTTACATATACAGATTTTTTTATTTTTATTATAAAGTTTCAGTATTATTTGTTTTACTAATTTTCAAGTATTTCGATTTATCGTTATTAAATATTAAATAAAAAAATACTAGAATTTATTATATAATTCTTTACTTTCGACATACGCTTAGTTGGTAAAAAATATATTTAATAAAATTAAAAAAAAAAATTTTAAACGATGAAACTATTTTTTTGTTTTTGTTGTTATTTGTTTTATATTAGAAAATATGATAACAGAAGAGCCGAGAGCACGTTCTTCGAAATTTTGAAATTGCAGCACACAGCAGTGTACACGGAAGATCAACCAATCCAGTGTAATTGTGGACTGACTGGACTTCCGAAAACTCAACGAACTGTCTTCTTGTAAAACGTACTTATGTGGCTGAGACGACGGCGACGACGGTGGAATATCGAACGAAATGGAAATGCGGGAAATACTCCTTTTCTATTACTTGATTGTTTGATTTATTTCTTAGATTCTCTTTGGATCGATGGTAGCGTTCTCTGGTTCTTCGTCCTTCTGTTGGCCACGCTGTGGTAAAAGACACACACAGGACACACAACAAAGAAGAAGAGAATAAAAGAAATCCAACACAAAAAGTATTCGGTTTTGTAATCGTAATCGTTATTTGCAGCGCGATAAAGGATAAAAGAAACGCAAAAGAAAAAACAAAGAAAAAAAGAAGAAAAACAATATGCATATAAATATATCATTTCTAAAAAAATTTGCAAACGCACTTAGTATTTTCGAAATTTCGAATTTTTGTTTTTCGAATATACAGAAGAACAGTTGAAACAAAATTAAACGTTAACGAAAAAGTGAGTACAAACTTAATGAAAAATGAATGTGTTGTATACGGGAGTTTAAGTTAATTAATGTTCGAGCGAGCTGGTGTGTTATGTGGGTGAATATGTGTAGTTAATGATTAATGCTTGGGGATGTGTTTGGTACGGTATGTGAGTGTGAGTGAGTGAGTGAGTGTGTCAGTAAGTGAGTGAGTATATGGCCAATGATAGGTAATAATGTTGGTTATAATGTTGCAGACAAATTTTATATTTAGTCGAGCACCTAAATTGTTAAGTCTTTTCGAGTTATTTTTGAAAAATTCATCTATATTTTACTTTTTAGTATTATAGCATATAAAAAAATTGCACTAAACACACACACAAACCATTTTGCAAGGATAATAATTATGCTAACTCAAATTAAAACGCAATTTCAGAATTTAAATATTATTTTAATAAGTTAATTAATTGCACTATAAAATATGTTAAAACTCAAAAAGTTGAAAATTAAACTAAAATTGAAAGTAAAGAAAATTGTTAAAATCTAAATTAAATCTCAATTACTGTTAAAAATGCTTGCAACAGCAGAGTGGGGAAACAACAAGTTAAGGTTATGAAAGAGTACCATAGCAGTATAGCAATAGGAGCATAGAGTAATATTTATATATATATGCATATATATATTCGAGTAGTACAACTAGTAGTAGCGGAGGCAATAGGATATGCCATGAAAAATCTCATTCCCCCTCTGCTTCAGGATCTGGTCGGCTTAGAATTTCCTGACAGAGAGCAATGTAGTCCTGCAAAATTACATATAATAAGAATATATAGATTTGGAGAGAGAGACAAGTAAAGTAAGTTGTGTGTGTGCAAACAACAAATTCTATTTTGACTACGGTAACGCACAAAATTCGTGGAATACGAATATAACGCACAAGGATAACAAATGACTTCACTTACATTCGGTAAATATGCGAGGATAGTTGGCGACATTTAGGAAAACACGCACGTAACATTTTCTTGTTTATTATTTACTTTTGTATAAGCTGTCTTCTAGTATTACACAGATGCACATACAAATATACATAAAAAAGCCCTGGAACATATAACATGAGAGTCTGGAACTGTAGCGTACTTGTAGAGATGTGTAACGAGTAAACTGCAGCGTTTGTTGAAAAAGAGAGGGAGGCTAGTAGGGAAATGTAAAGGGCTCACAATAGGATTTAGAGATGGAAGGTTTAATATGCTCAAGTATCGAGAAGAGATCATGATGAAATAAAAAAAGGATTGGCAAATGCACTGGTGAAAACTATTTTCAGGGAACGAAAACTTATACCATAAGCAAAAAGCAATAAGGTAGGTAACGAAATAGTAGAGATGCTATATTAGAAATATTGATATCGAAAAAATAAATGTACTGAATTTGGGGATATATTTGAACGAAATTTTAAATTTAATCAATTTAACGAAAGCTATAATTTACATTAAATAATTGATTGGAGATAAAAATATTTCAATTATAAAAATATATCGTATCAAAACGTTATTTAGGATAACGGAAGGAGATATTGCAAATTCTCATAGTTTAAAATAAAAATTTAAATATTTAATATTATAAAAATAGTTCGTATCAAAAGTTGTTTAATTTAACGGAGAAAGAGGTATTGCAAATTTACATAATTTAAAATTATCAAAATTTTCGGTTTTGGAGCGCATGACACTTTCTTTATTCATCTTTCAGATATTGATACTAAAATTATGAATACGAAGAAACATATTGATATTATGTCCAGACTTATATTTCTATAAAATTTATTATTTCATACATCTAGATATCATTTGTTTTTGTATGTAACATCTCTACGACAAAATAAACTTCGGGGAATAATGATGCTAGCTAAAAAAATATTCACCAAAGCTTTTATTTCATTATGATGTGGATACAAGCATAGGTATTGACGGTAAAATTAGGGCAGTTGGAATGAGGTTAAAGTAGTAAAGAAAGAAATCATTTCTCTAATACCTTACACTATAATTATGTTCAAGGCTTATATAAAAAAGTACTAGTATTTAAAGCCTTCCAACTTCAATTTGAATCATTATAATACTGCCCCACTATGAGACCACAGTGGGCTAATGTATTAAACATATTCATATCGTTTGTATGATGAAATGTGTTTTTCATTGCTTAGTACATCATCCTCTATTTATAACAATTTTTGTTTGCGTTCTTTTCCTCCAAATCCAACTCGTATTAATGAAACATAGTAATGACGGACCATGCTAATGAAAATGTTGACGTTAAATCCCTACAGAACAGTACGAGTTCTTAGCTAAGTTCTTAATAGCACACGATGTGATGGCATGAAACTTTTCTATGAAACTACATAAGGTCGAGCAGTAAAGTTAATATCATAGTTGCATGCTTGATTCAACCAAAATGTCAAGAAAGTTAAGAATTGTTTCTCTTGTTTGTAAGCATATTGAAACCAGCATTATATTTTGGGCAGTTCGTGAGCAGTCCCCACACATCATCATATTGTTCAGTACAAAAATCTCATTAAAGTTGGACCAAAATTTTTTCGAGCTTCCAAGCAAAACAGTGAAACCTATGTTAAAAAATTCACTGTGCTCCCACCTTCAAAAATTAATTTCACCATGGATTCGGCTCATATGCTCCTATAATCGCTGCTCCTATAAATGTAGCAGTATCTAAACCATCCGCTGTGGACTTAATCAGTAAAAGAGAGTAAACAAATTTACTAAATATGTATTAAATTCTATCATAGTTATCTGTTCTAAACAGATTCCTACGCTACGTATATTTTGAAGGATTTTGCGAACTATTTTCACACACGCTGCTTTATTTGCATACAAATGCGCGTGGAAGGTAATGCGCGTGGTAGGCTTTTCGGCTTCTATTTTGATATATTTTCAAGAAAAAAAAAACTTGATCAGAGTGAACTAAAGTTTAAACAAAACAAATGAAATTCATTTAAAAAACTAGTACAAAGAAAATAGCGATAAATGAACTTCAAATTTAAAAAAAAAATTGTTAAGTAGCTGTAAATTTTATAAAATTTTCTAACATGTCTCCTCTCTCTTTTTATGTATTTTTGTTTTATTTATTTATAATTAGTTAAACATTTTATTTCTAATATAAAAATTATTATTATGGTTCGTACTAATTTTAAGTTTATGTATACGGGGAGAGGGAGGGTGGGATGGTAGGCAGTTTATAAAGTTGGAATATGGGGGGAAGACGACAAAACATGTCAAATGATGGTTGGTATTGTATTGCTATGCTTAAAGTAAAAATGATTGGAAGGGGAAACATGACAATATCACCATTAGTGACACACAACGTAGGGAAAGGGGGTTGGCTGATTTGGATTTACACTATGGCATGAACAAAATGGCGTTTACAAGACAGGTTTGTTGGATGACATTATGACCGTTGGTTTGACTATTTGTTGGTGAATAACTTGATTGGGAAATGACGTAGGGAAAATAGCAGTAACGTATTTTGCGCGAAACTAGGAGTATTGGAGTTGTTTGTTGGTTTTTGTTTTTATTTTTTTGCTGTTGTGAGCCTATGATGATGATTAGTAGTTGTAGCAGTAAGTAGTCGCGTTCGTTGCTTAGAATTGTGTGTGTATGTGGGTGGTTGTTTGATTGGTGTTGTTTGTGTGTGTGTGTTGGCTCAATTGGTTCTTATAATGTCGGTTGGTTGGTATTCGAATAACGTTTTTTTTTATGTGATTGATTTGCTTTGTAATGTTTTTTTTTTGAATTTTTGTTTTTGTTTATTAATTTTTCTTGTTTTTTAAATGTAATATATATAAAATTAAATGTAAATGCAATAAATTTTGTGAGGAAATTAAAAAAAAAGAAAAAAAGGAAAACGAATATTAATGTTTAATTTGTTTTGTTGGTTAAAAGAAATTTCATTTTAAATTTACCGCTCTTAGTGGCATTTTAAAATTGGCTGCAGCCTGCAGCTGAATTTGATAAGCTAAGCTATGAATTTTGAAGCCATATAGTCTGAAAAGGAATATTTGAGAAAGAGAAAAAGAGATAATTGTTAATAACTGGACCCCAAATTCAATGGAATAAAATGTAAAAGCGAAAGGTGTAAGACGTTTTTCAAACCTTGGAACAAATTGATTAGTCGGCCTCTTTGGGCGATATTCAGGATGCACCATAAATAGCATATGTGGAAAACCAGTGCCGAAGTAAGCACCGTCCGTATGATGATGACGCGATGATTTTGGCGTGTAGACATCAATGCATTTGGGGCAATAAGTTTTCACCATAGCTTCACCAGGTATATCAGACAGACCTAAAGGGCGGAAATATTATGAAATTATAGATACAGCATCGCACTATTTTTATCTATGAGAACAGAGGAACAAGGATATGGAAGTACTACAAATGTATATTAAAATTATGAAAAAGTATTAAATATGTTGTCATGAATGAATGTGCACACATAAGCTCCCAAAACTCTGGGTTTTATGCTTTTTAGATATTTCAATAATTTTCTATAAAAGCCTTTATTGCCTGCTTCTAGTCTTAGTAGACCATGACTGATCCAGCAGTCGTGGTAGTGGTGGTGGATTGAGTAAGATTTCAGTAGCACAATTAATGCCAATTTGGTACCACCTACGCAATAATTGTAGGAAATATTAGTGTTAAAAACCACCGTGAGAGATTAGGAAAGGGTGGCCAATGAGATTTTGGAGTAGAACTCATTTTCATTCCGGAATAATATTCCCACTATTCGCACACTTTCTGGGGGACAACGCAACCAGGTATTGTCTCTCCCAACTGTGACCAGCGATTTTCCTGAAGTGGGAGAAGATATCGGGTGTCACACGCTTATAGAAATTATTCCACCACAGCAACGTTAAGAGCTGGCGCTGTCCTTGCGCTGACTATCACCATCTTTAACTAAGAGATTTTTAGTCAGCACTTGAACAGCGCCACACCGTGGTATCACAACGGGCCTTTAGGTGTGCGCAAGTGTGATTTTGGTAAACTAAGCTGCCACTTCTACCTACCTACAATGTTGAGTTGGAAAAATCTGCATATACCTTCTCTGACGCGAAAACTCATTTTTGTGCCATTGGTGAACATAGACGCTTCTTATCCTACAGAGATAGCGCGCGTCCAGTGCTACGTAGCAGAACAAACTTTAAGAGTACTTTTCTGAATAATGAGGTGTCTTGGTATCTCGTATTTTTCATGGACTCGGATCATCTCTGACTTATAACACTTGGAGCAGGAACCAAAATGATATATAACTGTGTAGTGCATTTGAATGTCTATGAATACATATATTATACAATGCATATTTGTGTTGAAACTTTTGCTACAAATATGGACGACATATTCCATACAAACTGAAAAACTCCAGCATGTATCCTACTACCAGATCCATATCTATCAAACAAATTGCATAATGAGATCCAGCCAGAGCTTTTAAACGTTTTGAATACAGGGTCATCCTAATGAATTGTCAAGTGGTCCTGGTGTCCACAACAAGTGTTTAGATTTTGGTAACCAAATATTGGTTTACTAATTGTAGGTTATCACCAGTAAAATAAGTTTGAACTTAACTCCATGTTTGGCCATATAAACGTCGACACAAATCAACTGCATTCTTGCTAACATGCTTTAAATATGGACTTGTATTAAATGTGGATTTCTCAGTGTTTTATTGGAGATATTAATAAGGGAAACTTCGGAAATAACAAATAAACGTCATATAACTAAGTTGCTTGTTCTGTCCAAATACTAAAATTATAATAGGGTAACAAGAATTTACTCACCCAGCGGCAACATAGGTTGGCTTTCACAATACACACGTGGACAATGCCCAAAATCACCAGTTTGATATTTCTCAATCATTTGCGCAATGCCGCGATTTGTAAGAATGTAACGAGCATGTATCAAACCATAAAGCATTTCCGCTGCCTGCTCCGTCATGTCCGATTGCAAAGGATTATCCTCCAGTTCATCTTCTGTGGAAAAATAGAACAAAACTTGTTAATTATAATACCTAATTATAAGTTTTAATTATTTGTTTTACCCGGTTCCAAGTCAAGAATCATATCGAGCGCTTGTCTGTAATTGGGTACTTGTTCATTTAAGCCAGTTAAGTTGAATTTATCCTGTATATAATCTTCATCAACCTAAAATTGTATAATTTTTTATATTGTTAAAGGAAAATTGTCAAGGCAAAAGTTCAATACAACAAAATAAAATACAAATTTGCAAAGAAATCACCAACTTATTGAATATTAAATATAACAAATAAAGGATAAATAAAAAATTCATACACATGGGGAATGACCCCACCCTGAGAAATCCATGAAATTGTCTATCTGCGGCATGGTCGTCACATTGTATTGGCCAAAGTAATAAGGGAAATAAGCGAATATTAACAAAAACGTGACTCTTGCAGCGATGATATATTACCCTCTTGCGGTGGAGCCGTTTCTTGTCTGCGATACTTGTTTCAAAGGCAATCAACCACACTTAATACCAAGTAGATGCGCTCAAATGCAATGTTACATAAATTCAATGTATGTTTTTGTAGTGCCCAGCATGATGTCTTCATTTTTATTGCAATAATTCACGTTTGTTCGCAACGGCGAGCCACGATGTAAATGCGTTTATAAGTATTAAGAAAAATATATGTTTCCATTTAGCTACCTTATTTCCGTCTATTTGATTATATATACTGCCTTCAACAAATCGAAAGGTTTACACACAAACAGACTGTTAATAATATTTATGCCTATTTTAAGATATTTTCCCCCGCTCCACAATAGCATGATCATAGTTCCAAATTGACTTTGTAGCGTATCTCCCAAAATGGTATAACACAATAGCACGTTGTTAGCCACAAGACTGATGCCAATTCAATGCTTTATTGAGCAATTTCACTTGGGCAATGCATGTGTTTCATGCGTTTACATTGTAGCGTTCAGTGCAAGCGAACCTAAAACACATTATTGAATATTGGCTGTACTGTGTGATATTCTTAAACACCAAGAATTTAAACTGTCCAAAATTTTCACATAAACAAAATTCAACAGCAGGTAAAATTACGTTAACGGCAGTTACTGCGTGGAATCTTGGGTGCTTAGTGATTAGATAACAAAATAATTCGCACGGTTAATTGTCTATGATTCAAATACTTATTAAAATACAAAATGTTTCATATAAATAAACTGCAATGGCACTTACCTCACAGAAGAATTCATTGCCGCGTAAACCACAGAACCAGGTGACCCAGGAGACTTCCTCGGAGCTGCTCATCTTTCTGCAGAAAAATGTGAAGAAAAACCCACAAATGGTATTAAAAAAGCACGAAAATTTCACTCCCGTTTACTCTAAATATCGAAAATCGGTCGAAACTCACATTAATGGAAATATTTTTGCAAATTAACTAAAGGAACAACAACAAAAAAAATAATTCGCACGTTTTTTCACAATTTTGCGCTGTTTTATTATAATTTTGTTGGGACGAAAGCAAATTTGTCGTTTCATTCACTTCCCGACATTTTTGTAAAAAAAAATTAATTTTTTTTTTTGGACATTTCTTCATTTTATCATGCTCTTTTGCCACTAGCTTTACGTATTAGCATAGTAACTACTTGTCCCTATCTGACACATAAAAACTATCGGCATCTGCTCTAAGTGCAAAAAGTACAACAGCAATTCACAGAAAAAACACAAGATGTACGATTTTTTATGCTCTTTCTATTCGCCGCACGTATAACTTAATATTGAAAAATTACGCTTTGTTGATTATACTATATTTACTTAACACTTCTTCTTATCTTTGAGTTGATTTTGAGCAGTTTTGCTTTCGCCTTCTTGAACACATATTTTATTGTAGCTCTTTTCAGTTAATTTACACAAATTGTGCTTAAACCTTTTACTTACCTCCTCAAAATGCGTACGTGAAGAAAAGAAATAAAAGTTCACACAAATGTAAACGAAGGAGAGTTGCCGAACCGCCTTTTGCCAGGGTTGCAAATTAATGTATATAAATGGTATATGAATGCGTTCGCAGAATTATCAACTCTATAAGATCAGCTGTTTTATAAACAACGTGTGAGCACATTTTGTTGTCGGCTTGAAAATTATTAGATTTATTATTATTAAAAGATTTATGAAATACTAAAATGTCAGAAAAAACAGAAGAAAAATTCGATAGAACTTTCACCAAGAAAAAGAAAACGGCACCATCACGTTATTTTGATAATCCAGTGGAGGAGGATGAAGTGAGAAAAATCAAACTGAAGAGCGAAGGAAAACAAAATTTTGATGGAGAAATTATAAAAGTAGATCAGTCTCGACAGAAACCACTCAAATACAGTATAAAATACAAGAAACTCCCAGGGATTAAACGTGATAAGAAACCCAAGATTCCCACTGAATTGTTGGAGAAGCATACGCGTGGAGAAAAAGTGGAAGGTGAAGGTGTGAAAACCAAGTTCTTTAAAGCAAAACATAAGAGGAAGGAGGTGTATTTGGAGTATGCAACCGAGCAGGCCGCTCGTACAGAACTACTGCATCAGGCAGATCAGGGTTTCATTCAGCCAGGCGAGGATGAAATTACCGCGGACTACAGACAACATGAAATTGCTAACAGCGTATGCTAAGAGTTCAAATGTCCAAACCTTTTGGTTAAAATGTTTTTATATAGTAATCTTTTATTTCACAGGTTGATATACAATCTGCCGCCAAACATTTCAACCTGAAACTTGACTTTGGACCATACAGAATGCGATACACAAAGAACGGTCGGCACCTGTTGCTGGGTAGTGAGCGTGGTCACATCAGCTCCTTCGACTGGGTGACCAAAAAACTACACTGTGAGTTCAACGCCATGGAAGAGGTGGCAGATGTGTCCTGGTTACATGTGCCCACAATGTTCGCCTGCGCTCAAAAGAATTGGGTATACATATACGATAATCAAGGCACAGAGCTGCATTGCATCAAACGAATGTATCGTGTGAATCGTATGGAATTTCTACCGTATCACTTTCTGCTCGCTACTGCCAATAGTACCGGTTACGCCACATGGTTGGATGTTTCAGTAGGCGAGCTTGTTGGCAATATCAGCACACGTCTTGGAGATATACGACTCATGCGCAATAATCCTGGCAATGGTGTGCTTTGCATAGGCGGTGGAAGAGGTGTGGTGTCAATGTGGTCGCCGAAAGTGCGCGAACCGCTTGCCAAAATGTTGTGTCACTCAAATGTGATGACAGCCTTAACTGTCGACCCGAAGGGAATTCATATGGTGACGGCAGGCATTGATCGTAAAGTGAAAGTGTGGGATGTACGCAAACTTAGTGGCCCTTTGAAGGAATATCATTTTCGTCTACCAGTGAATCAGGTGGAGGTGTCACAACGAGGTGCATTGGCTATTTCACAGGTGAATTTCAACAGCTAACTACAAAGGATGTCTAAATATATAAAGAATAAGGAGTGTAGGATAAATTGTAAATATCTATTTTCTATTTGCAGGGAAATTTATGCCAGATCTTCTCCAATTTGAGCATGAGTCAACGTAACGCTCGACCGTATTTGCAACATAATTGCGATGGATTGATTAGCTGCATGCGTTTTTGTCCATACGAAGATATTCTCGGCGTTGCTACTAGCGCAGGTTTTCAATCTTTGCTGGTGCCTGGCGCCGGTGAACCCAACTTCGATGCTCTCGAAGATAATCCATTTCAAACAGGAGCACAGCGTCGTGAGCATGAAGTGCACTCGCTGCTGGAGAAAGTCCCTCCTGAGCTCATTACATTGGATCCTAATGAGATCATTGGAGTTGATGTACCCACACTACAAGAGAAGATTGACGCTAAGCGCGAAATATTCTTTGTGAAGCCACCGCAAATCGAAATGAAGAGCAGACGTAAAATGAAGGGTCGTGGCGGTAGCGTGAAAACAGCGCGAAATAAACAAATTGTTAAAGATCTTAAGCGTAAAGTAAGTACAAATTGTTGTGCATCTTTTTGGACAAAGACCAATTTAAATATGTACGTTTTTCTTTTAGGATTTCATTGCAGACGTACGCAAAGCAAAACAAGAAGTTATAAATGATCATAAAGTAGATACCAACGATTTCATACCTCTTGCGCCTTCCGATGGTCCTTCCACAGCGTTGGACCGGTTCAAGCCGAAAAAAAGGAAAGCGTAGTTTCTGAGGATCAATTTTTTTATGTGCTTCAAATATTTTGTTAAATTTATTCACTAAAAAAGGCTTTGAAAATTTTATAAAGAACATTTTCAGAAACATGTTTTTCAATACCTATTTACAATATTTCTTTTGTGTCTTAATAACTACACATAAAATGTAAGTAAACAGAGCTCTGCTTTCCTTTTAAAGTCTACGTGCAAGCCAATACAAATTTGAAGTAGCCCACGATGCGTTTGTCTGTAATATTTTCCACAATTTTCTTTACTAAAGCCTCTTTTTGCTCTGGACTGTAATCCTTTTCGATCCAATAAAACAAATTCATAATGTGCTTCTTGCCTTCGAAGGCATTGTGTGCGCCTGTAACCTGAATCTTTACAATATTTTCTATAACTAGAACAGTTCTTTCTTGAAGAGCGTGCAAAAATTTAGCATTCCTTTGTTTACCCAAACTGGACATTGACAGCAGCGCCGCCTCCGTTATCGAAGGCTTCAGCAATAATTGGGGCAAGTACGCCAACAGG
Source organism: Clusia tigrina (assembly GCA_920105625.2). NCBI lineage: Eukaryota > Metazoa > Arthropoda > Insecta > Diptera > Clusiidae > Clusia > Clusia tigrina. The sequence goes on from OV050033.1 coordinate 131,007,569, forward strand.
TCACCGAATTCTGCGCCACCATAAGCATTGAACAAATCTTGCTTTTGCACTATGTCGCACAGTAACACGAGCACTCTGGCAGAAACTCCGTCTCTAGAGGAAAATTTGATATTTAGGAAAGCATCTATAGTTGATCGCAAAAGCAGGCGTGCCTCAGTAGCATGATGTGTCAAGAACTCAATACCATTCTGGAGAAGGTGGATGCGTAAAGACGGTTCTAACTGTTGGGAATATTCAGTTGAACAAGTCTGTAAATTGCTCACAATTGTGTTGAGGTATTTCAACAGTGCAGAGAATATTTTGGACTGTTCTTTGATGCGCTGCGAATAAAAATTACACATGAGGTGGGTTAGGTTGATGTTTTGAGCCACACAAAATTGTCCCCCGGCTGCAGATGTCGTTTTCTTTGCTCTCTTGGGAGCTTTTTCATCACTTGCTGTAAACAGTTCAAATGAAAACAAATTCATAAAAAAACAATTTCATTTAAAAACTCCCTGGGAATATATAAAGAAAATTTTTCATGTCGCATTACCAATAAATTCGCTCTAAATTTTTCAGGATACACTAATCATGAAGCAATCTATAGAAAAATGTCTATAAGTCTTCACCATCAATGAGAGAAATCTCTGATCTAAACTACGAGTAAACCAGAGAGCTGTTTCCTTCTTAGTGCACCTTGAATTTAACTAAACTTTGTAACCGATTAAGTATGAAAAGCGCTCCTTAAGTCCTCGGGAGTTTTTATTCAGTTTATGGCTTGGACTAACCTGCTGTCTCTGTTTGTTGGTAAGGAAATGTTTGCTGTAAAAAGCCATTGACAAACGCTTCGCCATATTCCTGCTGAAACCATTCGCTTAGATCATTGTTCCGCACTTTTGATTCGTGGATTTCAACTAACGACCACAGATTTTCCATAATTTCCAAAATAACTTTAAGAGATAGTGCCGCGTCATGCGAAAGTATAACTTGAGCCCCTCCTGCAGCTTCCTGTGGTCGAACTTCCAGCCAGGCCTCTAACAGCAAGGGCATTAAATGTTCCACATAACCACGTACAATCAGCGTCTCATCTGCCGTAGTATTGCTACCAGGGGTGGAGTTCAAAGTGTTCTCATTACCCACGGTACGACAGAATATTTCCGATATATCGCATTGCGCTGCAAATGTGCGCTTCAACGAGTAGTACTGCGGCTCTTTGGCGTTAAATGTATGCAACTGGTGGCTTCTTTTGCTACCACCGGTGGCAGCCGCCGCATTATCACTATTCACACGATTGTAATCGACTAATGTTTGTAACATCTGTTGCAGCCGCTCCAGTACTTTGAAACGCCACTTGACGGTGGTTTGCTTGTTGCCCATTTGTACAGTGAGCGTACGACTGGCACGATCGCCGTCGGCTCGTACACGTGATATCATTTCGAGGAAATTTTGAAAAATTCGATCACTGTGTGTGGCCACTAAGTGGGGTACGTGCTGCAACAGCACATCCAGCATGAGTAGTGCATCTTCCTGAACTGACGGCTGTATATGGGTCATGGCACATCGCAAATACGAGGAGATTATATGAAAGAAGGGCGCCGTTGCCTCTCCTGTTAACGCAGCCAAGAGCGTACTTAATACCTTGAAAGATTCCCTTCGCGTGTGCCTATCCAGATCAAGGGATATTGCTGCTACACCTTGTATCACATTGCTCAATTGGCCCGATATCGCCGAGTGTCCGGCCAATATTGCCTCTCGTAAATTTCGTAGCGCATCTAGCCGAAAATTGGAGCTGTGGTGCTTGAGGCGTGTCAGTATTTCTTTGAGGTTCACTTGGCGCTGTCCCTCCAAGTACTGTGACTCCTTGAGTTGTTCACGTATGGCAATTTTGCGCACTTTAAAATCAGTTTTGGTCACATTCAATCCTTTTGGCAACTTTATACCTTTCAGTTTTACTTTGGCTTTTTCCGCCCGTAATGTTTTCTTATAAGTCCCACCCATTTTATTGCTTAATTATATTAATTTTTATATTAAATACAATCAAAACACAAACTATAGAAGCACGTTCTGAACATAAATTTTTTATAAGCATGGTGATATTAATCAGGTAAGAGCATACTAAGATGGAAAGATGCACGATAATAATCAGCTGTTTAAATTGTGCTACATTCCAATATTGTATAGAAAAAAACGGTGTTGATGCAACCAGTTTTTCTTATTCAATACACACGGGGCAACCGTTGCAGCAACTTCATTACTGTGAGTAAGAAAAGAAGAATGTAGTCAAAAATTTGGCTTTCAAAGAAAGAAGAATCTTGAAATTAGATATTGTTGAAGGAATTAAAAGAAAATGACCCAAAAGACTAATGAAATGATATGACGACGGACGAAGAAACATTCGAAAAATAGTAGGGCATGATGAAATTTAACCAATTTTGATTGTTTTCAGTTGCCATTTTTGTTTGCTTCACAATTCACTGTTTTCACTCCGCGAAAAGCAAAAACAACTTCTCAGCACGCTGGTTTTCAACGAACTAAGCTAGTAAAAGTGGTACACGGTTGCCTCGTGTGTACCCAGGATTACGATTCTGGACATCATGCAGTAACGTGTCGGGGCCGTTTAACAGTTTTTGAAATTAATTAACTGTTAATAGGCCTGGCAGATGGTGCTTTTGTTCAGTTATTATTTTCATTATATTATTAGTAAATTTATTATATCACACATTATTATTTCCATTTTGAATTCAATTTTTTAAAGAAACAAAAATCAGCTGATGTACATAAGTCCGACTCGCAAAGAGTAATTTATGTATGACTTCGATTGCAAGTGGGATATACACATATACATATTTAAGATCCTGTTCAAAATATTTTATCACACAATTAGTCCCCAGAAAGAGACGAACGATTTTTATTTATTTTTTACATTCATTTATTTTATTATTTTTATTTATTCTTCTTTGAAATGCAGGGAACTGAAAATATTTATATTTAATTAGTACTATTGAATATTTTGCTAGAAGATTACATTGGATGGTGTAAATATTTATCTTGCTTTAACCTATAGTGCATTAATTTTATAAAAAAAAGTTCAATAGTAGTCCTTATTTTAGAGGTAAATGTATTAAAATGTTTTTATTTCAATCCGCTTTTTAACTGTTATTATCTAAAAGTTTAATTTTTTTGGACCACTGCTTCATAGTGGAACATGATCGAAGTAAACTGTATTGACCTTGGTAATGGAAACCATTTTGTTGATATATTGAGTTAAATGATTGACTCAATTGAAATGAATTCACACAATATTATAAAAACATCATTAGAAAAATCGTTGGTCCCTAATTGTTTAATACAAAACAATTTGCATAGTGTAATTAAAAAGTAATTCTACTATTGGACCGCTCTCCAAACAGTCATAATAAGTGTCAAAATGAATAAACTGTGTTGGGCTTTGCACTTTTTTTCGTAATAAGTAAAAACTCAAGTGCCCTTTTTTTGGTTTTTTCATTTATTATTATTTACAAACAAAATTATAGATACAACAACTAATACAACTCAAAATTATATTTTTAATAATTTATTACTGCCCATATTCTCTGTTTTTTTTAGTTGTTAATCGTCTATATAAATCATTAATTCGAAAATACATTCGACATTTAAAAAAATATCTTTTTACCGCATTTGGTAAATTAACTGCAGTGCTTAATTCCATTCACTTATCACGGAAACTATTGCAATCCACAATTTTATTTCCATTGAACTCAATAAAAATGACCGGTTGAGTGCAGCATCGGTGATCGGTTTCAGTGCAGCAATCTACATTAATAAGTGTATTACACTGTTCCTGAGTATTATTTAAAACTGACGGAACTGCACACTCAATATTGCATACATTTTCCAATGAAGAAAGCGGCTGCAAACGGTTTTCCAATGTACCCAGAAAAAACTAATGGCACTGAATTTGGAAAGAGTAGCATATTTTTAGTTGTGGCGACTTCCGGATTATTTATAAAATTACTATTTACAAAAATCTATGGAGCCATGGCCAGCAAGGTATTAAGAGCACTCCGCGCTCTCTTCAAAATGCTCTCTTAGAGCAAACCAACAACAAAAACCATGCTTAAAATGCTAAAATTAGAACCCAACTTTCACATCAAATAAAAAAATCAAATATTTTCAAAAAAGAAAACAATTGGCAAAAACAAAAGCAAAATTCCTTTCATTTGGTTTTTTTTTCATTAAATTTGATCCAGTGGTTCTTTCTAAAAAGGTACAGATGGTCTCTGGTGTCGGGGCCGCTTAAAACCGATGCTCGCGCATGATGATGATTTCTAAGGCAACAACCCGCATTTATTAGTGAGATTGTGCCCCGTATATACTTGTATGCCATATAAGTTCGCACGATTGTTAGTATGATTTTGTTATGGTATTTAATCATGAAGCAAGAAATACAGATGACGCAGACGATTGTACAAAATTGAAATCTACTGCGCATGTACGTCACAAGTGCCCAGTGCGTGTGTGTGTACTATAGCAATAGTATGAGATTCCTTGTAGAAAATGGGAAAGTTGTAAATATAATGAAAGTATAACAATATAATGAAGCGAAAATGCTTTTATTTTATAGAAATGGACTGACTTCATAAATAAACACTCTTTCCCACCATATTTTTTGTTACCTAAGGAGAAAAACCAATAAATAAAACCAATAGTAATTCAATTTATAATTTTTTGTATTTTTCTAGTAAGAACTTCATTTTCTTCATCCTGTACTGCTGATTCAGTTGTGTTTTCTAAAACCAATAAGTATGTTCAACTATTATAATTAAAATGTATTAAATTATATACCTGTTAGCAATGCCGATCCTGCGTCGTATTCTTCAATAAGCTTCTGCACAATTTTTTTGTTTTCACGTTTTTCAATTCTTTCTGCACGCTCCTTGTGCAACTCGTCATTGGCAGATTTGCGAACCGTAGGCACCGCACCACGCTTCAATAATAGTTTTTTTGTAAAGCCTTCGTAAAAATTTGAATAATTAACAAATTGTATTAGGTCCATAAGTAGCTGCTTACTTACCCATTTCAAATTCCAACTTATTATCAAAATCTTCCGGCCTAAAATGTTCCATGCAGATACGTGAGTTTTTCACATTAATTATTTTACCTCGGCAACAAAAACTTATCCATTGCTTACGATCACAATCATTTAATGGAAAACAATAAAAATGTAGCTGTTTAGAATTATTTGAATTGCTACCCTTGCAATCTTTCACTGCACACTTCATTTTATTTAATAATTTTATTGTCTTCAAATTAAATATTCCTGCTTCACTTGTAAACACATAAAACAAACTGTAACAGCCAACAAATATTCTTGATTAATGGGCACTTGTGACGGCGCACACAACAGCTGATCACAAAAAGCAAATACAACAATCATAACGGACCTGCGCAATGCGTAATCTGTTTTTATTCATTCATGGTATTTAATCGTAGTAACATATTCATTGTGGAAAAAAATATAGTTTAGAGTAAGCAATATAAAGCGAAGATTAGATGGTGGTAGTAAATGTTTAGCGCCATCTAGCTTAGATTTGCTAACCTTCCTACAAAATTTTATTATTCTCTGTCTACTGTTCACTAGTTTATGGAATCAAAGCTAAAAGAAAGAAAAGCCATCTGTTTACTGTTTGCTAAGTTAACTTAGCTAACTTGTATAGTAAGCGTGGTTATTTCTCGCATAACAGCTGTTTGGGATCCACGTCAAAGAGCCACCTACCGTTCTTGTTTTACAACACTTAAGACATGTGTGTATGCATTTAGTTTCATTTAATTTGTTTATTTGGTGTGGCAAGAAAGATTAGTTTCATATACTCTTTAATTCTTTAATAAGTTGCTGACATTCTGTAATTCAAAATTGCGTGTAATAAAAACCAGAATGCCGCGGGCCTGTTCCGTCAAGTATTGAGTCTCGACGTGATAAGGGACTAAGTTTCTTTGGAATACCTAAGGTAGGCTAACACGGAAATTACATTTAAACAAATACTGATTAATTGTGGTGCTAATGGAAATCATTTAATGACTTGCTTTTTATTCGTATAGAATACTTTGGGAAGCAAGTGCATGGATGCATTGCAGGGGCATTTAAAAAACAATAGTATATGCAACAGAAATAATTTAATAATTTGTGAATTACATTTCGACCCAAGCGAAATCGAGCGGGACTACGAGTTGCCCATGGAAGGCTTTTTTAATATAATGGCTCGTAAAGTTCCTAAAGTGAGTGCGGGGGCAGTACCAAGCATTTTTTATGAACCAGGAGCCCACTCACCTGATGTTCACAACCCGTTGAAGGTAATAATATGTTTGCATGCATATGTGAGGCAGCAGGCCCAGCTAAATACTGGGACTGCCAACAATAATAATTGAAATGTGTACTGTTATTGCTATGCCTAGTGGCATACAGAATTCTTAGATGCATTTATTTTAGAGAAGTGTGCATCACCATACTTTAATTGTTATTCTAATTGAGTTATGTATATTTATTTTGAACAACTGCTTGTTTATTTGCATTTCTTTGTTCTAATAATTCACACGGGACAAATTAAATAATGTATATTCGTACACAAAGGCATCACAATAGATCTTTTAGGTCGCAATGTGCAATGGTATGACACCCTTTATATAATCTAAACTAAATGTGTACCCTCTATAAATATACCATAGTGTAACTACAAAGTGTCATCAGAAAATTTTTAGCGGGTAAATTGTAAACAACAGAAGGACAGGGAATGTCAGTTCAATCGGGATAAGGGTTAACAATGTTTAGTTGATTTCCTTATATATATATATATATATATATATATATATATATATATATATATATATATATATATATATATATATATATATATATATATATATATATATATATATATATATATGTATATATATATATATATATATATATATATATATATATATATATATATATATATATATACAAGATAGAGGCGACTGTCAAACGCGCATTCTAATACTCTTCATTTTTACTAAATAAATATATTTTTATTATACACTCTTGTTAAAAATCTGTAATAGAAATACTGGAAACATTTGCATTGATTTTATAAAACTCTTTTACCATATATTTAATTTACTAAAATGTAACGTTATAGCAAAACAACTGTAAACATGTAAAAACTGTGAAGGCTAATGTAAAAAAATTTGTCAGACCGATTTGAATTTATAGATTAAATGTTGAACAATATAAATTTGTTTGAATTAAATTCCCTGGTGAACTGTCAAAATGAAAAATCATTTAATTATGCTTACGGTTGCCTGGAAGATTGTGGCGTTCCCATCAGAGAAACATCTCATTAAAAAACAATAGCAGACAAAGTATAACAAAAATAAATATATAGATTACGCATCCAAGTTTCAATACATGGATTGGCTCTTATTGCTTTTTCTATTCCCCTTAATTTCAACTGCCATATTGCAATTTCCTTATAGTTTACAATTCACAAGGGAAGCATTCACTTTGCATCCATCCTTAAAATGAATTCATCTTCCATCCACCCTAAAGTAGAAGTCGTTTTGCATCCACCATTGAAATTAATTCACCTTGCATCCATCATTAAGACGAATTCACCTTGGACTGTCTTGAGTTCAATCACTCTCCTACTTCACATTCATAAATATATATACATACATATGAATGATAAAATACAATACTTTATTCTATCATTCTTGTCAATTACCTTAGGTTTACTGTGCATCAAGGTAAATTTACTTTCTTTACTGTAAGTAAATTCACCTTGCTGTACATGCATTTTTGTGTGTCATGAAAGAGACAAATATATTATACTAATGAAGCTTAGTAAATTGCATTGTAGATGGCGCTTTGAGACGGTTTCCAATACAATTCCTTACATGTCATAAATGAGAGACGATTAAACATATGTATCCATTGCTTTCAATGCCTTGGGTGTTATCATTGTGAAAAGTGTGTGCAATACATAAATTCTGAAAGTTCTGAAATACCATCGGCTATTATGCCACGGGTATGTTGTATAAAATACTGTAAGATGAGACAATGCGAAAAGGGAAATAGTTTTTTTAGAATACCTAAGGTAACTTCTATTCTATTGAGTTGAAATGGCAGGCACAGTCTTGTTTCGTGTTAACTGTGCTCATGTTGCTGTAAAAGCATTGTTTAACAAATATCTTTGTCATTCGTATAGCATAAACGAGGCAATGAATGGATGGAAGCATTGCAAGGGCATTTTAAAAACAATATATGCAAGAGAGACAATTTAAGAATTTGTGAATTACATTTCAAACCAAGCGAAATCGAGAGACATTACGAGTTGCCTATGGAAGGTTTTACTAAAATGCCTCGCAAATTTCCAAAAATCCGTGTAGATGCAATTCCAACAATTTTTCATAAACCCGGAACTGGGCCAACTGCTGTTAACAGAACAATGAAGGTAATATATGTACGTATGCATGTGTAAAGTTCCGATGCGCTAACAAACATATTGCTGCTACCAACAACAATAACAATTTGTGTTTGGGTGTGTTGTGGAATGCGTGGCTGTTCTAAGTTGTATTATCGCAAGAAACAATAATTTCCTTCGTAGAATAAAACCAATTTAATATATAACACGCTTACTATAGTCGAAGAATTAAGTTTCCTAATAGAACAAAGCATTGTTTTACAAATATTTTTATCATTTTGTTTTTTTATTCGTATAGAAAGCTAATGGGGTGGGATGCATTGCAGGAGGGCCGCCAATAGTACAATTACTTGGTGGCGTTAATCATTTCAGTCAAAGGGAATAGACAAATGGACTGTCAATGTGAAAACCAGAACTTACGAATTGCAAAGCAAATTAGTTTTTCGAATGCTCGGATTTACAGAGAAAACAATATACGGGACTGAACATACATGAGGTTCGGTTTTATGCGACTAACCCCTTTTTATATGCGCTATTTGTTGCCAGGTTTTGGGTGTTTGCCTTTACTGGAACGTAATGTGGATGTAAGGTGAATTTTTTTCTTTGGAAATTATAAAAATAATGAAAATAAACGAAATTCAGGGGAATGCAGAAATTGATAAACTGGAATTAAAGTAGTGAACAATTTATACAAGATTACATATGTATGAGTGCGACACTTTGTCTGCTACTGTTTTATACTGATATGGCAAAAATAATAGAGATAAAGATTGCGCAAAGCGATGCACAAACATTTTTCGTTCTGCGCATCTACGTCATAATAGCATGGTTGCAAAGAGAAATGTCAAACTAGCGTATATTTTGTAAACAAAAAAGTAAACATTGCTGTGTAATATTAAAAATAGGAACATTTATTTTTTTACATGAAACATATTCCTGCGATGCTTATTTTGTGCCTCTCGCAGATGCCAGTTCTCCTCCTTTAGAATTTTGCTGTATGAGTAGTGTAAAATATACATATTACACATTTCTCTATCATTCTTGGCGGCGAACTATGTTGTCTTTGGCAGAGAACACAGAGAAAATAAACTTAAACGGCAAAGCAGCGAACTAAAGCAGACGGACATTGTAAACGAATCCACTCAAAATCGTGGTGAATCCAAACATTTTACAGTCTAATAATAATGTCCGAAAAGTGACAATGTATATACTTCTTATCGACTTGCAATTCGTGACAATAATACCTTTAGTCTTCATCATAGTTCTCAAAAAGTATTTTTACAATTGAATTGAAGGTTCATGATTGCAATATCGTTGTAGCAACAAGTTAGTTAGCTCTTTATTCCGATTTGTACAATAATTTAACCGATTTTCTATATGAAAGACGAAATGATGATAATAATCATGTTAGAATAGGATATCAAGTAGTTATGCCTTCACCAAGAAATATGCATCAAAATAACTTGGATGCAATGTCAATTGTGTGAAAATATGGCAAACAATCAATATTTATCATTGTGTGTCATGCAATCCACACTGGCAAGAAATAAAAAATATTACCTCCAAATCCACAGTGGCAAGAAATAAAAAATGTTACCTCCAATTTATTTATAAAGAGAATACATTTTTAAATAGATTTTAACAGAAAAGTTGGCTCCATTGTTAAACAGTGGACGACCCTAATTATGAATAAATGAGTAATTGGATTGAAAAGTGGAAAATATTTTTTTACTTTCAAGAGCGGTAAACGAGCCATAAAATTAGATTATTATTCTTTAACTATGAAAATTAAATTTAATTTTTTTAAATTCAAAAACTGAATATTTTATATAAAATTAAATTTAGGATTATGGGAAAAAAAGATAAACGTTGGAAATATTTGTTACCTTTCAAATGAGGAATGTGCTAAATTTTAAATAACAGTTCTAAATTTCAAAACAGAACTCAGCTGCACTAGAACAATTTCAATGCAGGTAGTTCATGAACTGAAAGTGAAGTAAATGTCGTGCTAACAGAAAATGGCAAATAAAATTTTTTTTTTTATTGTTTTTATTGATACAAAAAGTTTTCTGATAAAATAAACTTAAAAATTTCTTTAAGTAAGATATGTTTTAAGATATTTAATATTTAAGACATGTTAAAAAATTATTTGTGTTTATTCAATTAACTTGGTCATATTTTGTGCTTTTAGGATTCGAATGTGGGAATGGACTCATTGACAAGTGATGTGGGAATCAAAAAAGAGAATGACGCCGCAGATTTCTGCTCCCCGGTAATTTTGGCTGCGAAAATTTATCGTATAACACCACAGCTGGATGGAGATATTGATAATGTATTCACGTGCGTACCAAAGGAGGAGATTCGCGATGAAAGCGACATTGACTATATTTTACCAGATTACGAAACTGATGCTACAATATCTGGTGACACCTTACTTGAAGTCAAAGAGGAAGTTCGGGTGGTAAATGATAATGATATAAGTGAACTGGAGTATGGAGAGAAAACAGACTATTGTAAATCCTTGGATATAAAGGAGGAAGGCTTTGAGGAATCAAGAAACAATGAGAGTGAGAATACAGACTTTTATAAACCCTTTGATATAACAGAGGGTAATGCTGAGGAAATAACCAAAGAAGAGGCTGAGTTGATTGGTATGCAATTTGTCGAGAATAGTACATCAGTCAGTCAAGACTCTGTTTCTATAAATACACCGCTATTACCACAAAAAAAAGTTGTTCCGATTAAAATTTCTTCTGCGAGTTTATATACTCTGCTGTTATGTCCATTTTGTGGACTACAATATGCCAATTTTATAGCATGGCGAAATCATGTCAACCAGCAACACGAGTTTAATAAGTTGGAAAGATTGGACATGGAGCCTCTCAAGGGTAGCATGGCGAAATGTCTGCGGTGTTGTACTGAAGTTAGCTCAAAAACCTTGTGGCTATTACAGCAGCACAAAATACAGCATCTGCCGTACAATCTGTATGTGAAATGTACATTATGTGATATTCCGTTTGCCAGTGTTGCAATCCACAAGCGGCATTTGGAAATTGTTCACAACTTTATTGTTCCAAAGGAAACCACCATTTCCCAAACGATAAACCCATCTCTACTCAATTCAATTAAAGCCACCGATTTTCCAGTTCTACGAGCCCAACTCAATACTACGCCCGCATCTAAATGTGGACAGAATGAGACATCTACACAAATGGTACAATCTTCGTGTAATCTGACCTATAAATGCGAAAAATGTCTAAAATATTTTTATGATGCGACGTCCTACAAAGAACATACAAAAAAACATGAGAAAAAAATTGACGTTCCGGAACCTAAAACTTTTTTTGTCCTGTTATGTCCCTTTTGTGCCAAAGAATATTCAAATACCCATAGTTGGCGAAACCATCTTAAATTAAGACACCAATTTCATAAACACGAAAATCTTAACATGGAATATATTAGTCCCAGTAAGGCCAAATGCTTGGAGTGCCATTGTATAGTGAGCTCAAAGCTAACTTGGTCCTTGCAGCAGCACAAAATAATCCATTTACCACACAAAAGGTACGTCAAATGCGAATTGTGTGGGAAACTTTTTTCGGGTGCTACAAACCATAAGCGGCATATGAAACAGTTCCATTAATTTCTTGAAACACTGCTGCAACCATAAGGTTTGGTCACGACGCAAGAACTCGTGCAGCCCAAGTTCATTTTCAGTTTACTTGGTACAGTTTCAGTTCAGCTTTGTGACGTTTTCATCGCTAACAGGAGAGTGCAGTGAGAGTTCATAATTTCAAGGTTTGTCTACAATTAACAGCTGAATAGTTTAAGTGAAATCGAAAATTTTGTATTGTAATTAATAAAATTGAGGAAAATGAGAAAATTTCTACATTATTAAGTAGTTCTGTGTAAGAAATTCATTTCTAAAATCATATACAATTAAATTTAGAATAATGGAAAAAAAACAAAAATTGGAAAATGTTCGTTAATTTTCAAAACAGAAATGTGTAAATAACAGTTATAATGGCAAAACAGAATATCGATGGCTTAATGTAGAAAGGGCGTAACTCGATTTTTCGTAATTTTACAGGAGAAGAAAAAAACTTAATAAAATCTTGAAAAAATTTAATATAAAAAACTGGTTAATGTCATTTTTAATAAAAACGACCCACAAATTCAGTTCTAAAAAGGATTTTTTTTTTTACTTTTAATGAAGTTATCTAAGATAGACCCTTTTGTATGTGATATTTTTGAAAAAAAGACTTAGGGCTTTCTAAAACTAATTTGAAAATAAGATAAAGTAATATAATAATTCATGTTTTAAGTAATAAAAAGATCATTTCAAACAAAAATAGAGAGTTTAGATATGAAGTTTAGATTGTATAAGGTAAGCTGTCATAAAAATGATGACAATCGGCGGGCAGGAACTTTTTTAAGTCCTGTAAGTGATCCCATCTCTTTTTCGAGAGTGGTATTTTCTCTTTATAAAGAGAATCAGGGTGAATGTTTTGAATAGAAGAGTTCAATCTCTGTGGGAGTAACTGATATTCGTCCATTATATCTGTTTTGAAATAAATTACTCCTGACGAATCATATGACTTCTACCTTAAATTTGAGATAAAGGTTTGGATATATAAATAAATATATAGAATATCTTTAGTAGGCAATATTTTTACCTGGACGAATCGAAGAGTATTGCTTAGTAATATTTTCGAAATTTAAAAAATAGTCATTACAAATTATGAGCTGTTAGGGGTACTGGAACATATTATGTACCATAGACAACAGAGAAGCGACACTAAACATCAAATTTTCTGACGTTTAAAAAAAATGCTTTGTGTATCATTAGTTGGCAATCTGTATAGGTTTGTGTATCATTGGTTTTGCAGAAAATCAGCCACACTACTATAATTCGGCGCATGGGTAAGTGTGCATAAAACGAGAGACATTTCTCTGATATGAACTGAGCCGCACTATGTTGCGGCCGTCTGTCTGTGTTTAGTATTTGTTTTGTCTAGTAGTGCTCTTGTCTTCCTTATTTTGTGCTAATCTGTCAGCGGTGTCTCCTTTGTGCACCTATCCAGAGCTCTGGTCGAAAGATTGACCACCAGTGGAATGAGAGACAGTTTGTGCCGATATCATAGCCGATACATAAGCCGGGGCTTTCGGTAAAGAACTGTCGATTGAAGGTTGAATCATGATGATTGTGTGAGTCCATGAGTAAAAGGGTGATGCGATTAGATAATGAATGTGGGAATGGGGGACCATGGCGGACAGCAGTAAGGTGTTTGACCTACTGAGTACAGCTGTTGCTATGGCTGCTGATGAGCGGGTCAAACTAAGAGAGAAGATCCAAGGCTGGATAGGTGGTAAGAGTAAAGGGAGTCTGAGGGAGATACCTGGAGATAGTGTAGCGGGAAGTCGAAGAAGCTTAGAAAGAATTTATAAGGCACAAATAGAGGAAAAACGAGGCAGTATTTGAGAAAAATTTGTGGAGCGTTCAGTTAGTTTTGTTGAAAAGATCGTCGTGTGTTGATATCTGCTGATATCGTTTGAGTGGAGACGAATACGAGGCACAAAAGCCTGCGATTTCTAAGTTATTCTAAATAAAAATAATATATGGTGAAATAAATATAAATATAATAAAAATGTGCATTGAAGATGGATGCTCTTAATAGACACACAAACCTAACAAAGGCAAATCGCAAAAGGAGAAGACGGAAAGTGTTCGCGTGCTCAACTTGTGAGGATAGAAAAAGAAAATCAGAGAGGGACGTCCGCCCCATCCAAGAGGAGTATTTTATATCGTATTTAGGTTTATTATATTTTTTCATTTTGTTCGCATCGCATGAACTCATGCAGTTCGAGTTCACTTTCAGTTCAGTAATTTGTAGTTTGCGACTCGAATATCAAGTTTTGTTTACAATTAAATGTTGAAAAGTTTAAGTGATTTCGATAATTGTACTTTATAATTAATAAAATGCAAGAAAATAATAAATAACTGATATATAATGAGTAATTGATACCAGAGACCATAGAGACGAGATACTTAAACGTCAAATTTTCTGACGTTTAAAAAAAAAACTCTTTGTTTATCATTAATTGCCTATATGGATAGATTTGTTTATCATTGGTTTACCAGATTTCTGAAGAAAATCAGCCACACTATTACAGTTTTGCACAAGGGTTAGTGTGTGCAAAAGAAGATTCATTTCTCTGTATTCTCTGATTGATACTTTATTAAGTGGTCCTGTCGAGGAACAAGAAGAAGAATTATGTTTTTATAATGGAAATTAAAATTATTAATTATTTAAATTCAGAAAGTGCCTATTTTATATATAATTGAATTTAGAATTATAGGAGTAAAGGTAACAAATTCAAAAATTATCGTTAATTTTCAAAACAACATAAACTGAGTTGCATTAGAAAATTTCAGTGCGGCCAGTTCATGAACTGAAAGTGGACTTTCTGCGACGTGAACAGGAAAGTGCAAAAGAACTCGAGACGCGAACACAGTTCAGGGTAGATAGTGCAGCTAGTTCATGCGAGGCGAACAGACCTTAGTAATTAGAGAGTGATGCAGAGTTGATTTTTGAAACTACCCGTGTAAAATAGAAAAAGCAAAACTGTTAAGAATGAAAAGCAACCGAATTTAATATGGAAGTTCCTCAATGTTGTTTGTTTGTAAATTATATGTATTTAAGCCAAACTAATAAATTCCATTTTATTCTGGTTATAACGTAAATTCTATTGTTTTATTGATATAAAATTCATCGAGTCGTTGCGTTTGTCAATTAAAAAAGCAATTGTTGCCTCGTTGAGCAATTGCGTTGGTATTAAGTAATTCGATATAATTTGCAAGTGAATTTTTCGTTACATAAATATTCTCCAAATCAGTGTATTACAATGTATTATTTTAAAATTAACACTTGTAAATATTTAAACCTACTACATTTTGTAACATACGAAATCAATATATTTGAAGTCTCTGCTAATGTAATGTTGTAAAAATACAACTCTGGCTTTAGATTTGCCTTCTGCATTCTGGCACCCCATCGGATACACAACCGATCAGAATTCTCCGAATCAGCTGATTGAGCGGACGCAATTTCTTTGAGCGAAAATTTTCTTCGCTACCGTACTCAACACTTAGCGCAGCTGTTTGTAGAACAGATGCTTACATATAAAGTGACAAAGTTTTGTAGCGGCCCATTCTAAAACCAAGTGCGCTGTTTCACTCACCCGTTAGGCAACCGAAAGGTTCACAGAATGCACCCAATACGTATCAATATTATACGGCAAAATGCTGGAAAAAACTAAATTAATAATAAGTAATTTTAAAAAAATAATTCAACTATCGCATTGTAGGAGGGATACCCGTTACATATACCTTTTAGAAGAGTTGGCACTAGTCAATCAAGGTTCCTGAAGTAAAAGGTCACGCAATGCGCAGGTTCGTTAATTTCCTTCCAACTAAATGTGAATCAGCTGTTGTACTATTGACGTAATTGGGCTCTTTTATACTAAAACATAATTGAATGAGTTAAAAGAATATAAACAATTTAAGTACGCGTTATCTTTTTTTCATTGTAGAATTTTTAATACAAAAAAAATGAAATGCGCGGTGTGGAATTGCGTCAATGAGCGCAACGCTAAAAACACAAAAATTAGTTTCTTCAGTTTTCCGAAAGACTACAAAGAACAGCAAAAGTGGTTGAAGTTTTGTCGGCGAGCCAATACGTTCAGGCCTAACACTTGGAGGGTTTGCAGTCAACATTTTAAAGACGAAGACATTGAAGGAAACATGGCGTATCAAATTGGTAATAAATGCATTATATATGTATATTAGTTAGGGCCGCCCTCTGTGTTCTAGTGGTAAGCATGCTAGACTAACAACCCGAGCGTCGCAGGTTCAAATCCTGCCACGGGCTTGGTCTCCAAAAATGCTTCTTTCTATAAAATCCTTTTCTCTTCGAGTCGAAAGCCTCTGCAGCTAGTACTCATTCCCCCAAAACCTTGCACTCATAATTAATTATAGCGTAAGATATAATAATAATAATAATATTAGTTGGACTTTAATTTTTTTTAAAAGGGTTTCGAGAGAAGAGATTACTGAGACCTGGAGCTATTCCCTGCATATATAAAACTACATCGCCCAAAGCTCAGAAGCGGCTGAAAAGGTTGCAGCTGAGAGAGCGCAAGGAAATTGTTGATTTTCTTTTAAAAAATGCAACCACATCTACGTCAGGCGCCGAATCCCCAGAACCAAGTGCATCGACATCAGCCATTCTAACGAAGCATTTAGATCAAGTGTGCACCGAACATAGCCAAATTAAGGTAAGGAAGTTGTTCTTCCGAGACAGCATTTTCTTTGCCATACGTCAAAAATTCTACAAATTTTTTTTCAATTAAATGCAAACAGTTACTAACTTAAAAGTATTACTTATAAAATATTAAATGTATCATTCGTAAAATGACTTAAAAAACTATACTAAAACTGAGTTTTATACAGAAATTGTTTTTACATACTCACTTTGGGGCCCAATGCCGTCATATGCAGAGAGAAGAAATAGTGTGTCAGTGTTTAGGCGATCAGCAGTATTTTGACCATGCTTACACATTATTTTGTTTTTTACTAAAAGTTTTCTTATTTAACTAAGATTTGTAAGAAATCGGTATATATTTTATATTTATTTATCTACATAGTATATACGAGTACGTATTTTCAACTAACATGGATATAATCGGTTTTTAGGTTTCAAATGTGGAAATGGGTACACCGACAAGTGATGTGGACATCAAAGAAGAGAATGATGCTGCAGATTTATGCTCCCCAGTGATTTTTGCTGCGAAAATTTATCGTATTGCACCACATCCGACTGGAGATATCAATAATGTATACACTTGCGTACCAAAGGTGGAGGAGGTTAGCTATGAAAGCGATAGTGACTATATTCTACCAGATGATTTTGATGCTGCACTTTTTGGTGAAACTTTACTTGAAGTGAAAGAGGAAGTTCCGGACGTAAATGGTTTTGATATAAGTGGGCTGAAGTATGAAGAGAATGCAGACTATTATAAACCCTTGGATATAAAGGAGGAAGAATTTGTAGAGTCAAGAAACGACGAAAGTGAGAATACAGACCTTTATACACCATATGATACAACAGAGGGCAATGTAGATGTATTATCCAAACTAGAAATTGAGTTTGTTGATGAGCAATTTGTCGAGAATAGTACATTAGTCAGCGAAGAATCTGATTCTATGAATACACCACTCTTTCCAAACAAAGAAGCTGTTACGGTTAGAATTTCCTGTGCGAGATTATATACTCTACTGTTGTGTCCATTTTGTGGCATAGAGTATCCAGGTTTTATAGAGTGGCGAAATCATCTCAACGAACAACATGATTTTAATAAAATGGAAGCTTTGGACATGGAATATGTCAATGGTAGTAGCATGGCGAAATGTCTGCGGTGCAATACTGAAGTTAGCTCAAAAACCTTGTGGCTTTTACAGCAGCACAGAATACAGCATCTGCCTTACAAACGGTATGTGAAATGTACATTGTGTTATCGACCTTTTGCCAGTACTGCAATCCACCAACGGCATTTGGAAATGGTACACGAATTTATAGATCCAACGGAAAGCAGCACTTCCCAAACGAAAAAACCACCTCCACACAGTTCGAATAAAGATACAGGTTTTTCCCATCTGCGAACGCAACGCAATTGCAAATTCGCAATCAATAAGTGCGGTAACCTTGCTATCGAGCTTCCTCAATACAATATATCCAAATGTGAACTAAAATATTTGTATAATCGGACCTATAAATGTGAAAAATGTGGAGAATATTTCTATCATGCGACGTCCTACAAAGAGCATATGGAAGTGATGCACAGCTATAATTGCATACCAGGAAGTGCAGATTATATTGACGTTCCGGAACCTAAAACTTTCATTATCCTGCTGTGTCCGTTTTGTGCCATAGAATTTTCAGATACCCAGAGTTGGCGCAACCATCTCAAATTAAGACACCAATTTCATAAACACGAATATCTAAACATGCTACAGATCAGTCCCAGTAAGGCCAAATGCTTGGAGTGTCATTGTGTAGTGAGCTCAAAGGTAACTTGGTCCTTGCAGCAGCACAAAATAATCCATTTGCCACACAAAAAGTATGTCAAATGCGAATTGTGTGGGAAGCATTTTTCGAGTGTTGTAAACCATAAGCGACATATGCAACAGTTTCATTCAATTCTTGAAACACTGCTGCAAACATAGACGAATATATACAAATATGTATAAATATATAAAACCATTTGTGCGGTGTAGGAAAGACCACAAACCTAGCATGTATGTTCCCACCTACACAATATATAAAATTCAAACATGTACAAATGTAAAACGACTGATTATTTAATATAAACACCTCTTGTTCACACAAAAGTACGAAGTGGAAAGAACAATGTTTTTGTTTAATTCTGGAATGTCCCGCCTTGAAAAGGCCATTTATATATTTATTTAAGTACATATCGTACACTCCGAATTCTTTCCCTCAAAGCCATCATTTGCTTATACAGCTTAACTTACGATACTATGTTTATGAGTTGAGCCGATTCTTGGGCTGCTTTCCATGTTGTGAACAGAAATAAGTATATTGTGTTCTCACTACTGAACTTATTTTTTATTAACTTTAGAAAATATGGTATAATGAAATTATATATAGGTAGTCAAATAGTAATTGATAAAAAAGTTCATTAATGTTGGTTACACTGCGCACTTAATTATTAGTGCTCTCTAGTTGGTTGTTTGCAAATTGTTTTTGTTAATTTTATTTTTTAACCCACACATATAAAGTATTAATTATTTTCTGGTTGTAATGCATCTGCCTATTCTGAAAAACGATTCGTTTTCGATTTCGGGGTTGAAATCGAATTCGATTTCCCTTGGTGTTCTGTAAATCGATCGGAATAGGCATGTGGAACCGAAATTGAAATCGAGTGGGACTTAAGTTCACCACAGCTGTTTTTTCGGAAGTTATTTATAAATAATTTGCAATCGAAAAACGAAATCGTGAGTTCGATGGTAATTATTACACTCTTAATAGAGCAGAATAAAAATTAAAGAGCAAAAAGTGAAGCGAAAGGTTCTTCCGGAGTATATCAACCCATTGAAAATGCCAGAAACAGCATTAGTAAAAATATCCATAAATGGATGTGCTGAAAAATATAATTGATTTTTACTGCAGGTTTATTCAACAATTCCAATTAATTACATCACATTGTGGCTGTGTCTTATATGTTCCTTTTTATTAAAATTAATTAATAATATCCAACTTCACAAAATTTTTATTTATCTTACATTGTCCACAAAGTTTTATTTTTTACTACAGAAGAACACAACGAAATGATAAAACCGGCAGCAGTCCGCTGACCGGGTTGAAACCGTATGTAAAATCGTAAATTCTTTTTTCAGAATACCTTCAATCGATTTCAACGCCCAAACCGAATCGATTCGATTTTCAGAACAGGCCTGAAATTGTTTTGTTGATATAAAATCCATTACGAGTCAATGCGTTTATCGATTAAAACAGCAATTGTTGCCACGTTGGGCAATCGCGCTGATACTGAGTAATGCGATATAATCTAAAATTGAATTTTTTGTTATATAAATATTCACCAAAACACCAATGGATTAAAATGTATTATTTTAAAATTAATACATTTGTAAACATGTAAATATTTAAACCCACTTCATTTTGTAAAATATGAAATCAAGCCTCTTCTATTTTTATTATTTGCAAAATACAACTTTGTCGCAAAACCACCAAAGTCAACAAAATCAGCTGTCAAAAGAGATAGTGGAATGTCGGAAAATTTTGTCTGGAATTTGTCATGTTGAAAAGTTGTTTTGTATTATACGACAAAATGCCGAAAAGATACAAATTCATAATGGTGGATACCTGGTATATATGATTTAGGAACCTTCCGACTGCGAAAATATTACCATCTGTTTGGGTGCCCTGGTATGAGATGCATTATTCAATCCAAGGTTTTTAGAATGAAATATCATACATTGCGCAGGACCGTTACTTTTCCCTCTCCTAAGTGACAGGCAGCTGATTTGCTGTTGACGTACTTGGGCTCCCTTTTATTAAAACAAAGGTGAATGACTTAAAAGAAATTAAAAATTCAAGTGCCAAGTGTTAAAAAATAATGAATAGTAGCAAGTACAAATGAAATTCGCGGTGAGGAATTGCGTCAATGAATGTAAAGAAAAACTCAAAAATTGGTTTATTTAGTTTCCCGAAAAAATAAAAAGAACAGTAAAAGTGGTTGCGGTTCGGTGGCGAGCCAATACGTTCAGGCCTAACACTTGGAGAGTTTGCAGTCAACATTTTAATGAGGAAGACAGGAGCAAGGAAACATGGCTCCTCAAATTGGTAATAATTGCATTGTATTTATTAGTTTCAAATCTAATATTTTTGTATAGGTTTTCAAGGGAAGAAGTTGTTACAGCGAGGTGCTATTCCCAGCATCTATAAAAGTACATCGCCCAAAGCTCAGAAGCGGCTGAAAAGGGTGCAGCTGAAAAAGCGCAAGGAAATTGTTGATTTTCTTTTAAAAAATGCAACAACTTCTACATCAGGCTCCAAATCCCCAGAACCAAGTGCATCGACACCAGCCACAAAATTCATTCTAACGAAGCATTTAGATCAAGAGCCCACCCAAAATTGCTACGTTAAGGTAACGAATTTGTTCTTCAGATACAGAATTTCTTAGCATTAGGAAAGTTAAAAACTCTAACTTTTTTAAATTGAATCTCAAACTCAATAATTTCTGATAATTTTGTGAAGTCGTATATATCTTTATATATATGATATATATGTATATAAAATAAGTACCGATTTCTTCCAAATCTTTCTTAAATACACAAATTCTATCAGAAATTGGTATACGAGTATATATTAAACACACACATATGTATCACATATAACACACGTATATGTATATCACATATAACATACATATATGCTTATCACATATACATACATATATGCTTATCACATATACATACATATATGCTTATCACATATACATACATACATACATATATATATATATATATATATATATATATATATATAAATATATATATATATATATATATATATATATATATATATATATATATAAATATATATATATATATATAAATATATATATATATATATATATATATATATATATATATATATATACATATATATATATATATATATATATATATATATATATATATATATATATATATATATATATATATATATATATATATATACTTCATAAGTAAATAATTTAAAAAAATATGGATATAATTGGTGTTTAGGTTTCGAACGTGGAAATGCGCACACCGCCAAGTGATATGGACATCAAAAAAGAGACTGAGGCCGCAGGTCAATGCTCTTCGGTAGTTTTCGCTTCGAAAATTTATCGTATTACACAACTGCCGGATAGAGACATCGATAATGTATTCGCGTGCATACCAAAAGAGGTGGAGGTTAGCGATGGTAGCGGCAGTGAAAATAATCAACCAGATTACGAAACTAATGGTACAATATCTGGTGAAACCTTACTTGAAGTGAAAGAAGAAGTTCGGGACGCAAATGGTGTTGATAGAAGTGGGCTGAAGTATGGAGAGAATGCAGACTGTTATAAACCCTTGGATATAAAGGAGGAAGGATTTGTAGAGTCAAGAAACGACGAAAGTGAGAATACAGACCTTTATACACCATATGATACAACAGAGGGCAATGTAGATGTATTATCCAAACTAGAAACTGAGTTTGTTGATGAGCAATTTGTCGAGAATAGTACATTAGTCAGCGAAGAATCTGATTCTATGAATACACCACTCTTTCCAAACAAAGAAGCTGTTACGGTTAGAATTTCCTGTGCGAGATTATATACTCTACTGTTGTGTCCATTTTGTGGCCTAGAGTATCCAGGTTTTATAGAGTGGCGAAATCATCTCAACGAACAACATGATTTTAATAAAATGGAAGCTTTGGACATGGAATATGTCAATGGTAGTAGCATGGCGAAATGTCTGCGGTGCAAT
The DNA here is from genome assembly GCA_920105625.2 of Clusia tigrina. Lineage (NCBI taxonomy): Eukaryota > Metazoa > Arthropoda > Insecta > Diptera > Clusiidae > Clusia > Clusia tigrina. The sequence continues at coordinate 131,030,129 of OV050033.1, forward strand.
ACTGAAGTTAGCTCAAAAACCTTGTGGCTTTTACAGCAGCACAGAATACAGCATCTGCCTTACAAACGGTATGTGAAATGTACATTGTGTTATCGACCTTTTGCCAGTACTGCAATCCACCAGCGGCATTTGGAAATGGTACACGAATTTATAGATGCAACGGAAAGCAGCACTTCACAAACGAAAAAACCACCTCCACACAGTTCGAATAAAGATACAGGTTTTTCCCATCTGCGAACGCAACGCAATTGCAAATTCGCAATCAATAAGTGCGGTAACCTTGCTATCGAGCTTCCTCAATACAATATATCCAAATGTGAACTAAAATCTTCGTATAATCGGACCTATAAATGTGAAAAATGTGTAGAATATTTCTATCATGCGACGTCCTACAAAGAGCATATGGAAGTGATGCACAGCTATAATTGCATACCAGGAAGTGCAGATTATATTGACGTTCCGGAACCTAAAACTTTCATTATCCTGCTGTGTCCGTTTTGTGCCATAGAATTTTCAGATACCCAGAGTTGGCGCAACCATCTCAAATTAAGACACCAATTTCATAAACACGAATATCTAAACATGCTACAGATCAGTCCCAGTAAGGCCAAATGCTTGGAGTGTCATTGTGTAGTGAGCTCAAAGGTAACTTGGTCCTTGCAGCAGCACAAAATTCTCCATTTGCCGCATAAAAAGTTTGTCAAATGCGAATTGTGTGGGAAACATTTTTCGAATGTTAAAAACCAGAAGCGGCACATGCAAGAGTTTCATTCAATTCTTGAGACACTTTTGCAACCATAGACGAATATATACAAATATATATAATGTATAAAACCATTTGTGCGGTGTAGGAAAGACCACAAACCTAGCATGTATGCTCCCACATATAATTGAAACATGTTTCATAATTGACAAAAATGACTGATATAATGTATATTAATATAAACTCCTCTCGTTCACACAAAACGTAGTGGAAAGAACAATTGTTTTTCATTGAATTGTGTTAGATAAAATAATAATATTTTTTGTTCAATAGCTACATTGAATGCCCTCCCTCAAAGCCAGACCAGAAATGGGTCTATTGTGTTCTCTTGTCTGAACTTACCTTTTATTAGCTTTATATAATATTTACATTATGAGATTGCCAAGAATTTTTTGGTGGTCATACAATTATTTTTTAATTTGTTAATTTGTTTTTCGTTTGGTTTTTTTTATTGTATTGATTTTATTATTATACCATAATAAACTGTCTGATTTTATATCCAATGTAGTCCACTTTTGATAACATTTTAAAGAAATAAATAAAGCGTAAAAATTTCATTTTTATTAGTAGTAAATTATGATTTAAAAAAGAAAAATAAACAAATGATTTAAATTTCAACTGAAAAAAGATGCTTCCAGAGGATTCCACTATAAAATTAGATTCATGCCAGATCGATGGCATATTTCGGCGTGAATGGAAGTCATTTTAAATTAGAAATAATTGTATACTGGTTTTTCTGCAAGTGGATATATTTTTATAAAAATTTCAAGTCATTTTTGCCAGAGATCAGAGAGAGTCTTTTTTACCATGTGCCAACACACTGATTGGACCGTATCAGTGCGGTTTTAGATCTGGAAAGTCCACCATTGAACAGATCTTCACGCTGCGACAAATCCTAAAGAAAGCCCATGAGAAACAGATCGACACCCATCATCTCTTTGGCAACTATAAAGCTGCTTTCGATAGCCCGATAAGGGATTGCCTATGACACCACGGCTGAGTTCGGTATTCCTACAAAGCTAATACGGCTCTGTAGAATGACATTGAACAATACGTCCAGCTCTGTCAAGGTAGGTAGTGACCTCTCCGAACCATTTAATACTGTGCGAGATTTCAGACAAGGCGATTCACTGTCTTGCGACATCTTCAATTTCACCATGGAAGGGATGCTGCGGAAGGCTGGTGTACATCGGAATGGCACAATTTTCTACAAAAGTGTCCAGCTGCTCGCATATGCTGGTGAGATCGACATCATTGGATGTTGCAACCGAGATGTTATTGCTGCATTTTCCGTCATTGAAAAAGAATCAGCGAAAGTGGGTATGACGGTGAACGGGGGCAAGTCAAAGTATAGGGTGTCCATCAGCAGGAATACTCGGCGTTTAGGGTCCCATGGTACAGCGCACAATTGTACTTTTGAAGTGGTTAAGAAATGTATATACCTTGGCTCCGCCATTAACACAGAAAATAACATTAGCCTGGAGATTAAACGAAGAATCACTCGTGCTAATAGATTAACCCATATGGGCTCAGTAAGCAAATGTGTAGTAGAGCCCCCTCGACCGACAAAACGGACACTCTACAAGACGCTCATCCTACCAGTGGTGCTCTATGGCGCAGAAGCATGGGTCGTGTCGCAGACTGATGCAGCCGCGTTTGGGGTGTTCGGGAGGATAAAACTTCGGTCCTGTTCGTGTCGGCGATGACTACCATATTTGGATGAAACACGAACTGTGCGAGCTCTACGTTAATATTGACATAGTCAGACGCATCACTATACAACGTCTGCGCTCCAGCGAAAAATGTGTTCGAAGCGGAAGTCGCTGGAGGACGTCGTAGAGGACGACCATGCCTCCGATGGAGGGACCAAGTCGAGGAAACCCTAACAATGCTTGGTATAACGGCTTGGAAAAGACGAAGCAGAGGCGCCTGGCGAGCGGTGCTAAGTTCGGCCATAACCCGATAGCGGGTTGTTTCGCAGATTCTTGCGATTAGGCCACTAAAGGAAGGAATAGTATGGATCACTACTATTTACAAAGCCCGCTTAAGAGTTTTCATTTTCTTATTTTTCTCTCCATTAAATATCTGGACCTCCTGAAACCCATGTTACAAATGGTCCATTTTCTCTAGGAAACTTTCTTAATGCATTCGCATATTTGTAGTTCCTTTTTGCCAACAACTGCCGCGATGCGATCTCTAACAATTCACTAATAATGCATTTGATTCATAGCAAAGTAAACACAAGGTGAGGGATTGATGTGTATCAGGGAGCACTAATAAGGTGCCCGCAAGATGATCGCTGTTGACAACCTAGAAAACCCTAATGTACGTAAAAGCGATCAAGAGGAAGAGTAATTTCCACTTGCGAGTGCGCCCTGATCAAATCTAATTCATTGCAATTGTTGTTTTTCCAGATAGTTTGCTTGGATGCAAGGTGCTTGATGTTGTAGCCTTGCGACCACCTTATTAGAACACCCTGACTGATCAAAGTGTTTGCTATAATTTCTCTGAGCAATGTGCATTAATGAATATTTGATTGATTGGGTCAATTTCAATCTCAACGTAGTTTTCGACTGCAAAATATAAGAGATTTTTCTGGTGGCATTAGCATCAATTGATAAAATTTCCCATTCTTGTATAGGACAATATCCCTCCTCTGTACACCACACGTCAATAGAATTAAGAGCATATTTGTGCGACAAGCTGTTTTCAGTGATGAATCCGTAGCTAATATGGTCAATATCATCGGCATACTTCTGTAAACATCATTCCCATCCAGTGTCCAATAGGGATTTTACCAGTATGTCCAATACAAAAGGGGGACAGGACACCACCCGGAGGGGAGGGCAGCCCTTTCTCGCCTTTAGCATGACGCACTGTTCGATATGGTGATCGTTCATAAGCATTGACTGAAGCCAACATTCTACAGAATTTTCTTCACGACATACGTTTGATAATTGATAATTCCGCGCAAGATGCAAAAGAACAAAGAGTAGAACGCAGCCGCTCTCGTACCTACCCAAACACACAAATGCATTCTCATGCAAATACAGCCAACACGCGCTTGCTAAGCTCAATATCGTCTGAGAGACAATTAAAAACAACAAATACAACATTTTCCGCTCAGTCTGCAACTATACAAACAGGCATGGATCGGTATATCCAAATTAATCGGAAACTAAGCCCCCAAAAAATTCAATTAATAAGTCAGCAAAAATATATAAAAGAAATGAAATTGATCAACCTACAACCTCAATGTGATTCTGGGGCAACGCGAACTCAAGCGAGGAGGAAGAGAAAGAAGCGGCTTGCTAGGCTCGTGCAGGAGAAAAAGAAAAGAAGATTGTTGCTGAAAACAACATACCCACCTGCCCTGCAGCTGTTACTGCTGGTGGCGCCACGACCCGGTGAAGAATGTTGCCGGTAAGCTGCAGTCTGCCTAGCCCCTCGCAAAGGTGCAGCGAGAAGGCTACCGGCCCGCAACCAATGGCGGTGATTGGGAAGCTGGGGCCTGACCATCGGCTGACTGATGCAGAGATAAAATACTGCAAAGGTCATCTGATGCGTCGCGTCATTGCCTCCGGTGCTGAAGCTAATGCGAAGGGCTATGAAACAAAGGACGGCACTCTACAGGTGTCGTGCGCGTCTCAGGCCAACTTTGATTGGCTCAGGGGTGTAGTCAATGACGTGCCCTCCATGGGGACCACTCGCTTCGCGGTCTATAGCGAAGCAGGCGTGTCCCTCAGGAAGGCCATCTGCTGGATTCCGGATCCCGATCTGACGACCGCAGATGTCCTTTCCTGTCTGCGTGCTCAGAACCCTGGCATCAACACGAGGCTTTTGGCGAGTTCTTTCGCACACCAGGGGTAGCAACCGGGATGGTAAAGAAGGTGCTAGTCTTGTGGTGCGAATAGATGAGGCCTCTGTTGATGTCATGGTTTCTCGGTACCGGAGCTGTCTGAGTCTCTTCTTTGGGACTGTCACTTTTCATGTCTTTCCTAGATGAACGGCTCGGACGATTCTCGTAGTTATCGTCCTTTGACGGTAATGCAGATTAACTTGCAGCATTCTAAAGCCGCTACTGCACTCTTAAGTAGACCCTGCTGCACACATCACCCCACGTAACAACAGTACAAGAGCCCTGGGTCTTTAGGGGTCGCCTCTGTGGCCTTGGCTCGTTGAAAGGTGCCACGATATTATATGACAGAAACTCGATTAGACCTAGAGCCGGTCTTATAATATCATCCCATCTCGCAGCGAACTGCCTTTGATCCATTTTGTTGTCAGGATCTGGTTGCGGCAGAGATTAGTTTTAAGAGTATGCACGGATGGTCGAGGTTCGTGATTGAATCTGTTTACTTTCCTTACGATGCTTTGGAGGCGCCACCACCTGGGAAGGTCGCTACTCTCGTAGGTTTCTGTGAGCGGCGCAATCTTGGTCTCGATCTTTGCTGCGATGCTAATGCCCAGCATACGATCTGGGGCAGCAGCAAGTGCAATGGGCGGGGCTCTCGACTTTTCGAGTATATTGCCTCCTCCAGCCTGAACATCCACAATGTAGGCAAGCAGCCTACTTTTGTGACTACAAGAAGGCAGGAGGTAATTGACGTCACCCTGTCAAATCCAAGACTAGGATGGTCGATCAACAACTGGAGGGTCCTCGCCGAAGACTCGTGCTCGGACCACAGATACATTGAGTTTCAGTGTGGCGAGCAGGCGCAGATGCCATTGCCCACCAGAAACCCAAGAAAAACAGACTGGCCAAAGTTCAGGGAGGCACTGCGTAGCAATCACGTGACGCCACTGAAACTTCGCAAGGAGCAAAACATTGAGGCGGCTGTTGAACATCTCAACACTGCTCGAAAAAACAGCTTCGAGCTAGCCTGTCCAACTAGACCTCCTCTTAGCCGGACTCCTGTTCCATGGTGGAATCGAGAGCTTCAGGTGCTGAGGCGTGAGTCTAGAAAACTCCTCAACCGGGTCCTCAAGACGAATCTTGATGAGGACTGGGAACGATATCGACGTGTTCAGAGAGACTACAAGAAGCTAATTCGGGACTCGAAAAGGGCTTCCTTTAGAGATTTCTGCGATATCGAATCCCTGAGTGACACGGCAAAACTGGTCAAAGTCCTGAAAAAGGACCAAACGGCTAAGCTGGGGTCGTTCAGGAAACCTGATGGCTCCTATACGGAGAGGCAAAGTGAGACACTCAGCTTGCTGTTGGAGTCACCCTTTCCAGGAAATCAGGTAAGCATAGCCCGTCAACAACCACCTTTGGTTGGAACTGTTGTCAGGGCAGCCACACCCTCTCGACATGATTGGTATGTCGCCAGAACTATGGCGAATGAGGCTGCGATTAGATTTGCTATCAAATCCTTTGACAGCTTCAAGTCGCCCGGACTGGATGGCATATATCCGATTGTGTTGAAGGAAGGCATTGAGTTAGTGTTGGCAGCACTGAAGAAGATCTTCACTGCATGTCTCCCACTGGCCTATGTACCACGCTCTTGGAGGATGGTGAGGGTTGCTTTCATTCCTAAGGTTGGAAGAGACGAATACACTAATCCCAAGAGCTTTAGAACTATTAGTATGACCTCGTTCACGCTAAAGAGTTTAGAACGGCTGGTGGAGCTTCGCATGCGTAGGGAGTCTCTGAAGACGCATCCACTCTCTCCATTTCAGCATGCCTATCAAAGCGGAAAATCCTGCGAGACGGCTCTGCAAAACCTTGTTGGAAGGATAGAGCGAGCCATCGACAGGAAAGAATACGCAATGGGCGTCTTTGTGGACATAGAGGGTGCGTTTGACAATGCTACTTTCGACAGTATGTGCGGCTCTGCTAGGCGGCATGGCGTAGACCGGGCTCTAGTAAATTGGATACGTTCGATGCTGGCCCAGAGAATCATAACGGTGCGGGCGGAGGAAGATATGCTGGTGTCGTCTGGGGTTAATAGAGGCTGTCCCCAAGGTGGCGTACGTTGCTCTGGTGCATGGTAATCGATCCCTTGCTTAACGCCATTAATGACCCGGGTGTCTACGCTCAGGCATATGCGGATGATGTTGGCTGTCTTCCGACAGGTCCATCACTTATGATTGTCTGCAGAAAGGTGCAGAGAACTCTGGATATGATTGACACTTGGTGCAGTGCGAATGGGCTATCGGCTAATGCTGTCAAGACTGGTATTATCCTCTTTACCAGAAGGAGAAAGCTTGATGGACTTATTCTGCCTACACTAAAAGGAGTCACTATCCAGCTATCCAAGGAAATCAAATATCTTGGAGTCATCCTTGATAACAAACTTCTTTGGAAATCGCATGTCGAACTGAAGGCATCCAAAGCACTGTCAGTTTTCTGGCAGTGTAAGGGTATTTTTGGTAAGACATGGGGTCTTTCCCCTAGTAAGGTTCTATGGATCTATACAGCTATGGTAAGACCTATTACACCTATGCATCGGTGGTTTGGATGAGCAGACTCTCTCTTGTAGGGGTCAAAAAAGCTGTATTAAGACTACAACGTACTGTGGCCCTATGTTGTACCGGAGCATTTCCGACTACTCCAGGCCCGGAACTTGATGCTTTGGTGAATCTCCCGCCACTAGATGTCTTCTTGTGTTGCTGCCAGAGGCCCGTTCATGGTTAGATCCCGAGAACGAGCCCGGCAAACACTGCTGCCGTATTTTCACTGATGGCTCTAGGACTGAAGACGGTTCAGGCTCTGGTGTCTTCGTGGAATCTTGTCGGACCCGTCGGTTCGTTGCCCTTGGTCTGCATGCGTCTGTGTTTCAGGCGGAGGTGTATGCGATACTTGAGGCAATGGACTTTGTTGTGGAAAACAGGTGGAAAGGCAAATCTATTTGTGTATGCAGTGACAGCCAACCTGCGCTCATGGCCTTGGATAGTCCTACCACCACTTCCATGAGTCAGGTCCTGCAAATCCAGGCTAAATTATGTTGGAAAACATAATAGTCTGACGCTGACTTGGGTACCGGGACACGCTGGCATTGCGGGTAACGAGACCGCTGACTCTTTGGCTGTTTTTATTGGCCCTGAGCCTGTTCTGCCACTCCCTTCTGCTGTCATCAAAGCCACTGCAAACAAGTGGGTTGTTTCGACCCACAAGCGAGCATGGCGGGCTGAGAGAGGCTGCGGATGGACGAAAATTATGCTACCCGTTATCTCTGACCCGTTATCTCTGATGGTCACGGTTCCTTCTATCTTTAGGTAGGAGGGACTGCAGGCTGTTGGTTGGCGTGATGACGGGCACTTTCTATGGGCTAGGCACATGGAAAGGATTGGCATATCAGACAGTGCGCTGTGCCCAGCCTGTGGAGAAGAAGACGAGACGGTGGACCATTTCCTTTGCGTCTGCCCTGCCTTTGCTCGAATCAGGTTTGGGATTTTTGGTACTGATGTGCTGAGGAGTAACCAACTTGGCTCCTTGGCACCACAGGATCTACTTCTATTTCTTCGGAGGTCGGGTAGATTTAAAGCAGAGTAAAAAGGGAACCTTAAGTGCAGTACAATGGATATATACTCTGTCTGAGTGCTGCGCTTACTAGACTGTTCCGACCAAAAAAAAAAAAAAAAAAAAAAACTCAATGTACCACAACAGGTTTGCCGCACTTAATGATGAGCCAACCAAAGAAAATGAAATAATTTCAAGTCAAATAAATTCATTTGAAAAAAAAATCATTAAACCGCCGCCAATCTACTTGCGTGAAAAAAGTTCAAACGTTCTGGTTGAAAATATTGCTTGCCTAATAGGCAAGAATAGTTTTCGACTCAAAAAAGGTAACATACAAGAGACTAAAATCCAAATATATAACGAAAAAAATTATCGCTCTATTGCTAATTACTTCGACGATAACAAAAAAAAAACTATTACACGTACCAATTGAAAAGCGGCAAAGGCCTAACTTTTGTAATAAAAGGAATAGAACCAGAAGTACAACCAGATGAAATAATGGAAGCGCTAGCAGACGCCGGATTCAATGCAAAAACAATATTTAACATAAAAAACAGGGATAAAATACCTCAACCATTATTTAAGGTGGAGCTCGTTCCAGAGGCGAGAAATCTGAATAAAATGAAACCCACCCTTTTTATAGTCTACGTTACTTAATACATCGTAGAAATTCAATTGAGGAGCCCCAAAGGGGCGAAAGTATAAAAATGTCTGCAGTATACTGTCCACCTAGATTCCAAGTAACATCAAAAAATTCCTGTAGTTTTTTCAAACACTTTCACACCAATAAATAACAGCCTAGTTACTTCCACATTTGCTGACGACACAGCTATTTTAAGTACCCATCAAAATCCGCATATCGCCTCTCCTGACCTAAACGAACACCTTAAGACTTGTGTTTGAGCAGCTTCACGCCCGGAGTTCGAGCGGCTTTAGCTTGCGTTTGAGCAGCGTCACACCATGTGTTTGAACAGCCACACGACACGCGTTTCTTCAAAGAGTATACATACATAGATCGAGTTCGCATGACGGACAAACTTATTGTTCAAAAATTTTGTTCGAGGGGTTTTCTAGTAAACCCACAATACACTCAATGCATCTCGCTTCCCCTTGCCGCTCACCGATTTTTGCCAAATCGCCATCACTTCCATTACACAAAATTGTGTGTGGTTCAATCTCTATGTATGTATACTCTTTGGTTTGAGCAGTTTCCTTCGCACCTTGAGGGGCTTTAAGACTTGTGTTTGAACGGGTTCAAGCCATGCGTATAAGCAGTTTCGTACATATTTTAAAGGCACAAGCATCCTCTATGCCACAAAAAGACCCTCATAACATAGCCTCATCCCCTAAAAATGACTCCTTAATTCCACCAACGAAGTTTTGAAGAGCAGTCTAACAGCACGTCGATAGGCGTATTAGGTGGAGTACAAAGGGTACTGAGACACCGCTGTTTTTCGCACATTCAACTGAACCTCATCGTTCAGCTTTTATCGTGTTTTTTCTTTTATAAATTTATTTAAAATTCTGTACTTCCTTTTGTGAACTGGAGATGGAAACAAGAATATAGAAGCAAAAATACATGTTTATATTAATTGGAGCCAAAGTAGCATTAAATATTGAAATTTTCTGAGCCGCCCCCCGACTACTTATAGTTAAGCAACTTCTCCTCTGGCTCTTAATTTCAAAACCCATGTGATAAGAAAAGACTGAATTATTCAGTCCACCTCTACTTGCTTTTTAACCACAAAATTTTCTGCCAGTTCAGACGAAATCGTCACCGAAACTTTCGTATAATTATTCGACTAGCAGATACGTCTCAACCACCTCAACCTACCACTATTCGACTTCCGGGGTTACGCTAAATGGATCAATCGAAATAAAACAACACGTGATTTTTTCATTAAAATGCTGTAAAAAGTAAAAATTTTATTCAAGTTTTTACTAGTTCATCTTCAAGATCATCAATCATCATGTTTTCATCAATGGCAAAATTTTTTGTGTTTGCTCAACGAACTTTGCTCATAAAACGAACAAATGTTCGGCTGGAAGGAAATTTTTTTTTATAAAAAATAGACAATTGTTATTATAATAATTATATAAAAATATACATTGTAAGAATAATTAAAATCAGTTAAAATAAATTTTAAAAAACTACAATTTTTAAAGCTAGAAAAAGGAATGAATAAAAGTCAAATAAAAATTAAGGATATAAAACGAAAGCATAGAAATAAAATAAAAAATTGATAAAGGTTTTCAACTAGAGAGAGCGAAAGAGCGCAAGGGAGATAGAGAGAAATAACAATTAATTTGGCAGTCTTCTGGGTAGAAATCGTTAAAATTACACCAATTAATAACAAATTGGAAAAGAAGTTTAAAAAATACTTGTTTAAATTAACTATTTCTAAGTGAATAAATAACATCGATTTGGAAACGACACAGTCACGTTGAAAAGATTTTGTACAGTCTTTGGGCCTGAAGATAATTCATATGCAATAATGTGAATCACAAATGCAACTCTATTGTGAATCAACACTCCCCAATAATTGTGTCCCATCCCAACTGGAAATGAGACAAAATTTCACAGAGGAATTTTCAATCCAAATACAGTTGAAATTGTTCTTCTGTTTAAAATGTGAGAAAATTGTTAAATATTTGTGTGTTTCCTTCTTATACAACGCAATACCAAAAAAAATTAAATTGTAAAAATTTTTAGAAAATTAAAAATATTGTAATAAATGCTCACTCTCACACAGAGATGGCCAGAATTGCATTAACTAACAGAAATACTTTTCTGCGAAGGACATGTATATAAAAGTGTTTAAAAAAAATATCAAAATTTATATGACAGAAAGTTAAGTAGTTAAGTATTAGAGATAAATATTATTAAAGTATGTAAGTATATCACATTTTTGCTGGTTTGTTTTTTGTACTTTTTGTACACATGAATGTAGTAGGTAGTAAATTTGTTGAAAGAAAATAATAATAATAAAAATATTATGCAGTATTAATAATAATCACAATTTGTTTAGTTTTTGTAATTTTTATATACTTTAAAGATAATGCTTTAAATAGCACAAGTATTTATATATTTATTTATATTAATATGGGGGGCGTTTCTACACCGTTTTGTTGCAAATACAGTAATTAAATTTATAGATGACAATAATTGTGTATGTATATATAATGTATATTATATATAATAAGATTAAAAGTTACAATTAATAACTCTAGCATACAACTAAGAACTAATTTAAGTGGCTCATTATTATTTTGTTAAAATTATAAGTATATAGTATAGCTTTACAATTAGTAGCATTAAACGAATTATTCTGAGGGTTAATCTGACCTCCTGGATTGTGGGTAAAATAGTAATGCCTTGTTAACTTATTGGTATCATAAATATGCAGAACAATTTAATTAATTGAACTGAATAAAATCGCCAAGCTAAAGGATATTCTTACACTAAGTGTAAAACTTGTTTGTTTTTTCTTTTCTTTTTTTGTTGCTTTTTGTGAACATTGTTTCGGTGATGAGTCTTAATTATAAAATTATTTCTATGTAAAACTTGTAAGTATGTGTATAAATTCTATCACACAATGTGATCATCATATGGTGTCATAATTAATTCCAGATTGTTAAATTATTTCTAATAAAATATTAAGTATACAATTTTAGTAATGCTTCAGTTAACTTGTTAACAGTTGAAAATATTGCTGTTGAAACAATGAGGCGCTTACAAAAAAGGCAGTTATTTGAGTACTTAACTTCTTCAATCAATGAACAAAGGTTTATACATATATTCTTAATTATATGTTGTGTATATACTGATAAAGCGTCCAATTCATAAGATTCACATTTTATACTCCACCTCTACCGTGGTTATAGATTTACTTATTTATTTATTAATTCGTCCACATCACCTCTACTGCTGTTATAGATTTAATTATTTATTTATTAATTCGAATATTAATTAAAGTTCTATATAATTTTTGTCGGGATAAATCAATGTTTGCATTAAAAAATTCAATTAATTTTATATATTGTGTATATAATCGAAATGTATAATATAAACTGGTATAATAGCCTGGGTAACTTCTATATTTAAAATAATTCAATTAATTTTAAACATTATATTGTATATTGTATTTTTCAGCCAACGCGGCCATATTAAAAATAAAATCCAACTAATTTTAAACTTGTTTGTATAATTTTCTGATGTTGGTATTGTTATATAATTATAAAAGTACAGTGCAAAGCGGTACATCGACATTTTCCTATCGTAGTTGCAAATTTACACTAAGAAACATTCGTTTTCTGCTGGCTTCCCTTCATGTTTTCTTCTGTATTTACTTTGTTTCGCCCCGAGAGCCAAATCGACATTCTCAGAAACACACACACTCACAGAGCCTTGCAAAATCTCTCTCGAATTACAGTTATATACAGATCCAATTTGAGAACATTTGAGGTTGCTTTAATTTCTGTGCAACATGCTTAATTATACGAAATGTTTATAAACATTTTATGTTGCTTCGATTTCTCTGCAATAACATTCTTATTTATTAGAAATGTTTATAAACATTAATTAATTATGAGTGCAAGGGTGTTGGGGAAATGAGTACTAGCTACAGAGGCTTTCGACTCGAAGAGAAAAAGATTTTATAGAAGCATTTTGGAGACCAAGCCCGTGGCAGGATTTGAACCTGCGACCCTCGGGGTGTGAGTCTAGCATGCTTACCACATTTTGTATTGTTTGGATTTCTGTGTAACTTGTTTAATTATCCGAGATGTGTATAAAAATTTTATGTTGCTTTGATTTTTGTGCAGCAAGTTAATTCATAAATTTATTTGTATGTAACTGTGTTGATTTTCTGCTATTGTGGGGGGAATCACAATAGGCCTTCGCATGGCCCAAGTGTGTCTTCTGGCCGAGTATTCCATGCCTTTGTAAGCCACTTAAGCCTAAGAGGTTAGGGTGTAGATACGAATAAATCCTCAGAGCCACACATATATCTAACTTATGGGTTATTTTTCTTTATTCCTTTATGCAATGTTTGAAGATAGTGATAGCGCAAGTAAGCTACCTGTTTTCTCTGTTGATTTTCCTGTTATTTGTCGACTGCAAGTAATTTCTTAGAGAAATTTGTAACAATTCTATAAATGTGTGTTTCTGGCTTTGCTTATTAGCTCAATTTGATGGTTGGATGATTGTTCAACGAGATTTTCTCTATAAAAGCGATAGCTTTTTAAGTACGATACATAATGACAGTTTTCACATTGAATGATCACCACACACCACATCAATGAAATTGATGCAGTTTTATGTGCACATTGCAGTATATAACGCATGATGTTCCGGGGTCACAAAAATTCTAGCGAGTAACCTTCGAGTTTCATCTCTCTCAATGTCGACAATTTTGCAAGACAATATGTTTCGTATTTAGCAGATGGAACATCCTGCAAGATGAGGCTTCTATAATGCTATTCTCCAATACCGAAGAGCCTTCTGTGTCAAACATTCAACTTTACACACTCTACTTCATATACTCTCTACACAAATTCGAACACTCTTGCGCTTATGGTATACAAATAATTATATATAAGCTTGTTACATAATTTACTTAATTAATGTGTTTAAAAATTTACATTAATTAAACACACCGCGCTATTTCCATAACGCCTAAGCTTACGTATTAAAATAAATCGAATATATATATTGAATTTTCGATTGTTTCACATCTTGTTCTACTTCAATTACTACTACAAATTTTCTAATATGCATTTTTGTGTATATACTTAAAATCTTAGCTTAATTATTAAATGGTGTTTAGTTACTTGTTGGTTTGCTTGGTTTTAAATGTTTCAATTTAAGGCGCTTTATTGTATTTACTAGTTATACATCAATCACTATTGATAAATTTGTAATATATTGCTTTTAGTTTCAATTAATATCTGAAATATAAATTTACTATTCAATCTGATTGTTGTGGTATACTTCGTATTCGGAAAATGAACATTTTTGGTGTGCTATTCTTATATTGGCATGGTTTAACTATTGGCATAATAAGCAGCTCTATTGTGAATTATTTCTTTGAACTGGAATATGATGCAAGCTTGCTAATTGAAATACTAGGAAATATTCACAATGAAACTGATTATTATAATAAAACGAATTTATAATCGACGGCTAATAGGGTTAATTATTCACAAATCATAATTGTAAATGTTTAAACGGTACAGGTTTTAGAGAATATCGTAGACTAATAAAAAATGTGGAACCTGGTACGGCAGGCAGCACCGGAAAACCATTAATATGTATTCCACATCCAATTGGGTATTTAATTGGCGATTTGATAATATAAAACAAATTGTCTAAGTTTATTGGGCTATAATAGATATTGCCAGGACCAACGAATGAGATTTTGTTAAGGCATTAATTGTTAATATATGAAAGAAAGTAATAATCGATCTGTGGAAAATGAACAAAATAGGGCCTTGCAATTCGCAATATGTGAACTAACATTTTCTTTGGGTGTGCGGCGAATATGGAAGCCATATTCTTAGCCAGAATTTACAATGTCAGTTTTTGGGGACAAAATCGTGGTAGAATGGAAAATACAAAAAAATTGCACCCCAATTTCAGTGAACAACAATGGATAGGAGAGATATATTTATCCATATTGTTATTTTATATCGGATTTCAATAGGGACATGAATATTTTTATTCGAAAACTATCCCGGTATTTGAAGAGCGCTCTAATTAAGACTACCGAGATTAGTATCTGCTTATGAGGTGAAAAAAAATTCACCGAGTAGGCCGGCGAACCGCTGTAGGAGGCTTCCAACACTCAGACCGGTTTTTAATCATAATAACAAACAAATCCGATGGCACTGGGTTAACTAAATTCAATGCCTGCTTGTATGATTATAATCATGGCGGTGTTCGATTCAACATTCACTTTGTGTGGGAATGAAACACAAAAACTTAACAAAATTGCTGAATTTAACGAAGTCGCTGAAGTTAACAAAGTCGCTTAACTTAGCAATTTGATGTCATTCAACATCACGCTTCAATTTAACGCTTTAGAACAGAGATACCAAGCCGGAACGGAATATAAACTTTACATTATTCACAGAAATATTTTCACAGTGTTGCTAACTTATTAACAGACATGGATTTAGTAACTTTGTTGGAGAATCGTGCACTGTTCCTGCATATTATTAATTTAGTTTGTTGGTTTTACAATTAAAAAACAAACAAAATTTGCATATGTATAAAAAATTCGTTAAACTTAAATTACATCGAGTGCAATAAAAAATTTTTTTTTTCAAAATTAGTGTTATTTAAAATTAATTTTTTTTGTTTAAATTAATGCCTTTTAGAATTTCATTCAATGGTAAACTAGTTTAAAAACCATTTAAAAAATATTAGTTCTTATACATTTATTCATTTGTATTAATTTAATTTTTAATATATTTTTTCCATTACTTATTTGAGTCGAATATTATTTAAATAATCATTTGAATCGAATATTATATTAAAAAAAACATTTGAGTCGAATATTATTAAACAAAAATGTTAATAGATTTTTAATTGTTATAAATACATTATTTTTTATATTTTTGTTATAAGACAAACCTTAAGAATAGAATTATTCATACTTGCTATAGAGAAAGTGAAGTCGCAGACACAAATAAAAATATCTAAAAACATTTTGAATGCTATTTTTGTACACCGAGACTATCGATTTGAGGGGTATTCTTACTTAGCACACATTTTTAATGATTATGTATTGGAGTTTATGCTGTGATTAGGCCTCTAGTGCAGCGAGATCTCGTATACTTCATTTTTACGTTAGTATATAGCAAAGAGATGTTTGATTGGTGTTTTTTTAACTACACATTCCGCCTATAACGTTCTTAATATTAATTCATTCTGTTTGTTCGAGTATTTAATATTGACGATGCTCCAGCATGTAAATATTTATAGACATTACAATTTTGTAAGATTTATAAATTATTAAGTTAAGTTCTGAAACATCAACAATACAAATTTGAGAATTTAATTATCATGTGCATAACGAATTAATTTCGTATTACGGTGCGCGTCTCCTTGAAGCTCATTCGCTTCAAAAGTCAAATTTAGTCGATTATGTGAATGAATTAATGTAAGAGTCGAGAAAAATTATTACAAAAAAAAAAAAAACTTTAAAAAATGCAAAGAATAATAATAACAAATTGGAAATATGGTTTTTAACTGATGATATTGAACACATAAATATTTAGTTTTCAATTAGGAGTTGACCAAGGATTCTGATGTTTACTTAATTGCTCAATTACTCAATTTATCAAATTCTATTTGCCTCAACTTTCATATTTTGCATAGACTTTTCAAAAATCATTTACTTTTTATACGATATTAGTATCTCTTTAAATATTAAAAGTTTTATAATTATTACATTAACAGAAAGAATTTGTTAATTATCTGCATGTTCAAAACAAATATGTATATATAAGCATCTTCATAACAAATGATCATGTACGAGTATATAAATTATAGATAATACTCTAATATAATTATTTATTTGTTTCATTTAACTAATTATTCTTTGAGACACGGATGTTATGTTAATTTATCGAGCGTTATCATTTTTGCATTTGACACATAATTTTCTTTGGTTCAAATTGAGGATGTTCTATTTGAGGTGGTTTAAATTCGCTATGGCTCGGTCCTGTTAACACACCTCAGCCGCACATTCAACTCGAATTGGTGTGCCTATAAACACACCTCAGCCGCACATTCAACTCGAATTGATGTGCCTGCTAACACACCTCGGCCACACATTCGTCTAAATTTGATAAGAGTTGAGTATAAACTTATTGGAGTCATAAACCGTAATATGGAATTTATTCGCTTCGCAAATCGTTTCACGTAATTCACTCAATTCTCGTTCAAGCCTTAAATATAACTTCGATTACATTCAAATTGGGTTGCTGCAAGTTTAAGTATTAAATAAAATATTTTTTTATGTACAATTTTTGCGAGTCTTAAATTACAATGTTATGAGTGAAATAAAAAAATATTAAAATTACTTGTACCAACAATTGTACATTTCTCCTTTCCCTTCAAGCATGTTCAAGAATACTACAATCAGATTCTTTTTTGTTTTTTACTAATGTTTTCTCTTAATAACTAAAACATACTTTGTTGCACCATAAAGCGTTTTCAAATATTTAATTTTGGGTTCTTGAATAAACTTTATTTTGTAATTTGTTTACAAAAATTTGCATTAATATTGTACAAATATCTTAAAATACAAAATTTGACAACTACACAGACACATACTCACACAGATAATTAAATAAATCGGTTTTATATAAACTACATTTAGGAAATTAAATTAATGAAAAATTATTAACACATATTTTTGCACATATTTTTTAAAAACATGCTCACAAAAGAAATTTTTATTTATTATTTTTATTTTGTTTTAATTTTTTTTTCTTTCTTATAAATTGTTGAATTTAATTAAAATACAATTAAAACTAATTTTGCAATAAATAGCCACACTTTTTAGAATGCTGTAAAATAAGTTTACAAAAATGTTAATTTTGTAATATTTTAAATGTCGTTTCGTTAGCGTGTGTGTTGGTGTGTGGTTAAGGTGCGCTTGGAAAGGGGCGACAGAGAGGCAAGGTAGGATGTTTAAAGTCAATAAAGTTAAAGAGTAATTTGCTTGTCATTTAAAGTACTTTCTTTTAACTTAAAAATAGAGTGGTGTACATTTTCACAATATACGCGTACTTTGTTTTAAACTTATAAACTAGAGTAAAACATTAATTATTAAAAAAATATATGTATATATTTGGGTAAACATTCCCAATAGAATAGTTTACAAGCTTGAAGAAAACAATAAAGTATATTTATTTTATACTTTTTCTTTAGGCGCGGCACTGTATACGCACATATTACTTCACTGTGTTCTTATTGCATATATTTAGTGTTTAACTTAAACAGAATATTTTTGTTTGCTGTATATAAACCTTCAACATATGCTGCTCTGCATGTTTACATAATATATTAAAATATGTTAAAAGTTAAAGCATCGATTTGAAATCAATAATAAAATGAAAATATTGAAAAAGAAACAAACGTGAATAGTTTTCAAAATTTAGTTAATATAGTGAATAATTATAAAACAAAAAATTGAAATGAGTAATTGAATTGGAGTATAAAAAGACTAAACAATTTTTCATATAAATAGTGATAATAACCTGATCGAGCCAATAAGAGTCGATAGCTTCTCAACTTAGCATTTATTTTTCCTCATATGCCATTTTTGGTTGATTGCACTTGATTTCAACCAAAAACATAAATTTATAGACTTACAAATTGTCTCTCTCACGCTGCACACTGCAGTATATTAACGAAGAAAACATTTGTTGTTACGAAACATGACCCGCTAATGTATATGGAAAATATGAAATGTTGCTTCAATTTCTGTGCATCATGTTCCATTAATAAATGTTTCTATACGAAAAATATCAGATGTTGCTTTAATTTCTGTGCATCTTGTTCCTCTAATAAAATGTTCGTATACGGATAATATCAGATATTGCTGCAATTTCTGTGATCATGATCCATTAATAAATGTTTATATACAGAAAATATCAGATGGTGCTGCAATTTCTATGCAATGTTTGAAATGTTTGTGTACCAAAAATATCAACGTTGCTTCAATTTCCGCGTAAAATGTTCTATTAATGAATTGTTTATAAACAAATGTTTGTGTACCAAAAATATCAACGTTGCTTCAATTTCCGCGTAACATGTTCTATTAATGATATGTTTATAAACAAAATAATTGGTGTTGTTTCAATTTCAGTGCATCATGTTGCTCTAATGAATGTTTCTATACGAAAAATAGCAGAAATCGCTTTAATTTCTGGGCAACATATTCCTCCCATGAAATGTGTATAATAAATTTTTTGTCCTTTTGAGTGCGTTTTTTCAGGTCCATATAACTTAAATATACATATTTATATAACCAGAACAAGTAATATAATTAAATGTTTTTTAGTATGTAAAAAATTTAAAATTTCAATTTTCTGCGGATTCACATCACAATTTCATTTCAGTTTTTATTCATTGACATTATGAAATGGGTGAATAGAGAAATTTCAAATAGTGCATATACCAAACATATAATTTATTATACATATACAAAGTTGATAGCGATAGTAACATGTTTTCTTCGCTGATATGTACATATGTGTGTGAGCGAACTTTGTAAGTTTCTGTAGATTTATGTTTCTGTTTGAAAGTTTGAGAAAACTGTTGTGTTATTATCTGCTCTTTTGGTGCTCGTAACATCAACTCAACAATAATGTTCCCACCACGCATTTGAGAAAAAAAGTCCAAATAAAATATTTAAATAGAACTGAACGAAATAGACAGGTAAAATGGTTAGTCAAATTTACATTAAAATGGAAAAAATATAAAGTTTATAAAAACAACAAAATTTGTTATTGTTTTGAGGGTGTTGTATATAATCTGTATAAGATATATGTAAATGTGGTAGTATGGAAGCTTACTTCTACACAAATATATATATATATATATATATATATGTATGTATATATATATACATATATATATACATATATATATATATATATATATATATATATATATATATATATATATATATACATATATATATACATATATATATATATATATATATATATATATATATATATATATATATATATATATATATATATATATATACGACTATGAGAAAGCGTTAAAAATTATTAAAAATTTCAATTAATTTTATAGGCTTTAAATATGACTTCATTTTTTAGTAAGTGACCAATTATTGTGAATTCAATTAATTCACTTAATTACTATTCAACGTGTTCAACTGAAAATAGTCATACAAAATAGAACAAATTTGCATATATGTTTATATAAAAATATATCTGATTATATATAAGTAGTAATAAATGTCATATTTGCAAATTTAATAAAATGTCCTTCAGATGACTATGTTTTTTGTTTGTTTTTTTAACAAATTGCAACGCTTTCCCTTACAGCGCCTGTTCGTTCATACACTTTGAAAACAGTTTCCAAAACTATCGACGTCAGCAGTTTACACATACAACTGGTAAGCAATGCATAGATCAGCAGCAAGCAACTACTTCCAATTTTATATATTTTAATTTCAACAATTCAACGTTTCTCTAAAAAAATTTATATATATATGAATTTTCTACGCAGCAGTGCACTTACATCCTTATCCTTTTCTCTAATCATGCTTCAACACGATGCGCTGCGCTTTCCGTTGTTTCGTCTCGTGCATGTTGCTGCTGCCGCCGCCTCCACCGATGCCACCGTGCTGTAGCTGCTTGCGAGTATCCAACCGGTGGAATATGGGTTTGCGTGTGCTGTTGCTGCTGCTACTACTGCGATTATCACGTTGCTTGCTGCTGCTGCTGTCACGTCGACTTCTCGAGTCATTTGCGTCCGTTTCCCTGCGTCCATCGCTGGACCTCGTTCCTGAGCTGGAGGGCTTCAATACCACCCGACGATTGCTGCTAGCAAACATTGAGGTTGCTGATTTCTGCGTAGCGCCACTGCCACTGCTATGACGTAACGACGCTGCACTTATTTTTATGTGCTGCGGCGCTGGTAGCATTTTGACCGCGGGCGGCGGCGGTGGCTCTGGCGTCGGTGTGCGCGACACTGGCATGGTCGGCGAGGGCGTCGGCGTGGCCAGTAGCCGATCCTCTTCCTCCAGCATCAGTTCATCTTCGTCATAGTCGAGCTCCACTTCATCGTCGCTGGGCGTTGAGAGGCGACGCTTGTGCTTTGCGGCAATGATTGGGGGCGGTGGTGTGGCTGCGTGTGTCTCTTTCTTCTGCACTGGCTTAATTATGGTTGTGTTGGTGATAACGCCAGCAGCAATTGCTGCATGAGTCAAGTGATCGGCGAGCGTACGCTTTGCTTCTGGTAAGATTTTCGCTGTTGGTATCTGCTTCCGCTGCTGCTGTTGTTGCTGATGCTGCTGTTGCTGCTGTTGATGCTGTTGTTGTTGTTGATGCTGTTGTTGTTGGTGCTGATGCTGTTGCTGATGCAATTGTGTTGGTCCGTGCCTTTGCTGTTGCTGCTGTTGTTGCTGCTGCTGCTGGGAGGAGCTATGATAGTAATCGTTGCCTTTCTCTTCGCCATCGCGCTGCTGCTGGTGCTGTGTCTGCCGTTTCTTCAACGTTATAATTTTACGCTCCGTCACTATAAGTGGTTTCAGCTTTTGCGGTGACTGATGCCGTTGGATGTGTTCATTGTGTGTGTTGCTGCTGCTGCTGCTGTTATTGTTATTGTTATTGTTGTTGCTGTTCTTATTATTACTACTTGCACTGCTACTGTTGTTGGGGTTGTTTGATTCCGTGACTCGTTTAGCCTGTAAAATTGTATGGTCAGAAATGTGGATATGGTCAAGGTTTGCAAGAGTAGAATTGGGCAAATTAATTAGGTTAAAGTTATAGGTAATAAAATTTATAAAAGATTAGTACATAATTTCCACCACATTACCTATCCGCAAATGTGTGAATACAGTTGCATTATGAATTTATTTATGCCGACCTACTGAAAATATTCCGTAATTTCAATATATATAAAAATATAAATATATTATATAATATAAATATATTTATATATAAATATTCAATTTTTACCTAATCCAGAACTGAATTTGTAAATTTTTCCTAACAAGAAAATAAAGAATCATTTATCTTTTTGATAAAATAATGAAATGAAATATGTCCCAAAAATAAAACAAAACAAAATACAAAACCGTCGCAAATAAATTACAATGCAAATAGGGGTCAAAATTTGCGAACCGTCTTCACTTACTATTATAGGACATATTTTATAATACTTTGAACCAATATAAACAGGGAGTGGAGCGAGAGAATTGAAGGGAATGGCGTGAGACACTTTCATAATTTTGAATCTATTCAGTATGACGAATAGTGCTGAGGGACATTGTTTATTACACAAAAACTATTTTTGAACTACATCACTCTGGTCAGACACAATCAATGATTATATTTAGAGTAGGCAGAACATCATACGAGTATGTCTAATGACCAAGTTAAGGATATTAAAACAATCTTAAGAGTAGGATGAAGATATACTTTTGAAAGAATGAAACTACCATACGACTCCAACATGTGTAAATTCATATCAAGAAGAAAGTAAGAATAGGAGGCACTGTCACAATGAATGCATGGGGTACTAGATACGGATAGTGGAGGTTTTGTGAGAAAATATGTCAGATAGAAATGAGTAGACATATATTAGTAAAACTAATATAAAAGTAAACATATAATGTGTACTTAGAATTATACATTTCTACATTGTTCCCGTCAACTTTTCTTTCCAATCAAAAATCAACAATTGAATGTGTTTGGAAATCTCCTCAATGCTGTCAAGAAATGCAAATCCAAGAGTGGAGAACCTTTTTCTGTATAGATCAATGCACCCCCACAGGAGGTGTTCCACTGTTTCCTCTTCCTCGACATCTTGACAGCTCCTACAAAAGCTATATATTGGGTACCCCCAGTCTACTTGCATGTCTACCACCCAAACAATGACCCGTCAGTACACCTATTACAAATTTAATATCCTGCCTATTAAATGTCAACAGCATTTTTGAACGGCCGCGATTCCATTCCGACCAAGTTTGTCGACTTAGTAGGCAGGATGATACCTGTCTCCAACTAACATTTGC
Source organism: Clusia tigrina (assembly GCA_920105625.2). NCBI lineage: Eukaryota > Metazoa > Arthropoda > Insecta > Diptera > Clusiidae > Clusia > Clusia tigrina. Next base: position 131,053,152 of record OV050033.1, read on the forward strand.
CACTTCGACAGTGTATTTATCTACTAGCAATTTGCGTGTTGCTAAAGGCATTGGTAATGGAACTTTATCCGGAAGGATAGTTACTGTTGTCCCCTCCCTAGCCAACTCATAAGCCTTGCCTTGGTTTCAGATAACTCAATTAATACTTTATGGCACTGTTCCATGGTTTTCGACGATTGTCTTACTGCCTCCAGCGATTTTATGGCCGCTTGGCTGTCCGAGTAGATATATGTATCCCCCGTGGATAGAGGAATATTTTTTATATGTAGCATACCCTCTCTTATTGCTATTACATCTGCTTGGAACACACTACAATGGTCCGGCAAGCGGAAGGATAAACTGACGCTCAACTTTTCAGAATACACACCTCCACCCACCCGGTCATTAAGTTTTGAACCGTCAGTGTAAGTGCTAATTTCGTTCTTGTTGATCATGATTCCATTATCCCAGTCCTCCTTTGTGGGGGAATATGGTGTTAAAGGATTTTCTTATATTCCGTTCTAATGAGTTACAGTAATCTGTAGTATCGGGAATATAAGAAAATTTGTCTACTATAGTCGTATGCCCACTGCTACTTGTAATTAAAAGAGAATTCCCTGAGTCTAAGAGCCGATTTCATTGAAAGTTGCTTTCCAAGCAAATCAATTGGCAAAAGGATAATGTTCAATGCTGCCGTGGGAGTAGTTTTAAGAGCTCCGCTTATACATAAACTAGCTGCTCTCTGAATACGCTCTAAGTTTTTCACAACAAAGCTTTTATGAAGTGCCGGCCACCATACCAGTATGCCGTAAAACAAAATCGGTCTAACCACTGCTGTGTATAACCAATGTACTATTCGGGGGGCCATACCCCATTTTAGTATTACTGTCTTCCTACACGAATAGAGTGCTATTGATGCTTTTCTTACTCTATCCTCTACATTTAATTTCCAATTAAGCTTCCTGTCGCAAATCAGTCCCAGGTAGCGAGCTTTATCTTAAAAAAAGTGATTTCATTTATTTTGAGGGATTTACTTCCGGTACTCTATGTTTTTTACTAAATAGTACCAGTTCTGTTTTGTTGACGCTTACGGCCAAACCACATGATTCTGACCATAGATTTAGCTCATCTAATACAAGAATGATAGAATAGAAGATTACGCCATACGCAGATCCGCTATTCCTCTCTCGACAAAAACTCGAATTTTCATGTATGAAGAAAGAAAAAGTGAATTTGTGTAGTGATTTATATACATATATTTAATAAGTATACATAGATTAAAATTTCATTTCCCATAATTATTTCATTTTTTATTCCCATTATCGCACCAAAACAGTAAATAACAACTTTCACGGCACAAATTTAACCAACAAATTATTGAATAGAACAACAATTTGAATGCCAAATCAATTGAAATATATTATTTAAAAATATTTATTTATTTTATTATATATTATATATGTAAATATTATCATAAAATGCGATAAATATTAAAATATTTAATATTAAACACAAATTATCACATTTCTCACACAAAAATGTATGCAATTTGGCTGTTCTCATTTCTTGTGCACCTTATGACGATATGCGCAGAGTGAGGAAATTTTCGTACCAGCATTGGCGCAATCTTCTATTTTATTATTCTTGCATCTAATATACTTTGCAGGACTTCACAAAGCGTGTTGGGGAATATGCCTATTGCCGAGATTGCAATATCGTCTGCATAGGCAACAACGTGCACTCTTCTCTCCCCTAAGCCCTTTAACAGTTTATTCATTGTCAGTACTCAAAGAAGAGGAGACAGCACGCCGCCTTGAGGAGTACCCCTGCTGACGGATTTACGTAATCTCGAGGCACCCAATGTTGAATTTACAAACCTGCATATAAGCATTTGTTCGATGAAAACAACCAGCGCTCCGGGGACTCCCAATTCCGTCAGTGCACCGGTTATTGCCTTGGGTAGGATAATATTAAAAGCTCCTTTGGACTAACATGCGAACTCCCCCCCCCCCCCCCCCAATTTTTAAATATGGAACATGTTGCGGTTTTATTGAAGTGACGTGCAGTGTTGATACAAACTTTTGTTGCATAAAAAAGGCAGTGACTTGAAATGTTGCTTATAAAATGTTTGATAATGGAACATGATGCAAAGAAATTGAAGTGCCGTGAAATGTTGATTATAAACTTTTTGATAATGGAACATGTCGCAGAGCAAAGGAAGTGATTTGAAATGTTGATTATATACTTTTTGATCATGGAATGTTGCAAAGAAATTGAAGTGACGAGAAATGTTGAACTTTTGAAGAGTGGAGGATGTTGCAGAGAAATTGGAGAGCCTTGAAATGTTGATTTTAAACTTTTGATAGTGGAAAATGTTGCCAAGCAAAGTAAGTGACGTGAAATGTTGATTATAAAATTTTTGATAGTGGGGGGCGGGGTTCTTAATAATTTTGTCTTGGCGCTCAGAGGACGAGTTAATTTGAAGTGAATAGAGTCCAATTGTTGAGCGATGGATTATAGCTAAAATAGTTCTAAAGACTATGATAAAGATCGGATTCAAAGGCTATCTAGCATTTCAAAAATTAAACTTAATATTCATACACCCACAAAAGTAACCCATTCGCTAAGACCGCTGAAAACTCCTAATGCCACTCTGCAGTTCAAAAGATAAGTATCCGTTTACTTGAGAGTTTTCCGGGAAAATGATAAATGTCCCTAGAACGTTCGAACTCTTCAATGAAAAAATCTTTTTTTCTGCGATATATTTTTTCAATATTCTGGCAAAATTTTGTTAATTTGAAAATTTTTATTAAGTCAAAATCTAAAACAAAATTTTAGGACTCTAAAGAAAATGGTATAAAACGTGCAATGTGCTTTTTCAATTAAAAAGCAATATTCTTTCAAAAATTCGAACTATTTCCTGAATAATATTTATAATGCTGCTCTCTTTATGTTCCATTCAGTCTCATTTTTTATTCTCGCTCAGTAAGCACATACAAATTAGCGACCACCACCAACGCTGCTACTAGAAAGAAACCTAAGGTAGACCTATGGGAACAGTCCAAAGACTATACTTATATTCATACTTATTAATTGATCTCTTTGCGAAACGCTTTTCAGTGTAGGTTTGTGGCCACCAAACAATTCTCTCTTCGATCCTTCGGTCGTAGCTCTGTAGACCAAAGTATCACGGTCAACACGGACTATGTTACTATTATTCTCAGCTTTCGAAAACAGATAAAGGTAACTATTGAGGAGGGATGGCGCAGAGGCCATAGACTAACCTAACCTAATCTAACGCTGCAAAGATTTATGACTATTCATAAGAAAACCCATTAATTTCGTCAATTGAAGAAAACTGTGTTGATAATTGCAGATTTCACATTTTCATTTAATTCGCTTTGTGGGATTTTATGCTCCTGTTCATGCGCTGCAAACCTGATTACTTTATATCATATTTTGGAGATGTTTTCGTTTTGTTCTATTGAAGGGACTAGGTTTTAAAAAGGGTTTTCAACACTGGAACTTAACACTCCTTCGGTCATATTGCTCTTAGTTAGTGACTTCATTAACCACTCTTTCCAGCATTTGTAAATGCTTTTGCAATAAATAAAAATAAGCAAGATTGCGGCGACTTAAAAAATTTTACAAATTCATACTCATCATCTCAAAGTAATATTTGTATATTTACATAATATCGACAACTCATTTTACAATTTTTGTTGTGAAATTTCAGATTAAAAAATAGCAAAATAAGGTGTTTACAAATTAATCTGTAATAACATAAACTCACCTCGTGTAATTTCTCTTCAGCCGCTCTCCTTCGTTTCATTTCCTTGTCCCGAAGTATTTTCTCCCGCAGAGCTTTTTGTTTTTCAATTTCTAAACGATACACGCGCGTTTCCTCATCCTCTTCAACCTACATTAAATACAACACATTTGTAAATGTTTAAAATATGTGAAAATCTGCACCACTTACGTCATTTCTTTCTCGTTCATTGACTGCACCACTACCACTACTACCGCTACCACCACCACCGCGACGACTGCTGATGCCGCTGCCTGTGCCACTACCTCTGCTAGGTAGCGGTGACACACTGCGTCGCCGTTTATTATAATTACCTCCACTGTTACGATTTTCATAGTCACGGTCGCGACTGATTCCGCGTCGAAAACGATTTCCACGATTATTACCAATAATTCCACCGCTACCGTAACCGCCTACAGGACGGTCAGAACGATCGGGGCGATCAGGACGATCGGGGCGATCAGGACGATCGGGGCGGTCAGAACGATCGGGGCGATCGGAACGATCAGGACGATCAGAACGATCCGCACGTTCAGGACGTTCGGGACGCTCAGGACGATCGGGACGGTCAGGACGTTCGGTACGCTCAGGACGATCGGGACGTTCGGTACGCTCAGGACGATCGGGACGATCTGCTCGATCCGGGCGTTCGCGTCCACCACCACCACGTTCCGATCGGTCGTTTCTAGTGTCGCGCTCCCTTTCAAAGTGTCGATCATTCAAAGAGTTGCCAGCGCCTCCACCACGCTTTGTTGGTGTATAGCTACGTTCCCGCGTATGGCTGCGAGTGCGACTTCGCGTGCGGCTCCGCCGCATAGCCGGCATAGGTGAACGTTCATGGCGGCGTTTTTCAATGTGCTGCCGATTCTTTGTTATGAACTCCTCCTGTTGTCTCAGTAGTTCCTCATCGCTTTGCAGATGCGAGACGTGACTGCTTATGGTGTTCATGAATTGCGTTTCCTTGATGAATTTGTTAGTGGCAGCCTCGACGCCACCCTTAAAATTTGGATTTATTAGTACTTTGCCAGGTCGCATGGAGCCCTGTTGAAGCGGTGATCCTGATGCGATTTGACCCTGTCCTGCTGCGGCTGCTGCTGCCCCACTGGGGCCCGAAGTTGGACCTTGCGGCAATTGCAACGATACCTGCTGTGCCTGTGGCGGCTGCTGATGCCGCATGGGGGGACCATTTACATAATTTGGTGCTGCCATATTATGGGGTGGCAAGTTTTGGAGTGGTGGTCGTTGCATACGCATACCTGGACGCAGGCCAGGGGGTACACCGGGACCCCCCATCTGATTGCCTTGTGCCAGTTCCGGCCGAAACATATTATGAGCAGGATGTTGTCCAAGATTTTGATTAAATGTTGGTCCTCCACCATTGTTAAAGTCGTGTGGCACTTGGCCATACATGCCAGACGGGTTTGGATGCCGAAATCCTAATGGACCCCCTGGACGATATCCTGGATATGGGTGTCTAGGTCGCTGTGGGTGTGTTGGGTTCATGGGTTCGTGTTGATGTGGGTGGTGCGGGGAATTTTGTGTGTTTAAATTCTGTGGTGATTGTGATCCCGGTACACCACCGGGACCAGACAGAACGTGTGGTGTATGCGGGGCGTAGGGGTTGGGAGGTTGTTGTGGCGGGAATTGACCTGGAATTAGGGGAGGAGGTGTGTGCGTTAGGGTCGTAGTTGATACTGTAGCAAGCGTAGGAAAAGGTGGCGCCATAAGCGGGAAATTACCATGTGGTGGAGGAAAACGCAAAAGCGGGCGCTGAGTATGGAATGGACCACCACGCATTAAATGCGGCCGGAGAAGGGGACCACCACGCTTGCCGTGCATAAATCGAGGATGGTGTTTTTCTATATTAAAACAAAACAAAAATAAGGCTGGAGAATTAAAATTAAGATAAAAAACCTCACCTGGCGATTCACAACTTGCTGATTCCACCTCACGTTCATTTGTTAATTTGAAATTAGTACGTTCTTCGCGTTCCTCCTCGTAGTCCTCGCGCGGATCTGAGTATTCCCCAGGTCCCAGACCAATACTCGCATTACAACTCTCTTGTGAGCTCTGTATTACGGACGAATCCGTGAGATTGCCAGTAGAACAACTGATGGCAGAAATATGATCCATTTCAAGTTCCTTGCTGGAACTGGAAGTCACCTCATCGGAGGGAGAGGTGACGTAGTGTGTAGGTGCGAAAGTAGGTGTTTGCAGCAGTGGTATTTGCGGTACTACTTGTAACTCCTGGTGTACTGACTGTGAAGGTTGTTTAAATTCATGTTGCATCTTATTGGGCGATTCGTCGCTCGTAGACACATCATCTGGGCAATCGCTCTGTATATTCGCAGATGCACAACTGGTGGCAGCTGTGGAAGAGACTTCTGTGGCCTCCGGCACAGCAGCTATAGGCACTACTATTTTATCTTCTTTTACTTCGCCCTTTGAAAGTTCTTGAGTCTTTGAGGTAGTGGCATATGCTAAGCCATTCTTTTGTGGCGGCGGATGATCTTGCATTTGTGTCTTTACCCATTGTTCAGCTTCAGCTTTAAATTTTCGTTTTTCTTCCTTTGTTACGTCTTTTTCTAGTTCTACGAACGCAGGAAATGAAAATTACAATTTGCAAATAATTAAAAATTCACGGGAAGTGAGTGCCCCAGTTCCCTTACCATCATCTGAAAGCAGTAGTTCATCCTCATCAGCACCATAAAGCGCCTGATCGTCAATATCATCGCCTAGTTCATAATTTAATAAATCATCGCTGCAAATTGAAAACACTCAATAAAATATCGGAAAACAAATACTAAACAGAAGAGTCAGCCAAAGAAACAAGCGACCCCCACTGGTTAAAACTACAGCAGCAAAAAAAAGCACACTTTCACTGCACCAATTTTTCCATTATTATTTTGGCCACTTTTTCTTATGCTTAATTTTTCAATTTAATGAAAATTTGCACGTTAAAATTACAACTAATTGTATAAAAGCGGAATTAATTACGCACAAAAACTTACTTCATGTCGGACATTTTGATAATCACAATTTCGTTGCAATTTTTTTTGTCAAATCGTCATAGCTGTGAGCTGCGTGTGAATAGACGTCTTCTCTTTTACTCCCTCAGTAATTGAATACTGCAAGAAAGTGTTACTTATATTTTTCTAACTTTTGTTATTGCTTTTCGTGGGATTCGATCATTCACAGTTGACAACCAGGGTTGCCGCTTCAATATTTCTCGACTAAATCTAATGATGTTCTTTCTATTATTTAATACTTTGTATAGTTTGTATTCTGTTACATTTTTCCTATTCCCGTTGGCTTAAATTCAATAATAAAAGTCGTAGGAGCAGTAATTCAGGGGACAAATAGCCATTAAAATGTATGTGATTATCTAGACTAAACAGGGTTGCATGTAGTGTGAAGAAAGAAATCACAGTATTTTACTACTAGTAATATTGGCAACCCTTAAGATTGCATTTGCTAATAGCTTTCGTTATATAATACTTTTTAATGTGTCTTGCGTGTTTCTATTGATTATGTAGAAATTTCCAAAAATTATCTAAATTATACATCAAAAACAATACTTGTTTTTTTATGATAAGTAAAGGTAAGAGGTGTACTTTGCACGAAGCCTTAGAAAGCCGGGCATGCCGAGATTAGCCAAAGTTTAATTACTGAGAAGTTTAGTGCCAAACAAAAAAGGAGAACGAATACTCTGAAAGATTTATTTACCTTTTTTTTTTGGTAACATTAGCCGTATTCTTATTGGTACTGGATCGGATTCAATATCATAAGAATGGTTTCGATCCAAATTATGGTTCCACGTTAAACTTGGCTGCACTTTTGTTTAGTTGTAAAAAGAAGCAGATGAAAAAAATAAAAATATCTGTGTTTAGAGTTTTGAGACATTTTTGAATTAATGAAATTAAAAATAAGATATTAAAATAAAAATAGAAAACAACAAAAAACAACAATAATCGGCATCAGCTGGTTGATCCTAAACTTTTGCCAATAGTGGCAAATACAGGCACTACTTTCCGTACTGTTCCAGGCCAAGGTGAATTTACCTACATGGTGGCTGCAAGAACAATTTTTTTGGAACCAATTTTCCCTCAGCAGCTGTCAAAATTGAAATTATGGAAAAATGGATCAAAACAAATATGCAAACAATTGCAAATAGAGTTTTGATTTGATTGATTAAGAGTTTTTTAATTGTTATTTTTGTGAAGTTTTATAAGTATATTTAACTATTAAATATATTTTATATAAATTGTGTACCACTTTTATGTATTTCTCCATTCCTCTCAATTTCTTTTGTTTTTATCGCACATTGCTTATATTTGACAATACCGGAGGTACGAAATTCACCTTGCAGCCACCAAAAATAATAGAAACAAAGATTGCGCAAAGCTGAGTACAAAAATTTTTCGTTTTGCGCATCTCCGTCACAGTAGCATGGTTGCAAAGAGAAATTTCAAAAAAATACCTATCCGCGTAATGCTGCATACACACGAGGCAACCGTTTCTGCAACCAAGGCATGTTGCTTCGACGGTTGCCTCGTGTGTAGCTTAGTTGCTCGTTGAAATGCGTGTTGCAGCAACCGTTGCATGAAATATCAAAATATTTTGATATTTTGTGATGGGTGCCACAACGGTTGCCTCGTGTGTAGCGTTGTGTACCACTTTTACTGGCTTAGTTCGTTAAGAACCAGCGTACTGAGAAGTTGTGTTTGCTTTTCGCGGAGTGAAGCAAAAAGTGAAAACAGTGAATTATTAAGCAAACAAATATGGCAACTGAAAACAAATTAAAATTGGTTAAATTTCATTATGTTCTACTATTTTTCGAATGTTTCTTCGTCCATCGTCATATAATTTCATTAGTCTTATGGGTCATTTTCTTTTAATTCCTTTAACATTATATAATTTGAAGATTCTTCTTTCTTTAAAAGCAACTTTTTTACCACATTCTTCTTTTATTTTTTGATTGCATCTACTATTCCTCTTCTTCATACAGCAGTTCTTCAATAACAATAATTGCATAATAATTCCCTTATTACGTCACTCTTTTCGAAAATTTGCTATCTTCCGCGAGGTTCGTTTGATTACACAAAACACACAGTAATGAAGTTGCTGCGACGGTTGCCCCGTGTATATTGAATAAGAAAAACAGGCTGCATCAACACATTGCTTCGCCGGTTGCCTCGTGTGTATGCAGCATTATGTATTTATTGCTATGTTGACGTCACAGCCCAGCAACGAAATGTCAAACTCAGAAAGAAAATTATAACGGACCTGCGCAATGCGTAATCTTATTCTCTATCAACCTTGTGCAGCCACCATGTAACTAAATTCAACTTGGTTCAAGGCGAATTTACTTACATGGTGGCTGCAAGGTGATTTTTGTACCTCCGGAATTGTCAAACATAAGCAATGTGCGATCAAAATAAACGAAATTGAGAGGAATGGAGGAATACATAAGTGCTGCTTAAAGTGGTACATAATTTATATATATATATATATATATATATATATATATATATATATATATATATATATATATATATATATATATATATATATAAGTTAAATACTCACCTGAGCAAAATCTTTTAATAATAGAAATATATATATATAATTTTTATTTCAATATTTTATTATTTTACTCGTCCTTCTCCTTCGAGCTCTAGTCTATCAAAAGATGCGAGCTCTCGTACTCGGGTTCTTTTTATACGTTTTCGCCGCCGACAATCGCATAGTGACTGCGCTTTGAGGCGGCGTTGCGCGACAGCGTTTCACGGCTGGGCTTGGCGGCACCGACATATGTACAACACATGTCTCGCCAATTCCTCCGGCCCCGAGAACCATCACCGTCTACCGTATCTACGCGTAGCGGCTGTGTCGCGCATTTTGTACAATGCTTTGTACTGCTGGGCAAGCGCATGGCGCCAATGCTCTTCTCGTATGTTTTCTCGCGTACCGAGAACCAGCACCGTCTATCGTGCCCCTGCGCAGCGGATGGCAGCGGATGGTAGCAGACTCTGTTGCCGCGCATTTTGTACAATGCTTTGCACCGCTGCGCTAGCGCATGGCGCCAATGCTCTCCGTCTTGTGTTTTCTCACGCACCGAGAACCAACACCGTCTACCGTGCCCCTGCGCAGCGGATGGCAGCAGACGCTGTTGCAGCGTATTTCCTACAATGCTGGGTACCGCTGCGCAAGCGCACGGCGCCAACGACATGCAACACGTATGTTGCTAACTTATATATATATATAAATATATATATATATATATATATATATATATATATATATATATATATATATATATATATATATATATATATATATACTAGCTGACGTTGTTTTGCCTAAAAATGTCCCATGATCTGTAGTATAGATGTACATACATATATGTATTTAGGACTAAAACATACATTGATCATACCCCTCCACCAATGAAACTGAAATGAAAAATGCAGATATAAATTGATATCTGTCTCCGTCAGTACTATATATCTTCAGCTTTCTTGCTCTAAACAACTCATTTGCCACGTCCCTCCGCTGACGAACCTAAAAGAATAATAAAATCCGGCTTTAAACTGATACTCCTCGTCGCCAGTACTTTATGTGTACTTACTCGTATGAAATTATTTTTGCATTTATTGAATTGTATTTCCCCTCATTGAAGCACTCTGTGATAAACGATATTTTTCGTTTTGTTGTCAGGTGCGAAAACGATCAAAGCAGATGGTTTGCCGACACGGGAACATGCGACATACAGTTGTCCGTATGAAAAACATTTATTTTCCAGATTCAGGCCACAAACACTCAATGATTGGCCTTGTGATTTATTAATTGTCATGGCGAATGCGAGACGAATTGGAAATTGTATTCGCTTAAACTCGAATGGCATATCGGTTGAGATCATTGGAATTCTCGGAACTCTCTCCTTTGAATTTTCCTTTTAGTAGTCTCGCGTGAATCACATTGCTCATGAGTTTTGTGGCCGCTAAACGCGTTCCGTTGCATAATTTTGGTTGGTTGAGATTGCGAAGCATGACAACGACTGAACCAACCTTCAATTATAAATTGTGCGGCGGCAAGCCAGGCACATCCAATGAATTCAAGAACTCAGTTGGGTAGTTGGTTGCTTCGTCTTCGTTTGTTACACAGTCGATAGATTTGAAGGAATGCAGTGACCCAACGATTTGATTTTGAATTGTGAAGCTTAAGTGATCCACATCCTTGTTCTTTGCCGTTAAAATTGTTCTTTCACTCAACCAATCTTAGTTTTGGTGGTTAGCAATGATGTTCGGAAACACTTTGATGAACACGACCATTACCGATAGTTAGCAGTTGATTGGACAACACTTCGGCAGATGGATCGTTTAGCAATGCAGCTCGCATGTTTGTCGTCAGCCGAAGTTTCTTCACATAACGCCACAATGGTGATGATTTCAGGCAAGCATTGATCTCATCGGCAGCGGTCGATCGTCGTATTACTGGTAGTGTTTGCCGGAAATCGCCTGAGAGTAAAATCAATACACCCCCAAAACATCTTGCGTCATTACGCAGATCTTTCATAGTGCGATTCAGAGTTTCTAACGCACGTTTATGCGACATTGTGCATTCATCCCAATTAAAAATTTTGCTTGCTACCAAAACTTTGGCCATTGCTGAATGTTTCGCTATGTTACATGTTGGTTCTTCAATCGCTGGAAGGTTTAAAGGCAATTTTAATGTAGAATGAGCGGTTCGGCAAGCTTCCAGCAGCGTAGCTACTGAGGGAAAATTGGTTCAAAAAAATTTGTTCTTACAGCCACCATATAAATAAATTCACCTTGGTACTGTTGATTTCCGAACACTCCGGATCGAATAATTTCATCTGAAAATGAAGCTGGATCCAAATTTGTTGTTGCTTTGCATTAAACTGGATCCGATCCAGTGCCATTGGAATACAGCTATTAGGTTCCGAAAGATCAACAAAAATACTTTTGGCACAGAAGGTCGATTAATTGCTTTCTCATGATTTCAGAGCATTTGATCCAAGATACACGTAACAGATAATATTATCAGGAAGGAAAAAATAAGAATTGTCCATTATTAATTAGTTTTTGCTACTCATTTCGACATATTTCCATAAACCAGTGTTAACAACACTAATGACAATCGGATATGCTTCATACATTACTTATATAATATTGAAGTTACTTTTTCTACTCAATACTTTCAGCTGTCAAAAAAAGATATCAGTGAAATTTGATTTGGGTGAAAGTGAATAAGTTAATTGGGCTTAAGTAAAGAATTCATACGGAATTAACACTACGTAAAAACCGGTGTCAACTGCCAATTTAAGACCCAATCTTACCCCACGTCTCCACGGGAAATTTTTGATGGCATAACATCTGTCAAATTTGAATGCAATGGTTGGCAATATTTTAATGGTGGGCATTGCGATGTTATGCCATCGTCATTTTAAAAATGTCCTCAAGCAATCTTGTTCGCTGTACCCGCGCTTGAAAAAATTTTTATACAGTGCACTCGCGGTAACGTGAACTAATTAAAACCAAGAGAGTTCACGTTAGCGAAAATGTTCACGTTAGCGAACGTTGAATTTCAGAACAAAAAATAGCCTTAAATTACTTTATTCAGGAGTTTAACACGTTCTAGCGTGATAGTTTTTTTTTATTATAGTCATTAGTAATATTAAAAACTTAAATTATAAATTCAATTTAATCAAAAAATTAAAAAAAGAGATCGTGAAAATATCAGTGGGTATGGAATTATAAAGATATTTAAATTAGTAATAACAATTCACAAAAAAAAAAGCAAAAAGAGATCACAAAAATATCCATAGGTGTGAAATTAAAGAGCAAACATAATTCCAAATCAAATTTATCCATTAAAGAAGTCCGTAATCTTTTTCTACTGCTTTTTCTTCTCAAGTAGCTGGAATACTGCTTCCTCCCTTAAGCGTCTGAGTGCATTCATGTCACTTTGGTCCACCATTGCCTCTCCTGCCCATTGCAAACCCTTGTCAAAGATTTCAATTGCCTCACTTGCGGTAATTTTCTTTACAGGATTATCAGCAATGCAATCATCGTCATCATTTTCTTCGTTTTGATCAATTTCAATGATTTCGCTGGAGTTATCTTCACAATGATCGTTATTCCACTTTTGAACAATTGGCAATATAAACTCTACCTAGAAAAGAGTTAGAAAAACAATTTTAATTATGGTTTTACAGTGTTTCCTAAAATGCCTACCTGAGGACTCAAATCCTGAAGGAGATCCATTGAAATTCTCATTAAAGAGTTTATTCCTCCATCCCATTTCTCTTTCAAGGTACTTAAGGGAATGTTCCATTCAGGGTCCTCCTGGATTTCCGTTAAAGTCAAAACATTATTCCAGCAATTGGCAACAGTTGTTGTGCTGACCCGATCCCATGAGACAGATAAAAGAGTTACAGCATCTTTCAATGTTACATTACGCATTGATTCTAACAGATCTGAATTTTTTGCCGATATTGAAGCCAATAAACAGTTTCTGTAATGTAACTTTGTTATTTTAATAGCATTTTGGTCCATCGGTTGAATGAGAGGAGTGACATTCGGTGGCATAAACATGGCAATTATATTTCCATAATCTGTTTTTAACCATGTTTCGCTTGGATGAGAGGGAGCGTTGTCAAGAAGAAATAGTGCCTTCATTGGCAAGTTGTTCTTCTTTAGAAACAGTTTTACCTGTTTAAAGTTAGAATGTTTTATAAGTTTTTTAAATCAAAGAAAAAATTGTCTACCTGTTGCACAAATGAAGGATGAAACCAATGCTTAAAAATGGCAGACGTCATCCAGGCTGATTTGGAGTTCTGATAATCCGTAGGACAATTGAAATTTTTAAAACTGCATGGATTTTTTGCCTTACCGATCACCAATAGTTTTAGTTTATGCGCTCCAGATGCATTTGCACAACACAGGAACGTTATACGCTGTTTTTCTGTCTTTGCACCAGGAGCTGTTTTCTCCTGCGATGACACGTACGTCCTAGCTGGCAAAAGCTTCCAAAATAAACCTGACTCATCAGCATTCTATATTTGATCCTTGCATAAGTCCATTTCCTTAATTTTTTCTTTTAGTTTTTGCTTAAATGGATCTACTAATTGAGGCTGTGACGAGAGTTTTTCTCCAGTTATTTTCAGCAAGCCAACTCCGTATCTTTTCTTAAATCGCTGGAGCCAACCGTCACTAGCATTCAACCTGGTTTCGCTTTCTTTTAGTTGGGAATGTAATTCCTTTGCCTTTTCTTTGATCATTAATCCACTTATAGGCCAATTCCTGTTACGCATACGGATGAACCAATGATATAGACTTTTTTCCATAGCAGCAAATTCTGACGTCTTAAGAGTTTGTCTCTTCCCCGGTCCTTGGTATGTGTTATTTACACATGTTAAAATCGATTCTTTTTTTTTTTTGATACTGCATATTGTTGACTTAGCGACATTGTATTTTTTTGCCAAGCTAGTTACACTTGTTCCATTTTTTAAACTGTCTAAAATGTCTGCTTTGTCTTTTAACTGCAATCAAATTGGTTTTTTAACACTCATGTCGATAAAATCACCACCCCGCGCAAGAAGAAAACGTTAAATGAACTAAGACGAAGTCATACATTGAGAATTTGTAGATCATAGACACACATATTTCAATGTACGGGGACTCCCCGAACTTTTCATATCAAATTTCATGTATTGCAGTGTTGTTGTTGTTTTGCTCGCAACCTTACGTGGGATCTCACATGGAATGAGATCATGACAAGTCATTTACTCTTATAGCTGGTATAGACACTAAACCGGTTTGACAAACAGGGTGAGTGTATTAGTGAGATTTATACGTCGGTTGTGGTTGTAAGAGTTTAACGGACCCTGTTGAAAGGGGATTCCCCAAACATTTAAAAGAAATGGTCATAGATTTCAGTGTTGCCTAACACTTTATGACAAGAAATGCAGTGAAAAAAATTTGTTCATGTTATAGAGCTTTCAAGTTTGTTCACGTTACAGAGTATTTAGTGTAAAAAAATGCGTGTTCACGCTAGGCGGTGTTCACGTTAGGCGGTGTTCACGTTACCGCGAGTGCACTGTATATACGATGAAGAGGAAAAAAGAAGAAAACCGAAATTCTGGTTGAATCCTTTATTGCAAAGTATACAAATGCACAGTCTCCATACATTTTAGCGCTTAAATTAATTTAATAGTCGCGGTAAAACTGAAATGTTCGACGATGCTGCCACTGTGAGCGTCATGAAAAAATGGAAAACGGCTGTCAAACAAACAAAATGACAACTGATTTCAACACAGCACGTTGTTACCGCACCACTAGAATGATGCAGTGTGGTGGCCACGGCTAGCTCACCGCAATGGTCGTGGTCCTTAACCCGCCACACTGCATCGGGTGGGACAACACTACAAAAAAAATTTCAACTCACATTTTTGCCTAGCATCCTCCTCTACGACGACAAGCGAGCCCGCCCCATATTGTCCGCCTTAGCCTAACATTTTCAACATAAAATTAAACACACTAAACATTCTATTTGTACTTAAATAAATAACATATATATACACGTATACTTAATAATACCTATGTATACACGCGTATACTTAACAAATATATACTTATCTCTAGGGGCGGGCGGCAGCCTCCTTTTCCTCCGATGCTCGAATGGGGTGGGCCGGAACAATCAGTTATCCCTCTTATGGGATGGGCCGGAAACAAGCGGTTACGGATCTATTCAGCACACTCAATAATCAAGGTAAACTTTCTAACGCCAACTCTTTAAACTAAACTAACACTTTAAATTGATTCAAAATTTTAACGTTTATTTTCTACACATGTACATTGTAATTGAATTCAAAAATTTTTTTGGAATCTTTCACACGTTAAATATATCCGAATAAAAAAACAGGACCACGGACGAGACGAGAGACTATCCATACAAAATCCGACACGAAATGCAAATAAAAAAATCTTAATTTTTTCGCTCTAAAAATCCTCCACAGTCACACACAAAATTCAAACGCGCGCGGCAACCAAAAATTTTCGACACAACTTCCTTCCTAAACACTTAACACCTTATCGCCCCGTTTTTTCTCTACCACTGCCTTATATGATTTTTTTCCCTCTCTCCTGAAACCGGATCTTCTCCATTTCCTCGGCCTCTTCCGCTATTCCATCAGTGACCGTTCTAGCGGTCGAGTCGGTCAGTCACCTTTCTTTAGAATTTTTACTATTCTGAGGCAGCGCCATCTGTACCTCAGAATCGTCTGGTAGGTTTCAGCCTGGCCGCATTCACCAGCAAAGCGGACAAGTGGAAGGAACAAAAGAAGGAGAAAAGCAAAACAAACATACAGACGGCAGACGCCAAAATCAACGATCGCAACAAAACACACGGGTTGCCAGGAGCACTATAAACTCCGCCGGAACACGGATGGAAGCGTCGATCAGCTCTTAATGCTCTACCCTGAGCTAGCCGGGCAACTATACCTACATATACCTAAACATATAAACTAATAATACTTCCTTTACAGAACCACCACACTGATGAAGATTACGGATCCCAACACCTAAAAGCACGGTAATTATTCACAACACAAAATTTCTTTATTTGTCTTCCCAGCCATGGACTTAAACATCTCCCTACGTCTCCCAGACCATTGCAGCGTTTTTCAAGCTGAGGTCATGGCCATTTACCACGCAGCCAAATGGATGCTGAGTAGTGATATCGGCGCGGTTGACGTATCTATCTTCTCAGACAGCCAGGCCGCCATTACATCTCTTTTTGGCTCCACGGCCACATCAAGACTAGTTCATGAATGTCGACCATCTTTAAATGAGCTCGCAAGTTACTCTCGGGTGCACCTAGTCTGGGTTCCCGGACACAGCGAAATCCCGGGAAACTGCGAGGCGGACGAGCTTGCCAAGGCAGGCACGCTAATGCACGACATTCACCCCTCTGTAAACATCGGCATTCCACTGGCAACAGCCAAGCTGGAAGTCAAACGGAAATATCTGGCTGACGCCTACAAATCCTGGGCTAACGAGGAATCCTGCCACACGGCTAGACTAACTTGGGCAAGCATGGACAAAAACAGAACCAATCAACTTCTTCGACTTGATCGCGTATCACTGTCGACAACTGTGTCGGTTTTGACCGGCCACTGCATAATGGGACAGCACGCAGAAAGACTGGGCCTACCCTCAAATGACTTTTGCCGAGGCTGTGGCTTCGAGGAGGAGGACGAGACGGTTTTCCACCTCTTATGTCACTGCCCATCCTTGAGCAGAAGAAGAATTCGCACCTTTGGTGCCCCATTTCTTACAAGCCTGACAGAGCTGTCATCCATTAATATTAGGGACATAGCCAGGTTCATCAAAATATCAGGATGGTTTCCTGAAACATGACGGGGGAGTCGTGCCTTTCCAGGCGCTGTCCTTGCGCTGACTATCACCATCCCAAGTATGGGAACCTTTTTAGTCAGTGCTTGAACGGCGCCACACCGTGGTATCACAATGGGCCATTATGTGTGCTCAAGTGTGCTTTTGGCAAACTGGGCGGCCACTCCTACCTACCTACCTACCTTCCCAGCCATTCGACTCGAAGAATCACCTTCACCACTCTACTCACTAATAAACGCTAACCTACACACCTATACTCTATCGTATAAACAGGAACATTTTTATTTATTTTACCTTAAAAAAAACACATAGTAATCAATTCTAATTTCAGATTTTTAACTCAGATTAGACGGCAGACGCCAAAATCAACGATCGCAACAACGTTGGCAATTTATGCATGGTGGCTGCAAGAACAATTTTTTTTGAACCAATTTTCCCTCAGTAGTTATCAAAATTGAAATTATAGAAAAATGCGATCAAAACAAATATGCAAAAATTGCAAATAGAGTTTTGATTTGAGTTAAAAAGAGATTTTTAATTGTTATTTTCGTAAAGTTTGAACAATATGAGTCTATTTAACTATTAAATATATTTTATATAAATTATGTACCACTTTAAGCAGCACTTATGTATTCCTCCATTCCTCTCAATTTCGTTTATTTTGATCGCACATTACTTATGTTTGACAATTCCGGAGGTACGAAATTCACCTTGCAGCCACCATGTAAGTAAATTCACCTTGCAATTTATGGCATAAAATATTTCATAACATAAATTGCCAACTTGAAGCAATTTGCAATCTCAATTGGCAATTTGCTTGAAATTGCCAATGGCATGCCATCAAAAATTGCCCGTGTCATGGGAAAGTTCAAAGTATATATATATATATATATATATATATATATATATATATATATATATATATATATGACATGACACGGGCAATTTTTGATGGCATGCCATTGGCAATTTCAAGCAAATTGCCAATTGAGACTGCAAATATATATATTGTGACAAATTATTCCTTCCTGTGATTACTTTTCTGGTAGAAACTTTCAAATAGTAAAAAAAGCTTCATTTGGATTTTCCTAAAAACTATATTAAACCCTCTAAACTCAGTAAACTTTTAACGTACTTTTTTCAGTATTATAAAAGTGGAATTTTCGTGCTCTCTGTCGCTACTTTATCGATCGATATCTTATAATTTATTACACCATTGAAGTGTTTGAAAGAGTGAAATCGCAAAATTGTTTACATTCGTGTGACAGATATTGTTTTTCTTTGGCGAAAAAACAACATTAAAGGTGAATTATCTATTTTTAGTTTTAGCTATTCTTGGCAAAGGTTCTTCTGAAGGTTATAAGTTCTCCTGGTCTGGAAATGTGATATTATGTTCATAGAATACAGGATTTGGACCTGATATAAAACAATGTGTAATTTCTGTTGTCAGTTCAGCAGTGTTCATTTTATTTTTGAGACTGAGGTGAATTTTTCTTAAGGCAGAGGTGAATTTCAGTAAATATTTCAAGAGTTCTTCCTTTGTGACATACATAAGCTTAAAATGTCGCTAAAATATTATTTTCACGCAATTATCTCTTGAAAGACGAAGTATATGTTGGACAAAAAGAATCCGTTTTCGATCTCCCTCTCCCTTTTTCGTGTAATTGGTGCGATGGCGCTAACATAAAAATAAAATGGCTGTCAGCAGAGCACACCTCATACAACTGACAATTCAACAGACAATCTAATTTAATGGAATTGTTGTTGTTTAGTCTTGCGGCCATCTTATAAGTGCGCCAGGGTTCTGAGTTTACACTACTGTATTGTATTCTATCATTCTTCCTCTACTTGTGAATATGTCACAGTGAGATTAGAAATACACCATACTTCATATAGAGAAATACACCATACTTCATATAGGGAAATACACCATATTTCATAGGGGAATTGGATATCCCTACTTCTCGAAACGCAATTTTTGATTGGTTGCAATTCTTATTTTCAAGCAAATTGCCAATCGAGACAGCAAATTTAATCAAGTTGGCAATTTATGCTTTGAAATATTTCAAGTTATATATTGTCAACAAGCTGCGTTGTAATGAGCTGCCATTTGTTTGTTTGACAGCCATTTTTCATTTTTTCATGCCGCTCACTTACTATTTACTATGAACGCCACGAATTAAATATAGACAATTTCTAATAATTTATTTTAAATTTTATTGGAGTATGAAATATGTTTAAACATATTGGTGTTCTATTCATTTACACATGCGTACATAACAAATTTCAGTGAATATTACAAATATTGTTAATATAATAAGTTATTATTAAATTAAATGATTCTTCTTGTTCAGAGGGGTGGTGACACATTCCACACATTTCAATTTATATTTATATATATATATATATATATATATATATATATATATATATATATATATACATATATGTATATGTATTCATTATATAATATTCATATTAAAATGATTTTATATAATACTGCGTCTATACACTAATTTACTGCAGTTTTATTGTATTGTTTCATTTCCTTTAAGTTAAAATTAAATAAATATTTTTACTGTTGCTTTTATGGTTTTTATTGTCGTTTATTTCTCGTGAGTTGAGCCAAAATGATATTCAACCGAAATCAAAACAATGTTTAAATTAAATTTAGATAAGTTTTGGATGTATTGCCTAGGAGAGTTTATTAATTGCTGGTGGCAACAGGCGCCGCGGCTGGTTCAACGGCTTCATTGGGGGTTTCGTTTTCCGTCGACATTGAGTATTGCTCCGACGAATCAATAATAATTGTGGGCAATGTGTCTGTGATGTTGTTGTTCAAATCAGTTTTGTTGCTGTCCTGCTCGGTTGAACTGCTAGCCGCCGGTGCCTGTGGCATTTGCACCTGCTCCTCACTGTGAGTTGCTGGAGTGTCTTCCACAGTTGGGAGCACTTCTTGTGGTGTTGGTGTAGCAGTTTCGGTGTCAGCAACAGCTGCTGCTGTGTTGTGTTCTGTCTTTGCTTCAGAACAAACATTCTCAGCTGGATTTTGGTCAGCAGAAATAGTTGTTGCTTCAGGCTTTAGTACATCCTCCTCAGTTCTCTCACTCTGCTCTGCAGATGCGCTTATTGCAGCCACAGCTGTTGGCGTTACTGTTACTGTTGCTGCTGCTGCTGTTTCAGTTGCGACAATGGGGCTCGCAGTCTGTGTTGCTAGTGGCGTTGTAGCGGGTGCGGGTGAAGCTGCTTTCGATTTATTGCCCGGTGCGGGTGAAGCTGCTTTCGATTGATTGCCCACTGCGGGTGACTGTGACCTTGACTTACTCCGCCTATTGGGCACCGCAAGTCCGGCTTCTTGCAATTTTTGTTGATGTGCAGCCTTGTCCATGATCAGGGTTGTCGCTTGTGGCGCTGGGCTGGAAGCGCGTTTAATATCATCGATTTTGAAGTCGAGTTCTTCCCGTATCTCTTTAATAGGTTTTAGGAGAAATATGGGGACATCATCGTCACGACGCTGAAATAGCATTTCACCCTCAAATTCTACCAATTTATATTTGCGGGCGCGCAATAATATGCCGACCACTTTGTCAGATATATAGTTGTAGATCTGTAAAAGCAAACAGAAGGATCTGTTAAGAACAGAAGCAATTAAGTTTAAAATATAAATTCGTAATCCATTTGTATAAAAGTGAGCGGAAATATATGAATGAACCATTGTTTGTTCCACCACACGAATAACAACGAATAAATTTGAGTGAAATAGTGAACATGTTTGAGTGAAGAAGAATTTGTCATTTTTGTCCAAGTCCCACCCCGTGTTTCTATCATGTGAATCATGATTCATGGTAACAGCTGATTTTCTTAATTAACCAAGTACCAGGACCAACATTCATATTTTCACCATTTACCATGTGTTCTTCATATTTTCCGCATATATCATGTGGTCTGCTCCATGCTTCTTCTCCCTATATCTAACGTCTGTAGCGTGTATGATACTGGCTGACTTTAACCTACTATTGTTACGCGTTCTGTATAGTGCTGCAATGATATTCATCGGTATTTAATACTCAGATCCATACATATGTAAAG
Source organism: Clusia tigrina (assembly GCA_920105625.2). NCBI lineage: Eukaryota > Metazoa > Arthropoda > Insecta > Diptera > Clusiidae > Clusia > Clusia tigrina. The sequence goes on from OV050033.1 coordinate 131,074,467, forward strand.
CATACATTCCTTGCGGAGGCACTTGGATATACATTTAATAGTGTTAATATAGAGTTGTAAAAAGAGAGCTGCCCGCGGCCAGTCCTTCAAACAATGGGGGCTTCCAGGTGTGCCAGCCGTGCTTTTGAGATTGCGGGGCATAGGCACAAGAGATGCTCCAAAGTTTCCTTTGTTCCTTGCCCCACACATTTCCTATATCGTCTTTCGATCGGTATAATCTAGCGTAAAACTTGGTACGAAATATTGATCACGGTAATTTTTAGAATTTCCCCAACTTCTGTGAATGCTATCACTTTATATGGTTTTAGAAGTTCAGAGAGCGTCTAATTGTAAATAAAATTTAATTAGGATATGTACTGAAGTCTCATTATTACATAGATAGTAAGTCATTCAATAATTCAAGGTGAGGGTTCGAGTCAACTCTGGTGTCAGGCATATTATAGGCACATTTTTGGAACTGAGTAGCCCTCAGTACTACAACTCTGAGTCTTTATTTATATGACAACAGAAAACTTTTACCATTTAATCTTTCCTAACCCACAGCTTCCACAATAACTATTTTTATTGCTTTTGTAAAAGTTGTTGGCAATAAATTATATGAGATCAAGAAATGTTCTACAAAAACTATCTGCAAAGAAAAAAACAATCACACACAAACCACATTTTTGATTTTACGAGTCTTGTCTAAATATATTCAGTCATACTTTAGAAAAATGTATAAATAACTGCTGTATAGTATTCCCATAAGGTTTATAAAGTAACTTTAGGTACTTTGGTTAGAGATATTCTCATTGGTGCTTTGTTACTTACGTTGAATAGTTCACCGAATGGTATAACTCGCATTGTAGGTTCATCCTTGACATTATATCCTTCAGTGTTGATAATTTGACAGAGCTCCAACATTTCCTTCATTACGTGAATGTTGGCCTTTTGTCCGCGCTGTTCTGTTAAACTGCCTGCCAAGGGTCTGTAAGAGATATTTAATATAATAATTTATTTGAATAGACGCATTGAAAATCACATTTAATTTGGCAAAGCTAGATTCTATGAAGGGTTTCTTCATTATCATATCCGGATTTTAGTAATTAATATAATATTTTAGAAGAAATCTTAATTTCACTGGAAGGGTTTTTCAGTCGTTGCTATTCATAGCAAAATAAATATCGTTTACAATCCACAAAGCGTAATCGGAGGTTTGTTCCTTGGATGGCCAAAAGTGTAATTCACAATTGTTCACACCTGCTGAACATGCATCATGATAAAATGAGAGTGCAAGCTGCAACCCAGGTTTAGTTCAAACGAAGTTATGACAAAATCATTACCAGGTAAGCGCCCGCAAAGGAGCCCCCAAAAATAGAAATTATGTGTGAGGTCGGTAACATTTTTAAATCACTTTAAATAAGTTGGTCACACAAAAATATTCTTTTAAGGGGATGGGAAAAAATCACACTAAAAAAAATATTACTAATATTAATATTATTCGCTTTACTCACTTGCCATACTCGTCCTTTGAAAATGTGGGCTTTGGTGAAGCTCGCCCATCGGAATTGGAGAAGGGGTTCAGCAGTTGTGATTGCTTGTGTTGTTGCGCTTGATTATTGAACATGGCCACTTTGGAGGAGAGTGGCGACTCCTGTGGAATAGAAAGAAAAAAAAATAACGTTACATTTAAAAATCCATTTAAATTTCTCATTGAAGTTAATATGAGAGACTTTTTGGTCTGAGTTTTTGGCAGCCTGAGTGTTATCCATTTTTATAATTCGCCAAGTGGGTGGGTGGTTTTATATAATTTGCTGGTAATTAATTTTTTTTGGCACCGAAACCGATTTAAGGAAACTAAAAATTTTTATTAACTGAATAACTGAACAAAGCGATTTCCAATTTGTTATGTTAAACATTTTAAAAAATTTTTTTTTGTCACTAATAAAATTTGAAAAGCAAACCATATTCAGTGCGGTGATTTATAAATTGTTATTATACAAGATTTATTCGATATATACAAGGTGTGAGTCTGATGGAGATATGTACCTCTGGTGAATTCCCCATTTCAAACATGATTTTTCAGTTATTTTAACAAATATATGCACACAATTTATTTTGCTTATGAATTCAATACACTACGCCTTAAGACGCGATACTGTCCGCTTTCGTGGTTGGAATTCGTTTGCAAACATCGAACCAGTCAACGTTCGCACAGAGCTCTCCGTCCTTGGCTCTTGTTGTCGGTTATGGAGCGGATCGTTCGCTCTTTCACTCCAATTTAGTGGTGAGTGATGTCAACCAGCGACAACGGGAAATGGCGTAATTCCGAAATAGCCGTGAACACTGCTCTCTGATCACTGCGATGGAGGGATTGGCGCAATTGATGTTTTCACAATTTTTGTTGATGTTTACGTAGGTGTTTTTTCTTTTATTGTCGCAAAACAAACAGGACAGAATTATATAGCTATATACCTAACATTTTGTGGTCGGTCTCTAAAGAGAGTAATTTCATAATTTTTGATTTTGAGGATCAACACCCAAGTGCTTACCGAACTTAATGCGTAAAACATCGCTTGTTGGCTTCGTGTATCCGGTTTCCCCATCTTGCTGGAAGATCATCCCAAGTCGTGATTGTCAAATGGTTGTTTCACACAAAAAACTGTCTACAAATTTCAGGTAGTGTATTCTGCTCACGCTAAATTTGTGGCTAGTCTCATTTGGTACCAGTCGAGACCAATGATCTGACCATTCTAGAACGTTCACATAAACAATCCGCTAACTGAGCTGTGTATTGATTTCGCTATTGAATTTCCGGAATCCCAGATTCTGGAGCTATAATTCATGACAAAGCTTCCGAGTAGATTTTCATCATATCAGTTCCGTCCAAAAACATAATATTGCGGCCAAAGTCGACGCCTTTTCCCGACTCATTTAAAGCCCTCACAGAGAAGCGATAACGAAAGGATGTTCATTTTGCTGCAAAGTCTCTCTCTCTCTCTCTATCTCGCTTTCTATATATATATGCAAATATATAATTGCAACCTATATTTATCTGCCCAAGCTTTGTCCCACACCCTGTTTATTGTTATATACTACGCACATAGAATAAATTCTTGTCATTTCCGGCTGCAGTTTAAGATCTCTTTTTAATTATTTATTCAAATTTTTTGATTTTCATTTGTTACGCTTTGTGGTAGAATCTGTTGTGAGTCTATTAAATTACAGGGTCCTTGCTATATGTTTATATATTCGTCCAAGTACACAATTATATGGAAATATTAATTTCATACCACAAAACGACGTAGGTGCATATTTTGTATTAAAATCAACTCAAATGTTGCATAATTTTAGGCAAATTTAACTTTAGCTCTTGAGTCTTACAAACCCTTTTAGTTAATTTTGTTTGGGTCTAGTAAAGACTGTCGCCGATATCTTAACGAGAAGGCTAAACAATTCCATATCCATTTATGTTGGGTGCCAGGTGATAGGGATGTGCCGGGGAACTGCAAGGCTGATCAACTTACGAGAGATGGCACTTGTATGCCAAATATGTGTGTCTCGCAACTTGTAAGCTTCTCATATCCTCTATTCTATCCAAGAATATCATTTAGACTCAATAGACTAAAAATTGGGATTCTAATATGAGCCCTCATTGTCTAGTAGGATATCATGCAAGAAGAATATGAGACTTTATAAGCATGATTTCTGTCGCAGCTGCGGACACGAGGAAGAACTGGAAAGGGTCCAGTAACTCTTCTGTACAAGTCCAGCTTTTGCTAGAAATAGGGAACGTTTACTAGGATACCACTTCATAACAAGTATAGATAATGCAGTCAGGTGGTAAAAATCTTCTACGCTTTATTAAAGGCTCAGGTTGGTCCAATCTGGAGGGAGAAGCATAGCCACGCCGCGCACCAGCGGCTTACAACGGATCCAAATGGTGGTCTAAGTGGCATCACTGTATCCAAGGTGATACGGCTGCCTAACCTATCTACCTACCTAGCAAAGAAAATATATATCACTGAGTGTATAGTTAATAACGTTGAGTAAAATACGCAATTGGAGTGACTCTGTGACAGAAAATAATTTTACATTATGAGTCGTTACAATGATCCACTTCAAATAAGAGGTCATTTAAAAGAGTGGACACAACTTGTTCAGAATATTAATCTCTGTTGAAGTATACTAAACACAATCAATGAAGCGAGACAAATGTTTTCTCTAAAGTTATTGCTCTAGGTTCTCAATACGGTTTAGTGATAAGAATACCTGTCTCACAGTAATAGGGTCGCGGGTTCGAATCGTGGACATATGTTTCTTTCGGGTCGAAAGCCTTACTTGGTAGTATTCATTCCCTCATCCCTTGCAGACATAATTAATTGTGGTATATAAAAAGAATAATACATAAAAATAATAATATATCAATACCAGAGCAGGTGAATTCCAGCGCTGGCCTCTGAGATGTCTAACTCGATAAAAATAAATAAGCAGTTTGTCTCTATGGGATCCACAAACTCAGATCAATTGTAAATGTTAAAAGTTAAGACAGAATAGGTTAGGCTAAGTTAGGTTTTCGTGGCAGCTAGTCTACAGACCAACTCACTCAGACCATTATGGGTCCATTGCGATACCCCCGCACAACACTGCTCCTCTAGCTCACTCGTGAAACCATTTCGAAGCCCTAATTGTTTGACCTTGGCATAATAGGTTCTACATACGTATATTGTAATTGAGATGATTTATAAGGGAGGTATTACATACAAATAAGACACCCATGTCACATAAGTTATTAACAGCCAAAGCATTACTATTAAAATATCAGGCAACAATAGTATTACTCAGTGGGGGTATAAAGCAAGGTTTCATTCATTATTACTGGGAGCGTTACACCACCGAACTAACTCGCGTGCTAAAAGAACACCAAAGTCATTAAGCCCAGGCAGCACTGGCAACTAATGTTCTGTCTATATTGGTTTTTTATGTGAGAAAAGTCTTCATCTATGCACAAACCACAAAAAATCTTGACCGCATATTTTCCAGTGACTAAATAGATAGATGGATACAATTTGGATAGGCCCCAGAACCGAAGTAGATAGAGGTCTCCAAGCACTCAGGCAGTTATGCTGATTCTACTATAAGCTTGCGACTAGAATTGTGGGAGATAGACGATTTATGAGAGGGAAGTTACACCTTTTCAAAAATTTTTGACTCTTTTATCAATCTCAGAATCCTGCCCAGACATAATGAATGTATATTGTCCGTTGCCAATACATTTGACCCTAAAAGCGTCTCCGCATTCTGGGAAAAGCAGTACAAGCACAAAGAAAATGATTGGTGCCGCCCTGTTGTTCCTCCAAGGAGTTAGAAGTTAAACCTTTTGAAACTTCTTTGACGGTTTTATGAATCTCAGAAGTCTGCCCACGAATTGCCAAATTGGTATATTGAGAAGCAGTTCGGACTCTCGATGATGCCTATGGTCGCCACACGATGGCCGCAGGAATTCTGCCCCTGATTAGCCCAACCAATGATCGAAGGACTTTCCTTCCAATAGCTAAGTTGTATAAGAGAACCCATGGAACACCATAAATATTTCAAGGAGTGTTGAGGCTTCTTTTCTTATTAACTCTGCGGGAAATGAGGTGAGACTCTTCGTGTACCATAGATATTTCCAAGCGAGCTGACGCTTGTTTTTTTTTATAAAGTCATTGAGGAAAGGAGCTGAGACTCTGCGAGTACCATATATATTTCAAGGCGAGTTAAGGTCTATTTTTTTAAATTCAGTAAGGAAAGGAGTTGCGACTCTTCTCATTTTAAAAATTACTTTCAAAATAATTGTGGATGTCATCCACTGCTAGCAGGGATGATGATTCCATTCGTTTTCTCTCGGTGTTATTCAGAATGGCTAACTGTGGAGGGCCATGCTGATTTGTAAGAAGAACGACCCATGAAGCCAAAAGCCATAGGTCAGACCTTGTAAATTTCTAGCCTGGTGATAATCCTCGTGATAAAATGTCAGCTGGGTTACCTTTGGAGCCAACTGTGTGAGTCAGCTGATTTATTCGTCTGTTGTATTACGTAAATATACTGAATCATAGTATATTTGTCTCATTCCTTCCTTCTGAATTGAAGTGAGTTGAGTTGAATTACAGAATTACCCATTGCCATGCACTATTCACAATGCACTATTCTCAATTCCTTGTCTCCCACTATGTTAGTTTTAACCACAAGTCTCAACAACATGTCTACTGGAACATGCTTTTCACCCTGTATGACTTAGTAAAGTATTCAAATATACACAAAAATAGAGCTAACATAAATTTCAACAAATGTCGCACAATAAATAAATAAATAGATAGATGAAAAATGAAAAGGAAAAGAAATTGTCTTTGCCAAATGAATGGCGCGCGGACGGCACTTCCTATCATAGCCAAAGGCAAAGCGGCCTTCACTGGCCCCACACATAAAAACACTCACACTCACACAGGCACACACACACACATAAATATACACACCGCAGCCAGACACGGGCCTATTTTATTAATTGCACATAACAAATTTAAACATTTTACAAATCAAATTAAAATTCTTGTCTGTGCAGCGACGGGCACCAAACGATCCCATCCCAAGCAGACAAAGTGTTTTGCAATATTCTTGTACACGAATTACGAGCGCTTGGGGTGAGTACGTTGTAGAGCAGAAAATTGTTCGATGACTCGTGCTGAGACCAAAAATTCCTCCAAAATTCTACGCGTATGAAAGAGCATGTAAATTAATTAATCAAATAAACCATTTCAAAATATTTGCAACGAATGGGCAATAAACTAAATGTATAAAAATAAACGCATACGTACTTATATATAAGGTTTGAGTATGTCATCCCAACTATTGAGCTTTCGTGTCCCGAAAAATGTGGAATCTTTCTATTTATCTGGTTAACTGAATGTTGAGACCAACGTTCGTAAAGTAAAGTGGTCCAAAGTTAAGACCTGTACGAAGTGTCTCTTGAAAGATCTTAGTAAGGGGAACAATCAGAGAAGGAAAGGTCTGAGCTTTCTGATCAGACTAAGCACTGGGCATAATGCATGTGGTCAACTTAAGACCAACATGAGTGTTATTGAGGCACTGCTATGCAAATATTGCCTTGATGAAAGCAGGTAGAAAGCTTTGGACACAACTGGATTATTTTCGCCCTGCTCTTGTACAAGAAGAAACAAATATCTGCTGGATAACGAACCTCAACCTCATCTTCTTAGTTACCCAAAACAAACTAAGAAGTTTCACTGAAAAATCGCTTGTTCTATTCCTTTCTCCATCATATCTCCTTCTACCACATTCTTTTTCTTTTGACTGAAAAACCGTCTGTTCTATTCCTTTCTCCGTCAGATCTACTTATTCCACATCCCATTTTATTTTCATTGAAAAATCGTCTTTTCTTTCCTCTCCCCATCGTATCTCCTTCTACCACATCCTTTCTTTTTTGACTGAAAAATCGTCTATTCTATTCCTTTCCCCATCTCATCTCTTTCTACCACATGCTTTTGATTGAAAAATCGTCTGTTCTATCCCTTTCTCCATCGTATCTCCTTACACCACATCGTTTCTATTTTCCTCTTGAGGCCTTCTTGCAGACCAAACACAATTGGCCCAAGTTGACTGGCTTCCATTACTACACACAGAAATTGAAAAAAATAGTCAAAACATATGCATAACTGAAGATATAAGTTAAACTCAGAGATGCCAAATAGGTGAATTTTCGTCACTTGTGGTGAATTCGCAAATTGTTTGGCAATTGGGGAATCCATCATAATAACCGGGAAATTCACGTTGACTCTCTATCATAATATGAGCAATACATGACGGTGCTATCTCATTGCACTAATGGACAACTCTCTCGTGTATTGGAGAGCATTCTGGAGAGCAGTATGTGTCTATAAAAAGAACGATTTAAAACAGCAATTGAGTTCAGTTGTGACTTGAAAGCAGCAGTGATAATAGTGCTATAGAGGTAAAAGGAAAGCTTTGCAATTGCTTGTAATGAATTCAACTTTGATAATTGTTATATAAAGAGCTGCTAATTTAAGCTACTATATTTAAGCTAAATAAGAGTAATCAAAAAGGTTTCACTCAATCCAGTGATCGAACTTCCACCAAGAGTGGCTCCAACGATTTGTTAAATGAGAAGAACATAAAAGCTCTCCTCAAATCACATTTGACAACTCATACAGTGAAAACTGAGCTTTACACAAAGATTGTATTAAAGCTCAAAGCTTGATAACATTGCACAATTATCTGTGTATAAGCTTTACTAATTTCCTTCCTTAATCCTTTTAAAGGAATTTAATGGCTGTTATAGGTCTTCAATTTTCATAATGGATCACGCTTACGCTTTTCACTGTTCTTAACTAGGTCAGTTGAGGGGTTGCTTTAAAAGTCCACATAGGCCTGTATTGGCTCTTTGTTACACCGGGTGAGACACAAATCTTATTCCCTCTCAGTTCAGCCTTTGATTAGGATATTGATTATGCTATTTATGGAACCTAATTTTGTGTCTGATATGTCACACAGAGAGTCCAGGAAGTAGTTGCCAGGAAAATATTTCTCTGCTGGACACGTGGAGATAAGGTATTCGTAGCACTCTTGCTTCTGCTAATCCATGCCGCTCCTGCAAAAGTCATTTGAGAGGTTTTCTAATCTTCTGCGTTGAGTACCCTGAGTTCAGAGTCCAGTGCCCTATTAGGACACTTATGACGCTACCTATATTTTGTCTACTTATGGACAATAGATCTTTTGTACGCTTGAGATTTATTTGGTACTTGAAATTTATTTGGGGCCACGTTTGTGTAGCTATGTTGCATCCTGCACTTTCAGACCCACACCTGCTCCTTAGGACCTACTCCTTCTGGCCAGCACCTGCTCCTCCAAGCGAGCACCTGCTCCTCCAAACGAGCACCTGCTCCTTCGGACCAGCACCTGATCCTTTAGATCAGATCCTGTTCCTTCAAACCAGCTCCTACTCTTGCATATCAGCACCTGTTCCTTCAGATCAGCACCCGCTCCTTCAGATCAGAACCTGCTCCTTCAGATCAGAACCTGCTCCTTCAGACCCGCACCTTATCCTTCAGACCAGTACCTGCTCGCTATGTCTAAGGATGTTCCGTTGTTTAGAAACTAGCCTGTAGCTATGGGAATACCGATGTTTGGCCTTGATGGTTGAATCGATTGCGTAGTACACTCTCAGGCGAGCTTCTCGGTTTTGCAATTCCCTGGAATATTCCTGTGACCGAGAACTCAGCTCAGATGCAGACGTGTGTGCTTAGGTTTATCGTCCAATCGTGTGAGCTGAGCTCAATATCCAAATCCAGGGAGCTCAAGGCCGCTTGGCTGGCCGACAGATTGCAGATATCTTGTTCAGATATAGTCTTCTTCTGGATCCACGACAAGGTTTCCTTTATAATCGCTACCCCCGCTGGGAATCCGCTGCAGTGGTCGAGAAGCCCCAAAGGACACGTTAATGTTTTTTTATTTTTTCCGATTTCTTATACTCATGATATTCCCTTTTCAGACCCCTTGTATACCCCTCCACGACTACGTGCATATATAGGTTTTCCTCCGCTTACGCATGCCATTGGAATTTGTGGCTTTTCCACATCGTTTGCCATAAATCAACCGCCAAAAATTAAAAGAAAAAAGCACACAAATTTTTAACTAAGTTATTAATTTTAAAATTCGCAATTTGCTGTTTTTTTGAAGCACCACAAAATCACACAATTGCGCAATTTTCTTTTATTAAAAATATTTGTGGTTTTTTTTGAATTCTTTTTCTATCGTTTAAAATTATTTCAGTAAAATTTTGTTGTTTTTTTCTACGTTTTTGATCTTTTCCTTTCTTTTTTTTTATTTTTTATTTTGTTTGTTTGTTTTTAAAATTTGTCGCCATTTGTGTTGCCAATGCAAGACAAAGCGAAGCAAACTCAAATCCAAACGCAAACGTGTGCTGGCTTATTTAATTACAACAACAACGCGAACATCGCACGATATGGTCGGGCAGTCGAAAATTCTTGGCAATGACCGCTCCGCCACTAAGGATGCGAACGTTTTAGCGGCAACAAATGAGCGCTTTTTTTTTGTGGGTGTGTATGTGTGTGTGTCTGTGTGTGTGTGTGTGTTGGATCTTTATATGTGTGTCTGTTGTATCTGACTGTGTGTGTTGTTGGGTGTGGGTTCTATAAATGATCGCCGTTGTTGTTGTTGTCGTGCTTGCTCGTCTAGGTCGTTGGCATGCTCTTAGCCCCAGCAATAGAGTCAAATATTTGCGCTTCTTCAGCTGCCAAAGCAGCGCGCTACTTTCTGCGTTAAACGTTTTGACTCAGTTGCGATATTTCAAAAAAACGCGACGCGTCAGACCTGAGCAACGTCACAGCACATTATACCGAACAAATCAGCACTCAAGATATATAAATACTTCGTTGTCCGTCCGTTGAGCAAAAATTCGCAAATGTGTTTTTTTTATTCTAAGATTTTCTGCAGAATTTTTGGTCCCCCTTTCAAGTTGCTTAAGTAATTCAATTTTTCTTTGTCAGAAATGTATTAATTTTTGAAAATTATACGAGTCCGAATGGATCTGTCACGGGATATGAGTAGTCAAGCGGTTTAAAAGGTGGCAAATGAGACATACAGGAAAACACCCAACCACAATTATTCGCACCCACCCACAATTACTCGCGCCCACCCACAATTACTCACATCACAGCAACGCCAACAGATCACAGTTTTGATGGTTTTTTGTGCATTAGGCTCAGTTCACATTATCAGTCATCAGTCTTTCCTCTTCTTGGATTTGCCTCATATACGTTTGCATACACGTAAGATGGCCTCGTATTGTGCGTGAGCAAGTACTCGTAACTGATTCCTTCAAGCTGGTTCTAAAATTTGGCTACCGAGGATGTTTTGGAAATTTTATAATGATGTTTTTTATTTAAAACAGTTATCAAGGTGCTGAAAGTATCTTATTGCCAGTTTATAAAGCTAAGCACCGTTGAGTGTTGAAACGATGTGCTCTTCGATAATTTTTAATAAAGTAGTTCGAGGAATCGAGTCGGTTGTAAGACCAGTTTTCTAGTGAAGTGTCAAACTCTATGAAAGAAGTAGTTTCCCCATATTATGTAAAGAAGAGGATACTTAATAGTCCAGTTCAATAAAATATACATTTGAGTATGTTGGTATTCGCAAATGACCTACTGAGAGAAATAACAATAAGGAAAAATATTTGATCTGCGCTATTTTCGGTTGAATTTTCATTGTAGGAGCTATCAAGAAAATAATATTATACAACGAGCAATACAATTAACATCGTATAATGAACTAATGGAATTACTCCGAAATCCCTACGGGCGCCGGATCTTGTTATTCCGTACCTTTTTCCTCCTATTAGTAATTTGGTTGCCTGTGCATATAATTGCGAATGTGACGTAGTAAGAGGCAGCAGAAGCCCAAAGGTTATGCTGCATGTTATTTCCAATATTTCAAGGGTTTTTCTGTCACTTGGTAGGAGAGACATCAGACTTCTGGCAGGACTGATGACGGGCCAACTTGCGTGGGGTAAACACATGCAAATGATAGGCATTGCAGTCAGTGCATCTTACAAGGCTTGTGGAGATTAAGATGCGACGGTGGATCACAAAAAGGGCAACGAACTCTTTTAATGAAATAATAACAAAAATATGCAATATTCCAATTATGGGGTGTAGTAAAAAGAGATCCATTATTTTTAGATGAAATTGAAGTCTTTATTTATCATAGTCAGAATGATCCGATTTAGGTTAAATATGCAAGGTTTTGTTCGATAACTTGTTGCCATTTTCATTATGCCTCTCTCATAGAAACCCTCGTCCATTTTGGCAAAAAACTGGGACAGTTGATTTTCACAAGCTTCTCTTGAGGAGAATGTTTTTTAGTACGAAATATTATCTTTCTAACGCCAGCTAGCGCAACCCGATCGCATTTATGCAACGCGAGATACAGATTACGAAAGACATCTATTGGAAAAATAATGGATTTCTTTTTACTACACCTATTATTTGACCGTCATTTAATTAAATTGTCGAGATTTTTTTAAATTTACTATTATTATTTATTAATATTAATTATAATTGAGCTCAGAAATGCTTAGTGGAGACGATGGAAACATTAGAATAGTGTTCATATTATTATTATTGTTATTATTATGTTATTCCCACGACACTCTCGCCCGCATGACGTGCGAGGCGGGGCCCATTTGCACCGAGCATGAAGGCAGTTTCCCGATGCAAGTCATGTCGGCACTTTTCTGTTATATGTTTATGTTAATATTATTATTATAAATCTTATATATACAAATTATTATCCCACGCCACTCCCCCCGCATATCACGCTTGATGGGTCCATTTTTACCGATCATGACGGCATTATCATTATTATTACTATTATATTATTATTGTTTTATTAATTTTATGTTATGATTATTATTATATTGTTATTATATTATTATTATTATCCTATTAGTATCATCATATCATATTATATCCATGCTTCTAAATAAATTCAATTGAATTCCTTATGTTCATTTATTACTCATACGACACGTTGTTCAATTGCGGTTCATTTGGGTTTATTTGTTTACTCGCACACAAACTTCACATGTGAACATAAATTTACATATTTTCTGCGTTGCCCTCATGTCGGCTTATTTCCACTTAATTAATTTTCCCTTGGAGATGGAATATTTTTACAATTTTTAATTTATTTATTTGTTTTCTGTGTAACATTTTTCTGCTTCACTTTCTCTCTGCCTTGAGAAGAAAACAATTTCTACTTCCATTGTTAATTTAATGAATTTCTGAGGGGAATTTTCCGTTTTTACGTTTATGTTTTTTGTTTACGAATTTGCATAAGTCAAGGTAAGCATGAAGATGGCATTTTATAACTCACTGTAATTATAGCATTAATTAAATTGTCTTAGAGACACAGCATTAATACTGCAGAATAGAGGTCTGGAATGTGGCATCTAAAGTAAGTTGAGGAGTTCACTTAAAGCAGCATAAATACTGCGAAGAAATGAAACTTGATTTAAAAAAGAAAGATGGTTTCGAAACTCTATTAAAAAAAATAAACAATTTAATAAATTAAAACTAAAAAATATGTACAAAAACTGCTTTACTTATTAATAATATAGAAAAGTTGGTCTTTTGGCAACTTTAACTCAAATCTCCTAAACTGCACATAATGATGCAAAACTGAAGTGGTTTTTGATTGGATGCACTCTCCTCCATCTCCAAGATGAGTGTTGGCCAGTGTAGCAGTTCAAATGGTAGTTTTTGTGGCTGGAAGGTTAGGAGAGACTGTTTACTTGAAGAGGGGTTATAAAACGTTTTCCAGAAGGGTTTATTAGATTTAGGAAGCCTGTTCTAGTATTGATTAACAGCTGAGTTGCATTCCTGAACCTAGTAGTGATGTGGCAGCTATGTTTCCTGCCCTCTCTCCGGGTATTTAACACAGAAATTGGCCACTCTTAGAATTTACATACGAGTATATGTAGTTGAGTATATTTTAAGAGTTTTATATGGGCAAATTTTTGTACGTATTAAAATCTTTCTTCATATTTGGATTGTAGGTACAAAGTAAATCCATCTAAATATAAAGAAGTCCTTTGGAATTTGATTGGAATGATTCTTTGTTAGTATGGAGGTTCATAGGTAAGATCCTCTAAATATATTATAGCTGCTATCTCAACTTTCAGAATTGCTGTACTTAATATCAGTGGTCGGGAAGAGTGGATTTTTCCTATTGTAGTCAATTGATAAAATTCTAAGGTGAGTACTAATCTACACCAAAGAGTTACAGTCTCAAGAGTATGCAAATCGTTCTTAGTGATCAGTGACCTGCCAGAGTATTTCATATTATATTCACTTGCTAAAATTCCAAGGCAACCTGTACCAAAGAGTTTAAGAATCAAGAGCGGACAAATCATTCTTAAGTAGCAGTGACCTGGCAGAGTAAATTCACAAAGTTGGATTCACAAAGAGTAGTAGAAGCAAGAGCGGAGAAATCATTCTTGAGTACCACTGAGCTGCAAGAGTAAATGTATGTGTTGGGGTCACTTGCTAAAGTTCTAAAGCGAGAATTAACCTAATCCAAAGAGTATAAACAAAAACAATGTGCAAAGAATGCTTGAGTAAGAAAGAAGAGTGTAAAAGTGCGTAAGAGTGAAGTAATTTTAATCTTCACCAAGAGTATAAGCCTCATGAGTCTACAATCATTCTTACCTAAATATCACGCACACACACACATACACAGTAACCCGCCAGAGTAAATTTTTTCATATTGGATTCACTTGCAAACATTCCACGGCAGCCTACACCAAAGAGTATAAGAACTAGCATTTTGTTCTTGCGAGGAACTAACCGAAGGAATTTCCTTACGTTGCGCGTAATAAAGTCAAACCGTGGATAGAGAGGTAGAGGGTAATCTAAAGTTTGGAATTATTCCTAGCATTCCTTTTCAATGGTATGAATATTTCATTGAACCCACTGTATGGCTTTGTAAGAAAGGCAGTAATAAACCCTGCTTTAGTATCACGCCAATAATTTGTAAAGGCGGAGGATTTCAATACGTACAAATACCTCATTCATGTGGCACTGATTTGGTATCTATTCATCGAATAGTTTCCAGATGGATGATCCCACTCATAAAGTGCGTCGTGTTCACCAAAGTCACTATGATAATGGATGCAACAATGAAAATATTTGTGCTTCTAGTTATGAATTACTTGTTTGTTTTGTTTTATACCAAGTAAGAATTCAATAAATAAAGCCAGATAAGAGCGCTAAAGTAACTGAATGAGGAAGAGGATCCATTCAATTTAATACTTAACAAGAAGGTGGTCTTGGCTTTTCTGATCGTGGCAGTGAGTACTCGTATATTATATTGATCACTCCATTTCGTACTCGTTTACTACGCCTACATTGATCACTAAGCATCATAATCGCATTTTAAGCCTACATTGAAGTTTCATACTTTAATTTTGTACCATCAAGGTACATTTTGTTAATAAATCTTCTTTAGATCTTGAGTTATGAATTTATGTCAATGGTGAAGAAATCTGAAATAAGACCTCACTTATGAATATGTATCAATTGTACTGTGCTTATGCATAAATGGGATGAAGGCGTATCCTTTGTCTGATTTGGTTCACTTTTGAGCTCTTTTAAGGTCCAGATTTCTATATGAAGAAATGCTTAATGGAGTCAAGGTAAAGGGAAGAAAAGATCTAACAAATTAGAGAAAGAAATAAACCCATATATAAGGACACGATTCAAGATTATATATGTATATACCCAAACCTGCCCTTAACTTTTTACCCTTTTTCCCTATTTTTAAAGATAAAGGGCTTACAAAATTGGTTGAATGATCCAAGGAGCTCTGAAGACCCGGAACTGAAACTTCATGGAAATCATATCCTTGGAACTGCCAGACCGTGTCTGAAAGGCATCCAGATATGAGATACCCACGCTCGACGTAACTATTCCATTAAATTATTAATCTTGATTTCCACCTCCCACATTATTGGTGAGAATCAAAACGAAAAGAGGGTCTTCCTTTGTCCATTCAGTAGCTGTACAAATTGTTGCATATATATATACTCGTATATGTATATATATATATATATATATATATATATATATATATATATATATATATACATATATATATATATATATATATATATATATATATATATATATATATATATATATATATATAAAGAAATTGTTGATGATATCATTCTTAGGGTTCGCAAGAAATGTGAATTTTTAGAAGTTCTTGAGTTGAGAATACCTTCCAGCAGAGCCAAAGGTACAATCCGAAAAAGAAGGAACGGGAATGGCATTTGATAAGAGGTCCTGACAGGACTTTTCAGATGATGAGGAATCCCCATGAATTTCATTCAGTTTCTTTGCGATTGAAGTAACACGGTTTGTGAAAATGAATGTTGTGTTTTATCAATATACAAATTTAAAATATATGTTCCACACAATAAACCACGCCCTTCAAGCCAATTCAAGCTCATCAAAAAGCAAAAAAAAAAAAAAAATAAGGAAGGTCACACAATAATTAAAGAGAGAAGAGACTGATTCTAGAAAATATTTGAATAAATATTATATAAAAATAAATATTTGAATATTGTTTCACTGCAATCCAGCAGAGCGGCTTTAAACTATATCCCAAATATATTGTTAGACTGTCTAATCTACCAGAGTGTCCCTGAACTGTATACCGAATATATTGTTCCACTTTGTAATCTACCAGAGTCGCTCTAAACTATATCCTGAATACATTGTTTCACTATGTAATGTATCAGAATGGTCCTAAACTATGTACTGATTATATTGTTACACTAAGTAATCTACCAGAACGGCTCTAAACTAATCTTGAATAGATTCTTTCACTAGGTAATTTAACAGAGTGCCTCTAAACTATATACCGAATATATTGTTTCACTGTGTAATCTATCAGAGTTGTTCTAAACTATATCCTGAATAGATTGTTTCAGTATTATAATCTACCAGAGTAGCCTCAAACTATATACCGCTACGTAATCTACCAAAGTGGCTTGAAACTATATCCCGAGTGTATGAGGAAAACCATTGGAGTTCCAAATTAGGTGGGCACCACAACTCTTCTAGAACTTGAGGTCCAAGTAATAGGACCCTTAAAAAATAGTTCCCTAGAAATTGAAGTACAAGTATAAGGGAACAATTGTTACTAGTATCCATTAAATTAACTTGTTATTATATTAGTACCTTGCGACCATTTGTGGCATAGAGAGATAGAGTTATAGTTTGAACTTACCACCACAAACCGCAAAGATCCCAATTCGTGTGATACATCTGCCATTTTTGTGGAGCAATTAGTTTCTTGTTGATAGCACGATTTTTTAATTACAACTTAATTTCGTGCTGCAATGTTCGGTAAATGCACTGGTTAATGCAACAGAATTCCACACACGCTCAGTGGTGTGTTCGCGGTGATGCCTGGCTTTGAACCTTTACACTGCGCACGCGTGCACCGCTGTGTTACGGCGTCGCTTCTGTTACTTTGTGTGCTGTGCGGCGCGCGGTTACTTTTCACAGCTCAGTTGCAGATCCAGCTGCACTCCACGCACGTCGAACAGTGGAATTTGCTTTGGAATTTTCAATGGATGTGTGAGTAGTGGTGCGTCTGTGTGTGTGTGTGCTGCAATTGATTAATTTTTCATGCAGTTGAACAGCAGTTTTTTGTTGCTGCTGATTGGAGTCTTTCCTGGCAATCGTTTTCCTTTTTGATTGATTTTGCACTGATTTTGCTAGCAGCGTTTTATGGAAATTATGTTGGCTTCCTTTTATTTTGTTTTAATTTACTTTAATTAAATATTTAATTATTTGCTACTTTTTGTTGTTTGGTTGTGGTGTGTTTCTTGGTGGCTCTGTGCTCCGTTGCGCGCACTGCTTTCAAATGCTGGAATTCGAGCGTCTCTGGTGCCTTTTTATATATGCTGGGGCGGTTCAGACAGCGGTGGTATGCGTGGAAAAGTACACACAACTTTGATAAAAACAACAGTAACAACTATAACAACAACACTAGTGATGGCTTCAGTTTCAACAAAAGAGTTCACACAAAAACTATTTTCTTTTCACTTAAAGGCCTCTGCTGGGTTTATTTCTTTTTACTCTTTGGCAAATTTATTTGATTTTTACTTTGTTTATTTAATTTTTTTTTTATAAATTAGTTTCTATTTTTTAATTATTATTTGAGGGCTGCGACAATTTCTTTTTAGTTAAATTCTTCTTTAATATATTTTTAGCGCTTGCGTTTAAGTAGGAAAAGCACTTCTTTTCCTTTAAAATTCTTGGACAAAAGTGAGCATTTCCGTTGGCGTTTCGGTGTTTTTATAATTTTTTTGCACTTGGCCAAGTGTACCACGGCTCCGTACATGCTCGTACAGCCAGCATAATGTATTTGTTTAAAAATAAAATAAGCCAAATAGTCTCTCGGACGGCCACTGCTCGCGTACCTAATGAATAAACAGCCGCTCGCGGCTACAGTTGGCAGCGGGCGCTCAGCTACTTCACTGGCGCTGCTCATTTGTAAGTGATTTTGCTTTGTGATTCTTCGGATTCCTAACACAAAACTCACTGCTTCGGCGCAGTGCACACGTTCGGAATCGTTTTTCATTACACCCAGAATACAAAGGTTGGTCACAATGGCCACATGCAGAAGTGTTGCTACAAGTTGCAACCGATTCAAAGAGCACCAAAGTGAGGAGTATGAAGTGCAATCTAAAGTCGCCAGAATCAAATGTCACTCGTCTTACTAGTTGGTAGGTCTTATAGAGGAATACGAACTGGGACTATATCAGTGGAAAAGAAGGAATTACTTTCTAAACAGAGTATTACCAAAGTTGCAGGGCATATGCTGGACTTTGCCACTCCGACGATCTTATATCTTACTCGATCTTGTAGCTTACTCGATCTTGTAGGTTACTCGATCTTGTAGGTTACCCAATCTTGTACCATATCTTGTATATGAACCGATCTTGTATATTACTCGAACTTGTATCTCACCCAATCTTTTATCTTACCCGATATTGTACATTACTCGATCTTGTAGCTTAACTGATCTTGTACCTTACCCGATCTTATATCTTATCCAATCTTCTACCTTACCCGATCTTCTAACTTACCCTATCTGGTATCTTATCTTGTATATTACCCGATCTTATATAATACTCGATAATGTGTCTTACCCGATCTTGAATCTTACCCGACAGTGTACAGTACCCTATCTTGTATATTAGCCGATCTTATATCTTACTCAATCTTGTATCTTACCCTATCTTGTATTTTACCAGATCTTCTAGCTTACAGGATCTTGTATCTTATCCGATTTTGTATGTTAACCGATCGTGTGTTTTATCTAATCTTCTATCTTACCAGATCTTGTAACTTACCCGACCTTTTATCTTATCCGATCTTGAATCTTCCCCGATCTTTTATCTTACCTATTTTGTATGTGAACCGATCTTATATCTTATCCAATCTTCCACCTTACCAGATCTTGTATCTTAACCTATCTGGTACCTTATCCGATCTTTTAACTTGCCCGATATTGTACATTACCCGATCTTGTATCTTACCCTATCTGGTACCTTATCCGATCTGTTAACTTGTCCGATATTGCACATTACCAGATCTTGTATCTTACTCGATCTGGTACCTTACCCATTCTTGTATCTTACCCGATATTATATCAGTAATACCTCAATAAATCAATATGGGAGATGAAAGACTTTTATCTCTGATGAGATCAAAACATTTCTCAGTAACACCCCTAATCTACAAAAGCTATCTCTGACCTTATCCAGGTATGTGGTCGAAATTATCGAATGGTATATAGAGGAACGCTCGGTACAAAGGTGGCGCTAATTTGCATGCCTCTGCTTGGTCATAGATTGGCTGCAACTATCAGAAAACATGAACGAGTTTGGACCCAAATAACTACTCACTGAATGATGATCCGAACTCAGCCTATGATTGATGCTACTATTGATAG
This sequence comes from Clusia tigrina, assembly GCA_920105625.2. Taxonomy (NCBI): domain Eukaryota; kingdom Metazoa; phylum Arthropoda; class Insecta; order Diptera; family Clusiidae; genus Clusia; species Clusia tigrina. The sequence goes on from OV050033.1 coordinate 131,094,075, forward strand.
CAAAAAGCTGGATAATAAGCTGGCAGCCCGCTGAACTAAGTTGCTTGGACATTGCCATCAAACTGTCCAAGCAAGACGTAACAAAACCGTCTCTAGAAATTGGAGAGGTTTGAAGCTTCCGAATATGATCAACAAAATAAACGCATATATTAGCAAAAAATTACTGAGCGATTCACTGCTTTCGGGACATTAAGCCAGTGTTGTATTGATCAAATAAATATGCTTCAAAACATGGTAGAACCAAGCCACCACATGTCCTAAGTGTTTCTTCTGGCCGAGTATCTGTGTTCTCGACAGCCACTTAAACGATAGTTGAGCAATATGCAGAATGATGTTTTATGTCTTACCTTATAAAAATTTTCCGTAAAAGTTCCTCTCATCACCCACAAATTTACTGGGATGCTTTAGCGTGTAAAGTCTCTCTTCAAAAGATAATCTAGCTTAACACAAATCCTGCTACCAACCAGAGGAACCAAACTGCTTTTTCCGATTGGTTCCTCAGAGCAGAGCTTGTTAGCTACTCGACTATATACCTGCTTAATGGATTGTGTTAAAGACATGAGAGATGGAACCACATTGTGGGAGGGTTCTTGTTGTGTGGTGCCTCTTCTTGGTCTGCTCTTGCTCCTGGTCAATTCGTCAGTCTCTCAATTGCCAACGATATCCTTGTGATCAGCCACACACCCCGGTTAGCCCCACTGAATTCATTCAGAACGGTAAATTCTTAAGTTTTGTCTACGACGGGTTTCAATGACGGATGGAAAAAGTGATGCAAATAGATGACACTTTTTTCGAGGTGGCAGGGATTCAGTGATACCAGTTTCTTCATATTCGTAGCTTCTCCACGATGGATTCTCTGATAGGGCTGCATATGATACTTACACAATGCACAAATGCCGCCCACGGTCGCCTTTGTGTAGCGGTGACCATGATCAGGACACCTAGGGTACTTTGCCGCTGCAGTTCTTGACATGAAATGATTTTTGCCGCTGCAGTTCTCGACATGAAATGATCTGTCAACCAAAACGAGACATGCAAATGACAGCCACTAGCGCACCGAGCAGTACCTCCTCTAGTCGTCCACGTGTCTTTCCGTGGTTAGTCATCGGAACTTTGCTCGTGGCCCCGTACGTGCGCCTTTCCTCTAATGAATTGGGCGGTTTTAGTTAGCAACTTAGCGGCGCACAGACTTGTGGCGAGTGAACAGACTTGTACATCACATTATATGATTGGGAGGGAAAATTCGTTGAGCATTTTAAAAATATCCGCCCATATATCTCGACCACGTAAGAGGAAAATTTCCGAAGATTGGCACAGATGGGTGGCTCGGTTAATTGTATAGTTGCGAGTACTTTGGCTGAAAAGGCGCATTTTCTTTGCGAAACAATTTTAATGCATTCAATAGGAATTTATATACTATATTGTATATGCATGTAGAATGTGTGTGAGTGTGCTTGTGTGTGTGTTTGTGTTTAGAATAAAAAAAGTTTCGTTGATTGTGTAAATTGATTTCCTGGGCGACATTTTTGTTGAGCGCAAATTTCATTCACAAATAATTTTCCTCAAGTTTGAAAACGTTTAAATAGAAAATTCGTCGTTTATATACAGAGAAGTATATATACGAGTATATGGCGAATTTATATACTCGTATATAAGGGGAACCACTAAACTGCGAGTCTGAGTAGCAGCCACTGAATTCAGCGGTACTAAGTAGAGCAAAACTTGCTAATGAGACTCACAAATTGGGGGACACAATCGGAATTCAATCAAAAAGTACAAGCGGCGAATTTTCGTCAGAAATGAAAAATAATTATGAGAAATCTGACAAATTTGGGCAAAAGATGAAATATTGTATAAAACGTTCAGGAGGCAGTCGTATTGGATTCAAGAGAGGAATATTAATGGCACTGAAGAGTGCCAGGTAACTAAGCACCACCAGAGAGGAAATTTAAGAGTACTTAAGCTATAAAATTTCAGAGAGTACTCGCACCGCGGCCCGTAAGGACCTATTATTCACTCTAGCCTTAGGATTTTTATAAACTGGGGCACTTTGGAAGGTTGAAGTTTCCATGGAAGGGTCTGTGAAGAACTCTCCCAAAAATTTTAATCTCTTCCTTTTGATCTTTGGACATTCACATAGAATGTGTTCTGATGCTTCAGAGTTGTGTTCACATAATCTGCAGTCAGAGATGTCTGACAGGCCTATTTTGCTAAGGTGACACCTTAGGCAGCAGTGTCTTGTCAGCTACCCCACTAGAGTCCTAAGCCTTTCGCGGTTCAAGGCTAGTATCCTTTTGGAGATACTTCTGTTTGGGGTAAGAAATATCTTTGCTAGTCTTTGGCCAGAAGCGTGCTGCCATTGGGTAGCTTTCTGAATTTCTTCCCATTTCCTAAAGGTTCAAAGTCAATGAGTGGACGCAACGCCTCCCTTTTTGCGAGGCAGTCTGCCCTGTCATTCCCAACATACACTTCATGTCCTGACACCCAACAAAGTGTGACATTGTTGTCTTTGCCTAGTTAATTCAGGATCTTATGTCATTCTTCAGCAATTCGGGATGTATAGTAGTACGGTCCCAGGGACTTAAGGGCAGCTTAGCAATTTGACATTGATTGCCGTTTAGTCTTCTACGAATACATTCTCGGATACATGCTTCGATGGCAAACACTTCCGCTTGAAATATTGTGGGAGTCTTACCTATAGGGAGCGCTTTTGGAACAATGGCCCTATTATGCCATCTCCTGCACTCTTCCAATTTGGACCCATTAGTATGCTATACCGGAGCACCTTGTGGAACATCGGTAATGTATTCTTCAAACTTTTCTCTTGCAGGGATGTGATCCTTATAGAGTGTAGTGAATGATATTTTTTCAACATCTTGTCAGAAAACCTTATAAGGGGGTCAATCAGAAAGTATTCAGGTACCCTCATATGACCCCAAAGGACGCCACTTTTTATGGAGTACTGGAGTATATGGGACCATTGAAGAATGACTACCGTCCTACTTCGATTGTTGATTTATAAACAGCCACTTTAGAATACATTTTTCCAGATAATTGAACTCTATTTGCTTACATTTGTATTTGGGATGAAGAAAATATTCCCTTAAGTGTAGTAGAAGACGAACCGAAATCATCAAAAGCTAACCAGGGTTCTAATGATTGGGCGAGTGAACTAACTGTACTGAGGATCATGAATAATTTTTCTGCTCTAATGAAGGAATAAAGATGATGATGATCGACAAACTGCAGAGACATGAATAACTTGTAATCTATAAGGAGTTTAAGTGAAGGAGAAGTTAAACCTAAACCATCAAAGGTTAACCAGGCTTCTAATGAGGCGGCGTGTGAAATAGGTGGGTTGAGATCTGTTGGTATCATAATCAATTTTACTATTTTAATAGGATACAATATCGATGATGATTAGTCTTTTTTATTTTAGACTCTCGGGATGCGACAGAAAGGGAACTAATTGAACTGAAATCTGGTGGTACCACAATGACCTCTACTGCTCTAAGGGTATCTCTCCTCTAGGGTACAATGTAACATATCCAAAGAAAACTGGGTTTTCACCAACAATCCGGCTGCTAAGGCATTCTCAGTTGTTCACTCTGTATCTCTCGAGAATATGGGATGGCATGGTAACTAACTTTTTACGTAGGTTGGTTTTACCGGTTGGCCGTTTATAGAGATATTGTTTGGAATGACTCTTGCAGTTGGGGTTGCGTGGGGTACACGAGCTTGTCCAAGTGGGCCACATTTTAGATTTAGGAATAACTATTTCAGGTAAGATATCGGACTCAACTTCTGACACAGGGATGACAATTATATGACTGTGATTAGGGTTATAGGGGGCCACTGATAAAAGTCATGCAGAATAATGGAAATTGACATATTCTTAGTAACCTCTGTAGCAACTGTGTGGATATTAATAATGAGAAATTCAGTTGGCATCTTCTCCGCATCTTCCTGCATCTTCTCTCTTCTGTATGAAATGTAGAACCATCTGGAAAATTACTTATATTCAATAGGAACGAAGTTGTTATATACTGCCTGCACGATAATGTTGAGTCCGGTGGATGAAACGGCAGAGATACACTGTGATGTAAGTGTGCTTCCTTCGATGGAAGTTGAATTCCATCGTGTCTGATAGCTGAGAGGTGAAACAAATTAAAACATATTCCGGTACTAACAAGTCATCACAATGGAAGTATTAAATTTTCATTGCAAACAGCAATTTTGTGGAGAAAGATGTTTAAGAAATGTTTATCTAGGAAGGAGGCTGGTCTATGGATGATGACTGGTTTGTCCAAGAAGAAATTGTTTCGAAACAAAGAACTTGGTCGTGACCATCATAGGAAGAGCCAATTAGGATTGTCACTTTTTATGGGTCTTCACAGAGTTCGGGTGCTTATTTCATCAATGTCAGGCTGCCAATGAAAAGCGATTTAAAGGAAACAAAAGGAGTCTCACAAAACAGTTTAAACTGGTTATTAAAGGAAATTGAGTCTGGTTTTTTCTAAAAATGTCTCCATCATGTCTCTAAGAGAGTTTAATTGTATGTGTTTATAGCAGCCTCCGTGGTCTTATGGTAAGAATACTAGTCTCAGAATCGTAGGATTGAGGGTTCAAATCCTGCCTAGGGATCTTGAAATGCTTACTTCTAAATCTTATCATCGAGCCAAAAAGTTACTAGTACTCATTTCCCTAAACCCTTGAAGGCATGCATTTTTTAATAGCCATAATAACAATAATAATATCTTATTGCTCAATCTAAATCTAAATCTTAGACTGTCGTCGATCTTTTAACGAGATGGCTACACAATTCTATATCCATTTATAATGGGTGCCAGGTCATAGGGATGTACCAGGTAACTGCAAGGCTGATCAACTTACGAGAGACGGCAAATGTTAGTAGGCATATGGGTAAACCTTTCGCAACTTGTAAGCTTCTCAAGGCTTCTCTAAGGGAGATACTGATTAACTATACCAATCAAGGGTGGATCTGTTCCACTACCTGCGAAATCGACAGGCAAACATGGCCGAGGCTAAATTTGCATCTATCCAAGAATATCATTAGACTCAATAGACTACAAATTAGGACTCTAATAGGAGCCCTCATGGGACATTGCCTAATAGGAAATCATGCAAGAAGAATGGGAGTTTATGCGGATGATTTATGTCGCAGCTGCGGGTACGGGGAGGAACTGGAAACGGACCAACATATCTTCTGTACATGCCCAGATTTTCCTAGAAATAAGGAGCGTTTACTAGGATTCCACTTCATAAGAAGTATAGATAATCTATACCAGTCAGGTGTTAATAACCTTATTCGCTTTATTAAAGGCTCAGGCTGGTTCAATTTAGAGGGAGAAGCGTAGCCACGCCCCGCAGCCGCCGCTTACAACGGACCCAAATGGTGGTTAAAGTGGCATCACTGTGTTCTCGGTGATGTGGCTGCCTTACCTACCTAGTGCCAAATATGGACAAAATATTTCTCATATCCATTTTCACATAGAAATCTTGAGTATGGTCGCAACAGTGTTAGGTCAGCTAAAGGAAGTTCACATAGACCAAGGATCGGCCCGTTGTGATATTACAGAGACGTGGGTCCGTTAAAGTGAAACACCCCCGGGAGTGAAATGTGTATCTAGGATAGGTATGGACAAATTGTGCTGAAAGGGGCTGGTTTGCTGGAACAGAAGATGATGACTGGTTTGACCAAAGATAATAAACATAGAACTTGGTTCTGACCATCATAGGAAGAGCCAACTAGTGCGATTCACTGATGAAACGAATGATATTGCTTATATTAATTGAGGATAGTTCAGCAATATCCTCGAGAAAAGGTGCCACCAGGTAAATAAATCTTCTCCTCGCAAGGGCAGGGTAATAGTACATTAAATTCCTGATGTCCTCTTCGTCCAACGTCCCGCAGCTTCGGCAAAAGTCATTGAAGGGTAGTTTAAACCTCTGCGCATGTTCAGTCAGAACTGAAATTCCTCGCAAGGACGGGGCAGTGTTATCGAGAGTAATATTCATAAAATATAATATCATCGGCGTTGTGACATTGTGTTTATATCGATGTACCATGTTTGAAGCATTCTCCTGGGGCATATAGGTTATCTATGTAGTCAGCTTTGTTTGCTATGTTTATTTTGAGGCTCCTAACAAGGGCCACTCAACAAATCACCACGACAGATCTAAGAGTGCAACGGGTGCACAACCACGTCGTCGCATGTGAGTGTGATCGTCATTTGGGCGTAGAAAATGTGTTGAATGAAGTTAAATTGCCAGCTTCACGCCGTGCACACAATTCGTCCACCCAACCCCACCCAAGCCAATACCATGACACTTAATTTTGTAATACAATTCAAACAGATTCAAAATAATTACTTTTCCTTATGTTTTACAATTGTAAGCAATTAATTAAAAAGCCAAAAAAATTGTTGCGGGCATGTGGAAAAGGCACACAGACAGTTTGCACAAAATGCATTTAAATATTTGCATTAGCCTGACAACTGGCAACAAGTCTGCCATTTACATTATTCAACACAACTTTTTTTCCTGGCTTTGTGCACATCTTTTTCAATAAATTCTTGAACGAAATCCAATTTAAAATCAAACGAAAGCAAATGAAGAGTCAATACGCGATGTCCGCGAGCAGAGGTTTAGGTAATGGGGAGCAAGAGGTATATCACCCCCACACATGCACGTCAATGGAAATATGGGTATGTTGATGAAGCTATGTTGACATTGTCGCAATGACCTCACCTACCAGGGGACCACATTTTTCCCGCAGAAAGTTAACTTCTCTTTTTATTTGTAGCAACATTTTCATTTTTCCTCCACTTGTGACCCCCCATATAAGAATTGTGTGTACGCCACTATGTCCGTCTGGTCTTCTGTGAGGAGTATATTTTGGGTATGCGACAGCCAGAACACAAACGCTAAACGAGCTGCTCGCATCAGGAACCCACATTGATATTTACATCTGCCAAAGTGGGATTTGTACGCACGTTCTTTGTTGGTGTTTGCTTCACTTGAAGTTGCATGCATGCACTTACATCGAGATCATTCGCAAAATGTGTGCGGCTCCGTTGAGTGCACCTCAGACGGCGCACGGAAGATGCTATTCTTATTGTGCTCACGGAACGGTTATTTACTCTTACCTAGATGTGTCTTTCCATTTCCCAGGGCGTTCATATTTATAGAAGTACTCGTATGTGGTAGAAATCTCCCAACATCGAGTCACGGATTTATGTATGGATTAAAAGGCTGAATCCACGGTGTCATCCCCTTGTGTCATCTATTGTCATCGAGTCCCGGATTTATGTATGCCTTCAAAAGGCTGTACCCCTTGTGTTATCTGTTGTCACAGAGACCCGGATTTATGTATAGCTCCACAGGGCTGAATCTTTGATATCCCAAGGGAGTTATTAATTGTTGGGAAATTACTTTGGATTAGAAAGAAGATCGGAACAGCGTTTCACAGTTGGAAATAACTTTAGTTCTCTACAACAACCAAACATGATCATATATCAGAGGATTTATCTGAAAATGGTACTGTGAATGGAGGATGCGTATTCATACTTCCATTCATTGAACCCCTAAAACTGGAATATATCTGAACCCACAATTCCAATAATCTAACTTTTGATTGTCACACATTTCAAAGCCCCATTCAAGGCATTAGTATTATTGCTAGGAACTTGGTTGTATTTTGTTTTTCTTTGTCTGTGTGTATATATATATATATATATATATATATATATATATATATATATATATATATATATATAATATATATATATATATATATATATATATATATATATATATATATATATATAATATATATATATATATATATATATATATATAATATATATATATATATATATATATATATATATATATATATATATATATATATATATATATATATATATATATATATATATATATATATATAATATATATATATATATATATATATATATTATATATATATATAATATATATATATATATATATATATATATATATATATATATATATATATATATATATATATATATATATATATATATATATATATATATATATATATATATATATATATATATATATATATATATATATATACTCGTATATAAAGGGGTTTTTTTTAAGACGTGTGGTTTTCAATCTGGCAATACTTTTTTCGGAGTTGGTCCTTTTGACAGCTGTCATTTCATTTATGCTCAGTTTGGTTTGCCATTTCACAGAATTGAAGCCGAACGACCATCAAGCGCATCGCACGTTCGGTGAATGGGCCCAAAACGATTGCTACCGTTCCCGATTTTCAGAAGAAAATTTTGTTCAGCGATGAACCTCACTTTTGGTTGAATGGGTACTTTAATAAGCAAAGTTGTCGCATTTGGAATGACGATAATCCACAAGCCATTGTTGAGACGCCGTTACATCCTCAAAAAGTCACTGTTTGGTGTGCTCTATGGGCAGAGGAAATCATTGGTCCATATTTCTTCAAAAATGAAGCCGGCCATATTGTTACAGTCAATGGGGAACGCTATAGAGCCATGATTAATGACTGTTTCGTGTCTGAATTGGAGGATGTTGATGTGGACGACCTTTGGTTCCAACAAGACGCCGCTACATGCCATACAGCCAACAAAACAATCAATTTATTGAAGGAAACTTTTGGTGAGCGCATCACCTCGCGTCGTGGGCCTGTGGCGTGGCCTCCAAGATCGTAAGATTTAACACCGCTGGACTATTTTTTGTGAGGTTATGTGAACTGTTAAAAAACTTTATATATATATATATATATATATATATATATATATATATATATATATATATATATATATATATATATATATATATATATATATATATATAATAACAATATATACACAGACAAAGAAAAACAAAATACAACCAAGTTCCTAGCAATAGTACTAATGCTTTGAATGGGGCTTTGAAATTTGTGACAATAGCAGCAGATAAGCCCGACGATTGACGATTGACGCCTTGGAAGAGAATATTCGGCGCGTTATTGCTGACATACGGCTCCAATTGCTGCAAAAAGTGGTCGAAAACTGGGCCTCTGGGCTGGAATTGATTCGAGGCAGCCGCGGTGGCCACTTGCCCGAAATCATTTTTAAATCATAATGGCAAACCATTATCTTTATAATAAAGCTAAATTCTTCGCCATAGCAATAAATTATATGCGTTTTATTTCTGCTTCAAAACCACAAGTCTAAAAAAAACACCCTATATATATATATATATATATATATATATATATATATATATATATATATATATATATGTATATATTATTTATTAAATTAGTTTAGCAACAGATTCATCACTGAATTGTGTCAACTAACATGTCTGATAAAATTTTGTTTTAGATTATTGATTATTAAATACATTAAATAATTAGTTATTAAATGCATTAAATAATTAATTATTAAATACATAATACAAGTTTGTCTCTATATCTGTAATACTTTTACTGTTTCTGCTTCCAAGTCAACACTGGACTCACAAATCATGGTGCATCACCTATTTTAGTTGCTTTCGAGCTCATTCCAATGCATTCCATAACTTATTCTATTCGTGCAAAAGAATCGTCGGTTTAATTTGCTAAGATTCTGCCCTTCGAATGACATATTTTCCTCAATATTTCTTCATCTCTGGATTATATACATTAGTATAGAAAAGAAAAGAAGTAAATCTCTCTTGAAGCGCATTATATTTCTACAGCGTAGTACAACAATCTCCATAATAAATCTCGATACTCAAGTGTAAATTTGGTTAGGAGGTTGCTCAGTTAGATTCTGGCAAAATGAATCGCCACAGGAAAACTGAAGAAAAGGACATTTTGCAACTGTGGTCTTACCGGAAATCATCGACTCAGTTTACAGTTAGTTTTGTTAGTTTCTGGCAAAAGGAATCGCAACAGGAACAGAGAACAAAACATAAATTTAAAAGATCTTCTTTAACTTTGGTCTTACCGGAAACCATCGACGCCGTATAAAGTATAAACATATGATAAATTCCCAATAAGGCTGAACACTTAATTAGCAACCCTCATTTTAATGATTAAATATTTGTTTGTCACGAGTTTTAAGTATATAACGAAGTCCCCCGATGCTGTCAGAGAAAGTGATATAACCTCACTACACTTGAACACAAATTGCGAAGCTCTGGTATACAAAAGACATAGTGCTTTGAAGAGCACATCTTGGATATTAGTATCAACTTGATTGATTCCACAACTTGGTCGCTCAAAAATTTATAAGTTGTGGTCTGAAATATATCACTTGGGTAGTAGATTTCATTACATTAGTAGTAAGTGGAATAAAACTTGAACCATGAATGGTCCTAGTGGAGAAAGTGATGAAACCTCACTACGCCTGATCACAGATGGTCGAGCTCTGGTACACAAAAGATATAGGTCTTTTGGAGAGTACATCTTGGATATGAACCTCGATTTGATTAATACCCTACGAAATTTACAAGATCCTGTCTAAAATAAACGTGGAAGCAGATATATAGATGAAGCTATCTACATCGATTTAAGTAAACAAGGGCATGACAATATATATTTTAGGTCTCAGTGTATTACACCTTTTAAATATAGCGACTCCGCCACTAGGCAAACAATTTGAAAAAATTACCGTTTTTTGTCTAACTTACGCTAATCTGCCAACAAAGCATTAGAACAAGTGTGCTTATGAACGATGGTTCACTCGCTTCTCTCCGCAGCCTCGCTCATGTGTGCAACTCGTTCATCTCTGCAACTGGGTAATCTCTGCAACTCGCTCATCTCTGCAGCCTCGCTCATCTCCACAGCTCGCTCCTCTCCGCAGCCTCGCTCGTCTCTGCAGTCTCACTCAACTCTGCAACTCGGTCCTCTCTGCAAATCGCTTTTCTCTACAACTTGCTCATCTCTGTAATGCGCTCATCTCTGCAACTCGTTCATCTCTGCTACTCGCACGTTCTGCAATTCGCTCATCTCTGCAACGCGGACGTCCTTGAAAATCGCTCGTCTTTGCAAATCGCTAATTTCTGCAACTGGTTCATCTTTGCAATTCGCTCATCTCTGCAACTCGCTCCTTCCTGCAAATCGCTTCTGTCTGCAAGGAGAAAACTATATTTCACAAATATACTGCAACTAAATCTAGTTCTGAAAAACAAAGTCTTGCGAAAATTGTTGACACACAAACTCGTTTCTATGGTCGTACACTCTCTTTAGTTTTTATTGACTTCGTTGCAGAGGAGTGATTTGACATCTCTTGTCATACACTCTCATCGATATCCTTTAAGTCTTGTAAACTCTCCATACTTCAGATCAAAGAAAGCATTTCTCAACTGTCGTGAAGAAGCTGCTCAATTCGTACTGTTTGTGACTTAGAATTTGATCAAAGCCTTCGTTCTACTTGATCAGGAATTTTATTAAAAGTTTAATGAACCATTTTAGCGCATTCAGTTCCCCGCCCTTGTTCTCTTAAAGCAGAAGTTCACCTTTTACCCTCTATTACTAGTTGTTGGTCTACTATATCTGCTGTGGTGGGTTCACTATACCACCTCCTCTGGATTTGATTAAACGACCTCCAAATAATGACGGTGTGTAGGGCAGTTGCCACCAGTGTTGTTGATTCCGTACTAATCTTTCACATGATTTACTGAGTTATGTTTTACAAAACTATGCGGTGTCGGTGCTCTCTTTTATAGAATATTTTTGTTTTTGGTCTCGTCTGGCGTCTGAAATCTGTGACGTATGTGTTCGGATCGGATTGTTGCTGAATTGCTTTTTTAATTTTGCTTCTTTGCTATTTTTTCCCTGTTGTTTTCTATGCTTTGCCAATCCAAACATTTTATAAATTGCCAAGACGTAAAAAAATGATCCATTATGCAAGGGTTAAGTTTTTATTTATAATTAACATTTTTATTGAATGAAAAAATAAATGGATGTGTATAATAATCAAGGCGGTGAGTAATCGGAAATGGCACACAAAATTCAGTTTTAATTATTAATCGAAATGATTTTTATGCTAAAAATATACTTATAACTTAAAGGGGGTTCTCACAGGTTTTTCCTTGCCTTGCGTGCTTTCCGTATGTTTCTCCTTTATGGGTGATTCATGCTTGTTTTAAATATAAAAGTGGCCCTAATTAACTTTTCAAAAATTGTCACAAACGGAAAAAATATGAAACAATTGTCGTACAATTTCTTGTGAATCATGTGATAGGAGTGTTGTCACATACACTCTACTGAAATTGTTAGTCAATGTATGTGGTAAATTCTGGCATTTATTATACTCATATCCAGAGCTTCATTCCAAGACACAATTATAGAAGGTTAATTTAGTAGTTTCTAGGATGTTACTTTATGGGTTTCAAACAGTCTCAAACATCGCCTTTGGTCCTTCTTTCCAGTGCGATATTGTTGAAGGAACAGTCATCTTTGAGTCCAAGATCACTCAATATATTTTCCTACGGCAATATTCGATCTTTCTTATTATTATTATGGAGAGAGACATTCTCAGCCGCCAGCGCTGGAATTCAGCTACCCCAGGGAGGTCAAGGTTTAACTGGGACCGTCGACCCAACAATGATGATGATGAGGTACTGTTATACCAAAGGGGTTAGGATCGTGCTATTTACTATTTTATTTACATATATAATATTTATATATTTATTGTTTCATGAATTTACGAGCAATTGTTGCTGTTGTCAGTATTATTGCTTTTTGTATGTTTCGTGTATAAAATGGTTCCAGTTCTATTGCTTTGATGTGTTGTTGTAGTGATTTCTGTGGTGGATTATTATATATTCTTTCATCATAATATACTATATCTGCAAAGGTTTGGGGAATTGGGGTCAAGACCGTCGAATCGTAGAGAAAAATATTTGAGAAAGAAACATTACGTGCCCTCGTTTTGGATAGATTTCGAACCCGCCAGTACGCGATTGTGAGACTAGCATGGTTAATACTAGATCAGGGAGGCCAGCATCATTGATCTTTATTTCAGCGTAATAGATGACTTTGATAGTTCAGTTCTTCCAAAGAATAGTTCAGCTGTTCTCTCTGTATATCTGTTTAATGCCCTTCCTGAATCGCCATCAGGCTTTTGTGGTTTAGCGTAACTGTTAGGTAAGGGAGGTGGATTTCGTGAGAAAAAATCTCACACTCAAGAGTGGACGAACCCTCGTGTCTTTTTGAAGATTTCCCTTCCCTTCGGAAACAAATGATGACTAAAAATATGAATGAATCGAAGAGATTTCGTCGCCTTTTAGTGTGCCGTCAGAAGAAATTTAGGATAGATCGATGATTTGAGAGGTAAATTGACTGAGGAATTTCCAGATGATTCTCCACTAGCTTAGAGTGATATACAATTTTCAGTAGTCGAAATTTGGACGAAATTTAGAAGCAAAATACTGACTCATCTATTTCTTTTCCTCATATCCTTCAGTGTATATTGCTCCAACGTCCAAATCATTATTATATTATTATAATGATCATCTTTTATCGAAGGTCCTTTTTACACTAGGACTAGAGCTAGAAATATATAATTTCTTCGTTTCCTTCGTGCTATACCCGTATTTGATTATAACAAGTCCTTGTAACTTGTTCAGTTTTCTGACGAGACCTGCATGACTTTAGTTCACCACACTAGGCTACGATTTATTTGATTAACATGGTATAGATTAAGAATATGATCGTGGGACCCCAAGCAAGAGTTGGTCGAGAGAGCCACATCAATATTTATGTGTGCATTCCAACTTTAAATTTTATCAGGCGACAGAAGCAGTTTATTTCATTGCAGTATCGGTGCACTTGACGCACAATGATTGATATATTGAACTGTCTGGGAACGATCCTCAATCTACAAATAACAATTTTAGAGGTTTTTATAAAACTCTTTATTGATCCCCAATCTATTGTTAAGAATGTGAGAGGGGTTTCTATATATTTCCTTATTGTATAAAAGTATTATGGGGTTGAACCCCAAAACAAGCCCAATCGTCTCTATAACTATTTTCATCATTTCCCTTACCTGAGAAGGAACCTTTTCGTCTCTTCTGGATAAGATCCTCAATATCTTTCCCTATAACTCTTCATTGTATAAAACTAGTATGGTGTTTGACTCCAAAGCACGCCCACAGGTCCCTAGAACTAGCTTCATCATCTGTTGCCCTATCTGGGAATGAACCTTTACGACTCTTCTACTAAGGTGTCTCGGTACGATCCCCAAATATAAAAGATTTTAACATAACTATTTATGGTGCTAAAGTGGTATGCTGTTTAACCCCAAAACAAGCCCAGACATCTCTAGAACTAGTCTCTTCAGCTCGTCTACTAAAGTGTCTCGTTCATCAATCAATAGATATAAAATTGAAAGGTTTCTCTATAACTCTTTGTTGTATGAAAGTGGTATGGTGTTTAACACCAAAATAAGCCCAATCGTCTCTATAAGTATCTTCATCATCTGCCTTAAGATTAAGATTGTAATGAGAGCGGGCACAAGTCACCAAGTCACTGCGGCCAAATAGACCTATTGTGCAAACTCTATATTTACAAATAATCCCCAAGTCTAGTATTCATTACGAATTCAGAGATTTATTTAGGAGAATTGTCCGCAATTAAACCATTACAGTGCCAAAGCAGATGTTTAGCTGTTTCCTCCTCTTCGTTACACAACCTACAGATGTCATTTTGAGTGATCCTTATATTGTATAGTATCAGGGAATGTGACCTTGATATTACTTTGGAAGTTATATCTGGTTTTGGAGAGGTCGCTTAGGGTTAAAAAGTTGTTGCTCGTTTCTATCCTTTCTCTAAATGGAGACTGTAAAAGATGAGACAAACCGTCTTCATTTTCTAAGATGAGTTTTGCCACAAATTGCAAAGCATCTTTCTTGAATCGGGGGAAAATGTAGCAAGACCTCAAGGGCGGCAGCCGGAGTAGACTTCATAACCTCTGTTACGTAGACACAGGTTAGTCGTTGTACTCTGTTGATCTTGGCCTAAGCTGGGAAGTAAACATTTTAGCTCTTCTACAAAGTAACTCGGTACCCTCATCAATTTATAGGTAAGAGTTTTAGATGTTTCTATTTATTGTATAAAAGTTATATGGTGTTAAACCCCAAAACAAACAAACCGGTTCATAGAACTTCGTTCATCTAACAGACCAACAAGTGTAACATACTTCCGACCCCAATATGTATGGCATACTTAGCCCCTTTAAGTGTTTGGTAAATTCCCATATAACAGTCTGTGTATTCTAAATGGAATCAATCAACAGAAGTTGTATTAGAAGTGTAGTCAAAAAACCTATCAATCCATGGGGATACTGTGATATGCCTTTCTAGATATTGAAATTCCCCAGAACAACTCGAGATTGTGTTCACTTTATAGAGACTTTGAATTTGAGGTTTGAACTATTCGGGCTGGATCGACAAATTCAACCCAAGATTCGAAGCGGTACTGTATACAAGGTTGCCCAAATAATGATCATTTAGGCTCCCCAAACTGGATGAGTTTTGTTGTAAAACCATCGATTAAAATTGTTTTCCACAAATTACTCATATAACGAAATCTGCTAACCAAGGGGTACTGAATTGGTGTGCCACAATGGACTTATTTATTAAACATATCAAAGCCGTTTTCCCTATACTAAGATATAAATTGGACCTTGGCCCTGGTGCACTTGACGCACAATCACAGATAGTTAACAGTACAATGGGCATTATTGCCTGAGTTCTTGGAGACGTCCTTCTTCGGTGGCTATCCGGCCTATCCCACTTCTATCTATCTATGTTCCTAGACAGTTTGGTAGAAGAGCTGAAAAGATTCCTTCCCGGGTGGATCACAATACCATGGAAAGTAATATGAATAATGACCTCTGAATAATATGTTAAAATAGGCGTATTCGATTCGTAACTTGTATCGAGCTCGTATCGGGTTGTGCGAATAAAACAGCAAACGAGTAAGCACAATAACAGCAATAGAGTACTTGGCAGCACTGATGCAAAGCACTGAAATATAAAAAATCCCAGGGAAATTTTCATGGGCAATTTTTAATCTCGTTGGTTTTCAAGCAATATTCAATTTGGAAGCACTTTCTATTGAGGATAGAAAAACTCACTCGTTTCATTTACTCGATAACTCTTTCCATACAAAAGTCAGTCCTATCCTCGATAGAGTGGCGAATCGAATACGTCTATTAATTCCCTTTTTCACGAATCTTCACTTTTATGCCATCTTTAATTAGGAGTGAACTATCACATAATTTATATAATTTTTGTATATCATATAATTTATTCATAAATATATACAATTCCCTGATCTTCACAGTTTTTAATCATTCTGTTGACTTCTTATGTAGTTCTATTAACATTTTTCCCTGCTCCGCACGTGACATGGTCACATGTTCAGACAACTCGTGAGGGCAAAATGGGAATGTTGTGAACTAAACGATTGAAGACCTCAGTTCATTGAATAATATTTGTGTTAGTTAGTAAAAGGAGGCGCTGGTTCTCCTCATGATCCGTGTTTGTATATTTTTATTCTTCAGTCTGCAGCGGAAATGTTTGACAACGGTTTCTGATAAGTCTGAGCAACTGGCTTGAAAAAAACCCAGAGCCAATTGTTAATAAAAATCAAAAATATAATAAATTTTTTTATTGTTCCAAACCATGCGAATAAATTTTGAATAAAATGCGTTTTAATTTAATAAAATTTGTTTTTTATTTGCCAACTTAATGAATAGTTTGCGAATGTCCCCACGAAAATTAATAAAAATGTTTATGCAATAATTTCATTTGGCGAAGAAAATAAAATAAACAAAAACAAAATTACTGTGACGTTCAAAAATTTTGTCCAAAACAAACACAAAAAAATAACACAAGAAATAATATTAAAAAACTAAATTCGCCGTTCCATTTCTGCAGTTAAATGAATGAATTTCTGATATTTTCATTTCAGTTCTTTGTGTTTTTTCCTCGATTCTCGTTTAATAATTTTGTAATTTGCGTCATTGGCGAAAACAAAAAAAAAAAACAAAAAAAATAATTATAAATAAAGTGAAGAAAA
The DNA here is from genome assembly GCA_920105625.2 of Clusia tigrina. Lineage (NCBI taxonomy): Eukaryota > Metazoa > Arthropoda > Insecta > Diptera > Clusiidae > Clusia > Clusia tigrina. The sequence goes on from OV050033.1 coordinate 131,111,188, forward strand.
AAAAAAATCAAAAGCGGAAAAAGAAAACGTAAATATTTTTTTTTCTCATTTGAATTGTGAGTGATCAGCGCTAATTATGGGCGACGAGCAGCGTTGAAGCAACGCTATAATTTATTTTTAACTTTATAAACAACAACTACAAAAGAATCAACAAAATCGTTTTTACAACCAAATTTGGAATTGTCTACGTTGTTGGGGTAAAGGAGAAGAATCGATTTTGTGAATGAAAATGTCGAAGATGATGTACAACGGAACAGCTTTAACTGAACAACAATTACGGGCAATTATCAATTGAAGCGCAGTGAGGAATTTATAAACGGCCAGGCTCGAGAGAACACGTGAAGGAAAAGAAGTGTCTATGTAGAATATTCACAACGTAAAAGAAACATTGGTAGTGATAGGGTGATGTGGTGAAATTCGCATTCTTATTAGACCTATACTAGTGGTGAAAGGCACCATGATCAGGTGGGGAACAGCACCAATGAAATAATAATAATTGTGTTGTAGTAGTTTGCCCCATGGACGACAGTGGCCTAAGATATCTTTTGTGTCCATGTGATCACAACTGTCCGATCTACTATACCCTATTGGTTTAGTATCGGTGTTTTTCAGTAATGCCGTAGCATTTCGTCCATTTGGTGATGTCAAAGCATCCCAATTAAAGTCATCAAGTCCTTTTCTACCTAGAAGTTCCTTATCTAAAGAAAGGAAGTAGTTGGAAGCCATGTTCATTCATTATCATTTCCTCTTTATGGATGAATTTGAGAATTTCCATAACAGGAGCATTCTTTATTTCTTCCAGAGCCAGCGGGTCGCGGTGGAATATGCTCATTCTAGTCTTTGTCAGTAAGTACTCTGTGGATTCTTCTTCTTCAAGACAGAGCCGGCACTCCGTGTCATCAAGAATGTGGATTTTAGTCAGGTGATATTTCAGGTAATAAAGACCTGAAAAAAACCCTACTATTTTTCTTCTGTCTGCTTTGCACACATTGCGTAGTTCTCTATTGTAGGTGAATAGCCTTACCAGTATTTTGACTTGGCGATGCCATTCTATCCCTTCTCACTGTGACATTCTGAGACTATGTTCCCAGCTATCCACCCTAGATTTAGCCTCCACCGATTAGATACCACAGTATGGCTCTGTACCTATGAGGCTTGCTGCGGAACCGGGTCTAGCCAGTTCATCAGCAATTTCGTTGCAAAATTGCACGAATATATGCAGTAGGGATACTCTTATTATCTATTCAATAGCAGCGGTTGGGCAGTTTTGCAAGGCACCCGTGATTGCCAGCAAGCCTGCCTTTGAAAATTTGTAAGTATTTTCTTACCGGATTCTTGTGTGGTCTTAGGCCAATACAATAGAAAGAGATCTCTACAATCATGTGTGGATATTATAAAGAGGACCAGTTCGTTAGTGAACTTTTACACTTCACTTCACTTCACTTTGCTTCAGGGGTTTGGTTCTAGAAGAAAAATGTGTTTCAACCAGGAGATAATTATCCAATCTCTGCAATCATGCACCAAAGAATGCATATAACGAGGTTAAGTTCGCTAGTGAATTCAGCTGAAAGCGTATTTGCTAAAGAGCCCGCTCTGCTTCTAGCTACAGTCGGACACCTACAGAAGAGATGTTCCACTGTCGCCTCCTCCTCCTCTTAATCCCACAGCTTCTGCAGTATTCATAAGAGAATACTCCCAGCCTGAGAGCATTCCTGCCGAATAGCCAATGCCCAGTGATACAAGTGCCTTCGGCTGCCGAAGACTTATTGGGTGTGGTAAATTCACAGCTCTCAGTTTCCACACCAAAAGTACCGAGTCATAAAGATCGTTTTGCATACTCTTTACTTTAATACTCTGGTGCTGGAGGAGGCTTCAGTACGAAGTATACTTCTAATTGCCAGAGCCAGTAAATGGTTCGCTCTCGCGGTAAGTTGAACAGGTCAGAGCGCCTCTTGGTAACACAATGAGCCTAAAGTCTAAGTGATGTCCTTATGGACAGTCATATTAACCAACCAACCAACCAACCAACATGTACGAGTACTCCATAATCAGAAAGTCTTTGTAGCATCGGCACCGCCGGGTAATATTTTCCTTCCTATAGAGATCAATCGATCCAGATAAAGAAGATCGATCCAGTCATATACAAACATATTTCAAAATAGGTTTACTACTGAGCTTTAATAATTTACCATAGTTCCTCTATGGTCCCAATAGGTGGGTACTTGTGTGGGATAGAAATCCCTTTATTCTAGAGTCTTTGGATTGGTCGCAAAAGAGAAATCTTCCCACACTGTGAAAACTGTGCACAACCCATTTTTTTTCTGTGCAACATCGTGCCGGAAATACTTCACTCCCCATTTGCATTGATCGTATTTGAAATGAAATGTGTGAAATTCCGCAGGTCTCGAGAAGCGTACGAAAATAAAATTTACAATTAAAAAAAAAAAGAAATCAAGAAAATTAAAAAGAAACTAAAATTTGAAACAAAATAAAAATACCACACAAAGGACCGGCGCGCTCATTTTCCAAAAACAACGTCAGACACAATTTACACGCATGCAAACACACACACAAACATATACAAGCGTACTAAAAGCTGCCATTGAACTCCTTCGACCAAGAATTTAAATTTTCGACCGAAATCACTCTGATCAAGTGGAAAAATATATTATTTTATATTATTGTTTATTTAAAAAGAAAAAAAACGAAAAAGTTCCAAGTTCAACATAATAAGTGGGCACATAAATTTAGTTTGACGAGTAGCGAGTGGCGAGTGGGGGAATTCATTGCACGCACACGGGTACCTACGCAGAAATGTCTGTCACTTGGCAGCACTGTCACTCGGTTGAATTTCTGTGGGTGGCGAATTTCATGCCGTACGATGACGCGCCCTGATGCACCTCGCAGCTATTTCCGAATTCTTCGCCCTCTTTGATCTGAGCTGAATTGATCAGATGTGATTTAATTTTTAAAAAAATATGCAAAATTTTATTTTCGAACTGTTCACCGGGTCTGATTCATATATTTGTGGTTTATTGGCCTGATTTATTTAAACGTTCAAGATCAGGTATGCGTGGATAACCTTGCGGCATGGGTGCTGAGTTGTGGCGGAAGTTGGAACGGTAGGGGGCGATGTGGTGTGGTGGGCGGGCTAATTAGGCATTTTGGAAATGTTTAACGGCAATTTTTATTTTTATTATTATTTTTCTTTTGTTTACAATTACTCACATACCCCGACTTGTTCGCATGATCTCGTATACGTATGCACACGTGACGCAATGGAAATTCTTCTCAAGTATTTATGATATGTATTTTTAGTCTTGTGTATATTTCGCTTTTACTATAAAATCAATTAGTGTAGCTGGGTCAATGTTGATGTTTGAATTTTTGCGTAAGCATTTTGGAATGTTTCAAATTCATCGACTGGCAATTAAGTTCAGTGTCGGGAATGTGAGAATAATCGAGGAGGGGAATGATAAAAAAATAATTTTCGTATTCCGTGCTTATGGTTGGGTTAGGTTAAGTTGAATGGCTGTCCTTAAGACTCACCAAGGCCCGTAGTGCCACTACTAGAGCTTTTTCCCTACGCGCCCGGATCCCACTTAAACCATCCAGTGGATTTGATAAAAGTAGTCACTTTCGTTATCGTCATCCCGGGAACCCCCTCAGTACTGTCAAGAAATGCGAATCCAAGTGTGGAGAACCTTTTTCTGTATAGAGCCTTGCACCCACAATAACGGTGTTCCACTGTTTCCTCCTCCTCTATATCTTCACAGCTCCTAAAAATGTCATAATGGGGTACCCACAGTCTACTTGATGGCTACCAAACAAACAATGACCTGTCTATTCCCCTTTTTATATCCTGCCTATTAAATGTCAACAGCTATTTTGAACGGCCGCGATTCCATTCCAGCCAGGTTTGCTTACTTGTTAAGCAGGATGATCACTGTTCCCATAGAACATTTGCAAGTATCAAAAGGCATTCGTAAAGGAACTTTATCCGGGAGGATATATAATGCTGTCCGAAGCGGGCTGGTCGTGCTGTGGCGAGCTCATCAGCTTTGCAATTGCCTTCTATATTTCTATGTCCCGCCACCCAGACTATGGCTATACCCCATTCTTCTACACGAATAGAGTGCTATTGATGCTTTCCTTACTCTATTCTCTACATGTAACCTCAAATTCAGCATCCTGTCCAGAATCAGTCCCAGGTAGCGATCTTTATCATTCAACGATAATGTGATTCCATTCAATGTAGGATGCCTTACATCTGGTAATCTAAGTTTCCTACTAATCAGTACCAGTTCTGTTTTGTTGGCATTTACGACTCAACCACATGATTTTGACCATAGATTTAGCTCATTTAACAAGCTTTGCAGGACTTCGGAAAGCGTATTGGGGAATTTACCTCCCTCTTACTGTGATTAAATTCCATGGTTGTATTTATATTATTTATTTTTAGAGAGAAGCGTGGCTGGATATGTATGTATGATACTATAATGTGCATTCCTTATCCCTGGAAACACTTCTGAGATTCACAAAAGGGTCAGAAAAGTTTGAAAAGGTTTAACTTTCCATACCTTTAATAAATCCTCTCTCCCGGCCTCCTTCTACTTTCAGGCTTGGAATCACTTGCATTCTTGGAGACTTCCTTTCTACGGCGTTTCTCCGGCCTAGCCCATTTCTATTCTATTATATTCTAGAGCTGGAAAAGAGCAATGATCACACTGCTGGACTGAATTATAACAAAGTGAGGGTTTTTGATTGCCATGGTACAATGGTAAAATGGATTAACTGCTACTAAAAATCAGTTGTAAGACCATGAGTCTAAAGAAATCGTGTAAGTGGGTGCAAAGTCTTGGACAGAGTAAGTGTAGCCTATACAAGGACCGGGATTGGTAGGATGGCCCTGATGCAGGTGGATGACAGAGAGAAAGAGTACCCCAAGATGGTGTGAGCCGTTAAGGAGCGTGAATTCGAAGGAGGCATAGACTGAACTAACGAGACTTATTCTGTGAGACTCATTCTGTGAGACTTATTCTGTGGGACTTATTTTGTTGGACTTAATCTGTGAGACTTATTCTGTGAGACTTATTCTGTGAGGATTATTTTGTGAGACTAATGCTGTGAGACTTATTCTGTGGGACTTATTCTGTGGGACTTATTCTGTGGGACTTATTCTGTGAGGATCATTCTGTGGAACTTATTCTGTGAGACTTATTCTGTGAGACTCATTCTGTGAGACTTATTCTGTGAGGATTATTTTGTGAGACTAATGCTGTGAGATTTATTCTGTGGGACTTATTCTGTGAGACTTATTCTGTGAGGATTATTCTGTGAGGATTATTTTGTGAGACTAATTCTGTGAGACGTATTCTATTAGACTTATTCTGTGAGACTTATTCTGTGAGGATCATTCTGTGAGGATTATTTTGTGAGACTAATTCTGTGAGACTTATTCGGTGGGACTTATTCTGTGGGACTTGTTCTGTGGGACTTATTCTGTGGGACTTATTCTGTGAGGATCATTCTGTGGGACTTATTCTGTGAGACTTTTTCTATGAGGATTATTCTGTGAGGATTATTTTGTGAGACTAATTCTGTGAGACTTATTCTGCGAGACTTATTGTGTGAGACTTATTCTGTGAGACTTATTCTATGAGACAATTATTTGTATTGAATTCTGAAGGGTGTTACACCGATTGCGTTTCTAATAGTAGAATAGTAGCAGTGGTCAGCTAAAGCCCAAGGATCCAGAAATTCTCCGAGGCCCATCAGAGAATGGAAATGACAGGGATATGAAGATAAGAGAAGGAATTTTCTGCTAGTTTTAGTAATTGTAATTATCTGTTTGTGATACGGTATCATCCGGATTTGACAGGGAACAGCAGCAAGCTTAATTATCAGCTAGGAGGTAGTATAGGTGATTTAGGAAAAGGGGGTGGGGTCTTAATTTTGCATTGGTGAGGGGGAGTCCGCATTATATTTTAATATAATAACAATGCCTGTATATGGCCTAAGTGTGTTTTCTGGCCCAGTGTCTGTGCCCTTGACAGCCCCTTAATCCTAAGTATTGTATAAGCCAGTTAATTGATTAAGAGATGGAGTGCTAAGCGGGCGCTATTTGGGGGTGGGGCTTTGTTGGGTTGGAGCAGCTGGACCCTACAGGCAAAGACAAGGTAAGTTGAGTAGTGTTCAGTAAGTTGTTCTCATTTATGATACCATATGACCAAAAGACTTGAGGTAATCGTGGTCGCCACACTGCATACGATAAAATGGGATAGGTAACAACAGACCAATGTGGAATAACTACTACCTTCTGTTAAGGATAAGAAGGAGCTTATTCTATATAGTACTGGAAAATAGCGTTTGGTTCCGAACTTTTTTTTTTTAAACTAACTAATTAGTTATAAATTTTTATCCAATATTTATTGGAGCTCCCTCGATTGGAAGTTAACTGAAATTCTTCATTCATATTCTATGGGTATCACTGTTCTCAATAGAATGGATCTGCCATTTAGTTTTCTTGCTTAGGTGCAACCGGGGACTTAATGTGCGTTCCAAGACATTGCAATATGGAAGATAACGAGAATGAATAGGTGAGTCAAGAAAGTCCTTTAAACTTGATATGCGCTCAAAGATACTGCAATATCGAAGATAAAGCAAAAGAACAAGTGAATCAAGAGAGTCCTTTAAACTTGAGAAACTTTCCAAGACATTGCAATATAGAAGATAAGGAAAATGACCTGTGAGTCAAGAAAGTCCTTTAAACTTGATATGCGCTCAAAGATACTGCAATATGGAGGATAAATAAAAGCAGCAGGTGAGTCAAGAAATACCTTTTGCAATATGGAAGATAAAGAAAACGAACAGGTGAGTCAAGAATGAATATGCGCATAAAAGAAACTACAGACCTCAAAAACAAAGCCGACAATAATGATAAATAACTTAAAATATCAGATTGGAAGAGGGGTACAAGCGACAGGGCAGTAGGTTCGGCGTATTTATAAGAGAGCTCTTCTATACATGAAGAATCTATAGTTTAATTATGCTTTAATAGAAGTGCTGTGCTGCTGCAGTTGCCCATGATGGTTGTGTGTGTCTCGCGACGTCTTTAAATCAGCCATGAAAGCCTTGAAATTGTTGCTGTTGGGGAAGCGTTGGGATCATGCGGCAGAACACTTTGTAATGAACAAGCATAAATCACAAACATTACCCAGACTCGTGCTTCTGTGCTTCTAGAAATTGTCACAATGTTGTGCTCAACTTTGTACATGTGTGTGTGTGTGTGTGTGTGAGTATGTGAAAATCCCCAATTCTATACAAATCAAATTCACATTAAAATAAAACATTTTCAATTTGCTGCGAAAATATTTGAAAAATTTGTATTGCAATTTTAAACGGTTAAGCTATTTTAATATATGATTTTCTTTACGACTGCTGCCAAAATGACATGTGTGGGTGTGTGTAGTGTGTGTGTACAGCTTCCTCATACCAACACAATTCAAAACAAACTTGCATAGGCAGCATTTTGGAACCTTGCACTTGCGCTTGAACTTGCATCACGCCAATTTTGATTTGATTTGTTGTGAGTCGGTGCATTGCGCCGTGTGACGAAAATGATACCATACAATGTCAAATAAACAAACTGCAGCACACACACACACACACACACACACACACACACGCACACACACACACACACACATGCATATGAGTGCCCAAGTGCACACAATTTCATATAGGTATGATTCATCGGTACTCATTGCTAAAGCTGCGATTAGAGTAAACGCTTCAAAATTGGTGGGAGCACCAGTGAGGCAGACCCAACCTAATATTCTCTTTTGTCAGATTTCCTCTTTTATTATTGTACTTTCACTACAAAGGAATACACTTAGTAGGAGCAGTCACCAATAGGGAAATTAGTCGTTGGAAGAGCAGACTTAAAAATCTTCATTTGAATCTATTAGTTTCCTAGACACTTACTAGGATCACTCCCCGGTAAGGAGAGTCAGGCGTAGGAAGACTGCAATTAACTCTCCATTTGGCTATATTTTATTTTTTCTTCTTGCCCTCTTACTACCAAGGAAGGCACTTACTAAGGAAGACCGGAATCAAAACTCTTCCTTGGAATCTACTATTATTTTTTTCTAGTGGAGCTTCCAATACCAAGGAAGACACTTACTATGAGCACACCCCAGTAATGAAAATTAGCCATTGGAAGAGCGGCTTCCACCAATTCTTTCTTAGGGGTTTCTCATATGATTATATTTTTTAAAAGATCATGTGTCGAGAATGAAAAGTGAAATTTTTTTTTTTGGAAACTCTATATTTTGGTGGATATTGAAACACTCTGTTTGATATTGCTTCATAATATTCCATATATATATAATATACAAATATTTTCATAACCAACAGACTTATCTATTTGTATGAAAATGTATATATAATTGGATCGATCTTATAAATAATGTCTATGTTAGTGGTTATTCTATGTTGTCCAGTCGATAGGGACCTTGTGAGCGGTCCGGTTTATGGGAAACGGCGCTATAGTTGATATGACCCCTCCCCTTTTGATTAAACACATAATATGAATTGGGCAAAGTTTGCTGTAGATCGGAGAACTCAAGAGCCCACTTCCTATTAGCTTATTTTGTAGAACATTACACATAAGAGCTAAAGGAGCTAGGAACACATCGCTTGCCATAGACTGATCTGCTACAGACGATCTTTGCAATTTTATGGGCCAATGGCTGACCTTATATTGGTGATAAAAAGCAAATCAAGAAACAAAAGTTCACCATCGCATGGAGTAGCAAATATATTACCTTCAACATACTATAACTTAAATTGACGTTAACTCAGATTTACAAAAGCACCAAAGATTACCATCCTATCTTTTTTGTGTGTATTGTGATCTGTGGGCGCTTACTCTGGCCACAACCTAACCTTCTAGAAATTTAGATTATAGCATAATATTTATTGCTGGTTTAATTACGGAAGAGATGAAGACATACTCGTATATCAAGATATTGAAATATTTGGTCACACTCGTACGATCCTTAATATATCTTAAGTAGAAGAAGGATATAAGTAATACTATGGATGATTTTAATTGTTACAAAAAACAATATATATTGATTTATACACTATTTGAATAGTTAATGGTTTATAAAATACTCCTACCTGCTAATAATTTTGTCGTAATGCAGAACACTCCACGCATATTCCTATATAATGTTGATATATACATTATTTGATTATTTACTGTTTTCAAAATACTCCTACCTGGTAATAATTTTGTCATGCTACAGAGCACTCATATCTGATCAATCATAGTGCACTCGTATGTGTACGTATGTGAAAAGTCAGCAACTGGCATAGAGTCTCACTTCCCTATCTTGCACGAAATCGTAGTGTAACGTAATGACTGTGACTCAGCGTAAACCGGTGGGTAAGTAATACGAGTGCATTGGTAATTAAATTTATTAAATTAACAACACTAATAATAATAAAAATAACACATCACACCGAATTTGATGTCATTTCGAGAACTCTGATCCACATTAAAAAAGCTGCAGTTGCTAAAACATAATTTCAAGTAAGTTCTCGTTTGGAGTACCCTACCTAGCAGTTAAGTAGACTGTCACATAGAGCTGCCATTTGTAGTGATAAGCATTTGATGGGGCATTTGAAGAGGGCATGAGCGAATGTCTGTATTAATCGCATAGAGTAATAAGGTATCTTTCTTCAATTGTCAAATATTGGCTTTTTGCTTATGTGTGGCAAAACTTTGGTGAGGCTCCCAATTCTTACCTCATTCTTATGGCATAGGCAACACCCAGGAATGAGAACATTTATGACAAAAGCTGTTGCTAATATGAAGAAAGTGGTGTAGACGAAGAAAGGATGGAAGGAAAAGAAATGTACATAATTTTTGTTCTCCTCTCCTCCAATTTATGCAACCCAGCACCTATCAGCTGTCAGCATTAGGTTCATTATGTAATTTCACCACGACTTCTGGCAGCTAAAATGTGAGTGCCAAGGAGGAAATGAGGCGAAAAGCGGGGAAAATAAATATCAAACAGCTCTGCATTCTTTACTCAATACAACATTAGTGACTGGCATAAAAGTTACCAGTTCAGCTGACACTATCAAAGTTCCCAGTCCATCGGACGCCACCATCGACACTGACTACACCAGTAGTTTCTTTCACCCTTTGTCTGCTTCTGAAAGGAGTTCTCGATTCTTGAACGGATTTTTATTTATGACATATTTTTCATGCTTAGTCTTACTACCACCGAATGTAGCTTACATAAATTAAGCAATATTATCATTGAAATTTGTGGCCGTGGTTCACCGGGGTCTATCTACAATTTCAAAACACTGGCACTCATATTTCCAAGTTTTAGTATCATTTCTGCAACGGTCTCGTCTTGGTTTGAAATGTTTTACGCTTTCGTTCTGGGAAGCATTCTCATTGCTGCGACTTTTGTGTGGCAATGTCGCAAATATCTCCGCGTTTTTTATCTGTCGCAACAATTTACCGGACCGCCCGGTTTGCCCATTATCGGCAATGCAACTCTCTTCTACAATTTGAGTCCGGAAGAGGCGTTTTGCATATTACGAAATCTTTGGCACACGTACGGGAACACGGTGTGCCTTTGGTTCGGAGTCGAGTTTAGCATTTTAATGGCTGAAGTGGCGGATGTTGAAGTCGTGCTTGGTTCCATTCAGCTGGTAAATAAATCGGTCGAGTATAATTCTCTACATCCATGGCTGCATGAAGGGTTGCTGGTCAGCAGAGGCCCAAAATGGTTTAAGCGCCGCAAGGTGCTTACCCCAGCGTTTCACTTTAGGATACTGGAAACATTTGTCGAGAGTTTCGATCTTGAATCGCGAATTTTAGTCGATCAGCTGTGGAGCGAGGCGCAACACTTGAAAGTGGTAAATATGGGGCACTACATAAGTTTGGCCGCCTTAGACATTATTTGTGGTGAGTATAAGTATCCGAATATAATTATATTATAATAAGGGCATGGCAGTTAATAAAATGAACGACATCCATAGAAGCACGAAGCTTATTTTAATAATATTTTTGCGGTTATCAGAGACCTTCGAGACACTCATATAGAGTTACGTGATTACGCTATGATTTTAGAATGCGGTTGTCAGACCACAAGTTATATAGCACTACAATTTATTTTATTTTATTCTATACTATATAATTTATATAACAGGACTATGTGCTTCAAAGATTTGCCATGTATGAATCATGATCAATAAGTATGCGCTAATACGAGTTTAGGAAAACTTAGAAAATTGATTGGGACGGTCACACTCTTGACTACTTTCCAGTTGGCCACTGAGTTTCTGCATTATTAGATCACAACCCACAAATAATACAGTAAGCTTTATTCAAAATTCATACCCAAAATTATTGTCCAAACAGCTGCAAAGGTATTGAAAACGAGCAGGAAGACGAAAATGTTCTGTGCAATTAAACCCAAATTTTTGAGCTTTATCCATAGATAATCCATATTTATTAATTAACAAGTCCTTCGATTATGTCTCGGCCAGAAGACTCACTTAGTCCATGAACAGTCCATTGTTAGGGGATAAATCTGTACTTCCCGAGGATTTGTGTGGAGCGCCTTACTCCTGCAATTTTGAAAGTAACGAATCTCAATAACTCTTTTATATTGATTGATTTGAGATTGTCCAGACCACTCCAGAGGGTTTCCGCCTGCGCCTGGAGAGGACCGTGCAGTGAGGGCATATCTGCACATGGGAGTGAGGGCACAGCAGCGACATGCGTCCCGCATATCGTGGCTTGGCGGCCAAATAGACATTCTCCTTTCAAAACTACTCACAACAGAGATGTGTTTGCCTATTTAAGGAGAGCCCGTTACTGCTTCCTAGATCAAAATAATATCAGAACTGTCTACTCGTACTATAGGTGCTTTCCTCCCGCCACCCTTTGTAGACCTGTTCGAGGAAGCTAGACTATTATAGTGTTTATAGGAGGAGGAGATGTTCCCGCTATGTGGGTGTGGGTGTGACTGATGTTAGTTAATGTTGTGCCCACGTCTCGCAAGTACACGTCAGCAACACAGTAGTCTCTTATGTCGGAATGATCTGGCACCCAAGTCAGGGAGATGTGTGTATGGGCGCCAGTTTATTTAGCAGAGTTCGGCAGAGGGAGACTTCCTTCGAGGTCGAGGATGCCTTGTTTTTGGCCTTAATGGCAGCCTGGATGTCAGTGAAGATTTGAACAATTTGTCGGACAAATTATACTACTTCAGTAGAGAGTTTTCAGCAGAAGTTGTTTCTATACATTTAATATATAATAAGTGATAATGGGCACCTCATCTCTTCCCACCACGTTCTGGGCACTTAAAATCGTAGAGAGATTTGGTAGTCAATCGGAAATAAATCATTCGCTGTTGTGTATGTGATCCAATGATATTTAAATGGACACTCATACGGAATGGACACTTCTTAGCGAGCTACAGAACTGGTGTCACTAAGGATGTAATAGCTGCATAGCTGCTTCTATATAATTTTTGTATTGATTAATTAGGATCACAATTGCCTTTAATCTGCACCCTAAACTATTTGAAAGAATTATATGGCATTCAACAAAATAATCTCTAGTACATCAAGGTTCCAAGAGTAAGTTTTTAGATTCAAACCAACTGCTAAAATGGAATTTTATTTAAAGTAGAGTCCATCACATATTAAACCAAATATGTTCAGAAGATTAGGTAAATCTAATCATGTAGATGCCCCTACACTGCACTATATATATTTACCGCTACAGAAGCTTGACATATCCATACTTGATCGATAAAAACCCCCAGCTTTCGGGTTTACAGGAAGGAGCTCTCATATTGACTTATCGCATGCACTTGTTCTTGTAGACACCTTCACATAGACAACAATTATAATAAGATAGTTACGATGTTTGGGCGTTCAGGGGTTGATATAAGATGGGAAAATTTCAACCGAAAATACTGGTAGGTAGGTAGTTAAGGTGGCTGCCAAACCCTCGGGTCGCCCATTTAGCACTAGTGCCGTTTTGAGTCTAAATATTGGGATAACCAACAGTACAACCAGCCAGAGTTCTTTATAAACTTTGTGAGGACTGAGTTGTTCATAAATTTAGTTAGGTCTGAAAGTTATAATCTAGAGTAATGACTCAGACTTTCCAGAAAAGGACTTTTGAAAAAGTTGAGTGTCAGGCGAGCGGGGGCTGGGCAATCACAAACATATTGGACAACTGTGTTGTCTTGAGAGTCTATGCAGCTTCTGCAAAGATCAGAATGCCTGTCGATACTGCAATGACCCGTGCAGGCAGCTGTAAGGTTGCTAATGATGTGTTTTGGTTTGTTAATGATGATTTGTTCTTCTTGCACTGTAATTCGGCCACGTAGTGGCTTATTTAAAAAACACTCATACAATTTTGGAATTGGCAAAATATTCTGTTATATGAGGCTTTATTTTACAATATTTAAGATTTAAGGCCAATATCGGGCATGTGTGAAACGCTCCTATCACTTCCAAACCGCATTTAGAGGCCCATTTTTGCACACTTTTTCGAGTATTTAGGGTCGTATAACGAGAATGGCCAGGATAATGTTGACTTGTCCAAAGCGTCTATTGCAGTTGTTTTGACGGAAGACACTGGACGAATCACTACTTAACATGTCCAAGTACTGTCTCATTCCACCTTTTATTTATATGCAAAGATTTGTTGTGAGTTTTGTATTTCATTTGTGGCTGAATGTAGTCTATGGTTTCAAAAAGCTGGAAGACCTCGCATTTTTGGTCTAGATTTAAGTTTCATTTAAGAAATAAGGTAAGCCTTTCTGTAAGACCTTCAGTAAACCTTCTGTAAGACCCTCTTTATGAGCTTCTGTAAGACCTGCTGTAAGACCTTCTGTAAGACCCTCTTTATGATTTTCTGTAAGACCTTCTGTAAGACCTTCATTAAGAATTTCTGTAATACCTTCTGTAAGACCTTCTTTATGATGTCCTGTAATACCGTCTGTAAGACCTTCAGTCAACTTTTTAGTGATGGGAAGTCTTTTCTTGAACATGGCTGGCATAATGTTGGAAACACATTTGTTTATACATTTGAAAGCAAATGATTGCTGATTATCGTTCACTAAGAAGCTTTATTGACGCTAACGTGACACCCAGCCGAATTAAAAAAAAACTGGGTAGGACCTTCTGTAAGGTATTCTGTAACACCTTCTTTAAGACCTTCTTTAATACTTTCTTTGAGACTTTCTGTATGACCTTCTGTAAGACCATTTGTAAGACTTTCTGTATGATCTTCTGTAAGACCATCTGTAAGATCTTCTGTAAGACCTTCTATAAGACCTTTTGTAAGACCTTCTGAAAAAGTGTCTGTAAGACCTTCTGTAAGCCATTCTGTAAGACCTTTTGTAAGGCCTGTCTGCTGACCAGTGTTTAATGCTTACCAAATAGTGTAATTTAGTGATGGAAACTCTTTTTTTGAACCTCTTTTTTTGGTTGTTGTCGCCTCAACTGCGATAATGTTTGCTTACATTGCCATTGAACTAAATTATTCATATTTGACAGAGTTGCCATATCGAAAAATTAGGCTACCCTATTAAAAAACACCCCTTATTCAGAAATATTATCCATCACAGCTATTCAGAAATATTAGCTATCCATCTAATTGGACCAATTTTTCTCTTGATTGGAACAGACACTTTTTACTTTATGGTTAATTAGACAACGCTTATTTTTGAGCTGTTTCGCTCCACTATCCCTTTCAGCCGTGCTCATTATCACTAATACTCATGAATCATCTGCAAATTATAATCTATTCGGGAACTTGACGAAGCGGCACATTACCACGGTACCTCACACACCTACTTTTGATTGCATTGCTGGGATTGTTTCATGGTATCATAATAGATAGAACATAAAAACCCAACCTTGTTCGGCTGAAGTGTGTCTGTGTCTAGGAACTCCGCAACACCCACCACAGAATCCTCAAAAACATTTCCATCTGCCTCTGTAAGAGCTTCAAGAATTAATTTAAGAATGTCAGCTGAATCTCGTTGCTCGTAATATCCCCCATGATTGGACTGCTTCTGAGTCATTTTATGAGGCATACATACAAATAAAGCAGAATTACATACATACAAAATACATTAGCATACATTAACCAAATTGTTCTAATACTTAAACCGAACAACTGAAATTATGATCCCTCATTCGTGACCAACGCAGCAATTTAGAACTCAGATAAGATATCAGTACAAACAAATGCGAATACAATCGCCAAATTGACTGTATACATTATTCCTTTCATCCGTCAACAATCATACAGATTACGATGCATGAGTTAATACGCCATACACTGCTGTTTAATCGCCAAGGTCACTGTGACTATTCGGGCATCAGTGGTGTTCCACCATATGCCTTGCAGAACTTTGGACAGTTTTAAAAAAATGTTATTAGTAATCGGTTCACTTTTGCTCCTACTTATCACCGCCGGTCTGTTCGTCTATCAATTGAAATATGCTCGCATGATACGCCTGACCAAGGATTTGCCCTCGCCCCCCTCTCTACCGATAATTGGGCATGGGCATCATTTCATAAACAAATCGCCGGAACAGCTGTTGATCATTTTTCGTGCTTTCATAGACAATTATGGGAATTCAGTGAAAGTGTGGTTCGGCCCAGAGCTGAATATCTTGCTTAGTTCGGTGAAAGATGTCGAAGTGATTGTGTCCAGTACGCGTCTCAATGACAAAGCCGGCGAGTATGAGTTCCTCAAGAGTTGGTTACGCGAGGGTCTACTTATCAGCGGTGGCAAGAAGTGGCATCAACGTCGTAAAATTCTCACACCCGCTTTTCATTTCAAAAGTTTGACCCAGTTCATTGGAATTTTTGAGAAAGAATCACGTGCTCTTTTGGAAAACTTAGAGAAGGAATGCGAAATGCAGTCTAAGACTGGTTTCATTCTGTACGACTGGATCAATTTGTGCACACTGGACACTATATGCGGTAAATAAAATTTGATTTCTTATTGTGAAGAATTGGGTTAAGTTGACTGACCGGTTGGGCCACGCATGGAACTGCTATGTCCGTCCTAAGTGTGTCCGGTACGAAGAAATAAATGTTGATATATAAGGAAGCTTTTTGGGAAACCCAAATCTTACATGGAGTAGTTTCCCTCAAATTTGACAATGTTACGAGTATTTAACCAAAAATGTGCTGAGCTGAAAACATCCATTTCCGAAACGAGGAAGTAAATATAGTTAAATAAGGAGGTTTTTTGGGAAGCCAAAATAGGAGTAAAATAAAAATCCCTGTGTAGAATCTTTAGTTACTTTTCATAGTCACTTTGTAGTCGGAACTTAGGAGAATTTTGAATGAAAAATGAGTATCTTCAGACAAGCTTTTAAATTCAGGACCAATTGGTTTGGTCGTGCATATTTGCGTATTCCTTGTGTATGTGCTTTTTGGGAGCTTGAACTTGAAGAAGACATCAACTATTTACTATTTAACCAGGAGCTCGATAATCGTTTAACAATATATTTATATTAATATTAAAAATCTATTATCGTTTTCCGGTTGAATATTGAATAGTTAGTATATTCTTCAAGGTCCAAAAAGAAAAGGACAGGTTCATTAGGTTAGGTTAGGTTTTCGTGGCATTTAGTCTACAGACTAACTCACTTAGAGCACTATGGGTCCATTGCGATACCACTGCGTAACACCGCACCTCTACTTTCTAATCAAACCATTTTGAAGCCATAATAAGCTTCCGTAAGAGAGTTGAAAGCGTATTTGCCTAAAGAGCCCGCTCTGCTTCTAGCTAGAGCCAGTAGATATGTTCCACAGTCACCTCCTCCTCTTCATCACCACAGCTTCTGCAGTATTCATGAAAGAATACTCTCAGTCTGAGAGCATGTCTGCCGAACAGCCAATGACCGGTTCTACAAGCCACGATCTTAGAGATATCTTCTCTCGACAGGCCAAGCAATTCTCTAGATTTTCTCCTATCAAGTTTCGGCCACATTACCCTAGTTGTTAAGCAAGTGCCTTCGTCTGCCCAAGACCTATAAGCCTCACGCACTACGCTATTCCTCACATTAGTTTCCAGGTGGCAATTGGTATTCCAACCACCTCGCATCTGTCCGTACACAGAGGAATGTTGGTACCCCGTCTGGCTAGCTCGTCAACCAATATCCCTATGTCCCGGAACCTATATAAGGCGTACCCTGAAAATGGTGCTGGTATCAGAATCACTATAAATTGAACTATGTCTTTATACATTTATAATACGGCAATATTTCGATATACTCCGGAAGCCATCCTCAGGACAATTTTTGAGAATATGCACTTAACAAATTATATATATTAAATTATATATATCCACTTAAAAACCGACGGTGAGTAAACTAATATATCAATTTGTAAAAGAATAGGAACCTCCTGTCCTTCTTTTTGTCCTTGAACTCGTAAAAATTTCATCTGTTTATTTATATATATTTATATATATTTATATATATATATTTTTATATCATGTTTATTGGTATAATTAGTTATACAAAGAACTTAACGTTAAGCTTAGAGCTAAGGCACTAACGGCTAGGGTTTTCGGCCTATATTTTATTTTATAGTAGTTGATGCGTTAAATTTCAAAAAATATTTCGGAGGATCTTAGTATTTTTATGAATATGGAGATGTTTTCGCTTGTTATGTTGGTTATTAATTATCTTATTGTTTTATTATATTTGAGGCATATCTGGTCAGTTATGTTGCATTCTGATATGATGTTCTGGAAGGAGATGGTGGTTTGGTTGCAGATTGGCATGGTGGCGGGGAATACGGTGTAAATAGGTGGGAGTGGGTTAATCGCGTATGTCCTGTTCTGAAGCGGATGTACTTTTGAAGATATTTTTTTGGAATGTTTGAAGGATATGTGGGTGCTTTTCCGGATGGGTTTATTAATTTATAGTGATGTTGGTAGTTTTGCCACTCCTGTTGTTTCTTAGAGATATAGAAATTCGATATTGCTTGCATGATGTCCAGTTTGTGGTGGGTTGATTTTTTTATTATTGGAGCTGTGGCGCTAAATTTTGCTAGTTCATCTGCTTTGCTATTTCCTTGAATTCCAGCATGCCCGGGAATCCACATTAGTTTCATTTTGTTTGCGTGTTGTGAGAGAATATCACGGAATTCGCAAATAGTATCGTTTTGGTGGGAAGTGTTTATAATGGCTTTGATGCAGGACTGTGAGTCGGAGCAAATGATGTGCTTGCCTTTCTGATTTTTGAAGAGTTTCACAGCATCAAGCACCGCTTCTGCTTCGGCAGTAAAGATTGAGCAATTATTATTGAGTTGTGAAAATTGTGCGGCCTTGTAGTTACTGTTCACAACAGTTACTGTAGCCAACTCCAGATTCAGATTTCGACCCATCGGTGTAATGAAAAAGCCAGTTGTTTGCTTTATGCGTTTCCATTATATTGTTGAAAGCTCTTTGATAGGCTCGGGGACTTTTGGATTGCTTTGGGAGGTGCATTAGAGAGGTGATAATACTGCTTTTTTGGAGGAACCATGGTGGTCGGTAAGGAGTAAACTTCTTCCGTGGACTTGGATCGAGCTCGATTTGGCGGATAGCTTGGGTTATTTTACCCTCAGTCGACATTATTATTTTTGATTTCGTTTTCTGTATCGAAGCTTTGTGGACGCTGTATTTGTAGGGTAGAAGTTGTTGTTCCGTTGGAATTAGTAGTTTTATTGCTAGTTTCATTGTGCATACATTTATTCTATCGCAAAGTGTGCCTAGTCCGGATTCTGTTTGTAAAATTTTCAGTGGTGTTGTTCGAAAGGCATGGACTACCATATCGTGCAGCGGCGTTGTAGATTGTTTCAATTTTTCTGAGGTTTGCTTTACAAGTACATATGTCCGTAGATCGCAAGTCCATACTCGATTTTGGAAACCAATATTGATTTTATGATGTTTATTGTAGTATTTGGGTGAGCATTAATGTGATAACTGCTAATACATTTGATAAGGTTTAGTCGATTTGTTAGTGCTTCTTTAATATAGTTGATATGTGTTGTAAATTTATATTTCGTGTTGAATATAATTCCCAGAATTTTTAGATCATTTACATATTAAATTTTGTTGGTATATATATGTATGTCTATAGGAGTGCATTTTTGTTTTCTACATATATGAATGGCTTTAGTTTTAGATAAGGAGAGTTTTCTCCCGGGATATTGCACCAGTTTGTTATTTTGGCAAATAGTATGTTTATCTTGTTTTGTAATATGCCTTGATTTTTGTGATTTATGATGATGTATAGATCATCTGCGTAAATGCAATGGTTGAATGCTGGGTTGCTTATAATTATTTTATTAAGTTTTTCATATGCTATGAGGAGTAGTGCGACATAAAGGGGAGATCCCTGTGGGATACCATTTATCAATGGCATGGTTTAGTAGCGGTTTATTCTTACTTTGAATTTTCTGTTTGATAAGAATTTTCCATTCTTTTAATTGAATAACGTGGGCGCCGATGCGGTCAAAAGCTCTTTCAAAGTCTATAGAGAGAATGGACATGTGGTTTTTGGATGAGAGGTTTGTTGTTATTTGATGGTTTATAAAGAGGAGAGCGCCTGCTGTTCCTTTTCCTCGTTTGAAGGCGACTTGTTTCGGACTGATCAATTTATATTATATAGTATATACTGTTATATAGTATTACTGTCTATTTCAGGACAATTGTAAACGGGATATTGTATAGATGTTGGTTATGTGTGGCAGTGTTGATAAATTAGTGGTGGCTCAAAAAGTACTGTTGTTGTGTAAGTCTAGTGTGTCCTAATCTGAGCGGATGTAGTCTGTTGTCGTTCTCCAATTTATAGTGAGTGGGTGTAAAGGATAATTATGATTGTAATTTATGGTTTTGAAGTAGTGGGAGTAATATGCCCAGTTATCAGTTCATTTAGATCCAATCTAATTGAGTTCACGTCATGATCAATGTCATTTTTGTTGGTTGTGGAGAGGGTGATTAGTGGTGAACTTGATTTGAGTATGGCTGCTCCGTCAGCAGGCCTTTTGCCAAAATGTTCTGGAAGCCAGAGCAGTTTAATTTAAACAGTATTAATAAGGATGTCGCAAATATGTGAAATGGTTGGGTTCATTTTGCTTATATTTTTAATGGCGTGTATAGTGGATAAAGAGTCTGAGCATATGTTTGACTGTCTTTTCTTGAGCTATGTTAGCGGCTGTATAATTGCAAATGATTCTGTGGTGAATACTGAAGTATACCAGGGTAAGGTTCCTATAAATTCAATGCTGGGATCTTCATTTACAATACCGACAGCAGTAGATGAGTCAGTTCTTGATCAGTGGATATTATTTTCCATTTCGATTTCGAATTTAACTAAATTGTATAAATAAATATATATATATATATATATATATATATATATATATATATATATATATATATATATATATATATATATATATATATATATATATATATATATATATATATACGAGGTGTGATCAAAAAATAACCGTTATTTTCCTCTTTTCGTGAGTTACGTATGTTCGATGTTCGCATTTTTTTTTTTTAATGTTGGTACACATGTCTGTTATATATGTTGGCAATACCAACCATTTTGGATTGTCAGTTTGTTTTTGAAAGATAAAAAGGTTAGTCGTGTTTTGGTGTGCTCTTCGATTTTGTACTATTCGAAAAAATGGATCAAAAAAACTGTATTCAGTTTTGTGTAAAAAATGAAATTAAATGCGCAAGGACATTTGAAATATTGACTGTGGCCTTTGGCGAGTCTACTATGATGAGCAGAACACAAGTTCAATTGTGGTATAACCGGTTTAAGGAAGGCCGAGAAGATGACAATGACGATGCTCGTCCTGGTCGCCCGAGCACGTCAACAACCGATGAAAACATTGACGCAGTGAAGAAAATGATTTTGGATAATCGTCGAATCACTATCAGAGAGGTTGCTGATGATGTTGGCATATCATTCGGCTCATGCCAAGCAATTTTTACGGATGTTTTAGGCATGAAACGTGCGGCAGCGAAGATTGTTCCAAAATTGCTAAATTTTGAGCAAAAACAACATCGCATTGTTCAGGAGCTGTTTTTGGCCAAAAACAAAACCGTTATGATGCCTCAACCACCGTATTCACCGGACTTGGCCCCCGCTG
This sequence comes from Clusia tigrina, assembly GCA_920105625.2. NCBI lineage: Eukaryota > Metazoa > Arthropoda > Insecta > Diptera > Clusiidae > Clusia > Clusia tigrina. The sequence goes on from OV050033.1 coordinate 131,132,428, forward strand.
ACTTTTTCCTCTTTCCAAAACTGAAGACACCGATGAAAGGAAAGCGTTTTGCTACGATTGAGGAGATGAAAGAAAAATCGAAACAGGAGCTGCTGGCGATACCAAAAAAAGCGTTTCAGAAGTGTTTCGAGGATTGAAAAAAACGCTGGCATAAGTGTATTATATCTGAGGGGAATTACTTTGAAGGGGACAAGATAGTTGTTGTTGAATAAATAAATACTTTATTTTTTGATAACACAATAACGGTTATTTTTTGATCACAGCTTAAATGGCTCAATTCTTCTGGGAAGCTCTGCTGAGAGAGGTCGTTTGAATCATCGAAATTGTTTCTATATAAAAAGCCTCCTCTTCCACGTCTACCATTGAGCTAAACCAGAACTGAGGAACAAAATTGGACATAGTGATGCATAATTGGAGTCTAAAAGTTGACAGTTAACTCTCATCCATGTTCACCCTCAAAGAAGAAGTGAAATATTACTCCACTAAATCCAAACACTGAGAAAGCAAAAAGCGCTGTAATATCTCGTTTCGCCCCAGCTTTGACAATTTGAGTGTGTTTATCGGCGGAGCTATTTAAACAAAAATTCATCTGCGCAATCAATTCGTAAGATCACTCAGCAAAGCAGCGACTCAGAAACTGGTCACTCCTGAGCTTTAGCTTTTTGTATAAAAAGGATATTATACTGGTGGAGATATAAATCTTAGCACAGGTCTTTTCAGATGAAACCCAAATCCCTGTGACTACCAAGGAATGCTAAGATTTCCGTTTTCATTCACGACTTCTCCAATGGGGGCGATGTTTTCCATGGACTGACTGTTAAGGCGGCATCGTAGGCGGAGTTTTATATACTGCAGAGATGGTTATTTGGCAATAATATATATAAGTATAAATGCAAGAATACTCCGAATAGCGGCTTTAGCTGGACGATCATGTTGACCGATTTATTCCACATATACTATGAAATATTTCTCAAATAATACTTCCTACGGGTTGTGCTATTGTGATAGTTTTCCAAGTCTTGATAAGGATATTTGTAGAAACTCTTGACAAATATTTATGATTATATTCAAACATCTGTCACCCTTTCAACCCTTTATTTCATTACACAGGGTTTCTTTATATTTTCCCCTGTACTGTGTTCCCTTATCTATTTTCCTTCACATCCATATCTAAAAACGTACTTTTGAAAGTAATGGAAGCAGAGGCAATGATTTGTATTGCTGTACTTGAAGCAGTTTCCAGTTTAGTGTTCTTTTATTTATTACAGATTAGAGTAATAAATATAAACAATTATTTAAATTATTACAAATCTATTACTCTTAATTTACCCGACCTGAAACCTATTTCAAAAACCAATTTTCATATACATTTATTTATTTATGTTTTTTCATAGTATAACATAAATAAATATTGAAAGGCGAAGCTGTAGATCCCAAATATCACCAGCGATACACGAGTAACTTGTAAATATTTCGATAAGCATGGACAAAGTTCCATTGGAGCCCCGATAAGCGTCTTTGTCATCTTCTGGCAGAACGAAGCGAAAGCAAACAAATTTTGACAAAAACATATTTCCTGATCTTTGCATCCAGTCCAGCCAGCACTCTGCTAGACTGATTTGCCTTCCGCCGAACTCCACTCGGTCACCATGAGTAATAGTGGTCAACTCAACAGTGATCCGTAACTAATCTGAAAATTGAATTTATTTATAATTAGTTCTGCTTTGCGGCGCTCGCAGTGGCCAAACAGCGGCCCGCGCCATTGTTTTGTGTAAAAGAGTACATTTTCAATGGAAGTTGACTGGTTTTCGAAGTTTAACTAAGATTCCTTTAAAATCTTCTAACTACCGAGGTGTACAGCAAAACTCTTATCTATGTTGTGAAATTAACTACTTTCAGCATGGGAACTGATCAGTTGTGGTTCCCGAATAAAGAACTGGTTCAAGCATCAAGAATGGGTTCATGCAACAAAAATGGGTTCATGAAGAATTGGGATTATTGGGTTGGGTTCATGGAGAATTGGGATAAGGAATCAAGATTGGGTTCATGCATTAAGAATGTGTTCATGAATCAAGAACTAGTTTATTCATCAGGAACTGGTTCATACGTCAAGAATATATTCATGAATCAAGAATGGGTTCATGCATTAAGAATGTGTTCATGCATCAAGAATGGGTGCATGCATCAGGATCGGCTTCATACGTCAAGAATACATTAATCAAAAATGAGTTCATGCATCAAGAATAAGTTCATACATCAAGAATGATTTCATGCAGTAAGAATAGTTTAATAGAGATTGTCCTCCCGAAAGATTTACAAATTTTTTGATTAAAAAATGTTTTTAAAGAAAAGAAAATAGACTTAATGCTTACAGATCGTTTATTTAGTGTTTGGAATTATGCATGAAAAACAATGTCTGCCAAATGTCCTTCTCTATTGGCCTTGCACATACGAGCTCTTTTGATTGCATTTTCATCACATTTCCACACATTTCACCCTTTCAAGTTATTCAGTATTATTCGGTTTATTTGCATAAACGTTACTTTTAAGATAACCCCATAAAAAATAAGTCGGGAGCAGCTAAGTCGGGTGACCGTGGATGCCAATCCACTTCACCAAGCTTCCAAATTAACTGTTGTGGAAACATTTCTCGTAACAAATCCATGGTTTCTCTAGCTGTATGGCATGTGGCACTATTCTGTTGGACCCACATGTTCACCAAACCATTGGCATGAAATTCTGTTCTAAAAAAGTTCGTTATCACGTCACATCACAATAACGTTCGCCATTGACAGTTGAAACATTGGGATTTTGACACCCTCCAGCCCAAATTACACATTATACCGTCACTTTCAAGGGATGTACTGCTCAAAAGCCGGAAATTTTTTAAAGCTTCGACCAAGTATTGCCGCTTCACGGCCTGCGTACTTTCCACTTCAACTCTTCTTCAAAACGGCCCGGCACTCAAGCGCAGTGGCAACCCCTGCTTAACTACCGAATATTTGCTGCTGACAATAAACATACGATTTGTAAACAATACAAATGTCAACAATACGAGTATTTTAGTACAATTCCTTGGGCGTTCCAAATGGATTATCGCTCAGCGTGGTTGTGTACATCAACGCGACAACCCCGCAATCTCTCAAACGAATATTTTCGTCTATCGCTTCTTCAGTTACATGGAACATGTTGCTGGTATTGAACGTATTCGTCTGCGCGCTTGCAGTGCTATTCTGTGTGTTGTTGTTACGCCTCTACAAACGGCGATTTGCACCGATTTTGGCTCAGACCAAGCACTGGCCAGGGGCCCCTGCTCTACCACTATTGGGACATGCACACTATTTCTTTGGCAGATCGCCGGAAAGCATGTTGACCCGTGTCTGGGAGATGGGTCAACGTTTCAGCCGCGATGGTGACTTGAAGGTATGGCTGGGATGTGAGTTGAACTTGCTGACCAGCAATATGCGAGCATTGGAGGTGGTGTTGGGAACCACCAGCGCCACGCTGAACGAGAAGTCAACCCACTACGCGTACTTGAAGAATTGGCTGAACGAAGGTCTTTTGGTAAGCAGCGGCAAGAAGTGGTTTCAGCGACGCCGCATATTAACACCTGCCTTCCACTTCGACTTTCTCAGAGAGTTCATAAAGATTTTTGAGCGGCAATCAAGGATCCTAATAGATAACTTAAGGAAGTACGCGGATGTGGACCACGCTGGGACGCACTGCAATATGTTCCAGCAGACTAGTCTATGTACACTGGATATTATTTGTGGTAAGAACTGGAAGAAAATTTGAAAAATATATTTCAAATGTGGTGGTCCCAGTGGCAAATTTGAAAGTGGAGAAATTTGGGAAAAAAGCCCCTCCGCCAGTCCTGCCGCCTTATTGTTACGTCATACTTGGGTGGTACTACGGGAGGGACGAATTTGGTTCGACCGTGAAGGAATAAGGTGTTTTTGAACATATCATACCAGGACAGATTAACTTAGTTACCAAACTATAGGACAAAAATTTCGAGGTCTTCGGTATAAACATAAAAAATAGCAAGGAAATGAATGACAGCAGTTCAGACGGAAACTGACGATAACTGGGGTTTTAAAGTTAGTCTCGCAAATAAAGTCGAAATTTGTTTGACAGCTTTCCCGAAAATGTTCGTAACCAATCGAAATGCTTGAGGAATAGGATTGTAGATTGTAGGTGTATTTAAGGATGTTATACACTGCGATCTGAAAGATTTATTGTGATGCCCGTATTAATTTCAAAGATGAGGATAGTCTCATTTATAGATCATCTGTCAGGTTACTTTCCGACAGGAATTCGTATATTTTGGAGAAATCAAGTGGATCTGGTTCATATCTAAGATATATTCTCCAAAGCACCTGGTATTTAGGATAAGAATAGCTCTCAATAAAATCTTCGTTTGTGTTCAATCTCATTCGTAACTAAATCCAATAGAGGAAAACTTGTTGTCGGAGGTTTCATTCTGAAAAGGACAAAGAAATTGCTATACGTGGACAGACATAGGAAAATATAAATGACTTTACCACGTTTTAGTCCGTATCCAACTGGGTAATTGTGGCAATAGAAACAAATAAGTTATTTTCGGGAGGCTGTTACTTGACTTGATATTTTGCAATCTACTAATAAGATTCAAGTAATGATAGATCGAGGACTTTACTAAAGGGGAGGATTTGAAATCTCAGGACTAGTAACAAGAAGGTATGGATTTGCCAATTTGAATTTCAGGCTGAAGAATATTCTGTACTTTTTTACAACTTCAACATATATATATATATATATATATATATATATATATATATATATATATATATATATATATATAACATACCTACGTTTTCTGAAATCGAAGAGGTCTCAGTAGAACCGTACAAAAACATTCCTTATTAGTTTTTTTTATAATTTATTTATTGTCTTCTCAATAATTAATTCATTTCCTAAACATACTTTCATACAAAAATTATATCTTGATATCTACGTAGGCCGGTATTAGACTTAAGTTCGATTCAAGCATGTTTTTGAATGACTGAAGTGTAACACCGGCCTTACTTTTACTTTTACTGCCTAATTGCACTGTTATTACCGATATATCTCACGCCTATAACACGGCCGAACGATCCAGCGTTGCAGCGTTTTATGTGCCCAAGAAAATCAATAATCGGTCTTGCGCGGATGTGAGTGGAACTGTTTCTGGTACAGTCTGTAATGAGGTGGCCATGGTGCCTGTAGGTGTTCAGGTTCATATAACACTGGAAATGAGAGTGATAGAAGATAGTTATTTAAATTGTAAAGTTTATGTATATATATACATATATATATATATATATATATATATATATATATATATATATATATATATATATATATATATATATATATATATATATATATATATATATATATATATATATATATATATACGAGTATATATTTTTGTATATAGATATATATATATATATATATATATATATATATATATATATATATATATATATATATATATATATATATATATATATATATATATATATATATAAGTATATATATATACTTTAAATATATATCTATTATATTAAGTTTATTTAAAAAATTGTTTTTTCACACCACCACCCTCCACCCCTTTGGATTGCAAATTGTCTTATCAATAATATAGGTCTCTATATTTAGGTACAAAATCATAAAACAATTCTGACATTTTATAGATTAATAGGGTTTAGGCAAAAAAGCAGTTCTATAGCCCAGGGATGGGCAACTAAAAATTCTTTCCGACCTTTTATAAGTTCAACAATATTTCCCACATTTTTGTTTGTGGTGTTTTTTGTCACTGATACTTTATTATTTTGTTAAATAAATTAGTTCGAGGTTGTTTGGTCGCAAGATTCACGCATAGCACGTAAATAAGTACGCATATAATATACTCGTATATATTATGAATCTCGCCACCAAACAACCTGGAAAAATGTTCTGAACGAAATTTCTGATGCACTCTTCCACAAGTGATACAGTGGATTTCAGTTATAACGGCATTAGTTATTAAATAAAAATACCGAATCATCGTATATCAGTGGATAAAAGACAATCAACAACAAAGTATCATCGGTCGAAGCCTCTCCCCCATACATCTTAAACAGGGACACACTCAATAGTAAATAATCTCCTTTGCTTTATTGTCCACATATTGTGGTCACATATCGAAGATAGGATTTGTGCATAACTCCAATTGCTTATAACGACTGATATTGATCAGTGCCTTCACATGAGACATAGAGTGGACACGTAGAGCTGGAAGCACATCGTCTGTCGTCAGGTGCGAATCCGGAAAGCGTCCGATTGCCTTCCTTGGGGGTTTATTCTTTTCCCTGTATACAGAGAAGAGAGTTTTACCCAGAGGGGGGATCTTTCCGACATGTCCGGATCCAGATGAGCACTTCACCCACAAGGTTCTGTCCTTCGTCTCATAGCCCCCGCGTTTACCTACGGATCCGAGGCGACAGCCCATTTTATAACATGGTTTTTGCAGTGTTTAATTTCAACCATCCTACGATCCGTTCCCCTCGGTCCAATCACAGCCAGGGGCTGAGGGCCGATAACCTTCCCTCTTCTTCTAGGATTGGCATGGCTACAGATGTGTCCCGTCGTTCACCCAACTTTTCTCCCGTCAAAGAAGCATATTTAGCCGGACAGGCAGTTGGATTTGCGGAAAAAAGATTAGAGGACCGAGACATCTCGATACCGCCTCCAAGCGCAACATTGACTGCTGCTTTGGCAGTACTCGAACCACTCGGAGTGGAGATACCTCCCTTTGTTACAGCCTCAGGGCTTCTTGTGGTAGCTTCAACACCCCCTCCATATGGGTACCTAACGTTTGCATCTAACTAATTTATTGCCTATGACGACATAATAGTATTTTTATTCGACAGTTTAGGTCTAGAGTGGCACAATTTTCATAGCTGAATATTTCAATCTTTTTTTATACAATAACAACACTCGTGTTCTAATTAATGTTCTATATACTTGTATACTTTCAGAATCAGCTATGGGCGTATCCATTAATGCACAAACGAATGCCGATTCCGAGTATGTGAGAGCTGTGAAAACGTAAGTACAGTCATCTTTTAAGAAGGTTGGTTCCAAATTGGGGGCCATGGTACCTTATGACTCATTGACTATGTAAACAGTGTTTTCTAAAAAGGGTCCACTATAATTGATTGACTATTTTGATATTCTGTAAAATAGTTCACAGTTGCCCAAAGGTCATCTATAATAGTCAATTACCGATCAGTTTATAACTTGTCTTAGTTCTATTGAAGGGACGATCTAAAATATATATTGTGATGCTCCTATTTATTTAAAAAAGATAAAGATAGTCTCATCTATAAATCTTGTGTCAGGTTTTTCCTACCTTCGCTTAAGACGAACGATTTATAAAGACCTTGAAACACCATAGTCTTAACTAGTATATTTCATTGTTAATGTTCAGAGTTTAGAAAATGGATTAATGGGCTAATGGGTGTGTCTTGAGTATGTTGAGTTGTGGTTCAACGAACATTTTGTGTAGGAATATGTTCAGCGCACTTTTTGTTCAGAACCCTTCCCGCAATGAACTTTTTACTCCTCCTAATTGTGAGCTACTGCTCGCCAAGATCTATTAATGAGGTCAGAGATGTAACTATTATATAGTTAGTTATACTAAATATGGTGGTAAAATTTTGGTTAGCAAATACAAAGCTAGATGGCATTAGTAAACGATATCTCAACTGACATCATAATTGTCGTAAACGTGATACAGAGACTAGCTTCTTTATGAATCATCACTATGTGCCTATATTTTAGTGGTGTTAAATAAGATTTCTAAACATAAATTAGAATAGAAGGCACTATTATATAAATCAATACTTTAGGAAAAAAATGTATTTTGTAGGATTTCTTTTATATTATTTTTTAAGGGTAGAGGAAGACTTCACCATTAGAGTTGCACGCACCCACACAATTCGCTAAATCCATGGTTCTCTAGAAAATTGGCAGCACTGGCGAATAATTATATGCGCAATGTTCTTATTCTATTTATAAACAAACCAAAAAAATTGATCTCGTAACACAATTCCAAGATGCCAAATTGTATGAACGAACAATCGCTAAAAAAGCGGCCATTTTTTGAGATAAATGATCGGATGTTTATTTTATAATAAAGAGGAAGGTATGCCGTTAATAATGAAAAACATCAGCCAAATGTCCACCACAACCACGCTTACAGGACCATATCCTTTTCATGAAATTTTCCATAACCAAATCGCAAAGTGGCTGCCCTATGTCCTTGATAGCCTCACGAATTCTATCTTTGAGGTCTTGAATCGACGCTGGGCTGTTGGCGTAGACCTTATCTTTCACGTGGCCCCAAAGGAAGAAGTCGCAAGGTGTTAAATCACAAGATCTCGGTGGCCAATTGTGATCACCTCTTCGAGAGATAACACCGTCCGGAAACTTTTCCCGTAAAAGAGCAATGGTTTCGTTGCTTGTGTGGCACGTAGCGCCGTCTTGTTGAAAGTAAACGTTGTCCAGATCAATACCATCCAACTCCGACCATAAAAAATCATTAATCATCTCTCGATAGCGCAATCCATTCACCGTAACTGTTGATCCAACCTCATTTTCGAAAAAGTAAGGTCCAATGACCCCGCCGGACCACAAACCGCACCAAACTGTCACACGTTGAGGATGGAGAGGCTTCTCAACAATAACTCTTGGGTTTTCCGAGCCCCAGATGCGACAATTTTGCTTGTTGACGTAGCCACCGAGGTGGAAATGGGCCTCATCAGTCAAGATGATTTTTCGATGGAATTCCGGATCATTTTCATGCATTTCAAGGACCCAATCAGCAAAGACACGACGTTGTTGATGATCGGCCGGCTTGAGTTCTTGTGTTAACTGAACTTTATAAGTCTTAAGACTCAAGTCTTTATGCAAAATACGGTGTAATGACGTTTGTGGAATGCCGAGGATGGACAAACCAGGGTTTTCTTCAACACTTTGGGCTACAGCAGCAATATTCTCAGTTGTTCTTGAGCGACGTGCACGGGTTTTATTCTTCACATCACTAACTTGTCCCAACAGCTCCAATTTTTCCACCAATTTCTGTATTGCGGGCCGACAAGGTGCTTCACGACGACCCAAAAATGCTTTAGTTTTGCGAACTGTGACTGCAAGATTTTCACCATTTTTGTAGTGAATTTTAATAATTTCAATGCGTTGTTGAAGCGTGTATCGTTCCATTTTTAGCAATGGCGTAGTTTCTACTTGTCAAATCTCAAAGAATAAAAGCTTCAAAGATGACAGCTGCCGAAATACCGGGTGATTCAAAATAACACCTCTTGTTGGAAAACCCTTTATTATGATACTTTTACCACCACAACAATCATGAGTATTGTAGAGGCGACTAAAATTATGCTGCACTTTGTGTATTCAATTTCTGCTACATGTTGATGTAATTGGCTTGTCCAGTTTGCAGCATGCTTTCAGGGGCCTCAAAAATACCCTTTAGATACACATATACAAGATCTCTCACCCAAGCGCATACAAAGTTTTCAGCAAAAAAAAAAAATTGTCCATCCTAACTTTAATTATTAAATATGCCTACAAATAGAGGCATCTTCACTGCAAGTGTGCTGCAAGGATCAAAGCTTTCAAATGAAGGATGCTGTTTATAGACTGGCCCACACTTTCGAAATGTTCGGTTAAAATAAGATAAGAGTCACATCAGGAGCTCCCTTGCTGGAAAAATATCACGTCCCAATAGAGTTTGATACATCCCTCTTCCATAGGAGTTCATACCATATTGTATCATACTAAAACTATCTTTTCTTCCACAGAATATCCACAGTTCTGCATAAGCGCATGTTCGACATATTGTACCGCTTCAATCTAACCTACAAATTTACAAAATTGGCCCGTGAAGAGAAGCGCGCCTTGGCCGTATTACATGGATTTACGGAGAAAATTATTGTCCAACGACGTGAAGAAATACTGAGGGCACAACAGAATAACATGCAAGCCCAGAAACAAACAGAAGACGAGGACATAGGAGCCAAACGCAAAATGGCATTCCTCGATATACTCTTGCAGGCGGAAATCGATGGCAAACCCCTCAGTAATCTGGACATACGTGAAGAGGTGGACACGTTTATGTTCGAGGGACATGATACCACCTCCTCGGCTCTGACGTTTTTCTTCTACAACATAGCCTTGTATCCGGATTGCCAGCGTAAGTGTGTGGAGGAGATTCTAATGATTTTTGGCAAGGATAAATCGACCCCAGTGACCTATGAGAAGTTGAACGAGTTACACTATGTGGAATTGTGCATCAAAGAGACGTTGCGCTTGTTCCCCTCGGTACCGCTGTTGGGACGCAAAGTGACCAAGGAGTGCGAAATAAGTGAGTATAACAAAAATAATTATGCCACAAAGAATAGGAAACAATTGTGGAGGGTAACGAAATTGAGTTTAGCGTTGCCTCTCAAGAATAATGGTGGGCATGTAAAATTCTATGTTGAATGGTGGCGGAAAACTATTTCAATTGCCGTATCAAATACTCTGATATACTCAATTAATAGTTCCTTTCACAATCTTTGAAATTCCTCCAAATTATAATGGATGAGGAAAATTCACCTATTTGGCATTCCTGCTGCTTTAGATTCTGTGTATAGTTATGAACCAAGGCAACCAGACATTGGTCGATTGTGGTTGGTGTGCAAGAAGGAGATAATATATGAATGATTTTTACATCAAACTTCGTAGTTTGGTTGGGGTACCTAAGAAGATCAGGTTGCGATAAAGATTGAATATCATTTACCCAACATATGTATATTTGTTTCTTCTTGTATGAAATGCAGTGTAATAGAACCAAGTCACCCACCCTTAATTTCCCATATCACATTTTGATGGCCATTTAAAAAAATAGAGGAAATAATCTGTCAAATTAAGTGCCTTGATACATTTTTCAAGATCAAAATAAGAACAAAAATAGTTTGCAAATGATCACAGATCTTTCACCATCAATCCTAAAGACTCCACAAACTTTTATTTGATTCCCTACAATTCCCTGCGAAAATCGCTGGGTGACGTCCCTGATGAGGAAAAGTAAGCCATTAAAGCAGGAGTGGCAACATGTGGTCGATAAGTTCTCTGTGCCCTTGATATCCGTCCATATTTGGTGCTGCTCTGTTTGTGTAGTTTGCATGCTGAAGAAAAGTTATATCAAAAAATAATGTCACATGATAAAGCGAATGGTCCCATAATCGAATCCTGTAAACATATCGTGAAGCTGTCATGAGCACAAGTTAAACTAGAGTACTGGTTGTATGTCAAACCATTGGACTCGTTATTCGTCAATGATTGGCGTGGTTTTTCGTCAAAGAATTGACCTGCTTATACATACATCAAGCAATTGTCCTATATGTCAAATAATTGACCTGCGCATCATGATTTCCTACTTCCCTCCTCCAAACTCAATTTGATTCTCATGCACAATCATTTTTTAATTCTCAACATTATGAACAAAATATAAACGTAATTGCCCCTTCTTCTTTGCAGATGGTAAAATAATACCCGCCGGCACTAACATCGGCATATCGCCCTTGCACCTCGGCCGCTCGGAGGAGCTGTTCCCCGAGCCCAATCTCTTCAAGCCGGAACGTTTCGATGTGGTCACCAGCGCCGACAAAACGAACCCCTATGCCTACATACCGTTCTCCGCGGGTCCGCGCAACTGCATCGGCCAGAAGTTCGCCATGCTGGAGATCAAGAGTGTCGTCACAAATGTCTTGCGACATTTCGAAATCGAATACGCCCTGGATCCAACGGAGGAGCCGGTTTTGATTGCGGAATTAATTCTGCGCACAAAAGATCCACTTATGTTTAAAATTAAGCCACGCCTGTATTAAAATAAAATATTAAATAAAAACACACAAATCCATCCCACTAGACTCTAATTAAAATCTTCCATTCAATGTGGCGGGGTGGGTGGTGTTGGTCTTGTGAAGATATTTTAATTGGGCGCCCCTCAATGTGAATGAAAGAGAAAATGAAGAATGAAACATTTGTGCGCTTTCAATTTACGTCACTTCTTGACAGCTCACAGTTGGCATCTGTTCGCTCATGTCGCCCTGCATTAGGCATGGGAGTGTATGTGTCTGTGTGTTTAAGTGGATGTGTGCATTTGTGTTTTAGTGTGTTTGTGTGTGTGTGTTGGTCATTAATTGTGCAACTGTCGAATATTCCTGAGCGTTGCAATACCCCCTTAAATGCCAATCAAATTCATTCTTTCTCCTACTAATTGCATTTATGTGAGACATTTCAACTATTTGGCACCGATCATTTGATTGACGGAGAGGAGTTGTTTATCAGGCGGAAGAGAACCCCCGACCAAACACTCAGAGCTCAAATTGTTTAAATTGCTATTACAGAATACTCGCGATAACAAATAAATTGGAGGGCTCCAGATAGTTTCGTGTTTAAGAGAACTTTACATAAGTACTTCGAGTGTATCCTAGTTGAAGGACCGATGGAACTACTGCCCCAAAATCTGCATGCCATCGTGTTCTACCATCCTTCAAATGGTTCCTGGAAGTTTACAGAGATTCGTCCAATGTTTTAGGTCATTTTCAAAGGACTTTATGTGACCTTTTTGTGATTTTATTAGGCTTAGGTTGGAATGGCAGCAAAGAGCACACTCAGGCACAAAAAATGGCCCATTGTGATACCACGGATGGGGCGCTGCACACATACTGACCACCTAAGCCGAGTATAGTTACCGCCTATGCAGCACCTGAGGCAGCACCTGAGGCAGCACGACTTCCCCCCTACAAAGTGTGGAACCACCCTGACAGTTTGATAAATTTAGCTAAGTCCCCAATCGTACAGGTTGCGAGCTCTGTGAGGCTGATTTAGAAAGGAGCCTCTAAGATGTGAATTCTTCGTCTGACTAAGGATGGACACATAAGGTGTATTACTGTTTCATCTTCTTCGTCAGCACCGCACCTACGGCAGAAATCATTAAAGGGCAAACCCAGCCTAGCCGCATGCCTCCCTATCACACAATGCCTCGTCAGGCGAAACCGTAGTGCTAATGGACTCGCGTCCGAGTTGAAGTAGCTGAAGAGTACGCTTCTTGCTGAGGTTAGGCCAAGTTAAGCTTGAGATACGGCAACGGGACTCCGTCCATAGTTTGTTGGCCTCATGGCCTGCGTTTGATCGATAGCCTGGCTGTAGAGGGAGGGATGTCTATGTCCAGAAAAGGGTCTACTTCGGATAGCAGTGTTTCTGCTTTATGCCTGGAAATTTCCCTCGATGTCCCTGTGACCAGGTACCCAGACTAGGTGAACTATGGAAGAATGCATGGAGAGCTCATTTAGCGCTGACTGACATGTCTTTACGAGTCTTGAAAACGTGCTAACGCCCGCAAGCTTGACTGTCCGAGAAGAATTTGATTCTGACACAAAAACCTCATCTCTTAGAACCCAATTTACTGCGTGGTAAATTGCCATTACTTCTGCCTGAAAGACGCTGCCTTGGTCTGGAAGTCTAAGCGAGATGTCACGGTCCAACTTGTTGGTGAAGATCGCGCTACCGACCCTGTCCCTAAACTCAGAGCCATCTATGTAGATATCCAGTCTTCCTATCCAGTCCAATCTTCAAGTGATAATGTGACTTAATATGAACTTTAAGTGACCTTATATGACTTGTCTGTGACTTTATAAAACCTTTAAGTAATCTTATAGTGACACGACTTAACCTTCAAATGACCTTATACTGCGTTTCTTTCTTAATATAACCTTCAATTAACTTAAATGATCTTTAAGTGACATAATGACTAATGGGACCTTCAAATTACCTTATATGGCATTTTTGTTTATTTGTATAACCTTCAAGTTACTTATTTATCCTCCTCCAAGGCCGTTTTCCTTTCACCAAGAAATATCACCTCACTAGAATCAACCTTCTGTCTAGAAAAGGACGAAATCACAGAGCACATGAATGAATGAATGAATGACATAAAGAGGGAAAATGTACCTAGACTAATTTGATCTATTGTACTTCTCCTGCATGTACCTATTAAGGGTCTTCTATTAGTTCAACAGTTCTAAGGAAACTTAGCACTGAGTTGGGGTTCATTGCTCTAATATCTCTGCCCTCGGGCCATAGAGCACATACTGTGCAACTGCATTGCGTTGGCAAAGACTATAATAGACATATTCCACCACGACCAGCTGGCTCTGGAAAAAACGAAAAATGCTCGTGTTATGGACATTCCACAATTCATCCATAACGCCGAAAAGATAATGAAAGAACATGGGTTTCAATTTCCTTTCTTTAGCCAAGGAACATCTAGGCACAAAAGGACCTAATAAAGTTAATTGGGATGCTTTGACATCACCAAACGGACGAAATGCTATGGCATTACTGAAAAATACAGGTACTATATCAATAGGGTGTAGTAGAGCGGACAGTTGTGATCACATGGATCACTACTTACAAAATGTAGAAAGACACAAAAGATATTTTAGGTCACAGTGGCGGCCATTGGACAACCTTCGACAGTAAAATTTGTATGGAATTTTAAAGAGTTATTTTATGGCATTTAATATTTAAAAACAATTTATGGCTGAAGAGAACCACGGTCACTTCTAACAAACCACGTTCTGGAGGTTTAATTTCCGCTGACTCTTTCGAGTCGCCAATAAAGCGTCCATAGGAGGATACCTTTGGTTTTTGGTACAGTTTAGTAGCCCAAATATTTTTCAATATCTCTTACTACATAAAACTTGCGTCTTCTTCTCTTTGTCGTCCATTTTCGGGTGTAATTTATATTCACGCGGAAGCTTGAATACGTATCTGAAACGATCGCTAAGTGGGTCGTTTGCATTTTAAATTCATTAATTTTCCTCCCCATTACCGCCTCCTTCATATTTTCCATCCATCCTATTCGCCTTTCACTAAGTATCCATATTTCTGTTTATATTTATTACTGCATATTTTGCTTGTTTATTTTGTTTAATTTTATTTGTGTCTGTTGCTGTGCCGTGCTATTTCCCTGTGTTGACAATTTGTACGTTCCGCTTATGATATTTTTTCACGTTCAATTAATTTTTGATGACTCTTTCAGCAATTTTCCCGTTTTCTTTTCTTTTATTTTATTTTCTGTGCTAATATTTTTACAGTCTTTTGAGCCAAACTGATCACATTTCAGCGAAGAGAGAAAAAAATGATTGTTTCATCATATATTTCGAAATTACTTGAAATAGAAAAATTACTAGAAATTCCCATGACTAAAATTAAGTGACCAAAAGTATGTTTAATGAATTTGCTGTGAGGGTTTATGAAGTGTCTGCACGGAAATTTATGTCAATCAAAAAGTGTGATTAAGAACCCCCTCAACACTGCGGATTCTCTTCAATGGTTTTCTTTTAGACTTGAGGAAAGAAGCTCAGCACAATTTAAATCTCGAATCAAGTCGTTTAGCTTGCCCTGAGAAAAACCTTGAAAAGTAGGACTGCATCCTCCGAATTCACTTTCACTATTGCTTTTACTCTGACTATCTAATATTTGAACACCATCACAGTAATCGTCTGATAAGGAAGTAAGTACCGGTATTGGCAAATCTTCACTATGCAGCGTTGGTGGCTTAACGAATTGTACATTTGGGTAAACCCCGGAGCGCTTTTTGTACCGGTTCAAGCCTTCCTTTTACATTCACAGCACAAAAGTAGCAATCATCAAGTTGGTCTCTTGGCTCTGTCCATGTCATCGGTATTCCAAACAGAAGCCATTTTCGTCCTCCTTGGCTCCAATATCGAGGTGGATCCACGTTTTACAAACTTTGTGTGGGGCCCAACATTTGTCTTGTTGTCCAAGTTGTTTTTCAGAATATGCCCGATAACTAACTTCGTTTTACAAAATCATTTATACGAGTATTCCTCCGTTGCTTTTCTTGACAAAATTTACCACATGTGCAGCAGAAATGGTCGGGGTTATTAACCCAAGACTTGCATGAAGAGCTCATACTTTTTGTAACAATAACGCCCAATAAACTAAAAATGTATTTTTTAAGTTTCACTATTTCGCTCTCCTTTTCCCTCCGGTTCTCTTATTCAAAATTACCACTGCTTCAGTAGTTTTTTGCGAACTTGTTTTTGATTTGTTGTTATCGTTTCCCTTAAGCGAAGCTTAGGTACTGTTTTGTGAACGAGATTTTTCGGGTGTTGTTGTTCTCGGAATCTCGCACGCAATCATTGCTGTTTACGGGAAATATACATACGTCAATGAGAGTAGATTAGTAAGAAAATGTATTTTTTATAGAATGGTTTATCATGAGAACCAGAGTCAATTCAACCAAAATAATTTTTAGACTGAGTACTTCATAATCAAATGTATCTGTTCCCCTGTGTTATAGAATGAACCCCAAGATTTAACCCCAGTATGCTCCCAGTCTAAGTCATGGTAGTTTTAAGAGAAGGCACCACCACAGCAGTAAATAGTAAAATACGGAGGAGTGGTGTGAATTCAAACGAAGAAATTAAATTAAATTAGGTAAAAAATTAGAAGTGAATGTTTTTATATTTCAAATAACCACTTTGGCCACAAAAATGACCGTGGCATAAAATTGGTTGATAATGCTCCGAATCGCGTCCAAGTGATGACAAATTTAGAAACACGAAAACAATATGCGGAAGCGGCCAAATCTTGGGTTCACTCCAAGATACAATATTAAAAAATAGCTGTCATGCAGAAAATTAATTTGAATTAAAAAAGAAATACAGGTACCACTAGAAAAACTCTGTAGATGTGGATATCCCTGCGAAACTTGGGTGAAAATCGACCTCCCACTTTCTATAAACTTCGTGGAAAAGATCGCTTCTCAAGGACCAAAGGATCCAAAACACGAACAAATTCTTCATAATTAAAAAATGATGTATTGCTGCGGAGATAGCACAGAATTGTTATGCTGCGGGAGCTTCTGCTCAGTGAGTACGCCTGTTGTCAATAATGGTAATCCAAGTCGGCCTAGCCACACCACAGGTGCGCTTCTCTTCCCAGGATGGTTTTGCTTCCTCGAGGTAGTGTTGTTTGATAGTCCATTTTCCGGAATCGAATGGTACAGCAACGGCGAAGAAGGGGCACATATCTGGCCAATTCGTATTCTTCGCAGTTGCCTAAAATATCTCTGTGTCCAGGCACCCAGTAGAGTTGGACCTGTGACTTCCCCGCCATACTATTAAAGTTTAATTTTGTAACCACCTGAGTAAGGGACTTGATTGCTGCCTGGCTGTCGGGGTAAATGTGAATAGTCACACCACCTATATCATTGCAAATAGCCATCTCTGCTGCCTGAAATACGCTAGTCAGGGAGACACACGGATCGTTTTACTTCGAGCTTGGAGCCATTTGTATATAGTTGGCTGCTTAGTTCGTCTTATCTTCGACTCTCTACTATGTGCTACTTATATGGTGGAACGTCCGTGGTGAAAGTAGAGTCGACGTCTACTGGTACAGATGTCTCCTGAATTAAAATGCTGGCGTGGTTCAGGTCTGACCTGATTCTGGATGCTGAGCACTTGCTTTGATTTTGACGAGAAATGTGGTCGGCAGCCAGTTAATGATTACAAAACCAGCTCTCGTACAGGTAGTACGAAGAGTCCTAATTGTCATTATGATCGTCGTTATTCTAACCTTATCTAGAGGTCTCCGTTTAACCGCGAGTATTTGACTAAGTCTTTAAAAAAAAAGGGACACGATTCCATAAGATAACATAACATAGACGCCATCCGTTATGCTCCCATAAACTCATTTTAAAAATTGTGTCTACAGTTGCATATATGGGAGGCGTGTATTTGTCCAAATGAGTTCTGTCTTAAGAACCAGGCTATGCTTTTGCAAAGATTCATTAAGATATATGTACAAAAAAGGGACAACAGAGGGACGAATCAAAATTACTCAGAAAGTGATTGCGATATATTTTATATATCGCACTTGTTACGTTAAAGTGTAACAACTCAAAATTTGAACATTTTGGTTTTTTGCAAGAAAACAATGTACATCTCTACCCACTGTAAAAATCGTTCAGTGTTTTGTCTAGTCTTTCGTTAAAGAAAACCGTTATGACTTCTCTTTGTTTTCAGAATGACTTCTTTAGACTCAACTAAAGAGTTACATGTTTAGTTGTCTCCAAGTTTTTGAACAAATTGGTTCGTTAGTATATCACATAAAGTGTAACATTTTTAATTGTGCGTTTTTACAACATATAACGGTTGGTTTAAGTTACGTGTTATTTCGGTTTATCACTCTTTAGTTTCATTAGGTAAGTTTGATGAATTTAAATGATAATGATAAACAGGGACTACTCAAAATAATACCACTATGTATATAAAAAAATTTCAGGAAAAGAGTAACAACTCAAAAATTTGTTATTTTCGTGCAACTACTAAACAAATAAAAATGAAACAACGGTTATATTATTTTTAATGATATTTTCTTGCAATTACATTGTTTTTTCCTTGTAATATAATATTAATATTTACGGAAACAGTTTTTCGTCTCTACTGAGTTGTTACACTTTAACGTAACAAGTGCGATATGTCCAAATCTACCCTTTTGAGGGTAAAGGGTATACAAAGTCCAAGGCCAAACAAATCAAATATTCGACTATCCATCACAGTTCCATGTCATTCAAACCAATCAATGAAATTCATAAAACTCTTAGAGGCTACATTCCCACACAATGTTCAATGAAGGAACATCCGACAACGTCAGAACAGACACTTGTATCGCACATAGCTATCGATTACGCACGCTACCGCAAATACTGTATGACGTTACCCGATGGTTACCTTATAGTAGTAGAAAATGTAAAGTTTATACGAACGAATTGACAGGTTTGGAAAGAAATATTACATTCTCTAAAGTATGAGTTGAAGATTTCATTTCCTCACTGCTTTGACTACTTCCTAAGTTGCACCAATCTCTAGGTTTCAATTTCATAGCTTCTTCATTGTAGTAGTAATCTTCGGCATTATTATATTTGGTATATGTCGATTCACTTATATGGGGAGTCAACTGTACCAGGCTCTGCGCTCATCACACAATGTTAGCCAAAACTCTTGTGAATGGAATGTTTTGGCGGTTGCTGTTGTCATTCGAATTTTGAATGAATAGCACAACAAACGTTTTCAAACGCTTGTTTCAAAGATTCACAGCAAAACGAGACAGAGCAGAGGAGAAAATAAATGACCTTGGGGCATGCAAATTGTCATTTTTTTGCTCAAGGCTGTTCATTATACGTGCAGACTCGTATGCTACAGTAAGACAGAAAGGAAATAATCTCAATCTAAAAGCATAGTATTTAGTAAGACAAATGTAAATTAATTTCTAATATGTATTATAAGCATACTATTTGTGTGTGTACCGAAGTAAGAGACATCCACAGATAGTAGGGCGGAAAATCTAGATCACAGTTGTCTGCGAAAATCTCGAAATTTGGTAAGTTTCTATTCATAATATTGTCACATATTTTAGCCAAAGATCGACTAAGTAGGGCATCATTTCGGCACTTGCTACAGATTTTTTATAATCAGTGGTATCCACTTTTACAAACAGACTGCACGCTGGGAGCAGATTTCAAATCATATGCAAATTTAGTAACCAGAATAACAAATTTGTCTTCAATTTTATTATTTTTACAATAATCGAACAACTGATAAAGGGCCAAAACATTGAGCATTCCGCTAAAGCGCAATGGTTACGGTGGCTACAGCAGCAGAATTACAAAGAAGACCTTCAACTCTCATTATGGGCAGTAGAAAGCGCGGAAGACCACCAAGAAGATGAGCAGATGATGTAGAAGACCGCAGGAGCAACGTTCGAAGAAGCGAAGCAATGAACCGTAATATATGAAGCGCAATAGTAAAGGATGCACTGGCTCATCCTGTAATTGCTGTAATTGCTATGTTCTTGAGCTGTAATTGCTATGTTGATAAAGCTGTAATTGCCAAGTTGATGAGCTGTAATTGTTATGTTGATGAGCTGTAATTGCTATGTTCATGAGCTGTAATTGCTATGTTCATGAGCTGTAATTGCCAAGTTGATGAGCTGTAATTGCTATGTTCATGAGCTGTAATTGCTATGTTCATGAGCTGTAATTGCTATGTTGATGAGCTGTAATTGCCAAGTTGATGAGCTGTAATTGCCAAGTTGATGAGCTGTAATTGCCAAGTTGATGAGCTGTAATTGCTATGTTGATGATGAGATGAGAGAAAATTTAACGAAAAAAGAGGGGTAATAATGAGAAACATTAGTTTAAAGTGCGGTGGACTGAGAGAGACGTTGCCGAAGGAATACACCATCTGTAGATAGAATAGTTGTTGGGATGTACAAATGTGTACTAGCTGATGGCCCAGGTTATATTTCTGAGAATGGTCTTTAGTGATGCTAGTGATGAAGGATAGTTGGTGTGCTGTTCGAAGGCATACTGGAAAAAGGTTGCCTTTCATTGAAAGACCTCTGATGAGGACAGTACGTATCCGAAATAGCTAAAAGTTCTGCCAAATATGTTTCAATAATGCTCCACCTGATAATTATTATAGTGGGATAGCTACATAGCACCTACAGTGTGCTCCACTCGAATGCTGATTACTTTCATTTTGGCCTCCTAGGAATGAATTTGCCATTTCCGATTACTTCAGAGATATTTCAATGTTGGCAATACTGTCAACAATGACTGGATTGGTATTTGACAAGAGAAATATGTCGAAAATATGCTCAGAGACCATTTGTTGGGACTTGAATACGAGAAATTGCGTCCTAAAAACGAATTGGCCATACAAAATTTAGTTTCGATTATTACATAGATATTTCGATTTTGCAAATACTGTAAGAAATTATTTCATAGCTATTTGAAAAGAGCCAGTAAACAAAAAATAAGACGAAAATATGCTCGGAGACCATTTATTAGGATATGAATACGAGAAATTGAGCCCCACACATGTTCAAGAGGAAATCCCTAAACTAGGGTGTGATTTTTCTCTATAAATTCAAAATAAACGTTTATGTAATATCTCCGAAACGATCGGAAATGAACTTTTTGATGGTAGGAGGTCAAAATACAGAACAAAAAATGATGTGGACTTTTTGTGGTAAATTTGTGAACTAATTTAATTATTTTTGTGAACTAATTATAATTATGGGATACCCAAAAAATTACCTAATATTTTTAATTATATAATAATATATATAAATAAAAAAATTTGATTAAAAATTGCCAATATCCTAAAAGGATACAGAATAGGCAAATGATTGAGAGACTCGCTACGTTATAATCCTGTTCCTAAATAAAGAATGGTTTCGGTTTTTTTTGCAATTATTTAAATCCATTTTATTTTAAATTTTTGTTATAATTGATTTGTATTTTTTTTAAATTTTTAATAATAAAATTAACTATTTCATTTACATTTGTTTATACATATTTAAAAAAAACCTATCACAAAATAAATAAATAAAATGATAAAAATATATTCAATGTTTATATTAATCTTTTTTGCTTTTTCAAAAAAATACACATTGTCCTTTGTTATTTTAAAATTTTTTTGAAACTTTTATTTTCACTCCTTAATTCAGTTTCATTTATAAATATAAAGAATGCTTCTGCGATTGGATTTTCATTTTCATTTTCATTTGAAATTACAATTTGTTTATATTTTATAATTATTATTATTTATTTTCATTGTTTGTTTTCCACTTATAATTAGTTTTAAATATATAGTTGTAAATATATATAATTGCATGTATATATAACAATTTCAAAGGTATATATATGTATATATATAAATAACAAGGTTATATAATTTCGCTTTTTAACAATACTATGTAATTTGTTTTTAAACAGGAGAGTACAAAAGTTAACACAAAACGAAAACTAAAAAAATTTATAGTCAAGACTTTTCCATACGATTTTCTCTTATTCTTTGCTTCAAAAGTATAAAAATAATAATAAAAAAAAAAAAATTGTATAGGAAGTTATAATTTAGTAGTTTTGTTTTACGCTTTTAAATTTGTTGCAATGATTTTGTATGCCTTTTTTGTAGCATTTACACTATTATTTTCATACATACTTATACATAAGCCTATGTATATGTATATAATTGAATTGTACATAAAAATTTATTTATTTCGTTATATAAATTTCTACTGAATTTACAAGATGAAATTTTTAGCTACATATGAAGTTCAGTTTATTTGATTGAAGAAAAATCAATAAATATATAATTAAAATTTATATATATATATATATATATATATATATATATATATATATATATATATATATATATATATACATATATATATATATATATAGATGTATTATGTACATATATAATTACCAAGAAATATTAAAAAAAAATAGTTATAATATTGGCAACCAAAGCAGAATATTCATTTAAAATAATAATTAGTGGGGAAATAAGCAAAAGCCTGATTGTGCAAACTTAACCAAACATAGCATAGTTGCCTGCCACTTAAAGACCTGCTCTATAGGTAAATCGTGTATTTGATTAGTGAAGGCTTAGCACAGCATATTCTAACATGCAAGTCTGTTGATATTTGATTTGTATGTTAAATGACGTCACACCAATACTGTGAGACCTGCTGAGAGTTAGCTGTAACTTTAAAGTTAGTTCTACAGACAGAACTTGTATCTGATTAGTGACAAATTAACATAACATAACTTAGATATCGTTAAATATTCGACTCTGTTAATTTTACAGAGACTGATGAGTGAAGATTTAACATAACATAACTTAGCGAAGAAGTAAGTTGAATGTCGACTCTGTTAAGCGATGTTGAAAAAACAGTTTGATTAGTGAAGATTTAACATAACTTTAGAATTAGAAGCCTGTTAAATATTCGACTCTGTTAAGTAATTTTACAGAGATACTGATGAGTGAAGATTTAACATAACATAACAAAACTAAGCACTATGTTAAATATGTTATGTTACAGAAAAAGTTATGATTAGTGATGATTTAACATAAAATAACATAACTTAAAATTCTATTGAATGTTTGACTCTGTTAAGTGATGTCTGATCTGTTAAAAGTGCTTGGCTCTGATTGGTCAGTTTTTTTTTTCAGTGAGATAATTGTTTTTTTTACAAAATAATAAACAAGAAAGGAGCTCCTTTGTGGTGCAAGTTTATGAAATACCACATTGTTCAATAGTGTGTGGTTATGTAATGCGATCCTGGGTCAAGTTTCGATAATCACATCTTCACTGTGACTCACTTCATTCTGTAAACCGATATGATTTTTTATCACTGCTCATATTCAAGTGGTGCAGTCTAAAAGTATACCATTGTATTACAATTTACATTTTTATACTACGACGGTATCAAATGATTCATCTCTACAACGATATGAATCATTTTACAGAATGATGACACAAATTTATGAAATGAGTCCTGTCCTTTTACAGAATGATGCCACATCCTGTCCATTTACAGAATGATGCCACATCCTGTTGTTTTACAGAATGATGCCACCACATTTTTTTCTGTTGCATTTGATGCCGACGTCACATGTGATCTAGATCAGTCCCATTGAAATGACAGGAATCTGACTATTGTTTTGACTAGAGTTGATTACTAAAACTAAAGTTAAAATGTTTTAACAAGTTGGAGGATGCAGTCTTTATATTTGAAAATAAGATGACATATATTAAGAAACCCAGACTAAAGTCTACATGAATATACGAAAAAAATTTCCGAGTTTTACAATATGTCTGACACTGAGAAATTTTTTTTGAGAGTTTTAGCATATATCTGACACATACTGAGAAAAAAATTCCCAAAATTTTAGAATATGTCTAACTCGATTTTTTAAGAGAGTCTTAGAATATGACTGCATTAAGATATAGAATCAATACATGTTGTTAGAACTTGAAAAAATAATTAGAAGAAATTCATTAGTAAATCTGGTAGAGTACAGAATCACAAAAGAGGTGCGATAAAACTCCTTGAGGATAAAGATTCCAAAATATTAACTAAAACTAAATAAAGTTTTTTCGATGCAAGCAAAAATACTTCCGTCAAACAAACAGAAAATAAATGAAACTATAGTAATTTAGTAAAGAAACACAACGAATGCTCAGTTACAGAGTAGAGTTGACTAGCATAAATATGTAGCTGGATGTAAATAATACTGAAAAATAAATTCGGGGAATACCCTCTATAATACTAGCAGTTGTCCTTAAAACGAGCTGAAACTGTCAACAATATTGAAGCTATTGAAACAATTATGAGTAAATTCATAATCATGAACATCATTAAAATCATTAAATATGAAAATATCAGTCTAAACAGATATAGCGAGGGGTAAACGAAAAAAGCACTGCAAGGATATGCTTTAAAAACAATAAATAATTAAAAAAAACAATAAATATATAACTTAAAGCAACTAAAAAAAATCAACATAATTTTAAAAAAATATCGTTTCAGAAAAGTTCATTACAATTATTTTTGTTTTTGGTTTTCTTCTTTAGCTTATATCACTTAAAACTACAACAAGAGTAGCAGCTAAATTAACAAATATTCGTAAATATACAATTTAATAATTAGTATGACTAAATTAATTACTTTTTGGTTTCCTTCTTCGTAGTTGCGTTATTGAATCACTTTTAGTGTGGTTTGTTTGTTTGTTGCTAAGTTTAAAATTCGTTCACGTAAATTATTATCATAACGTTACGTTTTTCTTTTCATCATTTTGTTTATCATTACGAATTAGGTTTTTGTGTTTAATTAAATATAATTTTTAGTTTATTTTTTTTATATATACTTTGTCTTTTATTCAATAACTTTTTCTATTTTTTTTTTGTCATTTGTTCCGCTAATACTATTTAAATAGTTTTATTTATTTTGTTTGTTCGTTTTTATAATCAAAAATCTTTCTTGGGCAGTTGACGTTGTTTGAAAAAGTTTGCCTAGTTTAATTTTTATATATGTATTGTATATATATATAGATATATATATATATATATGTGTGTATATATATATGTATAAAGTTTGGAAAAATGTAATGTACAAAGTTTATAATGCATTTAAAACAAATGTTTATATTTATTTGTTTCCAATTTCCTTTTTGGTTTAATTTGTTCCATAAATACTTTTAATAAATATCCCTTAAATTTCAAAACCACAATTTCACTTATTGATTTATGCATTAATTAATTAAATTGTTTAATAATTTTACTTATTATTTTAATATACAAATTTTTAACTTCAACAATTTATTATTTATTATTATTGCTAAAGCTAACTGTACGTACTATGGAAGTCATATTTTCATATATAAACTGTTATTACTAAAAATATTAATAATGAAAATTTAAAATACGAAAAAGAAAAATAAGAATAAGAATAGTCCTGGGGTCATATTTCACCAAACCATGTCCTTTTCATATCCATGCCTCTAGTCCGGATAAAATCAACAACACTTTTTCCCCTGTGAGAAGGAGTTGAGGAATGTTCACAAAAATGACGAGGAATGTTAACGAAATAGAGTTGAGGAATGCTTATTAGAATGAGAATTAGAATGAGAGAGGAATAAGGATGGTACTAGTAACAAATGGGGAAAAACGGAATTTTTCGAGCCTCGCGCTCTATTGAATTTGTTTTGGCAAAAACAACGGTAAAAAGGAACCAAATATCCTCTTTTATATCCTGAAAAGGCATAAAGTACAGGTTGGTTGATGTAATATGCCCCCTATGTTTACTTAAATAAAATTCTCTACACCAATGTGCATTAAGCAGGCAGAAGCCTCCCGGAGAGTTTCGCCTTGCTTTAAGTTTTAATGTCAAAAAGCAAGAGAGCGGCCGTGAACGGACAGTAAAAACAGCTGATAACAGAACAAGAAAGGAAATAATTGCATTCTAAGGTGATGATGAATGAATGATGAATTTGCGATTATATTTTATATTAGCACAATTTACTTCTTCGCAACTTATTACAGGGGGAATAAGTTAAAAAGAATAGCATATACAATAATTTAGTAAAACCGTGATGCTTTCGTTGTATGTTTAGTACAGTAGAGAGTAGAGACAGACATGGTGGAGGTGGTGGTGACCGTAATTTAGAGAGAGCGCTCTCCACAACTGTCAAAAGCCGAGACAGGAATTTTCCATGACAATCTATAAACCAGCATCGGACTTATTCATGAAATTTGTGAATGTCGTTATTTTAAGTGCTGAGATATAAATAAAATTGTTAATTATGTTTGGAATGAAATCAGTTATAAACAGCTTTATTTGTCCGATTGCAGACTGGGTTTATAGCTCACTCGCCTTCTTGGTCTTAATTAGTCATTGTAATTTTGTGGCGATAACAACAATTCACCACCATGGTAAATGAAACCTGTAGTGAAAGTGAGGTGTTTAATTTTGATTAGCAACACTGCTGCTGGAACTCACAAGCATTATACAAGTATTAAGCGTCCCCATAGATCGTCAATCATATTGATGTATTAGTGAAAATGTGTTTATGCGTCCCATGAACCCCGATTGATGGGATATCAAAACTTTTTCATCTTTCATCAATCAGTGTTCATGCTACGCATACAAGCATGTTTCACTAATTCATCTGTATTATTTGCCGTCAACTGATTGGCAGTCTAAGGCCCGCTTTTGTGGGAACGTTTTTGTTTTTTGTTTTTAGCAATGGGTTTCATATGAGTAATTAATCAAAAGATTTGACAGGCAGTCGGTTTCTCCCGTATACGGTTGTATCGAATGCATTCGAATTGTAGAAGCAGTGCGTAACAGCGACTATTATGGATCCACGCATTCCACTTCTTTTATATTGGTATAAACAAACGACGGGCACGCAAGCAACGTTGGGTCCATCCTTTACTAAAAACTGGCTCGCATCGTGAAAACGCTACTACTGTTTTAATTTTGCTATGCAATTGTACACTGCCTTCCAAACTGGGAACGAGGTATATATAACGAGGAATATATGATATGACGAGAAATATATGATATAACGAGGAATCTATGATATAACGAGGAATCTATGAGAAATTTTATAGTAAAGCTGATGTGCTTATAAACTTCAATTAGCAAATGGTTTCCCAGCGTAGAAAAATCGTCAAGAGATTTCTGCTTCCACCGTTAAGTTACGATTTCACTCATTCTGCTTTTAGTTGTTTTCCCCTGACTCAATCGAGAAGTTAACGATATGCGAATAAATTTACGTAGCAGGGATACTAGCGGAACTTAATATCGATAATTATTTTCGATTTTTCTGTATAAATATATCACGAGTTCATGTAAATTTTGTTCAAATGAGTTATTACATTAGTTATAATAAAAAGATAAGGGTTAAATAGTTTATTATAAACGTACAAAATGTTGGTGTAGAGAACAAATATTTGGTTTTTCGTTTCTTTAGCAAATTATCAACATATTAACGAATGACCCATTTTTACATTGTATACAATTTTTTTTTCAATTTCCAAAGTACTTTCAATGAACTTTTCTTGGAGAGAATAAAATTACAAAACGTCTTTTAAAAAAAATTTCCTTTCATAATTCTACAGTAATATATAAGTATGTATATAGAAAAAGTAAGTAATTAATTATTCAGTCAGTACTTGCGCATGTTTTTGAGTTTGCCACATGCAGTTATACAAATTAATAAATATTATAATACGCAATATTTGTATGTTTAATTTATTTTTGTTTTTTGTTTTTTGGTATTTGTTTTTATTTTTATTTTTTACTTTCTTAGTTTTTAATTAAATTTCAAATTGGTTACAAGAGTACATGAGAAAGAAGAAACTTTTTTGTTTAGGTACCATTTTCAATTTTGAGAAAATTTCAACTAGAAATAATCTATAAATATACAATAATATGTAAATATATAAAATAGAGTCTAATTGGAGGAATATTTTGGTTGTTGTTGGTATGTAAAAATATGAACTATACACATGCGTATAGAGCATGTTGTATATAGAGATAGAGAAGGAGTTATGCTATGCAAATTGGGTACAAGAGAGAGACTGAGAGAGGGAGAGAGTAGGAGAGTAGGAGAGTAGTTTGGTTGTTCATGGTTCCGGGGCAAATGTCATTCTCATATGAATAGCTTTCAAGCTATTTGTGGATAAATATAATAATAAATAAAAAATGGAAGGGAAAGAGGTAATTTAATATAATTTAAAAGATGATAAAGTAAGGAAAGCGTAGTAAAGGAAAGATGCGATTTAATATGATTTAAAAGATAGTAAAGTAAAGATAATATAGTAAAGGAAGGAGGCAAATTAATATAATTTAAAAGATACAACAAAAAATTTTGTGAAAAAATGTAATACATAAAAAAAATACATTATAGAAAAAGAATGTATATACCATAAACAAGTCAAGGGTGTTCAGTTAAGTAAGCTCGATATTTTAAATCAATTTAAAGGAGTGTTTAAAATATCGATAAGTAAAAAATAGATCGATAAATTAAAAATGGATATAATATCGATCAAATGAATGCCATGGCTCCGATGGATCACTTTTTAATAACTTTCTGATACAATTCAAGATAGATCGATCCCACCGTCGACTATTTCAGTAAGAATTAAATTTCATTTTAATTTAATATTAATATTTTCCGGTAAGAATTGAATTTTAATTTGCCAGTCATTGAACTATGCAAGCAAGAAATCAAATTAGTACATATTTAATAATGTTATTCATTGAGTCAGTTAATTTGTAATTTCCTGCCGACCCATTCATGCATGCTAGGCAATTGCATTGCCACCAATTTCGGCATTGCTTTGAAGTATATATTTAAAATAAATAAGGCCAAAAACAAATCCGAACTAACAAGATAATGTCGTTAAATGGATTAGATTTAATTAGCTCCCATACAGTATGCTCCACAGAAGCGTGTACTGAATTGCATCTCTCTATGAACGCACATCCATGAGAGAGATCAATTTAATTTGCAAGCACTCTTGGTTGTTTTGGGGTCATAATTACGGCTTCAGTTCAGTTTTATTCTTTATGAAAGCAGTACAGCATTCATAATGAGTTCCGCGTATGAATTGTGTTTCATACAAAAGTATAAAAAAATACCACCAAATAGGGAGAAAAACAAAAAACATATTCTTTCGTAAACAAATGAAAGAGGCATTAAGAATTTGTAGGTGTGCAGAACCAACCAGGTGGACCTATAATGTAACTCCGTTCGAAAATCTCAGCACTTTCTAAAAAGTCAATGGGTATGTCACCAACACAATTAGACACTGACTTGAAGAATGTGGCCTTAAAAGTAATCAGTATAAATACAAATCCAAAAACCTAATTAGTTGACTAACAATTCGAGCCGTGTTATTAATAATAATAATTAATTCCTATTGTTCCGCGGGGGAGTCAACAATTGTGTTATTAACAATGAAATATTCGTCCATGAATATACTTTGTTTATTGGACTTTCATTACTGGGAGCAAGCTTGAGGCCCATTATGTAAAACGAAGTGCGTCAAATTTCTTAAGCTTACATCTTTATGTGCTCCTTAGGACCAAATGGAAATTAATTGAGTTGACCAAATTGGCAGTAGTGAAAATAGTCAAGTACTTCGCTCTTCATAAAACCCTTGGATGAAAAATTGTCAAAAGATTTAGCAAAAGACGGCCAGAATCCATCTTTATGTTTAAATGGAGGCAAATGGCTACGAAAAAAGAATATATATTAACACAATAATTCAGATCAAACCATTTTAATATAATTTCAACATTATAAAACTGAATTTTTTGTTGAAATATTGTGTTTCCGTAGTTTTATTAAAAGAGTTTGTTTTAAAGTACCTCGAAAAAATGGAATAAAGGTTCAAAAAGAACCGAAAATTATACTCGAATATGACAAAAACTACAAATAATTAATTTGGATTTTTTTCTTTTGTTTGTGGTGGCTCTAACGTGGTTATTCATTATTAATTATTCATATTTTAAGAAAAGAATGTGCAAAAAATTCATACAGGCTTTATTTAAGTTTCCTTTCATATAGGATTCAGTGGAGCGTACTGTACTATAACGAAACCTCATTTTATTGTGGTTGACAACACTAAATTACATTACAGGCAGAGAGAGGTCACTTTTTCCTCTCAGCCAACATAGAATACCACTGCGGTCAAAAGTACGATGTTTAGTCCAAAATATAAAAAAATAACAATTGCACAATTTTCTTTCAATAAGATTTAAAATTATTTAACAATTTACATTAAAAAAAAAAATTTAAAATATATATATATATATATATATATATATATATATATATATATATATATATATATATATATAAATATATATAAAAAGAAAATATAAAAAAATTTATATAATATGTAAAAAAATATTTGTAAATAAAATCAGATTGTTATTGAAGCCATTGCCATATTGTAAAATGTAACATATATAGCAAAATAATAAAATACAACCCTATAACAACACGTCTCACAACAATCTGTGAATATCCTTAAAGAATTATCGGACAGAAAACAAATATATACTTATTAAAAGCTCGAATATAAGAACCAAATTCTCGAAGATATAAAGAAATATAATATAAAATTCTTAAATATAAAAAAAATGTTAAAAATCTGGGAAGATAAAACAAAATTCTCCCTCTTAAATACTCGAATATAAAACAAAATTATAACAATAAATTATCGAATATATAAAATAATATATTATTTCTCAACGACTTTCCTCCAGTGTGCCACCTGTCTGTCAATAAATTTATTGAGAAATTATTTCATTTATAATTTAATATAAATAAATATATTGGAAATATAATCGAAAAATATAAAAAAATTATTGTTTAATTCTTGAAGTTAAAAAAGAATATATAATTTTAAATTCACGAGTATAAAATAAAGAAAATCCAATTTTAAAAAAATATATATTAAATTATAAATATATCAATTAAATACTATACAAAAAATATATATTAAATGATCTAATATAAATAAAATACATATTTTAAATTAACGAATATAAAAAAATCATTAAATTTAAGTAAATAAAAGTTTGTAATTTAGTATATTTTTATGCCTTGCTATATTTTTTGGCAATTTTTGTAATTCTCATTCTAATTATATTTTTATTTATATATTTTAAATTATTTTAAGCAAATACGAAAAATTGTTTACAATTATTTCTTTACTTAAAATGTAAATATAAAAATAAGAACATAATAGAAAATAAAATATAATGAAAATAATTCCTACAAAATAAAGTCATAAAGTCATAAAACAAAATAAAGTCATAATCATATAAATACAAAAAATTATAAAATAAAGAAAATTAAAAATTTAAACAAAAATTATAAAATATTTCATCTTAAAAAGAATAAAAATTATAAAAAAGAATAAACGAATAAAAAAGAATAAACGAATAAAAAATAAAATGGAAAAAAATTCGGCTTGTTTAAAAAAATAAAAAACAAATCAATTAAAAAACTTTTAATAAAAAAATTCAATATTCTTAAAATCAATTTAAAAAATTTGGATTATAAAAAATTAAAAATTTAAACAAAAATTATAAAAATTAAAATTGAAAATAGTTCTCCTAAAAAAGAATAAACGAAGAAAATTTTCAAATCAAAATTAGATGCAGCAAGAAATGAATTGAAAGGGGCGAAAATAATTAAAAAGCTGTGAAAATAAATATATAAAAAAAATTACAATTAAAAAATTATATTTAAAAATGAAATTTCAATATTTGTGCAAACAAATAAAAAAATATTGTATATATTATAGGAGATTATTATATATAAATTATATGTTATAGTAAATTAAGAATTTAAAAAATTAGATGGAAAAAAATTACAAAAAAAATACAATGGAAAAAATTATAAAAATAAAACCAAAAAATTTTAAAAATAAATTGGAAAAATATAAAAATGGTTAAAAATAAAATAGAAAAAACTTCTAAAAAGATTAAACAAAGACTATTTTCAAATCAAAATGAGATGCAGAAAAATATGAGGGCCGAAAATATATATAAAAAAAAATTTGGTTAATTTAATTTCAATAAATTTACTAACAATTAAAAAAACGTTATATATTATAGGAGATCATATAAATTAAATATAGTGAATTAAAAAAAATAATAAAGTTGTAAAAAATAGAATGGAAAAAGGAATAAATTGTAAAACACAAAATAAAAAAAAATATTACTCAAAAAATGAAATAGAATAAGAAAAAAATTTATAAAATGGAAAAAATGGAAAAGAATTCTTCTAAAAAAGAATAAACGAAGTAAATTTTCAAATCAAAATGAGATGCAGCATAAAACTGGAAATGAAGGAGCGAAAATACATATAAAAAAATGTATAATAAATATAAAAATAATTAGTTTAAAAATTAAATTTCAATATATTTTTATATATTGTATATATATATATATATATATATATATATATATATATATATATATATATATATATATATATATATATATATTTACTATAAATGAAAATAAATTATATATTATAGGAGATCATATAAATTATATATTATAGAAAAATATTAAAGTAAAAAAAAAACTATAAAAAATTAAATTGAAGAAAGAAAAAATTATATATAAAATAAATCATAAAAAATAAAATGAAAAAAATTATAAAAATTAAAATGGAAAATAATTCTTCTAAAAAAGAATAAACGAAGAACATTTGCAGATCAAAGCGAGAGACAAAGTAATTAAAAGGGTATGCGGAATATGTTTACAAATTATTGCTTATCCTTTTCTTTAGGCTTGAATTACAACTAAATCATTTCTTGTTTCTCCTTGCTTACTCAAAACATTGAACTGCCGCGAACATCAAAATTCCTTCATCGATAACACGGAGTTTAAAAAATGTCCTCGTGTGCTTTTATGCTTGTTTAACGCTAACATTTTGCTAAGTGTATTTTCTATACATTAAAAAAACGTGTTTCAGTAGTGATGATTCATATCCCCATTTGCCCGCCCGCATTTACTAAATATATATGCCTATATATTTACACTAAACTAGATTAATTATTAATCTTCTCTCCTTTGTGGATTATGATAGCTTATCTATTTACAAGAGGAGCGCATGGGTAAATTATAAATAGGGATAATGATATGATTTCTTACGATAAAGACCGTCAATCAGGCCGACGTAGTTGAATCCTGTTGTGTGACGCAGTCACAGGTCGGCGCAGGAGGTGTTAATGAATCGGCGGCACGGTTCCAGCGAGAGAGCGAAGAGTGCGCGGGTGTGGCATGAAATTGGAATAGAATTTGCTTTTAGTAAGAAATATTTGTAAAGTGTAATTCTCTTTTCTTATTAATACACAAATATTATATAAAAAAAATAACATGTAATGAGTTGCACTTATAGGCTAACGCAGAATGTATCCTTACGTAAATAATATAAAATAAATAATTAACGAAAAAAATAAATAAAAAAATGTGTGCCAATTAAATTAAAACCTAAGTGATTTGCTTAAGTTAAAGTTTGAAGTATAAATATTTGTATTTTAGTTAATTATTATATATAAACTACAGTGGGACTGGACTGGTTAGTATCTATTTATTAATTTTATGTAGTTTACTCAACAAGTTTATAATAGAACAAAATGCTCGCAGTCAGTTAAGGGTTAATAAGATTACATTACATCTGGCTCACGTCTGACAGTGCAGGTTGTAGGGGGGCTAAACAATACGGGAAAAATGAACAATCTAATGAGGTAATTATTAATATTTATTTCCTATTTATTTTCTTGTTCCAGAAAGTAATCGATTGGTCGAGTTCAGGAATGATCGAAGTAAGCAGCCAGTGGGCTTTCATATATGCGCAAAAATTGGGACGCCTGAAGGTGACTTTCAAACAATGGCAATAATCAATCGAAGATTGAGGAAATAATAGCATTGGAATGAAATGGCAACTAGATTGAAATTATAGAAGGATAAAGAAGAAAAAGTAACTTTGCTGCCTTCATAAAAACATTCTACCAAATGGGGAAATTCAAAATGAAAAGGAATAATTTGCCGATAGAAGGTCAAAATTTCATAGAAGGCAAGAAACTTGATGAAATTCCAGTGAAGAACATCAGGGAAGGCAAAGAACCTTTATGAACTCCAGTAAACAACTTCAGGGAAGCCAAGGAACCTTTATCAAACTCCAGTAAAAACTTGTGAAACAAAATACAAGCTCAAATTCACTTAATTATGGAAAGTGAGAAACAAGTATGGAGATATGCATTCTCCATATAACTAAAGACCAAAAATTCATGGAACAATATACAACCAAAAATTCATTTAATGTTAACAACGAACAAAGAAGTGATAAATATATAAAACATAAAACAGGACCGGACAATTCAAAATAGAAGATACAATTAATTAATAATTAATTTTGGGAGATTTTTCCTTGCGCAATATGAATAAAATTCAACAGAGGACATTTTCTGAACCCACTTTTGAATATAAAATTAGTTCAAGGGGGAATTGATGAGGGGAGAAAGATTGTACATAAAACTTAGAAGCCGAAATTTCAAAAACAAAATTATTAATTAATTTTGGGAGGGGAAAGAAACAATTGCACATATAGGAAAGGAACTTCAAAAGAGAAGATAAAACTATTTATTAATTAATCTTGACAGAGGAACATGAAGGGAGATTTGAATAAAATAATAATACAATTCCAGAGATATTTTTAAAACAGCAGAAGATTAGTTCAATTTTGTGAGGGGGACAATGGAGATTTGCATTCTGCATAAAATTCAAATATATCAGTTTCGCCAACTCAGTTTTGTCAACTCGTTAAATGTGGGTTATTTTGATATTTGTACGAGACAAGAACAACAAAACTTGGCAGTCGATACTTTTAACGAGTTGGTATTGATCTGCTTAAGCGACTAAACGAGTTGCCACTGGCTTGCTTAATCGGTTTAACGAGTTGGAACTGT
Source organism: Clusia tigrina (assembly GCA_920105625.2). Lineage (NCBI taxonomy): Eukaryota > Metazoa > Arthropoda > Insecta > Diptera > Clusiidae > Clusia > Clusia tigrina. The sequence goes on from OV050033.1 coordinate 131,167,459, forward strand.
GCTGCCAAGTCGGATTTTTTAAGGTTTGCGCATTAAACTTTCTACATATAAAATTTTCTTACTGTCAGTGCTGAAAAATTTCTAAAAATCATGGAGTTAGCTACTTCTTTAAGGCGACTATTTTGTAAGGCATATCGAAGGTCGTTATCAAAAACTTTGAGTCTGAATGAATGAAGAAATCTTTGGTCTAAAACTGTAAAGAAAAATTTATCATATAAAGGAAAAGCACGAGTTTGGGAGGCGAAAATATGCACAGAAAATGCCTTCGCGGGAAATGTGAAATATAGTTGAAGGAGAAAGAAGGGAGACAGTGGAAATGTGAAACAAGGAAATTATCATAGAAGAAAAGATCGCGTTTGGGAGGCGAAAATGTGCAAAGGAAAATAAGCAGAGGGATATGCGGAACATAGTTGAAGAATAAGGAAGGTAGACAATGGAAATATGCAACAAAGAAATTATCGTAGAAGAAGAAAAGGTCAAGTTTGGGTGGCGATCATAGAAGAAAGAAGGAAGGTCGCGTTTGGGAAGCAAACATGTGCAGAGAAAGGGGAGCCGAGGGAAATGGAAAGCATAGTTGAAGAAGAAAGTAGGTTGCCGATGGAACTGTTTTCATAGTTAAAGAAGAAAGTAGGAAGCACAAAAACTATGCAAGAGTGTGTAAATAGAAAAACACGAATGCGAAAAAAGATAAGATAATATAAAATAGAAAACTGGTAAACAGACACAGAGCAAAGTAAAAAGACACACAAAACAAAACAAATTCAATTCGAACAAATAAATTAACGACCTAAAATAATGAATGTAAAGAAAAATTGGGGTTCGCTTCCGTGATCGAAGACTGTGATGCAGAAATATTTTCTCACAAAAAGAGAACTTTGTACATGACGAGTTATTCGGCAACGGAAGAAACAACCCACCTCCTGTAGGTGTTCTGCAAACAAACTTCAGGGAATCTTGGTTTAGTAGGGAAGTGCGAAATTATAGGTAATCCTCTGTGGATATGATTATTTGCCAGATATATATTGGATCAAAACTTCAAAGAATCTTGGGTTAGTAGGGAAGTGCGAATTTATAGGTAACCTCCTGTAGGTATCATTATTATTCAACTTTATTCTGCCTGAAAACTTCAGGCAACCTTGGTTTAGTAGGGAAGTACGAGATTATAGGCAACCTCCTGTGGATATTACAGAGAGCTCTCTTTGGCCTTCAGGGTTTCGGGAAAAGTTAATCATAACATCCTATATAATTATTTATGGAATGTAAATGAAAATAGTTAAATAATAAGACATAAAAATTAATTTAACAAATATAATAGTGCAAATTATAAATTTGGACAGTGCTGCCAAGTTCTCCAGTGTCTTATCATAAGTGTGCGACGAGCTGGTTAACGCCATGTCGTGAGTTTTTGGAAAAATATCATCTACTGAAACGATATCGGTTCAGTAGTTGTGTTGCTATATTCAAATTCAATATTTTGCTATAATTACATTTTCATTAATCAACTCGTGCACAGCCTACAATCACACAGGGTAACTCACTCGGGGGTATGTGATAATGGCAGGGAATTTAATTTTCCAAAAAAAACTTATTTAATACACATATTTATACTTAAATTGTAAGAAAAAACAACATACAAGCCCACTGTGTCAAGAGAAATATTTTGTGTAGGTACATGTATTGAAAGGAAATGATTCCTTTCTGAACAATGATTGAAAAAAACAAAGGAACCAAGTACACGAGCATTTTTGTTTCACATACAATACATAATAAATATACAATTTTATAAATTAGGTGTTTTGTGTGTGTGTTTTATACACTAAAATAATTTTAGATTTGTACTTGAAAAAAAACAAAAAAAATCTCACCTTTATGCGGTATTTTGTTTGCATATATCTTCAATTTTCAATATAAAACGTTTTTGATCTAAAAAAAAAAATTTGCAAATTCTGTTATAAAAAAAAATAAAAAAAATATTTATTGTACAACAACAATAATACTACCGATGATATCGACGATTATCGCTATTATAAATATTTGTATATTTTTCTTCTCTTCGGCTTTGGTATAAAGTCAAAACGGCAATATCGGTTGGCGTATACTTACCACGCCCACCAATTACAATTTGCAACCTGACCTAGAAAAAAAACAACAAAAACAAAAAAAACTTCCCGCAGATTAATGAAAAAAGTATATTTCAAATAGAAAGAAGAATTGAAGAAGGAACGCCAGCCAAGGCGCAACAGGTTGGAGTGGAGTGGACATATTTGGAAGGTGGAATGTTAATTTTTCAACATTTTTTGTATACTTTTACGCAGAAAAAACCTTCACACACAGCACTTTTTTTCATTTCGCTTAAAAAAAACAAAAAAAACATAAATATATTTTTGTTTTATTACATATAATTATAGTTTATATTTAGTTTTATGGGCTAATAAAATCTAATTCCAATTTCATAACTGCATTAATTATTTCATTTTATATAATTATTACATAAAGAATCAATTATTTCATGTGTGTATAATATATATATAATCTTTTTTCTTTCAATATTTCATTTTAGTGCTTAAAGTAATTTTTAAAATATTTTTCAAATTTTTTTTACTAAAAACTGTTTCTTTTTAAATTTTTTTTATTTATGTAAATTGTTTGTGTCTTCCATGTATGAAAAGAGAACAAACAAACTATCTGAGTGGGCGCAGTTCTGTTCGATTTTCATGAGAGCCTCGCGAGAGTGAGTGAAAAAAATTCAACGTGAACTGAAAATAGTGATCTTAAAATGGTGAACTCATTTTTGACACCTGAGATGAGTAAGTAAAAAAAAAATTGGTAGGCAGAATAATATGAGGAAGTGTCTTTGGAAATAACGTCAACATAGCACTCTCACTTAAGTTGGGAAATCTTTTGAAAACTTCTTTGACTGATGTATAAGTGGCATTAGGGATTTGAAGTATACTCTCACATAAGTTGGAACATCTTTTGAAAACTTTCTTGAATGAAGTGTGACTTAATTAATGGAAGTATAATTTGACATTGGGAAGTATAATTTGACATTTTGTCAGATAATTGAGAATGGAACGAGATAAATGGAATAGATTCCCTGCTAATCAAATGAAAACCATCAAAAATGGAGGCGACGAAGTCAAAATCGAGCAACACATTCGAGACTCATTAATAGGAAATAAAACGGGGGACAACAAAAACAACAACAGCAACAGTAAGAAATTAAATAACCAGAGAAAAATCAGACTTACTCTTATAGAACAACTTTTTCAAGTGTTCCATCGAGTAGCAGCGGTTTGGAACTGCGCTGCCAAGTCGGCTTTTTAATGATTGTGCATAAAATGAGGTTTTCTTTATATAAAATAAATGTCAATACTGACAAAACACTTGTTGCTTAGAGATTTTCTTTATATCTAATAAATATTGACATTACATTTCTTTATATTGATTTTCTTCATATCGAAAAAATATAAATATTGAAGAAAACATGTGCTGACAGTGCTGCCAACTTGGTAGCAAACATGGACTCAGTGAACTCGTTAGTAACTTGGTTAGTGACAACAATCACACACTGTCTACTGTGAATCAGGGTTTAAAGGTGATTTAAGGCTCAAAGGTGAATTAGTGGTTGAAGTCGAATTAGGGTTTAAAAGTGAATTTGGGGTTAAATGATAATCAAGATTGCTTTGCTGTGTTACGCATTTACTATAAAATTTTGAAATTTTTGTTTTCCTCCTTTCTAAAATAAAAATGTGCGACTTCATCAATATTTCTATATAAGTTTCAACAAGAAAAATTACTATTTTATATTATAATGAAAAATTTGGTAATTTAGTATGGTTAAAGAAAACATGCTGATTAGTACGATCATCACTGGGGACCATAAATATATATATATATATATATATATAAATATACATATATATACTTTTTATATACATTTTTTTCATCTATTCTGACCACTCAGTTGTTTGTTTGTTCGGCATTTATAAACTCAAATTTATTTTAATATATGTATTTACTCTCTATATATTTATGTTGGATTTCTTGACGAATTCTTTCTGTATCGCTTGTTTCCATAAGTGAAATTCTTTTGGATGTAGATATTTTTCATATATATACGAAAATTTAGATCCTCAACTTAAGAATTGGCTAAGTCGAAATATCTCATAGATTTTCAGTGTATTTAGCAGTTGATTGCAGAAAATCATTATTTTTATAATTAAATGGCGACTCACACCGATAACGAAAAAATATTTGAGAAATTAAACAACAAATTCATAATCTTAATTTTCAGTTACCACATTTATGTGCATGACAAAACTCAATCTGGATTGATTCAACCGGAAAGCAATTTTTTTGAACTAACCACAATAATTATTAATAGTTATTAATTAATTAATCCTGTTTCGAAATTAAATGACTTCTTCCAAGTTAAGCAGGGTTCAAATAAAATATAAACACTTTCTTCACGTTCTTGACTGAAAGACTATATCGGATTAGAACGGAGAATTCTGGATTGAATTACTACGTTCTAATCCGATACAGAGTTTTAGTTCAGAACTTGGAAAGAAAGATGTATTGAAGAAAGTGTATATATGAATACGATGAGAATTCCGGATTGAATATGTCCGATCTAATCCGTTACAGATTGAGTTCCCAAATAAACGTAGTAAAAGAAGCATATACAAATATGTGAATAAAATTATAATTAAGTAATTGGAAGAAAATTGATTTTTGCCAATAATAATTTCAATATGGAAAATCTGTATAGGAGATTTTTTATAATCGCATTTGATGAACATAATAAATGGAAACAAGGAGTTGGATATTATAAAAGTACAACAATTGTAATATATATGCATATAAATTGAATAATATACTATAAAATAATTGTATATAAATTGTTTTTGCTATTAACACGCATTGATAATTTTTATATATTTTTGTGTAAATATTTAAAATGTGTTTATTGTTTGCTAAAAAAATTAAAATAACTAAAATAAAATAAATTGAAGCAAAGCAGAGAAGAGAATAATTGTCTTGATAACTCGCACACCTTTCAACAGCAGTTCTCCATTTTTTGTGTAATATTTTGTTCTAATATTATTAAATTTAGTTAAATCAGACAGAAATGGTGGATAAATATGTCGGTGTGCATAAGGGAAACTTCTCAAAAAAAAAGAATAGTCTGTTAAACAAAAGAATCAATTAAAGTAAAATAAAAAAGAAACTTGAAAAAAAGAAAGAAAATTGAAATAAAATATAATAAAAAACACTTGAAAAAAGAAACAAAAAATTTAAATAAATTTTTAAGAAAGAGAAACAAAAAATGTAAATAAATTTTCAAAAAAGCTTGTAAAAAATAACCAGAAAATGAAAGGAATAAGATAATAATAAGCTGTAATGTAAAAAGTGTATGCAAATTAAATGAAAGATACGAGTATAAGTAAATAAATAAATATAATTAATCAAATTTTAACAAAGTTAGTCAAGAGCAAGTTTACACGAGGCGTAATTATACTTTTCAATATTTTCAGAATAAAATTGTGTTTCAAATTTACTTCATTTTAATTATGAATCTCAAAAAAATTAATTAATTCAATTCCAAAGAAAATAAATTTATTATTATAGATCACCGGATTAGAACATTTGACCCATGTTAAATAAAACACCATAATTTGATTCTCTTAATTCGATCATCTGCTTAATATTTATGTATCTTGCAATTTAGAATTATGTATCTTCCAAATTGCATTAATGTACCATGCAAATCATAAAAGTCATAAAGTAAACTAACAATTATCGATTAGACTTCTTTCGTGTCACTATTCTAAATCTCTTAGATCAACCGGCATGTAAACCAGCTCTTATACTCATGCAATATTGGACTCATATATAGTAACAAAAAATATAGTTCATTGTGCAACCCACAAACTTGCGGCCCGACCTATCTATACCAATATATATTGAGACTATGCAATGTGATATTAATCTGCCTCTATATGGATTCGAAAACTACGCTCACTACAACTATGCCCACAAATAGTAAGTTTCAAGGGGCTTTGGCAGCCCTGATCTGCAGGCCAACTTCTTCTTAGTTTACATTTTCCCTCCCATGCCTTTTCTTGTTACGAATTTCTAGAGATTGCCAAATTTCGTACTGTTAATTAGCTTCGTTAAAATTTAATAAGAAAACCTATTAAAACTTACATTAAATTGCTCCTTTACTAAACGAAAGTATCGACTACGCATAAAAGCATTGCCTACTTTTAGGGGCACAATTATTTCCCATACTCTATGAGCTTTTCAAGCCCACTTTCATACAGAAAGAACCAAAGAAAAGTCGCTTTGATTTCAGTTTTCCTTTCAGTACTCTGCTCTAACTTGTGGCCCCCACTCGTCTATGAAATGTGGCGTCAATCTCTTTTAACAAGTTTAAATGAACGCAATTATTTATATGCCGCTTAATTTATATTACGCAAAGCAAGCGGTACGGGGAATTGGCAGAGGAAACTTCTGCCGAAGAAAGTTTTCCAATGAAACACTTTTCCACTTACTACAGAATTGCAACTATTAAATGAGTTTAATGCTGAGGGGTTCAGATGCGTGCGTAGCCTTTGAATAGTGTTGCAGGCAGGCGGCAGCAGAAAAAGTGAACTCAATCAAAGAGCATATTTATATTTAATATATAAATCAAATTAAGTTGCATGCTACGGACACAATCTTTTGATATTACAGTGCGTTCCGAGGCAACGCGGGTCGAAGGTGTTGCACATGAATTTACTAAAGTGATGAACGCTTACAGAGGATTATGGATATATATAAGAATCAACACAATATGCTTTTGTGTAAGGACGTACGAGCATTGTAGTATGATGCCTTGTCACACTATGAACAAATGAACATGGAGGAGTGAGCTCCAAAACTATCGTCGACATTCCGTACCCAAAACGCAAACTGTGACTTTGGTGAGTACCAAAGAATATCCCTGTACCATATTTGAAGTAATAAAGTATATCTGTGTACCATATGTGTGGTACTTCAAGCTTGCTGGTTGTTGTTGTAGTAGCATTTTGTGAGCTGTCCTGCAATATTTGTGTGAAGATTATCAAGATTCGATGGTGGGTTTATGATATTTTGGGTATTTTCCTATTGAACCGTGATTAGATATTCAAAGAGGTGGAAAATCAGCGATTGGCGAACAAAGGTTCATAATTTGTTTGACAGAGGCCTTGATATTTTATAGTTACTTCTATGTGGAACACTCTAGTCTAATAAAACTACAAACTTTAAGGGCAAGGTGGTAACAATACGAAGGAGCAGGCATATTTGAATATATGAAAGATCAGACCTATTTGAATATATGAAAGATCAGACATATTTGAATATATGAAGGCTCAGGCATATTTGAATGTTTCCTAATACTAAATCAAATGAAACTATAAACTGATGTTTGCTAAGCACATGAAAAAACCATCCTTATTGTATGTGTTCATAAGCTAAAAGTATGTGCACACAAAGCGGAATTAATTTAATGGAGATGCAACTTTAGAGGGCAACAAATGTGATTTGTGCATTGGAAAGAGCACCAGTGCTGTTTAATTTCACTTCGTGCCAAGAACAACGAGTCGTATACAGAGAGCACTCAGCATGGTGAAGGAGTTTTGGCCAAACATAAACAGAGAACAGGAACTCTGGCCTTATGCTGAATTTTCCACCCAGACACTTTCGCTTGCTTTTCTAAACAGCAGCCTGACAGATCAGCCAGAGTAGTTCAGAAGATGTGATTGTGTTGTTTCTACTGATGATTGTTTTGTTTACACTGGGACTGCTCACAGAGTGTGACAGACAGCAGGGATCTGAGAGAATACAATTTAATGGGAGCCGGTTCTGAAGTTGCATCAGCATGCCAAGTAATTCCACCATGTGCGTCCATACGCATGCTAGCTAATGACCACTTTATTTTACATACCTTTCGAGTTTTCTCTTCATATATAAAAAACATAATACATAAAAAAATTGCATGTTCGTTGATTATAAAAAAAACTAACTGTGTGTCAATCATGCTTAATAGAGTTTTATACTATTGAGAGAGTCAGAGAGAGAGAGAGAGAGAGAGAGAGAGTTATATAACTCCTACACCATGACAGGATACACTTGTATACTAACTATGTTTAAAACAATGAAACTGTATGCAATATATTCGTTTGTATGAAGGTGCGTGTACGCGTGTCTCTCAAATATATAAACACTTAAGACTATACATAAATCTAATGTTTTTTTTTTATTTTTTTAAATATATTTTAAAATTTTTTTTTATCATTTTTTATTTTCAGTTTTGCTATTTATTTTTTTTCATCTTAAATGTTAAACAAAATGTATTAAAATATTTTAAAAAAAATTGTGAACAAAAATTATAAAGATCGGTATATAGGAAATATAGTTATAGTTCACGTAAAGTCGGATCAGAGATGAAGAAGAAAAAATAGTATTGAAAATAAAGTAAAGCACAAGTTTATTAAATATAATATTTGAGGATAAATAAATCGTGTAGCAACGTAGTTGAGTGTAGAGCAGAGAAAATTTTTCTTTCTATGTGTGAACTGAAACAACTCAAACGAATTGTGTAAAACATAATATAATATAAGAAAATGTTACTACATTTGCAAGAGTGTTGTATATATGTATATATCTGTGTGTGTGTCTGAATCTCTATAATCATTTAAATTTCGTATATTATATATTTTTTCATGATCTGTTTGCTATTTCTGCTGCTTTATAATCTGCTTCGAAAATTATTATTATTGAACAAAAGATTTCTTGCTTATTGTTTTTTTTTTTTGCTTTCTTTTTTTAAATGTATTTCTGTGCAGTTTGATAGGGATGAATTTTTTGGAAACGAGTTTTGTTTTGTCTACCTCTGTGCACCATATTATTGTAGCTGGGGTTTAGGGGTGCTGGAGGTCCGCCTGGACCGCCGCCCATGCCCAATTGCGTCATAAAGTGCTGAGCTTTCGCCTTGCCATGTTCCTCGGCCAGGCGCACAGTCAACGGTTGCGAGGCTCCCTCAGGTATGACATTGTTCAGCGCTGAGATGGCCTCCTGCGCTTCCTCGCGTTTGTTGAATCTGCACATAATGGGAACAAAAATGTTAATGTTAATGTTCTTTTTCCATATAAATAAATAGTAATATGTTCTCTTGTAATATTATTATTTTTATCTGTTGTCTTATTAAATTATTATATAAAATTGTTTATATGGTATTATACATATATTTTTTATATTATTATATAATTTGTTAATGTCATTATTATATATTATTATGATTTCTTATTATATATTCTTATATGATTTATTATTATATATTATTATGATTTATTATTATATATTATTATAGAAATTTGTTTGTGTCATTATATACGTTTTGTATGATTATATGTTTGATATATGATTTTATATCAAAATAAACTAAAAAAAAGCCCTAAAATATCCACACTGATTTGCACTTCTTGCGCTCATACCTCACAAATGCGACGCCTCTCGGTTTGCCTGTTAGTTTATCTCTAAGTATGTTCTTTTGTACAATGGAACCGTATTTGCCGAATATTGTATCTAATTGATCGTCGGTTATGGTACGTGGAAGATTTGTCACATATAAATTGGTATCTTTGATCGATTCACCACCTGGGCGTGCGTATGAAACCTGCAATGATAATAATAAAATTATAAATACAAATTATTTTGAGTTTTTTCTACAATTAGCAACGACGAATGCCGCAATAAAATGAAAAAAATAAAATAAACAAAAACATTTTCAACATTTATTCCTACAATTTTTTCAATACAACATACTTTCCTTCTTTCCTTTGTAAAAATGTTGACTCCCCACATAATAAGCTGGACAAATTACTACAATTAATAGCCACCCTCTATTGTCTAGTGGTAAGCATGCTAGACTCACACCCCGAGGGTCGCAGGTTCAAATCCTGCCACGGGCTTGGTCTCTAAAATGCTTCATTCTATAAAACCCTTTTCTCTTCGAGTCGAAAGCCTCTGTAGCTAGTACTCATTCCCCCAACACCTTGCACTCATAATTAATTATGGTGTAAGATATAATAATAATAATAATAATAATACTACAATTAAGATACTTCCAGATTATAAACATAATTCATAGTCATCAGAGCGAAACTATTTCCATAGAAACGATTTGAAAAATATTGTGATATTAAGAGGAACCAAAGCCACTGGTTACTTCAAACTCGCTGATTTAAATAGCTGGTAAACCCGTAGTCAATACAGAAAGCGAACGATATATAGATAAATTGCCTGTGATCCCAGAAAACTTATTCGGTTTCTGGTTAGACTTTGTTTTCTTCGAGTGACTGACGCTAGGCCACTTTTTGATAGGAAAACACTCAATAACTAAAGTCGATGAGAATGGCATCCCATCAGCTACGAATATACAAACCAGGTGAAAACTCATATCCCACATGAAGAATGAGATTGGGAAAAATGGGTGCTCGAATATTTATGCGAGCTTTCGGTCTTCAGCAAACTCATTCTAAAGCTTTAATGGCCACTAGGAACAATGACCTACAAGGGTGACGATGAAACAGTACGAGTAGCTGTGTCAGAACAGCAAGCGGAACTTGGAAACGCGCAATCCATAAATTGGCTCTACTAACCATACATGATAATAGGATCAATTATCAACTAACAAGTTAAAAGGTACCAGACGAACAAGTAGAAATACCAACAAAAAGACTAAAAGAGCAGGCATATTTATATTTATTTAACAAAGATGGCAAACACAACAATGACTGATAATCACGATTTTATTTAAAATAGCGATCACAATCGAATCACATTGAATTTCAGCTAAAAATCACGCTCTTACTTTATATATTTGATAACGTTATGCAGCCATGCAAAAATAGAAACACATGTATACATATGTGCATGAACACAATGGAAACAGCGACTGCAATCATTGTCAATTACACCTGTCTGTTAAAAACCACATTGCAGTCACTGTGAATTACAGTGACTGCTATGTCAGTTATCAAAGAAACAGCCTTTCGCTGTTTCTTTGATAACAGTATCCAGCCATGCAAAAAAAAAATATAATACAAACAACGACTGCAATCATTGTCAATTACACCTGTCTGTTAAAAACCACATAGCAGTCACTGTGATTACAGCTCTGTTAAAATCCCGGCCTTTCACTGTTTCTTTGGTAACAGTATCCAGCCAAGCAAAAAAATAAATAAATAAATATAATGCAAACAGCGATCGCAGTCACTGCGAATTACAGCTGTCTGTTAAAAATCACATTGCAGTCATTGCGAATTACACCGTTCTGTTCAAATCCGCGATTTTCGCTATTACTTTGACATAACAGTATGTAGTCATGCAAAAAAGAACACAATGCAAACAGCGATCGCAGTCACTGTGAATTATAGCTCTGCTAAAAATCATATTGGAGTCACTGCAAATTACAGCTTTCTGTTAAAATCCACGCTTTTCGCTGTTACTATGATAACAGTATGCAGCCATGCAAAAGTAGAAACAACCAGCCATGCAAAAGTAACAACAACAAAACTATGGAAATAGTCATAGCGCATTCACTGTTTAAAATAACGATGATGGCAAAATAATAGTCACTGGTAACGACGTTACTGAATAATCATTGATTCGTCGCTCATCTCTTATACATACATTATACTCCTATTTTAAAAAGCATTATACTCGTATTTTATAAAATTTTTGGAACATTTCAATGGCATGGGTGTATTGATTCCGGTATAATACCGATCAATTATCAAACTTAATTCAATTAGCAGAGTTTTGCCTCCTCTGAAACCGGCGTATCCATCTTCCGTAACATAAATATATAAAATTCAATACTCATCTCTATACTCTTAGTATAATAAAACGTCAGTATTCTATTTAACTGACTGGCTTTAAAATCGTTTAGCAAAAAAAGTATGCCTTCAATTTTTATGGATCCAATATTTATCTTAGATCTTAGGTCACTGCGAAAGCGAAACTTTTCTTCATTTAAAATTCGTCATTTAAAAAGAAATTATATAAAATGAAAGACGAAAAAATAAAAGAAAAACACAACAACAAAAATCAGCCAAAATCACAATACAGAACTTCTCCATTAGCATTTAATCTGCTCTGAAAGTTGTGAGCCCACAAAAACGATAAACACCATCAACAAACTCAGCTCTCGTTCCCGGTAAAGCAAGAGAGAATGAGAGACAGATAGAGAGAGAAGGGGGGGGGGGGATTTGGTTCGCTAGAGAAACGCAGCAATTGTAAAAAGTTGAAATTTTCAATCAATTACCAAATTAAACTGAGTTCAATGGGCCAGTGGGACAGAGTATTATTGGGACGACAACAGACCAACCAAGCAACCACCCCACCCACTCCCATTTCGGCTGCCGTCACAAACTTTGCGCTTTTATTCAATTGAAAACGCAAACAGAAACATGAAAATCTTACTTAATGTAAAATTGAATGAACAGGGATTTTTTGAAAGTTAAGAATATGAGAGTGTGTCCTGTACGACTGAAGAGAGCTAAAAGCAATGTGGAGAAACAGGTTTTGTCAGTCAGACAGACAAAATAAAATATTAAACACGACAGAAATGTGGGGAGAAAGTTATTGAAAGCGAATTTATTTATTCTGGAATTTTGAAGTGGAATCACTGCGTCGATGTTCGAATAAATTAACATGAAATTGAGCTCGAGGTGTTTGATTTATCCCAGAAAAGTCAGCGCGTTTGAAACAGTTCAGCTAAGATCGAGAAAGCTGTGACATTCTGGATAGGAAAATTATCTCTACGGAGAGAGTTATTGAATTAGGGAAGATATCATCTTATTTTGACGTTTAAACAATTAATAGTGACCGCGCTATCATGGTAACCTTCTTGGTGCCCAAAGGGAACACGTTGTCCCAACAAAGTGGTTCGGCAGTCGCCCATTTTTCGGAAGAGACACTTTTTCAGAAAACTTTTCCAGGCAGTGGTACTAGTAATTGGGCCCGAACACTACATACGGAAGTACTTAAAGGGCCATAGAACAAAACCACATTCATAATCACCTTGAATAATACCAAAAGATGGAGGAAATCAAATGACTCCAACAACTTCCTCATGGGGCGGAGGGAAGACAGCTAAAAAACCAATTCATCAGAAAATCCGTCAAATTACTTCAGAGACATGACAAAATGTACTGATGAAATGTAGTCGAAAAAGTACACGAAAATCTGCACAAAAGTTTGTTTGATTTAATAAATATATGAAGAATAAATGGTGTCAAACTAACAAACCTCACAAAACAGTGAAGGAATCTCATGTAACCACAAAGCAAGGATGAGAAACACCGAGGTCTGCGTACCGCAGTAAATTATATCAGCCCTCTGGATTATAAGGGGCAATTATATGCTTCAAATTAATTTATTTCTGCCACCACACGGAACAGTTCTGCCAGTTAGTGAACTAACTACGAGTTTGTGGGCAGGTAAAGAAATCAATATTTAGATGCTCCGCTTGACAGTGACAAACGATGCCTGGCTCAGGTGGCGTCGCAGCTACACGTCATTTCAGATGCTCGTTCGCAAATCCCACAGGAGAAAAGTTTGTAGAAATTTCAATATATCTGCTGGTGGTGTTTTCCATACCACCGCTGAGTAATTTAACTGGAATAAGAGAACACACATGGTGTAGGGCATTAGAACAAAGAGTGGAAGCAAGTGAGTTGTGCTACAAATTCAATTGAACAAGACGTTAAAATTGTGATACAAGAAGAGGATGAGAACCATTGGAAAGTGTGCCATATCAGGAGTATGAGGCAATAATATAGAAACACAACTAGTCCAGGATTATTCTAAAAGTAAACTCGACCTGGGACCGTTCCGTATTCTTCATTAGTTCAATGGCATATTGTAATATTTTTCACCACATTTAGTTTTGAGGCCCTCAAATGGCCAACCAAAGATCTCAGTAAGTCCAATATATTAGAATAGTCTTGAAAGTAGTCAGAAAGGATTACAAAGAATTCATGAGGATCGACGGTTCATTTGACTTTGCAGTGATAAGTTAGAATTAGTTATATAAGAATGTCAAATAGTTTCTAAATTGAATTCCTATAAAGTGAAACCACTTTCAAAACACCAAATTATCAAAGAACACTTTTGGTATTACTTGGCATAATTCCGGTGATTCGAACTTTTAGCATATAGTGATTTTCGCAAAGGTATTAGAAACATTGTTGGGACATATAATGTAGTGGGACAAATAGAAAATAGTTCGAAATAGAATATACTTCAACATAGAACATACCTGGGCACAGGACGTAAATGGCCATAGAACATAGTTGGCCATAGAACACAAATGGACATACGAAATACACTTGATCATAGAACAAAGTTAGACATAGGACATACTTGGTGACATACTTGGTCATATGATATAGTTGGGCGTAGGACATAGTTTTATAGCAGAAAGTTGGTCATAGAACATAAATGGACATAGAAAACAGAATATACTTGAACATAGAACAGAGTTAGATATGGGATATAGTTAGTCATAGGACACAGAGTTAGACATACTAGGTCATAGAACATAGTTGGACATCGGCACAAAATATAGTTGCACACAGAACATATTTGAACATAGCTGGGTATAGAATATAGTTGGAGATAGAACGTAGTTGACATAGAACATAGTTGAACATAGAACATAGTTGGACATAGGACATATATAGTTGGACACAGAACATAGTTGGTCATGGAACATAGTTGGACACACAACATAATTGGACACAGAACATAGTTGAACGTAGAACATAGGTGGGCATAGAACATAGTTGGAGATAGGACATAGTTGGCCATAGAACACAGTTGGACATAGAATATAGTTGGGAATAGAATATATTTGATCGTAGAAAAATAGTTAAGAGATCCTTGGATATCATTCATTTTAATATTTGAAAAATCTGGTAGTTGAAGCAATTTTCCTTTCCTGTCACAGACAATAACATCCCCGGATTTTTACCCTGATTTCAATAGGAATGTTATTGATATCCTATGCAAATCCCTGTGGAAAATATCAGGGGAATGGCAGGGAAATATATCACAGACTCCTCTGTTATGAAGAATGCGAGAAATCATTATACGAATACATCAGAGATGTAACTATGCTTCAGTGTTACAATAGTAAATCTAAAAAAAAAATCCTTTACAGTATTATTTTACATTTCCATGCGCGTCGTTTTTCCACAAAAATTTAGAATGAATATTTTTGCCGACTAAATTCTTTTCATATAATTAAAATCCCGAATAGAATATGCAAGAAAAATATGTGCAAATTTGAATGAAAAAATTTGCATAATTTGCGCAAAAATTCCGGCGTTTCCATGCAATTTAAATTCTAATGCAATTTCGCAAATTAAGCTGTGAAATGTTAAAAATTGCGCTTATCAACACTGAATGAAGCATACGGCTCAGAGAAGAACAGGCAGAAGAAAGAACAAGGGCACACAGAGAGAAAGAGAGTGGGAGAGATGAGAGCAGCAGAGTTCCCGCCAGTGTTTCGAGTGTTTGTTGGTGCCTGTGCGGTGTTGCATTCGACAGGATAATTCACAGCTTCAAAATAAAACCACACAAATTGAAATATGCAAATGTTTGTATGTATGAATGTATGTATGTGTATGTATGAGTGGCTGTGTAAATGGCTGCGCTTGTTTTTAGTAACAGTGGAGAAGGAAATGATGTTCTTTTACACTTCATTTACCCACAACATTTAAAAAGCAGAGCGAAAAATTAAAACTTACACTAACCACAGATATATATAAAAAAAAAACATTTGCTTCTATTTCATGGTCCTACGCAAAGAGGACTCGACTAGTTCACGCCGGAACAGGCTGCTGGCCAAACCTGTGCGCATCGCTGCTAGCTCAACGTCATTTGAATGGCGATGATAGTGACAACGCTAATAACATTGAGGCTTAGAGAGAGGAAGCAGCACAGGGCTGCAAGGAAATTGATAGGAAACGTTGGCTTAGGATGGCGGCGAAGGCGATAGCAGAGACGTTCGTGTTTTCGTCCCTGACTGATGTTGATGATAACAATGATGACACTGTGACAGCAGACATGTCACTCACTTTAATACACGCTGTTGCCGCCTGCCAGGCTCTTCTTTACTCTTGCACTTTTCTGCTCTATTGTGCTCCTCCATACACATTCATCTCATCCATTCCATTACTGCTGCGCCTCTTGTCACATTACCAGCAGGGCATAGAAATCGAGCCTGGCAAAATAAAGCAGAAGACAAAAACGCGTTGCGTTGCGTCTGTCTGCCCGTGCTGGGCTGTGATGTCTGTCTGTCTGGTGCGTGGTATCATGTGCCTGAATTTCGTTCCCACTCTGCCAAGTGGCTGGGCCACTAACTGTAAGTAGGGATGGTATGAGTGGGTGATGTTGTGGGTGGGTTGAGTTGTTCAGTGGGAGGCGGTCGTATGCCACTTTATTGTATTGTCAGATTTGAGCAGGAGTTTTGACACTTTGTGCGTCTTTCTTCTGTATGAGTGAATGTGCATTTCTTTATTTTATTTTATTTTAATTTATTTTTCTTTGTGTTTTTTTTTTGTAGCACAGCATGGAGGAGTATGTTTCTGTTATCCGCTTCATGAACTTCTGTAAATGTTGTTGAAATTATTTAAATTTTTCCTGCTATCTTTGTGCCATCAGAAGAAATGTCCTTTTATTTAGAAATTTTGTTTACTGCAAGTCTGAATAAGTTGAAAACAAAATACAAGTAAAAAGGAGCGAAGTTCTTGTGCTTTGTTCACCTTCAACTTTTTTTTTAGAGAACATTTCGGAACTGTTAATTTCCTAAAAGGTGCGGAAAAAATGATTTAGGTAGAAAAAAGGTAGGAGACATTTTGTTTTAAGTGAGTACCGAATTGCTGCTTTAACTGAGGACTGACATTCCACTTTTATTTTAGTACTGACTTTCCGTTTTAATTAGACTACTGGCTTTCCACGTTAGCTGAGTACTGATTTCCCGCTTCAACTGAGTACTGAATTTCCTCTCTGAGTCCTGATTTCCCGCTTCAACTGAGTACTGACATTCCACTTTAATTGGAGTTATTGAGTTTCCGCTTTAACAAAGTAGTTTCTGCTTTAAATGAGTAGTAACTTTTTGCTTTTATTGAGTTCTGAATTTCATCTTTAACCGAGTACTGACTTTCTCCTTTCACTGAGTCCTGATTTCCGCTCTAACTGACTACTGAATTGACGCTTTAAATGAGAGCTGACCTTCTGCTTTATTGTAAAATAGAGTTGTTGCCTGTAGTAGAGCAGGGTTTATTCCGAATGGGCTTGAATAGTAACAACGATACCTATTATTTCGATTTTCTGTTGATTTTTTAAACATTTCTTAGACATCGCGGGAGATGAGAGAATGTTTCTATGATAGTATTCTTGCTGAATATCCTGCCTAATTAAGTAATAATTCTAGAGAAACTAACGCTTCTAACACCAGCATAATTTTAAGGATAAATAATAATTCTAAGGATACTTTCTCGTTTAATACAAACATAATTTTATGGAGTTCCTTCGGTTGATAACACAAAAAAGAGCCAAAATCGAAGAAAAACGCTTTGCGAATGGAGCTATTTTTAATCAGTGACTTGTCAGTATAGAAACTTATTCTAATCAGTGATTAGTAAGTGAATTTATATGCAGGTTGAATCACTGAATTGTTATTCAATGGACTTATTTTCATCAATGATTTGTAAGGAACTCCAATATGTATCCGCTTCATAAATCTCAAAAATAGTTGTTCAATACCAAAAATAAATTTCAACATTAAATTTCGTCCTAATGGCCAATTATCAAATATAATGTGAAACGGATCCATATTTACACAGATGGATCCAAGCTACAGGGAAGGCTGGGGTTGGAGTATTTTCAGATGAGCTAGACATTAACGTCTTCTTTAGGATCTGATTATGGATAAACTGTAGCTATGGATAAACCGAAGCCTGTTCGCCGCTCTTTGAATTGAATTGAATAATTTATGAGGTGATGTTTTCCACTAGAGTAGCGAGAGCTTTCCATCTGAACCTCTTGGCGATCTTCTCGAGGACTACTGGATGAGTTTAAGATAAAAACTTATATCATTCTAGGATATTTCCAATATCAAGGAACATAATAGTTTCAATTAACTTAGCGCATCTTTGTTGATGGTATTCTATGAGTCTGTTGGTGATGTTAAGTGGAAGAAGGAGATATTTATTAGCACTGCACCCTGATACAAAAGTTGCCTCTAAGTTGCTAATAAGTAATATCTTAAAGTAATTATGGTAACGAACATTCTTTACGAGTCATGTTACACTGGCTGGACGTGACGGCTACACACAGACCTGAAGATCCTTTGAGATGTTAGATGGATATCCATTTAAGAGTTGTAGTATAGGTCGTTAAAAAAATATGCTTTTAGGGATATTTTAAGAGCGACACCATCGAAAATGTTGGCACCTCGTCTAGTTCCTCAAATCAGGGGCTCCTAGGTGTGTTAGGAGAGTTTATGAGATTGCGGCGCATAGACATTGGAGAGGCAGCAAAGTTTCCCTTGTGCCGTGGGGAGGATTAGGCCTGCATTCGTTGTTTTTTGAGTCACATCCACAGCTTGTACCGCCGTAAGACAGTGTCCTGAAAGTATGCCTACAACCATTCTGCAATCCTTTCTCGAGAGTGCCAGTATGGGTTTGTTTTGCTGAGAGCTCGTACGATTTGTACGTATGTCTGACGATTTTACATAATACTCCACCATCCCATTTTCCTCATCATGCCGTTGTCAGCACGGTTATTAATCACATCTAGAGGTATCAGAGTATGTTGTTTACTTGCTCATTCTGTAGTTGGATTCCACTTTTAGCAATATGATCCTCGCTCTCGTTTCCTTCTGTATACTTGTGCACTGGCAACCAGTAGATACACAGCCTCCAGTTGGTGGCCACCGCTTCCATTGCTGCCTTGCATTGCACTACATTTCTGTATGATACGCAGGATCAGGTTATACCTTGCAACGCAGCCTGGGCATCGGGTATGTACGACAGAATTTTATTCTGGAGTTCATAGTTTCTGGTAGACGACAGGCAATCTCTGCGGCTTTCTTAGCAGCTGACACTTCCGACTACAATACTTAGCGTGGACGGCTGTCTCATATCTAGTTAAAGGCAGTTTACGCCTGCCCCAACACCGTCTGCCATTTTCGAGCCGTCCGTGAACAGTTTTGAAGGTTTTGCATTTAGCATTCATGACTCTATGGTTATCTCTCCTAGGTATTGATATAGGTAGGAGTGGCAGCCTAGTTGACCATAGTCACACTTGAGCACACATAATGGCCCAGTGTGATACCACGGTGTGGCGCCGTTCAAGCACTGATTCAAAATTCTCTTACATAAAAATGGTGGAAGTCAGCACAAGGACAGCGCCGGGAAAGGCACTACTCCCCCATTATGTCGCAGAAAACCATCCTAATAATTTGATGAACCTTGCTATGTCCCTAATATTAACATGTCCCTAAAATTGACAGCTCAGCCAATCCTCTGAGAAATGGGATACAAGGTGTGATTTTTTCTTCTGCTCAAGGATGGGCAGTGACATAAGAGGTGGAGAACCGTCTCGTCCTCCTCCTCGGAACCACAGCCTTGGCAGAAATCGTTTGAGGGTAGGCCCAATCTTTCTGCGTGCTTTCCCAGTATTCAGTGGCCGTTCAAAACCGACACAGTTGGTGACAGAGACATGCGATCAAGTCGAAGAAGTTGGTTGGCGCTGTTTATCCATTCTTGCCCAAGTGATTCTAGCGATGTGGCAAGATTTTTCGGCGACAGAGATAAGCGAGAATAGTCATGTGCAGGATTTCACGTCGACCCAGGATTTGTAGGCGTCAGCCATGTATTTCCGTTTGATATCAAGCTTGGCTGTTACCAGTGGGATGCCGATATTCACGGAGGGCTGAATTTCGTGTCAAAGCGCACCTGCCTGGCAAGCTCGTCCGCCTCGCAGTTGCCAGGGATGTCGCTATGTCCAGGAACCCAGACTAGGTGCACCCGAGTGTGAGAATTTCCGTGGAAATGACGACTTCTTTTTGTTGAATTGGTGCCTGCATTTTCTGTTTCAGGACTTTCAACAATGTTATTTTTGCCCCAATTTTCTATTCAAATTATTAAATTTTTATTTATGCAAGCCAACATCTCAATTAAGTTTCAACTTAATTCTAGCTTCTTCCCCCTTTTTCAGTATTCAGTATCGTCGGCACGTCCTTCCTCCGTTGCTCGCTAATTGCTTCTGTGACACGCTTGACGTCCATTTATGTACATGCACATCCGGCGTACGCCGTACGTGTGATGAATTCCAATGTGCTCCTCCACCCATAAGCCCAAAATAATCGACACTTGATGCCGTGGCCACGGCGAACGTAAGCGCAGTGGTGCAAATGCACTCGACGAACAACTTTTTCTATTTTTTATTGTTTCTTCTGGAAATGATTGAGTGCAGTCAGTCAGTCAAGTCAGGACAAGCTAAACAGGGGAAAATAAACAAACCAATACCAGTAGCGAGGTAGGTAAAGTTTTAATTGTTCGACTGAAGCACCCCCACCTGACCTTTTTGGCCAGTGAGTCGGTCAAATCGAGATTTTCACTGTTCACTAAGGTAAAAAAACATCAGGAAGGATTTCTTTCCTTGCGCTATTACTATGACCATTAATATTGTTATAAAAAAAACGAAATATTTTTCATAAAACAAATCAAAATAGAAACTTACCTTTAAGCGTTTATTCCGGACTGTGATGCCGTTTAAGCTTTTTATCGCGCGTTGAGAATCCGTTTCGGAAGTGAAGTCAACAAAAGCATAACCAAAACTGTAGCCAGTCTGCATAAATATTAAATATGTATGAATAAAGGCAGTGTTGTTGTTGTTGTTGGTATGGTTGGTGTTGTCGTCGTCGCCATCATCGCATCCAGAAGAAGAGTGAAAAAGAGAGAAGAGGAAATTAAATTTCAAATTTAAATAAATAATACAATGATGTGCCGCCCAGATAGCTGGAAAGTGCATATGAAAATATCATTAAATCTGACAGATGACACTTGAAAGTGAGTAAGAGTGGGAGAGACAGGGAGAATGAGTGACACAGTGAGAGTGAGTGGGACAGGGAGAGTGATAGTAGAGCATCTGGCATTACTAAAAAATAACTGCAACGGAAAATGGCGCATTTGTGAGTTAAATGTTGTTTATTATTTTTAATGTTAACTGTCAACATGACACACACAGCTCACGCACACACACACACACACACACACACAGCTCACACACACATATACGAACGACGAACAAATGCAGTCTCCCATTCACTTGGGCAAATATATGCATATAGGTTAACGGAAGCTAAGCAGCTTTCCGCCGAGCTAGAGGAGGACTTTGCATTAGAATGTTGATTGTATTTGAGGTCAGGTTGGCCTTTTAAAAGCTGTGATTTCTTTATACCGAATATAATGTACGGAAGTAATATCCAACCGGCTTAAGGGGGGTGGGGTCAGAAAATATTTAATATATATAGTAAGTAAATTTTAAGGCTTAAGGGTGTGGGAAAACGATGAGAAAATATTGAATATATATATATATATATATATATATATATATATATATATATATATATATATATATATATATATATATATATATATATATATATATATATATATATATATATATATATATATATATATATATATATATATATACACACATATATATATATATACATATATATATATATATATATATATATATATATATATATATATATTCGAAATTCTTCAATATGAAGATGCAAACATAATATTTATTATGCTAAATTATATGGAAGAAATATCCAGGAAAACTAGGAAATAAGAGATAAAAATTTATGAATAATATAAGAAGTCAAGCCAACCAGGAAAGGAAGCTAAAACTCGATTTAGACTGGGGTTGGGGGGGGTTGGTGATTCACGTGAAACCAAGGCTATATTGGAACCATATAACAAACATTATCTTTGTAGTTTGTAGGCAGGCATTTCACATTGATGATTATAATTAGTTAAATATTCGGGCTTAAGGTCCATTAAAGCAGGAATTGGTGTGTTCTTGATAAGACCACCTTGAGTGTCAATATTAAATTATTATAAAAAGTAAAGAAAACTATGAAAAAAACAAGGCGACAGACGGGGTACGTTTAACAATGGCTTTATTAGTCCTCCTCATATAACTCAATATAATAAATATTATCTTTGTAGGCGTACATATTTAATATTGAAGAATTCTATATGTAGGTGAAAGGTAACGCCCCCTCTGATCACTTAGATTCATAATACAAATTTTTTCTATTAAATCCAAGTTGCTTCATAAATCTGATACGAGTATAAATCTCGAGCTATCCATATACATTAATAATGGGCGTGGCATTATAATCGTGTTTTATACTGGCACTGTGTTTCATTATGTGCAACTTCTTCCTCGATGAATATAAATAATATATATCATAGTTAGTTATTATATATAATGATAAACGCCCAATTATGAATATGAGTGAATTGTGGGCATGGCAACCCATTTTGTGCATGCACACTAGTATCGAGCCAAATTATTTTAAGAGGGTGTTTCAATAAGTGCGTGAAAATTACAACACATGGCGTTGCCTCCTCAAATCCCATATTTTGCTTGTCAAGAGGGCCTCAAGAAATCGTATTATTTGGAGAGCGTCACAAATTGGAGACACGTTGGATGAAGTGTATTGCGCTAAATGGAGACCATGCTTTGCCGAACGGTTTGTTCCTAATTTCAATTTTCATGGACTTATTGGTCCACCCTCGTTAGTGAGGTCCCGAAAGTTCCTTATACGAGAAGTGTTATCTAATGCATCCCATTTCTGGCAGATAGCTTTATAATACAAAATGTTGTCACTATATAATCAATTGGACAGAAGGTATACTCATATTAAATGAGATGTCTACAGTTGCATATAGGGGAGGTAGGCGTGGTATTTGTGTTAATGGGTTCATATAGCTATCTGGATTTGTCCCTAGGTCCAGGCTATACTGTTATTTAAGATATCAATAATAGTGCGGAAAACAGTATGCTAGACTGACGTACAAAAATCAAAATAACTCAGAAAGTGACTGTGATCATTTGTATTTAATTATATGTCCACACTTGCCACGCCTGCTTAGGGGAGTTGCACAACAGCTCAAATGCTCAAATTAAGTATACTCTTTTTTAATGGTAAAAGGTGTGAAAACAGGGCACAAGTTAAGAGTACTCAATAGAAACTCTATTCAAGGCTTATAGTTTGAGGGATTCAGACTGTTACATAAAGAAAGATATATTGAATTACATCGTTGTAACTGCTCGGACAATTACAGGAGCAAACAAACTATTTTATTAAATTTTTCCCTGCTTCCTTTGTACTTATTTCCAGAACAAGTTGATTCTCAATGAAATAAACAACATTCATTATGGAGTTTCGTGTACAAAGTGTTTTGAAGTAGGGTTTTTAGTTCCACATCAAAAAGGACATCAATATATTTCATATAAAAAAAAAACAGTGATATATAGAAATGGAATTGTATAAATGGAGTTTCGGACAGAGCGGGACTAGAACAGGTGACCAAGTTATATATTGAACAGGGGACAGATTATTATGAAACCTTCAACAATGTATTTGGGAAGGGAAGTTCGAGGGTCCCTCCACACAATTTCACACAGACAGTCTTTAAGAATGTGGTAACAAATATATCAGCACAATTTTGGCATAATAATGGACATAAAATCACTTAGAAAATATGTTAAATGGGGAACGATGAAAGGGGGCGATTATGATAGAATCCCGCACAACTGAGACGCCAAAACATCCGAAAAATTCTGACCTTAAAATCAATTTGAAAATAAGTTAAATAAGGAACGATGGATAGGTTGGATTATAATACAACCCTTTGAGCTGAACTGAGACACTAAAATATCAGCAAAAAAAATGCTGGCCTCTTTATGGGCTAAAATCATTTGGAAACGATGCTAGGTTGGATTATGATAAAGTCTCGAGCTCAACTGAGACACCAAAATTTCGAGATGAGTTCAAAGATTAATGAAATAAAAGATCTGGTAGAATTCAATTGAACGAAACGAGACCATGGATCTCTTGCTGATGTGTGATTGCATCATTATGGACATCAAATCAATTTGAAAAGATGTTAAATGGAGAACGATGGTAAGTTGGATTATGATCCAATCCTTCGAGCTCCACAGAGACATCAAAATATTGGCCTTAATATGAGCTAAAAGCAATTAGAAACGATGCCAGGTGGGATTATGATCCAACCTCTCGAGTTCAACTGATACACCAAAATGTCCAGATGAGTGCAAATATTAATGAAGAGAATGACTATAAAATTCAAATGAACGCTGCGGGACTATTAGTGTAGTAACGTGATTGTTTACCAAATGTAGGGCGCCAGTGCAAGTATTAATTATACGAAACGTGAATTGCTTACCTTAAAGTCTCTCATGATTCTGCATGTATTTATAGGACCGATTGTTCTAAACAACGCATACAACTCGCGGTCTGTCATGTCCTGCGGTAAATAGTTAACAATTAAGTTGGTACCATTGCCGCCTCCATCAGATCCGTCGGCTCCGCCACAATTCAATGAATTCGTACTGATAGCAGGCGCCATATTTCCCATGGAGCCCATGCCACCGCTGCTGCCACCGCCACCGCCGCCGCCGCCACCTCCTGTAAAATCGTTATACATGCGACGCGTACTCATCGTCGATGAACCTGGATACGATGAGGTGAAATCTGTGTCCTGCGGTGAGAACGCATAACGTGACTGAAATTTCAATTCAAAGAATTTTGAACATACTATAGATGGCGCTTTTGCTTTTTTCATATAAATTTCATATTGAATGACATTGTTAGACAGTGAGAGGAGAGAAATAGAAAGGGTGGGGGAGAGAAGAGAGTTTACTTATGGCGGTATGTTAAAACTGAGCGTGGAAAACGTGTTCGCTCCTTTAACTTGAATGCCAACAAACAAAATTTCTCTTTTCTTGTGGTTTTGGTTGAACAAGTTGCACAAAACTGTTGCAATGCAAACGAAATTGAAATAAACTCGAGCAAACACGAATGCAGAACTGGTTCTGAGAAACTGCACTGTTCCAAACGTAGGTGAGTAAATTGTATTGTATTATTAAACAAAAGTAAACAAGTAGACAAAATTCACTGAAATTGTAGTTTTATGAAATTGAAATATTTTTCAATAAGTGTATTTTTTTTAATTAGTAAAACATTTCAAAATATTAAAAAAAAACATTCTCAAAAGGAAAACAAAACATTTTAATTTTATTTATTTATTTTTTTTTATATAATAAGAAGAACATCAACAATAACAATAACAACAAGACGAATGAATAATGGAATATGAAAAAACTTGCGGAACATAATTTTTAAAGAAATTGTCAGAAATGCTCAAATTGAAAAGGGTAATTTAAGGTATTTTTGCAAGGCAGAAATTGGAGTAACGTAAATTTATAAACTTTGTTTTTTTTTTCTTTAATTTTAATTTTAAATAATCATTCACAATTCATATGAAAAATTAAGCAATATTTTATTTTTTTTTAGTATGAACACGGGGCACACAAAAAAGTTGATTTTCTAAGTTGAAATTTCTTTCAGTGTGTGTTGATTTTTTCAGTGTAGTGTATTTAAAGTGTTTGAAAATAAATGTGAAAAACTTTGAAAGTAGTTCTTTAAGTAGTGTATAAGAGAGAGAGAGAGAGAGAGAGAGAAATAGAGAAATAGAGACAGATAGAGAGAGAGAGGGATAAAATTAAAGGAAAGAGGGAGAAAAAGAAAACAAAGATAGAGAAAGGGAGAAATAGAGAGGGCAGAGAGAGCGAAGAAAGAGAGAGAGAGAGGAGATACAGAGATAAAAGAGACACGGAGAAGAAAGCTAGAGAAGAAAGAGTGAGGAGAAATAGAGATAGAAGAAAGAGAGAGAGAGAGAGAACAAAGAGAAGAACGCAAGTGAGAAGAGAAACAGAGAATGCCGAGATAATACAACGAGAATATCAAGAGAAACAGAGTATATCGAGAGAAGCAGAGATGATAAAGAAAAAAAGAATTACCTGAGAAACAGAGAATAACGGGGAAAGAGAGAATAGCGAGGGGAATGATGGAAAAACCAGAGAGAGAAATTTATCACGTTTATTTTACATATAAGAGAGAAATAGAGAATAATAAGAAAGAAACTAATCAAATTTTTTAGGGAGTGAGAAATAGAGAATAACGATAGGAACTAAGAATATCAAGAGAAACAGAGAAAAACGAGAGAAACAGAAAATATCGAGAGAAACAGAGATGATAAAGAAAAAGATAATTACCAGAGAAACAGAGAATAACAACGAAAAGAGAGAATATCAAGAGAGAAAGGCACTGATCATATTTTTTATATATGCTTTTAATATATAAGAGAGAGAGAGAGAGAGAGAGAGAGAGAAGAGAGAGAGAGAGAGAGAGCGAAAGACAGAGATAAAGAGAGAGATAAAGAGAGAGAGAAACAAATAATATCAAAAGAAACAGAGAATCCTCTTCATGAGGATGCCGCAAGGTGCTGCTGGTAATTTGTTTCTTCTTCAGAGGATACCTTGGATCAGTTTAGCATCAAACACCGTTCATTGCAAGACGAAGAGGTGCTTTTTAGGCAAGTTATGCTATATTCGGAAAGAACTGATTGATGGGACCGCACAGAACCTTTCAAGGCTCCTTCTCCTCGAATAATTAAAAATAAAAACAATTTTAACATATTTCGAAATTACTATTTCTAGCGTAAACGACCAACCGGGCTCTGGACGGACTTCCTAAATTGATGGCGACATTTTGAGTACGAGTATCTTATGATTACAACAAAGAACTAACAACATTGATTTCATTGAAATAAACTTAATTTCACTTCTAACATCGAAAGGGTCTCTACTAAGGTCGAATGGATCCGTTCTAAACTCGAAAGGGTCTCTTCTACGATCGAAAGGTTATCTTCTAAATTCGAAGCGGTCTCTTCTTAGTTCGCAGAAGTCTCTTTAAGTTCGAAAGGGCTTCTTCAAACCTGGAAAGAATCTCTTCTAAGCTCGCATGGGTTTCTTATCAGTTCACAGGGGTCTTTTCTAAGCCTGAAAGGGTATCTTCTAAACTCGAAAGTATCTTGTAAGCTCGCAGGGGTTTCTTCGTAGTTGGCAGGGGCCCTCGCCCGAAAGGATTAATTGTTTGAAGCGGTCTATTCAAAACTAGAAGGGGTCTCTTCAAATCTCGAAGGGGTCTCTTCCAAGCTCTAAGGATCCTCAACTAAGCTCCAAAAAGTATCTTCTAAGCTCAACTGGATCTCTTCCAAGCTCGAAGGAGTCTCTTCTAAGATTGATGCCGTCTCCTCAAAGATCAAAGGGATATATTTTAAGCCTGAAAGGGCATCTTCTAAGCTCGAAGAACTCATATCTAATATGAATGGCTGAAAAGGCTCCCCTTCTTTACCCCTTAAATCCTGTGATTTCGATAACTACGCATAATAACTTACGTTGTTAATGCCCATGATGATAGTGTCTGTGTATTCCCTTCCATAAAAATACCACCCATAAAATAATTTTACATAAATCCCTATCAATAAAAGTATGTTCAGAATTTATGGAAGTTTTCAGCATTCAATTATACGCAATACGCTCATAAATTGATTAAAAATGTGAACCTACAAAATAAATAAAATCTCACTCCCCCGCCATTCCCTCTACCTACCTACCTACAAATTCATTAGTAATTCCCGTCATTCGACAAAATGATGCCATTACACCCAGAAATACAGTCATAAAAGTAAAACGAAGTTGCGTCCGTTAAAATACCTCAAAAAGGACAAAAAATAAGGAAAAAACCTGTAAACTTTTTTGACAACACATGAGAAAATGTAATGCCGCCCAACTCTTCAGGGCGGCCCCCTCCACCACGCCACTGCCAACTAGCCCTACACAGCTCAACTCAGCTCAGCTATTTTGACAAGCATTTTGCGCGCCATTGATTTTAAATTTTAATGTTCCCACCGTCATTTCAGGTGGCTGTGTGAGTGTGAACGTACGTGGAGGCAGTGTTGATAAACGCATAAAAACAAGTGCCATGTGCGAATGCAGTGTGTGTAAGAGTGTGCGCGCACTGAGTCTTACGTATGGATAGTTTCATGTAACATATGTCACGGGAGACGCCACAGGTAGTGGCAACTTGAAAATTGTGTGGAAATAATTTCCTTTTTTTTCTTTTTTCCCCTTCTCTTTTCTGTTGCATTAAGTCACCAAGTTCGTGGCGTAATTTAGTGTTGCTGCTGCAATGTGACATTGAAAGTTGCGGGACACGTCTCTTTTTTGGAAGATGTTTGAAAGTATTTTCGAAGAAATAGAGCGAGGGAAAAGTTTTGTGGTGTGTTTTCTCTAAAAAAATCAAACAAATTTTCACAGGACTTTTAAAATAGTGTCACGAAGAGGTAAAAACGAAACAGAAAGCAAAGAAGGAGGAGCATACGACTACATATTAATTGCATATTTAATATTAATGGATTTCCAGAATAATATCAATAATGCCTGAATCATGACTACAAGATAACACTCCAAAGGAAACCGTGAATGCTTCAGGAGCTTCCGAGACACTAGTAAAGAAATATTTGAGTGATGAAACATTAATAAAATGTTTAATAAGAATAATAGACTTCAGACTAATTTTCACCGATGGTTCCAAGATGGAATCTGGGGTGGGTGTGGGAATTTTTTCAGAACCTCTCAATTTTCTGCTCTCCTTCAAACTGCCATCGACATCAAGTGTCTGTCAAGCTGAGGTCTTTGCAATTTGGCAGGCATGCAGGGCGTTGCAAGGGCTCAAGCTGACCAAAAACATATTCATTTACTCCGACAGCCAGGCGGCAATAAAGGCGCTGGCGTCACCTTTTACCAGCTCTAAGTTGGTCGGCCTCTGCAAGGAGGAATTTAAATCATTATCCTTGTCTGGGTTCCAGGTCACAGGAACATTGAGGGCAACGAGAGGGCTGAAGAGCTAGCGGAAACCGATCAAGAATTTTCCTTTATGGACGTGGGCGTCCCCCTAACAAATATTTATAATCACTTCCACCGCAAGGCTCGCGAGAGGTGAAACAACACTGCGACATGTGCCATTTCTAGAATGATGTGGCCTGATTGTATTGCCAAAAGAACTAACCACCTTCTAAATAAACCAAGACATAAAATTAGCAACCTCATTGCTGTCTGCACAGGTCATTGGACTATTGGCACACACGCTGAAAAAATGGAGATTCCGCTCATTGTAGGAGCTACACAGGAGAAAGAAACAGTCGTACACTTTCTTTGTGATTGCCCAGCCTTCGCTCGCTTGAGACTCTAATATCTCGAAAGTCCTTTTCTGGAGAGTCTAGGGCATTGCTTTAGTTTAGAACGTTCAGCCCTATCCCAATTTGTCAGCAACTCCGGATGGTTGTAAATGTGCAAAAGCATATTACAATTTTCTTTAGGCTCTCGAGGACATGGCCACAAAACGGTCGCCAGCCATTACCTACCTACCTAATAGACTCAAGACAACTCAGTA
Organism: Clusia tigrina; assembly: GCA_920105625.2. NCBI lineage: Eukaryota > Metazoa > Arthropoda > Insecta > Diptera > Clusiidae > Clusia > Clusia tigrina. Next base: position 131,197,199 of record OV050033.1, read on the forward strand.
ATGCTAGTAAAAAATAATTGTAAGTAGGCTCATCCTGGAACAGAAGTTCGGAAATTTCAAGACTATCCATAACACTGACAAACTCCAAAAACTGGAACGAATAAAACTGAAGAGAATGAAAAGAGTGGAATGGCCAAACAATTATGACTTTGTTTATAGAAGAGGCCAGGGCGAGTACACACTTCTTCATAAAAGAGACTGGAGACAGGAAAACTCGTGGAGACAGCTTCAGGACTCGCATAATTGCAACTATTGACGATTATTATGGACCGAGTAATTGTTTTTTGTGATAAAAATGGAAAATGCAGTGGTAAATATATGAAAGAGAGAAATGAACAGAAAACTGGAATGGAACTTATCCAAGTAACTGGTACAAAAGATCGAAAACTTCAAAAATTAGAGAATTAATATCCATCTACGATGGAATTCATACTTAAAATTGGCTTAAAAACCGTCCAAAGATTTAGTACATTAGGAAGGATAATTGTAATGATGCTCATTTCTGAAAAACCCTGGAATGAAATGATCGAAAGAATAATTGTAATGAGGGTCATACTATAAGGGGGCTCGAAGATTTCAGGAACATGAAGAATAAAATAACATCTGTAGATGAGCATCTAAAAGACAATTAAATTTTTTTACTTCAATATTTTTGGTATGAGTAGAAAACACAATTTGGGAAACAAATATGTCAATAAAAAGGAAGAGAGAGAGAGAGAGAATGAAAGAATTAGAGAGAGAAATATAGAAAGATGGGGAGAGGAAAATAAAGAGACAAATAATGAAAGAAATAAAGAAAAAGGGATGAGCAAACCACTTCCATGGGGTTCATACTGGTAACAGATCTGAAGAAAAACACTGGTAACTGAAGAAAACTATGAAGGAAACTGTGAAGGTGGACTGAAAAGGCCGATAACTAGACAGGAAAACACCACTTTAAAAATAAAAAAACTGCATGTGTTTCTTAACACTTTTATGTGAAGGATAGAGTTTGTGTTGTACCACATTCGGTAGTGGACTGCCACCATCTATTACTGAATACTTTTCAGCACACCCCCGTATCTCAGCCCTAATTGTATCACCGAACAATACTTTCTAGACCAGAAATTCTAATAATTGTACAAATTCTAGGATATCAGAATTCGAGAAACGAAAATTATTTAAGTGAGGGAAGAGACCGAAGAATGAAACAATTTTGTTGGAGCATAACAATAAACTGGAATATCTGAGCTCAGATATAGAAAAAGAAGGAATCAAATTAGGGTACATTAAACTGGATATATAGGGGTCGACTTTAAAATCTATTGTTATTAATGTTAAACATATCTTATATGCCTTCGGTTCTATATTAAATAGTTCGTATTTTCTTCTTGTACAAGGTCAAAAAATGATGGGAATTTCTTTATTGTTCTTTTACAAATTGAACAGTTTCCCACGGAAGCCATCTTCAGGGTATTTTTTTAATATATTCACTTAACAAATTATATTAATGAGTCCATAATATTTTTAATATTTATTATTATTATAACAATTATTGTGACTATATATTCAACCATAATTAATTGTCTGGGACACTGAGCACTAGCTACTAAGGCTCGTATCGAAGATAAACAGAATTATAAAGGAAGCATTTCAAGACCTAACCAGGGTTTTTTCTATCTAACTTTTCAATGTTTTTCCATAATAAAACTGAACAAGACAAGGGAACTGAATCAAGGATTCCTTCTTTTCCCATCCAGAGGGAGAAACGAGCTTTTTCTGCAAAGAAAATAAATTTTCTATATCTTCTCAATTTGGGTCACTATGAAGCGATCCGCTTTCGTCCTTAGCAAATCTTCATGTATTGTACAATCCTAGGTATTCTATTATATTATTATACTCTATGTCTTCTCAATTGAGGTCACTATGCATAGTTCCGCTTTAGTCCTGAACATATGCCAACTATTACGTGCCAAATCTTTATTAACACCGCCCTTGAATCCGTTAAAGTATCCTGGCATGCGTGACACCCATGCTCTCAAGTTTTACAAGTATTTTTTCCTTAAAAGCGTTATTTACATATTTCATGAAAAATTTCGGTGTTCCCAACTAAGCACAAGAAAGCCAAAGAAAATGTTTACTCGAACACTGTTGCAAGACATTGCCTGCCTGCCAGCTGGCCACATCACAAACCTCCACATTAATATTCCAATTAGCAATTAGCTAATGTTCGCTTTGCATGTCTCGAGCAATATTTCACGTTCCTTTGCATTAAGAACCTGCCGAGAGTGAAATTAAAGCCGATAGACATAAAAATCCCACCAGCCAACCGAAACATGACGTCCTACAAAGGTGTCAAAAGCGAAATGGGTTCGACAGTAGACGAGAAACTACGCGAAACACGAAGAACAAAAAGGAAATAGTTCTCAAAGTTTATGTACCGTACCCCCTCACCACCTCCCGAAAGCGATAGTAGCCGAGGTGTAGGTGAAAAGCAAATAAACCAAAAAAAAAAACAAACAGAAAAAAATATAGTTCAACAAAGTAGAAGAAAACAGAGGGCGTGGAAAGGAAACTTTGTAAAGAGTGGTGGAATGGGATGGAATACGAGCAGTAAAGTTCAGAAGTGAACTTCAGCAACTTAAATTGGTCAGCATTTGAGTAGAACAAACATTGAAGTACACAGAGGAGAGAGTGAGTAAGAAGAATGGGAGGTGGAATAAGAGTAGGAGAGTGGGGTCAGGGAGGGGTCATTATTAACTTTTCAAGACTTACTTAGTTCGTTCGTAAACACATGGACTGTAATTATGTGTACACTTGGTGGGAAAGCAAACTATTCTCAACTGCAAACAAATTGAGGAATAGTATTAAGGACATGGTCCATCAACCACGAGGATACAATACACGAAAGGTCAGCAATAAAGATTACTCCATTGAGATAGCTGTGGATGAACTAATTGCCATCTTATTGGGTGCAATAGAATAAGTGAATAAACTGAGTAATGAAGTTAATAATGCTCAAATGAAGCCACAAAATTGTGGGAAATAAGAAAAGAATGTCGAAAATAATAAAAAAAGAATATTGAAAATAATAGAAAAAAAAAATGTGGAAAATCATCCCAAGAGCGAAGTGTACGAGGAAAAAATTGAAATGAGCTCAAGTAAGAAGTGGACAGGGAAAACATGAAATTGTTCCGAAACCTGGCAAATTGCATTATGAAAACTCAGTTAAGGCAAATCACAGATTGGAGAACGAACCTTCGCAACTCGTCTGGATGGTTTGAACTCAACACAGCGCTGCAGTAGCCACCAATTATAAAACTGGGTAGTAGAGAAAAGTAGAATTTTTCAGAGCTTAGTTCATGTGAGACTTTGCCTCAATTCTGGCACACTGATATTCCTGCAATTTTTGAGCTTTTCCTCCTTATTTTTTATATCTCTGCATATATATTTTTTTAATCCCCAGTATAGTTAGTGAGTCTACCATGAAAGATAAACTTTACTAGTCAAATTATAACTACCTTAACATATTTCTGTCATTCCCCTCAGATCGTCATTATCACAATGGGTCAAACCTATCGCTAAAATATTGTATACTGTATTGTGCCCTCCCTTTAACTATGATGAGGAGCTTAACCTTTAAAGCTACCCCTCAGAGCATAGTTTTGTTACTATTACTACACCACTTAAGCTTGGTATACTGATCTATTTTACCTCTCTTCGTATTCTGCACAGCCCCAGTTTCATAGTATACAAAACATGGAGACAAGTTGTGGTACTCATCACCGGAACTTGACAATTGGGAAGAACGAATTCGAGCTTCGTTAATTAGAGATATCACATGTACAGAAGTACAACAAAACAGTTGAAACCAAACGAAAATTCAATAAGGACCTTGACCATATTCGGAACTAATTTGAGGAAATTGCGGGTAAGGATAACATAGTTTCATTTGCTTATGTATACTCTCTTTGATTGGGAGAATGCCTTTCTTAACCACCTTCAATTCTCTTTGATTGGGAAATGCCCATTTCAACAGTTTCCTTAATTCTACTCACTTTGATTGGGAAATGACCTTTGGGACTAGTTTATTCAACAGTATCCTTTTTTCTACTCTCGTGATAGGGGAACGACGTTTGGAACTAGTTTATTTAACAGTGTCATTATATCTACTCTCTTTGATTGGGAAATGACCTTTGGAACTACTGTTTTAAGCATCTGCTGCTCTCTTTGATTGGGGAATGACCTTTGGAACTAGTTTATTCAAGTCTCCTTATATCTAATCTCTTTGATGGGAATGACCTTTGCAACTACATAGTTTATTAATAGCCACCTTACTTCCAGTCTCTTGTATTGGGAATAACCTTTGGAGTTACTGTTTTAATCACCTTCTGCTCTCTTTGATCACGGAATGACCTTTGGAACTAATTTCCTAAGCAGTCTCCTTATTTCCACTCTCTTGGATTGGGAAATCATGTTTGAAATTACTTTTTTTAACAATCTCTTTGTTTCTCTTCGGTTGGGGCCTGCCTTTGGAACCACTTTTTTAGTCACCATGTTTTTGCTCTCTTTAGAACTACTTTTTTCGATGGTTTATATTAACATTTCTCTTTGGGTGTATTGTGGTATGTATTTATTAACTAATAATTATTTTGTATAATCAACTCTTTCGTGTTTTTGTGTGTTTTAATATTTTGCATAAAGTGGTTTTTGTTGTTGTTGTTATTGTTTTTGTTGTTATTGTTTTTGTTGTTGTATATGATATGTTTAATGTGATTTGTCTTTGTTGGTGTTTTTTTATTTCTGTAATATTTTCTTTTAAAAAAATTACACATTTTTTATATGAAAATAGCGTGTGCCCCAGAGTTTAAAATTCCTTTTATTGAAATTTTCTTTATAAAAGTATTTATTTAATTAAAAATTAATTTTGATATTTTAACTGATTAAAAATATTTTAAAATGCCAAAATCAATGCAACAGAATTCAAATTTTAAAATATGTAATTTAAAAAGAAAAAAAATGATTTATTAAACAATTTTAAAATGGAAATGTGTACAAACCATTCCCGAAGGCAATGAATGCGACATGCCCCACATACGCCCACCGCTGTAAAGAAAGAGGGAAAAATTCATTAATATTTTAGCAGACAATTCTATTTTTTTTAAATTGTATAACGAGATTAAAAATAAAATTCACAAGAGAATTAAAATGAAACAACTTCAATCAAATTAATACTCCTTTCCATACTCGATAACCCAGTAGGAAATATTGCAAGCTATGAAATTTTAACACGGAGAAAGTTGGAATAAGAAGGAACACATTTAAATTGATTTGGACACAAATCTTCAATGAATAGTTTAGATTGTCACGATTCCAGTGAATTGCGTTCAGTGAAAAGATCTTTTGCTTATTTCTTTACTGCTTAATTTATATTTGATACTTCCTCATTTCAATCAATTACTCCGTTTCCCGAGTATTAAACACAAATTGGGGGAAAAGAGCTAAAAGAACAATGTGAAAAGTTTCCTTAAAACTCTCAATTAAATATAAAAATTCGTGGAGAATGCCTTGCTGTGCATTACTTGATAATCGACGAAAGAAGTGCATTAATGACACTGGAGCAGAATTATAAACGAAACATGGTTCAATATGAGCTCTTTTCTTTTATAAACCAATGAAGCAAGAACGAGCAAAATACTGAAACTATAATTAATAAACTAATTAAATTAAATTAATAAAATAATTAATAAAATATTGAATATTAATAAAATAGCGAATAATTAATAATAAATAATGAATAAATAATAATTAAGAACAGTGAAAAATCTCAGCAGCGATGTTTCTAGCATCAAAATAAAGTGCTTACAAGTCCTACTGGGATGCGTACAAGTACCTTCATCGACAAATGCCCACACAACAGAGCCATTTATTCTGCCATTTTACTGTCACTATGAAGTTTTAATTTTTAATGGGGAAAAAAGTGAACATGGACATTAAAGTCCCATGCATAGAAAATATAAGGAGAGAACACATATAAGGAGAGAACTGGAGAGATGTACAAAATGCATGGGTGTGGATATAATTATAAAAAAAAATAAAGCTCTGAATATTATAGCAAAGAGCAGGAAAAATATAAATGATAGACCACCAATAACTGAAAGGAAATTATTTGGCCGTGGTACTTAATCTCAATTGGAGTCAGCGAAAACACTTCCGCTTTTATTCAATTTCTATTTATTGTGTTATCTCAATATTATTGGTTTGTTCTATCGACACTATCACTCAATCACTTACTAAATCAATCAATCAATCACTCAATCACTCACCCAATCAATCAATAAATCAATCACTCAATCACTCACCCAATCAATCAATAAATCAATCACTCACTCACACAATCACTCAATGTCTCAATAACTGACTCACTCACTCAATCAGTCACTCACTCACTCTCTCCCCCTATTTTTCTTTATTTTGACTCTTTTTCTCCAAATTTTTCTCTTTACTCTGCTTCTCGTATCTTTTTTCTCTCACTCACTATCTTTTTCTCTTCTTCTATATCTGTCTCTTTCTCTTTATCTGTCTCTTTCTCTTTATCTGTATCTTTCTTTATCTGTATATTTCTTTATCTGTATCTTTCTTTTTCTGTATCTTTCTATAACTTTAACTGTTTCTTTATTTATCTCTTTATGTCTCTTTATCTCTGTCTGTATCTGTATCTGCATATGCCCCTATCTCTGTATCTGTATCTCCATATGTCCCTCTCTCTTTATCTGTCCCTCTCTCTTTATCTGTCCCTCTCTCTTTATCTGTCCCTCTCTCTTTATCTGTCCCTCTCTCTTTATCTGTCCCTCTCTCTTTATCTGTCTCTGTCGGTCGCTTCATATGTATCTTTATATGTATCTTTATCTGTTCTTTTTTCTTTCTGCATCTTTATTTTTATATCTTTATTTCATTCTCTCTCTGTATCTTTGTTTCTTTCTCTTCTGTATTTTTATCTGTCGTTTTCTTATCTATCTCTTTGTTCCTTTATCTATCTCTTTGTTCCTTTATCTGTCTCTTCGTCCCTTTATCTGTCTCTTTTTCTTCGAGTCTCTTTTTCTTTGTGTAGCTTTTTCTTCGAGTTTCCTCCTCTTTCTGTTCCTCTCCCTCTCTCTTATTCTGATTCGTTTTTACTCAGTCTTCTTAGTTCGTTGTGTTCATGCCCGCCCGATTATTTTACATCAGTCTTCTTATCTTACAGCCCTTCACTCTCCTAGCTGATTAAGCACTTGCTCACTCTTATTCGTTTCCTTTACTCATTTCTTTAACCCATATTTTATTTACTCCTTTCCTTTTCCTTAATTTCATTTACTTCTTCCCTTATCACTTATTTCTCTTACTAATTTCCGTATAACTTATTTTGTTTTCCCCTTATTTCCTTTACTCCTTTCCTTTTTCCCTTATTTCCTTTACTCCTTTTTGTTGTTGCTCAATTGGTATGTATTCTTTCTTTTGAGAATGTTTTTATATATGTTCAATTCACTGTTGAATTACTTCATAGATCCCCATGATCCTTTTACCAGCTGCTCTCTAGTTTCTTTATCATTTATTTCGACACGTTCTACATACACAAAACGGTGAAACGAGGAAGATCAATTCATTACAAAGGTGAAACTATTGAGGACAATGGATTCTTTGGAATTGTGAAACTATCGTGAAAGATCAATTCGTTGGAATGTTGAAACTATCGAGGACGATGAATTCTTTGGAATGGTGAAACTATCGAAGACAATGCATTCTTTGGAACTATAGAAGGAAGGACAATGATTTATTTCTAAAAATGTTGAAAGATGCATGCCAGGTAACCAAGAATAACTTTATAGTTAATCGTAGCTGGTCAAAATTTTTGAGATATTTGTGTACCAGATGAGTGGGTTCAACGAAGAAGCATGTATAAAAGTCTGCGAAGATTTTATGAAGAGTTTCGGACTCCCAGTTGAGTTTCTTCAACGGTGGTGCAAGGATAAAAATATGTCAGCTTTCATGAAGAGTTGGCTTAATAAAATAAATATATTTATTTATACGGACTACCGAAAATTGTTGAGACCCCCTCACACTTGATGGTGGAAAGTTGAACACATCGTAAAATCAACGCTTAATGTCAGAACCAAATTTTGCGTCCGTTTGTCAGCGTTCTACTTGTATTTTATTTTATTGCACAATTTTTATGTTTATTTAAATGTTTTAATTTCAGGCAATTTAAAGTTTGCTGCACCACAGCAGCGACACACTTCCTGCTGCTTTTTGGCCCATGTTAAATATAAATATAAAAAAAAATGAACAAAAAAAATAAAAAAATTGGGAATGTTTGCAGACCACATGGAGCCTTCGGCGCCAATGAAGAAGAACAGACCGCATTCTCTCACGACTGACTACAATCGCAATTTCCCAACCAAGGACAACGACGCAAACGACAAACATAAAAAAGGGAAAGAAGAAGGGAAAAATTAAATTACTTTCATTGCTGCTGTTGTGGCCAGTAGAGCGGCGGTCAATGTAGCTGACCTCATATATTGTTTATGATGAAGCTGGGCCAGCAGCATGATTTGGCGTTATCTGCCACTGCACCAGTCAGGGTAGCAGCCGCAGCAGCAGCAATGGTAACAAGCCATCAGCAGCATTATCGTCTCCAACATCTTCAGCGGCAACACATGTGAAGACGAGCGTACGAGCGAGTTTTGTCCATGAACTTTTTATTCCAGTTTATTTTATTTTATTTTATTTTTGTTTCGAACTTTCAAAGTAATTTTTCACATTTTCAAATCCCCTACAACCAAACTGATAGAAAAAGGACCAACAAGGAACATGTGAGAGAGAGCAAATGTTTCTTTTCTTTTAGGAAATAGCTAAGCTCTTTGAAAACGGAAGTAGACGGAAGTTTTGCCAGGAAGAAGCTGGCATGGGGGTGTATGTGGTGCAAGACTGATTTGGAAATTGAGTGTAACAACGAAACTGCGTAGGAGCAATTTTTAATTTAAAACCATTTGAACTTTATTAAAATTCATCAAAGTTAATCGTAAATCAAAATGAATTTTAAGCGATGGAAAATTCAAGTTAAATACATTAAAAACCAATTACTTATACATAATAAATAAGTGAAGAGAAGAAAGTAATGGGGCAGTAATAGGCATGCGGGATTCGACGTGTGAATCATGTAAGTTCAAAGGCCAAATATATTCTAGATTTGTGAGTACCGCAATTCTTATGGTATACAATGAGGCAGGTAACGTCAAGGAAATACAAAAGACTGTTAAAGGATAGTAAAAGTTGGTAATGAAAAGAATGGGATGTTCAGCACAACCAATCTTAAGCCAGTAGGGAGAGCTTACAAGAAGAAGCTTCTAGAAGATCATCGTATAAAAATTTCCATAAAAATAAAGACCTACATTGGAAAGAGCCAAAATTGGAAAGGACCAAAATAGGAAAGGACCAAAATCTGGTAAAGAGCAAGTTTTGGTGAACCTCAAAATCTGAGAAAAACCAAAAGCTGGCAAATGCTAAAAACTGGTAATGGAAAAAATGTCCCTACAGATTACCAAATCTTAAATTAGTAGGGGAGAAAGCTCATTGTGCCGCAATTTTCAAAACTACATAAAAATCTCTCACACCAAACATCATCAGATTTTACTCAATGTGGAAAGCTATCAACAAGAAGAATTATAATCATGGAAGCTTCCTTACAGATCAAAAGACACAAAAAACATTCCACTCTAATTTTATGCACTATTTTGGTTTTACCAGACCCATAAACGTAGACGATATCTCAGAAGTTGACACCAAAGGCCTAATAGGCCTCGTCATTAGTTCCGATTCCTTCTACACCTAGAGAAAGGGAGGAGTAACTGTGGTCCACATTTGGCCATAATGGCCGAAAGCAGTCTCTCGCAAAGAGAGAGACCACTTTTATCTACCTACTTAAGCCCTCAAGAAATTGGTTAAAGTTACCAGCTGTCTGAATATTGACAAAATTAAAAAATTTACGATTTCCAAAGCAATTTCGAACAAAGGATTCCCTTTTCCTTCCCTGTCGCTCTCTCTCTCTGACTCCTTCTCCTTTAGACGAATCTCAGAAGTTGACACCAAAGGCCTAATAGGCCTCGTCATTAGTTCCGATTCCTTCTACACCTAGAGAAAGGGAGGAGTAAATGGGGTCCACATTTGGCCATAATGGCCGAAAGCAGTCTCTCGCAAAGAGAGAGACCACTTTTATCTACCTACTTAAGCCCTCAAGAAATTGGTTAAAGTTACCAACTGTGTGAATATTGACAAAATTAAAAAATTTACGATTTCCAAAGCAATTTGGAACAAAGGTTTCCCTTTTCCTTCCCTGTCGCTCTCTCTCCGACTCCTTCTCTCTTTCATTGTGTTGTTGTAAATCTCCATGTTTGCCATTTAGTTCGCCTTATCCATAAATAAAATTAATTTACCACATTAATATTTATTATTTATCGTAACTCAGGCATCCAGCCAAGCAATTCACATACGGTTACATGCAGGAGGGTGGCGGCACATAAATATTGGTATCAGCTTTCAAAACAAGTTGCTAGTGGGTGGGACTGAATCTGGGCTGGCATATACATATATACATACATATGTACTCAGTGCTATATACGAGTGTATAAAGCAGCTTAGCCTGGCAAGTGTAACTGCATATTAAAAATATTTTAAAGGTCCTTCTTGCTTTTTTTTGCTGAAAGTCGAATTGGAATCTAAAAATAGCACAATTTCCCAGGAAACTGCCTGCCGCCGTGAAGAATTTGCTAAGAATTTTCTTAGGAAAACTCATTAGGTTTTTTTTATAACCCCACACTTGAAATACATGAAGATAAACAGCGAAGCAGCTACGAGGAGGCAATGTACAATAAGAGTATTTTTATATGGCGAGAACCGTAAAAATTAAATTTCATTTCAAAGACAACAAATTTAAAAATAAATGAAAAATTTTAATCAATACTATAAAAATATGTATATAAAATAAAAAAAAAAAATATATATATATAAATCTAATAAAAATATTTATAAGTAATTTGTAAAATTAAAAAAAAAGAAAAAATTTACTAAATATTCAAAAAATATATGATAATAAAATTTAATAAATATTCAAATAATTTAATATATATTAAAAAATTTAATATATTAAAAAAATTAATATATATTCAAAAATTTAATAAATATTAAAAAATTTAAAAACACCAAAATAATTTAATAAGCGTAATAAAATTACTAAATATTGAAAAATGTATATCAACTTATTTATTAAATATTAATAGATTGAATAAATAATATTATATATATGTACATATATAAAATTTAATAAATATTAATATAATTTTCAAAATACAAATTAATATATAAAAATTCTATATAAAAAATACATAAAGAAATATATATAAAAAAAAATATGTATATAAAAAATATATATAAAAAATATATTTAAAAAAATGTATAAAAAATATATATAAAATATATATTTAAAAAAATTTGTAAAAAATATACATAAAAATATATACATAAAAAATTTTATAAATATCAAAATAATATTTAAAAAATAAGAAATATTAAAAAATATATATATCTAAAAATTTTATAAAATTTAAATAAAATATAATAAAAAAATTAAAAATAATAAAAAATTTTAAAAACTTATTAAAAAAAAAATATGTAAGAAATATTAAAACATTTAATACATATTAAAAATATATATTAAAATGAACTAAATATTAAAAAACACCACAAGGATATCAATGATATCAACCATTTCAAAACAAAAATAAAAACCTGCTTAAACTTTGTAACCAAATGTGAAAAACACTATAATAACATTAATGCAATGAGGAATCTCAAACATTATAGTCTGGAATAATAATGGAAACACGAAAACTGAACTTCAACTTTAATTGCCAGCAATGAACTAAGATTACCAGGATCATTTTCTCATACTCGAATATTAGTGAAAGGTGATAAAGTCAAAAATTGTAATGTGAATGAATGAAAAGAACAAATTTTTTCATGTCACAAAATCCAAACAACGAAAATCGACCCAACGGTTTTAGTTCCGGAGTCACTCATTCGTAAAACTTTTGATATCACAATGGGCCTGCGTCTAAGTGTGTCTTCTGGACAAATATATGTCCCTTGACAGCCCCTTAAACTTTGAACCTCAGTCGTTGATGACATGACGAAGACGGAATTTCGCTGTCAAGTGTTGCTTCGCTGGTATAAGTATATTGGATATTTTTTAGATTGGTAGAAGGAGATTCCTTAAAGATTCCTTCTCCAGGATGCTCCAAAATAAAATTCTTATACCAGAGTATTAGAAATATTTAATGTGTTTTAATCTATAAAAGTGAGTTTTTCGTTTCACTAAAATTGTTGGCCATCAAATCTTTTGTCGCTTCTCCTTTTGTAACTTTCCAGGCCTTAATAAAATAAGTCCTTAATACTCCTTTACTGAAAACATCGACCTCATTACTGTGGAATATTTTGCAGAGCCGCCGATTTTTGCTTACCTCCAGAACAAAGATTCTCATTACCTCATAACGCTTTTCTGGTCGTATTATTTAGGATTCCCGTTCTCGCCACATTCAGGACTTTAGAACGGAATGTGTTACCTAACTTTGTTATTACCAGATACCAGATATCAATCGATTCAAAACAATTTATGTCAATAAATAAAATATTTTATGAAAGTTATGTTCATCTGAAACGTCCACCTTGAGACAAAACCTCTGAACATTCCTTAATTTGCAGGTGACATTCATGATTCATCTTGTGACATTCATGAACGATGTTAATAAAGATCAGAACAACCGAGATTAAGGAGTGTAATTTAGAGCTGGAATGAACTTACGAGTATTTTGTCCAAAGACGCTAGAGACATTTATACTGAGACACAGTACTGAAATCGTTAAGAACTTTGAAGGCGAGGAAGACCTAAATTATCCGGTAGTCTCACAGGTAATATGAAGAGTTCTATGTCAAAAACTGAACCTGCACTTACCAATAAAGATAATGATTATGCTAGGACTTACATCAAATACTGTGAACTGTTAACTGTGAAGTGAAAGAACAATATTTAGAAAGGAGACACAGGTTGAATTGCTCTGTTGAAATATTATGGAAATAGAATACTCGTATACAATAATTTCAGGTACTTTCTTTTGTAACTGGTATCACAGAAGATGAATCGATGAAGGAAATTCAAGGATAATTCAAGAAAGTTCTTATTCAGGAAATTCAATACCATCTTCCTCGAGAAGATCAAGTTCAATTACTCTGCTGCCATATTCTACTAAGACAGGTAAGAAAAAGCTCTCCGGAATATCATGGGACTAACAATATTTACCCTCGTTTCTCCTGTAAATGCTATCACGCAAGATGAATTGATGAAGGAAATTCAAGGGTGAGTCAAGAAAGTAATCAAGTCCAGAAATTCAATAGGATCTTCCTCGAGAATTTAAATTACTCTGTTGCCATATTCTACTAAGACGAGTATCAAAACTCGATCATGGAACTTAAGATATTTCACCTCCTTTCTTCTGAAAATAATATCACGGAAGGCGAATTGATAAAGAAAATTTAAGAATAATTGACGAATGTACTCCAGTCAAGAATAATTCAAGAAAGTACTCAAGTCAAGAAATTCAAACCGACCCCATTCAGTAAACTAATGAAATATAGCTACACTACACAGTCGGTAATTTTTACTCTCTCTCTTTGCTAGAACAAATATAATAAGCCAATAACCCTGGCAGCTATATAATTATTTATTATTTTAATTGTAATTAATTTTAATAAAATAAAATAAAATAAAAATATAAAATAAATAAATAGAACAAATAAGAACCAGAGATGAAAAAATAACAGATCATCTTATTATGAACCCAGAGCATTTTATGGTAAATCCACGACAACTGTTTGGGATGTAACTGGCTATAGAGTGCATGAAATTGATTTCGTGCCGACTGTGCTCGTTTAAATTTCCATAAAGCAAGCGCCACATTGCGGCAGGTTTATTAACATATTAGGCCAGTGGAATTTTCTTATTTTCTCAGCCCCCCTCCCTATGTACTCACAGGCTCATAGCTACGCGGGCACATAAATCGCACAAAACTACCTAAAATGGTCGACCTAGCGATGGCGCCTAATGCCTTGCTAAGCCGATATCTCACGCACCCACTCACACACAAGCAAAGTTTCAGCTCTCCTGGCTCTGTTTGCGTATGCATGCATGTGTGTATGAATTTGTGTGGAATTTCATCTTTATGTATTTCCAAGCATCTTTGCCTCAATGCTTCCTTCCGTTCGTGGATTTGATTTTATTTCCTCAGTTTTGTAAACAGTTTCCTTCCGCTTCCAGCTCCATATACACGCACGTTTTGTACGCACTTGATTTGTTTTTTCGTCGCTGCTGTTATTGCTGTTCCCGCTGCTGTTGTCGATGTTGTTTACGTTGTTGTTCCCGCTCCTGTGCGTGTACTTCTTTTTGTTATTATTGTGGTTGTTGTTGCTGTTCCAATGCTGTCTCCATAGTCACCATAAATAAAGTCAGTAGGCTAAGGCAGAATTGTAGGAAAGGTCCTTAAGCTGACGGTTTATATATCCATTTCAAAAACATCTGCTCTTTATTTGTGTTTTTGCGGTTCAAATTGCTTTATTAATTTGATGAAGCCTTTTCGAAACGCCACCAAACCCGAAGTTTCACATTTCGCATTTGCATTGGCATTGGAATTGAGCAAGTTTCCATAAAAGATTGCCATGGTTTCTCATTGAATGATATTTTATTTGGTACTCACAGGTAAATGATGAGACCCCCATTGATATGCATAGAGATATACTCGTATGTAAATGTGTAATAAGAACGCACGCCTGTTTCGTTGAATAGATTTAATTTTGCTAAAACTTCGACCTCTCAATGTCATAGAATAGGAGAGTTAATTTTTGTATATTTAAAAAAAATAAATCAGTTTGGGTTCAGCTTTCGAGCTGTTATCAAGGAGTGGAGTGGCTGTCAACAAATGAATGTGTTTCTTGAAAAATGGAAAAAAGCAAATTTCGTGCAGTGATTAAACACTATTATTTGAAAGGGGAAACGGCGAAAGAAAAGCTCGATAAACATTACGGTGAGTCTGCTCCGTCAGATTACATGGTAAAATATTGGATTGCTGAATTTAAACGCGGCCGAAGAAGCACTGCAACAATACCATCAACAGGAAGGCCAAAAGAGGTGGTTACTGAAGAAAATATCAAGAAAATCCTCGATATCGTTATGAATGATCGCCGAGTCAAGTTGCGTGAGATTGTTGAAATGGTAAACATATCATATGAACGTGTGTTCAACATTTTGCATGAACATTTGCAAATGAAAAAGCTATCGGCAAGATGGGTGCCGCGTTTGCTCAGTGTCGAACAAAAACCAGTTCGACAGACCACTTCACAGCGGTGTTTGGATATGATAAAGCGTAATCCTGTTGATTTTTGGCGTCGATTAATAACTGTTGATGAAACGTGGGTCCACCACTACACACCTGAAACCAAAAATCAATCGAAACAATGGGTGGAAGCTGGTGGAAGTGCTCCGAAGAAGGCGAAGGCAGTGAAATCGGCTGGCAAGGTTATGGCCACTGTATTTTGGGATGCACACGGAATATTGCTCATCGATTATCTTGAAAAAGGATCCACAATCACAGGAAAGTATAATCGTGCATTATTGGATCAATTGATTGATGCAATCAAGGAAAAACGACCACATTTAGAGAAGAAAAAAATGCTCTTTCTTCAAAACAACGCACCGGTTCACACAGCATTAGATACGATGCTAAAATTACATGAAATACACTTCGAATTGGTTAATCATCCACCTTATAGTCCAGATTTAGCTCCTAGTGACTTTTTCCTATTTCCAAACTTGAAAAAAATGGCTCGCAGGAAAAATATTCATCTCAAACGAAGAAGTGATTACCGAAACTAACGCGTATTTTGAGGGGTTCCCGAAATCGTATTATTCAGATGGTATAAAAAAGTTGGAATATCGTCTTACTAAGTGTGTCGAAGTAAAAGGAGACTATGATGAGAAATAAATGGTTTTTGAAAAAAAAAATGTTTTTTTCCTACTTAGGTAGCTTCAATATCAATCCGCCCTCGTATGAAGAACATTTGTTTATTATACCATTGATATTTTTTCTTCAGGGTTTGAAATGGAGAAACGAGCAAGAAGGGAAGGCCTAACCATGCGGAAGAGCTGTGCTAGAACGAGTTCCTAGATACCTCTTAAGGAAGCAGCGAATCAAGTCCACAAAATTGGAGATTAATGTCAAGGATGAGAGATAATCAAAAAGCCTCAATTGAGGTCATGTTTGAATGCCTTGTCTGAAACATAATGAAAAATTGAAAGAAACATCGAAAAATCCAAGACTCTTATTTTTCTGCAGGGTCTGAAATAGAAAAATGAACAAGGCGTGGGGGCCTATGCTAAAGGAAGCAGAAAATCAAGTCAAGGATCATGATGGTTAATCATCATATCAAAAAGTCTTTCGTCGGTCAAATGTTCACCTTTTAACACCTCGACTGCTCATCTTTGAACTCATCTTGACTGAAACATAATGAAAGACTGAAAGAAACATCGAAAAACCCAAAAACACTCTTGGGATACTTAGACAACAACAGAAAGAGCAAACAGATTTTTACTGGTGTTGAGGTTTTCAGCAAGAAATATACCAAAATGTGTACCATGAAGCGAAAACTGCTGTTCCAGGAGTTTTTCACTTGGTAATAGTTCAGCTTTGATCATTTTTTGATGGAAAGTGTCATCACATAACTCAATTTCTATGAAAGAGAGTTTAAAGTCTTACAAAGTGGATCAACTGATGTCTTAGAAGACGCAGAGCAGCATTTAGCCAATATATATGCTCATATAACTCAACTCTATTCAATAATATTCTCAGTGAAAAGGACCCAGGAGTGACTATGAAGTAAATATGCCTCACAGTTGCAATAATTCAACCTAAAAACTATCTGGACAAAAGGCCACACATGCTCCACTAAGTCGCGACGCACGCTGCTCAAAATTCTGGGTGAAGGTTCTTTAGCAGCTGCTGCTGTTGATGATTCTTCGGCTCCACAAAAAGTAAGGACAATAAAAGCCTAGACCCACAACAGCCGTTGGCCATCCCATTCCGCAGCCATGTTGTCCGCAAAACAAACTCATACATTTGTGTTTAAGTTTACTTCCAACAGCAGGGCAGTCTTGCCAGTCCTGACTGATTTATGCATTTTTTCCTTATTTTATGTGCTCCTTTTTGCACATCTTTTGTGTGCCTTCTTAAAATTGTTGGCACTAAACTGGTGGCCAACCTTTAAAACCCTTGACAATTTTGCACAATACTTGCCAAGAAAATATTTATTTATCATTTCTATATTTGAATATCTTTTTGGCGTCGTCAATTGTGTTCCTCTTGCTGTGAGGAAAGTCTGGAGGAAAAAGTGCACTTACTGGGGCGCGCGCTCATAAAAATTAAATCAATGTTAGTGGAATTTACAGCAACAACAACAGAAACAACGGAGTGGAAAATAAGAGGAATGCTAATATTGTCGCCGCCATTTGTCTTGGTTGCCGCCGTTGTTGGGTTTTGTTTTTCGTATGCAACCATGACCCAAAGAGTCAAAAGTTGAATTTTTTGAGTGGTGCCAAAAGGTTGCAAATCTAAAATTTATACAATTCAATTAAATATTAGGAAAGTGCAGCAGCAGCAGCGGCGACGCAACTCCAAAAAGGAGCACACACAAAAAGAGAAGAGTGCCAACTAAAAAAGCAACACTAACAACAACAACAAAAACAACAGGGGGAAGCGCATGCATGACGCCATTTTGTTATCGCCGGCTTTGCGCCTTTTGGCACAACCTCAGGCGCTGGGTTGACACTTTTCCACGCTGCTTTGCTAACGGGTGCACTCTTTTTTCTGCTGCCAGCACACATTTCATGCGAATTGCGTTAAGAGGATTAATTAAGCGAATATTTTTCAACGACTTTTCAGCAAAGTAGTCAAATAAATAAATAAAACTCGCAAAAATAAAAGGGGAGCACAAAAACACTTTCCATCATGTCATGTCATGACTATAATGGACAATTTACTGGTTGAGTGGCTTCCACTTGATCGCCAACATTTCTGCTGTTGGTGTTCCTTAATGGGGCATCTACTTTTTCTAAAGCTTCTTGGGCCACTCTTAATAGAAAAGTGCAGAAGTGGCAGGTCATGTTAGGAAACATCGAGATTATCTTTCTCATTCACACAGTCTTCACTTTTGGCGAAGAAGTTGTTTCAATTGTTTTAATGAAAACGTAGTAATTAAATAGATTTAAAATATTGATGATGGGATTCAGAAGTAGTATTTTAATGGATTTAAGAGATTGAAGTTAGATTCAGAATACTTTCTCAATTTTTCATGGAGTTTGTTTTTTGCTTTTTCTTCAAATCGGAAAATTTAAACACATTTTCTGTATTAAAAAACGGTTAAAGATAAGAACAAATATTTTTACGATAAGAAATATTTTTTAGGATAAGAAACTAGTTTCTTCATGTCAAAAACAAGTTTTTTCCAGTCTAAAACAATGATTTTCAAATCAAAAACAATGATTTTAAGATCAAAATCAAATAATTTTAAGATCAAAAACAAGGAATTTTATATCAAAGGATTTTAAAATCAAAGACAGATTTTAAGTTTGCTGGTAAGAAAAAAGGAATAAAGAGTTGTCCAGATCCAAAATGCGCGCTACCGAAATTGCTCTGCTTTCTTGATTGTAAGGAATTTTAGTCCTGAAATTAGTCTCGGAACAATCGGATGATCTTTTCGCAATCAAAAAGATCAAACATTTTCCTTTAAAGACATAGTGAAATATATAAAAATAAGCTTATAAATATATATAAAAATCAGGCCCGAATTGGCCCTTTGTGATATTGCATGAGACTCAAGTCCGTTTCAAAGGTCCAGCAATTTGGAACTTTTAAAGAAGCCACTGATGGAGCATATTTTTTCAAATGTCTTCAGGGAGTCCAGAAAGTAGTCGCTCAGTGTGTTTCTTCTTGTACATAGAGCTGGACACGAGCAGTTTAGGTATTCGATGGACTCTTGCTCATCCATGCAACTCCTATAAGTCATTTTAGGCGATTCCCATCCCCAGCTTACGTTTAGACCCGGATGGGCCCTTTGTGATACTGCACGAGACTCAAGTCCTATTTCTTTTAAAAAGCCCAGCCATTTGGAGCTTTTTATGACGCCATTGATGGAGTTTATTTTCTCCTTTGAAATGTCTCCCAGGGAGTTCAGAAATTAGTCACCTAGTAACATGTTTCTCCTTTTGGATAGTGCTGGATACGAGCAGATCAGGTGTTCGATGGACACTTGCTCTTCCTCATCCATGCAACTCCTGCTAAAGTCATGAGGCAATCCCCAACCTACTACCCAGGGTCCAGTGTCCCATGAAGACACCTATGAAAGTACTTATATTTGATCTATTTATTGATATTCGATTTTTGGAGCACTTGACGTTTATTTCAGGTCAGGTAAGTCTAGCTATTTTGCATCCTCCTCCTTCAGACCAACACCTGCCCGCCGCGTCTAAGGATATTGTATTAATTTGTAGCTTACACATGTAGCAAAAATTCTGCTTGCTAATAAAAAAGGAAAAATCTACAAAACATCGTCTCAGGATTGTTAAATGAGTCCTAAGGAATCTTAGCAAGGATTATGCTCTAAAATTTAGCTTAAATTATCCAACATTATGATTGGACCTGTTATTCAATTTGCCCAGCCATGGAAATAAATTTAATCAATGTTACTTATTTTATTTTTGTTTTACACCACATCAATTTGTAGGAGTGCTTAAAAGGCGGTTGAGCATCATGTAAGTCATGTTTCTTTTGAACACATTGTAGGCGGCGTCGGCGTCGTCGGCAGGCGCTAAGATTTTCGCAATTAGTTAAGTTCATGTGAGCATTTGTTAACGCATTCAAGCAATCAATTATGGTAGATGCTTTCAAGTGATTGGTTGGTTACAAGGAAGATTGATTTGTGCATGATTAAAACACACACACAAAAAAATCAAAGCAACTTTCAACTATATACACCAAGTAATCCATCAGGCACCACATTTCATCCTAGCGGAGAAATTTTTCTCCTATTCCTCACTTATTAAGAATATTGGATATTGGCTGGGGTTGTTCATTTTAATATAATATAATTAACAAATTTTTTATTTATCGTTTGCAGCCAACTTTCTCTCAGGCAAAGCTATGATGAGTCTCTTGAAAAATCCTGCCACAATTTCTATAAGTTTTTCTTATAAATGTTTGGGTTTCTTTACCAAGTTTTTTGCAGTGCACTCACAGCAATCATATTTTTTTCTACTTTTCATTCAGCTATGAAGGCAGGCAAACTTTTACTTGATCAAGTTTACTTGGCAGCAACAGCAGCTCCAGCTTTGCACTCAATATATCAATTTTTGTTTGTTAGGCATTCTTTGCAGTTTTTATTGTTATTGTTGTTGTTGTTGTTGCCCTTACAAAAAGCTTTTACAATTTCTTAGCCAGACTCACGCTTCCCGCACTCATTTTCCTTCACTTTCGCTTTGACTTTTACCTTGTCACTATTTCATGGCCATTTACGTTGTGGGCTTCTTTTTGCCTCCATTTAATTTCATATTTTCTTCCGATGTTATCGTCCTACTATGCTGCTTTCCTTCTTCATATTTATTATCATTTTAATTTTGTTTGTTTTCCTTTTTTTCATTTTTGCTCTTTCTTTGAACGCTCACTTGTGCTTCTCTGTGATTGTCATGTGCATAAAAATGCATATAAATGCATTCGGATGCAACTGCATGTGTATGTGTGAGCTCGATGCCTGCAGTAATATGACAAGACTAGTAACCACAAAGAACTAGTCTCGAGTAGTTGCTTGCGGGGAAAATATGAAAAGAGGTTTAAACAACGTGACAGTCGACAACAAAAATGTGTTTTGTTTACTACTATTGCTGATATTAATTTCAATTTCTTGGAGCACTTGAAAGAGACTTGTTTTACCAGCCTTAATATACATAGTACGAATATAAGTTTAGCTAATAGTACCATAACTGGATAATGTTAAGTACTGGATGCTTAACTTACGTTTGGTAATTTAAATAATAATTTAAATGTTGACCAACTTTAATTCACCAAAACAGTTTAATTTGGTTTACTTCTAAATCGCTTCTGATCTTTAAGCCCACTGAATTCTTTGTCGTCCTGCACAACATTTTTATAGTAGAACTATGTTTCCATAAGGTTCTACAATGTATGAGGTGGTTCTATTAGTGTAAACGAGTTGTCTTCTAATGTATAAACGAGGGGTCTATTAGTGTAAACGAGTTGTCTTCTAGTCTATAAACGAGGGGTCTATTAGTGTAACGAGATAGCATCATCCTGTATGCCTCATATGAGAACAGGAGACATCATCACTAATGGCTTATCACTAATGGCTTATCACTAATGACTTATTGTATTAGAAAGAACGAGCCAGCAATAGCAAATTAATTAATTATAATAATTGGAATGTGTAAAACTCTGTTTAGTAATTACAGATAAAACGGAGCCTTCGTCACAATAGCTGTTCGTCCATAACACGTCACAACTTAGAAGAATATAATAGAAATATTGTGGGGCTGGAATTAACCAGAGAACTAATTTCAAGAGACAATTGCACTATACCCAGGATTGATGTGGCAGGAGTAGAAAGATCGGAACGATTTTTTAGGAGGAGGAATGGGAAATCTCAGCTTGCTTTTATAGAGTTTAAGTATTATGATGGCAGATATATGACAAATGTTATCAACACAAACATATGATGCCTTCAACCTGGTTATTAACAGTTTCATAATTTAATTCATTATCAAGCTGTACTATACTTCGGCTTGCAATCGATTTGATTCTGTCTATTAAGATATTCGGAAAGGTTTTTTTACAACTTAGAGCTTAAGGCTCTGAAGTAAAGAATTGGTTTATTTCTGTCAATTAAGAAGATATTTAGAAATTGTTTGTTTCCAAAATTAGAACTTTAGGACCTGAGTTTTTTACAACTTTAAACTATGCAAGTACGTCGGTCAACAACGAGTTTCACTGGGACCTAAACCTTTTTACTTATTTTAACTCAACAAATTAACATAACGAAAAAAAACAAATCTAATAAATAAACTGAATAAAGCCCTAAAGGTGTGTAGATAGGAATGAGTGTGCCCCATACAACTATAGTTCAAAATTCAATTGATAACATTTTGGTACTTGAGGTACAATCTTTGCAAGAAAAAATGCATATAGAAAATGTGTGAATTCGTTGCCCACTCTCTACTTTTTATATATATATACATATATATATATATATATATATATATATATATATATATATATATATATATATATATATATATATATATATCTATATATATATATATATATATATATATATATATATATATATATATATATATATATATATATATATATATATATATATATATATATATATATATATATATATATATATATATATATATATATATATATATATATTTTATATATATATATATATTTTATATATATATATATATATTTTATATCTATATTTACCTTTACCTCTATTTTTACCTTTATATCTACAATTGTACACCACTGTTTAGATGCATACCTACCCTCATCTATGAACTTTATCTCTCTATCTACCTTTATCTGCAATTAAAGTGATGAGACTCTCTTTTTCTGCATTCTCCATATACCTTTATCGCTCCCTATACCTCGATGGGCCTCTATATATTCGTCATTCTGTCTCTACATATTCCTTTGTACTTAGTATATCTGTGTTAATTTATAGTTATGTTTACCTACACCCTTATTTTTACCTTTATATCTACCCTACCCTATTGTTTAAATTTATACCTACCCTCATATATATCAAAGCAATGACCTTAATATCCAACTATCTATATTTCTAATTTTATGTCTACTGCCATTTCTATATCTGCCCCCATCTCCAATTCTATATGTACGCTCTATAAGACAAAAGCCATTATTTGAAATCTATGCCGTTCTTTTGGTTCTCCAATCATTTTGGAATCAATATTCAACACAAAATCTCTTTTGAGTCTTTTGAGATATATTTATAATAAAAATCCTAATATATAGGTATATATATATCGACTCTGTTAATAATATTATCCCAAATATAACTTATCCACCTAATAAAAGTCCTGGATTTGAGATAGTTGAACATAAATACTTGCTCACCATTTCACTGCTGGGGAGCTTTACTATTCATACGAGTATTCGCATGTGTGCGTGTGCATATGCATTCACTTGCGCAGTAATGGTTGGAACCGCTTTTGTGCATGGGCATATGCGTGCATTTCTACATGAGAATGTTCTGTGCCTGTATATGTGCGGTTTGTGCGTGCGTGTGTTCGTATGCGCAATTTGTTGCTCTCTCACTGTGATTGCAAGCAACCACAATAGCACTAAAATTCAAATGGCACAAAGAAACTCCATAGCAAAATTGTACGGCCATACACACAAACACACATGTAGACACAGATCCGGCCACAAACACACACAGGGCAAGTATGCACATAAACAATTTTTGACATTTGTGCGGTTGTTAGTTTCGACAATTTTGATTTTATTTAACGTAAACTCAAACGCAGCAATTTGTTGAAATTACCATCAAAGTGTTGGAAAATTCGGGGTAAAGTGAAGAGGTTTTTACAAGTGCCTGGAAAATTCGGTGTGAAGTGAAAAGGTTTTCAAGTCAACCAGGACAATTGATGGACAAACCACTGCGAGATGTTACGAGTGCACTATTCCGCCAGGACATGAGGAATATTTTCTTAAGTTCTTTCAGAAAAGTTTGGGTATATTAACATACTTAACGGCATTCACTGCGTATACGCAACATTTAATTACCATCAGTTCTATTATGAACCTTATCTATGAAAGAATTATGTTTTATTCACGCTCCTCCCCGATAACAAGTCATCTTGATGTGACTTATATGATACTAATGGCGCAGCAGGCTAGGCTCTTAAGGGACTGACTGATTGTGGTGTAATCCAACAAAGAGCTGTATACCTCCTAATCCAGGAAGTTCTTGGAATTGTGCATGGAATATCATTTTGCAGCCAGGAGGAAGAACTAGGCTGTATTTTAAAGGAGTTTCGGGTCGCCTCAGGAAGTAACGATGGCCTTGCTGTGCTAAGGGACACTGCGACAGTTGACTAACCTCTTTCTCCTTTTATATCATAGGCTACCTTAGGTTACTTCTTCAACTGGATAGTCATACGAATCAGATGGTTAACATTAAAAACAATACACCACAGTCTTGCGATTTGAAAACGCAAACGTGGCTGAAAATTCACAATTTAATGTTGACTCTACAGCGGCAGCTGATGCTAAGGACAATGAGCCTGGCACCTGCAATATTGTCAAATCCTCTCCCTATCACGAAAAAGAGGTCAGCACTTTACATGGTGGAAAGCCTATCGCGTATCCCGCAAAAGCAGACCATGGAGAAGCAGAAGGCTTCCTCTCTACAAAATCTCCATCTCTAGGATAGGCCAGGCATGGCTAGGCGCAAAGCTTGATATCGTACCTAGGGACCAAAGCCCTAGCAGACCAACAGCTCATACCTAAGGAGTCAACCAAACCATCGGATTCGACGGAAATCCTGGAGCTCTTCTATGAGCACCCAGAAACGCCCAGCAAAGAATTAAAAGGTGACCAAGGTGGAGGAGCTGAAAAGACGATTACAGATCGGTAACCCCTGTGGTGAACACCTATCTTCTGGTGACTCTGACTAAATCCAATTGGGGCGTGGGATACGGTTTCTCACTTCAACAAGCATGAAGGTCGTCATAGAGGACGGAGAAATGTCGGACGCGAATCATGGCGGGGGCGGACCCGAAAGGGGAAGCTCCGATCCTGATAGTGGCGATCAACCAGTCGAAGCGCAGTGTCCACTGTGGGTGGGTGGTTTGGCAATTTTCATAGGGACAACTACTCTTAGCAAGAAGACGCCCTGCTAGAGTCATTCCCGTGCTAGAGTGGCTTACAAGTAGCAGAGATGGTACGAATAATCAAAATTAACTCTACCACTCGAAAGCTGCTTCTTCCATACAAATGTTTGTAGTTGAGACTAAAGTTTCAGTCAGTGAATTCGGGTCTTAAAGAGCATAGCTTACAAATCTGTTTCAGGGCTCCTTACGACTTCACTGATTCACTTCCAAAAAGCTTATAAGTGACAGCATTGAAATTTTTGTAGGACACAACTGAACCTAGTATAATATAGACGCTTCTTAGATGCAGTGCAAATGAGGGAATGAAGCCATTGTTTAATAAGTTCATAAACGGGTTGAAAACTCCCAACCTTAACTATCATTTTAAGAGTTATAAATCCCTGTGATGTATTAGAATTCCCAGAGTTTGATGTCTCCACTTGTCTCTGTCGAAATTAGAGACATACATATACGCAGATGTTTCAACAAGATTAAAGTAAATTAATTAGCTTCAATTCTGCAGCACATTCTTCAAATATTATGCCAAGAATGTGGCACAAGAAGTCATTGGATTTTCTTTTTCTTTTTCTTTGTCAAGCACGACGGTGTGCTTCCTTCACAGCCTGACGCACACACCTGCGCTGAAAAGCTTCATTTACCTTTGCCTCTTCCTTTACTTTTGTAACAATAAAAATCAAATTGAATAAACATTTCAGCACGAGCAACAAACAAAATTAAATCCACTAAAAAATGTATGGGGGCGCAAAAAGTCGAAGTAGAAAAGTTGTACAAAGTGTATAGGAGAGGGAGGAGAGGGAGGAGACAGCGCAGACATGATAGAAACACGTGCCACATAAGCTCCACATACGCACACACACATTCTTACCTACTCGTGTGTAGTTGTGAGCGACCTGACAAGGTTGCCACACAAGTAAAAATAAAAATAAAATATAAGATAAAAAGAATGTAAAAGCAAGAAGTAGATAAGTCACACAGAACACACCCTCACACACATATCCAAACACACCCCTCCACACATACACCCACACATCCAAACACACCCACACACACACCCAATACACTCACGCAGGAAACGGAAACACGTATTCAAATGAACTGTTGCAGCAGTTGTTATCCTGCAAAGTTCAAGCAAGTCAAAAATTTAATTTCGTTGCCGAAGCAGAAGATGAAAAAACCACAACAAAAAGAAATAAAAAGATATAAAATAAAATAAAATATTGAAATACATGCAAAGTGCCTGCAGAACACGCTGAAGCAGCAACAGTGTAATCCAGTAAGAGTCAAATTTACACTAATTTGCATTTTCAACTTATTTTACCACATAAAAAGGATACTTTGGCTCTCCCACTAACTCACTGAGTATCCACTTTTGCTGCTGCTGCTGCTGGGGCTCTGTCTTCTTCGCCTACTTTCGAGACGACATCAGCGGCATACGAAATGCAGTGCAAATTGCAGCACTTTTCAAGTATCCACACAACACCAACAACAGCAACACCAAAAACACGAAAATGCGGTAAAACAGAGACCGAAATTTTAATAGTTTACGTGTCCTGACCTGAGCACTTTCTACGCGGCGGTTTCATGTGATTTGCTAAATTAGCATTTTTTGACGAAGTAACCAGCCAACTTTGCAATAAAACTTTCGCCTTGCTATTTTATAAGCATAGAAATAAAAGGTGGCTCAACTCCCCCTTGGCATCAACAATGCCAGTTTAGTGTTCCAGGGGAGGCAAATTTAAGCTAAGCTCTTGTGCTGACCGCGTTTTTTAATGGCCACAAGAAAACGCAACTCCTGCCACAATTAAGCGGGGGAAGTTTTGATGCCTTGAACAAATCTTTATACAATTTTATAATTTTCTCTTGTCCGAGCCTGGTCACCTTAATTTGCGTCCTCTAAACAACCAATTAAAGAATTCATCTCTGATCCTTGCAAGTATTGACAGAGCCAATTAAGAAGGCAAATCAAAGTCAACAAAGTCGGAAGGAAGACACTCGGAGAAATATAAATAGAAGTAGATATAAACAACAACAAAAAAAATGGCATGGAAGGCGGGGTAGGGATGAAATGATATAGGAGATATGGAAGGATGGATGGATAAGAGATTTGAAACCAGTGATGATTAAAGAGATATACAAAGAAGAAGAACGAGATATTGTAGTGGAATAGAAATAAAGACATAGAGAATTAGATTTAGATATAGAGAATAATGGAGAGAAGAGATATATAAAAGAGATATATGAAGAGTGATGAAAAACGAGATATAGAAGTGGAATAGAGATGCAAAAATAGAGAATCATATATAGAAGAAGAGAGAGAAGAGATATAAAAAAGAGATATACTAAAAGGGATATATGAAAAGAGATATACGAAAAGGGATACATGAATACAGATGCAGACATAAGGAACCAGATATAAAGATAGAGAAGAGAGAGATGAAATATACAAAAGAGAAATAGGAAGAGTGATGAAAAACAATATATAAAAGTTGAATAGAGATGCAGAAATAGAGAATCAGATAGAAACTATGAGTGGGAAGAGATATATGAAGGGTGATGGAAAATGATATATAGAAGTGAAAATAGAGATGCAGACATACAGAATCAGATAAGAGAGAAAAGATGTCCAAAAGATATATATGAAAACAGAGTTGATATAGAAGTGGAATAGAGATGCAGACATAGAGAATCAGATTTAGAGATAGGAAAAGAGACAAGAAGAGAGAGCAGCAGAGAGTGTAGGATAGGGAGTACAAGAGAGAGTATATAAGAGAGAAGTGAGAGTAGAAGAGGGTGTCTATGAGAGAGAAGAGAGATAAGAAAAGAGGGTCGAAGAGAGGGAGAAGAACAGATAGATAGAGCAGAGATATAGAAAACCATAGATATAGAAGGGGAGACAGAAAAGGGTAGCAGAGAAATAAAACGGACATAAGTAATCAGATATAGAGATATAGAATCAGATATAGAGTTATAGAATCAGATCTTGAGTTATAGAATCAGATATAGAGATATAGAATCAGATATAGAGATATAGAAATATAGAATCAGATTAACAGATATAGAAGAAGCAAGAGAAGAAAAGATGTATAGAGCAGAGATATAGAAAACCACGGCTACAGAAGGAGAGATATGAAAGGAACAGTGTAGAAGAGAAATAAACTGATGCACATAAAAGAATAAGTCCGTATATTAAAAGCCAGCCCGATACTCCCACAAACTGAACTATTCCGTGTACTCAATGGCAGACGGTAGGCATAAACAATGTCAATCATTGTATATATGTCATATCTTTAGATATACAATTAATATTCCTGGGGAGAATTTTTGCGTTCCTCAGTCTAGGAGTGCGTACTCCTATATCTCTACATTTTCCTATATAACTAAATAGCTGGGAATCTGTTACCACATCAAAGGACATAAAGATCCAGAAATATAAGGTAGACACACAAAAAAAACTCGCACTCTCATTGACCATCTTCTCACTCCCATCGGTCACCTTCACTCACTCTCCTAGACTACTTTCGCACTCTCCTTGGCATCATCTCACTCTCATCGACCACCTTGACACTCTCATAAACCACTCTTCACTCTCATCCTCGCCCTTCTAACACTCATCGATCACCTTCTCAACCTCATCAACAATCTTCTCAGTCATCTTCCACCATTTCACTCTCATCCACCACTTTCTTACTCTCATTGACAACTTTTTCACTCTCATCGACCAATTTCGTATTCTAACAGACTACTTTCTCACTCCCATCAACCACCTTGGCACTCTCATCAATCACCTGCACTCACTGTCATCGTCCACCTTCTCTCACTTTCAGCGACCACCTTCTTCTCAATCTCATTAACCATCTTCTCACTCCCATTCTCACGCATTCTCATCATCCACCTTCTCTCACTTCCATTGACCATCTTCGCACTTTCTTCGGCCACCACCTACTCACTCTAATCGACCACCCTCGCACTCTCATGGTCCACCTTCTGATGAACCATCTTCTCTCATAGACCATATTCTCGCTCTCATCGTTGTTCAAAACCATCGCAAAATGATTTATTTATTTAAAAACTGATTTTGAATGATTGAAATAAATCTAAACGTCTATTAATCAAAACATACGCGAGGTAAAACGCAGCCAGACGCCACACACACACACACACACACACACACACACACACACACACACATGAAACGAGTTTCGTGCACATCCTTTAAATTCTGCACTTTATGGCTTGAATTTGATGGATTTATGCTACCTACATGGCTGCTGCACCATCCATTTTGACAACCTTAAAATGCTGTGACAGACCGGGTAAAAACCCCCAACCCCTTCCCCCGCTATTGTCAACATAAACTCTTTTTGCAGCATTTGAACTGAATATCGTGTTTTGATGAATTTTTGCGGCGTTCGAAAAAAATTTGCAAAATCAGCAACACGACAAAAACGGAGAAAAAAAGAATGGTCTATTGTGAAAGGACAGAATACCAACAAACTGGACCACACTGCAAACTGCACTCTGCACACTGCACTTAAGTGGAGAGACACTCCTAACTAATGAGTGAGTATAGAGCATTTATGGATCATATTTCATGGTGCCACCAATAGGGGGCAAACTGCTTGCCGCATCTGCATTGAGCGCCTGGGGAGGATTACGAACACACGCAGCGAGTATATAAATTTATTATGCTCTTGCATGTTCCACACAAAGCGTGTACAGAAAAAATGCAAAACGGAAGTAAAGTAAACAACGACAGGAAGCTTGAGTATGCCACACATGCGAGTGTATGTGTGTGTTTGTGGATTTATGTGGAATAGAATAAAGCAAGAATGCGAGCGGCACATTTTTTCATATTTTATTTTAACTTTCTTTCCTTTTTTTTAAAGCTAAACTATGCGCTGCTCTGTACTTGTATAATAAAATGTGGCTAGGCTACAAGTGTGAATTGAAAGTGTGTCAAGGCTTTGACACAATTTCCAGATTTGAGCTACTTTGTGGTGAAGCAAGCAGCGGTCGTAGGAACAGAAGGAGGCGGAGCAGACAGCTGAGTAGGCAGTGGCAGTGGGTGCAGGGCAGCAATAACTATTTGCAAAGGTGATTGAAGAGATTTGTCACACAGCGCACAGTTTGGCAGC
Source organism: Clusia tigrina (assembly GCA_920105625.2). NCBI lineage: Eukaryota > Metazoa > Arthropoda > Insecta > Diptera > Clusiidae > Clusia > Clusia tigrina. The sequence goes on from OV050033.1 coordinate 131,227,442, forward strand.
AATTTCGCTTCAACTTGGAAAAATTTGTTTTGTGGGAGTGCATGTGGGTGATTGCGAGTGGTTGTGTGTGTATGTGTGTGTATGTGTGTGTATGTGTGGGAGTGTGCGGTAGACAGAATATTTGTGCATACTTTTAAGCGTATTGAATAATGCAAATCGGAATACTGAAGGTAAATAATTGTAACCAAAACCTACAAATAAATTTAAGTGTGATGGGGAATTACGAGTCTCATGAAAGGAAATTGCTGAGCTTTACAACTGAATACAATAGACTGTGGACACATAAAATTGATGCATATTTTTAGGCGCATTAAAATTTATGGTTTTTTTTTAAATTCAAATAAAAATGAAAATATATTAAAAAATCTTTTAATTAAATAAAATAGACTGTGAATATAGCATACACAACATTCATTCTTTTGGGGGCATGAAAGCTTATATGTATAAATCTCGTATATAGAAAGTTGATATATATCAAGTTTATTTATATATACTATATTTTCAGGGGTATTGTATTAATAGACTTGATGAAAAAATTCAGTATTAAGAGAAATATTTAAAAAAATATATATTGCCGCTTTAATGCAGGTGAATTATAAACCGAAGGCATTAAAATATCAAATTTTTTGATAAAGTGAACACTATTTTTAATATCTTTTTATTAAAATTTTAATATTTTTTTGTCATTAAACCCTCTTTTTATGTTTAATTTTAATTAAATATTTAATCTTCTAATTTAACTAATTTGAAATTAATTTAAAAAATAGGGTCCGATGAGTATTAAAAAAAAATTTTAAATACAAATAAAAAAATAATAAAATATTATTAAAAAAATATAAAAAAATATTAAAATATTATTAAAAAATATTATAATATAAATAAATAGAAATAAAAGTATATTAAAATATTACAAAAATATTAAAATATTATTTAAAAAATATTATTATTAAAAAATTATTATTAATAAAAATAATATTAAAATATAAATAAATAAAAAATTAAAAATAAGTGTTCTTCTTTAAGGAAAATAATAATGGGCTGGAGACACCACAGAAGAGCGTACTTTCAGGCGGTCAATGAACGAGCATTAACATGTCCATACACACGCCAAAACAGAGCTGTATAATTCTTCAACCCAAAAAGAAAGACATAAATTTATAATAATTTTCGCCACTAATGATGGGGGAAGAAAAACTGTAAAAGGAAATTGCTTCCCTTAAATATTGAGGACAACAAATTTGCATGTCTGGAAGCGCCATTGTGGGCATATACTCGTATATACTGGCCCGTACATATGTAAAAATTGGGCAAAATAATGTCGACATTGTTTCGCGTTAAAAACTGGCGTTTTTTCCTTGTGTTTGTGCTTATTTTTATAATTGATGTCATGCTGAAAATTGCGCTGATTTAAACAATCAGAACCGAAAGAAAAAAACGCCACTAACAATATAAACACAATTTATTTTGTCAACCGTTTCCTCTCCTGCTGTGTTCGCGTTGGCTTGTGGGGTTTGGAGCTAACTATCCGCAATAAACACGTTTACACACACACGCACGCACACACAAATACGAGTAATGCATGCACAGAGATTCGCTTATAAGAGAAATAATGCAAGTTGACTTTTGAGCGCATGCAAACTGTTGAGAAAAATTACCCCATTGCATGTTAAATGGGAAAGAAATTTTACAAAAATATCGAAACAACATAATTAGAGAAAGATATCAGCAATATTTGAGTAAACTGTAATTTAAAATGAAGGGGAAGCATGCAAGTTAAATACAAATTACCTGTAATTTATACGAAAAGGGACATGAAGTGCCGGGTATCTGCGGTCATGCTATACCAAAAGGGGGAGGGTGGTTGCATGGAGGGACAACTGCATTAAGAAGATTATAGTTATAGGTTCCGAGTGAACAATTATACTGACTCATCTCTTGTTGATAACTGCCATAGAGTTGGCGTGTTTTTACGTCCAGCCAACTACATAGACCCATGGGTCAACGAACACCAACAGTATGCTGCTCTGAACACACATGCAACTACGCGATTGGGACAGAGTATGCTGACTACAACTACGCGACTGCGAGCAACTCTCACAGCACTCACAGCAAGAGTCAACTTTTTACTCATCCCATAATAAGCTGAACTAATTAACGACGACAGTGAAGAAAATACAAAATACATAGGAAAGCACTACGAGTAAATGGTAAATGTTGTAACCAGTCAGTCATGAAATAATTTCTAAATTAAATAGCACAAAAAAAGGCGGACACAACGTACAACCAACAAAATGCGGACACAACTTAAAACAACAAAACAAAAGTTAACAATCTACGTATTCAATTGCCTGTGATTTACACTGGTTCCAAAAAGAAATGCATTAGAGCTCCAAAAGACCTTCTCTAGTCGTTCATTATAAAGTTAAAAGGATTATAAAAACATAAGGAACATTTTTACTAATGTTTCTAGACATTGTTTAGAGCTAATTTTTTGATTTTATAAAGCTTTCAAGTATTTATAAAAGTATTCCACAGTAAGAGACTTCAGTCTTTAAAGCATTTATAAAACTATAGCTTAATTAATAGTAGTGGACTTCAGTCTTTGTAGATTGATGGGATCGGATTGGATGTTTTGTGCCAGTAATTTTAAAGCTTTGAAATAATTATAAAAGTAGTTCTTAATCATAGTAGGAGACGTCAGTATATATATATATATATATATATATATATATATATATATATATATATAAACCTTTAAAGTAATTATAAAATAATTCTTCAGGCACAGCAGGAGACTACAACCTTTGAAGTGTTTATAAAAGTATTTCCTAATCATAGTAGGCATTATAGAATGGAAGCATCGGCATGGATATAGGATGTCAGTATATTTAACAGCTTTTAAGTACTCCCTAACCACAGTAGGAAGCTTCGGTTCTTTATAGAGTTAGCGCTTTAAAGCATTTATAAAAGTATTCCTGAAGCACAGTATGAGACTTCTGTCTTTATAGAGTTAATAACTAGAGTGGGATTGGCTTCCATACATGATTTAAGTAATTTAAGGCTTTGAAGTATTTATAAAAGTATGCCTTAGGTAGACTTCGGTCTATCTATAAAGCTATAGTGTTTATAAAACTATTCCAGAATTATAGCAGGAAACATCAGTCTATACAGATAATAACTACAGAGCGATCAGCATCGAAAGCTGTCAAACCTCTGATTATGATTCATAATTTTATATAATTTATTATATTATAAGGGAACATTATAAGACCTGTTTAAGAGCCCAATTTACAAGCATTAAATATAATCATATATTTTCATTAATAATGTTTTTAATGCACTCTACAACATTTTGTATTGAGAATAGCGATATTTCGAGAGTTCTAAATGGAATGATGTTTATTGTAAACCATCTATAATACTTTTCAAGAGGTTCTATAAATATTATATCTTTATTGCCTAAATATAATAGTATAGTGCGGACATCTCCCAGAGTAGGGGTCATAGGAGAAAATGGGAATTCCAACTTAACTTAAGTGATTTCAGGTATTCTTATGCTAATCTCGAAAAAGGACTTTTTAGTTGGACAAAACCTCAGGCGGCTGTTTATTTAACCTATTTATTTGAGCAACTTTCTGCCATTTAGCCCAAACGAATTTTCGTGGATTACATTAACAGCAAACAAACATCAAAGAAAATGAATTATATGTCCAGAAATAATTTGGTGTTTAGGGAAGTGTGTCTACTCACAAATTTAGCGTCAGCAGAAAAAGGCACTCAAGACTGACTACCCAACGCTAGCTCGAGAATAAAAGCAAACCAACCAACCATCATCTTAAAACATATTCTCTAAAACAATTTCAAGCCTGTCGACTGGAAACTATGAATATTTGCATAAAACCGCAATAAAAGAAATTCCTTCAAAACAAAATTTATTGATTGTTGTTGAGGCTTATCAAATATGTACCCACCCACCGCAGCGTTCACACAATTTGACTTACTCGTATCTTATGCCAGCACAATTTTGAATTTGCTACTCACACTGGCCACAAGCCACACAACCAAGCAAACACACCCAACCACACACGATACTATACGGCAATACAATAGAATCTGTGAAGAACGGGCACAAATTGTTCAAAAATATAAAAAAATCCTTTCAGAATTTCCACAATCTTGCGCCGTACCATCAGTGTAGCTCTTGTAAATGCCAATCACAAAACTCAAATAAAGAAATATGCACTCGCCACCCTCACGGACACAACCGCACTTGAAGATACAAGAACAGCCCAGTAGGAAATATTATGCATATAGGGGCTAACTTTAAAATATAAAATGCAGGGATGTGCCGAGTCATCAAATAAAGATTTCAACTAAGAATCAGACATATATTGAAGGTTGAGTTCAGTTGTGAATTGACTGAGCTGAAGTGATAGGTAGGTAGGTAGGAGTGGCCGCCCAGTTTGCCAAAAGCACACTTGAGCACACATAATGGCCCATTGTGATACCACGGTGTGGCGCCGTTCAAGCACTGACTAAAAAGTTCCCATACTTGGGATGCTGATAGTCAGCGCAAGGACAGCGCGTGGAAAGGCACGACTCCCCCGTCATGTTTCAGGAAACCATCCTGATACTTTGATGAACCTCGCTATGTCCCTAATATTAATGGATGACAGCTCTGTCAGGCTTGTAAGAAATGGGGCACCAAAGGTGCGAATTCTTCTTCTGCTCAAGGATGGGCAGTGGCATAAGAGGTGGAAAACCGTCTCGTCCTCCTCCTCGAAGCCACAGCCTCGGCAAAAGTAATTTGAGGGTAGGCCCAGTCTTTCTACGTGCTGTCCCATTATGCAATGGCCGGTCAAAACCGACACAGTTGGTGACAGAGATATGCACAGTTGGTGACAGAGATAATCGAAGAAGTTGATTGGTTCTGTTTTTGTCCATTCTTGCCCAAGTTAGTCTAGCCGTGTGGCAGGGTTCCTCATTAGCCCAGGATTTGTAGGCTGAAGTGATAAGTTTGATTAAGAAATTGTTATTGAAAGTGGTGGAATGATCTCGAAAGATATCGAAGGATGAGTTCCGTCCTGAATTGACTGATCTGAAGTGATAAATGTGATTAGGAAATTATATTAAGGAAATTGTATATTAAGGTTAAGTAAATTATTACTGCACGAAAAGAGTGTATTTTCATAAAAGCTAAATTTATTAAAGGTTCATTGAAGATCTCCTAGGATCATTTCACACAATCCTGAGATCTTCGTAAAAGTATTGGTTTCATAGTTCCATTTAAATTGATTATAATGTTTAGTCATGAATACTGTGAATAGTTATCATAGTATTTATTCATGTTTAATCCTGTGTATTATATATATATATATATATATATATATATATATATATATATATATATATATATATATATATATATATATATATATATATATATATATATATATATATATATATATATATATATATATATATATATATATATATATATATATATATATATATATATATATATATATATATATATATATATATATATATATATATATATATATATATATATATATATATATATATATATATATATATATATATATATATATATATATATATATATATATATATATATATATATATATATATATATATATATATATATATATATATATATATATATATATATATATATATATATATATATATATATATATATATATATATATATATATATATATATATATATATATATATATATATATATATATATATATATATATATATATATATATATATATATATATATATATATATATATATATATATATATATATATATATATATATATATATATATATATATATATATATATATATATATATATATATATATATATATATATATATATATATATATATATATATATATATATATATATATATATATATATATATATATATATATATATATATATATATATATATATATATATATATATATATATATATATATATATATATATATATATATATATATATATATATATATATATATATATATATATATATATATATATATATATATATATATATATATATATATATATGATTGTTTATTCATGTTTAATCATGCATATTGTAAATTTTTTGTATGTAATAACACAAAATTTCCTTCTGGGATTTATGTGCAAATATCTACACACATGACATTCTCCAATTAGTGGTGATAAAGGTTGAACTAAATATCCTGCCAGGATACGACAGTAGTCGGGCAAATGTGCCTATCTAAAAACGGCACAAAATTTGAAAATGCACGGGAAAAGCAAAAGGATGGAGTGTGGTAGGGAAAGGAGTATGGTAGGGAGGCAGTATGTTAGGCAGGGAGTATGGCAAGGAGGGAATATGTTTAAGCAAGGAGTAAGGTAGTTAAGGAGAGAGAGAGAGTCTGATTGTGAAACAGTCATGCCAGCACTTTCAATAGTAAGGATCGCATTGTGTCTGCTTCTTGCATAAAACATAAAGACAACCAGCAATACGAGTTAGATAGAGCTCAGAGTAAATGATGATAAAGTGGAAATGGAAAAAAGTATGAAACCCCATCCTTACAAGCCACAGGATGTGCAGCATGTTGTACTCCTACCACATACGAATTCATAGTTATGTGCACATCTCCTGCTTATGATTGAAAATTGACAAAGCATCCTGCGGAATACGTGCATATAAGTAGAAGGGAGGTTTGCAAGCGAAGGTAGGTGAGGATTCCTCAACGCTTGTATAATAATATGATGCAGGGGTACCATTCAATATTGTTATCATTGTTGCTGTCGTGTGCAGAAGTGTGTGTCGCTGCTTGAATGGCAGCAGGCAGCAGGCAGCAAAGGAAGAAAGAGGTGAGGAGCACAATGAAGTAGTAAGAATGTGCAGTTAAATAAAGCTTTGTCGTCATATGCCTGTTCGAGAGGAAGAGAGAGCATATGCTTGCTGAGGTGTAATGTTTGCGATAGTAAAACAGAAAATTATCCAGGCGCACACACAAAGGATGCGCCAGGTACGTAGCCAGGCAGGCAGGCAGGCACAGCAGTAGATATGAAACTATGAAATTATGCCAACAAAAAATGTTGAAAAAAAATATCTAGGGAAAAGAGGATGAACATTTTTCACAGCTCGCAACTACTGCGTGCATGCACATCCTCGTTCTAAGGAAGCGGCCAGTTGACGACGATAAAATAAAGTCATTAAGGACATCTTTATTAATATTATTATTATTATGAGGTTGTAATTCGGGTCAAGTATGTGGAAATGTCTGCAAAAAGGAAAAGCGTATAATAAAGATTTTTATCTTTCACTTTATCTCTCCCATTCCTCTTTTGATTTTTCGACAGCCTGACACCAAAATTTTGAAGCATAATTTTGCCATCAATACTACTGGACCGGAAGTGGAGGCCGTTCGCTGCTGCTGCTGCTGCCCTTCTTCCTGCTTTATTGTCTACATTTGGGAGGGAAAGTGAGTGGCAAGTTGCTTTGCGTGGCCGCCTTCCTGACTACTGCTGCTGCTGCTTGCTTTGTACTTGGCACACAATTCACTTTTCGTACATTTCATGCAAAGTTGTTGTACTCGTACACTTACTCTCCAGTAACGAGGACACAAAATGACGACTTGGCGTGTTGTTGTTGTTGTTGTTGTTGTTGTCAGTGTTATTGTTTCGTTGGCACTTGAGACAGTTTGCCTGCTTTTTATGCCTTCTAGCAAGCATTTTACTTTTGTTGCATTATATTAAAACATAAAATAAAACTCCCAAAGGAACGAATGACGACAACGTCGACAAAACGTAAGTGTGAGCAAGCAAATTGCAGTTTGGCAAAAGGTGTATTCAACTTGAGTTGTTGGGTGGGACGTGTGTTGCAGGATAATATGCCAAAGCAAGTGTGTACTGAAGTGCATTAAGCGACTAGCAACTTCTTCAAGAACAAAGTGTGCCTTAAAGATAGTTTATACACATTTTTATATCTACTTCTTAAGTAAACACCTGGAAATGTGTTGTACTCGGTAAGCTAGCAGGAGGCTGAGGTTCGTTGTACCCCACTTACTACAATGCTTAGAGAGCATGCAAGTATGCGGAAATGTAGTCACATCAGTTCTAGAACGTTTCAATATGAAATGCAAGCCAAAATAAGGGTGCTTTCATTATTTACATATTATCAAGGACATATCATCATATATTATCCTCAGAAATCTAAATGTATGTAATTCCTTGGGAATGACAATGGTGCAACCACCAGAAGATGCTATAAACTATCTGTACCTTAAGATATATTATTGTATTGCGACCTTAAGATAATTGTAGGAATTTGTGCCCATATTTAGTAAGTGTGAATTTAGTGCAGTTTCATGTTAAGGTGTCCTGTTATTATTCTTAGTTTATCCTTACAAAGGTTGATGAGTGCTTGTATACTTATTAGATAGTATGATTCGTTAGCTTGCCTCAGTCTAGGTACCCCACTCCAATGTGCCTAATGTAAGCCTCATCGAGTCTTAAGTTGACTTTCCTACTCCACAGAAAGGTTCCGGTCAACTGAACGGTGTAGAAGCCGCTTCAATGCTAGCAAAATACTTGCGATCGTCAATTTTATGCAAGTATGTCCTTTTGCCCATAGAATGCTATGTCAGTATTGCATTTTTAGATTCCTCACCTCCTCCTTGATGGCTCGTCTGGAATTTCGTTACCCTCCTTGACAGTGAATCCTGTTGCCAATAGAATGGTATAAAGTGAGCATAAAACTGCCATATAACATTTCTTGGAATCCTAATCTCTTCCTTGCTAGCTCGTCTGCTATTTTGATACCCTCCATGGCAGTATATCCTGGTGCCCATAGATTGGTATAGTAAGTATAAAGCTACCATATTTAATTTATTTATATTCTTGGTGACTCCATATCATCAAACAAACAAAAACAACCAGTTCGTTAACAACATTGTGACTGGTAATGAAACGTGTTGTGTTCAATATGACCCAGCAACCAATCACAAAGATACCGAGTGGAAGACGCCAGCCGAGTCACAAAACGCAAAAAAATTTCCTTTCGAGAAATAAAATGTAGATTTGCTTTTACGATTCCACGGGCATTATTCACCAAGTATTCATTCCACCACGACAAACCGTTTATGTCCTACTTTATCCTTGGCCGGAATATCACGCAGAAGAAAGTTGACGTTGGCTGCACGCTAATGCCCCATCTCATCGATCCACACCGATTTTTTGACTAAAAATGCCACTTTAACTGTCAACCACCCTCGTATTTGCGTGATTTGGGACAGTGCTAGTTTTACCTTTTTGGAAAAATGCATTTGCTGATGAAAGGAAAGCGTTTTGTGGCTACGTCCACAAACCATTCTAAAGGCTGGATCCACATATATCCTGAGGGACATCTCAGCCGACGATCTCATTCGATATGCTTTTAGACCGTACAATTCGATGTATTGATGTATTGATGTATTGAGTCGAAAGGGAACTATTTTGAATAAAATAAATCGGCTTTCCCAAAAGCACTTGTTCTTTTTATTTTTAAAAAGTTGTTTACTTTGGTATCCATCCGCCTTGTATGAATTTCTTTTTGCTTTTCCAACTGGTCTCATGTTTGTTAACATGGTTTTTGTTGAGGTTGTTCTTGTTGAGGTTGTTCGTATTATTGTTGTTCATGTTATTGTTGCTCCTGTTGCTGTTCATGTTGTTGCTGTTCCTGTTGCTGTTCATGTTGTTGCTGATCATGTTGTTGCTGATCATGTTGTTGCTGATCATGTTGTTGCTGATCATGTGGTTGCTGATCATGTTGTTGTTATTGTTGTTGTTATTGTTGTTGTTCGTGTTGCTGTTATTGTTGGTATTCATGTTGTTCCTTTTGTTGTTGCTTCTGTTCCTGATGTTGTTCATGTTCCTATTTTTATTGTTCCTGTTCCTATATTTGTTGTTCCTGTTGTTGTTCCTATTGTTGTTCCTTTTGTTCTTGTTATCCCTGTTGTTTCTTGTGGTTTTTTATGTTTTTGTTCCTTGTTCTTGTAATTGTTGCTCTACTCTTGAAATAGTATTGCTACCTATCCACTGCCGTAATACTGAGATTCTATATTTGCGGCTAGTTTCTTCTTTCCGGATCCACTGTGCGCGTGTTCAAGCGTCAAATGTACTTAATTTGCTTTTGTTTTAAATAATTTAAGCTATTCTGCTGCTTCGGCACATTGCAAGAACCACAATTTCTCAAACATCCAACAATAATAGGGAATTTCGCTTAACAAACACAGTTGATGCTCAACTACAAAAGTATAAAAACAAATTACAATCAACTTATTTGTACGCTTACTTAAGCTTGCATTATATTCAATAATGCGATATTCCAGTATCGAATGAATCAATTCTTGTCTTTGTCTTTCATATTTCCTCCTCGTTGCTTTAGTTTGCGCCTTTTTGTACACATCATCATTTTCATCGCCATCCTCTCAGCACCGTCATCCTCAATGGCGGCAACATCTTCAACCGTCTTTGTTTTTATCTACGGTATTAATAGTAAAGCTGTAATCAATCTGCGCCTTGCCAGCCCCGTTGCCTTCACAACACCACCAACGGCACCACTGCGCGCTGCTGTTGCTGGGGAGCGGGGGGAGGCAAGTGAAAACAATGGAAGCTGTTCAATAATAGTCATGAAATCTGGGGTGGCCACTGGCAGCGTAAATTTTTATTGACTTCAGGATTAGCATTGGGCTTGGCGTCTCTCCTCCATAGAAATTTGTTTGCCGTCGAGCCGAAAATTCGAGTACAATAAAAACAGCCTTGACAGAATTCATTGTAGAGGAGCGCAGTAGTGGCCTACGCCTTTTGTTTATATTTATTTTTCCTTCATTCGTTTATTTTGGAAAATTTTTAAAAATCCTTATTCAAACACACACACACAAACATATTTTGTGTATCATGTATTAACAGAGGCGCATATAATTGTAAAATTGTCACAGCATCAGCATCGGGCATTTTTTTGGTTATTGGCCGCATTTTGTTTCTGGCCTTCTTCAGCTTTGTTTACCACTATTTATTTTAAATGTTTTGCTTTTTAATGTTTTTAGTTTGTCCTTTTTTTTGGAGTCATCGCGAGAGTATCCACATCGAGCCAAGAACGCTTTTTAGTTCATTATCTAAACTAAGCTTACTTTAATAACCTCCTCTCCTTCAATGGAATTAGGTTATGAATTGAAGAACCGTTCAATCCGACCTGTAGCTCAATAGTCACGTATTAATTTGTCTAGAGCTTGTTGCGATGGTTTGTTTAGTGTGTGTCTTAAACTTTCCCAAGGTACTGATTTTACCCTCACTCAGGTGTAATTACGAAAATTAGTTTGTTTCACATCACTGGACTATGGCAAAACTATGTGTTTTTGAGTGATACCATTCCATCTTTAATTTTGTTTGATGTCTTCTTTAATACTTTGTAGCCAGCACTTTCATCATTGTAGAATGTTTCGAGAGTTCCACAAGACATACTCCCTTCATTGTATGGTGAAGAGGGTATCTATTGTTGCCATCAAGCAAGCGACTACCGTCAAAGCAAACTCTGGTAGGAAATACACATATTTATTTCAGAGCGCGCACACACAAAGAAAGCTCTGGTTTAACTTTAACTGACTTAATGATGACGCGAGTGAGCAATCGATGTGAAATATTTGGGTATTCACCTGGGAAGTAAAACTCACAGCAAACAGACTATATTATCTAAAAAACCGTAGTTCAGCAATGAGCATGGAAAATAAGGTTATTTTTGTTTACAAAAGAGGTCATTGAACCCATCTGGACCATCGCCATTCACTACCGCTAGAATCTCTAAAATTGAGTGGATTCAGCGGTCCAAATTAAAATAATTCGCGTAATAGAAAGTCTACATTTAGTACTAAGTAATCGAATCATGATTCAGAAAAGTAGGCCTGCTTAAGCTCCAGGACACCACTAGGAAGTGCAGTGCGGGTTTCTTTCTTTACGAGATCAGCGAGAATTTGGATTCCACCTAATGCGTGATGTTTTAAATCTAGCACTAGCACTAAAATAGTGCCGGCAGTTGTATTCCAAGCAAAACACGGAGTTGTTGGGATCAGTTTGCCACAGACGTGCATTCTAAAAATTATCGCCGTGGTATTTTTATGAACTCACATCGACTCGCTAGCAGAATCACGTCGGGTGCACAGCTGAATCACGACAGAAACTCATGAGAAAGCAAGAGCTTTTGTTAAAAATAAAAAAAGCACGCAATGGGTGCTCCATGTTCAATGTATCCGTGATGAGTTATGCTAGGGTTTCGTGGCAGCCAGTCTATAGACCAACTCATTCCGACTACTATGGGTCCATTGCAATACCACCTCGTAACACTATACCTCTACTTTTACGCGTCAAACCATTTTGAAGCTTTAATAAAGCGCAGGATTTGTTTGACCCTCGCTGATCCGTGATGAGTAAAGTAAACCACAGATGCATTTACTTCAAGCGACAGCTCGCTTGCGTACATTTCTGAACTCTGATTCCTTCAACCGTCCACGACAAAGTTGTCAGCTAAAAAAGTTATGTTCTCACCCGATTAGCCTAGCTAAGGACTGGCTCAAGGGCCCCATATCATCTCGCCTAAAAGATCAAAAATTTGAAACTTTATTTAAATTGGCATTTATTTTACGTAATTTAGTAATAATTTGTATTATCTATTCTCTTAATTCTTAAGATATGACTATATATAATTAATGAAATAGTAAATGTGTTTAGTACAAACATTGATCAGGATTAACTACATAAACCAGGGTACAAATGCAACTCGCAAGCCTCAGTCGGAGTCTGTCAGGAAAGCATGTGATAAATCAGCACACCGACTCGCAGCGGGGTGAGACTTTTAGTTCATTATCACATTGAGAACTCAAATGAGACCTCATTATTATTATGTACCCTTAGTTTATTAAATCCATCTACTTTTGTTAGTTCTAGTTTAAAAAGAATCAGTAAATAATGTATGAGAATGAAGACCTTTTAATGAAGACCTCGAAATGCAACTAAAATTATCGAACATACCAGGAAATTTAATTGATAAATCTGATATAGAAGATCTGATTTGATAGATCTCAAACGAGACGCCTCAAATGAGATATTTTAATTGAAGGATATTTAATTCTAGCAGTTAGTATGTAAAATGTATCGTCTTGGCCCTGTATAGGAAATGAACGTTGACCTTTAGGTTAGGGATGCGCAAAGCAACAAGGGCAACAAGGGCAACAACATCACACCACCTTCCGTGACCGTTGAAGGGAAGAATTATCCGTTTGCGATCACCAAACTAGCCATGGCAAAGCAAATACAGGTAGTAATAAATCTTCCAACCGGGTAGTCATAAATCTTCCGTCTTCCTTTCAGTTTACTTAAAAATTATTTTAGGAATTTTCCTAAGACAAGACCTTTTTGCGATCAGCAAAGCATGAACATGATTTTGTGTCGAGCTTCTCGGTTTACAGGACTATGATTATCACTTGCCTGAGCGCTTGAAGAACTCGGCGGTTCTCCGTTCTTTGAGCTCTATTCTAATTCTATCTTGTATAGAGCTTAAAAACGACAAGAGCGCGCATTGGAAATTCTATGAAAATGGGTTTAGATGTTTCTTGCAGATATAACGGAAAAATAAAAGGGCGGAAATAAATCAAAGATAGGAAAGAGTTCCCAGTGTTAGAAGAGCTCTAGGGCTGAAAGAGCTCAAAGGGCGGAAAGAGCTCCAAGTACGGGAAGAGCCTAAAAGTAGGAAAGATCTCCAAATGTGTTAAAATCCCAAAGGACGTGAAGCGCTTCAAGTCCGGGAATAGCTATAGTTAGAAAAGAGCTCTAATGGCGCAGAGTTCAAGGGTGGAAAAAGTGCGAGAAGAACTCAAATGTAGGAAAGGGCTCAAAGGGCGGAAAGTTCTGAAAGGTGGGAAAGAGCTCAAAGGACGGAAAGAGCTGAAAGGTTATAAAGACTAGGAAAAAGCTCCAAGTGTGGAAAGAGCTCAAATGTCGGAAAGGGCGAAAAGATCTGAAAGGGTGAAAAGAGCTCAAATAGCGACGAATTCTAATGGCAAAAAGAGCTGAAAAGTAGGAAATAGATCAAAAAATTAAGAGCTCAAAGGACGGAAAGAGCAACAAAAGGAGGAAAAGTCCAAAGGGCGGCATAAGCTCAATAGTAGAAAAGAACCCAAAGTACGAGAAAAACTCAAAGGTGAAAAGAGTTCAAAGGTAGGAAATATTCAAAGTATGGAAAGAGCTGCAAGTGCGAGAAGAGCTCCAAGTGCGGAAAGATCTCAAATGGCAGAGAGCTCAAAGAGCGGAAAGAGCTCAAAGAGCGGAAAGAGCTCAAAGAGCGGAAAGAGCTCAAAGAGCGGAAAGAGCTCAAAGAGCGGAAAGAGCTCAAAGAGCGGAAAGATCTCAAATGGCAGAGAGCTCAAAGAGCGGAAAGAGCTCAAAGAGCGGAAAGAGCTCAAAGAGCGGAAAGAGCTCAAAGAGCGGAAAGACCTAAAAGAGCGGAAAGACCTAAAAGAGCGGAAAGAGCTCAAAGAGCGGAAAGAGCTCAAAGAGCGGAAAGAGCTCAAAGAGCGGAAAGAGCTCAAAGAGCGGAAAGAGCTCAAAGAGCGGAAAGACCTAAAAGAGCGGAAAGACCTAAAAGAGCGGAAAGAGCTCAAAGAGCGGAAAGAGCTCAAAGAGCGGAAAGAGCTCAAAGCGCGGAAAGAGCTCAAAGAGCGGAAGAGCTGCAAGTGTGAGAAAAGCTCCAAGTGGGGAAAGATCTCAAATGGTAGAAAGAGCTCAACGGAGGTCTAATTGTTCGACATTGCACCTCTGGTAATTGGAGCGCGCAAAACAACTAGAGATGTGATAGTCACAGACTAAGTCATAAAAACTTGTTTCATAGCGATCCTAAAGTGCGCTACTTAACTATGCAAAACTCATAAAATTGTTTTGAATTTTTTTGGGTCACTTTTCAGTCTCAATTCAGTCAATTGTCATTGATTTTATTTCTACGTAAGTTCTTTTTATTGCATTAGAATTGATTTTATCTGCGTCAGATGGAATAAACCTAATTCTTACAAATGATTTTTATTGTATCTGAGAAAACTTGCTCCTTGAAGTTGATAATTAAATTTATGACATCGGAATTTGCCATTTTAGTGCTCACTGCAGAGTAACTCCACAAATCTTTCACAATTACTGCACGAGTGTGTGAACAAATATTTTTATCCTTGACAAACAAACAAATAAAATCCTAATGAGTTTACTCCTGCCTTCACATGGCATCCAACACAAACACAGTGCCACTACTTTACGGTGTTCAGCTACTATCAGAGACGCCCAAGCTCCACCCTCACCCACGCATTGCCACTTGAAATGGAAGCCTTTCGAATGAGCTATGCAAATACGTTGCAAATGCGGCTGAGCTGCTGCTGCTTGCTGCTCAATTAAGTTTCCTGTTGTGCTCGCATTTTCATAGTTCCACAGTCAGGCTCTACGCCGAGATAAACCTTTTTAATTTCTACTCTCTTACCCTATACTCATCCTTTGCAACCCACCCCCTCTCTATATGGCTTTCTCGCTTCCTCTGCCTGTATTACTTGCCAGCTCACTGCTGTTGCTGGAGCAACTTCTTTAATTTACATTCACTGCACAAGAACGCATAAAGTTGCAACAAATTGGTAATTTATGAATGTACTCGAGCGCAAAGACTCTGGCGTACACACCCACCCACCCACGCACGCAGTCGTCGCCCACACATACACATACAGCCGACAATAACACAATCGCACCTACAAACAAGGATAAATCAGCCGGGGCTGGAAAAAAGATTAAGACAAAAACGGAAGTGGCTGGCTGGGTGTAAATGTTAAGCGCGTTAAGGCGCGCATCTGCAGCTGAAATCTGCTTCAGCCACAAAATATTCCCACTTTAGCCCAGTTCTATTTTTGCTACTGCTGCCATTGTTGTAGGAGAGGCTACAAGAACTGACGCTCGAGTGGTAGTGTATCACGTTTCATACCGCTGTAGCATTGGAATTGCTTCACCGTTCAAACCCCACCCCCTCCGTAGTTCCCCCCTCAGCGTTTGTTGTTCGTCGTCGCAGTCAACATTTTGTCACGTGTTTTCCTTGACGTTTTTTGTTTACATTTCAATTTCTTCTGGCATTACTTCGCATAAGTTGTCACTTCACTTTGATTCGTTAGTTGTCTTGCTTGTTCGTTCGGCTATTCATAAATATGAAGTGGCAAAATTTCGAGCTGGATATCTCGGCAACAACTTTTTTAGTGTGATGATCCTCGGAACTCATTTCAGTTCTGAATGAAGTTGCTCACTCAACCTCAACGGGAGGGGTGAAGAAACTACTACTTATTTAAACTAATATTACTAAATATGAAGTGGCAAAAATTCGAGTTTGATATCTCCACAACAACTTTTTTAGAGTGAGTAACAAATTTCAGTTATGAATGAAGTTACTCACTCCAGCTCAACGAGAGGGGGTTCAAAAACCACTAATTTAAAACATTATTCCTAAATATGAAGTGGCAAAATTTCGAGCTGATACTCGAAGCACGTATCAGTTTCTAATTCCAGTCAAATAGAGGGGTTGAGGAACTACTCATGTAAGGAAAACTATCTCAATGCCTTCTCAGCTTCCAAGAATGATAAAATATTATAATACGGTTTCTGAGATGTTTTCCATTTAAAAATGCTATTTTCATGGACCTACATTGTCATTTTCTATTTCAGAGATACCTCCTATTTCGTGCTGTCATATACGAGTATCGTATACCTGTAAAATTAGATCCAGAGATTTGGGACCAACCAACAGACCTTAGCGCAAACTTTATAAAAGCAGAGGATGGCACTTGAAGAGAGTATTATTACACTATTATATAATAAAAATTAATAAAACAAAATTCCGGACTACTTTCGTGATCTAAGAGAACCCAAAATAGAAGACTAGATTATCTATCTAATTAAAACTAGTAAGCCTTGGTTTTCCTACAACAGATTTAGTACTAAAACCAGATTTAATGCTGAAAACCTATAAACTACTAAAAAAAAAATTAATGACGATAAAGAAAATTTTAGTACACCAATTTTAG
Source organism: Clusia tigrina (assembly GCA_920105625.2). Classification (NCBI taxonomy): domain Eukaryota; kingdom Metazoa; phylum Arthropoda; class Insecta; order Diptera; family Clusiidae; genus Clusia; species Clusia tigrina. The sequence continues at coordinate 131,244,590 of OV050033.1, forward strand.
TACACCCATTTGGGAGTACCGATTTTAGCACATACATTTTAGTATCCCGATTTTTAGTACTATAATATTGTCCAACTATTTTGTAAAATGCCATACATATGCGAGTACTCGCCCCCCGTCTGCTATTTAGCCTAAAAGTCTGTCATATTTAGTACGACATTGAAAACATCATCACAAACAACTTCCAGAAAAGGTTGAAAATATGTGTGGTACTAAAAGCACCGACACTTTTTTAGAACAATTACAGGTACTGAAAAATATACAAAATGATATCATATACTGAGAAACTATTTAGAAGAATAATTGAAAATAACAGTTCTAAATATTATTAGTACAACTTTACAAGCTCTTGACGCAAACTAATGAATATAATTGTTTAGTACTGCTGTTAACACTCAAAGAATAAATAAATGAGTACTAAAAATTTAAAAATATGTTTTCTAAAAAAATGCCCGTGGTAAATTAAGAAACCTGTTCACTGAAAGTAGAAAAACGTGTTTCATTTTTGTAATAAGGAAAAAAAATAGGCATGGTACTAAGAAGAATAACATGTTTTTAGAACTATTACATATCACCAAATATATCGGATGAAAGTATTTGTGTGTGTGTGTGTAGTATTAAAACTACAATTATGTTTTGTATCATAATTTTTCGTACGGCCTTAAATAATTTCCTTTTCACGTTTCTTTAAACAAAATTTGCACGTGGATAGCTCTTAAACCTCTCAAAATGTTACTAATTATTTAGTACCATCAGCACCATAACATTTTTTTAAAATGCGTATCTAAAAAAAATTTTGAATAGAGGATTAGTACTAAAAACATATTTCTACAGCTTTTATTAAAGCTACAAACCTTCGAACTATTGAAAATATTAGATAATTAGATTAGTAGAACAATGTTTAGTAGTAAAATATTATAAATTTTGCACTAAAAGATCAGAACAATCTTTAGTACTAAATATATATGAACTTTGTACAAAAGTCGCATATTTTCATTAAAACAATATTTAGTACTTTTTAAAAAAATTTGCGGGTATGTACTAAAAGCAAATACATTTTGTAAAGATTATTTATGCTGCAAACTTAAATGTTTTTATAAAGGAAATAGTACGTTAAGTGGATTAGAAAAAATTAGTAAACAATGTATTAGAAAAATATTAAATATCACAAAAAAAATTAATTCATTTTTATTACTCTATTAATTAGAATAAACATTAGTGCTAAAAGAGAACATGAATAAACATTAGTACTAAAAGAGAACATGAATAAATATTAGTACCAACAGAGAACAGGTATTAAGAACGATATATAAAACGTATTCAGTTTTCTTTTGTAAGAATGTTTCGTAAATATTCCCAGTGTTTAAACCCATATTCTCCGAATTATCTACTGAGACAGTATAGAGATAGAAAAAGGCGTTAGGAAAGAGTGTGGACCAAACTATCTACATTTCAAACGTAACTTATGGGGCTGTCTAGATCTTTTAACGAATTTTCCTAAAAAAAAAATTATAGAATTGTCTGCATACATCCTCCACTGGAGCCACCTTTCAATTCATTCTCAACTGTAATTTAGCATCCAATAATAAAAAGTATATATAGAAGATAGATAGATAGAAGTGGGGTAGACCGAAGAACCGCTGTAGGAGGTCTCTAAACACTCAGGCATTGATGCCCTTCGTACTCTAAACCTGGAAGCCGTAGGGAGAAGGAAATAATAAAAACCAGTCAAGGAAAAAATGTGTTTCCAACTTCGAATGGGGTTCGTCCACTCTGGTTCTCAATGCCTAATATACGGGTATAGCCAAGCCATTCTAAACAATTCACCGAATATTAAAAATGCAAAAACGATTATATATTAAATGAATCGTATTGACACCCAAAGTAGCGTAGACTATATATGATCGGAGCACATCACTATTACTGCCACGTCAAATTCCTATAAGAAACAAAGTTCGTTCAAACGATTTTGATGGTATATACATAAGTATCAATGATATATAAGGACGACCCACCAGCAAATATCATTGCAAAAACAGAAATCGCTTCATCGATTTGCATTATATATCTATGAAATAATTCGTATTCATGTCACTAGTATCGACAGGTCATGTCCCATTTCCATCACAGATTATCACCTTCAAAATACCCATCGCTGGACTAATGTAACTACGGAATTGGAATTTTGGTACGGTTCAAATAGTTGCTGTATAAAATTAAGTTCAAAACGAGCAATTCATGCATAAACTAGCAACTCCACTACTAAAAACGAAGTAATATATGAGTATATAATGTAAAAAGTATAATTCAGAGATGTGCAAGGAACACATACGGGAACATTTAACTAATTTTGTTATTTTAAGTTCGTGAAGATTTTAGAGTATATTGCGGCACCTGAAAGTATGCAGCATATTTTATCAACAAATTCTATTGCAGTTCATCACAATTTGTGGTATGCAAAGTGTAGCATATTTTCGGGGCTTCGAAAAACTATCAAAAAGGGGTCATGGGTATATTCACTAGATATACTCTAGGAGGAATATAAACCAGAGTACTCTCTTGGCAAATTTTTTTTCTTTTACAATATTTTTTCCGATATTTTTAAATGTATAAAAGCATTCCGTCCATAATTAGCATTGCATACCTTTCGGTTCCTGATAAAATTTCAAGGACCTTAAGGTGCCTGTTAAAAATAAAAGGACCTTAAGGTGCCTGATGAAATAGAAAGTATTCATGAATATATTCTCTGCACATCTCTTAAAAGAGTATATAAAGTATGTACTTAAAACTACAAAATAATTCCATAAATTAAATAAAACTAAATAACGATTATAACAAATAAGAAAATAGAGAGATAGAGATAGAGGGGATTTGAACTACAGACACATGCTTTGCTCTCTTCCCTGTAACATTATCAATGGAACACTTTAAACATTATTTAATAAATTATCATCATTATTTAATAAATGTATGTTAAGTCACATTTACCGGTACATATTTGCAATAGTTGTGTGTTGGTGTTGTTGTAGTTATTTTTATTATTGATATTATTATTGTTGTAGCTCTTTATAAACTCTTGAACTTCACAAATCCACTCATTTGCACTCGGAAAGAAGACTGCAACAAAAGCCTTTTGCGATTGGAAATTGTACTTTTTGTTGTAGCTGGGCTGTTATTGTTGTTGCTGTTGGTGGTGGTGGTGGTGTATTATAATCGTCGTCGTTGTTGTTGTTGTCGTTGTGTTGTTGAAGTTATTATGTGTTGATTACCAGTAGATTATTTCATATAAGATTAATTATATGCAATATAAATAAATATTTCGCACACAAAGTGTCAATTGAATTTAAGCGCTGCTATAAATAATTAAGCGATATTATCCTTATATATGGATTAACTGTGCCATCAACGGATATTTAAATAAATTAATTAATGAATTGCGTTGCCTTCGCTCGAACTGAAAGCAAAGACAAATTTTTGCATCGATTTTTCATTTGTTCACGGTTGTTGCATTTCACATTGCAAAATGCGCATTGTCAATGTTAATTTCTCAATTTTTTTTTTTTAATTTATTTTCTTTTTGTTTTTGTATTTTACCTTGTGTGAAACAAAAGGTGTCGGCGACACTATCACTACACCCATAAACACTTACGCTACACACTTAAACACATTGCGCTGCCGTCCTGTCCCGTTGCCACTTGAAAGCAAGAACAGCACAAAAGTATGCAGCATAAAATTTAATTTGAGAGTGAAAATCCAACAAAGTGGCAAAGAGTGAGAATTATAACAAATGCATCAACACATAAAAAATATGGAAACGAATGTAAACAGTAGAAAAAATATATAGAAATAAAATATATAGAAATAAAATACAAAAAAAAAATACAAACTAAAATAAAACAAAATACAAATTCAAATAAAATAAAATACAAATTAAAATAAAATCAAATAAAAAATAAAATGGCAAATGTGACTTTATTGCATTAAAACATAAAAATATGGAACATTTAAAAACATTGAACAAAATATACAAAAAAAATATTATTTCCAAATTCTATACAAATAAAAATACATCAAAATACAAATGAAAATAAAATACAAATAATATTAAATTTAAAAAAAAAAAATTGTAAGTGACCTTTATAAAAAAAAAAAACAAAAACAAAAATATATGGGAAAAAAAGTAACAGAAGTAGAACGCTATAGAAATAAAATATATATACAAAAATAATATACAAATACAAAATAAAATATATATACAAAAATAATATACAAATTCAAATAAAATATAAATAAATAAACCAAGAGTAATAAAAGCATAAAAGCATAAAAAATATGGAAAAGTTTAAACAGAAGTGGAATAAAAATATACAAATTTAAAATAAAATAAAAAATACAAAGTAAAATAATGAAAATAAATGAAAATACAATAAAAATAAATAAAAACAAATAAAATTGCAAGAGTAGCAATAAGCATAAAAACATAAAAAATATGAAGACCAAAAATTTCAACCAAAATAGAAAAAATATATAAAAAAATACAAATTCCAAATGGAATACAAATAAAAATAAATCAAAATGCAAATAAAAATACAAACAAAATTGCATGAGTGAGTTTTATAAAAAAAAAAACAATGTATAGAAATATATAATTAGCTAAAAAAAAAAAAAAAATATATATATATATATATATATAATTCAAATAAAATACACATTCTAATAAAATACAAATATATGAAATAAAAATAAAAGGACAAAAGTGCCATATAAAAAGAAAGAAAAAACTTATGGAAACAAATTTAAACAGAAATAAAATACAAATACAAATACAAAAATAAAATACAATTTAAATTTAAAATATATTGAATAAGAAAAATAAAAATAGAACATAAATCTGTTTATTAAGATAATAAAAAACCGAAAGTGAAAATGCTCTCAATGAAGTGTATGAGGACGGTCCAGGCGTCTAACATTTTCTGAAGAAATCACACACAAAACTTTAGTATACTTTTCAGCGGCAAAACGCTTACGAATTGAAGGGAAATGATACACACAAAAGGACAGGCAATTGGGAGGTTGATTGTTGACGTCTCGCACACAGTGCACACACAATACAGAAAGAATAAAGACAACAATGAAGGCTTAAGATTAAGAAACTATTCCGGGGTAGTTAGTTTCGATACATTTTTGGGTGTTCGAATTTAAAAGAAATTGCAAAAATCACAAGATAATTTTAAAAGTAAACTACAAAGCAATAGCAAACAAAACTAAAATCAATTTCTTGTACTTGAAGCAATCTGAGGGTCAACTAGGGTTATGCATATACGTACAAACACACAACAAGGACAAAATCAAACAACAGTTAAATTCCTGCGGTGAAACTGACAGGCTCGGAACTAAAGCAAAACAAGTTCATAGCAGTCTGCTTCTAATGGACGCAGCCGGCAAGATTAACGTTTGCTTATCCGGTGTTGAAATGTTTGTAGGAGGGGTTTGAAATATTGTCTCCGGTGTAAACCAAGTTATTGAATGCTGCCATACTACTAAGTAGTCTCGGCTAAGGAATTATACACGCGAAACCCAAACCAGATCCATCTGGAGGTATGTTCCCTCAATAAAACTCTTCTTAAACGCTTCCCTCAAACCACTCAGTTAAACTCTAATAAAACATAGTACTCAAACTAGTTTAAATGGCCTGAACTTGAGATTTGACGATTGCTATATCCCAGGTCCCACCATTATATCCCATGAAGTAATTGAATTAGTTCAAAAATGGTATAATTTGGACTAGTTTGTGAACTAGTCATGGGACTTTATACTCGGATACCAGTAGTCATTGTACTAGAATAAACTTGTTTTTCTTTCTAGAATTGAACAAATTATTGGACTAGAATAGCACTAATTATTGGACTATAGTGTAAGTAATTAGTGGACCGAACTAGTCCATGTAGCTTACCACGTATTGGAATAGAGGGCAATGAATGATTGGAATATATTGTAATTATTGAACTGGACTGGGTCGTGAATGTACCACATTTTGTTCTAAAGGAAAATTAATGATTTGACTATAGTGTAAGTAATTACTATGATGTGTAAGTAATTACTATGATGTGTAAGTAATTATTGAATTGGGTGGTGCAAATCGACTACTTGTCTTATTAAAGAATATATGAGCAGCGCCTAATACGAACAATAGGGCGCAACACGTTATACAAGCCGCGATTCATTGAGGACTTGATTTTTGGACGTATATTTTTCGTTTCAGAGATTTCAGGTGGCCGGCAAGATCGTGTGTTCGACGATTAAATACTGTATTTTCACTTTTAATTTTAATAATTATATCACCAATTTTTGAAACAAACAAACTAAAATTAAAAAGTTATAAATAATTATGGGAGGACTACAATTCTAAGGGATTAAAATACAACTTTATAACTAGTTAAGGGACTAGAATACAACTAGTTAAGGGACTACACAAAATTAGTTACAGTTCTGAATAGAACTAGGTACTGGGTCCAAATAAGTCTGGTTATTGTACTTAAAACTAGTTATTCCACTAAAATATAACTATTTATGGAACTAGAATAAAATTAGTTGCGGGACTAGACTAGTTCAGGGACCAGAATGGAACATGATACTGGACTAAAATAGGTCTGGTCATTGTACTTATAAACTAGTAATTGTACTAGAATAGAACTAGTTATAGAACCAGAATATATATTGTTACTGGACTAAAATTATTGTTATTGCAGTAATTTAGAACTGTTGATTGCACTAGATTACAACTAATAAGATTATAAATAATTACTGACAACTAATTTTTACAGGAAATGAACTAATCTAATAAAAACTAATTATTGTACTAGATGGCTAATTATTGCAGTAGAATGTAACTATTAATTGTATTGAATATAAATAATTATTAGAGTTGAAGTGGTACAGTAGAATAAAGTGGTAGAATAGAACAATCAGTCTCCGACTATAAACTTCTTCAGTACCATTATAGAACAAGTTCTCTGACAAACAGGACGGAACCACTAAAGAACTACTCATATTGACAAGCAGGGTTACTAATGTTCACACTGCATTATTTTTTATTCCCGATCACCATATAAGGAAGAATTCAAAACAGTAAGTCCTGGAATACTTTTTCTAAAACTTTTTATAGAAAAACAACAAAAAAATCCTCAGGTGTTTTTATTCCTAATTGAACAGATTCAACAGATTTCTCTTTCAAACTAACTGGGGATACTTTAATGTGCTCATAATGCGCTATCCTAAATAAGACGATAATTTTAATTGAGTTGCATATTATAAGTCTCAGTAATTCCACCTCTCTATCTGTGTTTCAGCATTTATACTACTTTTTGGAACATGTCTATAACGTCATCTTATTCAATTATTACCACCGCAGTTTCTTCAGTCACTACAAATAATGTTTGTGATGATATCAGACTCACATATTCGCTCAATACCTAGTATATTAGCTCTAACCCTGTATATTAGAGCTCCATTAGCTCTAACCCTAAAATTATCCCAATTTCCCTACTCACGATACTAGGAGGATCAACAGTCCATCGAACACCTGACATGTACGTGTCCCGCTTTGTCGAAAAGGAGAAGCATATTCCTAGGGTACTTTCTGAACTCCCTGAGAGACAATTCGAACGAAAAATTAACCTCCATCGACTGCTTCATAAAAGGCTCCAAATGGCTGGACTTCTGGAAGTTAATGGTACCTGTGTCTAAGTCAGGATCAAAAAGGGTCAATCATAGGCCTCTTTGGCGAAAGATCAACCTACCTACTCACGCTACTAAGCAACGTTCATATATCTACACAGACAAAGGTGTTTTCTCTTATTATAAATTTCAACTCCTGTTCCATCAAAAGTTTACCGTGAATATATTCAAGAGCATTTTCTGGTACTTTATTTAAGCACCTAAAAATATGCTACATACTTTGCAAACCAAATATAGATTATTATTATTATTATTATTATATTATGAATTTGATATTATTTACTTCGTGTAATTAGTATGCAAACATATTTTTGGACCTTAATGAAGTATCAAATATGCTAATATATATACGCTTAACATCTACAACCGATATTATGCAGTGACCTAGTGAGGGGCAAACTACTGTTTTCACACTGAGTTTGTATGAATATGAATAAGTAAAATTAAACAAACATAATGAAGTGACATATCAAAAGTTACTCTGCTGAAGTGGGCATGCTTTGTTCGTTGGCCAAGACAAGTAGTGACCATACTTCAACATAGCACGCACAATAGAGACAAACAAAGCAGTGATATAAAATAAATATTGGTTTTTAATGTTTGTATCGTCAAGTAACCCAACGAATGAATCGTGAATGAGTTATGAAGTGGCTTAAATATTCTTTTGTAATGTTAATCGCTGTCAACCGTAAGGCTTTCGTTACTTTCAGTACAATTTGTATGAGTGACAGCAACGCAGTGCTCACAGGGGCAACGTTCTCCATCTGAATAACTGATACTATCTCCGCATGCCAGCTGCTTAAATATAGCGTAAAAATACGCGAGTATAAAAAATCGAGTTTGTCTGTTTCCGTGAAATGCTTTTCGCTTGGGAGTGAGCACATTACTTTATAGGCATGCCATAAATTTAATTTGCTGCTGCATGTTGCATACTTTTGGGCGCTTTTTACCTTTTTTGCGAAAACCGTGCTAAATTAGTTATGTATAACATAAGAGTGGAAATTTTAATACAAGTTTATTTATTGCTGCTGCTGGTGCTGTTGCTACTACGTACAATAGTATAACAAAGTGGCATGGCATATGCCATTTAGAGTGCACAGCATTGCCTACATTTAGGCGGCATTATTTTACAATTGTCTGCATGGCAGCTTTAAGTGCAGTATATTTCCTTCCTTCTCTTTCCACATACGAATTATATTTTCAATAGTATTATACTAAAACTAAACTTATATATTTCTACGAACTTTTTTGTTTGTTTGCTAATTTAATGTTAAAATTTTTAATAATGTTTAATTCAATTTAAATGGAAAAATTAAAAATTTACCTCGGCCTGTAACCGTTGTAACCGTAAGGCGCATAGCCATCAGTATGCATATTATTGCCATACATATTCAATCAATTGTTTATTTGCCAATTTTTAATCGTTCAGTTCGCTATCGCTATTTAACTCCCAAATCAAATCAAATTATGTACAAACAGTAGTTCTGTTTTCTTTTTTGTATGATATTTTTCTTTATTTGATTATTTGGAAATCTGAGTAGTTGTGTTAAGTGAAACTGAAAAGGAAAAATAAACAAAAAGTATAATTAAAATAAAAATCAAAAATATTATTATAAATTATTAAATTCATGCAAGGTAATTTGAGTAAACGTTGTTCAGTTCAATCGACGACTGCCTGCTTCTCTACAAATGGCTGAGATTCAAAGAAAAACAAGAGGGGTCGGTCTGTGATGAAAGCAAACTACGGAGAAATGTTGCCTCCTTTCCACAAACCTGATATGGAGAAACGATGATATGGAAAAACGTGATAAGGAAAAACAATTGCCGAAGAATTTTTATATACAGATATATTAGTATATGAGAGTACACTCTCTAGTGTTCTTATATTTCCTGCAAAAATGTGTTATGAAGGCTACTGAGGTTTCAATGTTTCAAGGAAAACTTGGGAAGAAATATCTCCAAATCCTGAGAGTCGCACTAGATTTTCTTCTTCAAAGTGTGAACTGTTTGAAGTCAGATATGATTAGCCCAAAAAGGGATCACAGCCAACATAGACCAATTTAGTGTCTTTCATTTCCATCGTAACCGGAATGAACACGCATTCATTGGGTCTAATCAACTGGTTCACCACAGTTATGTATTGATTTAAATATTATTAGAGAATGAGAATGGTTTAGGTCGCAGAACCGCCATAGAAGCAAGTCTCCAAGTACTCAAGCAAGATATGCCCATTGTACTATAAGCCTGGAATAAAATGAAGATACCAACAGATTTGTGAAATGGAAGAGAAGGGAAGTTTCACCTTTTCAAAGTGTTTTATGAATCTCAGAAGTCTGTCCAGGCACAAGGAATGTACATTGTCCATTCCCAATGCAGCTGATCCTAATTAACACCTCCACATACTAGCAAAGGCAGGGCAAAAACAAACAAAATCCTCTGTGCAGTTCTGTTCTGCCTGCACTGAAGATTCTTAATGAAGCTTATGGTCAACATATGATGGTCCAAAGGATGGTGCCTCATGGTAACCCCAAGAGCTTTGCTTTGTAATTTTAAAAGGGAATCAGCAACTGTCTTGTTCGGAAGCAACCCAGATATCATAATGAAGGAATTGAATAAAACCATATCAAAAGTGGCAATGATTGTTCTAAATCTGGATAGAATTGGTATCCAGAAGATTTATACTCCAAAAGACGTAAATTGTGATCCTTCTTCAGCGATAACTCCAAATTGTGCTTTCAGCTATTGATGGATCTTAAGTCGGCATATGGCACTCATGCTGCAGGTCCCGCATTATGCCGAGAGTCAGACACTATCAGAGCAAACCCAACATTTATTTACTCCTCACCCTCAACTGGTGATAAAATGGCAAAAATGCCTTAAGAAACTTGTTGTTTACGAACGGAGCACTTCCAACACAGTCACCTTTGCTGTGAATTTTTGAGTACAAAGCTGCAAATTGCTTAATTTGATTACTCTGTACTTAATTCGATTACAACGGCCACATTAATAAAAACAAAATTTATTGGTTTGATGTGAAACACGCCATTATTGCGGGAAAACACTCTAAGTGCCTCCTCTTTCCCCGGTAGTGCAATGAAGTGAGCCCACTTTGCGCAACAGCAAAAATGACCAACAAATGGATTGGATTTTCAACAAGCAACCAAATAGAAATTTATAGTTTCACTTGCATTACTTTGCCACCTTCATGTTGAGAAAACCCCGTCCAAAGCAGAATTCAACGCTACAAATAATTAGTTCAAAGCGCAAAACAGAAAATAGAACAGACCTCGCTTTTAATTGAACCTTTTCTTCTTGCTTTTGTTGTTTTTGTAATGCTTAAAAGTGTCCCTTTGAGTGAACTTTTGGTATTTTTGTTGTAAATTGCGGGGGCGCGAATGTGGGGGGAGATAAAAAAAAGAAATGGCAAACAAAAAACGCGCACTAGGTGGTGTACCTGTACTCGTGCGGATACAGTCATCAGAGCTCCCCGCACAATACTACAAAGACGAGAAATACTAAAATAAAACAAAAAAATAAAAAGAGGCAAAATATCATGCAAAATGTACGCCGCAAAAGAATTTTTTTTCTCTCAAAAATTATAAGCGCCGTTTATACAAATATCTGCTACTTCATTATCTTCATTTGAATCTAAATTGAACAGCTTCGAAAATTGTGTATTTTCTTCATAGAAATGTACCAAAAAATTCATATATTTCTTTTGCAAACTACAAACAACGTGTTTCTCCTTTATTGCTCTGCTCTGAACCGAAGCACTCATTTTACTTTTCTTCTGTCACACAGTGCACAAAAGTGCAGCAACACTACACCAAATATTAATACAATTATTTGTTTATAATTAATAACATAATTACACTATTTATTAGCACTACTCCTCGTTTGTTCGAATTATCAAACAATTTGATAGCAATTATTCTGCAATTTTTACTCTATTTATTCCTCTTACAATTTAACTCACGCGTGCCAATTGAAAAATGCGAAATTTTTCTCACAGCCGACTAAATGGAACTAAAATGAACTGACTGCGAGCGAGCGAACATGAAATTTGCTGCTACTTCGAATATTTTCCTACAAAGTCGATTCGTACTCATAAACGCGGTGGTGTGAACGGCACGACTATATATATAACTTTTTGACATTTTCATTATGCACGTAGATTTACAGTTTTAGTAGTAGCGGAAGGTGAGAGTGGTGTGAAATGGTGGCAAGTGGTTAGATTTCTAAAGAGAGGTTGTATACAAAATTGATACTTGAAAAGTTATATGGTAAATATAAATAATAAATATAAATAATATAATAATAATGTCCTATGACACCACTGAAATGTAATAAAAATAGAAAGAGCTACGTAACGGAACAATTGAGGGGTAATAATGAGACACAGTAGCAGAGAATACAGAGAAGCGACATTTAAACGTCAAATTTTTTGACGTTAAAAAATGCTTTGTTTATCATTAGTTGGCAATCTGTATAGGTTTGTTTATCATTGGTTTTGAAGAAAATCAACCACACTATTACAGTTTTGCGCATGTTTAAGTGTGCGCAAAACGAGAGGCGTTTCTGTGGTCGCTGACAGTAGATTTAGATTGAGAATGAGACAAATCATGGACAGTATTTGATCAGTGAGGTCACCACCTGCAGTTAGCGTAGTTGTCTGGATGAGCAGAGTACAATAGCTGAAGGCCCAGGGTAGATCCCTGGGAGGATTCATAGTTGGTATGCTGTAAAATACATTTACAAGGTACTATTAATAGAAAACCGCTCTAAAAATGTCGTTCTCTCACGGCCTACAAAAGTGTCAAAATGAATGAACAGTGTTGCTTTTTTTGTAAATTTTTAGGGCTTTGCCCTTTTTTTATTAATAAGTAAAAACTCAAATGCCCCCTAGTTTCACGACTCTTCGAAAAATAATTGCTACACATAAGAAAAAGAGGATTATAGATGCCACTTTGTTATTTTTATGTATACAGCAATTTAAATACAAAATGTAATTCCTCAGTTTGAGTGCAGCAATCCACATTAATAACTGTATTACACAGTTCATGAGTATTATTCAAAACTGACGGAACTGCACACTATGAGAGTCTTGTTCTTTTAGTCCCTGGACCTTGCTCAATAGTGCACACATTTTCCAATGAAGAAAGCGGCTGCAAACGGTTTTCCAATGTACCATAAAAAACTGATAGCACTGAATTTGGAAAGAGTAGCAGTTTTGTAGTAGTGGTGGCTTCCGGATTATTTATAACATCACTATTCAAAAAATGTTTTTCACACACTTTTGATTTTTCTTGTAACTCAACGCCACAAGCCACGATTCACCGATTTCGCTTTTTTGCGTCTTTAGTTACGCTGAAAAATTTAACTTTTTCATTTCTCCATGTATTATGGCAAATAACACAACGATAATGCACCAGTCCACTTTGTGGAATTTAGGTATTTTAGAAGATCCTTCGGTTTAATAACCGAGAGGTTAGATAGTCCTGCTAGAAAATAGTTTTCCAGGGCTCTATTTCTTGGGGCCGCCAGAGCTGGGCATTTGCAAAGAAAGTGAGTTATTGTTTCCCTCTCGTCAGAGTCTTTACAACATCTACAATAGGTATTGAACGGTCGATATTTTTTTGGCTGATGTTTCTACGCTCCCTGTCTATAAGATCCTTTGACCTAGCTATTTTGTAGACTGGCCAGGTCCCCCGGGATGTACTGCACGTTGTACAGACAGTGCAGGTAGGCGCCCCTCTTGATCGCACCCAGAGAAACATAGACTAGTTCCGCAAAGGTTAGGTCGAGAGAGGCCCCCCTGCGCGCTAATTCATCAGCCTTCTCATTCCCATCGATATTTCTATGGTCTGGAACCCAGATTATTGTGATGTCAGCATGAAGACTTAGCGCTCTAAGTTCATCCCTACTCTGTCTGACCAACCTGGAGTTGATGGTGTTTGACTGTAGAGTCTTTATAGCAACCTGGCTGTCCAGAAAAATGGCAACCTTGCTTCTATATCCTTCTCTAATGTATTGGGTAATTTGCCGACACGCCTCCCTGAATAAGAGTACTTCTGCCTGAAAAACTGTAGCCTCATCTGGTAGGCATGTGCAGTAATTGATGTTAGCGTGTGTTGAAAATGCCCCACCGCCTACCCCCAGATCCATTTTGGACCCGTCTGTATAAATGGGTATATCGTATTCCGTTTAAAATTTTCGCCTTGGCCCCTCTTCTCTTGAAGGAAATCTAACCATGAAGTCCTTTTTAAAGTCTAGTTGTGGGACTATGTAGTCTGTTGTTATTTGTGTTAGTTCCCTCGGCATTGCGAATAGCACCCTACCATGACCATACGGTCGTTCAGACTAGCAATCTGTCGCTTTCAACCTTAGTGCACTATTGCAGGCCAAATTTTTGATGTAAATGTCAATGGGAAGACATGTTCGCAGGCACCCAGCAACGCCGGCGTCAGCTGCTCCTTGGACTCTACTGAGTCTCTGAACAATATAGCCTTTATCTAGCGCTGGCCACCAAACTATTGAGCCGTAAGTGAGTATTGGACACACAATTGCTTCGTATATTCAATGAGTGATATGGGGACATAATCCCCATTTTTTCCCGAACATTCTTTTGCATAAATAGGCCTTCCGTAACTCTTTATTGGTTCTCCAATTTAGCTTGGGATCCAATATAACACCTAAGTATTTGGCCTTCTCTGCAAGTTTTAGCTGTCGTTGTCCATTGAAAGATGGATGACCTCATTCAATTAAGAAAATGAATCCTATGATCATTCAATAAATTCGGATGATCAATTCAATCAAAGATTCATATAATTTAAATTCAATTCTAACACAAGTATAAACAAGTCATAAATAATTGGCACTTGCATTCGGGAAAAGGACCTTACGACCACACATAAGTTTGTTAAAAACGCTTTGTTCTTCCTTAACCACTATTTTCAAAGTGATTTTCAACAATCACTTATACTGAGTTTCTATTATTATAAAAAAGACAGTAAGTAAATGAACAAAAAAAATTCCATAAACACATAACTTTATTTAACAAAATTTACTATTTTATTTAAATCACAGCACAGAAACTAACGAAGTTACAAGAAAATTCCGTTCTCTCATGCAGTACGTCTGTCTCATAAGTATGGGAGCAAAGGAAAATCACTCTTCTTGATTGTGTTTGGCCTTTGTTAACTTTGTTGTTTGTAGCTTGTTCAGTATATATCTTTAAATTGAAAAGTTATTTGCAAGTGTTATGTCAATGATTAAGAAGTAAGGTGAATTATTTTTTTGGGTTTTCAAAAGCGATCAGCTTTTTTGTCGTCTTGAAAATTCAACTGAATTGGTGTCACCTTATTAGTTCTCCCTGATTTGCGCGATTTGTTTGCACAAACAACAAATCAAGGGAACACTAATAAGGTGGTCGCAAGGCTACAATAAACGTTCATTAATTGGATTGTCAGTTGAATTGTCAATTAGATGAAAACCACTAAATACACCAAAAAAAATTTACGAAAGTAAAAAAGGAAGAGGAGTATTATTCCATTGCTACCACCTTATAAGTGCGCCCTGAACAAATCCACATTTATGTGGACAGACCTACGGCAGGCCCTATTGTCATCAACGGCATTAGAAGCACTGCAGTGATTTTTAAACTGTTTGCCTCCAAAAATTAAAGTAAACAAAAAATAACCCCCATTTGAGCGCTCGCCTCCACTTAAATAAATTATATCTATATTTAGCTCAACAATAAATCTTACATAATATTATAACGAAAAAGGACTCCCTAAAGTTCATTATCACATTTCTAATACACACGTGGTAGTAGGCCAAAATTCACGCCATTCTTGGAGCGCAAAACAATTTTGATTGTTGGCTGCACAGGTTCTCCCAGCGCCAGCAGCTCGTAGTGGCGCATAATTTTCACGACGATTGTCTTCAATTCGAATAAGGCAAAGCGCTGACCAATACAATTACGTGGTCCAGCACTAAATGGTATATTGCTGAATGAATTTGGCAGACGCTGGTCCACAGCTAAATGCCGTTCAGGCTGAAATTCGGAGGCATTTTTGAAAATAGATTCATCCCGTAAGATCTCCCACAAAAGTATGATAACATTAGTACCGGCAGGTAAACTAACATCAACTGTAATTATAAATATTTGCTCCAACAACGACTTCATAACTTCTAACGTTTAATCGCCGGTATGGGTGGATACAAACGCAGCGATTCCTTTACAATGCAATTTAAGTAGACCAATTGCAGTAGATCTCGATAAATGATGGGCCGTTCCAGATCATCACCGAAATGGTCCCGTATCTCTTCGTACAATTTCTGCTGGCAGGCGGCATTTCGGGACAGCAAATACAAACAGAAGGAGATGGCTGTGGTGGTGGTATCGTGACCCTCGAACATAAACGTGTTCACTTCATCTCGTATCTGCGTGTCGGTTAAAGGCTCCCCATCAATGGTGGCCTGCAGTAGGACATCCAGCAGAGCTTTGCACTCCTTGATGCCCATATCTAAACGATTTTTGTAGAAAGGGAATAAGGAAATCATGTTTTTAGTGGTGCAGAGCTCACCTTGCTCTTCGCTTGCTAGGGGATGGTCTTTAACATTCTCTCGTAGTAGAGCACGGCGCTGTTCGATAATTTTTTCCGTAAAATTGTGCATTGTTGCAATGCCCTCCAGTTGCTTTTGGTATAATTCTGGCTTCAGTAGTCGAAATATCCAAGGAAATCCTAAATAAGGACGAACAAAACGCATGCTGACTATGGATGTTACACTGAAAGATATCAGTTTTGTTAGTAAGACTGGCGTACACTCAACTAAAAAAGGACTTAATACAAGTATTAATTTAATAAAATTTTTAGAATCTTACTCCTTTACAGCCTGCACGAAGTCCGACTTGGAATTGTGCTGCGCATTAACCCGCACTCCCATGGCAGTCTCTGCAAATGTGTGACTTCATTCAAGAAATTCACCTTGATTTTCCATTGCTGCAACTCACCTGCAATGATGTCCAATGTAGCCAAGCCTACATATGGGTAAATGTCCAGCGCAGTTTTACCATTGGCAAACGGCCTCAGTTTCTCCACTAATATGGCACTCTGTTGATCGAACACCTTCACAAAGGCCTCCAGAATTTTGAAATGAAAAGTGGGCGTTATAATTTTACGCATTGCCTGCCATTTCCAATCATAACTCAAAAGCAGACCTTCACCCAGCCAGGATCTCAGCAGGCCATATATAACATTTTTCCTTATATGTGTCTGACTGCTTAGGAGGACCTCCACATAGCGTAGATCTGCGGTGACCAGCACCAGAACACCAAATACGCGAGCCTGGAAACTTTTACCGAAGCGCTGGACGTATTCGTGAAATTTCAAGTGGAGATCTGTGGGGAGAAGATGAGTTGGTTATACTCCACTCAACCTCCTTGATTGATCAGTTCGATATATTTTCGATAGCCTGATTCAAACTGGTTTAATGCACTTACTGTCAGGTTTGAAGGAGTACAGAGCAATCATACTTCCCACCAGCGGTATGCGAGATATGATCGGAATATTTGGTAGCTCTGGTAAGCTGCTGCCCCTCGATGCAACCCATTTGACAATAATTATAATAAACAAGCCAAGCAGCGCCGATTCCCAGAACATTTTCAAAACACCTCTTCGTCCGCTGAATAACACGCTTCACTGAATCTTCGTCGCTCGGTTTTAACGAATTGTGGAATTAAACTTCAAAAGTTCAACGTTACCATTTGTTGACCGCTCGACCAGTACTGCAAACGCGTAATCGAAAACAACATTTTATTTGCATGCTTCAAAGGATTTGCACTAGTTTAATCGTCATTAAATAATTACAACCATTGACATGAGATAACACGGCCATTTAATTGATAGAACTACACAACACAAAGCGTTATAATTTATATGTGAGTGTATTATTGCGCTAAAATAAGTTATTTACTCGACATCTTTGCTGATAAAAATTCACAATAACAAAGACTTTGGTAGTTTATTGAATACGCTAGTAATCAATTAAGATGGGTACAAAGATCGCAATTTAGCAAAGGAAGAAAAAGCAACCTGCCTCACAGAACCATCTGCTGATTAGACTAATAATTGGGGCAATGGGACAAGCCCAGAGAGGGTACTACATTAGGCACACCTCCATTAAGCATCAAAACAGAGGCTCTGAGACTAACTAACTCCTTTGAATCCAAAAGCGCGGACTTAACGAGTCACATGAACATACTCAAAATGCTCGAAAATGACCCAAACCTCAGAGTCCCCGACAAAATTCCCCCACTGAGGAATTCTCAAATACACACCAAGTATGTATCTCAGATAGAGCATCTTCGAGAACGCATAAATTCCTTCCCAAACCACGCTCACAAGTATGGTACACGTATGTCTGGAAGACGGAAATGTAGGGACTGGCATTTATGGCCCTAGTTTCAAATAACACATCTCCCTGAGAAGACTTGCAGCTATCTTCGAGGCTCAAACCTATGCCATCGAGGCATGCACAAGGGAAAGCTTAAGCAGGAATATCTCTGGTGCATATATATACATACTATCGGCGTCCTTAAAGGGATTATCTTTATTATCACATCACTACTAGGCAAGCATTGCCGATACCTTCTAAATGAACTGGGGCATCATAATACATTTGAATTATTTGCATTGGATTCCAAGACTATCCCATAAAGGACACGTAGGCAACGAACAAGCTGACCATTTAGCAACAAAAGGAGCAATGAGCTCTCTAATATGCCCTGAACCATTCCGTTGACTACTTAAAGAACACATCCAAGAATTGTTGAGGAACTGGGTAGATCGAAAATTTACCGGACAATAGACTAATAACGTGGAATACCGTCGGCCAAAAGATTTTTCGTCCCAGGCGTAGAAGTATCTAAAAAGTTATTCTTGCTAAACAGGAAGGATCTCCGAATCTGAATCAGCAGATCGATCTCCGAGTCATTGACTGGAGAGTTAGCATAAAACCGGAAATCAGTGCATCAATGGTGGAGTAGTTAACTGTAGAGCTGGTCGATAGTGCAGTGGACATCCGATCGATAGTCCTAATGTTATGCTTCGTTTAGTGTGTTCCAAGCCAGTGAAAATTTTAAATAACAAAATTTTTCTTTATTTAAAAGAAAAAAAATCATTTTTCTTAAAATAATAATTGTTTTTCTATAATACTCTGATCTGGTAGTATTTTTATTTATCGGGTCTCTTCCACAGAATCCCAATAACGAAGTTTCTTATACTTGTTATAAATAAACTCTGCACTCTTCTCCTCTAACTAAAAACGCCTCCCTATTATTTGATATATTGACTAAATGGGCACTCATGTGGTGTCGCTAAGGACCTAACAGGCCTATGCGTGGCCTATTCGGTCAGCTAGCCTAACCTAACTTTCTCCTTGGGATGTGTGAAAAGGAGCCCAAAATGCTGAAGTTCTTGGATACTTACGAATATATATATACCCACTCATAACTACGCCACTGTTAATGAAAATGTATTAAAAATGTTAACGAATCATTAACTTCTGTGTTCAAGGCCACTGCAAATTGCGGGTCGTATGAGTGACACACAACTCTTAATTTAATTGGAAACACGAACACTCAAAATAATTGTAGGCCAATTAAGTTGACAATAAACTGCAGCTGGATTTTGGCTGCGTTGAGTAGCAAATATTCTGAAATATTTAGTTAGGGAAATTATGAAAAATCTCATCGACGAGTTTTGACTATTTATTAAAAATATATTCTCAAAAATGTGTGTTTACTTAATTTAAAGTTTAATGATTTATATAATAGCATAAATGCAGAAATTAAGACAATTTATATTAACAGTTTGTGCAAAGTGATGAATGCACCTTGAATGATATAAAATATGACAAGAGTGATAAAGAGGGGACCGACTAATTATAAGTCTCAGCTGATGGACTAAGTACACGTCAAGGGAAAGTAGAGTCAAACTTACTATGGAAATCAGGCTCAGTAAATGGAAGGTAAAGTGAGCCTACTTGACACTAATTCATATTTTTCGTCTTTAAAGTGAATATATAACTGGCCCCATAAATGGAAGGTCCAGCGAGCCTCCTTCACATTGATTTCACATTTTGTTTCTTTCTAGTGAAGAAGATATAAGACACAAATATGCCACCGTAATGAAACTATACCCCGTTAGTTAAAATATATCACCGTAGCGAAAATATACCACAGTAGTGATAATATAGCACCATAGTAAAGATCTTCAAATCAATGCCTTAAGACACTCAAAATTCACGAACACCATCTGGTCTTCGATTTAAAAATCATTCATTTTGCAGGAATATATATATAGCCATCACTTTCCACTAGATGAGCACGACTTTCATTTTTCTCCTTCACGATTTACATAAAAGTTCTTAAGTCAAATACCAATTGACAGCTATCTTAAAATACATGTATTTCCATGAAGGACGACTCAATCAGAACTTCTCCGTCAGCGCAATGGACAAAAGATGGGCAACTCTTAACTTTTGATATTGAACAGTTTTTTGCATCCTTTGCCAAAGTATTCACTGGCTCAGCCTTCACCATCAACACCGTCGCAGTCAGTTAAAAAAATTTTATGTTGCGTACTGACTTTGTCTTCAGGTGCATCCACGCCAAAGCGCCACCTAGCGTTCTGCGGTTAGAATCACTGGTAGCACTTATTTTGTTATTTCATTCACAACAAAGAACGTCATAAAACCATATTTAGATGCAGAGTGATCAAATGCCCTCTCATTCGAGTTTATTTAAAAGTGTACTTACATGTTTATTTTTTATACTTATATTTTAATTTTTGTGGATACACCTATACAAATATTTGATGGGCTATTATCCAATTAACGGCTAATATAAGTAAGGTTGATAGATCCACACCAAAGCTAACCTTAATATCACAGTTGTTGAATTGTTTAACTTGAATTTGTTTTACTTCAACCCAAAATTGATAACCAGATAAATTTGTACAATAAAAACTTCAGGCTAATATATTGAAAAAAATATATATATATATATATTGGAAAATCAGTAGCAAAGTGCTCTAGAATACATGTTTTTCATTTTCGGGCAAGTGTACAAATGATTTTTTTTTATTTTTTTATTTAAGTTATGTATAAAAATTGTATAGCCTTTTAATCGTTACTTTCAGCGAGTACCAATCATATGTCGAAGGAAAACAGTACCATAACGTGGGAGCTATTCAAGCTTATCTCTTACGTAATGCATCTGTCAAATGTAGTATATTCGCTATAGGGCACACTTATTAGACAGCTTGTACCATGGTTTTATATATTCACACCATCACAGATGACTACTAAGGACACTAACGCCGGATTTCCCACTCCGGATCACTCTTCTTCTTGATCGCAGGTTTTTTGTTATTGTTTTTCATTTTGTTACTATCCACCCGAGTACTCGTTAAATGATAGTTGAGAATACGCATGATCTCTGCATTTGGGTCCACCAATTTCACAGTTTACTTAGGAATTTCAACATTGCTTTATTTATTTATTTATTATTATATCTTACACCATAATTAAATTATTACTGTAAGGTTGGGAAACAAGTACCAGCTACTGAGGCTTTCGTCTCGAAGAGATACAACATTTTTAGAAAGACGCTTTTTTGAGACGAAGTCCGGCAGGATTTGAACCTGCGACCGGCTTAGTGTGAGTCTAGCATACTTACCACTAGACCACAAAGGGCGGCTAATCTTTTTTTTTTCTAGTAATTTCTCTATTTCCTTATATTCATGAAGGAATTTGGATAAATTGATATATTTTATATTCCCAGACATGAGCTGAAGTACCAGGGTCTTATCTCAAAAGCAAACTTCTTTAGTACTATAATATACGGCAAACTGAACGACAAGGACAACATTATCGGCTAATAGACAAACTGAAACAGAAACTTTTGTATGGTATAATGCGAATGAGGATTATTTGGAGGTTAATCAAACAGTAACTATTTAATGATCGAAATGTTCTCTATACATTATTACTCTTTATATTAAGTAGGTAGGTTTAGCGGTCACCAAAAAGGCACACTTAGGCCATAATTGATCCTTTGTGATGTCGCATGCGACACAAGTCGCAATCCCTTTCAAAAGTCCAGCCGTTTGGACCTTTTTATGAAGCAGTTGATAAAGCATATTTTCTTATTTGGAATATCCCCCAAAGAGTTCAGAATATAGTCACCCAGGGAAGTGCGCATCCTTCTGGACATGTACAATGCAGGTGTTCAATGGACTATTGAACTCCTCGTTCATGCAACTCCTGCAGATTTGAGCATTGAGTACTCAGGGTCTAGTGTGACTTATGACGGATCCTATACTTTATCTATTTAAAAATTATAAATCTTTTGACCACTCGACATTTATTTCAGGACATGTGCCATTTTGCATCCTGTTCATTCAGACCAGCACCAGCCCGCTGCGCCTAAGGATATTGTATTAATTTACTCTTTTTATCGTATACAGAAAGGTGTAAAAATCACAGAAAAAATGTCTATTAAATTATATTTAATCTATTTTGAATGGTATACAACTTTACACACCTCATTACTAAATTGATTTTTCACATCCTTTTACTTGCGATTACAATTTTCAGCACTTTTTACAAAATCTTCTCCATTCAACAACAATTGTTTATAACTCGCCCCTTCTCTAATCCACTCCTCTTAAAAAATATGCACCACCATATACGAGCAGTAGCAACAGATTAGGAATACTCGTGTGGACAGATTAAGTCACTGCATACAAACTCACCATATACGAGTAGTATATCAGGTTGGGACTACTCGGGTGGACACATCAATTCAATGCAGATTTAACACACACACGCACGTGCATTATTAGTTAGATGGCTGCATTAGAGTGGCCAGATTAAGGGTTGATGTCATAATAATAATCATAATAAGAGACGTAAAATTAAAATATTATACTGTCTACCCACATTCTCTCGAATTAAAATCAAGATATAAAACACGAGCTGTTGTTTTAAAAAAATCCTTGCCTTAATTATAACAATTACCGAACTATTATGCAGGAGACTGCATTGAAGCGCGCAACTGCTGGTCACTTTACAAATTTATGATAACAATACATCAGCCATCACATAAAGTTCACTGCCATTTACTTAAGATAAAGAAAATTACAAAATTATATAAGCACAGAAATTGTTGTTAGAAACTTAGCCGAGCGCGTTGTGCGTCAAAACTATTCGTGATAGAATTTAAAACTAAAACCTTCACTCTTGTGCATTATTAGCGCCGAAGGTGGGCGCATTGCGGCACAACTACACTAGCAACGAATGCCGAGAACAAAACAAAACAAAATCACGGAAATCTATGAGTGGGAGAAAGGGGCAGAAACTTGTGGCTGAGAACAGAGTGGACGCTTTATGCTGGTCACATTTGCGAAGAGAGCAAGTAGAAGAAGCAGAGTCAACTTATTCTTATTAGAAATCCGATTTAGAACTAGAGAACTGTTCAATGTGCTAAGAACTTTTGTGAAACATTTAAGATTATTTACTGGTCATAGTAATTCAGCAATATAATATAGAAAACATCATTTATAACTCGTTATTTAAAATTTTTGACAAATGACTTTTCGCTGTCTTTTCGTCGATGACTTTTCACTGATGACTTTTCAACGGTGACTTTTCAATGCTGACTTTTCATCGTTGTTTTTCACAAATGACTTTTCACTGATGACTTTTCATTGGTGTTATTTCACAAATGACTTTTCACTGATGACTTTTCACTAATGACCTTTTAATAGGATTTCCAGCTTATTCATGTTTAATTATGAATGACAAAATACTCTTACTACATAATATATTCATTTCACATTAAGTGCTTTCAGCACTTTTCAATTGTTGGCCATGCCTACTATTAAAATGTAACACCACAACTCTATTAAACAAATATTATAAATGACAAAAGGAAGCTTGTGTCTCATTATAAAGAAATATTCTAGTACACAAAGTTCCACGCCTCTTCTTCATAATTTAAAGTCTCGGCTGTAAGCCAAAGTGAGCACCACTCGCCGAACGCAATACCAAGTTCACCATGGGCCTCACTGCAGGCCCCAGTGGCAATAGTTCAAAATGGCGGAGAACTTTGCTAATGATGCTCTTTATTTCCAGTATGGCGAATTTCTGCCCAATGCAATTGCGTGGCCCTGCGCTAAAAGGAATGTAGGCGAAGGGGTGCATTTTCTCAGCCTCATGAAGAAAGCGTTCCGGTTTGAAAGTGTCCGGGTCGGGAAAGTAGGCGGGGTCACGTAACAAAATATACAAACCAATAGTGAAGCTGCAGTCCGCTGGTATTGGTTTGCCATCTATCGTGAAGAAAGGAGTTACACTCATGATGAATCCCCTTGACTAATGTATGTCTGTCTACTTACTAATGACGACATCCTCATCTATATATCGTCCAATGATAGGCACCGGTGGGTACATGCGTAACGCTTCCTTAATCACGCATTCCAAATACTTCAGGCTATTCAGATCACGCATAGTCACTGGTCGATCCTTATCGGTGCCAAGGACCTCGCAGATTTCTTCGTACAATTTTTGTTGCACTTCCGCATGTCGAGAAATGAGATACAAACAGAAGGATATGCCGCTAGTGGTGGTGTCATGACCAGCGAACATGAAAGTGTCCACCTCCTCTCTGATGTCCTCATCGCTGAGTGGTTGACCGTCGATGGTCGATTGTAGCAGCACATCCAGCAAAGCCATGCGAGGTTTTAAGCCAATATTTTCATCCAAAGTTTCCTGCTGCCCAAGCGATGAGTCTCTACGTTCTGTTATGGATTGCTGCAAAGCTATACGATGTTCCATGATAATTTTCTTGGTAAAATCATGCGTGGTTTCGATGCTGGTTCTGAGACGTTTTGCTGCACCCGGAGAGATCAAGCGAAATATCCAACCCACACGCGTCCATATGTTTATAAAACGTTTACAGGTGATGTCGGTGATACTAATAATGTGAAAAGAAAGCCACAATAATTTTATGAGGAATAAATGTTGCATAAATAAATAGAATAGAATTATGCCAAGAACGGATGTTTCAGCTGGAAGAGCATAGAGTAATTACAATTCAAATTGAGGTAAAACTACGAAATATTTTTTGGTGTAAATGATGTTCACTTCTTCGTGAAAGAGTGTCGAAAATATATCCAGGAAATATTTTATAAAAGTCTTCAAAGTATTATTCAAATAAATCATATAAATTTCATAACATTTCTTTCTAATAGATTTTTTCGCCCTATTGACCGTCGACTGAATTATTGGTCTAGTTAATTTTTATACTTACTTCCTGGTCGCTTGCACATACGGAAAATCCGGATTCATCTGTGCATGTACTTTTGTGCCCATTGCAGTTTCTGTGATCCAACATCCAATTAAAAATAAGAAATCATACGTAACAAATATTTAAAATGGCAGTGTAATGATAGGGAAACGGGTAATGTATAGTCGCTGTTACTAACGGAACTGCTAAGTAGCTCAGAATGGTTCAGTAACAGAACTCTTAACAAAGTCACTATGGCTCCATAACAGAATTGTTAACCAACTCTTTATGGTTCTGTTACTCAACTGTTCCTCAAATCGCAGTAATTAGGTAACAGGACTATGGTTCAACAACAGAACTGTTAATCAAGTCACTATGGTTGCATAACAGAACTGTTACTCAAATCGTAATTAGGTAACTGGTCTATGGTTCAATCACAGAACTGTTTATCAAGTCACTATGGTTCCGTAACAGAACTGCTAATCAAGTTACTATGGTTCAATCGAATTTTTACTCAAATCCCAGTAATTATGTAATAGAACTGTCAATCAGGTTCCAGTAATTATGTAGCAGAACTTATAATCAAATTCCAGTGACTTTGCTAACCCAGTCACAGTGATTCAGTCAATTTGCTGACTTCTATATGGTTTGATACGGAAACAGGGACTCGTGTCTTAACAGTACGTTGATCTCTTTGAACTGTGATATGTTCTCATATTGTTGTAAACATTTTCATTCACTTCTAATTTAATAACTTCGATTGTTCCCGATACACTATCACCCACCATCACCACCCTATCAATTGTCAAACTTTGCGTATGTCACCTGTACTGCTACATACCTGCAATTATGTCCAAGGTAGTCAAGCATATCATCGGAAATATGTCCACCGCCGTCTTGCCATCCGCTCTCCCATACAACAGTTGCACCATGATCTCACTCTGTTGTTCGAAAATCTCCACAAACTGTTCAAGTATTTTAAAATGAAAAGTGGGTGAAATTATTTTTCTATGCTGATGCCATTTATGACCGGTGCTCATCAGTAGACCAGTGCCGAGCCAACCACGGAGCAGTTCATACATACTATTCTTCGTTATGAATTTTGTACTGGCGAGTATGGGCGCAATATCGTTGGGATCACAAGAGAACACAGCTACTCGATGTAGCACCCAAATTCGAAAGCTGGCTCCATATTGCAGCCGTTGTTTTACAAGCAAATTCATGATCTCTGAATGCGGAAACAAATATTTAAGTAAAACGAAGCTTACTGCCTGGAAAAAGCCAACTGACCTTCCTGATTTTGACCGCGAAATATCAGAGCACTGCCAATGAGGGGCAGTGCCCTGGGACCTCGCATGTAATGCAGCATGTCATTTTTACGTTTTTTTCTCAAATAGTCCCACACCAATAAGAAAGTTATTGCAATGATCACAATTTCAAGCCACATTATTTGCCCCTTTGCAGCGTCTTCGAACATTTTTTGCGGAACTGTTGGTCCAGATTGCGACTTTGATTAATTGAAACACTTTTTATGTCGACTTATTTGCTCTTGTCTAATTGCCAGAATACGTTTTTATAGTTGGAAATTGTTGTTCACTTGTTTAAGGCAGATTGACTGCCTCAGTTGCTTGACTGACTGTTTTATTAATAATCACAATTTGGATTGAAATACCACAACTAAACAAATATTAAAGCTAATTAATTTCACAGCAGTGAAACAAAACAGAGAACAACGAGATCTGCCTTCACACACACGCTCGCACACACACGGTCCCACACACACACGCAATGCAACAGGGGTGGCACACTTGGCAGCTGTTACAGATAATGCTACAAGTAGTAATCATAAGCGGAAATCAAGCTATGATGAGGATAGCCCATTTATGACAAGTAAGCGCATCCCTCGATCACCACACCAGACACACGGTGGAGGAATTCGAGCAAGGTCATCACCGCCAGCTATAGAGGTAGAAGAACATACAGTTAGTTGTGATTCTAAGACCACCGAAACACCGAAGGGCGGCCAGCGGATAACAGTAACACCACTGATAGAGAGAATAGCTGCAAACCAGGCGACTACATCGGGCAAGAGTACTGTGGACTCCTCTGAACTGCTAGGAGGTAAAATCATGGAACTAATATCCATGATAAGCTCACAGCGACATGTCAACCAACAAATGAGAGAGCTGTGTTCCAATATCGCCCAGCTACATAAAGAAGAGTCGAACCATCGCCGAGACGCCGTATCAGAAACAAATAAACCGTCGAAAATGGTGCAGACATCGCCAGAACCAAAAGGTGCGAAGGAACAACACAGTCAGAGGCGGGAAAGGCTGGAGACAAGGAACTCTGAGAAGAAAGGCAAAGCCGAGGGTAAAGCGCAGAAGAAGAAAAAAGAACACCAGCAGACACCGGCGGAAGCAATAAAGAGCAATAGCGAAAGCATCTGCTATGAAGGCGCACCTACCGAAAGGACAGAACACCCTAGTATGTGGCACACAGTCTCAGCAACTAAGAGGAAACAGAGAGTACGTCCTGATGCGATCATAATCTCAAAAAAAGGAGCTATCACATATGCTGACATGCTCAAAATGATAAAGGACAACCGGAGCTTCAGAAACTGGGTGACAACGTACAGAAGGTACGGAAAACTGTCAAAGGTGATCTAGTCCTAACCTTAAAGAGAAAGACGGAAGGGGAAACCAACAAATATAGAGAAGATCTGGGAAGGGCTCTACAGGACAAAGCGTGTGTCAAATCACTATGCCAGATAAAGACAATAGAGTGTCGGGATATGGACGAGATAACCACGATAGAAGAAATGTCCGAGGCAATCACAAAGCATTTCCCAAAAGTGACTGCCCTAACAACTAGCTCCATCATTAGCATGCGCAAAACGCAGGAAGGTACACAAGTAGCGCTAATCACCTTGCCTATAACAGATGCAAACGTACTCTTGGACACAGGTCATGTACGCATAGGATGGGTAAGATGTCGACTTCGAGAAAACATTAAACCAACCAGATGTTATAAGTGCCTCGACTTTGATCACGTAGCCAGACAATGTACGTTTCGTGAGTTACGTATGTTCGATGTTCGCATTTTTTTTCTGTTATGTTGGTACACATGTCTGTTATATATGTTGGCAATACCAACCATTTTGGATTGTCAGTTTGTTTTTGACAGATAAAAAGGTTAGTCGTGTTTTGGTGTGCTCTTCGATTTTGTACTATTCGAAAAAATGGATCAAAGAAACTGTATTCAGTTTGGTGTAAAAAATGAAATTAAATGCGCAAGGATATTTGAAATGTTGACTGTGGCCTTTGGCGAGTCTACTATGAGCAGAACACAAGTTCAATTGTGGTATAACCGGTTTAAGGAAGGCTGAGAAGATGTCAATGACGATGCTCGTCCTGGTCGCCCGAGCACGTCAACAACCGAGGAAAACATTGACGCAGTGAAGAAAATGATTTTGGATAATCGTCGAATCACTATCAGAGAGGTTGCTGATGATGTTGGCATATCGTTCGGCTCATGCCAAGCAATTTTTACGGATGTTTTAGGCATGAAACGTGCGGCAGCGAAGATTGTTCCAAAATTGCTAAATTTTGAGCAAAAACAACGTCGCATGGACATCGCTCAGGAGCTGTTTTTGGCCAAAAACAAAACCGTTATCATGTCTCAACCACCGTATTAACCGGACTTGGCCCCCGCTGACTTCTTCCTATTTCCAAAACTGAAGACACCGATGAAAGGAAAGCGTTTTGCTACGATTGAGGAGATAAAAGAAAAATCGAAACAGGAGCTGTTGGCGATACCAAAAAAAGCGTTTCAGAAGTGTTTCGAGGATTGGATAAAACGCTGGCATAAGTGTATTATATCTGAGGGGAATCACTTTGAAGGGGACAAGATAGTTGTTGATGAATAAATAAATGCTTTTTGAAAAAATTGAAAATAACGGTTATTTTTTGATCAAACCTCGTAAGAGCGAAGTGGACCGGACTGGGGAATGCCTTAGGTGTGGGAAAAAGGGACATGTGGCGAGAGACTGCAAAGCTCCACCAAAATGCGATATTAAAAGTGGAAATGACCACGGAACAGGCAGTTTTAAATGCCCAGCTTATAAGAAAGCAATACGTGTTAAAGTAAGAAAGTATGTTTAAGTGCATACAGATAAACCTCAACCACTGCGAAGGTGCGCAAAGTCTCATCGAACAAACCGCAATAGAAACGGGGGCAGACATCCTCCTGATTAGTGAGCCGTATAGGATACCTGAAGAAACAACAGATGGGCGGCAGATGCATCAGAAACTGTGGCAATATGGATATGTGGGAACACACCTTTCGAGCGCAAAGCTGCAGTACCACAAAACGGCTTTGCATATGCCAAAATACTTGGCACCCACTTCTATAGTTGCTACGCTCGCCCGAGCGCTACCATAAACGAATTTGATGACTTCCTGAACAGGTTGGTCGAAGATGTCAGAGGAAAAACCCCTGTAATAATTGCTGGCGACTTCAACGCCTAGGCAGTGGACTGGGGTAGTAAAATAACAAATATAAGAGGAACAGCAGTGTTAGAAGCTTTTACGGCGATGGACATGATTCTGCTCAATCAGGGCAACGCAAATACCTACAGTAAAGGAAATGGGGGCTCAATTATAGACATAACATTCGCAAACAGATCCCTCTCCAGGAAACTACGTTGGTACGTCTCGGAAGCACTTACGTTAAGTGATCACAAGGCAGTCATGATAGAGTGCACTAATCTGGAACATACAAGAAGAGCACAAGCTCCAAAGGCCCAACGAAACGGCTGGAGCGTGAACAAAATCGACCATAGCATGATGGAATACACCATAAATCAAATGGAACCTCTCCAAGGATCAGCAGCACAACAGACGAGGCATGTTATGGGGAGTCTGAAAAATATTTGTGATGCAGCAATGCCGAGGAAAAAACATAGGGATAGCAGGAAACCTGTTTATTGGTGGAATAATAGCATGGCTGACCTGAGGAAAGACTGCATAAAGCTAAGAAGACTACAACAGAGAGCAAAGGGAAAACCTGACTTCCAGCAACTACAGCAGAACTACAAATTGAAACGTAAAGAATTCAGGAAAGCAATCTCTGCTGCAAAAAGTAGTGGATTTAAAACACTTGTGGAGGATATTGACAATAACCCCTGGGGAATGGCTTATAAGATAGTATTGAGGCGTTTGAAAAATGGAGCAGCAATCGTCCCAGTATGCCCCATCATCATGGCGAACATCGTCTCAACCCTGTTTCCAGCGCAAGAAGCACCAAAGCTATGCCGAAGTTATGACTGTAGCCAGGAAATAATCGCAGCCATAGATGAGGTAATAAGTGCGGCAAAAAGAATAAAGTCCCACAAGAGTCCTGGCTTGGATGGAATACCTAACTTAGTGCTGAAAACAGCAGTGCTGTCACAGCCTGTTATTTTCAGCGATATGTTCACCAACTGTCTGAAAGAAGGAGTATTCCCGGAACGCTGGAAACGTCAACGATTAGTGCTTCTTCCTAAGGGTGACAAACCACCAGAATTACCCTCTTCATATCGACCTCTGTGCATGCTAGACACGGCGGGAAAGTTACTGGAGAGAATTATCTGCATGCGATTGGAGCCGTATCTGGACAGGCTGCATGGAAACCAGTATGGATTTCGGAGAGGTCGCAGTACAGTAGACGCTATAGCTGCAGTTTGCGAAATAGCGCAAAGTGCTCTGTCGGGCACGAGATGGAAGGGAGGCGCTAAAGAGTATTGCGCAGTAGTTACCCTGGACATTAGAAATGCGTTTAACTCCGCGAACTGGGAGAAGACATTAAATGCCTTAGCGGGCCTGAAAATACCCCTTTATCTACAGCGTATGGTGAGAAATTACTTTGAAAACAGAGTAATAGTGTATGACACAGATGACGGACCGAAGGAATATCGAGTAACAAGAGGCAACCCACAAAGATCTGTATTGGGGCCGGTCCTGTGGAATGTGATGTACGACGGAGTTCTAAGGATCCAAAAACCGACGGGTGTCAGTATTGTTGGCTATGCCGATGATATTGCTGTCGTAGTAGTTGCTAAAAAGCTGGAGCAAATTGTTGCGAAATGCAATGAAACCAGTATAAGAGTATGGCTTCAGAAAAACGATCTTCAGCTGGCAGACAACAAAACGGAAGTGATGCTGATGAGCAGCCGGAAGGTGATGGAGACTATGACGATCCGTGTGGGAGAGCACAATATTACGTCCTCTCCAAACCTCAAATACCTTGGAGTTGCATGCATAATTTCAGAGACCATATGAGATATGCCAGCGAGAAAGCCTCACGAACCTGTGCTAGGTTAGCAAGGCTCATGCCAAACATAGGTGGTCCAAAACAACCAATAAGAGAACTTCTCACAAGCGTCACAAAGTCGATGCTCCAATACGCTGCTCCTATATGGGCCTCTGCCACTAAACATAAGTCATATATGAAGAGTGCAGTATCCGCATACAGGCTGTCGTCGATAAGAGTGAGTTGCGCGTTCAGAACAGTATCAGATGATGCAGCTATCGTCATTGCTAACTGCTGCCCAGACGATATTGTCACTAGAAAGAAAAAACAGGCATACATGTCCCGGAAAAATAAGGATAACGGACACTCGGCAGAGAAGATCGACGAAGAACGCATCGTAGAATGGCAGCACAGATGGGATAACTCGTCAAAAGGCCGCTGGACCTATGAAATGATACCAGATATCAAAACATGGACAACGAGGAAACATGGTGACGTGAACTACTATCTGATGCAACTCATATCGGGCCATGGGTATTTTAGGAATTACTTGCATAAATATAAGCATGTGGAGGATCCCCACTGTCTATACTGCGCCAATGAAATTGAGGATGCGAGGCACGTTCTCCTGGAGTGCGTAAGGTTTGCAACACAACGTCACCACCTTGAAATATTGATGCGGAGGCCCCTAACCCCGACCAAATTGATACAGTTTATGCTCAGCTCGGAGAAGGCATGGGAAGAAGCCAATAAGATGGTCGTGCAGATAATGACAAGGCTACGACGGGACGAGCAAATAGCTCGATCAATAGCATGAACAATTAGTAATTGAACACACCTGCCCGGCGAAGCAATACCTTAATTTGCAAGTACCGACGGGAATACAGGATAGAGTGCGAAAGGGGGGTGGTTTAGTACGTAGGCACAAATAATAATTTATGAGTGAATCGTACATACGCTCAGCACGGGCTGACAGTATCTTCAGAAGATTAAACCCCCATGGCCGCAGCCTAAAAAAAAAAAACACACACACACACATATCCTCTCTCGTTCTGTTAAAGATAAACTGTACACTGTAAAAAACAATCTCTCTAAAGGGGTGAAATTGCAATTTGTGACTCCCATACCTTAATGAAACCTTGCAACAGTATATAGTCAAAGATACAGAAGCAGATTGCTATATGGGCCGATGTGGGTCCTACTAAACACTATACAAAAAGTGGGCGGTCTATATTAGCTGCTACGCCCACTATAAACAAATATTCATAACTTAAAATCTATTAGGTGTAGTAAAAAAATATCCATTATTTCCCAATAGACGGCTTACGTCATCTGTATCTCGCGCTGTATAAGTGCGATCGGGAAGGCAAATTGTCGAAAATGTCGATTAAATCAAGGATATCGTGGAGTCCGACCGTCAAGTAAGCACTGTTTCGATTGCCGAGGAGCTAAACAAAAAACAGTTTGGAACCACTTGAATAAGACTGGATACAAAAAGAAACTCGATGTATGGGTGCCACACGAGTTGCCGCAAAAAACAGTCAAATCATGGACCGAATTTTCATCAGTTTGACGTTGTCGTAAGTGACCCACTTTTCATCACCAGTCACTATCCGCTTCAGAAATGGGTCGATTTCCTTGAGATTCAGCAGCAAATCGCCAATAGGTTGCCTCACTAGAAAAACTTAGAAGTCCTGGTTACTTGGTCCTGCACTTCGTATATACGTTTTTTATACTTAGATTAGGAACTAAAGACGAACATGTTTGATTAAATTACCAAAGTTTTAAATATCGGAAGTGGCTGGTTTGCCTGCTGACTGGATCCAAAGTGCGTCCAAGTGCGTGAAATTGAGACTACAACAAATTAATTTCCATGACTTTGTATCACACTCGCTCACAACGGACCCAACTGGGGGTCTAAGTGGCATCACTGTTTTCTTGATGATGCGGTTGCCTAACCAACTTACGAGGGCGGATTGATATTGAAGCTACCTAAGTAGGAAAAAATATTTTTTTTTTCAAAAACCATTTATTTCTCAACATAGTCTACTTTTACTTCGACTCACTTAGTAAGACGATATTCCAACTTTTTTATACCATCTGAATAATACGATTTTGGGAACCCCTCAAAATACGCGTTAGTTTCGGTAATCATCTCTGCGAGCCATTTGTTCAAGTTTGGAAACAGGAAAAAGTCACTAGGAGCTAAATCTGGACTATAAGGTGGATGATTAACCAATTCGAAGTGTATTTCACGTAATTTTAGCATCGTATCTAATGCTGTGTGAACCGGTGCGTTGTCTTGAAGAAAGAGCATTTTTTTCTTCTTTAAATGTGGTCGTTTTTCCTTGATTGCATCAATCAATTGATCCAATAATGCACGATTATACTTTCCTGTGATTGTGGATCCTTTTTCAAGATAATCGATGAGCAATATTCCGTGTGCATCCCAAAATACAGTGGCCATAACCTTGCCAGCCGATTTCACTGCCTTCGCCTTCTTCGGAGCACTTCCACCAGCTTCCACCCATTGTTTCGATTGATTTTTGGTTCCAGGTGTGTAGTGGTGGACCCACGTTTCATCAACAGTTATTAATCGACGCCAAAAATCAACAGGATTACGCTTTATCATATCCAAACACCGCTGTGAAGTGGTCTGTCGAACTGGTTTTTGTTCGACACTGAGCAAACGCGGCACCCATCTTGCCGATAGCTTTTTCATTTGCAAATGTTCATGCAAAATGTTGAACACACGTTCATATGATATGTTTACCATTTCAACAATCTCACGCAACTTGACTCGGCGATCATTCATAACGATATCGAGGATTTTCTTGATATTTTCTTCAGTAACCACCTCTTTTGGCCTTCCTGTTGATGGTATTGTTGCAGTGCTTGTTTTAAATTCAGCAATCCAATATTTTACCATGTAATCTGACGGAGCAGACTCACCGTAATGTTTATCGAGCTTTTCTTTTGTCTCTTTCGCCGTTTTCCCTTTCACTGCACGAAATTAGCTTTTTTCATTTTTCAAGAAACACAAACGTTGCTTACTTCAAATAAACTAATCGATGAATTTGGGTGAAATTTTAACAGCTGACGTTTGACAAATCGCAATTTCTAAAAAAAAGTGTTTGTGTTTGTGCTGCCATCTAGCGCTAGGTAGCTTCAATATAAATCCGCCCTCGTATTAAAAAAAGTAATAATAATCATTCCAATATTATACTTGCATTGATATTTACTTAACTATAACTAATAATGTTCTCCACAAAAGGGACCCCACTTCACCTCTCCTCACATATGCGAATATGTTGGAAGTGCTGACATGCACTTAAGTACTCACCGTTAGTTGTAGGGTGTGTGAACTCCAGCGAGGTCAAATGTATTTACACTCTTATGCAGTCCGTTGCATTTTAAGCTTAATTTAAAAATGCAATTCACTGATAAAATGAATAAAAACTGACTCACACCTGTTCGGAAGTTCTGAGCAAGTGGCTCACAATGGGTGGATTGGACACCAGCGAGGCGGGGAGAGTGTGAGTGAATTAATTACAAAATGTGCTCATTCTGCCATTTTCAAATTGCCACGGAAATTCTAAAAACTTACACGAATATTCTTTATATTTATTTATCTACATTTATACAGTAGATATTTAAATACATGTACAATATCCGCCTGCAAGAGTAATGATCTCCGTAGCAGGTTTTCATACCCTACACCCTAAAGGTGAATATACTCACTTTGTGCAGAGCGGTTTTCTTTTTTAATATAATTTTTTGCTTTTGTGTTTTTGATTTTTATAAAGAATAAATATATAATATAAAATAATTATGAACATCAAAAATTAAATTAATAAAAATTACAAAAATAGCAACCTACCACCTAATGATCGAAGATCTTTCCTTCGTAATGTTAGAATGAACTCTGCAACTCTCTTGTTTGGGCTTTCTATGAAGCACTTGGTTGTTGCTGACTTTGTACTTTCTTCTAAAAGAAGCTCTAGATATGAATTGATGCCAGAAACAACGGGTATTGCTCCGACAGCCTCTTGAACATCTCTCTATGCACAAAGTTTTTGTCGTCGTGCCAATATCCATAAGAATATAACCGACATATCGTTTTCATCGTCTTTTGTTGTATCATAAGATTGTGGTGGCAAGTTCAACACAGCATTCAGAATGTCGCCAGATTTAGTACTCATGGCGCCCGTAATGCTCAAGCATACACTTCTCTGTAGTCCGTTTAACCCCAAACATGTGGACTTAACTCCAGTTCTGTGCCACCAGACTACAGGAGGATACAAAATTATTAGTTTGATCAGTGCTGTGGATATCCAAAATACAGGTTTAACCGAATGCTCTTCGCCACTGTCCAAATACTTTTTCTGCTTAAATAACCTTCAGCTCAACATGCGTCTTCCAAGTGAGCTCCAATCAAGAACGACGCAGAGATATTTCACTTCCCTGGAAACACTGATATTGACACCTTTTAGTACTGATTAATTAAGTCCTACCAGGCTTCTTTTTCATGTTGTCGTACTCGGAGTCTTTCTTTATTAAGAAAGGTTTTATACGACTCCGCCTTGTTTAATAAGGTACGTTTTTTACGAATCCGCCTTCGACTATCTTAATAAATAATGCATTGTATGACTCCGACTCCAACTTTTTTAATAAGGAAGGTTTTAACCAACTCTGACCCTGACTCCGACTACTTTAATAAGGAAAGTTCTGTACGACTCCAACTCTGACTTCTTTAATAAGTATGATTTTTTAAGCTTCTGACTACGACCTCTTTAATAAAGAACAATTTATACGACTCGACTCTAACTTTTTTAATTAGGAAGGTTTTAACCAACTCTGACCCTGACTCCGACTACTTTAATAAGGAAAGTTCTGTACGACTCCAACTCTGACTTCTTTAATAAGTATGATTTTATAAGCTTCCGACTACGACCTCTTTAATAAAGAACAATTTATACGACTTCGACTCCAACTTCTTTAATAAGGAAGATTTTATACGACTCCAATTTATTTAGTAAGGAATGTTTTATACGATTCAGGATTCTTTAATAAGGAAGGATTTATACGACTCCAACTCCCACTCCAACTCCAACTACGACTTGTTTATAAAGAAAAGGGGAGGTTTTATACGACTTCGACTCCAACTTTTTTAATAAAGAAGGCTTTATATGACTTCGACCCCAACTTCTTTAATAAGGAATACTTTATAGGGATCCTACTACTTTAGTAAAGAAAGCTTCATGAGACTACGACTCCAACTTTTTTAATAAGGAAGGTTTTTTATGACTGCAATTCCAAGTTCTTGAAGGAAGGTTCTTTTTGCCTCCAATTTCAATTTCTTTAATAAGGAATGACTC
Organism: Clusia tigrina; assembly: GCA_920105625.2. Classification (NCBI taxonomy): domain Eukaryota; kingdom Metazoa; phylum Arthropoda; class Insecta; order Diptera; family Clusiidae; genus Clusia; species Clusia tigrina. The sequence continues at coordinate 131,281,349 of OV050033.1, forward strand.
CGGCTACGGCTCCGCCGCCCCGTTGATACATTCTCCTTTTGTGTAGGGCATTTCATAAGTGAGTGTGGCCAGTTGTCTGTATACTTGACTGGTTTTTTATCTTCATTTAAATTTGTTAGCAAGTAAAAGCAACAGCAACAACACAAACAACAACCGGCAACACGCACACTAAAGTGCTCCATGCTAATTGTATCGCGCTCTCCCCGCTCTCATCATTCCACAGCGTAATCCCACGAATATCAGCTTGCGGACTGGTAAACAGTGTCTGTAATTTAGTCTATCAACAACGTTCGCTGGCTCGGTTCGCTTGCGTGGCTGCTCAGAAGTTCGGTGTAATTTATTTACTTTTCGTTGCTGGTTTTCAACTTTCACTCCAAGCATTTTGTTTGCTTGCAGAACATTGCATCGAGCAAGCAAAATGTTGTTCACTTTGGTCATTGGCCTGATTCTGTTAGTACTGCTTTGGGATTATTTCAATACAAAGCACCGCAAGGATGTGTTGAAGAGATCGAAAATTGGCGGACATCGCAGTTGGCCGCTAATTGGCACCGCACTGGAAATGCGTGGCATTAATTCAGAAAGTGAGAGACAAGTTGTGAATTATTAAAATATGTTCTTAAGTTCAAATGAGGAGGGGAGTTTGTGTGCTGTTCAGTTCAGTTCGATTGACTTAAAAGAGTGACTTATTCGTATTGTGACTAGAATTAAAAAATCTCTTTCAGACGCCATTGAGTATTTGCGCTCATCTTTAGAGGAAGGCGGAAAAATCTATCATTCTTGGATTCTACATAAGCTCATCATATTCTCAGCGGATGCAAAGGATCTGGAGGAGATACTCAGCAGTCAAACGCTGATAGAAAAAAATGATGTCTACGATATGCTGGCAATGTGGTTGGGTGATGGACTGCTGCGCAGCAGTGGCAAGAAGTGGCACACGCGCCGCAAGATAATCACGCCCACTTTTCACTTCAAGATCTTGGAGCAATTTGTCGAAGTGTTCGATCAGCAGAGTAATATTTTGGTGGACAAATTGAAGGACAAAGCTGATGGCAGCACTGTGGTGGATATTTTCCCCTTGATTTGCCTGATGGCATTGGACATTATAGCTGGTTGGTTGGTTCATTTTGGTGTCCACTGTAATTTTAAATTGTAATGTTGTTGTTGTTATTGTAATTTACAGAAACTGCCATGGGCGTCAAGGTGGAAGCGCAAACAAACCCAGAGCTCAATTATGTAAAGTCCGTTAAAACGTGAGTACAAATAAGTGGATGAGTTGCAGCTATAGTGATCATAGGTATGGCCGTGGTGGGAGCACAGAGTTGGATGAGAGTGTACTAGTGTTGAGATGAGAGGGTCTGTTAACTTTAGTATCAACACCCAGAATGCGTGTGAGAGCCTATGACAGATCTCTTATCTGGCTTGCCTCAAGCCACACATAGACCTATTGGTCCTTAGCAGTACTAGATGCAGCTAGTCATCTACGTAGCGTTGTAGTAGACGTCTTGTAGGATGTCATCCTTTTTAGCGAATCTCAGGAGTGCTTGAAGTTCCATTCCTGAGACGTCTTTCAGCATCCCAAATTGTGGGGCCCGAGCACTTTAGGCGTGTTCTTGATAACGCAGGACATATGCATAAGAAATGTTCCAATGTTTCCTTCGTTCCCAGCTCCCCCCCATTTCCTCCATATGTCATAATTGCTGATTCCCATAATGTACGCACGTGCCGCTAGTAAACTTTAGCCAATCGATATATCAGTATACTATGATAATTCTGCAGTCTTTCCTTGACAGCGCCAATACAAATCGAGTATACTTTCCTACGATTGATTTTCTCAGGACCTTCGCAGTTCTGCAGCTGGTTAAGCTATTCCACCTCGCCGTTAGTTGTACCCTCATATCTTCGTCAGATTCTTAGAGGTTTCTGTACGTCGTTTTCTTGTTCCAATGCTAGATGCATAGAGCTTTTGGGAATCTCATCTACTATGTCATTACCTTATTTCTTTATATTGCCATTATGGCCCGGTACCCAATAGATATGTAGCCTTTCTATGGCTTCCCTGTTCTTTAAAAAATTTTTGGACGATAATTACCTTTAGCATTGCTTGGCTATCTTCGGAGATGTTTACTTTGGAGTTGCTTTCTGTTATAGTGTAGATCAGCTCTTCGGCTTTCTCCACAGAAAACCCTCTCACTTGCAAAATACTGCAGTGATCAGGCAGGTTGATTGGCTGCTAGATCTGCACAGAAGCTTCCAGCTCTCCTTCCTTCCGTCATATTTGAGCCTTCTGTGTAGATGTTAAAGGTCTCTTGATTAGATAGTAGTAGAAGAGGTGATAAGTCTACGCCACCCCCCTTCTTCGACTATAGACCGCCTATTATATTTAAAGTAGAAAAGAATTTTAGTGTGCTTAATTTTCAAGGAATTTTTCACTTAGAATAACCGACATGTCCAAATTACCAAAAGGATTCATTAAATCTCACCTGACCTCCATTTTATTCACTCAGAGCGCACTCAGCTTGGCTTGGCTGGGATGCCACTCTATCATATATGTAAAGCTATGATGTAGAATGGTAAACGCCACTCAAAGATGGCTTCAATATAAATACTATATAGTTATTGACATTTGAGATTCGTGAACGTGAAGATTCTATGTATAAAACATTATTTTAGACGGCTTTGGACCGCACTTCCTTAGATACCAACAGTACTTTCATGATCAAGGTTACATATGTCCCTCACTATTTTTCTTGTACATCATGATCACAGATCCATTTGTCCCTACCTGCTATTATATTGTCGAATCAATTAGGATCTCATTTTATCGAGTAGAAGATTATTTTTGACGGTCTTGGACATCATTTCCTTACATGTTAACACTATTTTTCTTGTACATCATGATCTAGGTTCCATTCGTCCCTACCTGACTGGACCCATGATATTGATGTCATAACTTAAATTATTTATAACTCTCGTTCAATGAGTCTCGTCTTCAATTGCAGCGTTACGAGTATAATAGCAGAACGCCTACGACGACCCACATGGCGTTTCGACTGGTCGTTCCTGGCTGTGTCTCCAAAGAATTATACACTCATGCTGGACAACATTCGGGAAATGCATGCATTCACACACAATGTCATAAAAGAGCGCCGCGACACTTTGGAGCAGACTTTAAAAGAACAGGCGACAGAGAAGGCGCCTGAACATAATCCAGACACAGAGGATGACATCGGAGGCAAGAAGCGCATGGCACTGCTGGATGTTCTATTGCAAGCCACGGTTGAGGGCAAACCGTTGAGCGATCAAGATATAAGCGAAGAAGTGGAAACATTCATGTTTGGTGGTCACGACACCACCACTAGCGCCACATCGTTTATATTGTATGCCATCTCCCGCCATCCGGAGGTGCAACAGAAGGTATTCGAGGAGATACGCGAAGTGTTGGGTGATGATAAGAATCGACCGATTACGTATAAAGAACTGCAGGATCTGAAGTATATGGATTGTGTGATTAAAGAGGCGATGCGTCTGTATCCACCAGTGCCGATTATTGGACGCTACATCAGCGAGGATGTGAAAATAAGTAAACCGTTTTCTAAGTTGCCATTTGGTGGGTTGCTATAATGAATTTTTGACTTTTTTTGTACAGATAACCGCATAATTCCTGGCAACACTCATTTAAATATGATGCTATTTGTTGTGTTGCGCGACCCCGATTACTTCAAAGACCCCGATCAGTTCAAGCCGGAGCGTTTCTTCAATGAAAATCAAGCTGATATTCTACCATTCGCTTATGTGCCCTTCAGTGCTGGTCCACGCAACTGCATTGGCCAAAAGTACGGCATGCTGGAGATGAAGAGCACCATTAGCAAAATACTCCGACACTATGAACTTTTGCCGTTGGGGCCTGAAGTTGTGCTCAGTCTGAGCATTATTCTGCGCTCGACAACTGGAGTTAATTTTGGATTAAAGCCAAGAATTTATAAATAGTTGGCTGTAGAAGTAATAATTAAGTAATTTATGCAAGATTCTAAACTGAAAGTAGCACTTTTATTCTAAGCTTAACCAATCAAGACCATTTGTTAGACAGGCGCTGGCTTTATCATATATTCGTATATATATATATATATATATATATATATATATATATATATAAATATATATATACAGATCTAAATAAGCACTCGTTTCGTCAATGTGAGTTAGCTTGCGATTACCTGTTTGTTTACCGAACTTTCTTTGGTTATTTGCAAAAACATTAACTACGAGTATGTGATAGGACTTTATGGCACTCCAATCAACGGAAGTTTTGCACGACTATTCGAGTTATCAATAAATTCTTTATGCAATAAACTAAATTTATGGTTCTATAAATAAAAATACTTGTACCCAATCAAATTTGTTTGTTTGCTAAATTTTTCCAATAATTTATTCTTTCACACGATCCAAACGATTCGCAAGTTTAAAGGTAATGCATAAAAGAAATGCTAAACAAGATATAAAAGAACTTCGGTGGTAAGATGTCCTCTGAGAACTTCAAATCCATTTTTCTCTATCCTAAAACCATTCCTTCTGTAATGAAGAACTTTTGTAGGGAAATGAGGCGAATTGAATCTCTTATCGCAAGCGTTTATCGTGAAGCGCTTGTAGCGTTATAAAGGTTAACCCTTCAAAACTGACCTCTTCACTAAGAAGCGCAAAACTTCCTCCCAAGTGCACCCAAGTTGAATGGCCCAAGCTGAACATTAAAACGCAGGTGAAATATCTAGGACTATTGCTCGTTAGTAAGTTGAACTGGAAAGCTAATACGCTGGAAAGAGTTCGTAAAGCTATAGTTGCACTTTATTCCTGCAAGAGAGCAATCGGAAGGAAATTGGGCTTGGAAACAAAAACCATGATTTGGATCTTTTTATCAATTCTCAGACCCATACTCTTCTACAGCGTAGTCGCTGGTGGGCGGCTCTCTATAAAGGTCCACTTTAAGTCAATAAACTGCATACGAAGACCCATCCAAAGGGCTATATGTCCTCCAACACCTCCTCCCTGATAAGCTTTTTGGTATGCAAATTGCTTCGCTCCCAGCTAAGAGATTGTATACACTAAGCAGATGAACTCAATTAGATTTCGGTTTTGGCCTTATACTAAAAAACTGGATTGCCTTAATGCTCTAAACAAGGCATCCACCTAGTCGAAGGGAGTTTCACTCTCTCGCTCTCTGCTCAATGAGCATCTCCCTGACCTTGGGTGCCAGATCATTCTGACATAATAGACTATTGTGTTGCTGATGAACTTGCAAGACGTGGGCACTACATTAACTGATATCAGTTACAAACACACCCAGACAGAGAGAACATCTCCCGCCACCGATAAATACTATATTAGCCGAGCTTCGAACAAGCCAACAAAGGGTGGCAGGAGGGAAACAACTGTAATGCGACTAGACAGCTCTGGCGTTTTTATGATATCAGGCGCTCGAAAGAGTACATTGCTTGTATAGAAAATATATTACCTCTGTTGTGGCAGTTTTGACAGGACAATGTGTATTTGGTCGCCATGGCACCAGGCTGGGCCTCGATGTGCGGCACACTTGTCGCAGCTGTCAAGAAGAGGTGAGGAAGAGATGGTTGTCCATCTACTCGGTCACTGTCCACCCTCTCCAGGCGCAGGTAGAAAAGTCAAGGGTGCGCCCTCTTCAATGAATTGATTGATCTCAAATCAATCAGGGCTTCTGTTCTAATAGGATCAAAAAATGAATTCCAAAAACAAAAACATTCATAGCCCTCTGGCGTATTATTTGAAGCTTTTTTAAATATTCAGCCAAACATTTTTCCTCAATTGGTAGTCTACTCCATTTTGACGACTAAACATTCCTTAATTGCTTCATGAACATTCTGCCACCTCAAAGAGCGAGTGACTATACCACTTAAAATCAACCCTCGTTACGCTTTTTCACATAATTCGGTAAGATTTATGCTTAATCAAGCTTGTTTGCCAAATTTCATTATATAGTCTGATGCGGATTAAAAGTCTCTCAAAGTACAATTTTTAGTTCTGCATAACTGTACACCACATTCACCATATTACATCACGTTCTCATTTCTCCAAGGAGAGTATCCCACTTCAACAATTCTGTTCAAATTCAAAAACAGTGTTGCCAATTATTCAAAACAAAGGAAGCTCAACTCGAAGGTTTAAAGCAGGGTTGCATTTTGAGGACGAGCAAATAAAAAACGGAATGAAATTTTCAATGTTGGGCGCAGGAAATGAGGGGAATCAGGTTTTAAGGAAACCTTGGAACATCTATGTTGATGTCCATCAATCGCTAGAGCACGTTGGGTGCTCCCTGATTTAGGGAAAATGGAAAAAGTTTGGGAATGGCCCCTCTTCTGAAGTTAGGTAAAATCGCCTCACATCTCACAATGTCCTAAATGCACCGCGAGTTCTAAATGGACACTCATCTGGTATTGCTAATATCTAACAGTTCTATGAGTGGCCCATGGTCAGCTGGTCTAACCGAACCTAAGCTAGTTTGAACACAACAAATTTGTAGGAAGTCAGTTCAGTTTCGGCGTCTGACGTCTCTGCTAAACTATGCCATCGAACTTCCGAAAATGAGTTCAGCAAATACTCTTCCAAAGCGAGTCCCAGAATGGGCCTATCAGCGCTTCTTCCAATTTGCACGAAATGTTTATGCTGGGAGCAGTATTGCTGTTGTTGTGTTAATCGTGGAGAAATCTTTAATATGATCTGTCACAGTAGCAGGTTACGTTCAAAATCCGTATACCTTAAACATATATATAACATATCCACACAATATTAATCAAATATTAATTGAAATTTAAAATTTAATATATATTTTGTTTATATAATATAATAAATGATTCATACTTTTCGCATATGAAAATTTGTTAAATCACATTCACCACGAATTCTCCCCACACTTTCACCTCAGTAAAAATTGGTTACTTTAAGTGCCAGTGTGGGTCCATTTTTGTGCAGATTTCTGAGGAGAAATGTCTCTAATTGCAAGTGATACTCTTTATGATCATCACTCGTTTTATTAAGTATAATCCCAAACATATTCTGTAAATCTTGAAGGAAGTCAATTATTTGATTTAATATATGGAAGTATCTATGAAGAACCTTGTTTTTAGTACAGGTTTCTGAGGAGAAATTAAATTTGATTATTAAATATAAACTCAAACATATTGTGTAAATCTGGAAGGAAGACAATATATATCGAAATGTCTATGATCAAATCTGAAAGGACCATTAACGAAGTCATGCAATTTTCATCATATTTTTTGGATGATCCAAGTGAGTTGATGTAATTTTTCCTAATCCCTGATTAGAAGTAGGCTGTAAGTAGCTGCGCACTTAAAATCAAGAATAAGAAGTCGAAATAGTGGAATAAAACACACGTCTAAATATCCTTCCGCATTTTATGTCCCTTCACAGTACGCCGGAGAAAAGTGGTTGATCATTTCTGCACCCCCCTAAAGCTTTTTGGGGTCGTTCGTAGTGGGTCTATAAACTAATCAGGGTTATTTTAGTATCACTTGATAAGCAATCAACCATTGCATCTCGGGGCATAATCAAACATGTTTATAAAGTTAATCTATCATAAAATAACCCAAAAATATCAGCATTTTCTACATATCGGAGTGTTAACGCTATTTGGAAGTTTAGTTTATCAGAAGCATTGGTTGGGTTAATTTAAGTTGCTGGACTGATCAAAGAGTTATTCTATTAATTAACCTATTTAGTGGTATTTTATTAATTTCGATTTATGAGCTTTGTATTCAAGGAAACAAAATGTTTTTCACTTTATTTATTGGAGTGATTTTGTTGGTACTGCTTTGGGATTATTTCAATACAAAGCATCGCAAGGATGTGCTGAAAAAATCCAACATTTCCGGACGTACCTGTTGGCCCTTGATTGGCACCGCACTGGAAATGCGTGGCAACAATGCGGAAAGTAAAAAAAAGTCCTAAATTTGTGGAACATTATTTTCATTTGAAATTAAAAATCCTTTTATTGAAGAAGTCAGTAAAATTTAATATTAAATTGTATTCCTCGTTATATAATCTAAGAACCTTCACCAATCATATTCCAATTGTAAAATCTGCCTTTCAGCGGGCCTTGAGTATTTGCGCTCGAATTTGGAGGAACGCGGAAAAATCTATCATTCTTGGTTTTTCAATAAGCTCATCATATTTTCTTCGGATGTGAGGGATCTGGAAGAGGTGCTCAGCAGTCAAACTCTGATAACAAAGAGTGATGCCTACAATTTGATACACGAATGGTTGGGTGAAGGGTTGGTGCTCAGCAGTGGCAAAAAGTGGCACACACGCCGCAAGATAATCACGCCCACTTTTCACTTTAAGATCTTGGAGCAGTTTGTAGAAATATTCGATCAGCAGAGTAAAATTTTAGTCACCCAATTAAAGGACAAAGCTGATGGCAGGACTCTGGTGGATGTCAATCCACTGATTCGTTTAATGACATTGGATGTAATCGCCGGTTGGATATTTTTCTCTTTTTAATATACTTTAAATTTCCTTATTTTTTTCTTATTTATTGTTATTATTTTATTTTTACGTACAGAAACTGCCATGGACGTCAAGGTAGAGGCGCAAAGGAACCCGCAGCTCAAATATGTGAAAGCGAGTGGCATGTAAGTAGAATTTTGTCCCATTTTACACAGTTCCTGAGTTGATCAGCAAGAGGAATGAGTGAAAAGGAATATACACGTTAATTAGTGCAGTCAATTATTTCAAGGGTCGTTTAAGCGGGTATAAAAGAAGGTGTGTTGAAACCTTGGATCGCGTGTTGTCAATTGTTATTGAGTTGAAAATGTTACTTGTCAGTGATAGATGTCAAATTCAGATGTCAGTGCCCGTTGTCAGTGTTAGATGTTAATGTCAAATGTCAAAGTCAGATGTCAATGACCAATGTCAGTTGCCAGCTGCTTTTCAGTGGAAAATGTCAGTTGTCAGCTGTCAATGTCACGTGTCAACTGTCTATCTCAACTGTCAATCTAATTTGTCAGTTGAATATGTCAGTTGTCAGTGTTAGATGTCAATGTCAGATGTCCATGCCACTTGCCAGCTCCCAATGCCAGTTACCTAACCTAACCTATTGTATTCTCATCATGGTGGAAATTTAAGTTGTAAGTTAGGTTACGTAGACGAGCTGACCGAAAGGCCCACGAATGCACCTGTTAGTCCTTAGCGATACTAAATGAGTGTTCATTTAGGACTCGCGGAAGTTCAGATCATTCAATAGAAAGAACGCTTTTGCTATCCTTATAAGTGGACACATTCCAAAACCAGGGAGCCCCCATGTATTTGGATCGTGCTGTAATGATTGATGGAGAGAAACATAGGAGATGGTTCAAGGTTTCCTTGTAGTCTGTTTCCCCCCATATCTTTTGTTGATTGTGAGCCTCATCTTTTTAGAAGTAGATGCTCCAACAAATTTGTCTTTGGAATCCAACTCCATGAGCGCTCCGCACAATTGTCAAAAACTGTATTTCGAGCTGTGAAGCGTAAAGATAGACGAAGCAGTTAAAGAAAAACTTACAAGTATATTATAAGCAAAAGGACCGAAATCCTTCCAGCTTCAACTTCAATAAGCATTCCTATACAGAGATGTGGAAGCTCAGAGTAACTACCTTTGTATAATCTCCTTCCAACAATTTATATAGAAAAGAGAGACAAGCGTCATGACTTCTTCCGCCGAAGGGAAAGCACAATATCCTTTCTGACAGCAAAGTCGTCTTGAGTTGATAGATTCCCAATGGTAAATTGTGGTTGGGTATATAGCGTAATTGCTAATAAGGATGGTGAACACTACTCACAGAGCCCTTCTAACAACTGTCAATGAGCGTTATTCTACTGTGATGTGAGCTCAGATTGATCGCCTTTATATATAATCTCCTTCCAACAATTTATATAGAAAAGAGAGAAATGATTTCTTCTGTGAAAGGAATACAATTCTATATTCTTTCTGACAGAAAAAGGTCACTCTGAGCTGTTACGCTATGTCTCCACCCATGATAACTTCAAATCCGGCACCTTTTAAAAATAAATTCCCACTCTGCATTCCATTTCAGTGTCACACGCATAATAGCAGATCGCACACGACATCCCACCTGGCGTTACGATTGGTCTTTCCATCTCAGCGCTCCGAAGGAGTATAAGCTGCTGAAGGACAACATACGCGTCATGCACGAATTTACACACAACGTCATACAAAAGCGTCGTGAGACGCTCCTGAAAAGTTTGAGAGGTTCTGGGGCGACAGAGAAATTCCCAGAAAATAATCAGGACACAGAATATGGTGATGGGGGCAAGAAACGCATGGCACTGCTGGACGTTCTTTTGCAAGCCAGCGTAGATGGCAAACCGTTGAGCGATCAAGACATAAGAGAGGAAGTGGATACATTTATGTTTGCTGGCCATGACACTACCACAAACACCACATCCTTTACGTTGTATGAAATCTCCCGTCATCCGGAGGTGCAACAGAAGGTATTCGAGGAGATACGCGAAGTGTTGGGTGATGATAAGGATCGACCGATTACATATGAGGAACTGCAGAATCTGAAGTATATGGAATGTGTGATTAAGGAAGCGTTGCGTCTGTATCCGGCAGCTCCGATTATTGGACGGTCCTTCAGTGCGGATGTGAAAATAAGTAAACTATTTCATTGAACTCTTTGAGATGTTTAGTATTAACCTTTGCTTTATTTTCGTTTACAGATAACCGCATAATACCTGGCAACAGTCAGTTTAACATGGCGCTATTTGTTGTCCTGCGTGATCCCGATAATTTCAAGGACCCCGATGAGTTCAAACCCGAGCGTTTCTTTAGCGGCACTCTGGATAACGTCTCAACTTTCGCCTACGTACCCTTCAGTGCAGGGCCAAGAAATTGCATCGGCCGAAAGTTTGCCATGTTGCAGATGAAGACCACCCTTAGCCAAGTACTCAGGCACTATGAAGTGCTGCCTTTGGGCCCGGATGTCATACTATCTTTAAGTTTAGCTCTGCGGCCGGTGAATGGTGTTAATTTGGGCTTCAAACCAAGAGTTTATAAATAATTTTACGGGCTTTGTTACAGAATATACCAATTCATTACTGTGTCAGGGACCGAGGTCCTTTTTATACTGTCAAGTACATATGTGTTTTTGATATATAAATGTATAAAAATTAAGCTTTATAGCAATCATGTCAAGGACAAGTGTACATAATCTATCGAGAAACCTAGTAACCTATCAAGTTATCAAGAAAACATTGGAGCATCTCCTATGTTACTGTCTATCAATCGCCAGAGCACGCCTGGTTTGGGGGACTAGAGGAGTTTTAAACCCCAGGAATGGCTCCACTTATACGGATACCAAGAGATGCCTCCCTATTCAATAATCTCAGCTTCTACGTATCCAAAACGGACCCTCATCTGATATCGTTAAGGACCTAACAGGTCTATGCGTGGTTATTAGGTCAGTAATATTGATAGTAAGGTGAAAGTTTACCTTATTAGGTGATCGCAAGGGAATAGCTGTTTTCTTCTTTATAATTTTTTACGTTTGTCAATTTTTCCAGGTTGTCAACAGCGATCAGCTGTTTTCATCTAATTGACAATTCAACTGATGATCTCATTTCATGAAATTGTTTTTGTTGTAGCCTTGCGGCCGCCTTATTATGATCCCTGTTCAACTTTGTATATTTTAAAATGCGTCTATTATGTTATAAACATACCGACTTGTATGCTAGGCACACAAACAAGGTTGGCCAACTTTGCAAAAAACGTAGATGACCTTCCGAATCTCGGGAAATGTAAAGTAATTTTGAAGCTGGTCGACCAGAATCCCTTTCTGCGGCTGCGGGAAGCTAAGGAGAAACTTTTCAAAAATAAAATTAACATTGATCTCAACACAATCAGGCAGCCCTTATACGAGGCAAAGGTCAAATTTCGGTCTACAGTTTAGAAACTATTGCTTACGGTAGACCACATAAAAAACCGATGGACCTGGGCAAGCGAAAACACTACTCGTGATTGGTCGAATGTGGTGTTCACAGATGAACCGGCTTTTGGGTGCGTGTTGCGGTGAAGCATGTCTGGTTAACCAGCAATAAACAATTTATACAACGCAACTTCAAACACCCTGTAAAAGTTAATATCTGGAGATTTCTAATAACAAAATAGGCTCCATCAATGCCTTTATAAAATGCTCCAAATGGTTGACTTTTGAGTGGGAATGGGACTTGTGTCTCATGCGTTGTCACAAAACTCCAATCCAGGCCTAAGTGTACTTTTTAGCAGCCGCTCAACCTAACTACCAACCTTCAAGTCGTAATTTACACTCTTATGTCATAAATTTCAATTTGCGCCACCAGCGAAACGGCGAGCAGCTGATATAATATAATATGATATTCACCACAGTAGCTGTCAAATGAGTGAAATTCACCATAAGTAAAATTTAGATCGAGCGGGCATCAAAATACGAAATCAATTGACAATTGATTGCCGTTCATAGTAGGAGTCATGGTTTCCTCTGTATAAATAGAGCATACATTAATCATCTTTTTCAAGGGCCTGTACCTTTTCACAGAAGCATCGTAGACCCTTGAAGCTTGGAAGAAATTAAAGAATACACTTTTAATTAGAAATGAAAATATAAAACGTGGCGCTGCTGTTAATGAGTCTAGAACTACACTCAGCATTGACATACCCATACATAATGCTAGCTAGCATGCAAACGTGGGTTTACCCTATCAACTAAAAGAGATCCCCTAAAAATATGTGGCAACTTTTCAACTGGAACAATAACAAAATTTCTGCTAATATTGATAAATGATTTTTTTCTAATTTTGATAAATATTTGTTGTAATTTTGATAATGTGCAATGTATTTGTTATAAATTCGACAAGTGGGACCAAAACATATCTAACACTCTAATCTGAACTGGTAGGTTTCTGCTGTTTAAAAAGTATAAGGCAGCTTTTTGACCTTCGTACATTTTTTCACAGCTGTAGGGTGCTATTTCTGAATCATTGTCACCATCTCACACCATGGACCAAAACAGTGCTCTTACCTTATGACACACAACAACAACTTGGCACAAAGTGTCGCTCATACGCTCTCTTGCTCAGCAATTACGTTGTTTACGAAATTCAAAACGCGATAACCGATTTCTAGTAAAAATAAACATTAATAGTTTTAGAAAAATATAAATAATCATAAACAACACCAACAACGACAAATAAATTTTACCACATTTGTTAATTGAAATTTGAAGTTGTTCAACAGGAAATTCTTTTTACTATTTAAGTGGATCTTTTTTATACAATTTGTAGGTAGTTAAAGTGTATGGAAATCGCATAAAGACAACTGGAAATTGATTGTCTTAGGTCAGTGATGTGCTCCATATTTGCAACTGTTCCAATTCTAAATCAATTTGATATCTCTGGTTATCTAATGATTGCTCTTCAAAAGGGTAACAAGGTTGACTGTAGGGTGATTATGTATTCATTGTCATATGTATACACATATATATGTATATATGTATACACTTATATATATAGTAGGCACATCTAATATATATTAACATAAACCCACAAGAAGTGCTTTAAATCACTACTTCATGGTCAGATGGCCTCACTGTTCTACGAAATGGATGCCTCCTTTATATATATTACCATAAACAAGAACGAATCTAGTCGCGTTAAATCACAAGAACTTGGTGATCAGGTGACGTTACCGTTCCACGAAACTATATCATATCTGATTAAGGACGTTCAATTGTACGGCGTGCTGTGTGGTACGTAGCACCGTTTAGTGGCGTAAACATGTCGGTGCCAACGGGCCAACGAAAAAAAGTTCAGTGGCGTTGTACAAAAGCCCCAAAAGTGAAGAAAGTCTTACGAAGGCCGGTTAATAGAGACATTTGGGCTACAAAGCTGATTTTTTTTATTTGACCGTGCTCGACAGCAACGAACTAGAGGGGATTTATCCACTACAGAGGCGGCTGTTTAGAGTTCTCCAAGATTACTTCAGATAGTGGCTTCAATGGGTCATTGCTCCATCTCATAGTTCTGTTACATTGCTTTTGATCGAGCCTGACATCGAGGAACTGGAGGGGGTTTATCCACTACAGTGCCCGTTGTTTGGAATTATCCAAGATTACTCTAGATAGCGGCTTTAGTTGGACGACTCATTGTTCTATCTGATAGTTGTGTTACGTTGGAGTTTAAAGTCGGGGATTGAAGGATTACTTATGTCTCTGATTCTGAAGAGATTTTCATACCAATTAAGAAGCTTGTTAGCAAAATTATCGGCTTGATATCCCAGATTTTCCTAAAATTCTCAATGCTCAATGTATAACAGCATCTCTATAAGGTTCTTAAAAATATGTAATGACTTATTACAATTGTCATTGGAGTCTGACGTTTAATTGAAGCCAGGATCGTATTATGAAATCTTCCCTGGTGAAAATCGAGGGTGGGGATAAGGACGAATCCAGATGCTAGGTGTCAGCTGTACTTGTGCAACTAATGCGGCGACTAATTAATGAAGTTCAAGATCAAGTTCGAGTTTATTTAATAATAGTACAATAAGACTGTGGCGACTATGGACGAAAATTCAACGTCGTGGTGGCGCTCTTTAACGCGGTGTCCTCTCTCTTTTAACTGTCTCTCTTCCCTTTCAACTCCCCCTGAAACTTCCCACTTCAATAGCAGATTATAGAAGTTCTCAGAAAGTGGTTTTGTATATTATCGGTGGTTGTTATCAGTTGGCGCCACCAATTAGTTACTGTCGGCGGTTCTCAACAACGTGATCCCGGAGCATTCCAGTATATTGTCCTGAGCTCTCTTGGATTTTGAGTTTGTGTCATTCACTTCGATGTACTTCTCTTTGATTATGTGAGAATCACCACCTGCTTCGATGTTTAGATCCATTATGTCCTTATCAGCACCCTCAATAGGGTACTGTCTGACAACTTTTGTTCTTCTATTTTAATTTTTTTATGTCTTTTTAGCTTGAATACATAATTTTCTGTTTACTCTTATCTTTTCAGTTCGTATGTGGCAATTTTTTAGGTTTCACTCTTTATCTTATCACACTTTTTACTTTCTATATTACGTACTTATTTTTAATGATACCATGAAATGATTTAGATAACTGATAGTTATTATTAATTTTTTACTTCACTTTCCCAACAAATGTTTTTGATTAGCAAATTTATTATTTATTAGTCTAACGTTAATAAACATATTTCAAATTTATTCTATAGATTGCCATCAAAATGAAGAATCATCAATTGCAGAATTATCAGAAGAAAAGATAATTCCATTTGCGATACGTGCTCAGAATCTCATTTCCTATAACAGTTTCCATTTAATCTGGCACCACTCTAAGTAACAGCTTTATTTAATCTGGCACCACTCTAAGTGACAGCTGGGAAATTTGGCAGATGGTGAGATAATATTTAATTATGTTTGGTTACGATGGTGAACTTTCTCTCGATTAATAAATGGTGAAAATATATTTAAAAAATTCTCAAAAATCAGAAACATTATGCAAATTTTAAAACACCCTTTCCGAATGTTCAACATCATGAAGACGCATCTCGAGCGACTATTGTGAATTTAATCAATAAATATAATCGAATCGAATAATCAATAAGTTGGACTCTAATCGATTGAAATCCAAAGTTTGTCTAGGCCAGCTGAAAATATCATCAAGATATGGCGTAAAACCCGACCTAATCGGTTTCAACATGTTCGCAGGAGGGACTGAACTCCTCAACCTCAATGAAAGCACACTCATGGAAGATTTGGGTTCGAAGACTTTCGATCTTTCTAAACGACTCAAAATGAAATGAGGCAAATTAGTGTTACGATGGAAATTTAATGATCCATTTAGTTCATAAATCTGAGTAACATAAACTAATCCAAGCATTCCAAAGCGTTCCTCTCAAATCACACTGTTCCCTTCACAATGGCTATGTTGCTACCTTTCCTGATGTATATACCAATGCACCCAAATTTACGAACGTAAGAACGGTCAAGATTAGGAGTGACTTTCCCTTGCTACCACCTAATTATAGCGCTCTGAGCAAATCATTAAATCAGAGAACCTTCTGATGTGTTATATGTTTAACAGATCTGTGAATTAATTATTCACCTGTACTGAACCGATTGACTCAGTATACTGAAATAGAGCATTTGCTCACCTCTTCATTGGAGCGTTCAGTAAACCCAGTTAAGTCCAGTTTAATTACTATAGAGGGTCTGGGTTAAGTAAGTGTGGCCAAAAGAAGATTAACCAAATATTTTGTTGCAGAACCTCATTAATATCTTGAGCACTGTCTATGAAGTCTAAAGGGTGTACAATAGGTATACCTGATCACGGTATCTGAAATGCCTTCCTTTTGTCCGAGGCCAAAAATCCTAGAAGCTGATCAATTGTCATTCTAGTGATGCTACCAGTTGTTTTTCTCAGTGTAACTTCAGTTACAGCTTTACATGGACCATTCAATCTATCTCAGTTGATTTTCTCAGTAGAACTTGAAATGCTACTACTACGTGGAACAACCATTCCTCCAAGCAGCACCTCCCCCCCCTTAATAATGCCAACCGGTCTTTATTATCTTGGCGAATTCCATGACTATTATTTATACGAGCAGTAGTGACCTGCCTGACTTCTCCGCCATTCTATGAAGCATCTTCTTTACATTATTCTCAAACATTTCTTTATCTACACTACAGGTGTCTGAGCTATGTATACTATAACAGTAGTATATAATATGACAGTAGTATGATTACTACTATACGGTTAATCGGTACGATATATGTATGTGTGTTGTTGACACCTGATCCACCAGGTGCTAACTTTACTGGATTATAAGACACATCTCTAGCTGCATTTGTAGTAGTGTAAACAAATTCTGTAAACAAAACAAATTCACAAGATTCGAGCTTATAAACAGACACACGCAGAGAGAGAGAGAGAGAGAGAGAGAGAGAGCGAGCGAGAGGGAGAGGGATAAAAAGTGAGAGAGTGGGAGAGAAATGGAGAGAGAGCAGAAGACGTCGTATAATATTTTATTTAGAACCTGATCTCGTTTATAAAATTATTTTATTATAACAAGTTTCCGAGTAGTTAAGTTTACATGTGCCCAATTTTATGCCACATAATCCCCCGTACGAATCGTAGTCAGTGGTTTATTTAGACTTTGTACTCTTTACCGATACTCTACAATTTTGTCAAGTCATCTGCAGACAATACCGAAATATCTAAAAGCCAAATGAATCAGTAAAAATAACAATCTACTCGTAATTGAATGATTTTCATTTTTGGTTGATCCGGTATTGTTGAAATTGTAAGTACTCTACAGTCTACTATTATTATAGTTTAGAATAATAAATCTATAATATATCTGTAATATAGCTGTAATAAATCTATAATATTTCTATAATGAATCTGTAATAAATCTGTAATATATCTGTAATAATTCTATAATAACCATGTAATAAATCTGTAATAAATCTGTAATAAATCTGTAATAATTCTATAATAATCCTGTAATAAATCTGTAATAAATCGGTAATAAACCTATAATAAGTATGTAAAAAATCTGTAAAAAATATTTAATAAATCTATCAAATATCTGTAATAAATCTGTAATAAATCTGTAAAAAATCTGTACAATATATGTAATAAATCTGTAAAATATCTGTAATAAATCTGTAATAAATATGTAATAAACCTGTAATAAGTATGTAAAAAATCTGTAAAAAGTCTGTATTAAATCTGTAATTAATCTGTAATAAATATATATATACGAGTATATAAATAATGAAAGTGTCAAATTCGAAAATTTCTCTGAATGAACCGAAATATTGGCCACAAAATAAAAATAGATTTTAATCAAACTATTTTAAACAATTTTTGTGTACGATCTTGAAGTCGAAGAAGGCATAATATTGTTAATAATATAAAAATAGTTATTATCAAAATAAGGAATAATATTGTAAATAACATAAAAATAATTATTTTAAAAAAAATAAAGGGAAAAGAGTTTCCGTAATATTTTTGGATACACTCAGATGCTGTAAACCCTATTGTGCGATTGTACTGCTCGAAAAATCTGGTTTCACCAAAAGTTCCTATGCTAGTTAATCCTTATACCTGGAGGGACCCAAATCTTCTGCAGGACCATTTCTTGTACAAGACGACGACTGGTCAGTTTGGGATTATCACAAAGTCTTTCGTCAGGCGGCGCAAATATTGCCATTTGACAGGGTGCTTCAATGATGCACAAGACAGAGCAACCACCATAGGTAGATTGCCCCAATAGGTTAAATGATTTGGCGAATATAATATTGGTGAGGCTAATGGTCTTTTTTCCTGTTGATTCGAGTTTCCTTATATAAAATGCGGTTGTTGTATAAGGTTGGCCACTTCATAAGATGCACACTTAGTTCAATAAAAATGTTCAATCCAGAGGCATTCAATCATTTAAATGGCTGTTTGTACTATGCAAATATTGAGGGAGAGACTCTTTTCTCACTGCGAAGCAGATTTCTCGTTTCTTAGCACGATCGCAACGAGTTAATTGCAAAGGGTACTCGCTACTTTTAATGTTATTTTTAGCACTGACAGGGAATGCACTTCTATCAAGTTACGTGCAGGATTTATTTGCAACCTGGAATGTCAAACAAATCCTGCGCTTTATTAGGGCTTCGAAATGCTTTCATGAGGGAGGTAGAGGTGCAGTATTGTGCGGAGGTATCACAAGGGACCCACAGTGGTCTGAGTGGGTTGGTCTGTAGACTGGCTGCCACAAAAACCTAACCTAACCTGGATGCCCACGATGTATTTCTGCCAGCGTTCAGGTGTTCATCTAGCAATACAAACAAGACATTGTGAGTAACCTCAGCTGATAGTCTTCCTCGGACTGTAGAATATACATCAGAGAGTACGAGAAGAGCACACATTATCTCGATCGTGCGTTCTTAGTGGTTCTTAGTCCGTACGCACACACGGCTCCGCATCGTATGCTCTCCATGACCAGTTCTCTTTGCTCCTGAGCTCATCAAAACGTGTCTGGTGACGTACTGATAAAGTTATCTATGCTTTCACTCATCAACTCAAGCGAAAGCAGTTGCCCAATTCACTTTGTGTAGGGTGGTCACACACGTATGGACTCCCATATATTTTGGAAGGTGAGCATTTATCTCTACAGCGCGTGGGCGCTTGGCAGCTATAAAAACGCTCATGCAAAGAGGCAAACTTGAGCAATTTTCAAGCGTACACTTAGCAAAGCAGTAGCAAATTTGACAGGAATTTAATAGCAAACTTAAATTAAACTAGAAAAGAAATTGGCATTGTTTTGAGGATGTTTCTGGAGTTGCTTTTGGGGGTAGTGGTGTTTATCTTCGCGTGGGATTACCTCAGTAAAAAACGCCGCAATGACATGCTCGATAAGTACAACATACCCAGTCTACCAAGCTATCCGCTGATTGGTAGTGCTATAGAACTGAGGAAAATGACTGCAGATAGTGAGTAACTGAACTCCCGCTAAATAAACTAATTAATACTAATATAATATAATTGTTTATCTATTCCAGATATGCTTGACAAGTACGCAGAATATCAGAAGAAATATGGCAAAATATTCCGTGTATGGATGCTGAATCAGTTGGTCGTGATTGTGACGGATGTGAAATATCTGGAAGCTATTTTGAGCAGTCAGCAACTCTTGCAGAAGGGTCACATCTACAACTTTCTGCATAGATGGTTGGGTACCGGTCTCCTGCTAAGCACCGGCAAGAAGTGGCATACACGCCGGAAGATCATCACGCCTACATTTCATTTTAAAATCCTGGAACAGTTCGTGGAGGTGTTCGATCAGCAGAGTGCCATAATGGTGAAGAAGCTATATGCGAGAGCTGATGGCAAGACAGAGATTAACATTTTTCGGGTTGTCTGTCTAACGGCATTGGACATTATAGCAGGTAAGCTGAGTAGACGAATTTTGCACTTTTGTGATCAGGACATAATACGAGGAAACCAAGTGATAATGCCATGGCTCATTTTGCGGTACTGCTAGCAAAAAATGTATGAAGAAGGAATCAGATCATAGAAAATCATAGAAATAATTCCGATGCTCGATGAGCAAGTGGTACCAAAACGGCGCTGTAGCGCTAATTGTGATACGTATCTAGCAGATGCGTATCAACCACCGAAGCCAAACCAAACTATATGAGAGAATTTCAACCATTGTATTGAATTCGCCGTGGATTAGAGCGCAATAGTATTACTTCATATGGTGATGGGACTTCAGAGAGCGGATAAGTGAAACTCTGTCCTGTCAAACTGTCTCCACTGAAACTGCGCCTTCCCAAACTCTGTTCTGTCAAACTAGTTCCTGTCAAACTCGGTACTGTCAAACTCTGTACTGTAAAACTCTGTACTGTCAAAAATAAAAGCAGTGGCCACATACATAGAAGCACTGAAGCGGTCCATGTGTACCTGCTTTGCTTACAGCGAATTGGTTTTCAGTTTGAAGGGACTAAGATTGATACCACAATTTAGTGAGGTTAGGTAGTCCAGATCCATCACCGATGAGAATGAGACAAAGAAAATTGTTAAAGTTCCAACCCAAATAATATGAAAGAAGTCCTTTCGACACGAGAGGAAAAATGATCTCTGAAGCTAATACGAAATTTTACTATAACTTGTATTAACCCATCACTTTTAAAATTTTCAGAGACCGCCATGGGTGTCACAGTGAATGCTCAAGGGAATCCAAACTTTGAATATGTGAAGGCCCTAGCCAAGTAAGTGTAATTGATTATAATACGGTGGATATGTAAAGTTATATAATTCCTTCCTCTCATTTCTAAACATCCTTGAGATTTCTCTAATAATCTTGTTTCCTACAAATTTCCCAATTGCTTGCAGTGTGGCCAGCACCATGTCCGATCGCTTTATCACACCCACACAACGCACGGACTGGCTTTTCCGTTTGACAGCCTGCAAGAAGTACCGGGAGATGTGCAAGGACATAGCGATCATGCACAAGTTCACCAACAATGTGATTGAGCAGCGCAGAGACACCCTACAAAAGTCCATTGCCGATGGCACGTTTAAACCAACGAGTAAGTTGCACCACTTTGACATGGCAGCATATATTCTGGTATCATCCTCGAATTTTCAGCTAATGATGACAGCGAAATTGGCACCAAGAAGCGCATGGCTTTGCTGGACGTCCTACTGCAATCCACTGTGAACGGTAGTCCACTCAGCAACGAGGACATACGAGAGGAAGTGGACACTTTTATGTTCGAGGGCCACGACACCACTACCAGCGGCATTTCTTTCGGCCTCTATTTAATATCTCGCCATCCGGAGGTCCAAAAGAAATTGATCGAGGAGATTCATCAGGTGCTGGGAGACGACAAAGACCGCGCCATCACCCTGCGAGACTTACAAGAACTGAAATACATGGAATGCACCATTAAAGAAATACTGCGACTGTATCCGTCCGTGCCTGGCATTGGACGTCATACCACGGAAGACATTGTTTTGGGTAAGGATTGCAACTAAGGTTGCTAATGGTTTTGTGAAACATTTCTATATGAGTAATTGATCTTTTGCAGGTGATATAACCATACCAGCTCACACCAATCTCAACATGTCCTTTTATATGGCTTTGCGCAGCCCCGACTATTTTTCGGAGCCAGAATCATTTAAGCCCGAACGTTTCAGCGCCGATAATGCTGAACAAATCAATCCATTCGCTTATACGCCCTTCAGTGCGGGGCCGCGCAATTGCATTGGCCAGAAGTTTGCCATGTTAGAGATGAAGAGCACCATCAGCAAAATGCTGAGACACTTTGAATTGCTACCTCTGGGTCCGGAAGTAAAACCTATCATCAATTTAGTCCTCCGCTCGTCCACAGGCATACATCTGGGCCTGAAACCGAGAACGACGATTGCTTAAGTAAGGAAATCTATGTTAGTGTAATAATAAAAAATATAGGAAAATATTTCAACGATCTCGTTTATTGAAGTTTTATAATCGGTCCGAATAACTCATAAACCACTTAGATTCATAGACCCTCAAAAGTTCCACGAGGTTGTCCATAAAAAATGGCCGTACTAAAAAAGTAAGGAGTAGTTACGAGGGCTGACGATTCTTTGGGAATGGGCGATCAGACCTTTTTTCGACTTCATTGGCAGTCAGCCCGAAGGTTATACTGAATCAGCGACTGAAAAAAGAGGAAAAATTACCTCGTAATAGAGTCGAAGAAGAGTACTTTTAGCGAAATAACTTTCAAGTGACCTCACGGGATTTTATGTCTCCTCATCTAATCTGAAAGTTATGTGACTCTACAGAACCTTCAAAGGACATAACTAGACCTTACGCGCCCTTACGTGGGCTTCAAGGAACCTAACTAGACCTTACGCGGCTTTATGTGGACTTCAAGAGACCTTAAGATCGCATAAGCTCGATTGAACTCCCAACTATATATATTTATTACTATAAACTACTTTCTCTATCGGGAAATTAAAGGAAATAAAGCTTAGTCGCAAAAGCTTTGACTAAGGTTCCAATACCAATAATCTAGCTCTAAGGTCCATTAGGTACCAGGTCTTAAAACGACCTTTTATTACCAAAATTTAATACGATAAACTAATTTCTCTATTGGAGCTTGGAGGAAATAAAGCTCAATAGTGAAAACTTCTAGGTTAAGATCGGTCCCTAAACCATCAATGTACCCACTTCTTATAATCAATGGCACACAGTTACTCTACATTGAGAAATGATGAGAATCAAATTTATTAATTATTCGACCTAGGTTCCAATGCCTCTAATCTAAGATCCATTCACCTTTCAATGTACATATTTATAACTATAAACCACTTTTTTACCAGGAACTTTTAGGAGATAAAGGTTAAGTGCATAAACTTTGACTAAGGTTCCAATGCCTCTATGGAGTCTAGACCCTGGAATGCACTTATTTGGGTTAGGTGTACTTATACTCAATCTATGATCAAATCTATTGGGCGAATGTAATTGTCATCATTATAAGCACAAATTTCTGAACAATTTCTGTAGTCCAAACATTTATGGACCCCTGATTTCAATCTACTAATGGTGAGCCTCGATACTTTGTTTACTGATAAACAAATGTCGCACCACACAATCCAAACAATATCAAAACCCCAAGACTAATGCATTAGACTCCCGTCTGTTCGAGGTGATAAGAACATTTTGGCCTCAACCAGAAAATTTGGTCACTACAAGCCAAGATAATCGACATAAATGCTGATAAGCCCACAAAGAATCTATAAAAATTGGATGGTTTCTCAACAATGAAAACTTTTGGAAACTTCTCACTTAGTGTAAAAAACAAGCACCGAAGCGTAAATATGTTTGTGGAGCTGCTGCTGGGATTGGTGGCATTTCTGATTGTCTGGGACTATTTATATAAACGGAGACAAAACACTTTCCTCAAGGAAGCGGGCATTAGTGGTCCCCGGACAGTACCTCTGCTGGGTAATGCTCTCTTAACGGTGCACAATGACACAATCAGTAAGTGAAATGGAGCACGCTGAACGATTAAGAAAGAAGAGCTCATATTTCCTCAGTAAATTGCAGAAGTCTTCGATTTGCTGAGTTCTCTGAGGAAGGCCCATGGTAAGGTGTGGAACTTGTGGTTCCTGCAAGAGAATGTGGTCTTCATACAGGATGCGAAATACTTTGAGTCCATACTGAGCAGTCAGCAAGTCATACGGAAGAATAAATTGTACGATTTGTTAGTGATGTGGCTGGGCGAGGGTCTGCTCATTAGCAGCGGCCCCAAATGGCATGCCAGACGGAAGATTATCACGCCCACTTTTCACTTCAAGATTCTCGAACAGTTCGTGGAGGTGTTCGATCAGCACAGTGCGGTGATGGTGCAGAGCCTGCAGAAGCGGGCGGATGGCGAAACTGTGGTGAACATGTTTCCGGTCATTTGCCTGACCGCCTTGGATATTATAACCGAAACTGCTATGGGCGTTAAGATCGATGCCCAAAAGTATCCGGAATTTCCCTACGTAAAGGCGTTGACGGAGTAAGTACTAATGAGCGCAGATGTCGAAGTGGGTCCTTAACTGTAGACACTTAAATTCCAGTGTTGCGGATATTATAGCCACACGGTTTATGAAGGCCAGTCAACGTTTCGATTGGTGTTTCCGACTGACCGCACCGCTGGCGGCTCGCAAACTGGACAAGAGTGTCAAGGTAATGCATCAATTCACCGACAGAGTGATCGAAGAACGCAGGTGGGCTCTGGAGCAGTCGATAGCCGATGGCAGCTATAAACCAATGGGTTAGTTTTAAAAATTTCCCCCAAATCGTTCTCAACCTCAGTCAGCCATTCCACTTTGCAGACGCTACCCTGAGTGATGTGGGCCAAAAGCGACGCCTCGCCTTTCTGGATGTCTTGCTGCAATCCACTGTTAGCGGTAAACCGTTGAGCAATCAGGACATACGCGAAGAGGTCGACACTTTCATGTTTGAAGGTCACGACACCACCACTAGCGGCATATCTCACACGCTGTACCTGATTGCCAGACATCCGACAGTGCAGCAGAAACTCTTCGCCGAGATATGCCAAGTCATTGGCTCTAACAAGGAGAAGCCCATAAGTATGCGTGAACTGCAAGAGTTGAAATATCTGGAATGCGTGATCAAGGAAGGGCTGCGTTTGTATCCACCGGTGCCAATGATTGGGCGCATAGTGGAGCAAGACATGGTTGTCAGTAAGTGATGCTTCCCATCCAATTATTTCCAATTGTTCATTCACAATTCATCCTTGCAGATGGTAAAATGCTACCAGCCAATACTAACCTCTCCCTGCTGATTTATGCCGCCATGAGGGATCCGGATTACTTTGACCATCCTGATGAGTTCATACCGGAACGCTTTGGCGCCGATTGTTCGACGAAAATTGATCCATTTGCCTATGTGCCCTTCAGCGCGGGTCCGCGCAATTGCATTGGCCAAAAATTTGCCACACTGGAGATGAAGAGCACCATCAGCAAAATGCTAAGATACTACGAATTGCTGCCACTGGGGGAGCCAGTAAAGCCGGTCATGAATTTAATCCTACGCTCGGCAACTGGCATGAATGTGGGCTTGAAGCCGCGGGAGATTACGTATATGAGTCAAACAAAATATTAAGGTAGAAATAAGAAACGCTGTGAAAAGAGAGAACCCGAAGTACAATTACAATAAAAGATTTTAAAACAACAAAAATTGAGCAAGAACATTGGAAGAGGTGATAATAAATATAGTATATATATAATAGATATCTTGATGAAGAGAGAGAACAGAAAGGGAGGAAGTAGATGAGGTAAAAGTAGGGAACATCCAAAGCAATAGCAAGTAACACCGAACTCTTGAAGAGTGGTGCGAATCAATTGCCGATGACTGAAATAAAGAGAAGATGTTGTTCGTTTTACCATCCGAACACTTGAAACCATGGGAAGAGATGAGAGTCAATGGGAGATGAGAGTCGTTGAAAGATGAGCGTCGATGAAAGATGAGGGTCTATGAGAGTTGAGGGGGGCTATGAGAGATGAGAGTCGAAAAAAATATGAGAATTGATGAGAATCAATGAGAGATGGGAGTCTATGAGAGATGAGAGTCGATGATAGATGAGTGTCTATGAGAGAAGACAATGGATGATAGTTGGGACTCGATGAGAGGCTATGAGTGATGAGAGTTGCTGAGAGATGAGTGTCGATCATATTTGAGAGTCGATGAGAGATGAGGGGCTATGAGTGAGGAGAGTGGATGAGAGATAAGTGTCTATGAGAAATGACAATCCATGAGAGATAAGAGTCGATGAGAGATGAGAGATGAGCGCCTATGAAAGATGAGATTCAATGACAGTATGAGACTGGATGAGACTTAGGACTCGATAAGGGTTGCTGAGAGATAATTATTGATGACAGATGAAAGTCGATGAGAGATAAGGGTCTATGAGCAATTAAAGTCAATGAGGGTCTATGAGGAATGAGTGTCAATGGGAGATAAGGGTCCATGAGAGATAAGAATTCATTCAGATGCGAATTAATGAGAGATGGGAGTCGATGAGAAATGAGATTCGATGAGTCTCGCTAAGAGAAGATAATACATGAGAGATGAGAGTCTATTAGAGATGATGAAAATAGATCGTTAGTCTTTAATTGCTACATTGGAATAGGAGAAAACTTTGAAGTTCCATCACTGATTTTTTTTTCAATGGGTCTGCGCATGGTGTAAATATATCTTCTGGTCTAAATATGTCTCCTTCTGGCCGAGTATCCGTGCCCTTGACAGCCACTTAAAATCCAACGCTGAAAATCAGGAATTGGAAATCACCAGGATTCCCACCATATCAGCCTGCAATTCGACGTTATCGCCCTTAATTTAATGATTGTTTCTCATCCATCTTCACAGCGAGTCCACTGTATTTGGTTCTGAGAGATTTTGCAGAACCCGCACAATCAATTTAGCAACTCACAATCAACTACGACTTACGAAAATCGAAGGTCCAAGGGTTAATTTCCACTTGGGTAGACATGAAGATCCGGTGACCATTTAGTACCTTTGAAGATTACCGTAATCACCAATACCACACACATTTTTCGGAAGTTAGTCCTATGATATTCCAACAACCTCACTATTTACCGGAGCGGGCCTGCAAGAAGGTGGGAACTTATCTTTTAGCTTCTTCGTACCGATCTCACAAAATGAGTCATTCGCGGACATTGAGCAGGGTCAGGAAACGGACTATAAGAACAGTAACCCAACTACTGGAAAACAATAAGTTTCTTCTATTTAAAGCGTTTGAATAGTTCGTTCCCAGGCATACATTCATTCGCTCGCAGCTGATAAGAGATACCGAGCACCAATTTCAGGGACCATAAAATCGCAACAATCTTATCTTAAAAAGTTGAATGTAAATTGATAGCAAGACAACTGTCTTAATATATACGAACTGAGCGAATATAATTTGCAGTAAGTCGCAAACGTTTGGCGCAAAATGTGGCTGGAACTGTTGATCGCGGTCCTCACGGCGCTCGTGCTGTGGGAATACCTGTGCAAACGTAGACATGTGAAAATGTTTAAGGAGAACAACATAAGAGGTCCGCCGAGTTTTCCGCTGATAGGTAGCAGTCTGTATTTCATAAAGGAGCGACCAGATAGTAAGGAAGACTCCATTTCATTGTAAATTTTATATTTCAAGATAACTCGTCTGCAGCTCTGCTCAAAATGCTCGACGAATGCATCAGGAAGTATGGCAAAACCTTTCAAACTTGGGGCATCCTAAGCGAATGTGCCGTCAATACGAGCGACGCGAAATTGGTCGAGGCGATACTCAGCAGCACCCAAGTGATAACCAAAAATAAGCTCTACGACCTGCTACAAAATTGGCTGGGTACGGGGCTGCTGCTGAGCACCGGGAAAAAATGGTACAAGCGGCGGAAGATAATTACTCCCGCTTTTCATTTCAAAATATTGGAACAATTCGTGGAGGTGTTCGACCAGCAGAGCAGAATTATGGTGAAGAAACTGGAAGAGCGAGCGGATGGCAAGACGGCCATCAATATATATCCGGTGGTGTGCCTAACCGCTTTGGACATAATAGCAGGTGAATGAAATTGTCTATGACAAGGGGGTTAGAGACAAGCTAGGAAAGAGGATGAGGTACCCAGACAAATCCAATGCCGAATGATGATAGTCGAGAAGTGGAGACAAATATACTGGCTGAACATATGAGATCATATGTTTGCAGTAGGTATTGTTGTTTCCGTCTCTCTCTCTCACCTTATATCTGGTCAATTGAAAACAAAACCGTCTACCTCCCAGGCGTCCAAAGAAACTAGTTCCAACTATTGGTCTCTAACCTTCTCGGATTACTATGTCAATGAACTGAGAGTAACTTTTATATTATCTTCAGAGACTTCAATGGGCGTGAAAGTGAATGCGCAAATGGATCCAGATTTCCCCTACGTAAAGTCGGTGACCACGTAAGTACAAGACTAGACACCATCTTACTCTTTGACAGATCTTGGCGATAAACTCAATAGCTTTTGGTAGTACTCTGTCTATCTCCCCAGGGTTTTTCACATTTAGTAAAATCATAAATCAGTTGAAATATTGGGAAAAGTACGAGTATTCTCTCCAAGATTCTTAGTTTATTCAAAGGTAAATCCTAATTCCTCCAAGAACTCACAGAGGCGATTCTCTCTGAAGCGCGATTATGAACTACTTCGCTTTGCTGAAGCTTTTGTCGATGAGATCCACTTCGAATTAGGCTATTGTCCAATTGGCCGAATGAATGGTTTCATTTTCACTGATTCCGAAGAACGCATAGGAAGTGAAACAATGAAAGCGAATGTGAATAATACGAAGTATCAAAAATGGGCAATATAATCGAGCGTATAATCGATGCGTAACGCAACTCCTATCGATGGATCTATTCAGTTCTTGAACGAAGTGTGATAGCTTATGATGAAGAAATAGCAGGTCTGACAGGTGCGGAGTCCCAACAAGTAGATGGTAGATTCCGTCACTCTTTCTTCTTGAATATACAATCTATCTTTCTATAGAAGTTCATTTTAACTTGGTCTAACAGAGCTATATTATATTGTCACCACGAGAGACGATAAACCCCGTCTTCAATCCTGGCAGATAGCTCTCTCTCTCTAAATGACGCTTCCAGTCCATCCTAGACCAGATGTCTTACTCTGTCTTACCCGCCCAGAAAACATCCCAAGCAGGGTTTACGGTAACACTGGCCTCCCCGGTGGTACCTTCAACTTACAGGTGTTCAATGGAACAGCCCAGCAAAAAATTCGGGACACTTGTTTAACTAAGTATTCTAAGAAGTTCAAAGAGCGGAAATCAATGAACAGGGGCTCATCTTCAGGTTGCAAAGGACATTAAAAATACAAAAATCTCCGTTTGGAAAACTATCTGCATTTGAATTTGTGGGAACATTTGTATAGACAACTTTTATAAGCGACCCCCTCCAACTCGTCTGAAAACCTTTGCATTGATCCATTGCAAAAGTAAATGTTCATGATCTCTTACTTAAAAAGAATGCATTGCATTACTGAACGTGGTGTGATAAACAGTCCAACGGCAACCAAGTGATCATTCGTCCAATAGCCGTTACAATTTCATCCTATTCATATCGTGCTGTACTCCATTGGAATTGGGGTGGACATCTCAGGATATAGGAGAACACGAACAAGAGTCTTAACTATATTCTAAACATGAGCTGATGATATATCCTATTACAAATTAGACAAGCCGAATGGTACCACAATTGGACGAATGACAGTCTTGTATGTGACTCACCATATGAAACAATCATGCACAAACTATATTCACACGTGTTTCATCTGGCACCTCCTCCTTTTCAGACTTTCGTATACAATTTTAGCTGATTTCCATAATTAGCTTCCCCCTCTGGTCATCCGTCCATATAATGCACCATTCATTCATTACCACCTAGCCTTTAACTGCTAATTTTGAAATCTATTCTCCTATCTACAAATTTCTTAGCGCCAATGAGATTAACTCCATGCGCTTCATGAAGCCCTTGCAACGAAATGATTCCGTCATGCGGGTGCTACAACCAGGGTCCTTTAGGAAGCTACAAGACAGCATCAAACTAATGCATGACTTTACGACTGGCATTATTGAGACACGTCGAGCCACACTGGAAGCATCCATAGCAGATGGCAGCTACAAACCCATAGGTATCCAATACCCCTGTAATAGTATAATACTCATCCTCATCCACATCCTCATCTGATAATTTTGTAGTGGAGGACACGGTTCTGGGCAGCAAAAAACGCATGGCTCTACTCGATGTGTTGCTACAATCCAGCATCGATGGCAGTCCGCTGTCGAATCAGGACATACGCGAAGAGGTCGACACGTTCATGTTTGAAGGTCACGACACCACCACTAGCGGCATAGCGCACACGCTGTACCTCATTGCCCGACATCCGGCCGAGCAGCAACGCCTCTTCGATGAAATACGCTCAGTTCTGGGTGACGATAAGGACAGAACGATCACATTGAACGATTTGCAGCAACTGAAGTACCTGGAGTATGTGATCAAAGAAAGTCTCCGCTTGTTTCCGCCAGTGCCCATTATCGGCCGCTGTGTGGAGGAGGACGTTGTGTTGAGTAAGTATGGCGCCGGAATATTAGATGCGACAGGAGTCAATGTGTGAATTCCATTTCTAGATGGTACCTTCTTCGCTGCAAACACCAACGTTTTTGTGCTCATTTATAATCTAATGCGGGATCCGGACTACTTCCCCGAACCGCACGCATTCAAACCGGAACGTTTCTATGCGGAGAACTCGGCGCAAATTGATCCTTTCGCCTATGTGCCCTTCAGTGCAGGCTCACGGAACTGCATCGGCCAGAAGTTCGCCATGTTGGAGATGAAGAGCACCATCAGCAAAATGCTGCGACACTACGAATTGCTGCCGCTGGGTGAGGAGGTGCGTCCACAGATGAACATAGTGCTGCGTTCGGCCAATGGCATTCATCTGGGTTTGAAGCCGAGAGTCTATTGATAGTATTGTAATCTTCTGATGATGCGCGAACTTCCACGAATATGTTAAGACCCTGTATTTGGAATATTAATGGTATTACTTGCTTGCTCTGATATTTTATTGTGTATAACTGGAATTCGTGGTTTCAAAACCCATGCAAACAGAGTTTCACAAAAGTTGGCACAAAAATTTGGATATATTTATTTTCTCTTCCAGAAGGGTGTGATAACATGTTCTCCGGGAACTATTTTCACATCTTGCATGCCCTCCACTTCCATATCAAACGCATAAACTTGACCCGGGGTGGGTAATTTCTTTAGTTTAGGTTTGGCCTCCGTCTTAGCATCGCCCTCCTTCTGCTGCTCTTCCTTCTTTTCTTCTGGAGGTACTACCTGCTTGGTCAGCTCTATGACAACTGGTGGCTTTACTGCACCACGTGGATCCCGCAGGCAATAATAATTTCCGGCGAGTGTGTGCGCGGCACCCTCGGGTAAGTTTGGCGGTGGTGGGGAGAGTTTAGACAATTCGTCCCTGAAGCGGATACTTATAGTGTGTTTACGCTACGAATGTGAATTGTGGATTATTTGCTGGATAATTAAAGTATTTCAATTAGAGTCGCTTGGGTTCCCACTTACCCCCAATAACATATTGCGCACACAGCGTAGAAACTCTGCCACATCGCGACGTGCCGGTGGTTTCTTTGGCATTTCGTAAAGGACTTTTCTTCAAAATATATAATAATATTGACTAAAAAATATTTTCTTTCGAATGTTATTAAATTTTCCAGTATCTTGACTGACTGCTTTGATGCAAATTAGTCCGGACAAGAATTGGAAGCGAACATGTCATGGATCACTGGGTTCATTCCTACACACCCAAAAATGAAGTCCATTAAGGGCAAGGGATTGCCAGCGTTTATGACTCACCAAAGGGAAGTTTTTATTTATTTCTAACCCCTATCAACATCCAGTTATAACGATCTTGCCGAAAATTAAGCAGTTTCTCGTTTAAAGTTCGACCACTGGATTAGATTTATTTAAGGATGTTATATACCACGACCTGAAATATCTATTGTGATGCGCCTATTTATATAAAAATGAGGATAGTATCATCTATAGATCTTCTGTCAGGTTAAATTCCGACTGGAATTCATATATTCTGGGGGAATCAAGTTGGGGGATCTTGCTCATATCGACCACTGGATTGTCCCGTTAGTAAATATCAGTTTAATTTGGTAGTTTCATTCAATTATTGGGGCCAATCTGCCATCTTTAGTAGTGCCAATTTACTTAGCCCACAATCAACAAAGGCAAACGCCCTACAACAGTTCAGCTGATTCCATTTATACTTCTATATCACTCTTATTGCTGCTGGTGGGGAGGTTGAGCGGCCCCCGAAAAGCACACTTAGGCCTGGACTGGTCCCTTGTGATATCGCATGAGACACACAAGACCTATTCCCTTTCAAAAGTCCAGACATTTGGAGCCTTCGATGAAACCCTTGATGGAGCTTATTTTTCTCTCTACTTATCTCCCAGGGAGTCCAGAAAGTAGGCGCCTAAGATACTGCTTCTCCTTTTGAACAGCGGTGGATACGTGCAAATCAGGTGCTCGATGCTACTGGTTACAAGTCACAACTGAACTGCGCAATTTTGTATAGTCGAACCCCACTTTCCATAATATTCTTGAATGCAAGTAAACCTACCACGTCAGATAACTCAAGTGAGATAACATTATCCTTGATGACAGAAACAGAGAAGATCTCTAATAATTTATGAATGTTGACAGAAAGCCTTTGGAAAAACGCAAAAGCAATAGCAGCGTATTTAGTATGTCTTGGATGCAATTTGACTTTCATGTGTGTAGTTTCCATGTGGCGTTTATATAGGTTGGCACAGGCAGAGAATGATTTTCTTTAGTTTTGAGAGGGATATTTCGTCACAATACTTACAATGAAGAAGTAGAGCTTCTCGGTCTTCTGGGTGTCCAACTCTAGGGACGTTAGCATAGCTCCACAAAAATTTCCAGATAAGGTGCCCTTAGGAATTAAGATCTCCTACTCGCGAGGGCAGGACAGTAACACATCAAGTGTGGGATGTCCTCCTCCTCATCCAAAGACCTGCAACTGCAGCAAGTCATTCAAGGGTAGGTTAAGCCTCTGAGCATGACTGCTAATGGAACAGTGGCAAGTCAGGACAGAAACTGTTGTGGCGAGAGAGTCGCTTCTTAGCTGCAGTAATTGCGTTGTTCGAGTTCAGTGAAGACCAAGTTGATCCTGCAGGTTTGTTCCTCAGACCAGAGCCTGTTACCTACACGCCTGTATGAATGTCTAATTGATAGTTTTACAGAGCTGAGTGGTGTACCCACGTTTTGGAAGAGTTGTTGTTGTGTGTGTTGCCTCTCTCGCCAATTGGTCCGCCAATTATACCTCTGTGACCGGGCACACACAAGAGGTGAACCCTGGGTCGCGCCGATGCGATATTTTGAGGACATACTGATACAAAAATGGTTTAAATAGAATAATGGTATATCTTCTATTCTATAATAAGTTATTGTTTGAAACAATTTTCCTCTATATACTGGCTGCGTCTCCATCTGTCGACATCATATCCTACATAGGAAGCCTTCCACTTCATTTGGGTCCTTTAGTACTGGACTTTTAGTGCTGTAGGTTCTATGATCCTTTTCCATTCCTAATACTGTATTCCATCTTAGCCGCCTCGGAGAGACTTTTGGACTCTTACCTCACAAAAGATACTCCAATATGATTATTACAATATTACCAAAAAACGGTAACACTAGCCTCTTCCTCTTATTACCTCCTGTAGTATTGATATAGATCATTTATATTTACTTTTTTATTCCTTTTTTTGTTGGAACAACTAGTCATATATCAGACCACAAGACATCCATTGTACTATATTTGAAGTTCCATATTTATTTATGTTTGAAGCTGATCTGCGATCAAACCTCTGTAGCTCCTGTGTCCCTAAGAAGCCAAAGTTGGGGCTACTTAGGATGCCAGTGCCAAAATCGATTAGCAACCTGGCCTGGCAGTCCAGTCGCCAAATCGCATAAAGCGAACTAAACTGAACTCGCTCAAAATAACGACTTCACTTAGTTTTGTGGTTAGAGTCCCATAGTTAATAGTGCGACACTTAGGCCCAGAACGACACATTGTGGACAACTATCATAATAATGTTGGGAGTCCCATACAACTATCATGATAATGGTGGAGGTCTCATACAATGATCCGAATAATGGAAATTTAGTGTGTTGAAGGCTGAGAATCCAACGCATCTACCGTTGTATATTTATATCAGACGTAACTTTGAAAGTGGTTTACAATCGAACGGAGTTTTTACTGATTTTCTGTTCTTGGGGAGACCTTGCACAGGATTAGCCAATCACTATTGAGTTTTATCCTTTCAGGGATTGATGTTCAGTCTAATTGGTTCAGATGGAATGAATCCTATTTGCTAAGATAGACAATTAGAACTCTAAAATTCTCGGACTGTTTGTATTGGTCCACTGTGGTGTTCCCACAAATAAGCTACTTAGGTTCGTTTGCCTCTTAGTGATCTTCCCTATACATCAGGCTATCACAACGGTAGTTTTTTCATGCACTTCACCTTATATTTCCACAAATTTCCATAGTTTAGAGAAACATTGTCTTCTTGCTTTATAAACTACTTTTATTTTCTGAAAAGCGACGCAACAGTTTTTTTAACTAATTTGATAACAATTTCTGACATCCAATTTTCCTGCATTGAAGTCGTACAAGCACATAATTTTGTCAATATACATATTGCATTTTAATTTACTTTCTTACAAAATCTTTATGTACTTTTCCTTACCACCTGCCACGGGGCTTTCTAGTCCCACATGTAAATTTGACCGGGCGTTGGCAATTTCTTGGCTGTTGGTTTTTCACCTCCGCTTTCGGCCGCCAGCAGTTGTTGCTGCTTCACATCTATTGGTGGGGCTACTTCGCGCCGTGCATCACGATTAACGTAATAATTTGCAGAGAGTACATGTGCTGGACCACCGGGCACATCCGGAGGTGGTTGTGTGCGATCAGCACAAGCATCCTCAAAGCGTAGTGCAACGTTATGCTGACGCTGTTTTAGGACAATCATAAACAATATGAATTAATGTAATGTTATAACTTAAAGTAAGTTTATGGTAAAGAAAGTGAGTTTAAGAATAGCACAAACTATGGTATTCCAAAAGAAAAACGGACCCTTACATAACACTTGGCAATTATTACTTTACTTTACACTTACCCCGAGGAGAAACGCACGCCAACCTTGGAGTATAGGTCCAATATCGCGTCTGGCCGCCATTTGGTAACTATTTAATACAAACAAAAATATAATAATTAATCAAAACGTCAGTAAATTGAAATTCCACAACAAAATTATCTTACTTCAGTTTCTGTTTGTGGGTTGGTTGAACAGCTGATCAATTTTGCTGAGTGTAGTCATCAAGTGTGCTGTGAGGCCAGCAAACATCCCCTGTGGAATTCACAGTTGGTTGCATTCAGCTGAGAAAACTATGGCAAATTGTTGTGCAAGATGAATTTATTTTAAAGCTTACCTCATGGTGTAATTCAAGAATGGTGTATTCATAAGCAAAATTTGCGAATTGCAGATCTATAATGAATTTCGTTTAGTTTTGCCAATTGTTAACAAAAAAAATTAACTTATGCATATAACAATGTACCAGCAGCAAAATGAAATTCTTATGCAAGGCACATTATTTTATTCATATCGTTAATGGAGATTACATTAATAGCAACATTTTTTGCAGCAATCTAAGGAATACACTTAACATTTTTTTTCTATATTATTTCGAATGTTCACAGATTTAGTACTTTAGTACGTACCCATTTTTCTTTTTGAATAGCTTAAACATTTTTTTTTTTTGAAATATTTACTAAAATTATTATATATAATATTTTTATATAGAATATATATATATTTTCATAAAAAAAATTTTTTTTTGGAATATTGTACTACTAATCCGTTAATGAATGCTTTTTTCAATTAAATATATATATGAACCTAGTCTCAGTCTCAAAGCTGTCCCAGAACTGGATTTTTAGAAAGCTAGCTAGAGAACTCCTTGTATTCGACTTAAATTGCTATGAATCGATTTGCAGAAACTTTTTGTGAAGCTTTAAGGTTATTTCCTAGAAACTCTTGTTATTTTATTGAGTTACGATAGATGTTTCTGTTCTATCGCCAAACGCTCATTTTCTTATATTTTGTAGTTTATGTTGCAAATGTACTGAATTCCGTTTCTGTCTTATATCATTTGCACCTGTACTCAATTCGAATATGGCACAATAGATGCAGGGTACCAGTAGTGGGAATTGACCTCAAAAATCAAAAGGCGAATCACGCCGACTGCGGTAAGGATATCATGATTGAAATCTACAGCAAGAAAAGAAATTGGGGATACCAGATAGGATATGATCACTTAGACACCATGGCTACGAAATTTCAGTACATTTAAAGTCTAACTATGGTCATGGATTGTTGTATACTATGATTGCAGCTCTTTGATAACAGTTATTTATTTTTATTTATTTACAAAGTGAATAATAAAAATGAATTCTTATTATACAACTAAAATTTAAGGAGCACTAGCTGCCAGGGCTTTCAGCTCGCTTTGTTAAAATATTTATTATATGAAAAATAGTCTACTGTAAAAGTGATTATATAAGTGACGCTAAATAACCTTAATCAGCTGAGATTCACACAGGAACTTGAAGATGTTGTGGATGTTGCAGGCAGTTGGTTCTTGTAACAAAACTGATGGCGGTATATCTTTAAATAAATTTAAACGTATGGTGTCAAGTTGCGGGCAGTTGTCTAAAATGTGTGTAACAGACGCAATTTCAACGTTGCATGATGGGCACACCAATGCATTTGAACCGCTGAGTAAATGACCGTGAGTGAGCAAAGTATGGCCAAGACGCAATCGAACAAAAGTTTTTAGTTCATTGCATTTGCTGGTGGCAGGGTATATAGGTTTGATACTGTGCGGATTAACACGAGAGTAATGTCGACTTCTGTCAGTACAGTTGTTAACATTTGTTAATAATCGTATGAAATGAAAGAAATCGTTGGTTAAAAAATTTTCGTGCGTGAGTAGTGGTTCTCTAAGGGCCAGTTTGGCTCTCTCGTCGGCTAGTTCGTTGCCGTTGATGCCCGTATGTCCTGGAATCCACATAATCTTCAGTTTGGAAGAGTGTTGTATTAACTTGTCCCGTATAGCAGATATGACAGGATTTTTGTTAGTGATGTTCAATATAGCTGCAATAGTAGATTTGCTGTCCGTACAGATGATGAATTTACCTTTGGTGACTGATGAGTAGTTTACAGCTTGTTGCACTGCTGTGGCTTCGGCTGTAAATACAGAGCAAAAATGCAGTAAATGGCCTGCACTAATCGTCTTGCCGTTGGGCTCTACAACAGCAAAAGAAGTATTGCAATCGGACTTGGATCCGTCGGTAAAGATCAGTTTCCAGGATTGAGATATTAATGGCATCGTGTGTTCTCTGAAGAGATGATTGTAAGTACGGTTATTCGTAACGCTTTTACCGTAATGCTGTAATTGGAGAAGAAACGAAGAGCTTGCAAGGAGCCATGGAGGAAAGAAGTCTAGCTTGAGATATTTAGAAGGTGTAAAAAACTCAATATCTGAAGCGTAGTTTATACATCTTAATATGGTGGATGGATGGTTGTAGGTCCGTTTGTATCGTGATGAAGTATTGACTATTTTATAGATGTTTTTATTAGTGCTCTGAAGAATTTTTGGTATGAGCCTTAGTGTTTTGTGATAAACACGACATTCGATAGATGGTAGTCCTGCTTCTGTTAAAATGCTATTGGTTGGCGATGTTGGAAATGCTCGGAGAGAACGTCGAATTGCAGCATGATAAGGTGGGCCAATAAGCCTGATGTTACTTTTTGCACAGTGACCATAAATAGATAGACCATAGTCAATTTTTGATAGTATTAAAGCTACTGATATATTAATTAAAGATGAAGTATGAATATGGGAATACTTAGACGATAAATATTTAATAATGTTAAGCCTGGCAGCTATTGATTTTCTTACATATATACAATGTTCTCTAAAAGTGAGTCTTCTGTCAAAGAAAACACCAAGAAATTTTAGAGTATCGGAACAGTTAATATCAATATTATCGTAAACTAAATTAAAACTAGGACAATTTTGTTTTTTACAGATGTGAAATGTTTTGCATTTGTCATAGCAAAGGATGGCTCCACTATATTTAGACCATTTTGTTATGTCAGAAAGAATATTAGTGAAAATTAGCTTTACCGTGTTTTGGTTGTTATTTTTTGAAAAAATGAGTACGTCATCGGCATAAATAATGTGATCCGTATATTTGTGTTTTG
Source organism: Clusia tigrina (assembly GCA_920105625.2). Taxonomy (NCBI): domain Eukaryota; kingdom Metazoa; phylum Arthropoda; class Insecta; order Diptera; family Clusiidae; genus Clusia; species Clusia tigrina. The sequence continues at coordinate 131,319,424 of OV050033.1, forward strand.
AAATTATAAGACTTAATTCATCGAAAGCAATTATAAATAGGACGACAGACAAAGAAGAGCCTTGTGGGATTCCGTTGTGGAGATTGTAAGTTTGAGATTGGACATTATTAATTTTAACGCAAAACATTCGGTTGGATAAAAAACTTCTTACAAAGTTGTATATTCTGTGGCCGACTTTCCATTTCTTCAGCTGGTGCAAAACAACATGAGCTCCTACACGATCAAATGCTTGAGCGAAGTCTAGACTTAAAGTTGAAACATGATTTTTGCATGAGATGGTCTTAGAAATGTAATGTTCAAAGTATAACAACGCATCAATAGTACCGAGACCTTTTTTGAAGGCGAATTGGTTGGAGCTGAGTAGATTGTTTTTTACCGCGTACCATTTGAGGCGCACCGAGATTATTTTCTCAAGAATTTTACCCATGCAAGGCAACAGCGAAATTGGTCTATAGCTTGATACTTCAGTAATAGGCTTGTTTGGCTTAGGGACGGGAATCACGAGGGCTACTTTCCATGTTTGTGGGTAAACGCCTTGGTTTAGAATGGTGTTGTAGAGGTTTATCAATCTGTCTTTTAAATTACCTGGCAAGTGCTTTAACATGGGATATGATACTCTATCCAATCCAGGTGTTTTACCCGACATGGATGATATGGTATTGTCAAACTCGAGTCTCGTGATTTTGGATTTTATATGTTGAGCGGATAAAGAAGGAATACGATTTTGATAGGTGTCACTGAGAGATTGGTGTTTATTGTTTATAAAAGTACTATGGAAATTTGAATCTTCTGAGGAAGTGGACCAGTGGGAAGCAAAGTGGTTTGCTATGACTGTGGGATCGAGTAAAGGGGCATTACGAGAGTAAATAAATTTAATGGAATTATGAACGTATGTTCCTGCTAGCTTTTTTATATCACTCCATACTTTTTTGGGAGATGTTGTTGGGATGATTGATTCTGTAAATTTTACTAGACTGGATCTTTTAGCCGTTCTCAACTCCTTCCTGAACAGAGCGTTAGCCTTCTTGAATTGTATCAAATTGGCTTGTGAGCGATCACGTTTGAAAATCCACCAAAAGTTTTGCTTCTCTACTCTTAATCTAGTGAGAACAGTATTCCACCAGGGGACAACAGTTTTTAGAGGACGACTACTGGTTTGAGGTATAGCGTAGTGGGCTGCAGAACGAATATTTTTTTGGAGGATTGCAGCTTCTTTATTTATGTTGAGAACAGCGCAAGAATTTAATAGGTTTTGCAAATGTAGCTGAAACTCAGACCAATCAGCTTATTCCAGAATGAATTTAGGTTTTGGGACTATTTTTTTCCTACATTGGGTAAACGCTAAATATTATGGGGAAATGATCGCTGTTGTACAAATCGGGAAGGGTATAAGTTGTAACCCTGGGTGCCAGTAATGAGGAGCAAACAGTAATATCCACATGTGTAAAGGTGTTGTGAGATGAAAAATGGGTGGGAGACCCATCATTTAAAACTATGAGGTCTTCGGCTAGAATAACATTCTCAAGGGTCTTACCTCTTGTGTTAGGGAGAGGGGAGCCCCAAAAAGGAGACCAGGAATTAAAGTCGCCTAAGATTATAATAGGTGTAGAGAACTGACGGAGAATACTAATTACTTCAATAGAATTAAACGTTTGCTGTGGGGGGATGTACATAGAAATAATGGTGAATTTGAATTCAAGAGCTACTTCTATTGCTAAAGTGGCAATATTAGACTGAACTGGAATAAGCTTGTGGGGACAGTTTTTTCTGATTAATACACCTACACCTTGTTTATTTGTTTGGTTTTGAGGTAAGTTAGAAGTGTTTGCCGGTATGTGGGTTTCTTGTAAGGAAATGAAGCAAGGGGAGTATTCTTTAATGAGGATTTGAAGCTCGTTGTAATTGTTAAAGAAACCACGTATGTTCCATTGTAGTATTTTAAACATATTATTGCTAAAATAACTTATGGATTGATTATACGAGGTGATGAGAGAATTCATTAATAAAATGTATAAATAATATTTTATACTGTGGGTATAAAATATATATACTATTATATGAATAAGTTACGGAATAAATTTTGTTAATTTGTTGTCTGAATTAAGTGAGAGTGTTTTTTGAGAGATTGGTCCGGGAGCGGTTTGCGTTAGCAAGTGGCTCAAGGTAGGTTGTTTAAGGATTGAATGAGTAGATGACGACGATTTTGCAATGTTTAAAGAGTCGTCTGAATGTGGTGAAGTGTATGTATTTTTGTTGTTGTTGTCAGAGTTATTAGAAGAAGTTGAAGGTGTTGTAGTATGTGTGTGTTCTTTATTGTTGTGAATATTGTACGTTGGGGTTTGCTGTTGTAGAGAACTTGTTTTTTGAGATGTGGAAGAGATGTCATATGTGGGGTTATTGAGAATTGAGGAGAAGGAGGGGGAAGAAGCATTGAAAAACGGTGTATTTGCTTTGTAAAAATTAAGAGCTTCGCGATGTGTGCATTTGTTTTGTGTTTTAATTTTTAGAATTTCTTTTGCTTGAGTGAATTTGGGGCAAGATCTAGCAGAGGAGGGGTGGTCGCCTGAACAATTGGCGCAAAGTATGCGGGAGCACTTTTCGGGAACGTGTGGAGGAAGGCTGCACGTGTCGCAAGCTGGGGAGCTTTTGCACCATTTAGCTGTGTGGCCTAGCTTTTGGCAATTCTTGCACCTCATCGGATTGGGAAAGTATGGTTTTACATGTGCTGAGCGCCAGGAAACTTGGACTGATTCTGGGAGGTGATATTGGTCGAACGTGAGGAGTAATACACCGCTGGGAAAAGATTTACCGTCTATTTTTTTTATAAATTTAAATACTTCGACAACGCCTTGGTCTTTCATATTTTCAATTATTTCTTGTTCAGGCAAGTCATTAAGGCATGGAGCGTAGATCGTGCCTTTGGAATAATTGAGGTTAGAGTGAAACTTAGCATTTACTGAACAAATTCCATGTAAATATTTTGTGGCAATGAATTTATCGGCAATAGATTTGTTTTTTAAAAGAAGAAGCAAATTTCCATCACGTAATTCAGTAATCATCTGGATCTCTTTGCTAATTAAAAGCAATGCTTTCTGGACAGCAAAGCAGGAATATTTGGCCAATGGTTTATTTGCATCACTTGCAGAGATTACTACATACTTTGGGTTTTCTTTTTTTAGTGTTGGTAGATTAGGGAAATTCTCAATTGTTTTATATAAAGTTTTTTTTGCGTTTAGCTTGGGGAGATTCTGCCAGCAAGGAGAATCTGTTGTCCCCGAAGTTAGGAGGCCGGCGGGCCATCCTAACAAAAAGTTGTCACACGCGTTAAGAGTTAAGTTAGAGGTGAGTGCACCGGAAAATCAACGATAAAAAAAGAAACAAACGGAGTGAGCGAGTTGAACGGATACAAATTAACGAGTAGAAAAACTAAGCAGCCACACGTCTGTTCGCAACGAAATGTAGTCGATGACTGTGATAACAGTTAATTGTTTATTTAATTCTAGATTTTTTTAATATATGAATTTTTTCAAATTTAATGCATTTGGACACAATGCATACATTTAATGTATTTGGACACATACTTTCTGAGGACCCATATTGTTTTGACAATTTATTGAAAGCAAAAATTTGCTATTTGCCCTTTATAATCACAACGTAGGTTTTAGTGATACCCTGCCGTTTTCTGCTGAATGCGACCACCTCTGCATTTGCGTTTTCTCCTTGGAAGTATTTCGCATGTATCCATCCACATGTGTTGAACATTGTCAAAGAAATTTAAAAAAACAAGTGGAAAATACAAACAAATTTACCAGCAGCAGCCTTCTTCATTTAAATTACGACTACTCAATTCATTAAAGTTAAATATGGGTGGTAAGGGTAAAATGATAAATAAAAAACGCAAGTTTACGGGCCAAAAAGAAGACGATCCCGAATTTGATTTGGCGAAAAAGCATCTCAAAACTTCCCATATACGGACGACGGAAAAGCGGCTAATAATTGTGCTAGAAGGTGCTCAACTCGAGACAGTGAAGGTAGTACATCCATTAGTATATTATAATTTAAATATTTATTGTTTTCTTACTAATACCAACACTGTTATTGCCTTCAGGTAGGGCCCACATTTGAATTGCTTAATTGTGATGATCACGGTAGCATAATGCGCAAAAATAATCGAGATCCTGGCTCTTGCCGTCCTGACATTACGCATCAGTGTTTGCTGATGCTATTCGACTCACCGCTGAATCGTGCGGGTCTGCTGCAAGTTTATATACGCACGGAACATAATGTACTCATCGAAATAAATCCACAGACCCGCGTACCGCGCACATTTAAGCGTTTTGCTGGACTCATGGTGCAATTGCTGCACAAATTTTCTATACGCGCCAATGACACTTCAACGAAACTGATGAAAGTGATAAAGAATCCGATTACGGACCATCTGCCAGTGGGTTGCAAAAAGTATGCCATGTCATTTACCGGCAAATTAATGCCCAATTGTCGCGATCTGGTGCCAAAACCAACGACGGATGATAATGGAGATTTGGAAGAGGAACCAATAGTGCTGGTGGTGGGTGCATTTGCCCATGGCGCGCTTAAGAGCGACTACACTGAAGCACTTTTCTCCATCAGCAATTATCCACTATCGGCGGCAATTGCTTGCTCGAAATTGTGCAACGCTTTCGAGGAGGTCTGGGACGTTGTTTAGCGGTCTGAATTATACCAAATCCCCCTTTTTGTTAATTAAATTCATTGAGACAATATTTGTTTATTTCGATATTTTATTATTTGCGGAAATTTTATTAAATTACTGTATTGAGTTTACAATGTAATGTATCAGAAAAAAAAGTATATATATAGTTGACAAACCAAAAGATGTAATGTAAATTTTGTTTATAATTTCTAGCATAAGTTACACTTAATTTAATAGGCGTTCTAAGTTAATATTTAATTTTTTTAGTGTTCATAGAAAATTTACAATAACACAATCAAAAAGCGCGCATTGGCAAGTAAGTATAGCCTATTCTTAATGAGATTGACGAAATTGCAATGTTCCCATGTATCTATAAATTGATGTGCATAGGTACACACTATGCCTTACTTTCGCCCTTCCTCTCCTCCTGTGCTTTCTTTTCGTTTTCGCGTTTGGCGGCCGCTTCAGCACGCTGCTGCTTTATTAGAGCCAAACGTGCCAAATCTGCCTTTGCCTCGCTGGTTTTTCCTGCGGCGTGCAATTTCTCGTATCGTAGGCGTGCTTTTTGCTTCTCAATTTGTTCGCGCTCGCGTCGCGTTAGATCGGGTTTCTTTGGTTCCCCATCAATGGACAGATTGTTAACCTTTTGAGCGGCTTTCTTTACAGCCCTATTTGGATTCTCGATTTCGATAAGCGATGCCACGCCTTTTTTTGCATCTCGGTCATCCTCCTCGGAGCTCTCTTCGTCGGAATCTTCCTCGCTGCTATTTGTAGCAGCCTTAGCTTTGGGTTTCGGCTTTGTACGTACTTTGGTGCTGCTGCTGCCAGCAGCCCCCTCCTCCTCCTCCTCTGAAGTTTCTTCCTCTTCGCTGCTATCATCCTTTTCTTGCTGCAACTCTTCGGGGCTGGTAAAGTGACGGGAGCGACCTTTGTGATTTACATATTTACCGCGTGGCATCTTATCGGTTCAATTTTAGTAAATTAAACGTGAGGAAATTTATCTAAATCCTATAATAGGCTGCAATTAAATTACAAATTGTGTGAAATTGAAAGCTCTATGAACTCCTTTCCTCACGCATTCGAACGTGTTAAATTAAAATGTCAGAATGTGGCTCTGACGTTTTCAATCACAAAGTTTAGCCACAGTTGCCATATTATTTTTATTATTATAAAAAGTACTTATAAGAAATATATATTTATTTTTTATAAAAAAGGTTTCTTATTTAAAAAAAAAATATATATATATATATTAATAAATATAAATAAATAAATATATATTTCTTATTTATAAAAAAATATATATATTTCTTGAACGACCAACAGGTCTGATAATGAGTATCGCAGAAGTGGCAAGTTTAAATTCTACTCAAAAGGTTTCAAATTGTTTCTTCTTTCCCATTACTTTTCGAGCCGAAGGCTTTAATTCCTTGTACTTATACTTTAACTCATTTCATACATAATTAAATGGTTTAAGAAGTAATAATAATAATATATTTCTTAATTTTGGATGTGAAATTATCAACTAAATAGATAACGTATATATATAAAATTTTAAACAAATATTATTATAAGTTAATTTATGAAATTTAGTTCTTAATTCCTAAAACTATTTAAAAGCCTCACGACTTGGCATTTGGGTTGATAGATACTAGCGCATTTTTTACATAATCATCTAATAAGAAATTTAGTGAAAGTAAATTGCTGTTCAAAAAAATTAATCCTTGAATAAGATTAAGAAAGCGAATCCTACTTCATATATGTTTTCAACTAGGTCCTCAATTTTAAAATTTATGGCTCATGCAAATATTATCTATTTTCTTAAAAATTATTTATCAACATTGAAAATCTGGTATTAAAATAAAATAAGTATTCCATATAATATGGCAATATTATGACCATGCTAATAATTTTTTATCATATTTGACTACACTCCTTTATATGCTCAAAAGGTTGGCAACGTCGCACATAACGAAATAGATGTGTTGAAAACCACATCGAAAATGGTGGAGATTTTAATTATTCGAACCAATACAAAATTTATAATTTGTTATAAGTATGCCCCTAAATATCTTAAATTAGTTATATACGACGAGAGAGAGTAAAAAAAATATTTTCTTAATTACTCATTTATATAAATAGTTGTTAATGTTAAATAGAATAATGTACTTGATAACAAATTTTATGATGAAAATTCATTACCACTCGCCTACTGACAGCCATTTTGTTTCGTTTGGTTAATACACACGTAGCTTGGTGATTTTGCAATGTATACTAGTGGTATTCTTCTAACACACGTATTGAGAGTAGCCGCTCTAACTTTGGAGAGTAAAACAGCTCTACTTTAAATTCAGGAGCGGCGAAAATTGTATATTTGCTTGCTAAAGGGAAAAACGCGCGTCTCGGTCGAAACGCGTACGTATTGAAAATTGAAAAAAACTGTGGTAAAAAGTGCTTAAACAAAATGCATTTTGTAAAAAATTATTATTTAAATGTACGCAAAAGAGTTTGCAAGTAATATTAATTAAATTCGCATGAAATCGGAACGTAAAATTTGCATTTAAAGTAGTGAGACTCCGCTGGACACAAGCAGAAACTACGCGAAGGTGATACAGAAAAAACGACGAAAGAAATTTCACTCGTAGCTGTGTATGCGTGTGTGTGTGTCGTTGGTGGTGCTGAAGCGGTGCGTGTGCGCCAGCCCGCCGTCAGCCTTGCATTTCTTTCTATTCTACCATTTCAATGTGATTGTTACTTGCAAATAGAGAATTACAAAAATGCAAATATTTGTTTATATTTTATGAAACTAGTGTGTGTAAACAACAGATGCGCATTTTTGGAATAATAATAATTTCGTTAATTATGATGCACGGAATAAGTGTTAATAAATATGCTGATTTCATTTGCTACATAATGAAAATTAAAAAATTCATCTATTTTGTTTGCGATTTAAACGACAAAGTCGGATATTAATCATTGTTAACGAAGCGGTTGGCATATATCAAGCGCCGCTCTTATATCAACGGTAATTTTTATTTTAATTTGTGGTTTATTTAACCAACTTTCTCCCATTTTCATTTTGTCTTTCATAATACTAGTAAAAAACTTAATTAAGCTGTTTTATGCTCCTATGTTTTGCAACTTTCGCCTTGATGTGTTTTGCATCTTGCAAATATTTCTTTTGACATTCTGGTTTATTCAATCTTATAGTTTTTACACTTTTTCTACCCTTTTTTTGCAATATTCGCGCGCGCATTTCAGTCTTTTCTTTAACGTGTGTGTTTAATTGAAGTTAAATTTTGCACAATGTGAATTAATGAGTTACTTTCACAACTTTGATGTTTTACCTTGATGGCTCATATATTTTTGATCTATTTTTTGTTTTTATTTATTACTTAATTCACAGTTTGTTTCACACAAAAATTATATACATTAAGTTCGTATGAAAAACATGAAAGATTAAATACCAATAAAAGAAAATGTGTTTTTGACTGCTGCAATACTATATTTATATAATTTTTAATTATATTTTGTAATTTAAACTAAATTTTATTAAGTATTTTTTAAAGTTTTTATGTAATAAATAATTATAGAGTAAAAGTAAACTTCACATTTTCGAATGTTTCTTAGTTTTCGAAATTTTGTCAAGTAGCAACACTGATTTTACCATGCCAAATGCTGAAGCTATGTTTGTCTCTTTCATACTCACACATTATTGTTTTGAATCATCGAACACTTGCACTTTTAATACATTACTCTTTTCTGATATAATTATGGTTGTTAAATGAGTACTTTGTTAATTAGAGTGGGATATCGATAACTTTTTATAATATGATGTCTCATTCTAGCTTAGAGCTGTAGAATTGAAAACCTCCATCTTTATGTCGTCAATAATGATAACGATAATCGACTCGCTCATTCGCTTCTACGACGTCCATCAAAGATTGTTCAGGTTTTTTCACCACGTCCGTCGCTCGTTATGTAGTTGGAAGAAAATAAAATTTTTTTCTTGCAATTTTTTGTGTAGTTCTGATAGAAGTAATTCATAAAATTTATGAAAGTTCTACACGGGAAATGTTGGTAAATGTTTTTATTGTGAAATTTTTTCTTGAATTTCAAGTGTTAAAATACGAAATTTTTCGTTTGAAAATTTCTCAGTAGAAAAAAGCATGAAAAAATGTCAACTTCCCGTTGTGTGAGTTCGTGGTCGCCTTGATTTTTATAAGCTGACAAACACGAATCGCCAATCGGTCGGCTACGAAACGAAGCGAACAAAAAGAATAGCCGAACACTGTACTATATAATATATTGTGTTGGTTGGTTCGGTTCGTCGTTCATATGCGGCCGCAAAGTGCTTATGTGGTGTTGTATAGGAAAATGCAATCTGTTTCAATGCATACAATGTGCCGTTTAGTGTGATGAACAAAAAAGAAACAAAGAGCAAGAGGTCTCTTTGTTTCGCTCACTCGCAAAATGATAAAGCTACTCTTGATTGAGTAGTATTAAAAATACGGCGAGCAAAAAGCAAAAAATAAAGAACGTAATACAAAAGCAGGCTTGTAATAAAATGTCGTTTTCCTTTGGAAAATTAATATAGAAATTTAGAATAATTTTTTAAAGAAACGAATTTATAACCGGAAAAGAATTACACCCAGACGGCGAGATAGACGGACGTGAGAAAATAAATTGAGCTCTGATACACTGAAGAGGGAATTTTGGTGAAATATACGAAGCGAAAAAAAGTGCACACCGCTGCTGGCTTTCCAAAACCGATATTCAGCTGTTGGTGGGTAGCACACTTTTTTTCTTATGATTTTGTTGAACCAATTTTTTTTTTTACTTGATTGAGACCGTCATTGCAATACGAGACCAAAGCATAAAATATACACAATAAACAAAATTTTATTCTTATCCAACGAAAAAATTTGATTGCCAATGCAAAAACCATATGATATGAATGCATTATTTTAATTGCAATTATTTAGTGCGAATTTTTATTTATTGTAAATATTGTATTTCCCCTATTTTGTGAATAACATCGGCATTTATTGCGTTTACCAAATTCCCATCAAATAGCATAATGACAAGTCAAATTATGAGCAGAGAAATGTCTTGTGAAATATGTCAACGCCGCAATTTGCATAAAAAATATGTATTTGTGTGTACGTGCGTTTATTCCTCCAGTATAGGCCCCTTTTTCTTTTTTTTTTACAACAAAAGTATTCTATACATTACAATTTTGTATTGAATTTACCTTCCCCACCACATGTTTTTTGACTCTTGCCGCAAGTGAATGAGTGGGATAGCTTGACGTACGGAATATATATCATATAGTTATTTCACATGAGAAATGCATACACAGTTTTTTCCGATATTGCTTTGTTCCCTTTTTTCTTTATTTGTGCCATTTCAATGCTGCAATTTGATAATGAAAATTGTTTTGTTGCTGCTGCTGCTGCTTAGATATGTTATATGCACACGAGCAGATTTTACTACTGATAGATATATTATGTATGAATGTATGTGATGGTGTGAAATTTTAACAAAATGTCCCCAAATCGTGTTAAATTTAGCAGATAAAAGTGGCTGGAATTATTCAGTATAATTCTACCTAAAAATTAAATATGTTCTTTTGTACACTTCTGGGAAGTCCTCGCTTTTATCTGCATTTTTGTGCTCCCATTACTTTACTTATATTTTGCTATGTGTCTCCTTTTCGACTCTACTTTGCACACAATTTTATATAGGTCACAGAAACAATTCCCTTACCACACATACATACCAATAATGCTTAGCTTGCTATCTTCATTTCTGCTTTGAACGAACGTAAGAATGCAAAAGGGGTGGGTCTGTGTTTGTTTGCCTCTGTGCACAAGAAATTCTTTGACTTGTTTTTAACTTTGCGCGTTTTTCGCGGATATTGTTTTTTTCTGTTTGTATATCTACGTAATATCAGACTAGAATTATACAATTTTTGTAAAACTTTATTTCTTAAACATCTATTTGTTATTTCATTTTTTTTTTATATTTGTACAATTAGAAAACTAGCTGACTAGTTTTATTATAATTTTTTGTTTTGTCACTGTACAGCTTGGCATACGTTTTGACCTGGCGTTAGTCGTTGTCATTACTAGCAGCTACCGCCCAACGCCCGTTACCAACAGCTACAAGTAAAATAGTCTACATCATAATTAACACCCAAACCCGACCCGATCGACCAACCAACCGACCGATGAGTTGCAAAGCCTCTTTCGTCATGCGGTGTTTTTGTTTTGTTTTGCACGCACACATACATACACTCTCACAGTTACTTTTGCTTCTCTCGTCCGCCACACTTGTTCATTTGATTTGTCTGTCACACAGTGCGTTTTATTTGCTTTGTACTTTGGAATTTATACGCTATAGGATGGAGTTGGACCGGGCAGAGCAGAGCAACTATTTTGTTACTGGTGGCGGTCGTGTCGTGTCTGTATATCTGCGTCTGCGTATCGACTTTTATTCGTAATCGTTTGTTGGACTGCTTGTATGTGCTAAAATGCTGCATTTATCCACTGTCCTTACTTTATGCCCATTCTTTGACAATGGCACTGACAGTGGTTGAAATGAGATACAAATTGCGATGTGTGCTTGCTCTTTATTTTAATGCTCTCAAAAATAGAATGAAGTTGCGCTCCTATATGCATACATATTTTTTGCTTTTATTTTCCTAACAGTCTCATACATTATTGTTGTTTTTGTTGTTATAAACGAAGTGATAATAGCTCCTTTTATATGAAATGTAAATTAGTTTCGGACATATTTATTTATGGAGTTTCAAAAATCAATTTTATTTCCACACATTCCGAGCGAAATTTCCCACTAACTCTCATTTGTGGTTTTGATTGATAGACAGGAGTACCATTATATGAAAGTATATTTTCAATTCTTGATGGAGTTAATAATGAAAAATCAATACTTCAGATACATAATTAATGAAGGAGAGCGTATGAAGGTATGGGCAATCAAATGAGTACCAAAAAACAGTAACAAAATATGTATACGAGAGCAACTCCTGTATGGAGTTGTAGAGAAAACACCCGTATGCTGTTTGGTAAATTTGTATAAGCATTTTAGTGGTCAGTGAGAGAGCTTTCATAGTTTGCCTAGGTTTAGAATTAGTGTTTTAATCAAATAAATTGGTATCTTTATATGGGCAAAAATACTAATTCTTTGCAAAAACCAACCATACAAAATCGGAATTAGTCGGATAAGTTTAAAGTTGCTAAGTTCCAAATTGTTAAGTTCCAAGTTGCTCAGTTCCTAGCTGCTAACTTCCAGGTTGCTAAGTCGTTTATTTGAACCTCAACATGTTACTATTCGCAATTTCTCATAAGTTCTGTTGTTGTGATCCTAATATTATTACAAATATGGTTTCATATGTACGAATAACTTATGCAAGCCCAGTTCCTAAAAACTAAATTTAGGAGATCAAACTCAGTAATAATAAGCGAACAAGCCAGGAAAATTAACCTGCTCAGAATTAAAATTTCGCCTAAGACTAAGAATATACGTAAATAATTGCCTATAATTATGTAGAAAAACTGCAATACTTCAAAACCTTCCTTTTTTCTTCTGAAAATCTTGAAAAACTTTTCTTTATTATATATGTATAATTATTATATATAATTATATATAATTATTATATATAATTATAATATATAAGTATAATATATAATTACTATATGTAATTATTATTATGTATAATTATTATTATCATGTAAAATTATTATTTAATATTATGACAACATAATTATTATTATGTATAATTTTATTAATATTATTTTATATAATTTTATTATTATTTATTATAATTATTATATATTTTTTATTATATAAATATTAGTATTATATATAATTATAATGGCCGGAAACAGTTTTTGTTTTTTTTCTTTCCTATGTCAATTGTGCGAAAGCAATTTTTATCCAAACAGACCCGCTCTGAGATTACCCACCATCGGTCCATAAGTCATTTGTGTATTATTTTTATATTAAGAAATTTATCAGAAGTCTGGGCCTACTATTTTGTATAAAACCGTCAATATTTATATATATCACCATATTTATATAATCCCATATTTATATTATCCCATATTTATATTATCCCATATATTATATAACACCGTTAATATATTATGTAACAACATTTATAATTTATATATCTACGCTAATATTATATATATAAGTCAGTATTTTACATATAACCTTTATATTTTATATATCCATCTTAATATTTATATATTACTAATCCACATTAATATTTTATACATCACCATCCACATTTTATATATCACCGTCCATATTTTATCTATACACTTCATTATTTTAAATATAAGTCAATGTTTTATATATCTACTTTAATATTTTATATATACACGTTAATATTTTAAATATCACCGTCCTTATTTTATATATCAGCGTTAACATTGTATTAGTTATTATTTTCTATATAAATGACAATATTTTATGTATCACGTCGTTTCATTTCAACGCTGATTTTCCCACAATAATCATCCTAGGGTAGGTTAGTCGACATATTTATGTTAGTTTACCTCTAACATAAACCAATTTTGGTGTCCTTTTTTGGTAGCTCTCTGAAATTTCGGTTTTACATAGGTTCATTAATATATGCCCCTCAAAATTCGGGGTCTGCAAAATTAGACTACAGTATATTTTATCTTCAGTAGTTCATTTTCCCTTTTCATACATTTCAGTATATTTTGTTGATTTTCCCTTTTCCACATTTTAGTTATTGACGATTGTTTTGTTGTTTATTGTTTTTCCATATTATAATAAACTAATATAAATTTGAAAGTTGAAAGAACAAATGAAATATAAATGAGCCTCGGTGTGAAAAAACAAGGCCGATCAAGTAAGGGTAACATGCGCTCTCTTTGATACTTTCGCTATTGGCTTCAGGGAGTGAGCTTAAAAATGACTTTGCATTATGTTATAAACAAATTTGCAAATATTAACTTATTTTCCTTTTTGAATTAAAATAACGCATCTAATTTAAGCTACGAGTATTATATACAGTTAGGCCGATAGCCCTGGCATATATTTTGTTATAATTTTAATTATAAGAAAGGTTTAATTATTAATATTATAAAAAAATTATCTCTTTGCCTGCGTTATTGTGATTTTGTTTTGTAATTGCTCTTACTTCATCCATTTTAAACCAGTGCTGTCTACCAAATCCTTGGACTGTGTTTTTACAGTCTGTTTTTTTTATTTTCTATCATCCCAGCTTATCGTGAAGTAATTTTGTTGTATATAATTTATTTACATTTAACTTATTAATTTATCAACTATTATTAATGTGTTTATTTGTATTTTTCTCCCTCTTTCCGTTTTTTTTTTTTTTTAGCAACTTTTATTACTGACGACTTATCCGAATTCCTCGCTTCTTAATTGACCACATTGTGGGAAGGCGTTTTGATCTACTACTTGAAGATCATTTCCGGAGTACTTTTTTAGTATTCACTTTTCAGTTTGTTTTCAATACAAAAAAAGAACATGTTAATCATTGTTAGATGACTTATTTTCGATATTTGCTGCTCTAAATGTGTGGGTAAGTTGGAGAGTTCCTAAATAATGTTAATTTGTTATTTGAAACGATAACAAATATAATAATAGAGAATATGTATTAAAATCTTTTAAAATTTTCAGTTTCAATTTTGCCATAAAATGCAGTCAACAAATAAAACCAACCAAACTGCACTCAGCCAAGTAATGCAATTGTATAGCGCCACCTATAAACTAATTTATTACCACAATTCCAGACTACAGAAAAGGATTTGAAATACTATTCACTATAAACAAACTAAAACGCAAATATCCTTCTTTACAAAGGCAGGAAGAAGAACAAGAAGTATAAGAATACACACAAGCCAAAACGTTAACTGAAACGCACACATTTATCAACTGCCGCCGGTGCGTGGTTCGAAGTAAACTAAAAAAAGCTACTAAAAGCCAGTTAGGCAATTTGTTGTGATTTCAAATTAAAAAAAAGAACCAAGATCAGAAGATTAATCCAAGTATAAACAAACTACACACGTTTTGTACCACCACAAGAAAACCATATTTACCATCCGCGCATCCATCTGCTGCTATCTATCTATCCTGTTGTAGATAAATTTTGTTCGTTTTTGTATATTTAAAATCAGTCAGCAGTCGTTGAGATCGTTGCAAACATGTCGCAAGAACCACCGCCACGCAATGAACCGTACGTGGAACCGGTCAACGGCATCGTGCAGCCGACGACCACGCCGCAGTCCGACCGGCCTGGCCGGAACACCAATCAGCTGCAATATCTCATAAAAACGGTCATGAAAACCATTTGGAAGCATCATTTTTCTTGGCCATTTCAGCAGCCGGTGGACGCGAAAAAACTTAACCTGCCCGATTATCACAAGATTATCAAGCAACCAATGGATATGGGCACAATTAAGAAGCGTCTGGAGAACAACTACTATTGGTCCGCTAAAGAGACGATACAAGACTTCAACACCATGTTTACCAATTGCTATGTCTACAATAAGCCCGGCGAGGATGTCGTTGTTATGGCGCAGACGCTGGAGAAGGTCTTCTTGCAGAAGATCGAGGCCATGCCGAAGGAGGAGCTTGAGTTGGAGCCGACGATTCCGAAGGGTGGCAAAAAGAAATTGCGCGCACCCGGTAAACCGGGCACGCCGAGTACGTCGCTGCTTGGGACGCCCAACTCTGTTGGCGGTGCTCCGAGCACCCCGCGACCCCCCTCCGTACGTCCATTATCGGCGCTAGGTGGCACTGTAACCTCTACAGGCGGCACCCCAACAACCACACCCGCCATTCCACCCATTGGCACTGTACCACCACATACAGTGCCCGGGAGCACAAACACCACAACGACCGCCGTAACTGGATCCACCTTACCTGCTGCTGCCCTCGGTGGCACCATATTGCCCAGCGCTTCGGCTGGCGGTGGAGGTGGCGGAGCTGGTAGCGGTAGCACTGGTGGCGGTGCCAGTGGTGGAAGTAGCAGTGGTGGTGGAAGTGGAACTGGATCGGGAGCAGGATCTGGAGCTGGAGCAGCATCAACAGCAGCGACAGCCGCCACCGCCATTCTACCGCCCGTTGGATCACATAGTTCACTGTTGAACTCCAGTTCAGCGTTGAGTACAGCTCTATTGGATGGCAGTGTGCCGAGCGCGCCGGCAGCAGCTACAGCTGCGGCGGTTGCTGCTGCTACCGCTGCTGCTGTGACGGCGTACCATGTCAACAGTACGGCCAACGTGGACGCTGTAATACCGCCCCAGCAACCGGCGAAAATGAAAAAAGGCGTGAAGAGAAAGGCGGACACCACGACGCCTACGGCAAACTCATTTGAGTATGCGCAAATCGATTCCAAGAATGCGAAAATTGCAACACGCCGCGAGTCCAGTCGACAGGTAATGACCAACAGAAAGGTAGGCGGGCGTGTACCATGCTGAGCGTATGATCAAGTGGGTTGTTAATTTGTAGTCCAATTAGTTTAGTTAATTGGCCATATTTTATTGTTTGACTTAATTAAAACTAAAATTACAAACATTTGCACTAAATTGGGCAAAGTGCTCACAAATTTCAATAATTGCAATTCACACAACTTCCATGGTATCGCTGCGTCTGTCTATATTTGCATATCATTTACTTCTTCATCTTTTCTTTTCCGTATATTTAAAAGGACATGTTTAATTCTTCTTTGCTCTCGCATCTTCCTTAGGATATAACATTCCAAGGAGCCGCTTATCCCATGTCGCCACTTGGCGTGCCCGGCGTTCCTGGCATGGGCGGAGCTGGTAGTGTTGCCGGTGTGCCCGGTGTTGTCAAATCGAAAGAGAAACTCTCCGATGCCCTCAAATCCTGCAATGAAATTCTTAAAGAACTATTCTCTAAAAAGCACTCGGGCTATGCTTGGCCCTTCTATAAACCTGTCGATGCGGAACTGCTGGGATTGCACGATTACCATGATATAATTAAGAAGCCCATGGATTTGGGCACAGTTAAACGGAAAATGGATAATCGCGAGTACAAGAGTGCGCCCGAGTTTGCCGCCGATGTTCGATTAATATTCACCAACTGTTACAAGTACAACCCGCCAGATCATGATGTCGTTGCCATGGGTCGCAAACTACAGGACGTATTTGAAATGCGTTACGCCAACATACCCGACGAGCCGGTAGCGAACGCTCACGCCGCCGCAGCTGCTGCTGCGCATCATGCCTTTTCCTCATCAAAACACGATGCCTCCGATTCGTCCTCGGATGAGTCGTCCGACACCGAAAACGAATCGAACTCGGATGAGGAGCGTAATGCCAAATTAAAAATGCTCGAGACAAAATTACTGGATTTGCAGGAAGAGATGCGCAAACTGATGGAGGAGGCGTCGAACAAGAAGAAGGCAAAGAAGAAGTTGAAAGAGAAAGGCAAGAAGGGCGGCGCTGGTGGCGCGATCGGCGGCAGTGGTTTAGCGCAAACAGGTGGCGCTTTGGGTACGGGCGGTTCTGGTGTGGCGACTGGCATAGCTGGCGCCAATTTGCATGGTCACGATTTGGCCACAGCGATAGCCATGGGTCAGATGGGAACGGGCGGCGGTAAAGGTTCGCAAATAGGCGGTAGCATGGCTACGGCAGCTACAGGGGCAGCAACGGGCAAAGGTGCTAAAGCCAAGGGACAGCGTGGCCCGAAGGCAAGTGGAAATGCGGCTAATGCAGCCAGTGCTGGCAGCACTGCGGGTGCAAATAAGCGCGCAAAGGGCAGTGGTACCGCTGGCGGAGCAGGCGCAGGTGCGAGAGGTACCAACAAAAAGAAGCCCAGCCAAGTAATGAATTTCGATTCCGAAGAAGAAGATGCGGCCAAGCCGATGTCCTACGATGAGAAGCGGCAGTTGTCACTCGACATTAATAAATTACCGGGTAAGTACCATCCAAATTTATGTTGTCATGCCGAGCCTAGAGTTCTAAACACAAAAAATTGTAGCAGGGGGAATTCATATTACTTCCTACCGTTTGATAGCAGCAATTGCACTCAAAATCATTTCGTCCAGATCTGAATGGAAAACGAGCAACACTTTTATAGGACGTCTCTGAAAGTATACCTTCAATTTGCTTCAGTCAGCGTGTTGCAAGCGGTTATATTTGCCCTACTTGAAGCCTGTAAATATAAAGAACATCAAAACCAATTTCCACGATTGTAGCTATATTCTTACCTAGTCAGGTAACAATGAATTCTCCGTAACACAGTTAATTGATCATATTGGCTCTAATCATAACTTTCACCACTGATGTTACGTATTGAATGGAATAATTTGGTTGACCAGATGGCCATGGATAGGTCGGCTTTTCCGTGTTTTAGTGTGAACGTTGATATGTTCGTTCTCTCCAAGAAAACTTTTGGTGAAGGCACTATGTTCAGTTAACTCTCATAAATTCTGGAATGCTTTTAATCTCGCTAAGTCTGGGAATCTCGGAAGACTCTGGGAATCGAAGACTACCATTACTGCCTACATTATTATTTTAGATTAACATTATAGCTACATTGTGCAATTGAAGAAAGTCCACTAGGAAGGAGGACTATTTTGCACGGTTCAAGACTAAAGTGTTGAGTTTAGAATCCTTGTGAGAGTGGAATAAGTGGAAAGGGGAAGACTACCCAATTCCGATTCCGTTGTCAATTATATAAGCGAAGAGCTAACCCTGAAATGAATACCAATTGTTGGAAGTTTAAGTCTTGGAACCGCGTATAAAGACGGTACAAAATTTTGCGATGGAGTTGTCGCCTGATCTAAACTCTTTCTCTGCTGGAGACTGGTGACTACTCGCATTAAGCATAATTATAAATTATATTAGGTTCGAGCGGCAGTTTTCTCCATTAAAGCGCACTTAAGTACATTTGAAGGCTCATTGTGGTACCATAAAAAACCGGATGAATCCCCTCATTTACTGCATGGGGAACCTTCGTGATTCCGATATGCACCCTGGCTATGTTTTTGATGCATATGGGTGAAAATTCAATCAAACCAGTAAAGAAAGTTTTAGCCCAGGAATTTATGTCTTCTCGTAGCTAACTAGGGGCAGAGTCACATAATATGAAGAGGAGCAGTCTGTCCAAGAGTTCAGACCATCAAATCTGATCTATTGAGTTAATTGGAATTCCAAAATTGAACCCAAAACCAAACCAACCAAAACTTGTCAATAATTATCAAAGAGAATACTCCTCGTCCTTAGAGCCGCAACTGCGACCGTTCTCATTGAAGGGCAACCCTAGTCTTTCAGTATTTCCACTTCTAGGGTTTGTTGTGCTCATGGGAGTTTCCACTCAGGTTGAGTAACTGACCAGCAGTTCGCCTCTTGGCAACTCTTTAGTTAGAGGAATTAAATATGAGTTCTTATTTAGTGCTCGTTTTATAAATTATAAAATTATAAAATGATTAGAAAACAACATTTTAATTCATTTGATTTTCGCAGGTGACAAGCTTGGACGTGTTGTGCATATAATACAGAATCGTGAACCATCTTTGCGCGACTCCAATCCTGATGAAATCGAAATCGATTTCGAAACGTTGAAGCCGTCGACTCTGCGCGAACTAGAAACCTACGTGGCATCGTGCCTACGCAAGAAAACTCGTAAGCCTTACTGTAAGTTTATCCCAATGACACGCACTACTAGAGAAAAAATGAAAAGCAAAGCGAAAACTATACAAAATCTGAAAAACAACAACAAATACAAATAGAGATGATTAAAGCAAAAAGAACTGCGACTAATGATTTTTTTGGTACTGTGAATAATTTTTTTTTCTTTTGGTTAATTTCCTTTTTAATTTAATAATTTTTTTAAAATATAAACGCTCTTCACTTTCATATGCTAATTAACGAAACAAAAACAATCAAATATTTATATATAAATAAATGTATGTAAATATAATTGTATGTATATAATTCTATATATATAAATATATTCAAATGTATAGAAACGTATATATATATATATATAAAGGCTATATATATAAACGCATATATATAAACGCAGATTTATAAACGCATATTTATAAACGCATATATATAAACGCATATATATAAAAGCATATATGTAAACGTATATGTAAAAACGTATATATATAAACGTATATATATAAACGTATATATATAAACGTATATATATAAACGTATATATATAAACGTATATATATAATCGTATAATATACGATTATATATATACGTTTATATATATATACGTTTATACGAGGTTTGATCAAAAAATAACCGTTATTTTCAATTTTTTCAAAAAGTATTTATTTATTCATCAACAAATATCTTCACCCCTTTAAAGTAATTCCCCTCAGATATAATACACTTATGCCAGCGTTTTTTTCAATCCTCGAAACACCTCTAAAACGCTTTTTTTGGTATCGCCAACAGCTCCTGTTTCGATTTTTCTTTTATCTCCTCAATCGTAGCAAAACGATTTCCTTTCATCGGTGTCTTCAGTTTTGGAAAGAGGAAAAAGTCAGCGAGGGCCAAGTCCGGTGAATACGGTGGTTGAGGCATGATAACGGTTTTGTTTTTGGCCAAAAACAGCTCCTGAGCGATGTCCAGGCGACGTTGTTTTTGCTCAAAATTTAGCAATTTTGGAACAATCTTCGTTGCCGCACGTTTCATGCCTAAAACATCCGTAAAAATTGCTTGGCATGAGCCGAACGATATGCCAACATCATCAGCAACTTCTCTGATAGTGATTCGACGATTATGCAAAATCATTTTCTTCACTGCGTCCAGTTTTTCATCGGTTGTTGACGTGCTCGGGCCAGGACGAGCATCGTCATTGACATCTTCTCGGCCTTCCTTAATCCGGTTATACCACAATTGAACTTGTGTTCTGCTCATAGTAGACTCGCCAAAGGCCACAGTCAACATTTCAAATGTCCTTGCGCATTTAATTTCATTTTTTACACAAAACTGAATACAGTTTCTTTGATCCATTTTTTTCGAATAGTACAAAATCGAAGAGCACACCAAAACACGACTAACCTTTTTATCCGTCAAAAACAAACTGACAATCCAAAATGGTTGGTATTGCCAACATATATAACAGACATGTGTACCAACATAAAAAAAAAAATGCGAACATCGCACATACGTAACTCACGAAAAGATGAAAATAACGGTTATTTTTTGATCACACCTCGTATATATACGTCTATTTATATACGTTTATATATATACGTTTATATATATATACGTTTATATTATATAGAATCGTATATATATAATCGTATATATATAATCGTATATATAAACGTATATATAAACGTATATATAATCGTATATATAATCGTATATATAATCGTATATATAATCGTATATATAATCGTATATATAATCGTATATATAAACGTATATAAACGTATATAAACTTATATAAACGTATATATATATATATATATATATATATATATATATATATATATATATATATATATATATGTATATATATATATATATGTATATATATATATATATATATATATATATATATATATATATATATATATATGTGTGTATATATATATATATATATATATATATATACATATATATATATATATATATATATATATATATATATATATATGTATATATATATATATATATATATATATATATATATATATATATATATATATATATATATATATATATGTATGTATATATATACCATATATATAATTATATATTTATATATAAATATATTTATAAATATTTATATACCTACATATAAAATAATGCTCCTTGTATATGTTAAAAAGCATAGTTCGCCCGTCTCCCAACCCCCTTACCCTTCAACACACTCCCACACACAGACACGCATATATATATACACACTCACACAACTGCACATATACAATCCGTTTCTTGTTTTTATGTTTTATTTGATTTTTTGTAATTCGTTTTTATGATGCGATTCTGTTATAACTGATGTAGTTCAAAGCACACAAACACACAACTTATACATATATACATACACTCTTTTATACCTACACATTGCCAAGTAGAATTGGTTTGATTAGAATTGGTTTAATTAGAATTGGTTTAATTATTATATTATATTTATAAAAAACATTTCTCTTTCGAAGGGGTTTAGTAGAGCACAGAAATTCGCTAAAAACTAATAAAATCAGTTAAAGAGAAACAGCTTATAATCTGGCGCGTAGTGAGTCATTAGGAGGAGAAACATATTTTCAATAGATACATTAGTCTAAATTACGTTACAGGTATTTTCCTAATTACACTTCAGACTAGATACCATAAAGAATGAATTGCTGAGAATAATTCGTCGCTAAGCCTGAGCAACAATAGTAGCAAACAATATTCAGCTCCATCTCCATTATCCACACGGAAGGAAACCTAATTGGAAAAATATAATTTAGAATGCACAAAAACACTATACTTAGAATGTAGGAAGGAACCTAATTAGAAAAACATCACTTAAAATTTAATTTAAATGACTCGCTGATTCTTACACTCTGTTTAATATGATGCCATCTCATTTTTTGGCCGTAGGTTCATGAGGCGATTTTCCACAATAGGGCACGAAGACAGACTAGGATATTAAATCACCTCTTTCTTCAACCATCTTTCTGTTTATCTATCTGTCTACTACATACTAATAGAGAAGGAGAACAGTTTGTAATATAAATAAATTCATACTAATTGCCTTTTGATAGTAGAAATTATAATAATTTAGGCTATTTTAGCAGCTACAATCGATTTTGCCGTTAAGAAACAGCTCATATGTTATGTTACAATGAATTTTTGACAACTCAATTTGCCCCATTTGACTTTTCGTGCAACAACAACAACAACAAAGCTTTGAAAGTTTAAGTACGGTACATACTACCTCATCGGTGTTCTTATATATATTACGGTAATATTCACGTTATTTTTATATAAAAAGTATACAAAAAATATAAGAAATTTAATTTATTCGCTTTTTCCTGATTGTATATTTTTTTCGACAAATTCCTTTAAAATGTTGTAAAATCATGTTCACCACCATATATAAGAACTCTGCTTAAATGTTTGCAGTCACCATAGAGAGCAACGAATAGTTAAGTGTACACTCCTAAGATACGTAATTGTCCCAGTGTGTACTGTTATATTCCCAGCGTTTCACACAGCTTACAACCTTACTGTAAAGTATGTGTACTTGATTTAAAGCGAAGTAAATAGTTTGTGTTGTTGTATTGAAAGGTGAAACGAGACGATGGGGGAACATTTTTGATTGGACTGACTGACAACTACGAAGCCCATCATTGGTCGTTGCTGATAGTCGAGAACAATTGTTTAGAACAGAGATTGCTTTATTTTTTTGTGTGAAATGTAATTTTTGTCTATAAACAACTATTTTGCAGCTCTCTTTTTAATAAGAACAAGAAACGGATATTCTATATTCCCATCCACCTCCTCACCCCTTAAAACAAACAAAAAAGAAACACTTTCAAACCAAATCAAACATACCGTAATCTCGCCTGATTTGTATGCCATCGAATATAAAAAGAGCGAATGCATTAATTAAATATAATACTCAGTTTTTATTATTTTTTTCCTTTGACAGTTTAGTTTGCATTTTTTTTAAATAAATATTTTTATATTCATGCACAAATTTAGTATTTAAAAAGGTGAATTTTTAAAATGGCAAAGAAAAGAAGAAGCAAAAGCATAAAAATAAAGCTTAAAAAATATGTACTTTTGAATTACAATTTTGTATTAAAATTTAAAAGAATATTTTGAATAAATTGAATTAAAAAAAAAGAAAATAAAATAAAGAATCGAACAAGCAAACAGAAGCAGAAAGTATACAATTAAAATAGTAGTGACTGTGTTAATTGGATGAACTAAACACCACATCCTATTTTTTTTTGTTTACATAAACTATTTAAAAATGTTTATTAATTTTAATTTTTTTTAATCTCAAATTTAGTATTGAATGCAATTTTTTATTATTCTATCTTATACATTTCTATGCGTAGTAGTCTACTATTTTTTCACTTCTCTATATAAAATTTTATAAGTTAAGTTCTCTCTGCTATATTAAATTAATAATTGGCATGGTAGCGTTTATGGTGGCAGGCATTATTTTTTTATACATTTAAATTAAATCTTTTGCAGCCTCTTCTGTTTTGTTATAGAAAATTGTTACTAAATAACTTCATATTTGCAGCTTGATATGAAGTGTTAGATCAAAATTATAGCCCAGCCACACAAAAATACAATCGTACAATATCGCGTGAGCTCTTACGTCATTTTGTAAAGCTTTTTGCGTTGGTTTTGTAGTGATTGAAGCTTGTTCATGGTGTTGCAGCTTTCATAGTGATTGAATATTTCATGGTGATTGAAGCTTCCATGGTGATGCAGCTTCATGGTGATGCAGCTTCAAGGTGATGCAGCTTTCATGGTGATGCAGCTTTTTATAAACAAAAACGAAATATTAAACTGTAATTAATTTACAAGTGCACTTCTTAATAATTTCTGATCAAAGAACATTTAGAACATTTTTGACAAATAAATCTCTCGTGATGGATTTACAAGTTTTGACCCATTGAATTAGCTATTTTGTATTCTATCACCCTGGGGTACAAGTTATACTTTTTTTTTCAATTTCCAATCTTTTGATCTTATATGGAGATATACGTTTTTTAAAAATGTTTTCCAATCATTTGATATCCTATGTGGAGAGTGAATTAGTGACTATACGACATAATGTCCTTTATGTCTCGATGAGGATAAAATATTGGGAATTAATTTTTTTATAGGATAATTCACTTCTAATACGTTTAAGATGGAATTAATTGCCAATAAATAAGGTTCAAATACAGAATATCGGAGTACCATAAAAAAATTCCTTTAGGGCTGACTGTAAAGTAACGTAACCCAACAATGCCGCTATCAGATGATGAATAAACCTAGTAGCGTAACGTAAGAGTACCTCCCTGATGTAACGAGTATTTGTATAACGAACCCTGTTTTTTAAGACTGAATTATGGTGAATTATTTCGTTAAGATCTGTTATGGTGCATCATATACATAGTAACGTAACAGTGTAATGATGATTTGCGTAAAGAACGCAGTTTTATTGTGAATTTGTGCGTTAAGATCTGGTAACTGCACCTACCACGTTTAGTCTATTAAAACGTAAGTGACGTTCAACTGTGAACTGATTTTCTTACATGTTTTAGGTCACTCTTTATAAGACTTAGTCGTTTTTGGGTAGGTTTCTTAGGAGGTTTCTTCCCAGTGTCGTATGTTTAACATTTCGCTACCAATGTTTTAATAAAAAATCAAATTTAATATGTAGTCGCAACTTTAGAATTTTGAATAATTTATATTTGTTGTAGTTTTTCTTGTTGTAATATTTTTTGAAGTATATAATAAATTCTAGAGTGTATAGTAGAAACCATAATGCAAATATTCAACTAATATTAAAACGATATGCTTAATAAAATAAAAATTAATCGTACCAAAGAACCCTAAACTTTGAAAAAGAGGGGAGTGGGTAGGAGGGCCGCCTAGTATATATATAGTACTAACCAAAAGCGCTCAATTCTTAGTGTACATTTCTTTCATCATTAAAACATTTATTTCTAACATTTTGTTCATTAAAAAAATTAATAGTTACCTTTAATTTTATTGTGTTTCAAATAGTTTCGTTTCTTTTCTTCCAAATTATCACTATTTTTTAGACAAAAAGCCATCAGGCAAATCTAAAGATGAACAAATGGCCGAGAAGAAACAAGAATTGGAAAAACGTTTACAAGATGTTACAGGCCAATTGGGCTCTAGCAAGAAGGCGGCCAAAAAAGGTAAATAAATATATAGTATACAAGTTTACAAAAAAAAAAAAGAATGGAAGGGACAACATTTTTATGAAAATAAATTAAATTAGTCTCTTTGGAAAAACACCCAAAAATGAGATCTTTAATATCGTTCCTAACAACCCTTTAAAAAGCCATTGAGGCTGAAAAGTGTTATAAATGGGTTTTCTTCGCTGATCTAAGATTATCCATCTATTCGAACAATTTTCTATATAGTACCAATTTTTATATAATTGATTCATTTTTATAATTACCTACCAACAAAAATCGGGATGCAAGTTAAAATCTGTCAATGTTTGGATGGTCCTTTTAAAAAGCAACAAAAACTCATTCAGCGAGTTTTTCAGTTGCTAACCCTGATATAACATGGAGAATGAGGCTCTGTAATAGTGAAAAATCTTAGAAGAGGAAAAGTATTACTCCAATTGCTCGTATTGAGCTCGAACCTGAAATTAGAAAATAAAAAAATTAAAAACTTACCTTATATATAAAATGGAGTATCTACTGCATCGTCGTATCAATATAGAAGAATCTCGCAAACGTAATGACCATGTCCAATGTACCAATTGTCAATATTCAATAATTAAATGAATAAAAAATAAAACGCAAATTTTTGAGAGAATTATACAAAAACTCAAAAATAGTCATGGAACTGGATTTTATTGTTCACGTAAGGTTTCTGTAAGGCGTTAATAATTATCTTACATCATGGTAGAAAATTCACTATGTTTACCTACATATCTGGGCGATTAATTACGTAAATTCGCTATTAAGTACGTAATTACCCCCTTAATACGTAATTACGTCATTAAATATGTAAACTATTTTGAATTTAAGAATCAGGTCCGGGATAGTTGTTTAGTTTCTATAAATTATATATTTACTCAATTTTATTAATTCTAAAATTACAAATTATTCCACTCGATTTAATGACGATCGTAGGTATTTTTTAAATTTTTAAATACTGAAGTTTCACATTCACACACATTATTTAAAAAATTCTAGATATATTTTTTAAATTGTTTAAATTTATATATACTGTAGTTTTTATTAAATCGTGTGGAATGACTAGTTTAATTTTGAGATACTGTAAATTTTTATTGATATATAACTCCCAAATATTCATTGCAACCTTTCTCGTATATAACTAATTTATATCAAATAAAATATTACAAATTTTAGGTGCATATCATCATTAATAATTTGATTTAATTTTAGACGAATATTTTCTTCATCTCTCTCTCTCTCTCTCACATAAATAATTTAATATAATTTCAGACGAATCATCATCGAATAAAGTGGAAGCTGTTCAGCCAACAAATCGCCTATCATCCAGCTCTAGTTCAAGCGATTCCTCATCGTCGAGTTCGAGCGACAGTAGTTCAAGCGACTCAAGTGATAGTGAAGCAGGTTAGGGCGAGTTTTATTAATTTTTCTCTTATACCTATCTCTTTCTCTCGTTATATATACGTATATATATACTAATTTTATGTTCTTTCTGATATCTATTATATATATATATATTACTTTTAAAATTATTTAATAGTTTTTTCTCTTATGATTGTACACACATGAAAATTTTATTGAAACTGATTGATTGATAATTATTTTACTATTGATTTTGATGTATTTATATATGCAACTGGAAATATGTTAAATAATATTTATTTTGTTTCAACAAAGCATAAATTATATATATATATATATATATATATATATATATATATATATATATATATATGTATATATATATATATATATATATATATGTATATATATATATATATATATATATATATATATATATATATATATATATATATATATATATATATATATATATATATGTATATATATATATATATATATATATATATATATATATATATATATATATATATATATATTTACAAAAAAAAAGAAGTTAGCTAACAACGATTAATAAAATTAAATGACTGGAAAATATTTTTAACATAATAATTGAGTTTAGTGATTTCTTTACTTAGTTTATTTTTTGCACTTGGCAATACTGAGACAAAAATTGTTTTTTTTTTTAATGAAAATAAACAATTTATTGAAAGAAAAGGAGAGAAATTATATTAAATTAATAACAAATAAATGTAAATTAGTAAATAGTTTCTCCACGTATAATGAAATTTTTACTTTTTTATTTTTGTTTAATTGACAAAACCGATTTAACAACAAAAATCTCTATGAGGATGATTATATTTAAAAAAAAACTACATTAAAATTTTAAAACCAACAAAAAAAGCTACCAATCAATTGTCTGTGTGTGTGTTCTTCCTTTCTCTTCCCACTCATTTAACTTATTTTCTTTTTAAGTTATTCCGCCCTGGTGGGAGTGAGTGCCTGTGTACTATTTCACAAACACAACAACAATTTTCCAATCGGTTCATTTGTTGCGCTCATGTTTCATATCCGCTGTTCCGTTCCAATCAGTTCCAAAAGTAGTATTAACAAAACAAAACCGCACTATATCAAATGATGGATAGTATGTGCGTGCGTGTGTGCATTTGAGTGTGTGTGTTTGTACTCCTGGCACCACTCCTACTTTACTAATTTACACACAGATTCATATGTATATATGCATATGCATGTGGAATGTTGAACCCTTGAACAATTTAGGTTAGTGATTGAAAAGTCAACAAAAAATACGAAAAAATACAAAATTTTCCAATTTTATTAAGTCATCTTTTAATAAACTCAGTTTTTTAGTTGCGGAGGTGTAAACAATTTTTATTGAATAAGTTTGTATTAAAAGAACGAAAATATTATTTTTCATTTCATTTCATATAAAATCTTTCTTTTGATTATTATTTTTATATTTCTTTACAGTAAATTTTTTTTATTAACCCATTTTCTCGCATAATTGTTTTTGCTCTCTTTTAGGGGTGTACAGTTTTTTCTCCTTTCCATTTAATTAGCACAAATTAAACTTACTGCCATATTTAGTACAACTATACGGTTAGAATGTAAAGGCTGTAGCAACTTATAGAAATTTCATTACTTTGAATTTAGTTTATGGGGGTTTTAGGTAAGTTTTGTAAGTTAATGTTCACCATAGAGGTTTTTAGTACTCACATTTGCATTATAAAAACAGCATTTTGTTTTTAGTTCAGTTGACGGGGTTCAAGTACTAAAATTTGAGATCGATCTTTTAAACTTTTGCTATGTAATGTTTAGCACTAAAAAGTAATTTCACATGATATTTCAGATATATTTTTAAATATATTTTTAAATATATTTTTAAATATATTTTTAAAACTCGTAATAGAAATTTTCTCCAAACACAATCTTGTGGGATTCAAGTACTAATAGTTGACATACATTTTTTTAACTCTTGCTATAGAATTTTTAGTACTGAAAGCAAGTTCACACCAGTTCAAGTACTAATATTCTTGACCGATTTTTTAACTCCGCCACACAATTTTTAGTACCAAAACACCCGATGAGACTCAAGTACTAAAAGCTATTTCTTAGAACTCAAGTACTCATTTTGAGATCGATTTTTGAAAGCCTATGCAATTTTGAGTACTGATATTTGCATAAGAAATTACAACAATATTTACTATGAATTACGTGGCCACAGTTTTGCATAAAATCAGATTTTATACAAATTTTGTACTCAATTTTATGTACTATAAATTGTTATACCGAGTTTTTCTATCAAACTAATTCCTAGAAATGTTCAGTACTTATATTTGTATAAATAATTTACATATCAGAATGTATTATATAGTTATATTTGTAAAATTTACTTCTTGTGAGTACTAAATTTTTCGATTATTGATATAAAAAGTTGCGTCATAACAATTTTTAGTAATCTAGTTTGTACGCTGAATTTGCATTTTAGAATCTGTTGTGTACATATATAGAATTTCTTAAATTTAGTACATTACTTTTAGTATAGGTCTTTCAGTACCAACAAAAAACTTCACTTTTCACATCATTTTAATTTCATTTTTTCATAATAAATTGTAGAATTATTGATTACAGTATTTAAAAGTTGTAAATAAACACATGCGATTCCTTTGATGTTCTGGGGATAGCTTGAGTAGTAGGTAGGCCGTTGACTTTGAGTATTAAGACTGAGAGTAGATTTGAAATTTAGCCTAGACATATTTCAATTGCTATTTCTCATTCGCAGTAGATAAGCTCAAGCTATGATTATAATAGAGCCACTTTCTTCATTATTCATTATGTGTAGTATTGTTTTTAGAACATTTTATGGTACAAAATAATTTCTTAACCATAGTTTTTTCGGTTTATTTTGTAATTTTTCTTCGAAATATTAATTTAGTACAGGAATTTTACCGCATGCATTTTGAACACGTTTTTAGAACTTTTTTTTATTATTAATTGGTTCAGTTAGAAGTTAGAAATAAAGTACGCCACTTCTTGGCTCCTGTTCACTAACAGTTCATAAATGTCAGCAGGGAAATTCATTGCTTTTTTAAGAGAAATCTGTTAATTTAACAATCACACATACATGAACTGAATAAAGAGAGCAAAAATAATATGCTTTATGAAAATTTAACCTCACGTACCTATATTTAAAAAACTTTGTTTTGTTTAACTTCTTTTTTAACATTTTATTTAACACTTTTTTCTCCTGTTTATGTAAATTATTATTTTGTACTTCCTAACAGTTCTATTTAAATTATATTTACATTTATAAGTTTTAGGTATATTATCATGATGTAAATTGTAAAATGTTTTATAAATTCATGTAACACAGAACGATAAAGTTAATCAATCAATCCTCATTATTTATAAACAACAAAAGAATTTTTTTCTCATACAATGTTAAATGTGAGTGAAAAAACCGTGAAGCAATTGTGTACAGGGGGAATGAAGCCAGGAAGCCAATCAGATATATTAAAAAAGCACTTTAAATACATGCAAAAATGGGTTTATTCAAACCACAACAACAACTATAATAACAGTAAAAAAAAACGCCAACGTCCTTCATACAATTTCAGAAATTACAATGAATTCAATTCAAAAATTAATTTAAATAAAGTTTTATGATTTTTACGCAATTTGTGTAATATAAATTTTAAAAAAGAAAACTGTTAAATATGAAAAATGTGTCACTTGAAACAAATACGCTGACAAATTTACAAAGGTTGAATTTTATGTTTACTATTCTTCTCGCATATTTTGCCATAAGTTTTTTCTTTGCTAAACATTTTTTTTTTATTAAAGCCGCCGTCATTTATATAAAATTTCATTTTATTTAAAGTTAGAAAATAGCATATACAATTATATTTTTGATCTTATATTTATTTACAAATGGTTTTTTGTTTGTGTCTTTGAAACTTTCAAAGTTTTATTTGGAAGTCAGTCAACGAAACCATAAAAAGGGAAAATATTTCCTGGTTATTATAAGCAAATAAATGAAGCAGATATCATAAAAAATAAAATAAATTAGAAACAACATTTAAGCTAATTTAATAAATCCATAACATTATGAAATATAAGAAAAAAACAAAATTTGTATCTTTTTTAATAAAAAAAAAAAAAAAAAATGAACCACAACAAATAGTCCAGCGAAACAATAAAATAAAAAATGAAAGACAATGAAAAACGCCTCAGTTCGCAAAAGAATATTCCAAATTTACAGTTGAAATTCAAATTTTAATACATTACTACACGATTACAGTTAACTAAACAAATTTTTTATTAATGCAACTATTTTTTTCACGTAACAAAAATACTACCATAAAAAGTACAAATATATATAAATTTTATAAATGAAAAATAAATAATAAATATACCAATAATAAAACAATGAAAACAGCATAAAGAGTATAAACTACAAAAGTACATAAGAACAAATTAAAAGAAATTATAAAAACAACAAATAAATTATTAACTATAGTATTGTAACTTTTTCAAGTGTATTTGTGCAAAAATAACGTACAACAATGATATGACACAAACTCGTAGTTACGCGTTTTTTTTTTTCTTATTCAACTAAGAACTTTTTGACTCCTCTCCACTTCATTTCAAAATTGTGTAAAATCCAAGGATACAAATTCAATTTGGAATAGTATTTAAAATTTTTGTTATTCTGTTTGTTTTTTGTTTTTTTTATGTGTTTGTTTTTAGTGTTAATCTAATATAATACACTTGCAGACAATGTGTAAAAATGTGCAGAATTAATACAAAATCGTTTCGATGTAATTAAAAAAATATATTTATACTCGTATATATGTATATACATAAATAGGTCTATATTCATACCACTTGTATATTTCTTATATATATATATATATATATATATATATATATATATATATATATATATATATATATATATATATATATATATATATATATATATATATATATATATATATATATATATATATATATATATATATATATATATATATATATATATATATATATATATATATATATATATATATATATATATATATATATATATATATATATATATATATATATATATATATATATATATATATTTATATATATATATATATATATATATATATATATATATATATATATATATATATATAACTACAATTACAACAAATACGTGTGTATAGTTTCAAGTAAATTTATAGTACATTTAATGCATATAATTTGGCATAGCAAATCCAATCCAAGGGGCAAGAGTAAGCGGTACGTGTTCATTTGACCATTTATTTAAATAATAAATTATATAGGACTTCTTTCTGCTTTTGTGTGATTATATCCTAACAAAGAGAGAATTTTTAATTATATTAAAACTTTTGCACTTCTAAAGCACTCTCCCACCACTACTAATACGGCTGTAAATGTTATAACATAACTTTTCTCTGTTAACTCTAACAGTATAACCATTAACAGTAATAGTAGGCGTTGAGCCTAGCATGGTCAGCAAGAGCGGCTGTAAACAGTTAGTTAAATTTTCTGTTAACTTTGCACCAGTACGAATCGTTAGCATAAAATGCAGTTACCGTGAGAGTTGATTATATTTGCTGTTAATTCCGTAACAGTACAAATTGTTAGCATAAAATACAGCACCTGAGAGGTATGAGATTACATTTTCTGTTAACTCCGTAACAGTACAAATTGTGGAGAGACATTGAGCGCTGTGAGTCGAACTCAGAATTTTACAGCAACAAAGAGTGGACAATATTTCGTTGAGTAAATTATATGCATTAAAATTTGTATATTTTTAAAATGTATGAAACAGAGCAATTTTAAGAGAGCGCATAAAATGGGTTTCGCATTACAGTACAAGTAGCAAACATTATTTATATTATTACGTACAGTAATAGAGAAGATATCGATGATTAATGTCAATAAGTAAATAATTTTCTTAATGCTTATATTTAAGTTCAAATTGTAAAATGTTTTTCCTTATATTAGAAGATATTTTTTTTTATTTTTTTTGGTATCTGTCAAACTCACCAAAACTCGGTGTATTAAAAGTATTGCCACAATTAATCGTTTTGTTAAATACTTACTACACTTCTCACATTAGACGTTTTCAGAAATAGCAACTTTCCCCTATACAAAGATTTTGTTTAATTTTATCCAAATAACAAATATGCTTTTCCTACAACAAAATGTTGCAAATGCACCCACCTCAATAAGGATTATAATTAATTGTAAATCTTAATGTGTTTTGTGTTACGTTTTCATTTGTAAAGATTTACTTTCACCCAGACCACCACTGTGATGGTATCCACAGTTGTCCATGTTCCCTCTCTGTATTGTTTGATGCTAATTTGTATTCAAGATCAAAATACATAAGCATGAATGTAGACAATTTTTAAGATGCGTGGAAGTTAAATAATGTTGATATGTATAAAGTATAAATATTAGAAAGTTATCCTTCTTCCTGCAAAAGTTTAAACCGAGTTGAAAAATCATTCTTCAGATACATGCTTTTTATGTGTTCGTTTTGTTTCATTACTTCACCATGAATCTTCTTTTTTCTTTATTTATATTCTTCTTTCTCTCGAGCCTTCAGAGTATGTAGGAAACACTTAACTAGCGGTACATAGAACATATTCCGGCATTAATTTTCTCCAATTTATGTGCCTCTTTATGCGGTGTGTATACAATTTGTACATTCCAGCTCTTTTGGAGCCAATCCGAGCACAAATTTCACCGTTTAAGGATGCTTTCTGCAAATTCACCCTCACCCATCCCCATACAACGGCTAAAGGGAGATTCGTTAAATCCCCTCCGGTCCTGCTTTCATTAGGTGAAGTGTAAATAATGCACTCATAGAGCAAGCTACGACAAATTCTGCGCCCTTTCTAGAAATGTCCTTATTGTAAATACACTGAAAGAAACTTCACATTCGTTGCGTCGTCTTTTTGTTCTATCATCATCATCATCATTGTTGGCTCGAAGTCCTACTTTTTGTTCCAATGTATCTATTATATAAAGGCATCCCTTCTCGCACCCTACACTGGGCTTTTATAAATAATCGTGGCTTTATTAGGTAGCTGAAGATTCACCATAATAGTTCTGTAAAGCTTGTTTGCAGTTAATGTCTTTTTTTAGCCTAGATCACAACCATCTTATTGAACAGCAGTGTGCCTTAAGAGAGTATTAAATAGCAGTGCCTTAACAGAGTATGTGGAGCTTTTCAACTTTCATATTCGTGCTCCAGCCCAGCTAAATCGGCTTGTGAAACTTTCAGTCACCACGAAACCATACGTTTAAAGCTCCACTCTCGATTCTTATGTATGATTACAATTGTGTTTTCCGGGCATTTGTGCTTTTTAGAGCTATTTTTGTGATTCTGGTGCTAATGATGCTTACGGAATTGTTGTTGTACCATTGGAGTGATGAAGGTGAGGAGGTTTTTATACATTTTGTACCGCCGGAGCAGTTCAATATTCCTTCAAGCACTGTGCAAGATTCATACAAGCACTGTTCAATATTCCTACCTCAATATATAATATTGCTGCAGATTTCACTCCACTCTTGTATTATGAGTTTGCTTATGCGAAATCAGTTGCGTTATTCTAATTTGTGCGCTTGCATTTTATTTAATAATTGTTTAAAAAAAAGAAAAAACTTGCGGTTTTCATTTATTCCATTTATATTGTGTGCGTAAGCGTTTTTTCTCAATTCTATTTTAACGGTTTTTATAATTTATTTATCATTTTTTTCAAATCATTTAACACTTTTTTGTGCTGTGTTTTTTTTTATTATTTTTGTAAATTCAAATTTCATCCTAATTTCGTAAACATTTCTTGGAATTTTTAATTTATAAAAAATGTTTGCAAAAGATAAAAATATTAACAATACAAAAAAAAAAGAAAACACTTTAAATAAACTAAAATATAATTTAGCATAAGAAGAGCATATAAAACTTTACAATAAGAGAGTAAGTGGCATAGACAGAGCTATTTAATGCAATATCGAAGAGAGTACAGTTGAGAGCGAAGTGTGTGAGCGGGCGAGTTCAGAGTTCGTACGTACGCTCGTACTCGTATTATGTAATTTCGGCTGTCGGCTTTCCCCTTTACACATTGTTTGCACGTTTTTTCTCAAAAAAAAATTAAATATGAATACAACATATTAATTTTAAAACAGTAAATGAAAAAAAATAACAATAACAATTTTTACCACATATATTTGTTTTAAATTATTGAACGATCAATTGAAATAATGTTAATTGAAAGAATGTACAATTTTGAAATTGTGTAAATTAAGCAAAAACAAACAATTTATATTGACATTTAACCGTGTTGTTTTTTCAACTTTTTTCGTTTATTAGTAATTTTTAATAATTTGGTTTTTTTTTTGTTTGTTTATTTCTTGTATTTTAGCTGTCTAACATTTAAACTTGTATAAAACAATTGAAAAAAGAAAATGGAAAGTGTAATTTTGAAAAACATCAAAAAAGTTATTGAATATGCACGAAATGTTAAAATCTTAAATAGTAATAATATTAATAATAGCATCATACATACATAATAGTTGAAACTAAAAAAACCATTAATGAGCTACAATAATTTTCTCACAACAATTAAGTATGTTTACATAAGAATAAGGTTGATGGTGGTTATGTAGCGTCCTCTTTCATATACCTTTCTGCAATAAAAGACCAATTTACTACTTACATTTTCAATTGGTATAGTTACAAATGACAAATGAGCAATTTACCTAAAATGGCAGCTTAAAATTTGCATCCTTTTTTTAACATTTTTTTGCATAACATTTCTCTTTACAGACCACGTTTAGTTAACAGTGAGAATAACATAACAAAAACACACGTGTAAAGTTAATGGGACTGCTCTGTTAATGCGCTGCACACAAACACACGCAAACATAAAAAACACAAAAACCCTTTTTATGACAAGCAAAGTACATTTCCTCCTAATTTTTAATTAAATATGATATAAATATTTACACAATCATTAACAGA
Organism: Clusia tigrina; assembly: GCA_920105625.2. Lineage (NCBI taxonomy): Eukaryota > Metazoa > Arthropoda > Insecta > Diptera > Clusiidae > Clusia > Clusia tigrina. Next base: position 131,355,472 of record OV050033.1, read on the forward strand.
TAAACTAACTAATTAGCTAAATAAAATTTTTGCAAATGAGACAAAGTATAAGAAAATACATTTTAAATGTATGCATTAAAAATAGGCATTATAAATTAATATAGAAAGTAGTTGTAATTGAAAAGAAGAGTCAATATTAATTAAAATAAAAAATTTAAAATTTTTTCATACAATTTCTACGTACACATAAGAAGAGTGCACTATGTTATGTTATGTTAACACTCACACATACACAACCATTAAGTTAACATAAACTGTAGAAATTCAAATATTCATTTATCATATTTTGAAGCAACTAAAATTTTAACTTGCACAAGCATAATGCTACAAAGTAGCCTTACTGTGGGGGGTGGGAAAGTGCAACACAATTTGTTTATGTTGATCGACAACTGCAACTTACTTTAAGGCATACAAATAAATACACAAGTACGTATGTACCATTTTATAAAGCTTAGTTATGTAAGAGAACGTGTTATGCGATGTTAAAAGAGTACGTATTCTCACAGTTTTTTTATATACTCAGCCAAATGCAACCAATTCGTTGCAGGTTTCTTCGTATCACGTATATTTATGCAGCAGTACTTACACATAGGCTCCACGCTCTGTTTGTTAACATGGGCTCGCGCTCTGTTTGTTAACATGGGCTCGCGGTCTGTTGGTTAACATAGACTTACGCTCTTTGTGTTAACATGGGCTTGCACTCTGTTTTTTAACATGCGCTTGCGCTCTGTTAACTTAGTCTCACGCTCTTTTTGTTAACATGGGCTCGTGCTCTGTTTATTAACATAGGCTCACGCTCTGTTTATTAACATAGGCTCACGCTCTGTTTATTAGCATAGGCTCGCTCTCTGTTTATTAATATAGGCTTACACACATTTGCAATACTTGAGTTGTGTTTGCTACATTTATGCTATATATAAAAAATGAAAAGATTATATTAAAATGCGAGTCAGAATTTTAAAAATATTGCGTATAGTTTAGTTATAACATTTCTGTAAAAATTTAATTAATATTAAAAGTAAATATGTTTGAAAATAAAAATAAATAAAAAAATATATGTATATAAGCGCCAAAAAGTATGAGCGTATTGAACATTAAAAAGAAAGATAAAAAAATCATTAAAAATATATATTTTTTTGTTTGTTTAATTTTTTTTAAAAATAAATGCGCAATTGATAAGTGACAAATGTTTACTCAAAATATACTGAAATGTTTATAATAAAGTTAAATCTAATATTATTTTTTTTTAGTTCTTGTCATTTTGTATCATTTCATAAAAGAACCCGAACTTGTGAATCGTGTAGAAAACAAAGCATCCATCTTAAATTTAGCATGCATAATTTTTAAATAATTCATAAACAGTTTTTACATTACTTTCTAAAAAAAATTAAGAAAAAGTTTTTGCGTGTTTTGAAAAAACTAATTATTTACTAAACTAGCAAAAACCATAAACATTAAAAGAAATAAATATATATTATATATATATATGTATATATATATATATATATATATATATATATATATATATATATATATATATATATATATATAAATTTTATTTCAATTTATATAATATAAACGAAAACATAATCTTATCTACTTAAAACAGTACTAAGCAGAACAAGCAAAAACAAATTAACAGTTAATTAAAATTGATAAGAAGGAAAAAAGAAAGCAAATGCAAAGAACAAACAAACAAACAATTATAAATAAAACGTATAAAGTTTTAAAATATAATAAATAAGTTAAATTAATAATTAAAAATGAAATTCACAAAAAGAAAAAACAATCTGTGTGTTCTTTATTTGCGTAAACATATTTCAAAATGGCGTTGGCGTTGATTTTATTAGGTATATTATTTTTTTTTTGTACTAGGAAGTTAATTACTGTTCTTAAAGCACGGTTTGTATTTTGACGCGTCACTTGTGGGGGAGTGGTTGGTTTTGTTGGAAATATTGGAATGCAAAGTTTGTAGGCACTCTTCTTCGAGCTTTCTTCTCCCGTACAATTGTTTCACCGGTGTGTCTAATGTGTGTTTTGGCTTTTTTGTTGTACTTGCCTCTTAAGATCACTTAAAGAGTTCACCAGGTATTTATTATCATTTAGTTTCTGTTATTTTTGTTTTTATACGAAATGTGAAACTTAAATACATTTGCCTTTTCTTTCTTTTTTGCTAATATATTTTTTATAGGTGATGCCGAAACTCGTCCACCGAGAAAGAAGAAATCCCGCGATTCAAATAGTAGCAATGTGAGTAGTAATGTCAATGTTTAAATGCAATATTTTTATTCTGTAAAAGCTACAAGCAGGGGTGGGGGTAACACAATGTTAACCTTAATAATATTTAATACCATGCCTTAAACGTGTCTTAATTTTTTTGTCTTATTGTCTAATAATAGTTAATATCATAATTAGGTTGAATGGGAAACGTAACAAAATGTTCCTTACAACTATTGTTGGCACTGAAACGTGTGGATTACACCTAAGAAACTAGTTCTTAACCCAGGGCGGATTTGTTCGGGTACACGCAATTTTGTAAGCTAAGATCTGAAACGAAGAAAAAAAAAATGTTGTGTTCCATTTTCCACTCCAAGTGTGCATAGTATTAAATTGAGTTTCTTTGGCAACAGTTCGATCACTGGATTAGGTACGAGTTACGAATGTTTGGCTATTTAGGTGCAATTAAAGTACGCAAAATTAAAAACTATTTATTTTAGCAATAGCAGCTAAAACAGACTGATATTATAAGCATATTTTTAATTGAAATTTCGTTACCCACGGTAGATAGCTGGCACCAACTGTAGGTAACTGGCATACACTCAGTTACGTTAAGAGCGGTATACACGATAAGAGTATAATTTTTCACTTAAATTTGAATGTATTTGCGTTATTTTTGTATGATTCTTTTTAATTACATCTTAAAATATAGGTTATCCCAATAAATATATTTATCTAATAAGAAGCCTCATGAATGATTTCTCAAGTTTCTGATTTCCTCAAGTTTCTGATTTGAAGTGTCTGATTCCCTCAATTTTCTGATTTCGCCAAGTTTCTGATTTCCTCAAGTTTTCGAGTTCCTCAAGCTTTTGATTTCATATTTTAATTTTCCGATAATTTGCCCATATATAGTGATGGTTTTCGTAATTTATCAATCGTGGTACTGTGAAACTTTGAAGTGTAAAAACTATTTTCGTTTATATATTTCTTCGTTGATTGTATATTGATCTGAACATTGAACATAGCACGACATGTTGAGTAGTTAGAATTACCAAGTTACTTTTGTACGGTCAACGAAAATTTGAGTTCTAGAATGTAAATTCATTTTAAAGGTGGGTTCATACATTTTTTTTTAAACCTGTTCTATTGTTCTATTGATCTATTATTTTCCTTAAAATTCTTGTATATTTGTTCTGTTCTAGCAATACTTGTATTTTTTCTATTCTGTTCTAACAATGCATACAGCTTTAAAAATATTACACTAATTGTTATTCGGGATGATTCGGTCGGTGCTCAGAATCGATGGTGTATACCGGTCGTAAGATTGGGCTAGCTTCTCTTTTTGAGACTAGAAAACTGAACGAACAAATACAGCATTGAAGTAATATAAATCTTAATAATTCGTTTGATGTTTCCGACAGTATGTCGGAAGGTTCAGGATGGTTAATTACCAACTATATTTGTATTTACTAGTAAAGGCCTCCTGCAAGGACTGCACCTTTGAGCTCATCGTTGACACACTAATCAGTCAGTCGCCTCTGAGTCACTTTCCCTTACATTGCCATTAGAGTGAGTGAGATGGTCGTATGGGTTTTAAGCGGTGAGTGAATGAATAGACAAGTTGTAATACTACCACAGTAGCCGCCGCATTCTATGACGTAGCGTGTACGCACAGTTCGTTGGGGATGCAAGCCTCATCTGGAGTAAAACTTGCATTCATAGAAGAGACACACCCACGCACACATTTCTGTGTATGTTTGTCCCAGTATTGAGGACCTTGCCCACTTTTCCTTCTATATAAATAGTGTATTGTTGAGGTTCATCAATGTTTTAAAAGTCTTGCCGTAGCATTTTAAATAAATGTTTGTTCATCCGCATTGCTAAATTGATATTTTAGGTAAATAATCCAGCAGCCACAACAATAACGACAGCACCAACAGCAGCAACTGGGGCTGCCACCGGGGCAGGTATCGGAGCTATACCACCGTCAATCGCCTCAGCCCAACAGCTGCAGACGACGCTGGCTGCACAATTGTCTGCTGCAGCCATACTAAGCTGTACCGCGGCGTCCACAGCCACTACCAACACAATCACATCACATATGAATGCCTCAGTAGCAGGACTTGTAGGAGGGGGAGGATTGGTGGGATCAATAGGTAATTCAGTCACTGTGCAATTTGTTTGAAATCTTGTAGCTAACATGCTTTGTTCTTTATGTTTGTTGTTCTCTCTCTTCCCATTTTTTGGATAATTGTCGCAGTGAGTGGTACACCAGCATTTGGAGCAGTAGCAACGAACAATAGCAACAACGCTTTGGCTGCCGCCGCGGCAGCATTAAATAATAATAATAAATCGATTACAGCAATACCAACATCTGTGTCTGCTGCTTTAGCAAAGGGAGCAATTACCGGTGCGACAGCCACAACAGCAGCCACCAACAACAGCAACAGCAGCAGCGGTGCCGGCAGCACTAATGGACCAAATGACTTGACAATGCCAGCCACAACCGTCGCAGCCACAACGGCAGCAGCAGCAACCACAGCCGCCCTCGCTTCGTTGGCAACTGTTGCCTCCACCGCTGCCGCACCCACATCACACACAAATACCAACACGAACACGAACACTACCACTACCAATATTGGGGGTATACGCATTGCCAGCAATCTACATAAAATACCGCCCACAGATGTCACTGATATGAGCAACGTTACCATGGTGTCGAACGCCAACGCTGTGTCGGCCGCATCTCAGGGCCCCTCCGTCACGGCCAACTTAGGCGTCGGGCTTAAGCAAATACCACAATTTGATGATCCTGTTGAACAGTCACTGGCCTCGCTGGAGCAACCGATGTTGTCGGCTGCCGCGAAGAGTGTCGCCGACAATTTCCTGATGGCAGCAGCCGGCATGAATGCCCATCAAGCCGCCGCTGCCCACCTGATGCAGCAGCAGCACGGTCATGCCCAGCAAGCGACACAGCAACAGTTTGCGGTCCAGCAGCAGCAACAGCAGCAAAATCACCAACATGGCGGAACCAGCAACCAGCAGCAGCACCACCATCACATGGAATTCATGTCGGAGCTGTTGTCGAAAGGTGCTGCCGCCGCTGCGGCTGCAGAAACAGCGGCCGGTATGAATGGCAACCATTTCCCGTTGATGCAGCTGGGTCTGGTGGAGGGCTTCAACAATCATCTAAGTTCCATGGCTGCAGCTGCGGCTGTGCAGCAGCAGTTCCAACAGGCGGCTGTAGCAGCCCAGCAGCAGCAGCAGCACGCACACAACAACGGCTACAATGTGGCTGATCTGGCGGCGGCCAATGCACTCGACGGTCTCGGTTTGGGACTGGGCTTAACGCATCCCTCTGCCGGCGGTCCGTCTATATTCGATCAGTTGCCGCAAATAGCCAGCGCGCGCAATGATAGCCATCTGATTGCGGCTGCTACAGCAATGATGATGGGCAGCAGTGCCGCTGCTGGCATGCCGGGGGGAATGTCCGGGGGCATGCCGGGCAATTTGACGGTTAATGTGAAAAAGGATGCGAATGCGATTGGAGACCAACTATCAACGCCGCAACCCAATAAATTGCTGATAACGCCGAAGCCAATCGAATCCATGATGCCGAGTCCGCCCGAGAAGAAACAAATGCCGCCGCTGCAATCACCCTCGGAGCTAAAAATTCCCTCAGCTGCGGCTATAAATGCATCCAATCAGGCCAACTTCGCGCAAGCCTTCAAGTATGAACAGAATCTGAAGAATGCCAGCTCGTGGTCGTCACTGGCGTCGGCGAGTTCGCCGCAGAACACCCCGACGTCGAATAAAGCAAAACCCGCCATGGATTCGTTCCAGCAATTCCGCAACAAAGCCAAAGAGAAGGCCGATCGCCTGAAGCTGCTGGAGGCAGCCGAAAAGGAGCAGAAGCGGCAGAAGGAAGCAGCCGAAAAGGAGCAACAGCGCAAGCAACATAAACCGGTGATGAGTGGCACAGGTGCAGCGGGCAATGGTGGCAGTGGTGGCGGCAGTGCGGCTCACCATCAAACAGCATCAGTTACGACCGCTCAACCGGCGCATGCACACACACATACCGCGGCAGCTGCAGCACATTTGCAGCTGACGGCGATGGATATCATGGAGAGTGGGCGGTGAGTAGACAAGATATGTTAATAATCCTATAAGCAGTACGCACATTATTTGATTTGCGTTGTGAGTACAAACCGAACAAATCCAATGGCAAACCGCACCAATAATTTGGCGCCATTTGTTTTGGTTGGTTTGTTTTCAGGCTAAGATTATCTCCGGGTGGATAAACCATACTTTTGTTTTTGCTTATAACAATTTTGTATCTATTAAATTTCACAGGAAAAGCGTGCATGACCCTACGCAACCGCAAATATCACGCATGGACGACATTAAAGCGTCACCTCAAGGCTCGGCTTCACCTGCGGGCGCTGCCCAACAATCGCCGCAAGATCGGGCCGCCGCCAAGCGTGCCGAATTGAGACGCATGGAACAGGAGCGAAGGCGGCGGGAAGCGGTAAGTTGAACAGCAGCAACCTGATTGTGAAAATCGAAATAGAAGTTTTGCCAATTTAATTCGCTTCGTTATTAATCGTATTTTTACAATTCGCTCGAGCTGAACGTTTAATATTCCAACTTGTTTTCAATTGATTGCTATCAGTTTCTTCTCTTAATTAATTATTTTAAATTAGTTAACATAGACTTTTGCGTGGTTTGTCTGTCGTATAAAATAGTTTCAGGGCGCTCACCAAATTAAAGAATAATCTATTTTATTTTTTGTATTATTTATTAAGAGCAATGCAAGAAGTCAATTTTTTTGCAGTTGCACTGTGGAAATTATATTCACCTCCTTCGGCCACCTCGGTTTACTCGTAAACTACAATTTTGTAATGACAGCTTTCTATTTGATAGCTGCACTGTGAAAATTATATTCACCTCATTTGCTCAACTCATTCCACCATCAGTTTGATAGCTACACTCACTATGGATACTAATCTACCTCATACGCTCACACATTCCCAGGAAGCACTAACGAGTCGACAACAACAACAATTTCATTAAATTTAATTTTCAGTTGAATTGACAATTACATGAAAAAAATGATCGCTAAAAAAACAAAAAACAATTAACGAACGTAAAAAAGAGCAAGAAAAATAGTGATTTTCTCTTTCGACCTCCTAATAAGTGCGACCTGCTCGAAAACAACAATTTTGTAATGACCGTTTTCAATTTGATAGCTGCACTCACTGTGGGTAATATACACTCACCTCATTCGTTCACTCATTCCTCAATCATGTTGCTTGAAAACAACAGTTTTGTAATGACAGCTTTTAAATTGATGTGTCACCATCCACCACCACCCCCGTGTAGCTGCATAAGAATGCATGCGAAGCGACATAGAAAACTCGAAGCGAATTGAATAATACGAACTGCTAATTTAAAGTCGCCTACAAATGCGAAGCTCGCTTTGATTTTCATAATGAGGCCTTGGAGCTCAGCTCTTTCTTTATTAGAATTGTTTTTCATTTTGTCTCCTTTTGCACCACCTTCGGCAGATGGCGGGACAGATCGATATGAATATGCAAAGTGATTTAATGGCAGCATTTGAGGAGTCGCTTTAATAAAATTAAGTGTTGAAAACATAAAATTTAATTTAATTATAAAGTAACAAAGAAAAAAAAAACAGTTGAAATAAATAGATTTTTGTGTGTGAGAAGAATTTCAACAATTTTTAATGTGTTTAAATTAAGTATAAAAAAATTTCAAACAAAAACTCTTAAAGATATAGAATAATTAAATGTATGTGGATTTAGGTGTTAAGCATAAAACAATCAATTATAAATAGTAGTATAAAAAAGAAGATTAAAAAAGTAGTTGGCAATTCCAACAGCAATAATGAAAAGAACAACAACAAGAGCAACAACACTAACACCAAATCGAACCGCAGATACGAGAGTGTGGAGTGGACTAATTTTTTGGTTATAACAATCTGTGCTGTAATTCAACACACATACACACACACACACATACATGCATATACTTACACAATTAAAAACAGCAACAAATTAACGGCATATTTCCTTTTTCTAAGAGAAAAACAATTAAAGATAGTTTTAAATTACAAAAAAAAGAAAAAAATTAATTATGATTATGTAAAACTTGCAAGAAACTAAGGGAAAAGAAATAAGAACACTTAGAATTTAAGTAACAGGAAGAAACACTAAAGAAATTAATTATTATATATAAATGTTATATATAAAAATAAATGTACTACTCTTTATATATTATTATGATTATGATTTTGATAATAATGATGAGCAGTTTATATGTATTTGTAATAAATTAATAAATGTTATACTAACACACACATACACACACTTCACACACACACTTATATGGCGATAGAACCTTGAAAGTTTTGCTAATTATTGCATCGTTTTTAATACAATATGGAAGCAAAAAGATTGTTGTATTAATAAAACAAATAAAAGTTGTATGTAAAATTTAATAATAATAAATAAAATGTAGTAAACAAGCATTACGGCGTATGGAAAGAAGATTAGTTGTATTAATTGATTATTAAAACAGTTTTCGCAAATGAAACGCAATTTTTAAGTAAATCCAATAACTAAATAAATACACAAACACCCCCACTCACATATATACACTTACACAAACACATAGTTATATGTAAACTAGAAAAAAATGATCTACAAATGTTTATGGATGCAGGCAATTTTTTCCAATTAGTGCTATTTAGGGAGGCATATACATACATATATGTACATATATATAGATATATAGTAGTATATACAATTACCATCTCTTTCCGTCAGGATTGAACCGTACAACTGAAACACACACACACACACACATACACATACACACACCAACAACAACAACAACAACAACAACAACAACAACAACAAACAACAAAAAGAACAACCCATAAAAACAGTCACATATACCTACACTTTTTACATAATATTGCATGTTTGTATTGAAACTAGATCCAAACAAGAGTTAAATATTTCTTTTGCTATTAATATTTTGTTATATTTAATTTTATAATAAATATGTTTATTAATATTTTTATTATTATATATTTTTCAATATATTATTATATACATTATTATTATTATTATTATCCATCTGTACTATTTCATACACCTATATATATACCTATACTTTATATATAGATATATATATATATATTTATATATTTATATATATACAAAATTATAACTTTTTTCTTTACTGTATAATGAACAGTCAACTGTCCATTTCTATATTAGCTATTAATTGTTGTATTTTTGTTATATAAATAAAGTAAAAAAAAAATAAACAAAATAAGATCTAAGCAAGAAAACACCCAAAAAACCCCAGCAAAATGCAAATAATAATTATTATTTTTTAATTTAATAAAAAAAAGAAAATTTATAAATTTAACTTAACTTAAAAGAAAAATCGCGTAAATTTAGTAATTAAATAAAAACGATAAAAACAATAAAACTTCAAAAAAATTTAAAAACGTACAAGTGGAATTTTTTATTGCTATTTAATTAGTAGATGACGCTCGAGGGTTATACCGGAGCTCCAGGTACTTGTTAGTCAAGGAGAGGTACACTGGAGCATATGTCTAATTAAGTGCCGGGGTTTTAGAAGGCTGTGTCCGGGGTTTGGAAGTATCAAAGACAGGTACAATGGATTATACGTCATAGTGCCTGTTTTATGAAGGTTTCAGGGAGAGGACAATGGATTTTATACCCAACGAAGTGCCTGTATTTTGGAGGTTTCAAAGAGAAGTACAATAGATCATATGTCTAAGTGCCTGTGTTTTAGACACTCCTCTACACAATAATATTCATAATAATAGCCCCTTTGGTAGGTGAGAATGTCCAACTCGATAATAATAGTAGCAGAAAAGGTCTTTCATTCCTTGAAAATGGCAATTCAGGGGAGACTTGGTGACTTCTCATAGCTGAGATTTCTTGTATCAAACAAAGACTAAAAAGAGGATGCAGACTCATTTATTTTATATATTTTTCTTAGGGATGTTTGCCCCCCCACACTTTCTGGATAACCCCCCACACAATGGTATTGAATACTAGATATAACGGGGTTTTCAAGAAAATAGATTGGTTGCAACAGAACTGTTCTGTTCAAGTTCTCACCTGCGAATCCGCTGATTTACTTCGAGTATAATGACAACTTTCCCAGCATTATCTTTGGAAAAAATGTAAAAAAATACATTTTGAAGATGTTTTCTCAGGGCTGTCGCTTCATTCCATGCCAGAAAATATTGGTCCAATTGAGGGATAAATGCTTGTCTTTTGGTACAAAACTTTAGATCATTTGGCATACTCCTACTATCCGCTTCCTCTCTAGCGTAGTACTAAGTTTCTGTGAAATATATATATCCAAGAAAGCGAAGTAATTCTGTAACAGACACAACATTCGTCCAGTCTCTTAGTACAATCTCATAAGTATGGAATATTTCAATATGTCCATGGCGGAATTTGTTCTTAGTGAGTTGGTAATATCGTTTGAAGAGTCATTCAATTGCAGGGAAATCTGTGCAGCCATATCTTCTTGACCTTCTTGTCTTACTCAAAGATCAATTCACTACTTCTCTTTGTTTCAAGTACACAATTTAGGTAGGTAGGTTTCAGAGGCTGCTTTAATAGCACTCCTTCGGCCTGGATTGGCCATGTGACACCTCATGAGACGTAAGTATCATTTCTTCTCATATGCCAAGCTTACATGTAGGTATGGGAATGCTGAGGTTTGACGTTGAGGGTGGAAACGATTTCGTGGTGCCTCCTCGGGCGAGTTCGACCGCTTTGCAGTTTCCTGGAATATCCCGAAGATTCGGCTCAGCTATTCATCTTCAATAACACAAAATCAGCCTTAATTAAGGAAGTCTTAAAAACTTCTATTACTATCTACCACACACACGAAGAATTTCGCCGTATAGGATATCGCTAAACGAAATGTGAAGCTTTGATTCGACAGCCAGTGATGGTGCTATCCTTTTCGGTGTGTTGGCAAAAGCAGTGTTCATTAGTAAATAGAGGCATGTCTCTCAGCAGGCAGTTTAGTTGCGATTTGTCAGCTGGAGGGATCAGAGTGCAGTAAAAGAAAAAGTGTAAAATGGAAAAGTTTGTAAACAGTTTTAGTGAGTTGGACTTCCGTCACACAAATGTAAAGTGAATTGCTGTGAAATTGATGTACGGTTAATTTTGCTGTTAACTTAATTTGAAGTGAATTGCTGTTGAATCAAAGTACTTCAATAAAAGGGACATCACAGAGGTTTTTCTCTGTGTTTGCCGACCTGTCTTCGCCATATTAAGGTCAGAGGTCCAAGGTATATAACGAAAAAACTTGCTAAAAATTGACTAACGGAGAAACACTCTGGAACAATTTGAAGAATTTGGAGATTGGAAATAAAAATGTAACCATTGCAAACCAGTCGTTAGTTTTTTATGGTAATCTGATTTACCAACTGGTTGATGAATTCAGCTTTAGCACTGTTACCGAGGACGATACTGTGGACACCCGGACGGAACTATGGCACCGTTGGAACCCCGCATAAATGGAATTCTCCCATTAATACTCACCGGTGGTAATTTATCAATCTCCCCCTTCTCCCTTCTCACCAAAGGAATCTCTCCTACAGGATCTGCTATCTGTCTGATCAATTTTGGGGACTTGCTGTCGTCTACTTGACGGGAATTCCTTCTCTATTGAGGGCGGAAAATGCGCGAAATACCTCATTTAACACCAGATCCCCTCAAAAATACAAATGACCAAAAAACCCACACTATCTCAAAGAAACCCTTTTCTCTTTCTCTTCCTTTTAAAAATTTTTTATCTTATGAACACCCGCTATAACGATCGTTTCTTAGTTCAATCATCGCTGCCAAGGCGATCGCTCTGCCGTCCTCACTCACCTGCGTGAACTCAGCCCAAGGTGAGTATGTACTGTATCTTGCACTCATCCTCACTCACTCAAAAACTTTTCACCACACAAACTTCTACGTGGGAAAACACCGCTCTTCGCTCAGCCTGACCTTTTCGCTGCAAAAGTTGTCTAGTGTGGACCCAAACCCCCGTGTAACTCTCCAGACCATTGGCAAATTTTTATACCAGTTTAGTTAGAGCGGCAATCTTCACAGCTGATCATAACAAATTTGGAAAATTGCATGCACACATACAAACCATTTCTACACGTACACAATAGTAAATGAATTGATTGAGGGAAGTAATGATGTGGAAACTCGAGTATTTGGACTTGGCAACTCCTCTTGTTTTAATCAATACACGATTCTCGTTTGGCTCCAAATTCGATTTTCCTGATACTAGATTATTGTTTGGCTCGATATACGATTTTCCGGATACTGTATTCTCGTTTGACTCCATACTTTATTTACGTTTGACTTGATTCTTGTTTTACTTTATACTCGATTTTCGTTTCGATTCAATACTCGATTGACTATATTCTCGTTTGCCTCGATTCTCGTTTCAATCGGTACTCGATACTCGCTACTCGTAGACTCGGTATAGTAACAAATACTGCAAAAGTTGGAGACAATATTTTAACTGTTTAGTGATACTACATCAAAATAGATGGCGCTATTCGATCGATTAGGTCGGTAGAAAATCCTTCGACTGAACCCTCCCCGAGGGTACCGGCTGATAATAGGTGCAATGGCATCAATTGTCTGATGGTGCTGGATCTAGCTAAGGTCAGGATGTAGCGCTCAGTGTTTGATACTCCTTAATAAACAGCATTGAGAAATGCACCTTGACTATGGTTCGAAGGTAAGGGCTGGATCAAGGTGTCACGCGACCCGTGCTGATAATCTGCCAAGCTAGAGGCCCTGTTAAATAGTCTAGTCGTAAACTGAGCCCCCACCCTTCGGTGGTAATAGCCTAGCTCGGATATTGCGGTTCTCTGTCCGAGTGGTCTTTATATTCTCCGCAAAAAAGAATCTTCATGAAACAAAAATTAAACCAAAAAATTCGGCGGGACATCACCGCAATTCAATTGGCAAATCGATGTAGCAAAGAATCGTTGATGAGCCAATGCTTAGTGGGGTAAGATCACCCGCTAGGCCAAAATTAATTGCTGGTGCGGTCAATGAACGGAGACCTTCATCCGTGGTCAAAACAGTGGTTGGACTTACGGGATCCCCAATGACAGTAGATGGAATTCGGAAACTTTCTTCCGATGATGTGCCATCCACTTCTGCTGCTGCCAAGGAAAAAATGGGACCAACTCAGCAAAATCCCATCTCCTCTAGGGAGAGACACTGGGAGTTCAACTGGGGGGCAAAGGCAGTAATCCATCCCGACCTACCATCTCGGAGAAAACCGCCAGGATGGCCAAGAAAGGAATCCCTCTTCCTGATCGTGGTCAACCTGGGGGTTTGGATGACCCGAGAAGAAAGGAGCTAAGTGGAGCTGGAGTCAGATGGTACCTCACCTACCTGTCTCAGGGTTTGCAACCAGGTTAGGTTAGGTTAATGTGGCAGCCAGTTCAAGGATCAGCTCACTCAGACCACCATGGGTCCATTGTGATACCACCGCGCCACAACGCACCTCCGATTCACTCGTCGAACCATTTTGAAGCCCTAATAAAGCGCAGGGTTTGTTTGATCTTCGCGCTAGACACCTCTGTAAGAGAGCTAAAAGCGTATTTGCCTAAAGAGCCCGCTCTGCTTCTGGCCAGAGCGGGGCAAACCAGAAGATGCTCTTGCACAGGAGCACAAAGAATTCGGCTGGCACAACATCACAACCGAACGTAAACAAGAACCTGAAGAAAAGGGTACGAAACCCCTTTTCTCCTAATCCTGACCCAGCCAAAAAGAGGAAGACGGCAACACCGTCAGGCGCACCTAGTCGTGGAGGGTCCAAGGCAGCAGGTAGCTACGCTAAGGTGGCATCCGTCACCAAGGTGGCTGTTGCTGCGGACTATCCGAACACCATCCTTACTAGCGAGGAGCTGACAAGTGTTAAGCAGATGTTGCTTGAGAGGCTGGTTGTAGAGTGGACCAAAGAATTCTCCTTCGATGGTATCCACTTCAAGCCTGGCTTCCTGAGCATCGACTGCTGTTCGACGGACTCGGTGGAATGGCTGAAAGGGGTCGTGACGCAGCTTTCAGTGAGAGAGGGCGTTAGTTTGGTCGCCAGAGTGGGAGAAAACATCCCAGATCACACAGTATTCCTTTTCCTCCGTCGTAGTAGTGGACAAGAGGCAGCTGTGTCACTTAAGTTTCTCTCCAGCCAAAATATTGGGCTGAACACCAATTTCTGGAGAGTATGGAGTTGCAAGGACGATGTCAACGGACAGTTGTTGTCCGTGGAAATAGATGATGGGTCCATGCTCGTGGTATGCGTTGAACTACCGATTTAGCAAGATCAAAGTCGGTTGTTCCAAACGTACTCAAGAAAAGCCCAAGGCAGAGGAAGTAAAGGAGATAAACATCACACCTTTGTGAAAGGTAATAACGAGTAGTAGTCTTCCCCCAGGTGAGGCTGAACCGAAGACTGTGGCCCGGAAATCTCAATCGACTGAAACTTCACTATACCATCTGAATGATTTTATTCAGGCAGCACTGGATAAAAAAGAAATAGCACTTTGTGCCTTTCTTGATATTGAGGGGGCTTTTGACAACACTCCTCAAGCATATGTGATTAGAGGAATAGATAATACCACTTCCAATTGGATAGAGCTTTACTCAACAGTAGACTGACTGAAGCTGACGCAGGTGACAAAACCGTTAAAGTCAAAGACAATAAAGGATGTTCGCAGATTGGGGTATTATCACCCATTTTGTGGAGCATAGTAGTTGGTGATCTTCTGGTAAAACTCACAAATCTTGTCATATCATGTCAAGGATATGCGGACGATATTGTGATAATAGCTAGAGGAAAATCTGAATCCACTCTTTATGATATTATTCAGAGGGGCTTATTAGCAGCTAGTGAATGGTGCAGGGAAACAGGATTGAAAATCAATGCCTCAAAGACCACCATTGTGCCGTTTACTCGAAAAATATCTCTACCATATATGAAACCTATTCTTCTAATGGTACACAGGTCGAAATTAGCTCTGAGACCAAATACCTCGGAGTCATTTTCGACAAAGACACCAAGAGGGCCACAGCTGCCTTAATGATATATAGACGGCTTGCTGGTAAATCTTGGGGATGTAACCCAAAAATCGTTCGCTGGATGTATACCATGATGGTGAGACCAATCGTCACCTATGGTTCTGTAGCCTGGTCAAATAGAGTCAGACTAAAGACAGCGATATCGGCATTAAGTACAGTACAACACCTTGCATGCCTTGTTATCACTGGAGCTATGCGCACCTGCCCAACGGCTGCAATGGAAGTTATACTAGATCTAAGACCCTTACATATAGTAATTCAAGACTCTGCTAGGAAATCTCTTTCCAGAATACAAGAAACTATCTCGAGAGAATTAAATTACAACCAAAATATATTGGGAAACAATTCAGCTCAAGAATATGATACACTAAAATCTCATAAGGATTTTATGCCAAGAAAATTCAATTTTGCACACAAATACTGTACAATGATGAGTTGCAAAAAAGAATGGAAAGATCTGAGAGATCTAAAATTCGAGAAAATTCTTTCTTATGGTATACTGACGGTTCTAAGACAATGGACGGAACTGGGGCAGGAGTATTTGGGCCTAGAACCAACTACTGGGATCCAATGGGTTCTATCCCAAGCAGTTTTCAAGCGGAAATTCACGGTATTGAAAGATGTCCCCAGATCAACATTGACAGGAAATATCGGGGGAAAAATATCGTGATACTATCTGATAGTCAAGCAGCACTCTAGAGTTTGAGCTCATCCTTGGTGAGATCTAAGCTTGCATGGGACTGTATTGGGAAGCTAAACTCCCTAGGCAGTGGGAACAAGTTATCTCTAATGTGGGTACCAGGCCACATAGGAGTAGAGGGAAATGAGAAGGCTGATAGTTTAGCTAGAAAGGCTGCGGCCTCTCCTTTCAACGGCCCTGAACCCTTCTGTGGACTATCATCCAATACCATTGGAGGTCTGCTGAAGAAGTATACAGATGCAAAAAGAAGTGAAACCTGGAACACTCTTCCGGGATTAAGACAGTCCAAAGCTCTTCTGGGCGATTTTAATCCTAAAAGAGCTAAGGAGTTAATAAATATGCCTCGGAGTAAATTAAGAATCATCACAGGCATTTTAAGGGGACATTGTAGACTCAACTACCTTATGAATAAGTTGGGTATATCTTCAGATGCCATCTGTCGATTCTGCGGAGAAAGTGACGAAACCTCACTGCACCTGATCACAGCCTGCGGACCATTGGCACATAGTAGACTCGGGTGTTTTGGAGAATATATCTTAGATATGAGCAAGATCCCTCAACTCGATTCCTCCAAAATATATGAATTCCTGTCGAAAATTAACCTGACAGAAGATTTATAGATGAGACTATCCTCATCTTTCAAATAAAAAAGGGCATCACAATAGATATTTCAGGTCGCAGTGTATAACACCTTTAAATATATCTAATATCTAATCTAATATTCGATCGATTAATTTAATTTTCAGCTTATTTTAGTGCCAATCGTTAAGGAGTAGATGGAAGAATGTTGGAGGAGTACTAGCACCTAAGTCCTTCTACTCGAAGATATGCAAATAAGTATGGGACAGACCATGTCCTGAGTGGTAATTGACCTCTTGAATGCATGACTACTATGCTTATCATTATTCCACAGAGGCCAAGAAACGTCCTTTGACGTTCCCAATTACAGATTTTACTTCATATTGTAGTTTCAAGCATACTACGAGGTTAATTAAATAAGTATTTCATGTGTAAGAGGAGTTCAAGTGCTTCCGATGATATGGATTATCAGGGGTCCCCTGATTATAAGACAATCGATTGATCTCGCCGATCTCTGTATCTTCCCAATGGCATTTCGTTATACAACCCGGTTGCGCACTCCGCAACTCCACATATAGGAATAGGTCCTACAATAGAACTTCGAAATCCAGGGAACTTCATGAGATTGCCATCGACATTTCTTTCCTATTGTAGTTTTGCTAGAAGCTTAAATGTGCAGAGTGACAGAAACGGCACCAGAAACCAGTAAAGTTGCATCAGAAACTGAATCTGGTACATTTGCAACAGAAACAGAATCAAGTACATTTGCAACAGAAACTGGCAGATTTGCAGTAGAAACAGAATGCATTGACAACAGAAAAAATTATATTCTGTTCCATGTGACTTTGCACCTTAACGGAAGTAGGAAGACAGGAGGGCTCCAATAATTGTAACCTCTATTGGGGGTTGCGGTCTACCAAGTCCAGCAAGTCCCAGCTATCTCATCCCCTCTACAACCCATTATCAACTTATTGTTATTTTCTTAAATGTAGTTTTATTTACTAATCGGGGTACACACGCACTCATAAATATTTTATATAATACAATTATTGCTAAAAAAAAACTTCACTATTCAAACAAAAAATTTATTCACAGATAAGCTGGGGCGATGAACGCGTTGAACGCAGTTGAGTCAAAAAATAGTACAGATCTTCATAATCCTGTTGGGCGGAGGCGCCAACTGAGCGTCCAACTAGACGCCCTTCGACGTGTACGTGGCCAGTTGCGACTTGAGCGCGTCGATCTGACAGAGTAACTCAATGTTTTGGCGCTCCAAGTAAGCGGCACGTATGGCAATTTCGTCCTCCTTGATGCGACGGCGATCGCGCGACTTCTTGGCGGCCGCATTGTTTTTGCGTCGCCTCTCATAGTAGGCAGCATCCTTGTGCTGGCTGCTGTAGTTCGCATTGGTATTACTGGAATTATTGTTATTGTTGTTGTTGTTGTTGTCACCATTGGAGCTGGTCGACGAGGTCATCTTCTCAAAATGCCCAGCATTTGAATCACAATCACTGGAGTCGTCGGCGGTGATGCGTTCCTCATTGTCACTGTTGTTGTTCGAGGAGCCGTCGTGAGTTGTGTTGGCATTTCGCGAAATGGTGCGACGCATCTTTGGATTGGTGATGGTGCGCGAGCCGCCATTGGAGTTGCGTATTTGCTCCAGGACACGTTTGCGGTACTCGGTGTAGCGCTCAACGCGTGGATTGTCCAGTAACACATCGGCAGCCGCGAAATTGGCAGCAATGACGAGCGGATCGCGAGGGAAGGCTTTGAATGGACGTGTGGTTTTAGAGTCCATATTGGTCAAAGAGGGGAGACCAATAATGTTGCTTGTGGGCGTGGTGGCGGCGTTGATGCGTTGTGTCATGTCATAGAGTGGACTGTTGCGTGCTGGTGAGTGGGGTTCGCTATTAGGCGGCGATGTTGGCGCGGTACTAGCACTGGTATAGTTTTGCAATAGATTGGAGGCGGTGACAGGGAACTGCGGCACCACTGGCAACGTTGGAGGGTGACTAACTGGTTCCATGGGCGTAGGTGATGTTGTAAGTGGTTCTTGCTTCATATTGCTGGGATAACACAGGTTTGGATACAACGTTGGCAGTCCGGGATGAGGTGCAATGCCTTTATGCGGCGCATGGTGGATTGCAGGTTCCGCAGAGTACAGATTATGACAGATATTAGCAGGCATTAGTGGTACCAGGTGATGAGCACTGCTTGTGGGCGATCCCTGTGGAGAAATAGTGCCGAAGCTTGAATTGGTGCGACACGGCGATGGTGTTTTGGGTGGCTTCTCCGCTGCATCACAACGACGTGAGAGATCCAGCACTTCGGAGATCACCGAGGTAAGGGCGGATTGCTGGCGAGACAAATGCTGCTGCAGTTGTCGCCCATAAGCATAGGGGTTGTAAGTGTCCATGGTTGGGGATGGTACTCGTGGGGCTATATAATGCATATTATGAGGCATGTGACGAGTGGTGTCTAGCAAGCCTGCTCGATCTAGAAACAGAAATGATATGGTTCAGTATGGGAAACAAAGCTGGGCAGAAAAGAAAGAAAACAGTGATTAACGAGAGATGGAATCCATAGGATGTTTTTTTTTTATCAGGGAACTGATGTTGGAACATTAAAACCAAGAGATTTGATGTAAATTCAATGGTTGTTTGTAGCTTCCTAAATCTTTTTCAGCTTCAAAAATTCCGTTTCCTATTTTATTTGCATTTAAGGAATGTGGTTTTAAACACATTTTACATCTTCCGGCCTTCGTGGTTTAGTGTTAAGCTGGTATCCTAGTTGTAAATTCCAATCCTTTTCAGAACATGATCTCACAATGCCTATTTTTATACCTTCTTCTCTTTGAAACGCAGGCCTAATTCACCCTTTCTCTCAATATTTTAGAGACATAATTTAATATTAATTGATTTATAACGTTAATCAATTAATTATGTCCCTAAAGTATTAATAAAATATTTTGTAACTCACCATTTTTAAAATCGAATAAAAATTGTCCTGACATTATTTTTTTGTATGCCAACATTTTTGTTGGACTGCCTACGCGCGGATTCTGGTTCCTCGATTTATTTCACGAATATTATATCCCAATTTTCGTATATTTTTGTCCTTTTTTATATATTTTAATCCAAAATTATCTATAATCGTTTTATTATATCTCGTTGTTTATATTCGCGGTAATGCATTCAAAGGAATTTGACAAAATAAGGTACGTAGACGACAACGTTGCAGAGAAGACCAATGGAGACTGATTTCCCTATGCAACCCGTTCCAGGTTTTATACTCCTGCGCGCACTTGCGCTCAGTACGCGCACACAGTTAAATCTGCTTCGCTGCGTTACCTACTTCGTGTCTATTTACATTTCGTTCGGATCACTTCCAAAATATTCGGTAGGTATGTACATTTGACCTCACACCCATACACACGAAGTGCATCATGGCCGCACGAGTACCTGCTTGGTTGACAATTTTGAATCAATCGCAGGCAATCGGCTGTTGAATGTTTGAACATCCGCACACACAAGGGAAAGAAGACTTCTAGTTGCAATGCAAAGAAGACTTCTAGTTGAAGCCAAATGTTTTGGTAAGGCGTCAAGTATGAGGAGTGACAGAGAGAGAGAGAGAGCGAGGCTGAGGAAATTAACCGTAGTAAAATGAATGCTTTAGGGCAATTTTGCATAGTTGAGTGCAATAATGCCGTAAAGGGTTGCATGTCCACAATCACATCTCCCGCTCTCTCTCTCTCTCCCTTCCACTTCTGTTCTGTATTGTTGCTTTTCTTTTGCTTGCAATTATTTACTTGGGCTCATAAAAATGATTTTTTTCTATGAGATTTTTGTTTTGTGGTTGGGTTTCTTTTTCGCGCAAATGTTTTTGTTTTATGATTTTATTTTGAAATATTGTTGGAATTTTTGTAAACTTTTTATGGCACTGTCTTTGAGCGCGAGCATATTTTAATGTTTTACTTTCGATTTCCTTCCCTTAAAAAGTAGGCCTCCTTCTAAACCCTTTCCTAAGGACAAGGTCTGCGCGAATTTTGAGATGTTGTATTTTCTGCGTATTTGTCCTATTTTGTCAACCAATTTTTGTTTCAGAAATATTATGTATGAATATAATAGTTTTGGCTCAGATGTAGATGAAGGGGTAAAGGGTGGTGTTTAGGTTTCAGATAATTTGTTTATGAGCCAATAAAAGATCCTTTAAATAATTTTTTTTTTATTATATTTAATAAGTTCAACCAGAAATTTTTACCTTATATTTTTAATATTTTTATTTTATTATTATATATATAATTTTATTGTTTTTCATTTTATAGAATTATATGTATTATTATATATATAATTTAATATTTTTTATTATTAATTATTATATGTTTCATAATATATATAATAATATTATATTTTTTAAATTAATTAATATAATTATACTATTTTTTAATATAATACTATTATATATATTTTATTAGTCAGACGTGATAAAAATTTCCTGCTGGGGTTGTGTTTCTAATTCATACATTACAATGTAGTTGAAATATTGCATCTTTATATATTTAAGGTATGAAAAAATGTTCAGCTCAATTTCGAGGTTTCTCAGAGAAAATATTTCGATTTATTACTTGGGGAAGGCCCAACTCATCAATATTTTTCAGAACTAAAGTTTCCTTAAATTTTTACAGTTATTCAATATCCATAAAGTTGGTTTTGGCGCCAGTATTAGAAAATACTTAACTATAAATTCTACCTGATATGTCTTTCCGAATTTTGCAGATACATTGACTAAATACATAAGGATTAACTAAATAAGTAAATAACATTAAAACTCATCAAGTCAAATTAAAGAGCAATTAGTAATATGGGTCATGCAGACGGATGTCTCGCAATACTTACGAATACTCTAATCACCATCCACGCTTAATCACACGCTCCTAAATTGACCACAAGTGTTTCCATAAAAAATAGTATTCTGATGAAAGCAAGAAAAAAAAAATAAAATATTTCAACAGGCAATCGTATGGTGATGGCACCTTTCCCAGCTTTGCATACGAACGTATATTTGTAAGTCATATAAATATTACAGTGAATTGGTATTCCAGAAATTTTACCAAGTCGAAGGTGACTTCAAAAATATTCCACCTGCAATTCTAGCCATAAATCAACAGCAACATTCCCTGAAAAGTGCTAACTCTGATCTATGTATTCAAACCCTGATCCAAGCAAACCCTGATCTATGCAAATCCAGTTCTATGCACACCCTGATCTGTGCACACCCTGATCTATGCACACCGTGATCTTCATTTTCCTTGCATACTGGGCTAAAATAATCCTTTACAAATATGAGTTTGCATGCAAACATTTATGGAGTATTTAGGATACTCGTATCTGGAATCAATGCTCACCCATATTTCCAACCATTTGCTACAAAGGTATCCTTGTTGTAAATTTGATCAAAGTAATAATGAGCTGGATTCTGGATACAAAATCACAAACACCACTCAGAAATTTATAAAAATTTAATAATCAAAGTTCAGAAAAAATTGAAAATGCTATTCACATAGAATCAATTATCTTCTCACGTCATAGTATCCACAAAGATATCCTGTTAGGACATCGCCAGGTAGCTCATCAATATTGAGGTCGGTTTTGCATAGAAAATCGGCAAAATTTGTGACAATTTTAATTTCAAGATTCATCCAAACACGGAAAAGGTTTGTTTACAGAGAATCAAGTATCTTCTGACTTTAGCCGCAGTGTCCTTAATATTTCATAGGAATTGTGCATTAGTATATCATAGGAAAGGTCATAATTTTTCAGTTTTCTTTTATTATTGAGGAATCTGCTTTGCCTGTTTATAACCTTTATTATCAGAAGGACAACTCGGGTTCAGAAGGATTCAGGACAAACAAATTATTTAATATCCTTATTTATTATTAATATTTCTTTTATTATTTATTATTATTTATAATTTATTATTAGTATAAGTCTCCACCGTAACCGAAGTATGAAAAGTGTTCGGGATGGGGAGCTGTTCTCAGTGAGGGAGGGGGATGTTTTAGTGGGTGGAATCCTCACATACCAAATCAGTGAAGATAGTTTTGATGATGCGAAAGGCATTTTTACACTCACCTTAAATGAACCATTATTACTAGTTACTATTATTAATTATTATTTATCTAAATCTTCAACGTATGAGTTGTCAGTTCACCCCTCATATTCTGGAACCCATCTTATTATTAATTTTATTAAAATCTAGTCTAGAACTCAAGCAATTAATAGCACTCTTGAAATAATTGTCCTTAATTTCAAGGACTTGAAAGTAGCTTGACTGGCTGAAAATACATACCAACTGGCGCCCTTTATTGTTCTGAGGAGTCTCTCCCCTAAGATCTCTCCTTGAAAGAGGGAGGGAAGTTTCCTTCATGAGGAGAGATTTTTGGGCCACTTTCTAGTTATGTGGGCTCACTGTACGGTAGAATAAGTTAGCTCTCCATGCTTGTCTAAAGCTCGAAGACAACAGAAATCTAGGTGGCTTTACGTACTTATTTCTGACGAAAAGTACGTTAAATACGACTTTCATGTATGTTTATGAGGCTTAGCTCAGATCCTGTTCTTCATATTCAACCTCAGTCTGTAAAGGATTGTGGGCCTGCGTATAAAATGGCAACTCCTGCGTAGAAAACACCAATCTGAGTGCCATTACATCATATTTCTGACAAAGAGCACGCTTAATAAACTTTTATGTGGCTTAGCGCAGTTTCTGTTCTTCAAATTCGTCCTCTAATCTATGGGGTTATGGGCCTGCGAAAAGCGCGGAACAGGAATCTGGGTGCCATTTCTGACGAAAATAACGCTTAATTAACTTTTATGTGGCTTAGCGCAGATCGTATTATTCAAATGTGAACTCAGGCTGTAATCTATGAGATTGTGGGCTGGCGAATAAGGCGGCAATTCCTGTGATGCATTCGCACAAACGTTTGTCCTCACTTTTATTTTATTTTGCTCTCCCTGTTTGTAGTCAAAGTGATATCTGCCTTGGGAGTGCGATTCCCCTGGCGATTGCTCATATTACTTAAGTTTAAATCAAGATATCATAAATCAAAGCTTCGTTAGCGGCGCTACAATCGGTATATACTCACATATTTACATACAATTATGAGGTACTCTATTTGCTACGCGCACATACACACGCATACCAAGAACACATGCATACATCACGTTAATATTCCTAAAATTCTCGCAAGTCCTCATACATGAAAGTCACATCCCAGTCGGCTAAATCAAAAGATGGTGCCATTAGAAGCTCTAATATAATTACGGTTCACGCTCGTATCCTTAGTTGCTAGCACGCATTCCCCTATTCCTTGCAGACATAATTAATTATCCTGTAAGGGATATAAATATTAATAAGCATTACTGTACAACTTAAAAGTCAAAAGTCAAGATCCTTCCCAGAACTCAAGCTGCACGAGTCGGGCAGGTGAACTTTAACTTTCCTTGTATCCTTTTCCTCGCTAATTAACTTTATGTGTGATCGTTTAAAATTTTGCCGCTTTCTTTGTTCGGTGTCTTTTGGGTCACACCTGGGACAACTTGATGTATCATAGTACCTGATATGCGTAGACCCTGAGAGTCATCATTAGTGCAGCTAAGTTTCCATACTAATCACAGAAAAACTAATCATCTTGCAGTATGGCCGCAGGAGCTCAGTAGTACTTTAAGTCCCTTCAAGGAAGGTTCTTGGTTTAAATTACCAGTCACGTTTATATTCAATTTATATATCGGAAATTTTAAATTATTTTGTTCCAGTAGGCCGTTGATTTGGGGCAGGAGGCCGTTGATTTGTGGGAGGAGGCTGCACATTTGTTGCAGGACACCGCTCATTTATTGCAGCAGAGCACCCATTTGTTGCAGGAGACCGCTTATTTGTCACAGGATATCGCTTTTTGTTCCAGGAGACCATTAATTTGTTCGAGGAGACCGCTCATTTGTTACAGGAGATCGTTCAATTGATACAGGAGACAGCTAATTTGTTATATGAGACCTCTGAAGAGGACTCCTTGAGCTGTTTTCCTTAAGATATTAATGAGGATATCTAGATATATCAAATTTATATATAAACATAGTATATTCTTGCAAATCATTCCACTAATATAAAAGACACCATATTAGACTTAGATTCTTAAGATGCCCGGACACACCAGGTTTAACACTTAGTCAGGATTATGCAAAACCAGATGGTGCTGTGAAGACTAATTGCTTTTTAATTAGCTCGAAGAACTGAAAAACTTAAATATATTACGGAGAAAACGGATTACACCACAGAAAGAGGTCATAGAAGTATATGAACACATGGTTTTATATGTATCTTTTTTCGGCTGGAAGAAACTGCATCCAGGTATGCTTTAAAACTATGGAAAACCTAATTAAACTATGGAAAAATACCGCGAAATAAAAGCGAGCTAAATAAGGGAAGAAAGGAAGGAACAACTTTGACCCAAGTCAGGTTGAATAAATTGTGAAATACTTCGAGAAACAGAAAATACTTTCAAGAGTTATCCGATATAAGAGTATTTTATTTACTCCCATACCTTTATTAAGCTAGGCTAATTTCAAGAAACAGGAGGTATTTCTTCATCAGGAATTGGACTGCATAGATTACCGAGAGGCTCCTTCGGGAATTTACGAAAGAAAAGATGCACTAAATGATCGTTATGAAACATGTGTGAAATATAGTATGAGTCTGACATAACACAAAGAAGGGATTGAAAGTCCTGAGAATAGGACCTTCCAAAGAAAGGCAAAAACGTTACGAAATGTGTGTGAAACTACCTATGATTGTAAATGTCATCATTGTAGTTCTATGTAATGAAGACCTTCGAATATCCGATAGAGGACCAACTAAAGAAAAGCGAAAACTAGAATTTCACTGAAGAGATCGGTTGAAATATTGTCTGCTATAAGTATAAATGTCTGCTTAGTTGACCTTGTATAAGGAAGGATTAGAAGACCTTCCAAAGAAAGAGAAGAACTATAAATTCACTTAAGTGATCATTATAAAGCAAGTGTGAAACTGACTAAGAATGCGAGTATAGTCTGACTTTACATAAGGAAGGGATTGGTATATCTGATAGAAATGAGCGTTATGTTAAATTATATATAACTGTAAGTTTAATTACATAGGGAAGGGAATATATAGTAGAGGACCTTGCGAAGGATATGAAGAGCAAAATCTTATTTCACAAAGTAGAGACAAAAAACAAAAAAACGGGCTGGAAGGTACGCTTTTATCTTTTATACCATTTTCTCATGCCACACATAGTTCCTACTGGGATGTGTGTGTGAGTAAATATGTATGTTTGCATGGACGCAGGATATTTGTTACCTTTGTGAAAGAGTTCATTTGTTTACCCTTTTACAAAGATATTGCCTCTGTCGCCACATAAAACTAGAGACGATGAATAAAGATTGAACACCAGATTCAGTGACGGGTCACAACTGCAAATACAGAGAAACACGCATTCACGCATCATGGTGAGATCAAAACGGGTACGAGTGAAGATAAAATGTACGCCTACCCCGAAAGAACAGTTACGCAAATATTTGCATAAAACTTGCCAAGGAAAAATGTCCTTTTTGGACGAAGTCGATATGAATTTTGTAGTGATGGCTTTTCGGTTCGCTCATGTATGCGAATTGGCCATGAACTGCTCGTTAAAAGGGTAGTGCAGATTGTAAACGGCACTCAACTGAATCCCCTACAGTTAGTTGCTAAATAATGCGAGCACAACGTCATACACCTTCACAATTAACCATTCATACGTGGTGTGGTACAATTTCGGAGTCTGTCGTAAGTTAATTCCAGGAAGATAAGTCGTCTAACGGCCACGCCCAGACGGTTGCTGATCTCGTAATGCTCGTAAGACGGAACTGTGTGGGTGCAGCTTTACTGAAAGGATTCACAAAGGTCGCTTGCAGCGAGTAGTGCACTCAATTGTCCTTAATTGGTCAAGGATCATAAAATCGCCAGATTCGCACAAATACTTTGCAAAATGTGCCTTGGGCGAGTCCCCGAAATCCAACAAGAGCAGAAAGGATTTTGCATAGTCTAAGCACACGCTAAGTAAAGGATTTAACGGGATTTGCGATTCGGCCCGCTGAGCATTTATGACCAAGGATGGGAATTTGCCAATTTTTATTGCGTACGGATTATTGCAACAGGCTCGCAAAACTGGTGCGACTTAGTTGTGTAAGGGACACTGTTGGAAGGACATTGAAAGGATAATTTGGCTTTAACTGGTTTCAAGCGCGGTCTTCTTAAAATATTCTTGGAAATGTTCTTTATATGTCGAACAGGGAATGTAACTAAAAAAGATTGATCTAATGGGAATATAACGGCGAGTTATCAAAGGACGGAGTAGGGGAGTAGGAGAGTGATCGAGATTGATCGAAATTGAAGGAGGTTGATCAAGATTGAACGAAATTGATCGAGATTAGGAGAACAAGAGAGAAAGAGAGGGAGGGAGAGAAAGAGAGGGAGGGAGGGAGAGAAATGGAGGGTGGGAGAGAGAGGGATGGAGGGAGAGAGAGAGGCAGGGAGAGAGAGTTTGTGGGACACGGATCGAGATTGAATGAGTTTTAATATAGAGCAGAAGGGCGATAGGGAGTAGGAAAGCCAGAGAGAGTAGGAAAGTGGCCGAGGGTGGTAGGAGAGCTAGTTAGAGCAAGTCAGAGCGAGTCAGAGAGAGAGTAGGAGAGTGAGAGAGAGAGGAAGAAATTAGTTGAGAGTAGGCAAGTGATCGAGAGTAGGAAAGTGATCAAGAGTAGAAAAGTGGCCGAGAGTTGGAAAGTGGACGGGGGTAGGAAAGCGAGTCAGAGAGAGAGAGAGAGAGAGAGAGTACGACAGTGAAAGAGAGGAAGAAAGTAATTGAAAGTAGGAAAGTGATCAGGAGTAGGAAAACGAGTCAGAGAGAGTAGAATAGAGATCGAGAGTAGGAATGAGAGAGTAGGATAGTAAGAGAGTTTGAAAGAGAGTGATCGAGATTAAAGGAATTGAATAGACAGTATGACAGTATGAGACAGAGTACGAGACTGCGAGAGAGTAAGAGAGAGTGGAGAATGAAAGAGATTAAAGGAGGGTAAGATAAATTAGGACAGCCAGAGAGATTGAAAGCGATTGGAGGAGCGTAGAAAACTGAGGGAGAGTGGTAAATTGAGAGAGATTGAAAGAGATACCGAGAGTAGGATCGTGAGAGAGAATAAGAGAGTGAGAGAGCAGGAGAGTAAGAGTGATGAAAGAGTAGGATGGTAAGAGATATTGATCGAAATTGAAGGCGATTGATCCAGAGTAGAGAGAACGAGAGAGAGAGAGAGAGAGTAGCAAAGTAAGAGAGATTGAAAGCGATTGGACGAGAGTAGAAGATTGAGGGAGAATAAGACTGTGAGAGAGACCAGGAGAGTAAGAGAGATTAAGAGAATGAAAGAGAGAATGAAAGTTAAAGAGAAAGGTATTGAAAGAGACTGACTGAGATTGAAGGAGATTGATCTAGAGTAGGAGAACGAGAAAGAGTAGGAGAACAAGATTGAATAAGAGCACGAAAGAGAGTAGGCGAGTGAGAAAGACTGAGGTAAACCTAGAGAGTAGAAGCGAGAGAGAGTAGGAGAGTGAGTAATACTGAAGTAGAGCTAGAGAGAGTAGAAGCAGAGAATACAGAGAAATGACTCTTATTTTGCGCACACTTATACATGTACAAAACTGTGGTAGTGTGGCTGATAAACAAACCTATGCATATAGCCAACTAATGATAAACAAAGACTTTTTTTAAACGTCAGAAAATTTGACGTTTAAGTGTCCCTTCTCTGTGTTTTCTGGTAGAAGCGAGAGAGAGAGAGAGAGAGAGAGAGAGAGAGTAGAAGCGAGAAAGAGAGTGTAGATGAATGAATATAATTGCAGAAGACTGAGAGAGATTGAACAGAAATGAGAGAAAGTAGAAGAGACAGAGAGAAAATAGGTCACTGAGAGGAGTAGGAGTGAGAAATTTGTAGTCAGAATCGTGGAGTTGCTGCTTTTCGTGTGGAATCGGATAAATTTATTGGGTCTAAGTCGTTATTCCGACTCAATAAATTCCAATAGAATTATGTGTGCAACCTTTGTAGGTGGAAAATGAACTGGAGAAATAGTATCTTTATACACGTATTTGTGTCCTTTTTTAGTTTTACTTTATAAATGTTAAATATTTAATTAAAATGAATAATATATTCAATTAAATGAATTTCTATTCCTTCCCTTTTTTAGGCAATAGTTACTCCAGGCATATTAGGTGTGCTTAAGGTTTTATTGTAATTGGAGTTAGAGTCAGAGTTAGAGTCAGAATCGAAGTTGGACTTAGAGTCGGCGTTGGAATCGGGCCATGCTAGGAACATTATAGTGGTGGGAGTCGCAGTTGGAGGCATTATTCGGGGCTCCACATCCTCCTGCCTCTAACTGAGTACGCTATTCGAAAAGTTCTCATACAATTTTTTATAAACTTTCCAAAACTAATTCTCTATTCACTAAATTTTAGCATATTCCCTGAAAGTACCCAGAGTCTGAGTTTCTAATGAAATGTCACCAACAACAGGCTTTGGGAAAGTGCTGCCAAGTTGTTGAGCTAAAACTAATTTCCAAATAACTACTCAGACTCTCACTGATTATTACTTTCAGCGAAAAATGGCAAATTCATAAAAATTAAATAACGAAAGTAAGTAAAAAACATTTAAATTGCTCCTAAGAACCGAACACGAAACCCTTTCGGCTGCTGTAAAACCCCTTTCGTTGATAATGCGCTAATACTGGCTGAAAGACGCAAGCGAACCCTTTACGAGACACGTTTTTTATGGTATCGTCCTTAAAAAGGAGTAAGAAGCCATAAACAGTGTACCTGATAAAGGACAGACCATAAATTTTCATCTGAGCCGAAGAAGAAAGAGTTCTCAAACAAAATTATGCAATAAAACAGTTTTTTAGTATGTTTGTCACCTCGTCCGAGACTGCGACTGCGACTGTGTTCACATCTCTCCTGGGCCAATACAAAGTATTCGTGTTTCCCTGGGCGAGACCAGCGGCAACAGCGCCACAATAGCTTTATGACAGTTGTAATTTTTACAAATATATATTTACGACCAACCGCAAGCGTATTACAAAAAGTGTGCACTGCGCCTGTGCCCAGCGCTGCTAGGTAGGGCTGAGCCGCAGATGAAACAACAATTGCCAGAAGGACAGTGAAAGGATTGCACAGAAATTGCATATTTTGGCGAGCTGGCCAGGATACTCAACAATGTCGTTTATTACAATTTTCTTCTACGGTCTCTCTGTGTTTTTTATAGAGTGTACTTTACTTTTTCTCTGGAACTGCAGACCGAGAATAGCAAACAACTCTTTTTTATGATACCCGTCGCAGCGAGCGGAGCTGTTAAGCGTTATTTAAGCACAAATATTTCCGGGTAAAGAATATAATTTTTATTATTTATATATACATATATATCTTTTATTTTTTATGTAAATCTGACCAGTTTTTAGATCCGTTCGTTTAATAGAGGATTAAAAAGGCCACCGTTATTTTTTACTCATTTTTAAAGGAAATTTGCAAATTTTCGTAAAGAAAAAGGAACAGAATTTCATTGAGGAAAATTGAGGAACACTCTAAAAGAAGGCTGCTGGTTTTGCATACCCGACCTCATTCAAAAACAGACGAAAAAAAAAATGTTTTTCCCAGCGAATGGCAATATAATCACATTTCCGGTTCCATATATATCCAGTGCGAATATAAGTAGGTAGATTCATAGCAGCTAATCGAGGATGCTTCTTTTTCAAGAGTGTGAATAAATGTAGATAAAAATACACGGCATTGATCCTGTGAAATATTGTATTATAATAGACCAATGCCCAACTTAATGGGTAGAACAACATACTTCAATATACTACAACTGTGTTTCAAAAGAGATTTGAAGTACTTTGAGTAATGTACACCAAAGAATGCCCTTCTGTCGAGGGCAGGGCAATTGATGAACCTCTTCTGGGCTATCTTCAGTCCAAAAGGAACAACTTTTTTTTTGTTAATTTACTTTAGTTTAGTCGACTTTCCACCGATTGCCTTGAAGTTTTTCTTCAGTAGACTCTTGATTAGACTCCTAGCTAATTATATTTTTGACTGATTCCTAACCACCAGTACGGGTTTCGAGAATAATTTGCTCATCATGGAACAAGTTCATCAAACATTATAGAGAGAGCTCATAGGCTTAGGTTTAAGTTACCAGATGTGACTCTTAGGTCATGCGCAGGCCCATAGTTAGGCCCACAAGTTAGGGCATAAAATGTGAACTTCCCGAGAGAATTTGTGTGGAGCCTTGATCCAGATAATTTGGAAATGACCCGAATCTCACCAGGTTTTTTATATTGATTGATATGCGATCGTTCCCATCATTGAAGAGAGGTACCCTTGGAGTTTCCACCTGCGTTTGGAGTGGGCAGAACAGTGACAGAGGAGTGGACCACTCTCTCTTCGACATATTCATCTTGATAGCTGCGAAATAGCAGCTAATCCTTCGATTTTATCCACAGTTTTCTTCCCCCATCCAAAGTTGGGGGGGTTGGTTCATCACCAAGATTACATTATTAAGTGACTCATTCGACGAAGAATTTTGCGAGTCAATCGACAAATAGGGCTCCGTTAGTCATGCAACGTACATCTTCAGTTCACTCTGACTATGCCTCAATTAGTGCTGTGTTGCGAAACAATTGATTAGGTTGAGGTGAACATGTCTCATAATAATAATTGGTTCCGCGGGGGAGCAAAGGATCGCAAAAGAACGATTCTCATTCTCGTCTCTTATATCTTCTCTTGAACACTTAGCATCTGCCTTTTGACCGGATTTTTGCATGAACCTGCTGCATGGCCACTTACGTCACACCTTGGTCGCAGTAGTCCCGTTCGATCCTTCTGCTTGCAAGATGCTGCAACTTGGCCATCTCCCTAGCAACTGAAGAATATAGTTGGCATTATGGGCATTCGACCCGTAGATGATTCAGTTCCATGACCCTATTGATATCCTGGGTTGCTATGATTAAGCAAACGCTGTGTGTGGTGTTTGCTGCTAACTTTCATGGTTTGCGCTATTGTATAAATATTAAGGTCCTTATGTACATCTAGATAAGATCAGAAGAACCGCGGCCATAATGATAAGTGGGGCTCTTCGTACTACCTCCACGGCAGCTATGTTGTAATACTTAACTGGCTGCACACCATGCTTATGGACAAACAACTGGCCAAGTGCTCAGTAGCCAGACTCAGTATTATTGGCCATGGTACCATTTTAAATCAGGGCACGACTAAACTTGTCTATCTCCCCCAACTTCAACCACAGAATTACCACCCACATCCCTAGCAGAGAGGAAAGGTTCGAAGGTAAATTGGCAACTAAGCAGTCAACTAATATATACACAGATGGCTCCAAGCTAGAGAACAAAGTCGTTTGCAGTTTCTCTAGCAAAATGGGTCCTTCCGTCTCCCTGACCCTTGCAGTATCTATCAAGCAGAAATGTTGACTATGTATCAGGCATCTAAGTGGCTTATTTGCAATTAGCTGATGTGACTATACACATTTACTCCCTTGGCTGTCCTTTACTAATGTGTTTAGTACTTTAGTTTGTTCTGGAGTGCCGCTCTTCCCTCAACAGTGTGGCGAGGAATTCCCCTCATCATTTATGATTAAATCACAGTTCCTGAGGCTGTCAATCCTTTTAAATATAATGTTGAAGAGGTTTATATTTTCCTAACAAATATCGATTAAGTATAAAGGTGATATATTGGACGGAACACAATTTTCCTATATAATTGTTGAGGGCAATTTTTGGTGTGTTTGCAGATGTTCCCCATCATTTAAGCATGCTATTGAAAAATATCCATTTCTTCTACATCTTCTTCCAACTTCTTTCATAAAAACGCAAAAAAGCTCCTTATCTTGTTCTGGAAATGTATTGCGCTGCGTGTGTGTATTTCCCGCCAAATCAGACTGCTTGACGCTGGAGTCAATGGGACTATTGAGACGTCCCAAGTCGATTAATTGCTACAAATATTTGTCCAGCAAATTTCACATAATATTGAAATGAAGAGATAGTCCAATCACTCTCGGCTCGGATTTAGTGTTGCTTCCCATCAAATACAGTTCAAATTACGGAAACTCTTATTTGCCTACGAATATAAATAAAACCACATCAAATCAATTCGTGGGATGATGAGCGATGTTTTAAACCTTTATTGTGGAGATTTTGATAAGAACGCAAACAATTTTGATCTGCTGTTTGCATGCCCAGCAACAATGTGCGTGTAAAGTTCAAGAACAGAGTTCATGTTGTTGAGCAGAAAGAAAGGGAGGGGAAGCGATGGAGGTGTTCAGAGAGGGAGGAATAATATTTTTACAAAGCTGTGAGTCAGCTCCATTGAATGTCTGCGCGTTTGTATCAGTTGAACACATGGGGGGTCGTGAGCTGGAATCCTGCCCCGGGCATGGTCTCAAAAATGCCTCTTTGTAAATCTTTTTCTCTTTGAGATGCGGCAGAAAGAGTATAAATATAGGAAAGGTATGAGTATCAGGAGAGGGAATGCAAACAATTTTTGAATAAGGTCAGTCTTCTTTGAGAGAACCTCCTAGTTTCATTTATGAACTTAACAATATCGGGAAGAGGAAGACTATGAACATTATTCATACTCAATACAACACCACCCAGCACCCTTCATGTTATTCTGGAGGAAGCTGGACAACTACAGAGGAAGTGTCCAATAGTGTCAACCCTCTTAAGACAGGGTTGGCATGTGTTGTGTTCAGTGATTACACCTAACAGTGGTCTCAGGTCCTTTCTGCCAAGTTTTAGAAGAAAGGTCGTTAATTTCCTGTCTGGTTGTTTCGCGAAGCAGTTAGAAGTTCGGCAGGAGCTCAGCTCGAACCATCTCATTTGTGGGCGAAATCCACGAAATCGTTCCAACGCATGATCATTTTTGATACCAAAGAACGGTTCCGGACCGGATGGTGACATTGCAGACTTGTCGGCCATCTCATTCCCTGCAATACCACAATGCCCAGGAACCCAGATAAAACTTAACCTATTGTTGTTTGCACCACTGTTCATTTTTGCCTTACATTCACTGATCAATTTCGAGGAGCAGACGGGGTTAGCAAGGGCCTTGGCTGTCACTGCAGATGCCTACGCACTTCCCTTGCGATCTCCTCTCAATTGCCCAGCACACCACGTTCAGGATAGCGAGGACCTCCGTTAAGAAGACTGTCGGCATCTTTGCTGTGGCAATAAAGTACTTAGTTTCATCATCTAAGTACCAAATGGGACCGCTACCGTCTTAAGTTTTGGAGCTGTCAGTGTAGAAAACATGACGTAGACCCCAAAGCAAAATCTCTGGACTCACTCATTGATCTCGTTCTAGGAACCTTATTTCATATCTCACTCCGAAGCAGACAGAGGGCACCCGATTGTCCATTGGCATTGAGAAAAGTATATATACACCATTCACTGTTCATACGAGGGCTGTCAGGGAATTTAGGGTGGCAACGATTTTGGTTTCATTAAGAAACTGGGTGGAAAAGATCCTTAGCCAGAAAACTTAGAATAGACATTGAATGAGTGTCAGCAGAGTTTATGCAAGCACAGCCACGAGTAAAATTCGATATAGCAGGAAAGTTGTTTATTGATAGTGACGCTGGCGCACTGAAAGCTTCAGAAACTGCAGCTGTAGAGTATCCAAACGTAGAGATGACATGATTTTAAGAACACAACAACACGTTCTGAGTAACTGTGGATCAGGGTGTTACAAACGCCACCTTCCCATACACAGATCACGTCACATGCCTGACTATTTTCTGTCTCACTATTGTATCTCTCTAATACTAGGAGTCAATAATGATGATGTGTTTTATACATTAATGGTCTCAATGGCGCAATTCTATCGTACGTATTCAAAAGATCCCGATGAAATGAAGAGACTGAGTGATTAAACGAATCAAGGAGTTGAGTTCTAAATAACATTCAGTTTATACCCATTTTTTAATTTTATTATCTACAACAATTGCAACTACCGTGTGCAACTTGTCTTGTCAATAAATTCGCTGAGAAATAATCTTAATTTTCAACTGAATTGACGCCTACTTACTCTCATATTATACGAGTATATAACTTTAAATTATTTTAATATCTGTTTAGTAGGTTGATGTGAGGATGGTTTTCATACCGAAATCGGGCAGAAGCTCTCATCCAAATCCTAGACACTTCAGATCTACTAGTCTGCCATCCTTCTTTTTGAAAATTTTAGAAAAACTGTTCACTTCAGGCTTTCTATAGATAGACAAAGATTGTCAACATCTTAGTATGCCTACTTTAAGGATACATCTGTAGAAACAGCTCTATATTCAACAATTTTTAATATTGAGTATTGAAGGACTACTCCTATCCTTGTTAAGCAAGACGTACTCTTATTGCCTGACTTGGAGGTAAACCCTACTATTCACAGATGGGTATTTCCGGTAGGATAATTAATTCAAGGCTGGGGGTGGCATCAGCCAAAAAGTTCGTGTGCAGAGGCAAGCCTCCAGGGGGGATTATTTCACTCTGCTCTGATATCTTGCGGTAAATAAGCGTCTTGTACAACAGGAGAGGGAGGGGTGCAAAGTCATTGCGTATGCGGACGATGTTGCTATTAGGATCTCAGTAAAATATGTATCAACATTGAGAGATATGATTTATGCTTAACATTCTCTCCTTTTGCGCTACGGGGTGGGGGTTGATCCATCTAAGAAAAGGCGTATGCTCTTCACTAGGCAACATGAATGAATAAAATAAAGAGGGAAAATGTACCTCGACCAATTTGATCTATTATACTTCTCCTGCATGTTCATATTAAAGGTCTTCTATTAGTCCAACAGTTCTAAGGAAACTTAGCTCTGAGTTGGGGTTCATTGCTCTAATGGCTCTGCCTTCAGGCCAGTAATGCCACAGGTACTTCTTCCTACTGCGATCTAAGGCTTCGCAGTTCATTAGAAAGAACTCTGGTGTTTCTTTTGCCTCCAAGCTGAATCTACACGTGTTTACTGGTGAGAGCCCCATTTTTATGAGGTGGCTTCTTAAATGACAGTGGCTTCTGAGGTAACTTGTCAGAGTTCTTAAATTGTTTTAGCTTAACTGTAGACATAGAGCTGTACCTTTTGAGTTGTAGTCCCCAATCATGAGCTTGGATTGTCTAAGTTTTGGTAGTGGGGCCACTAGGCAGCTTAAAACACCTCCATTTATCTCTCCAAAACACCTGTAGAATAAGCTAGGTGTATGGGGAGATACTCCTGGAAAGCGAACATAAATAAGCGCAGTCGGAAAGCTGAAATATCCGTTTACTCTTGCAAAAGAGTCCAAGGAAAAATTTGGCGGTTACAGCCAAAGGTAGCCTACTGGCTGTTTGGCAGACAGCTCTAAGCCAATCTACACTCAATAGGTTATTAATAAAGATATAAAGAATATCAGAACGACTCAAACGGCAGCTTTTAGACGTTATCTCAATCTGCTTCCTGTCAGGTTATACGGCGAAAACACGGCTGCAACTTCAGTTGTGAGATTAAAAGCTACGCACTACTGCTTCGCAAGGTATATAGGACACGCGTCGATTTTAAGACATTTTAAGGGTATTCCCGACTCTTCTGACTATATGCACCATAAGTTATACTGGCTGGCCATGAAGGCTACACATAGACCTGAAAGATCCTTTGCCAGATGGATATTCATTGACAAGTCGTAATATAAACTTGTTAATAGAGAAACGCCCTTAGTGAACTTTAAGATTCCCACCATGCTATGCATCAATAACTCCCTCTAGGGACGACTGAAAGGACAGCAATCCACCCTAATGTAAAAGGGATTCACGCTGCAGGCAAGGGTGGAGTAGCTGAGTTTTCAGACATATTTGGATGGGTCCGGAGTTAGATTTTAGATGAGTAGAAATAACAGTCGTTGGTGGGGTCAAACCAAACCACATTTTTCAAGGTTTTAGCTGCTTAGGGAACAAATGTAAAGTTTCAACATCCCAAAATTAATTTGTTAAATTCTAAAAAGGAAGGATACAATATACAATATGAAGCTAAAAATCAAAAATACTCGCAAAATTAAGGAATATTTTCATTGATTTAAAAAAAAAACTTTTTTGTGGGTGTGAATCCACTGCCCACAAATGAAAAGTCCCAAGATTCTTGTTTAAGTGGCAATTTCATTAATTTATTCCGTACTTGAAGAATTTCACAAAAAATTACTTGTTGATAATCTGCAAACAGTGCTGCCAAACTGTTTCAAATACACACACAGTCGTCCTTGTCTGTGGCTCGACACGGAAGCGCTGC
The DNA here is from genome assembly GCA_920105625.2 of Clusia tigrina. Lineage (NCBI taxonomy): Eukaryota > Metazoa > Arthropoda > Insecta > Diptera > Clusiidae > Clusia > Clusia tigrina. Next base: position 131,392,581 of record OV050033.1, read on the forward strand.
TAAACCCAATTTCCAAATAACTACTCAGCCGCTCACTGATTATTATTTTCAGCGAAAAATGGCAAATTAATAAAAAATGAAAAGGAAAGTAGATAAAAAATGTCCAGGAACCGAAACGGAACCCTTTCGTTTGGCATAAAACCCCTTTCGTCCATAATGCTCTAATACTGGTTGAACGACGCAAGCGAATCCTACAAAAGACACTTTTTTACGACACCTTCCTAAAAAAGGAGTAAGGAGCCATAAACTGTGTACCTGGCAAAGGACACACCATCAATTGTCATCTGAGCCGAAGAAAGTTGTAAACGAAAATTATGCAAAAAATAAAATGATGTTGGTGTTTTCGACAATCCTACCTGAGGTCTGCTGAGAGTGCAACAAACCATGCAACCCGTTCGTCATTACTACTAATAAGGTTGTGCTTGTGACTTGTTACTAGTTATGAGGAGCGGGTTGTACGGCTTCAATCTCTTTCAGGATGGTTTTATGGGGAGGCAAACAATATTTTTCTAATGGACTGGTGCCCGTATACTCGTACGTGGGTAGGTTAAGTGAGGTTATTGTGGCGGATGTGTGTAATATATGTGTGACCCACTGGATCATTATATATGTGTGACCCACTGGATCATTAATGATGAGCTAGTGGGAGGAAGTTCAACTACAGATCTGTCGGGATTCACAATTTTTTAAGTGTGGTCACCTTTTATTTGTCTGTGCACTGCCTGTGAAGGTGTTGCTTTTATGCCTTTGGAGTGCAGTGAGATAATGGAGACTTTTCGGCTATGTTGGTATTTTCATTGCCGATAATCCTTTTCACTGGCCATCCATTGTCACTGGGTATCCACATCACTTTGGCACGTCTATATAAATGCATCTACTAACAGCGTTTTGAGTATATTGATGGGTCCATTTATTATTGGAATAGGTTTTGGCGTCTTGAAATACTGATGAACTTATCAAATACATATTATATATTTACCTCTGAAAGATTTGATTATATCCCTGCAGGATTAAGTTCCTTTTTATCTCGCTGTGACCTGCTATCGAAGTTGTCTCAATAAAAATCTCAATTGTCAGGCAGAGAGCTTTCTGTTTTCGACGCGAATAGCTCTGAGTCACTATTGATACTCAGCTGACAATTGTGACTAGAGGGGATAATCTCTTGTACGTTGGCGGAATATACTTCAGCAGAAAGAGAGTGCCTAGGGGTGCCAACTAAATTTATAAACAACTCCGGCTTGTTGTGATTCAGAGTATATCAGTGTATTTAGGCTCGAGTGGATATGACAACAAAACGGCACTAGTGCTAATTGGGGCACTCATCAGCTATTTTAACTACATACCTAGGGAGGAAAAAGGCCGTTGATTTCACGGAGGGATCTACCACTACAAAACAAACAAAAGTTGTGGTTTAGTTCCATATAAAATTTCAGTTATTCTCTTTGAGCGAATTTGAGACCTCCGAGTAAAGGTCAGGGTGGATAATTTAGTTGAAGGGGTTTGATCTTATTTTTTGCTCAATTTAAATGTTATTTTTTCTAGATTTAAATGGAATTTAAGATTCAAATTCCCAGATGCTAGATTTCATTTTTAAAGGTCACTTTCTCGTACTAATTCTTAGTGATGGACCGAAGATCTTAGTTGTTAGATGCCTAGTTTATAATTTGATCATTAACTTCTCTGAGCAGGGTGCAGGATGATGTCTTTGTTAAAATCATATTGTATGATAAATAAAAGAGAGATCAACGCTAAATATATCCTGAGGTGCTATAAATAGTTTAGTTTAGTTTTAAGATAATATAATGTGATGAGATCCTTTCCGTTTTTCAGTACCCATGATTTCAAACTGAAGTTGAATTCAAGTGCCAAAGCAGATATACATATATAGCCTGATTGTTGGGGGTCACCACTAGAAAATTTATTTATTTCGTTTCACGAAAAGTTGTCCCAAAAAACAAGAGTCACTGCAGTTCACCTGGAACCATTATTCTAGTATAGACCCAAATGAACCACACAGTTTGCATACAAAATTAACAATACTTCCTGGTTAAATGTTGGCCACAGCTATGAATTCTTCAGTCAGCGATGAATTATTAAGTTAATGAGGGATTCTTCAGTAAGAGGGATAATTCTTCAGTCATCGCAGAATCATCACTGAATCCTTTCTCACTTTCCCTACTGGGATCCCTTCACTATTAATTGTGTTATACGACATTTAAAATGTCCTTTTTTTGTCATCGCAATTAGGTTAAGCTTATCAGAGCTCATTGCTGCTGCCGCTATTCAAAACGCTCAGCTTTAATAGCCCCTTACAAAAAGGACATTTGCTCATTTGGGCATCGCTCAAGTAAATATCAATTTCCTGCATTAGCGGCACTCATCAGAGTACAGCAGCGGCGTACTCGTAATTATGCGCTACCAAAACCGCACTAATTGAACAATTTCGTACTCTGAGCTAAGACGGACAATCATCGGACCATCTTTGTGCATGAGCAAACTTCAGAGGATATTTTCCTATACGAGTCTGTATGAATGAAGTGTTCCTTTCGCATGCAAATTGTGCCAGAAACTGGCTTAATTAGGGATCAAAGATTATTTGTCTGGTGGTTTTTGGACTTAAAAAATTTTAGCATTTGCAAAAAGATAGGATAACAATTAAAAAGGATTTGCAGGAACTGGGAGACTGGCAACAGTCGAGAGACGCACAAAAGAGATACACACAAAAAATGGACTGCAGTCCAGCTTCCGTTGCCTGTTGAACGTTCTTGCTGTGAGTATTGTTGCTGTGACTGTTGTTGCGCATGCGAATCCTTTATGTGCCATTTGCAAATCCTGCCAAATGCCAGTGTACTGCATGAGAGAGACCACTTCCGTTTGGGAGAGTGCAGCGTGCGTGGCCATTGTGAGCGGAAGTACCTATTTTTGTTGCATTGTCGTTTTTTCAAGATGTCCTTTTTTACGGAGTACCTATCCTGGCATTTGCATACAGCGGCAGACGGCATAATTACCCGAGCAAGTAAAAGGTCAAGTCTACGCTCTTTTATGGCCAAATTACCACGTGCTTCAGTTTGCCAATGTCCATGTATGAGTCCCTACATGGTTAGTCAATAAGTTCCACTCATTCATTTTGCATTGCCACTATGTAGTATAATCTACTTGCGTCTTATGGCTTTAATCCCTACATGAGTTCCAGGTATAGCGCAGAATTATTAGAAATATATTAACTCATGTGCATATCCTTGTTTGCATAAGACTGCTCTCTAAGCTAGGTGAGTTGAATGTGTCCAGACATTTACAGTTGCGATTTGTGAAGTAAATATTTTGATAAAGGACAGGTAGCGGTGCGGATAGAGAAGGGTTTCTGAATGATTAGATGGCATCACGGACGAAGCAGGCCCCGGTTTGCGAAACGGTTTTACGCGATGACGACGAATAAAAAGCGGCGACATTGCAATTAATGAAGTAGAAGCAAAAGTTGGGAATTCCTCCCCATTGACTAAAGTGAGGGAAAGCCCCAGCATGATGAATGAAATGCTACAAAGTAGAAGGAAACAGAAGCAGCGATTTGAAGAAAGAGGGAGTACCGAGTGAAAGAAAGAGGTAGGTAGCGAGTCGAAGAGAGAGTCATTAGCAAGTAGAAGAAAGAAGAAGTAGCAAGTGGAAGAAAGAGGTAGTAGCTACTTGAAGAAATATGGAGTAGCAAGTGGAAGAGGTAGTTGCTAATGGAAGAAAAGAGGTAGCAAATGGAAGCGAGAGGAAGTAGCGAGTGGAAGAAAGAGGTGTAGCGAGTGGAAGAAGAGGTGTAGCGAGTGGAAGATAGAGGTAGTAGCGATTAGAAGAAATATGTAATAGCAATTGAAAGAAAGGGGGAGTAGCAAGCGGAATATAGAGGGAGTAACGGGCGGAAGAAAGAGATAGGGAAAAATAGAAGAAAATAGGTAGTAGCTAATGGAAGATAAAGGGAGTAACGAGTAGAAGTGGCGAACAAAACCTCTTCTTAAAGCGCTACCAGGCCGTTGAGGTTTAACGAATCTGGCTAAAAAAGTTCTAAGAAGATAAAACCCCGCCTGATGTGAGTACCCCATCGTTTCTTTCGCTTTCTACGCTATAAATGAAGCGAAACCGTTGAAACCAATTTCGCTGCTTTTCCTATGATGAGAACCCACAAAGAAGCGTATGCAATTAAAGCCTTAAATATATATATATATATATATATATATATCGTTTTTTTGGAACAACTAGTCATATATAGCACTCAGACTCCAAGACATCCATTGTACAATATTTGACGTTCCATTTTTATTGTTTCTTGATTCTGATTTCTGAACAAATCTCAGTAGATCCTGTCTTTGCACTTTGGTTCTCAATGTTAAAATATTCAAAACTGATTCCAGGGACAGGAGGCAGACACAAAAAAAGGTTAACCACGTCACCTTCTCTCCACAAACCTGGCAAAGTGCGTAGTCTGCAAAACATATCATTTGCATATGCTTCGCCCACGAAAAATGGCCTGCTATCAGTCCTACCAGGAGTCTGCAGTCTACCAAGTGACAGAAGAAATGTTGAAGTTCTATCGGAAATAACATGCATAGTCTTTGCCCATCTGCTTCCTCTTAGGGCCCCCCATTCGCGATTCTGTGCATAGGCAACCCCATCTCTAACAGTGGCCTTAATGGCAGCAAAAGGTATAGGAAAAACAGGTTCCGTGCCAGTAAACCAGGTCTCAGAGTCTTTTGTTTTAAATTTAACCGCGACTTCATTCCTCATTCCTCTCATGTATCCTGGAATCCATGCTAGAAGAGTCTTTTTTTATACGCTGACCAGTACCGATCAAAAGCAGATTACTAGCAATTTAATTATTGTGTCATGAATAGAAACCTGGTTGGGGTCTTTTTAAGTCAGGTGTCGAAAATAATTTCATACGAGAGGTGGGCAGGCATTCTAACATATGACTTTTAAGTGGTAATGCGACTCTTTACTCCAAGGTAGGGTAGCTAGGGTAGCTAGGGTAGGATTAAGTGCCTGCCAACGGCACGAACACTTGGCCGGAAGACACACTTTGGATGTTTATAGACCCTTTGTGATATTTAGAGCAAAGTTTCGTCCATGAATGTTGCTCAAATTCCAACCAAATATCTTAAGTTGTTAATAAGTGTAAATCAGTAGGTGTGAAAATCTATGCGAATATTTACAGTTCACAATTATCATGCATGACAGACAACATATCACAATTCCTGTTATTTTTTCATCATTTCAAGCGGTGTGATAAGTTGCATAAACAAGTAGGCATGTCCTCTGTTCCCTTTTGTTTATGTAATTAGCTTCGGATTTTCTTTCAGAAAGAATTCGTAATGATTTACTAGGATGTGGTCATCCACCTGGTTGAATAGGTAGTGGAATATCCGTAGTTTCCCTTGACAGTCTGAACGCAATCAAGGTGTTGCTTTTCTTATTAACTTATAAGATGACATACTTTGCTGTGCACGTATTCAAGGGCTGGGGGAGTAACTCGGCTTTTGTTGGATGTCGGTGCATGTGGACGTTCCGGGCGACTGTATGGCAGTTGATAGAACACCAATTTTAACATTCTATATTAGAAGTATGTCCTTTGGCGCTTTGCCCCCCCCCCCCCCCCCCCGCAGAACCATAGGAATTAATTTTTATTATAAATATTATATTAGAAATATTGAACTATAATTCCTATTCCATAAAAAAATGATGGAGCCGCAAATCTCAAGATATACATTAGAGTGCTGTATTCTAGGCCGATTCGGTTCTACTCGTAGTTAAAACAATTAAACTGCCCAATATGATTCAATACAATATTTGAGAGTAGAAGCAGGTGGAAGTCAGTGAGCCGCAACAAAGGATGAGGCATCAAGCTAAGAATTAGAAGAGGACAAGAAGTGAAAGTGAAGGGTGGATAAACAGCCCAACGAGTCAGTTCAAAGTCAAGACACGTCATAGCCACGAAATGCCAGTCGCCGTGAAAGCGACCAAAACTAAGGAGAGAATGGTGTCAAAAGCTTCGTAGCTGAATGTTCCACATGTAATCTGGACAGCGTGGACTGATGTGACCAGGACATAGAAGACCACAGTGGGTAAGTGTCCTCGAGCCAACTGGAAGCCAAAATAGAGAAGCAAGCAGATAAGAATTGATGGCACAATGATCAGGAATCCGAAGGATTATGCATATATGATGTTTTTACTAGGTAGGTTGAGCGGGCGCCAAAAAGGCTCAGTTAGGCGTGAATTTGGCGTTGACGCTGTTTAGGGAATTTGAGAAAAGAGAATCTTATCTTTTGACATCTGTAGAAGCTACTGTGATATTAAATAGATAGATAGATATGTGGTGGGCTGGAATTAACCAGAGCACTGAGTCAGATGGACCATTGTACTATACCCTGGATAGATGCGGCAGAAAGGGTAGAGAGTTCGGATCAATTTCAGGAGGGGGAATGGGAAGAACAAAAAGTTCCAAAGAAACAGTTATATTAATGAGTGCGTAATCACCGTTCAACTTCTTTATACATGCTCCACATTCAGTACTAAAGATAGTCTAAACTAGAGTGATATCTCTTTGAGGTCAATATTAAGCACCTTTGCGTCTTGGTATAAAACCAAATGATTCGCTTAACGGACGAAGAAACCAAATTCTGCTGGGCGCACCATGGAGTTCTAAATGTGTTTCGTCATCTCTTAATCTCTCTTAAATCGTAATCTTACCTAACGATAGTTACGCTATCCGACCCGCCTTTACGTAATTTACATCCTCTGTGTAGTGCATATTTTCTTGGCAGAAATCCTCGCCCCTTTCCTTCCGTTCTCCTTCGAACAATCATCAATTCCGTTTTCATAATTTTCACTAGTATTTTGCTTAAATTTCCAAACTCTCAACTGACCATTTAAAAAGTAATTTCCATGTGTCACACATGAGTGGCTGTGTGAGAGAGAGACCTCCCAAATAAATGCCCACACCAAAGAAGGAAACCAACTCCCTTCGCAGACAAAATGGATATTTAAGTAGGCATAACTAACTGGCTACTTCCTTACGCCAAACGCATTGTACGCCTGGTGCCTCTCATATTGCCAGGCAACGCCCACGAAACGGAGCAATTGTTACCGTTACTAGCGTACAAAGGACGACTAGGACTGAACATTTCCAAAAAATTGTGCATGCAGTTTAAGAAAAGAACAATTTCAAGGAAGTTTTTGTGGGATGATAAACGAACTCACACACAACACACAAAAACAAGAATATATCAAAGGCCATAAAGAAAACGGAGTTTATGCCATTTTCCACGGATCATACGTTATGATGGAATGTCAACAGTCTTTTATTGAAATTAGTGACAGTTGAGGCATTTGCTTTTTTTGGCTATTATTGCAATTGTATTTTGTCCGCAATAAAAACCCAAATAGATAGCGGCGTGAGAAACGCCTGCACAGTGGTGCCATCCAGTGCAGGAGCTGTCAGATTATTCCATAAATCCCAAATATGTAGCGTACAATTGAGAAGAAGAGTTCTCTACGGCGCATGAGCAACTCGCTGAGGCTCGCGTTGGACCCTTTGTTTGTCTGGTCGCTGATTAGCTGTCAACAATTGTGGACTGCCAATGGCAATTGTCGACAATTTTATATGAGATTCCTCTCATAAACCGTTAAGCATTCATCATTCAACTGACATATTTTCCAGGAAAAAAAGGGTATATAGAAAGGACAGTGTATATGAGAGTACTCTTCTATAAATTGTCAGTTAATCAATATGTGAATAATCCCTCATAATGTGCACTTTAAAGTAGTCACATAAAAATTATATAAAAAAAATATGACAAAAATGGTGCATTTGTGTACAATTGCTGTCTAGCTCTCTGGTTCTTTATCATTCTCTCTCCCTCCCTCTTACTCGCTCCTTCTCTCGCTGTCTGTACATCTCTGGCCCACTGACATTATTAACTGTCACCGCTTTGCAGCATGACCTATTGTTGTGGGAAGTTAACACCTTTTCGGCGTTAATGTGCGAGTACATAAAGCATCCACACAAGTACCGTTTGTGGCTCTTATTATGTCCTTCCGAGGCTTCCTTCCTCCTCTTCAACCGTTACTCATAGCTGTTCAAAGGTGTTCCATAGCTGTCGACCTGGCATTTGTATGTGAGCCAATTGTCAATTTCACTGATAAAATCGCTTTGGGAACAATCAAAGGGAAAAAATTACACTGAAAGGAAAACTCTTTTCCTCACTTTACGGAAGTGTGGTCGGGACGATTTTAAACGGAACGGATTGAGTTGGATTTTTTGTTCTTTTATTTTACTTTTCGTTCATTTTACTTTTCATTTTTGTTCCTTGCTCATTTTGCTACCCACGCACAATAACTGTTCTTATGCATATTTCGTTTAGGCGAGGATTAATGTCCGAAATATGAACTCCATGCCGAATCCTTTCTTTACACCTTTCATTTAAATATTTGTGCTGGGAAAGCTATACGAGATTGCTCACAAATCTGCCGGATTAGACACCTTTTAATCGGTTTTATTTTTTTGCATCTCTTCATTTGTTGTGGTGCAGCAAAGTAGGAGTTGCGCTATTGTCCTGTCTCCAGTGTGGAACTGTTTTTAAGGTGGCGAAAGTGTAACTGGAATATGGCCACATCTTGCACTGAAATGCTACAAATTCTTTCTCTAGAAATATGATAAATTTTTCGTCATAATTTGTTAGATTCTCTGCTTGTGTTTGTTGTTTTTAGGAATACAGGAAATGTTTATCGCTGGCTGAGCACCACTTCCGCAGTGACTGGATGGATTGCACCTGAGCTTAAATAAACACACGCACAGTTTTGAGAAATGAATTCCCAAAACATGTGGTTGAGCTGTGTATTAATCCGGTGGTGATCCTTAACGTTTTTCCGCAAAAATAACAGTTTAAGCAACAGTTTAACTTTAAAACAACAACTTCAATTGAGGTCTGATGTTTTTATAAGGATGCAAGTATTTACAGTGGCTTATGCAATAATATCCTCCTCCATCGGAGCTCGTAGTGTAAAGGAACTTACTCCGCACCAGGTCACAGCATTAATACATGATGCTGTAACTGGGCTCTAATTCAGGAGTATGAGCCCAAAGAAGTGGAATAGCCCAGATAGCCGCTGAAGATGAAGGTTTCCCATCCAGAAGAATATAAACTGAAATATGCTCTTATCACTTCTGCAGAAGCTGCTGCGATATAATGGCGGGAGTAATCATCTTTCCAATCCACAGAGTAATTAAACAGAGGTCGTCGGGATGCAGCTAGGCTTACTGCAGTCATCTCAGGCCACTGGCCCATTGGGGAACATGTGGCAAAAATGGGCATACCGTTCAATACCAGTTGTCGGAGCTGCGGAAACTGGTGGAAACCACGTAGAAAAGGAAACAGTGGAACACTTCCCTTGGCCCTTGCCAGAAGAAGATGGAAAACACTAGGCAAACCATTTAAAGAAATTGTGAGCTGCAAGATAGGGGAAATTCTGGAGTTCATAAATCTCTCCAACTGTCTTTAAGGACTAGCGCACAACAATATTCCAATTGCAAACCAAAAGAACGGTATCAAAACGGCGCACCTGCGCTAATTGGATGAGAGATCATCGCCGCCGCAACCAACCAACCAACCAATCATCTTTCATCTTTTCTATGCATCAGGTCATAACTGCCACTGAGGGTCACACCATGAACTTACTTTACTTTTGAGATGTCAGGCCCCCGTTGATTAGCCCCCAACCATAGCTCATCCGCATAGTTGGAGGCGATCTTCCTGCTATATTGGGTGGTGGGAGGAGATACAGGAGATACCACACCGGTGTCTCCTGTAGACGACAGAAAAGTGGCTTCGACGAGATCTCTGTGTCGGGAAGGTGTGATGCGTCGTCTGTTTGGCTGGAGGAAGAAAAAGGAATTAGTTATTGGGTAAGGGGAGGAAATATGATATGATAAGAGTACTGAGCTGTGTCATGATGATACTTATAGCTATGTCATAATGATAATTACAGCATTGTAATGATGATAATTAAAGCGTTTTCAGAATGATAATTAAAGCTATATCACAATGACTCCACGACACCATCAAAAGAAATGGACCGTACTAAAATTATACTTTTATAAAAAATTGACAGAGTCGTTGATTTGTTAAACCTTCGTTCAATTCAATTGAATCGGTAAGCCAAGCAGAATTGGAGACCGTCTGATTCAAGGATCAACAATCGAAATCTTAGTTTAAAAATTTAGGTTGGAAATAAAAGGTTGCCCAGGACTGCCTGGCAGCTAAAAATTATATCAGCACCGTTTTCAGGGTATGCCTAATAGGGGTATTAGGCGTTGATGAGCTACCCAGGCGGGGTACCAACCTTCCTCTGTGTATGGACAGATGCGCAACAAATTATGTTGAAGGATAGCGTCGTGCGTGAGACCAATTGTTTTTGGGAAGATGAAGGAAGGCCCTTGCCTAACGACTAAGCTAATGTGGCCGGAACTTAATAGGAAAAAAATCTAGAGACTTGCTTGGGCTGTCGGGAGTAGATATCTCTAGGGTCGTGACTTGTATAACTGGTGACTGGCTATTCGGCAGGCATTCTCTCAGGCTCAGAGTTTTCTCTCATGAATACTGCATAAACTGTTGGGATGAAGAGGGGCAGGAGACTGTGGAACATCTCTTCTGTATGTGGCCGGCTCTTCAGGCAAATACGCTCTTACGGAAGTGTCCGGCGCAAAGGTCAACAGATCCTGCGCTTTATCAGGGCTTCGAAATGGTTTAACGAGTAAAAGTAAAGGTGCAGGGTTACGCGGTGGTATCGCAACGCCCCCATATGGTCTGAGTGAGTTGGTCTGTTGACTGACTCCCACGAGAACGTAACCGACCCACTTTAAAAAAGGAATACGTTTAAGGTGAATGGTAGGTAATGAATTTGGTTCCTTAGTCCTTGGCTAGAATGTTCGGGTGGGCGTATAATTTTATTTTACAGGCTCATTTGTGATTCATAATTTCTTCGTGGACACTTGGAAGGCTTAGTTCCATGTGATATATCACATCGCATTTAGGGATAAGGGAAGCCATGTTTCGTGTCTTCAGGGGAACGCTTTTCTACTCATTAACCTTTATTCTCCATTTTAGTAGCCATTCGTCCACAACTACAGATATTCTGTGGATCTGTTCTATGGTAATGTGCTTTTCTCGAAACCCAAATGGGTGTTAAGGGTTTCACTTTTTTCCATCAGTGGAGTTAACAAGTGCTTGTTCGAAAAATTTAGTGAGTGATATTTCTGACAGGCTTGTCAAACGGTTTTGATTTCGTAACTGGCCCAAAACACGAATTTGCCGTCAAAAGAAATCGGGGTCAGATCGTTCTCAAAGCGTGGTACACCTTGTGTGTCAGTGTACGTCCTTAGCCAGACGAATAATGCCCATCTTAGGGGCTCCTTTCTTAGCCAGCTTGGCAGAGTTACTGCCCTATCTCAAATAGAAATCAGCCAATTTTGATAGTATTACATCGAAATATCTCAAAACCAATCGGACCTACATTTTTTATGGCAAATTCGTTTTTAAGAGTTCAAAATCCCTCAGGAATATTGTAAATTAGTGTAGTTAAAGTTATGTCCTGAGCATTATAAGAATCATCATCAGATTCATTCTCTCCGACTTCGTGGTATGATCAAAGGGTATGTTCGTTCTTTACGAATTAGATTAGATTTGGGTCGACAACTGAGAGGTTTCACTTTCCTCTTCCAGGTCTAGAATTATTGTTACTTCCCACTCAATGAGACAAAAACTAAAACGAACTTCAACTTCTTTATATGAAGTCTTTGGTATGATTGATGTGAGGCTCAATATCTTGCATAATCATCTTGGTGTGAGATAGCTTTGTGGTATATCATAGTTTGTTATTTTATAAACCATCAGACTCGTGAGGTCGACGTTGTTATCCTTTCCAGAGCTAAAAAGTCCTTGGTGTTAAAAAGCTTCTTTCTAAATTTGTTGCTCTTCGAGTCGAAACTCAAGTTTTCTAGTACTCATTTCCCACACCCAAATTAATTGTGATGAGAGATATAATAATAATAATAGAGGATTATAAAAAGATTAATAGTGGTCTAAGGCTAGACTCGAACACGGTGGGTAGCGGGCGCGAATCCTGTCACGGGCATGGACTTATTTCTAAATAAATTTCGTTTCGAGTTGAAAGCCTTAGTTGTTAGTACCCAGTCTACCACACCCTTGAAGACATAATTCATTATAATATAAAGTATAATGAGATTAGTTATAATCATAATAATAATAATTCCGACATGACTTACAGCCGGAAATCCTCAGTGAAAATGGATCTCGCCTTGCTTGGTATGCGGGGGGAGAATGGCGTGGGATGAAAATATAAATTCTAACTCCGAATGCTCATAAATGTTTCTAAAGTGTGTTCCGACAAGTGGAGAATGGTGGTTAGCTCAGTTCCCTTGCAGTTCCAGAGCGTTTTCCTAGGCACTAAATGAGGGAGTCGCACAGGTTTGTAATGATATCACAATGAGCCTTCAATTGTGCTTAGATGAAGGCTTCCTCTCTAAACTAAAAGAGCGGTTTAAAGCTCAATTCGCAATGAAGGGAACAGTTAAAATCAGTCGCAAATCACAGTTCACTATGTGAAGAATTGCGATTTTAAAAAGTAGATGCTTATGCAGTTGAAGGAACAGTTATTGGAAGCAGAGATTTGAAAAATTGTGCCACCTCTGGGTTGGTAGGCTTCCTCGAGCTGCGGCACAACTCTTGTTTCTAATGCTTTATCGCAAATTTATGGAGTGATCCCCAATTTTTACTATCTTAAATTTAATTTACTCCCTTAAAGATAATGATAGCTTGATAATCATATATTTGAAGGTAGTTGACCCTGCTTTGTATCCTTGCAATCGCTCGCGTTCACCTTAAACACCACGCAAAACTCAAATACCAAGCTACTGCTTAACTTCTTAAATGAGTGACGCCATTTTAACGCCTTCAACCAACTCCACCGAAGAAGTGGTTGCAGCATCCAGTTACGCTCTGCCTTCCCTTCCCCTATTTTCATTATCCTTATGGCTTCAAACATGGAGTGTGTAAATACAGAAGGGACAACGCAACAACAACAAAAATGAAATAAATAAATACAGGAAAAGTAGCCTGCGGAATATTGCCGAACATCTTAAGGCTGAGCTCAGTGCTGTTGGTGCTGCTGCAGGACAAAAGGATAATGAATAATGCAATCGCAAGAAACCAATCAGGAGTGAGCGCAAGGCAGGGTAAGGGAGATAGGCAGCAAAGTAGAGCATACGCGGAGATAAATATTCGTATATATATTGTATATATAGCACAATACAATTAGGGTCTATACCCGTGCTCGGCCACATAATGTGGAAAATCACCCCTGCCGACCAGGAAGAAACTTCATTTTTATTTCTCATTTGCTTCAATTTATGCATGCAACTTCATTATCCTTGCGACATGACATGAAGTAATGAAGTAATGTGCGCTGGGTGTGCGTCTAGTTGAGTTTTAGTGTGAATCGCAGCTGCTGAGGCTGCGTGCCGAGAAGTGTGGGTGCCATAACGGGCTCTCGCCGGGTGGCTGTGTATTGAAAGGATGAATTGGAGTCAGCCGGGAGAAAGGGTTGCGCGTTCTTAATTATTGCAACCGAATGCGTGTGCGGAAATGGACCGACCATCATGTCCTGTGGTCACTTATTTCTGCAACTTTTTTCTAATTTTTGTTATGTTTGGGTTTTGGCTATTTTTGTCAGTTTCAGGCGTTGCATTGCAGCAGAGCGACTTTGGCAGACTAATCTTTTTTCCTTTTTGTTCCCTGGTGCTTTGGCATTAGGGGGTTAAATGATAGGAAGTTTCGTCGGTGGCTGGATGAGCAATTTAGACTTTTTTGTTGTTTGTCAATTTCTTTCATCAATTTAGTTTCCCTGTTGACATATTTACTTCGTACATTCTGTGGTCTTCTGTGGTGTGGTCAGGAAAATTAGAAGGGATTCCATTTGAATTTTTTGTTTGCTGCTGTTGTTGGGCAAAATCGATTTAATCCGCAGACATGTCTGTGGGGAAATTTAATTGCAAATTTCGTCTTCTTTTGAGCCCACTTTATGCATGCGAAGGGCGCTTGTTTGCGTGGCTTGGTGGCCATGTTAATGAGAAGAGGAAGCAATTGTGGTGGGTGTGTGTATGTGTGTATGTTTGTGTGTGTGCGGAAATTAAATAAAGATGTGAGTATCTATTAAAGGGGAACATTCCTATTAATACTTAAATGTATGAGGGATTTATGGATATGGTACGAAGGATTAATTATAAATGGAGAGAATTTTGGCACCAGTGTGAATACAATTGACCAAAACAAAGATGGAAGTTGGGTGGTATGGGAAAAGACAAGGAAACTTTAGTTTACTTTAAAGCCTTGTGCCAAAATCATTGTTCAGTAGCATAAACCAAAAATGTGGATACATAAACCAGGAAGTGGAGCTGCGATCGAACAACTTGTCAATTAGAAAGTAGAAGAAGGCGCGGAGAGGTTTATTGAACTGAAGACCCTAGCAACGGCTATTAGAGAGTAACATTAGAGACAACATTGTTCAATTCTGCACCTCGACGGAAGAGACAATATTATCAAATCCTACATTTCGAAGGATTCGCATGCTGATCACAAAACCCAGAAAGCTTATATAGAACTTTCTTAATCACGCAATATATTTATATCTCTGCTCGCAGGGTAAGTGGAGAAGCTTAAAGAAGTGTGGATATAATATACATTAAAGCCCGGAATAATTCAAGCATACCTAGTCATTGGTTATTTTATCATAAGAAGAAAGAAGAGAAAATTGATATACTACCCAACTCGGGGTCCTTCCTCAATTAAAGATGATGTTCATTAATAAGGGGGTTAATATTCTAAAAAACAAAATATAGTAATAAATCCTTCCTCTTCAAAACAATGTTAAAGGTTTCAGGCAGTATTTCCATGTCATTCAGAGGAAGCTCCCCAAGCCTAGAAGGTGAAATTTTGTACGTCTTCTTCCAAGCAGCAAAAAAAGTTTTATCCACACTAGTTTCACATTACAAGGAAGTAATTATAATAATTAATGATAATTATCATACTAGGATGCATAACGAAACTCATGAGGGTTCCATAGTATGGGAACATTGAAGGAAATGACAAGATTGATTCCATGGTAAACCAAGGTTCCTGCATATCAGGCAATTTTGTGCCCGAAACCTATTCTCCTACAACTAAAAGCTGTACACGGATTACAGGCACACAAACATTTCTCTGATTAGGATAACTTACACACTACTCTAATATAAGAAAGCCAGCCGGCAGCAGTCTGCTAGAACTAAAAACCTCATCATAAGAACTAACACAAAAGTGGGAAGATTAAGCGGTACCAATATTTTGTCATTATTCGACCCCAGGTAAAAATGTGCTCCATCTAAACTTTCTTGTCTTATAGTCAGAACTTAGTGGAGGATAATGAAAAGGTATTTGAAATATAGTGGGCAACACAACATAGAAGAGAACAATGCAACAGAGAACGTCCGAACGTCCGTTGAAAGAACCAATTGATTCAGAACCTGAAGGCACTGCAGTTCCTACCGCTGTGAGAAAAACAGAGGACTTGTTAGACCTTCTTCAAAAGAAACCTCGGGTTTGTTTTATTTATTTAACAGGGTTCATCAGGATAATAAACTATCATAACTAATTTAAGAGAGAGAGAGAGAGTCATAGATACTCTGTTTTAATTCCTAAAATCAAATAAATTACTTAAATCGGTCCTTTAACTTCACTCTTAGATCGGAATGTCCTTGAAAATCGTGAAAATGGTCTGGTTACATTGGCGACTTTGTGATTCAAATAAGATAGAATAAGATAGTCGTAATAGATAGTAGTAGACTCCTCTTCATCGCATGTATCAGTATCCGTCGCTAACTAGGAGAAGACTTGCATTCCTGGGTTCCCTTTGCCTTACTGCTATGATCTAATTATCATCCAAGGATATCAAAAACATAGCCAGGTTCATATCGGAAATAGGAAGGATCCCCATGCAGTAAATGGTGGATTCGCGACTACCATCATGAGGCTTCAATTGTACTTAAGTGAGCTTTTATGAAGCAGGCTGCCACTATAATCCAGTCAAACATAACCATGGGTTTTCCTCTCGGACCGGAAAAATATCAAAAAATATCTGGTATAGTCTGAAGTGAACCCGCTCTAGAAGTCTACATTGGCAGGGCTATGAATTGTGATCGGTGTATTCTTTTCCGATTATTACTTCACTAATTTTTTTCTGCAGATACGTAGAAGAAGATGAATCGAATTGATGTATCCAAGATTTTTGGGACTTAGTACCGGATCTGGTCTCCACAATTGTAAACATGCTGCAATCTACTGGGTTTCGATATAACGAATATGGCGCTGGTCATGGAAGGAAATCAGACATTAGCCACTGTCGCATATTCCCACCCAAACCTTCCCATATTGTGTATTTTCGTAATGTTCAATGATTGGACTGGAATCTCTACAAATCAACTCCTGCCGTTGTTACCTTCAATTTAGTCTTTCCCGACTCGTTTGAAGGGAAACAATCTGCAAACCGCTTGGGGGCAATTTGAATGTCTTGTGCGTTTCCATTCAGGTATTTTCTTAGCTTGCCTGGTTTGACACTGAACTCCTTGCGGTAAATAGAGTTTATTTTCGGGATTGATGAAGGGTCGTATTAGCGATTCACTGATCTGATAATTATCCTTCAAGCATATACATCTGATAAGACGAGTCTGTTATGGAATAGCGATTCGTTTTCTAGTTTTCATTGGATGACTACGTAACTGGCCAAGGTCAGCGTGCCACTTTAAAGAGGAACCAATAACCAGGGAATGCCAAGATTGCGATTATTGGTAGAATTTTGCTCTAGCTTGAGATCCATTATCATCATAGACACTGATATTGATATTGTACGCTGTGAAGAGAAGAATGCGGAAGGATCATTTGTCATGTGAAGCAAAACTTATAAGATCCTAAATCCGCAACAAAAGGCCAAGTCTTTTGTAATGGTATAAAGAAAACCAATTTGTATACATTTATTTCTGGTCACCGCGTAATTCCTGCTGATATTGTTTGGAGCCCTAAATTAATGCTTGATTCCTGATCTGTTATGGAAAATAACCCAGTATATTAAAGGCGCCAAACGACTAATAAAGTGGCAACCTTGCAAATCACCACAATTGACTTTTCTACTTCATCATTGGATCATGCAACAAAAAAAAGTTAAAGTATCTAATTTTTCACATTTAGACCAAAAAAGGATCTTCTTCATACTCGTAATTATCTCCTTTTCCATTGCTCTCAATTATTTCACTCTGTCAAACATTTGTTTCTCTTGCCTCATGACAAACAAATTGTTACCATTAAATCGAAGCTCTGTTGGAGTTCTTACCGAACCTGACAGCACAATAAAGCAGCGTGACATATGCAACAATAAGAACAACAGCAACAACAAAGCAGCAACAACAACAACAGCAACACCACCAACTCCAGCCACCACAACAACAACTGCCGCCATCACCAACACTATGTCTAATTATTCCTCAGCAATGAAGACGCAAGCGCCTCAAATTACAAAAGATCGTTAGAAATGAAGGTCCTCAAACGGCGCAAGGATCAGCCAGGACAATTAGCATGCCAATGTCATGTCACAGAGCAGCGATAATTAATCAAATCACAGCGAATTACATGCAAGGAGGGCACAAAACTGTGACATTCTTTTGAAATGACACCGGAACAGAAATTCATTAGCACTGAAATAGGAGAACTTGGAGGAAGGCAGGCACACACGAAATGAAAATGACGCTCCTAAATGAGACGCTAAAAAAACATGCGAGTGCACACAAGCCTTCAAATTTGAATATACTCATCTGTCGTGGTATTAAAAAGCAAGTTGGGTGGCTGGAAAATTCCCAGAAATGATCATCATAGCTGTGGTTGAATATATAAAACTATGTGGAAGCCCAGCAAAGTTGGGTGAAGTCCGGTTATACTAAGTGCGAAATTTGGATTCCTTAAGGAGAATACTTTAAAGTCAGCTCACATAAATAAAATGGGCGTGTCCTTCACACAATGTTAATGGTGATAATGATCACCACGTAAATATGCATGGATGGGTGCCAATTTAAAGAATATGAGATACTAAGGTTACTGAATCTATAAGAATCTAGAATAACTGGCTGAAGAAGTTGTTTCCTCAATGGCTAACAATCGAGGATTATGTGAGATTATTCAGAAAGGAATATAGAGACAATAATATACCATTGTATTGTAGATTCATATATGAAGACCGGTGCCAATATAGAGAATGCGAGACAAGTGGATCACTAAGGCATCTGAAACTATATGAAAACAGCCCTCTTTCAGAGAAAAGAGTCCGAGTTTATTTGAGTGGGTTTTGAGGGTTTCCACAAAAAGACAAAAATGGACTTTGGTGATCATATTGTAGATTCATATATACTTGTTATATACATAGATGGGTGCCAATTTAGAGAATATGAGACAATAAATCCTCTGAATCTACTTGAGGAGAACTGCTTAGAAATGTTGTTTCATAAAAGAGAAACAATCTCGGATCAAACTGTTCAGAGAAGGATACAGAGACAATTAGAGGCATTTGTGATCATAGGCTCATAGGATGCATAGGTTAACATATGTAGGATATGGCTCACATGATTGGATGGATGCAAATTTAGAGTATATGAGGCATATTTAGGTATCTGAACTTTATGAATAAATTTGTCTAAAACGGAAGGATCAACCAGCGATTATGTGACTCTTCAGAGTGGGAAAAATGACATAAGAGGTATTTGTGATCATATAGGATGCTCATATTTGTCAATTTAGAGAATATAAGTTACTAAATCCTCTAAATATATTGGAAGAGAGCTGCTCCGAGACGTTAAGAAGGCAACCTACGATGAATTTAAGTGAGTTATAACACAGTTGCATATACAAGTATGGGAAGTGGGAGTTCATGTTGTACCATTTTGTTGTCTGGGATTATCTCTTATCCAGAAAATACTTTCAACCAGTTCCATTCAAATATATCACACGGTTCAGTAAAAAATTGTCTATTGACGCACCGACTCACTATATTATTGTCTAATCGCATTTGAATAGTATCAGCAGATCAGAAATATGTATTTATACCTACCGCACCTTATTTTGTAAGCATAGTACCAAATATGGATCTAAGTGAGAGAGAACCACGTCTATAATCACTATCTTACCATCTATTTCATCAAAGTGTCTTAATTTGGCCATGAGAGAAGTCCCTATAAGAACTAAAGGGATATACTTCCTTTCGGAGTATTCCCTACTTTCCATACTGTGGCTTACTGAAGTATTCATAATGTAATCCTAATGTCTAGATAAGTAATTTTTCAGTGTAAGGATACCATCAGGAGTATGTAAATAAGTTGTGCCAAACTTTAGAAGTCCCTCGAACTTTTTTAAGAAGGTCCTTATAGTATGTTAAAGTATTTTAGGGATCTACCAATTTATCATTTCAATTCTCTACTCAATGTAAGTAGGTACGCCTAGTATGGGTTCCGAGACATAGGGATATTGAAGGGAACTGTAGGGCTGATGAACTAGTAACTTGTAAGAGTAGAGGTGCAGTGTGGACCCATAGGGTCTGAGTGAGTTCGTCTGTAGACTGACTGCCACGAAAACCTACCCTAACCTACCCAATGTATCAATCAGTTCTCTTCCCAATCAAGGCAACGAGTATTCAATATAACGAGTATGGATTTCCTTGTGTACTAATCTCAACTCGTTACCTTTCCCGTCTTCCAACACAGCACCAAAGAAATCAAGCCAAGGTAAGCATTTTCTTCTCATTCAGGTCAATATTACCACAGCCACGGGTGATATTTTACGTGCTTTTGCTATGGATTCCTCCTATTAGTAAATTATTATAATGGAATGTGTAATATTGTAGACCGAACTGCAGCCTCTTTATAATAATTCCTGCAAGACCATAGAAGGCTCTTCTGAGCCATCCCTACCTACTCTCTCCAACACTCCAACAATTTCTTCACAACATTAGGAATGTCTTACGAAATTATCAACTGAAAGTTGGAAGGACTCCTGCATTGCTATGACTGTTGCTACCAGGACGCTTCATCACTTCTATGCGTGTTGCCGCCAACAATGTGTATATAGGTGCATTGAGAATATTTTGATATATTTACCCTAATTGGAGTGCATCTCGTATTATGCGATAATCTTTCTGCGGCAATGCACAAATGAAGGTAATCAACCTGAAATTTGTGGCTCATCCAAGCAACCGATATTTTTATGAATGAAATAATGTTTTATACGAGCCGAGGTTTTGAGGTTTCTTTATCACCGAAGGAAGAATCTTAAACGCAAACAAAAGAGAAAGTGTACATAAATACACAACGAATTGCGTTGTAAGAGGCTGACTTAAGACCGTGCCCGGAGAGGGCACAGATCAAAGAGCGGCTAATTGGACTGTCAACGGCTTAAGGTGCACGAGATCCTGCGGCCTGCACTGCACGGGATCCTGCCGCTCAGGATATTTCATTCGTCTACGCTATGGGATGGAATACAATACTCTGTAATTGGGCTGGAAATTTATAAACTTCCGTTGCTCTCTTTTTGTTCTGAGTCATTGTTTGGATGGTGAGGATTAGGAGCAAATCAAAATATTTACCAAAAATATGCTCAATGAATAAGAAGCCACATTTTGTTGTGCTCGTATGATTTTTCCACATTTTTATATGAATGGGTGAACTGTTAAGAAGAAGGTTCATGAAAGGTAACTTCAAAAAGCGGTTTACCAGCAGGAAGTAATGGGGTAAATGCTGGTTAAAGGTGGATATGCTTGGCGAGGATTAATTGCGACATTTTGAAATGATATTCTGAACTTTTTATTTGCATCCTTAGTAAGTATGTTAAGCCTTTTTTCCTAAATGGCACTTTGTTCTACTGTGTTTTTATCCTCATTAACTTGAATTCAGGAGAGTGTATACGAATAAGTATCATGCCTCCATTTGTAGAGCGATTCAAGGAACTCACGCAGATATCATCCCAGATTTGCAGCGGAGTGTTTTGCATATTTTGCCACTGTTTTATTGATGGCGTCCTCCCTTTTATTTTTGTTTTAACACGAGTCATTGTTGTCCTATCTCAGCACACCGTAGTCATAGTCATAGGTCCTTTTGTCTGCTAACCCTTCACTTCTGTGTAAACAACGTGCACAAAAAATCCCTGCTCTACCTACAATGAAATGCTTAGAATACCAGGAGCACGTGCCTTTTGTTGGGCCTACTATGCGAGACCTAAAAAAATATTGATTGGAATTGATGGGAAGCAGCACTTCCGCACGGAACCGCTCGTAAGCATATCCAAACTGTGGTCATATTAATATGTAGCATTACTGCATAATTGCTCCTTCACAGTGCGAGGAGTTTCTGGAATGTGACGATGTGTGCACTAACTGCAATGAACTACAGGCTTGGAAGAAGTGATTAACATCATAATTAATCATGAATTATTACATCAGCAGTAATCTAAGATTTGACCTGAAATTTAATTATCCCGTAACCCTGTTGGAAATGTTCTCTGGCATGTCTCTATAGTCGACTGAAAAGTAGGGCTTCAGTGACCCTATTGGAGATTTTATGTGGCATGCCTACTGTCGACAGAGACAAGGGACCTCAACGAGAAACCACAGGAGCTCTTCACCGATCTTAACAACTAATTATAGATCTGTATGTTCTTCACCGGAGGTCTGAACTTAACGGAAATTATCATAGAATTAAATAAGTGTTCAACGGGTTACATTACGCAACATTATACAGGACAGTTGAGAGAGCCCACAAAATGAAATCTCATCAGGTTAATGGTATCCCTCCCTATTTTAATCACTTATGACCTTCATTTGATAAAGGCTCCTTCCCAACATTTTGGGTATAGGTCCATATCTCTCTATCTTCTGCAGTATTTCCTTATTTCTGATTTTATCGTAGGTACTTTTTAGATTTCTGTGAGTACTTTCATATTTTATGTACCAGGGAGCATCCTAAGTCGCTTTTCAATATTTGATGAGGAAGCGGAGCCCCACAGCTGGATGCCGTAAGTCCATATTGGTCCATAAAGTATTTTGTAGTCGAGGAAAGTTTTGATTTTTTGCCTAGAAGGCAATGAAGTTATCTTACTTTAAGTTTCACTTTGGTTTTTTGGGTTTCTATTAAGTTTACCCCATGTTGGCCTCCGGTCAAGATGAAAGCCAAAATACTTTGGTTTGTTCGGTTATTTTTCGAGAGGGTGGCGATCCCAATCTCAAAGGCATCGTAGCATGAGCACATTTTGATTCGTTGATCTTGATTCTCCAGTTTGCTAGCCAGACTTCCAGAGAATTAAGGTGTTTTTGAAGGTGACTTATGGCTGTTATGAGGCATGCATTAGAGCATAAAATGGCGGTATCTTCCGCAAAGGTAACTCGTTGTGGGATGTTAACAAAATCATGAAATATTGTTCGAGTCAATTTTAGATTAGACACTCTCTTGAGGTGTCGTCGAAAAATCTTTTTTAGTCTGTTTAGTATTGCCACGCCTCATTTTATATACTAGTCTACAAAAAAGTATGAACTTACTATTCGTTAATCCCCAAAATAGAAGCTCGGTAGAATTATAGACAAGTTGTAAATTATTTTTTGTCTGTAACCTCGACATAAAGAAAGTCCCCCAGATAATACAAAAACACAATTACATATATATAATTATATTATTATTTATATATTATATTATTCTTATAAGTTCGTTGAAGGTATTTGTGGGGAAGGATATGGAACTCTCCTTCTTTTCTTTACAAATTTCACAAAATTAATACAGGGACCCTGGCAAAATAGACTAGATAATACGAGTATCTATAAGTGGCATTATACTATTTCATTATAAAGTTGAAGGATTTATGAAAAACATTTTAGGTCCTTATTAAACTTCTATTTAAAAAGAGTCAATTATGAATTTATATAATATTTTACACACATACTCATACAACATCGAACGTGCATACGTATGAGTGCTTTTATAGTATCCCAGCATGAACGGGGATCGTGCTCGAAGTACTCCCCCTTGTCTCCAAGCGGAAATTTTAATGCTCCCTGGAGTACTCCCTTTGGCCTCGTTTTTACATAGGCATGTTATAGGCAGGGAAGATTATAGCGAAAAGCTAAGAAACTGATTTTTTCTGAGAGAACTCTCTTTACAAGTTTCCTCAGTTCACACTTTGGTGTCAGGCATTTCTTCAAAGAATATATTGAATCTTTGATTAAAAACGATTGGCGATTTCAATTGCCTTATAGGGATGTACAAATAGTTCCCAGTTACTAGAAGGCTTGTATAAAGTTGTTATAGAGCTTGTAGGTATGTGTAAACAAATTGTTTTGATATGATTGATAAATGTATTTGCATGCCTTTTACTGTCCCTGCAAGCAGAAGGGATATAGGGATGTACATATAGTATATATAGTATATATAATATAATTTCAACCACTGTAAAGCAGCACTATAGAGCCTTATAAGGATCGTAATTCAATGTTTCATGAATTTTAGATTGTGGTTTTGTGAAGCTTTATATCTATTTAATATATCTTTTTATGATCTACTACAAACTACAAACTAACTCCATACAAACTTATTCGAACTTATTTATAAAGTTTGAACCATTATGACTGTAAAGCTTCTAAGGTGTTGCTGTAAGACCTTTATCAAGTAGATAAATCTGAATTGGTTTTTTAGTGCGTCAACAGCGCTGAAGAAGTTTCCCAACTTCGAAAGATTGAACTCTATAGAAGCAGTATAATAACTTTATAAGAATAAAATTAATAATCACAAGTTAAATATCTTTAATTGTAGATTGTGATTTCGTTACAAGACATAAATGGAAAGACAAATATAGTGATATACTGATTGAGACAAATATACTGATATATCTAAGTCTATAGTCTCTCCATCTAGACCAAGCTGAGTCACCTAATTAGTAACGTCATCTGGCGATGAGTCCATATTTTGTACCATTCCACGACCTACTCGTAACATACTAGATTCTTAACTCCATCCCGCTAAGCTTCTTGGTTCGTATTAGCGACAACTTGAATGACATTCCATCATATTTTCTTTCACAGAAAACCCAAATTTCTAAATATTATTTTAAATGCCTTTTTGGAATGTTTTCCGGCACGCCTTCCTCATCCTTTTGGGCTTATGGGAACACACGAGTACTCGCACAGGCGTGCATATTTACTTTGGCGACCACGTGCCCATTTATTATTCGAACCCACTTTAGACATGACGAAATCTTTTAACTTCTGCACTTCCCTGCAATGCTGCCACCAATGAATATCAAATTTGTATCCTTTCCACACGAAGTTGCAATATGTTGAGCATTAGGAGAATGACGTGTAGTTGTGTGCTTGCGTGTATTTGTGCGCTTGCGTGTATTTGTGTGCTTGCGTGTATTTGTGTGTACGTATTTGACTGACTGCAGTCTCACAGGATAATTTCAATTCATACTCACACATTAGCAAAACACTTTGACACACTCAGCTATCCTGGGATACGGACACGCGTGTAAACGCCCTCGAGATTAATGATCCTCGCTGCAACAACAGCAGCGACAGCGACAGTTAAATCGATTGTTGGTGCGTTTTTGTTATTATTGTTAGTTTTCCATAAAACTCCACCCATATAGAATCAAAGTATATGTTTGTTTATTTATACTATTGTATCCTTTTTCTCTCAACTCAACTGTTCCCAAGAAAATCCTTTCACAAGCGAGTGTTTTAACTTTTTCAGCTGCCTTGGCGATCTTGTGGCATTTTGACCATATTTCGAGTGAGTCGAGCACAAATAAGTAAAACTCCCAAGTGTACGGAGTAATGCAACTCCTTTGCGAGAAATTAATGAAATCTCGCATCCTTTCAGTTGTTCAGTGCGGCTTTTGCTGGCTTTGCTTATCCAGAAGTGGCCGCATGTGCCAAATGTTAGTTTAACGGATCGTCGAGTAGTGTCCTCCGCTGCCTCGGTTGCTGCCGCTGCTGCTGCTGAACAATTGACAGTGTGTGGCAAGGAATGCATGCAATTCCTAATGGATTCCTGTTCCGGTTTTCCATATGACTTTTGTATTTAAATACGCATGCATTTAGTAAAAAGGCTCGTTCGTTCGTCCGTTTGTCGGTCCTTTGTCGTCCTAATGATTAATGTTGCGTTGACTAATTTCACACAGCACGTTTTAGGCAAATTCTCGTATGGGAATTCCTTCACTTTTGCTCGTCTGACTTTGGACGGGAATCCGATCCTTTACAGCTACGCCATGGGTTTACTTTGGCCCTACTAATTAGTCTGTCTAAGATCGCAGGCAAAGCGGAGAGATCAGCTTTGGTCCCACGAAAAGGATATGCGTGTAAAATATACCCATCAAATGAACATTTCAGGGATTTAAAGGATACGAGTACTAAAAAGAGATTGCATTAGAAGCAGCAAAGAAGGCCAGTGACTAAATCTTAATTATCCAATTGGGGGGTTTCACACCATCAGGTTTCGGTGATACATACACACGAGAAGGATATGCGTGTAAAATATAACAATATTCAAAAGAGCATTCCATGGATTTAAAGCATACGAGACGAGGATTTAAAGCATACTAAAAAGAGATTTCATTAGAAGTAGCAAAGAAGGTCAGGAACTAAATTTCAATTATCCAATTGAGGGGTTTCACATCCTCAGATTTCAGTGGTACCTGCTGCACTCTTGGCAGAACCGTAGGTAGTGCATTAATGAAAGTTTGGCACTTTTCAGGGAGTTTAAACTTCCCCCTGTAAGTGTTGCTGCTCTGAGGGCGGCTTAACAAACGAATATATAAGGATAACTCGCTTGAAGCTGAAGCCGACTGAAGGATACTTTTCTCAGCCAGAAGCTCACATTTATACCTGGTTAGATTTTATATCCTTTGATCTAATACTAACAGAGGCTTTACTTGAATGCTTAGTAGCTACTTCAAGACTGCAAGAGCATATCTCCTCTATCTCCCCCCACTCTACTTGCAGGCTTATTTACAATAGGTATGACTTACCTGAGTGCTTGAAGACCTCCTTCTATGGCGGTTCTCTGGCGTACCCGAATTCAATACATCTATCTATCTAAGAGAGAGGGAGAGAAAAAGAGAGATAGAGCGTAAGAGAGGAATACTAATTTCCTGCTTGCTTGAGCTGTGTTTTTTACACCCATAAGGAGGCGTTGGAAGTATGGATATGTATATATATAAATGATCACCAATACTTATTCGGTCGGAGCTCTATTTTTTGCCATTCGGTTAGAGAATTTTGCAAAGGCATACTCGGGACCTTGAGACAGAACCAGATAGTTATATGAACCCAATCAGACAAAGGACACACCTACCTCCCATATATAAAACTGTTGAAACATTTCTGATAATGCCATTAGTCTCATATGTTGATGATGATCATATATTGATGATACTTGTATACTGATAATACTCGTATATTGATGAGAGTCGTATATTGACGATACCCTTATATTGATGATACTCTTATATTGCCATTTGGGTTGTATGGGTGTTCTAGCACGCCTGCTATGAGCCTATGCTCATCTCCTAAAATCAAGATTCATGAACCATCGAATTCTGGCACTGTATCAAGGCATTCGCGAGTAGTTCCAATCCTTATCTCTACTTGAATCATCTGTATATTTGAGCAATCAAGTTTTGGTTATTCCAGTTGTTCTTATGATCATATCAAGGCGATATCCTTTGCACTCACTTCTGATAAATGTTTACAAGCATTTCCAATCCCTATGAAAAAGGATAAAGCACATTCAGATGACTTTTTATTTAAAACTCTCCGGAATTTGTTTTTTCCATGAATGGGACTTTGAAACATAAAACTATATGAACCTAAACGGATACAGGACACGCCTACCTCTCATATATGGAACAGTCGCTAACTCTCTGATAATGACTGTACTCGTATATTGAAGATACTTGTATATTGAAGATACTCGTATAATGCCAAAGTTCGATAGTACAAGTGGGTCTTTCTAGACTATATACAGAATATGGGCGTTATGTATTTTATAGCACATGCTCATAGTGGGCGAGAAATTCGTCTCTGTGTCGTCGCTGCTAGCACCTCGACAGCTCAAAGAACTTCCCTTTGGATCTGGCTGCAATCAGGCTGTATATGAGTGGGAGCTCCCATTACTTATAATCACAACTAGCTTTACAACTTGTCTTACAACTTATTATACAACTTGTTTTAGAGTTTTTTTTATAACTTTCTTTAGAACTTTTTAAATGTTAATAATCATTAGAACTCCTTCTTAAGATTTATTTATTTTCGAATGCAAATAAAATATACAATGACTCTAAGAACTTGACTTGAATTCAAGTCTTAATGTTCTGCTAAAAGGACACGAAGCTTGTCTTTATTGTCTGAGAGTATTTTCGTCACCCTGCTTCACTGTAATTATCTCTCATTTAATTCTGTTGATCATCGTTTGTTCCTTACTGAAGCTGTTCTGAAAATTGCTGCACTTCTCTGCCATGAGTCAATTTTCCACACAACCGCAATCAGTCAAAGGAACAAAAAGTCGGAGGACACTATGATCTCCAACAACTGTCCAACCATCTTTGTGCACGCGTGTGCCTTCCGCTGCGGCATTTTGCTAAAACAATTTCAGTGGTCATCCTCTGCATTGTTGTCGCATTGTGGCAAAGATTTCATAAAATAGATTGGTCAAAATGTGACACGAAAATGTCAAGGATCTGCAGCACAGAACAAAGGCAACAAAAAAGTCGAAGAGTCCACTGCTTCTTTGAGGTTCGGTGGATTGTCATAATTTTCTTGTAATCACGATGATTACTAAAAAAAAACTAAAAAAAACGAATAACAAAAACAATAAAGAACAAAATGCTTGCGAACAATATGCAATCAAACTCGCCTTAGCCACGGGCGGTAACAATGCTCACGTGTTGGCTCAAAGTCGACTGGCGTGGCTGATCCTTCGAGTTGCTGATCTTTGGCGAATTGGCAGGCTCAGCAGGTGGAAAACAACCGCTTTTTTGCACATTTCGCCGGAATAAATTAAATTGTTGAGTCTGGCATTGATAGGAGTTGAGATTTACATCAAAATCGCAGGATTATTATGTGAGGTCGTTGTGATCGCTTATCTGCAAGGACACATCAGACACATGTGACATTTTAATCCTTTTGGAATGGCGTAGGAAAATGTGTTTGGCATGAGCCAATGAAGCGGGAATCTGAGTTGGAGATTAACACATAAAAAGGGATAAAAAAATATAAATAATAAAAATAGTCAATAAGAAAGAAGGCGACTTTAGAAAGGATGACGATCAAAGGCGCTTCAGAAGTTTCCCATAATCTCCGCCGCTATTTAAAATTGTGCTTGGATATAAAGAGATGAATTCAGCAGGCGAAATTAGCAACAAAATCAAACCATAGAAGTTAAACGAGATTTGGAGATGATAGTGCCTTAATCTACTTGTGGAGTGTTTAAAAATTAATCTCGGTTTAACTAATCCCAAGACAAAATTATTTTAATAACTTTTTTAGCTATTAAAAATGGTTCTAAAGATATTAATTCATCAGGTGAGATTAGCAACCAAATCGAAACATAGAAGTTAAACATGATTTGGCACTTGCAGAACCCCTTAAGCTACTCCTAGAGTGATTAAAAATTAAACTCGTTTAAGAATAAAATAATTTTAAGTAAATACCGATACAAATTGGTTGATCTGGGCATGACTAAATCTGCCCAGATGGCAGTCAATTTTATACTGAACACTGTTGAAGGTGGTTCTGGCTGCTTCCAAGTGAGTTACACTGGGAAATTTTACCACGTCTGCTCACTACCTATCCACTCGTTGCACCACAGACTCAAAGATCCAACTTGGTCCAGACCTTTACACATCAACAAAAAGACAGAATTAACAGATAACTTTCTCCCTTATAATCTCTCTCTTGAAGCTGAGTGGCTAGCAGCTGTTCCATCTAGAAGATAAGTCACGTATACCAATATATTTAAATCGATGTATGAAGACACCTGAGGAGTTAGTTGATCACTTAATGTATGATCAAAATGTATGATTTATTTATTTATTTATAAGTGATAAATAATACAATATACAATTATTATTTTACAAAAGAAACAAAGAGCCCAAGCTGCCAGGACTTTCAGCTCTACCAAAAAGAAGAACACAATTTATTTATGCTGAACTCACCCGCGAGTTGTCTAAAGGGGATACAGCGGAAGTGTTAAGAAAATGGGGAGAATTTAGTATGACCTGCTGAAACAATATCAAAGATGAAAGATGAAAAGATCAAAGCCAGGCGAATAATTGTCTCATCCTAGCAAAAGCAACAACAAAAAATGATTAAGCTAAATGAGAAGTATCTTCGTAAGCTCAAGGCCTGAAACTGGCAGACCCCGAGACAATTTTATCCCAAGTTTGAAAAGGGCGGTATGCCATTTAGGATATGTATATTGCTATATATACTCAAGGACAAGACAGATCATAAAAGACCTCCACATATTATAAAAGGCCTCCAATGAGTGAATCAATAGCAGGGCTCCGCTCATCATTGTAACAATTGTGAAGAGTCTTTCGGTGGTATTCGGTGGTAGCTTTGATGAAGAAGTTGAATTTAATTTGTCGGAATCCCAGGAGTTGGTTTTAATGGGTAGGAATTCCACACCACTGTTGTGGCATTCGGGTATTTGGAAGATTTTCCATATCACTGGTGTTGCATTAGGGTCTCTAGAAGATTTCCCCCTCCCAACTAGGAACAAACAAACACGAACAAATAAGGATCGTGAAAGGTCAGAGCAGATTCTAAGTCAGTGTTCTGCTATCGCCAGGCTCTGACTACTTCGTTGGGAAGGTTCTACACTTAAATATGGAAGAAAATTCATAAAAGCCATGGATCGTGAAAGACCAGAGTAGATTAGAGGCTAATCAATATTCGCTCATAGACATATTCTAAGGTTCGGCAGTCCCTCTACATATGAAGATGTCCAACAAAAAGGTAAACTTTATAAAAACACTGGAGCTTGTAATCGGGTAGTCCGGTAGACCACTGTCTTGGACGCACTGTAGTCTCAGATACATAAAGAAATTTTAGCAACACTGATGTCTGTCGACTGGGTTGATGGATCGTGAAGCCACAGTGTCATTCCAGACTCCAGATTGTCTTGGAATGTTCTGCGGACATCAGACTTTGACCCATCCGTCTGGAGGGTGCCGCAATCAACTGACTCTGACTCCTCACGAACCAACGTCCACTCTGGCTTTTTCACCACTGCATCAGATTTACCCACTTCTGACTTTGTGACATTGGAAGCTGCCGCCATCATCAGACTTTGACTCCTCTGTAGGGAAGGTTGTGCGATCATCAGACTCTGACTCATTCATCTCGAAGCTGCTGCAATCTTCAGACTTTGACTCATTCGTCTGGATGCTGCTGTGATATTCAGTATTTGACTCCTCACTTTGGGTTCATCAGACTCTGATTCCTCTGTGTGGACGGTTTGACTGCGCAGTCTGGAAGCTTCTACAAACATCAGACTCTGAATCCTCAGTATGGAAAATTCTGCAATGCCTTCACATAAAATATGCAACAAGATATCGAACAAAGAGGTAAAAGTCATACACCTACCATCGCAGGGTCATCCGCATATATCTAACTCCGGCCGAGGTACATAAGTGGACTTAAATTAACAATAATCAGTGAGTAAAAATAAACTGGCAAGCGAGTCCTTTTCTCATCTTCTAGTGTCCTTATGCAAATTGCTTAAGAGTATGTTAAGCGTTAAGCGCTTCTGGCAAAAGTCGCTAACAAAAAACACGCCTAATAATATTAACAAGTCTGAGTTAGAT
The DNA here is from genome assembly GCA_920105625.2 of Clusia tigrina. Lineage (NCBI taxonomy): Eukaryota > Metazoa > Arthropoda > Insecta > Diptera > Clusiidae > Clusia > Clusia tigrina. The sequence continues at coordinate 131,423,609 of OV050033.1, forward strand.
ATCTGGATACAGCCAATCCTTCGGGATTTCTGCGGACAATGCATACTATGGCAGTGAAACTAATCTCGATCCTATTTAGAGACAAATTCTTCTTACAAATTGCCGCAGATTTACGCGAAAAACACTTTTGCAAATTACCAGAAGCAGCACCTCTGAGCTTAGCTTGAACTGTCGCAACGCGCCCCTTTAATCCTAACACGACCTTTGCATGACTTTTGTTGTTATTGCCTCACTTCTCTCCTTAGGTACATGGGAGTATGACTAAAGTGCGTCCGAGAGTACCTGAGCTGCTTTCCATTCTTTCAATTTATTACTTCATAGTTTCTGGCTGAATTTTATGAGTTCAAGATGCCGCCGCCGCTGCTGCTCGTGCGGCCGGGGTCCTGCGCTTTAACTCGTTTGAGCTACCGAATGTAGCGGTAGACGGATTAAGTGTACCTAACCCGACTTTTCCATTTTATTAGGCTGGCTTAATTAGAACAATTGTTGACAAAATTTACCTTTCGTCATGCCGCTAATGCTTCTATGTAGGAGTAGAGCCAGCACACGCCCACCTTGTAGCGGGTTAAGCCAACAAAACAGCACCACTTGCTTGCTTACCTAAGACCAAATCAGTGTGAATGCCTACGTAGGAAAGCGTGTGTCCGTGTGTGTGTGTGTGTGTGTGTGTGTGTGTGTGTGTGTGTGTGTGTGAGAGAATGCGTGTGTGCACGCATATGCAATTTAACAATTTAGGATTCTATTGAAAAATTAGTCTAATCCCCGGATTAACGTGACACGATCCTCTGCGGATTTCGGCTGACAATGCCAAAAGCAGTGGAATCATAACAAGCGCGGCATTTCCTCCGTGCTCTGTTGCCAGCGACTCGCAAACAATGGTATCTTAAATAATTTGTATACAAAATTAGAGGAATCGACATCATGTGAGCAGAGGCAGTCTGAGGAGGCTGCCTCCGCGTCACGGATTGCGTTTCTTGGCTTCGGAAACAACAAGAGTAGAACTTTGAACTTCAGTTAAAATCATGTAAACTCGGGATCTTTTTTGTAGTGTGTAATACATAAAAAAGAGGCGTGGCAGCAGTGGCGGTGCTAGACCAAATGTAGACGTCGGCGACATCAGCTTAGCGAAGCCTCATTCATTTCCCAGTCAGAAAGAACCCGATAAATAGATTGAGACTGATGTACATGTACAAGTTTTTTTGCTAGTTTGAGACGCCGACTGAGGCAGATATGGGTAGATATAGGAATAGAGAAAGCAGCAGACCCCCCAATCGACAGCGGAAGCGACTGGGACGCCTACAGAGACGCTGACAAAGGGTGCAACGCCGACTGAGGCAGATATGGGTAGATATAGGAATAGAGAAGGCAGCAGACCCCCCAATCGACAGCGGCAGCGACTGGGACGCCTACAGAGACGCTGACAAAGGGTGCGACGCTGACAATAATTACATAAACAATTGTAAATAAATAAATTTTTTATTTTTTTTAATTATACCATTTATTTGATATTGCATCTTACTCCATTGGAAACTAACAATAAGTTATCAAATCTTAAAACTAATGTATTATATATGCTCTTTGCCTTTTGCTTGGAGCTATTTGGGTTCTACTAGTGTATTCATATACATACGAGTATATTAATTAATTATAGTTTTAAAAAGAAGAAAAAATTGTGTATAAATACATATTACAGATTAGTTTGTAAATAAGTTTAGAAACATGATTTCTTTAGATGTGAAGCAGAATGCTGCTGGAGTAGACTTCTTGTAAGTATGTTCGGATGGTTTTGCAGGCGATTCAGGCATTTCTGCCTTAATTCTATGATTTCTTCTTCTGTAGTGGATATATGGATATCGCTGTGAATGTTTTTATTCTTGATAAACCATGGTGCGTCGGTAATTGTTCTTAGGATTTTCGACTGTGCCCTTTGGATAAGTTCTAGGTTTGAGGTTCTCGCACTACCCCAAAGTTGCGCCCATATGTCCATATGGGCTTGATTATAGCTTTGTATAGGACTTTGTATTCCAAGTGCATCTTTGATTTTTTGTTGATTAACCAATTCAGAGTGTTAGCTTTTAGTTTCATTTGAGGTCTTTTCGCTTCTATGTGCTTCCTCCAAGTTAATCTACGGTCAAGATGGATTCCTAAATACTTCACTTCTGTTGCTTGCGGTATTTTTATGTCATTTAGTGACACAGTTGGACAGGTGCTGGTTCTGAGGGAGAACGTTATGTGTGTACATTTCGCTTCTTTAACTTTAATACGCCAGTTTGCCAGCCAAATTTCTACATCTTTAAGGTGTTCGTTTAGGTCAGGAGAGGCGATATGCGGATTTTGATGGGCACTTAAAATAGCTGTGTCGTCAGCATATGTGGAAGTAACTAGGCTGTTATTTATTGGTAGGTCAGACGTATATATTAGGTAGAGAATAGGACCAAGCACACTCCCTTGTGGTACTCCAGCCAATATTTGAAATTCGGGGGTTACGAATTGCTTGTATTTCACTTTGTACTTCCGATTCGCTAAGTAAGATTCCAGCACTCTGTGTGTGTTGTATGGCAGAAACTTTTTAATATTGTGCACTAGCCCCTCATGCCAGACTTTATCGAAGGCTTGGGCAATGTCTAGAAATATTCCTGAACAGTATTTCTTCTGTTCGAAAGCTCTTCTAACTTCGCTTGTTATACGGTGCACCTGCTCTATTGTTCTGTGCTCTTTTCTGAATCCGAATTGAAGAGTAGGAATGTTGCTATTTTGATTTAGGTAGTGCATAATTCTCCAAACAAGCAATTTTTCAAATATTTTTGAGAGGGTGGGTAGAAGGCTTATGGGCCGATATGAGGACACCTGCGTTGGATCTTTTCCTGGTTTAGGAATCATTGTAATTTGCGATATCTTCCATATATGCGGGAAATGACCCAAGAGAAGGATAGCATTGAACAATTTCGTTAGGTGTATTAACGCTATGTGTGGTAATTCCATGACCATTTTATTTGTGATTAGGCCATATCCAGGGGACTTTTTTGCATTAAGACCTGTTTTAATGACACACTCTAAGTCTTTGATTTTTAGTTGAAGCGGCTGAGTCACTTTGGTTCTAGGTAAAGTAGGGACCTCGAAATTTTTGCACGCAGCATTAGGACAAAAAACTGTTTGTAGATGCGCAGCAGACGCTGCTCCTTTTTCTTCGTTACTTTGGCCCAACTTCCATTTCCAAGCCTTACTGGTGGCTCACTTTCCTTTGCGCTTTTTGCAACCTTTGTAGCTCTCCAAAGTGAGTAATTGGTGTATTTAAGCGGGCCCAGATCTTTAATATAGGTATCAGTACTTGCTTCGCCTTCCTTTTGAAGTACGTCTCTAAGGTGATTTTGGGACAATTTTAATTTCCTCTTTAGGGCAGGTGACCTATATTTCTGCCATTCTCGTCTCAGGCGTCTTTTCTCCTTAACGAGGCACTGCACATGGGTAGCAACCTGCATCGTTCTTTCTTCTGGTGTTGCGCACGCAGCCGCTGATGCTAACAAGGAATTAAACTCGTGGAGCGCTCTCTCTAAGTCATCTTTGTTTTTAGGAGGAGATTCCAGGCAAATATGTGTACTCACGTCTAGATGATTTCGATGATCAATTAACACATCGTACAACTGTTTGCCTTTAGGGTTTACCAGACGAGAGCCCCGGTAGGTATGCTTAGAATTATAGTCTCCAGCTGCTATAAATTTGGAATCTAGGTGGACAGAACACTGCAGAAATGTTTATACTTTCGCCCCAGCACTGAAGGGAGATTGAAGTGGCTTGAATGTGTCTTTCGGCATATTTCTCACGTAGGAAATGCTTTATACGGGCATTAATGAGAATGCCTGCGCCTCCGTGCGCTTTATCGTCTGGATGATTGGTTTTGTAGAAATTGAAACCGGCAATATTGAAGTTGTACTTATATGTTAAATGGGTTTCTGAGATAAGCATTATGTCAATTTCGCTGTTGTACAAAATATTCTTGATTTCTTTTTTGTGTTGGATAATACCGTTGGCATTCCAGTAGCATAACTTTAATTGATTCATTTATTTTTGAGAGAGCAGTGCTTTCATCAGTAGATTCTGATTTTGTATAAGTTCATGAATCATTGTTTGCATGGTTGACATAAATTGGGTCATACAATGCGTTAGGTTACAAATCATTGCTTTCTACATTTTGAACGGGTGGAGAACTAGCTAGACTTTCAGTAGGTGCTTTTTTCATTGAGGAGTACGAGGGCGCAGCATTGGCTGGATTTATGCTAGGATAGTTAGGTGCAATATTGTTATGTTCACAGCGAACTAGCTTTTGTGTTGTACGCGCCTTCATCTTCAGGTCTGTGTAAACTGGACACCCTCTATAGTTGGCCGTGTGGTTACCACCGCAGTTGAATGTTTCAAAAACACATCCGCACAGAATGAAATCACAAAATCAGCAGACCCCCCAATCGACAGCGGCAGAGACTGAGACGCCTACAGAGACGCTGACAGAGGCTGCGACGCCGACTGAGACGCCGACTGAGGCAGATATAGGCATAGAGAAGGCAGCAGACCCAACAATCGAAATAAATAATAAATAAATAAAATAAACGAGTTTTTCGGCTTTTAGCCTCACTGAATTTTTTCAAGATTTTGTCATAGTTAGCACCAGCAGCTATTCCGCTTCAATTGACAGAACCGATAACGCAGATAGTCTCTCTTGGCTTCTCGAGCATCTCAAGTAGGTCTTAATCCACTTTAGCTTTGAAAAACTTTTCTCAGCAGAAGCTGTACTGACTGGAACTGTGAGCATTACTCTGATTGCTATGTAGACATTTGGAAATACTTCTTCCAAATTACTTTCTAAAATGTACTGGAGAAGTTGTTTTGCATCGTTTACTGAATAGGATTTCAAATGGTGGAGTTCTTCATACAGTTCATAAGGTTATCTGTTCTTGAACTATTATACCTAAATCATTTCAGATTGTGTGGATTCATCAATACTGGACATTCGTTTTTTCGTTGCTACTCTTTTTTCTTTAAACTGTGACATTCGCATATCGTGAAGAATGCTCATGGACTGCTCTTCACGAAGGATGGACTAATATTCAGTCTTATTATAAATATTCCCGGGGAATTGTATTGCCGCGGATTTCCTTTTCTCCGGGAATCACCCTATTCTAAATCGTCCGGGGAAAAGTTTTTCAAGCGAAATTGGAGAAGGTAAATTCGAAAAATTGTTCTGGTTTCGAGTCACCAGTTTAGTAGTTTTTGATATTTCCGTTTTCTGAATTTGAATTCAACAAAAATAAAGTCTAAAAATGCTGAGCATTGAACTAAGACGGCTTTTAAATGAAGAAGTTGAGGCAGTACAGCCAAGAGCAGTAAGGATAAGCCTAATTGACTCCATAAATCCTTTGGAAACCGCAATCGCTGTAGTTTGAAACTTGCATAAAAATTGTATTATTTTCTTAAAAATATTCAATTTAGACTTGAGGGATATTATCGGGTAAATAAAATAGCTTTTGTATGTTTGTTGGAATGGCTCACAATGAACTGGTGTCCAAAAAGGTAGGAGTTTGGTATCGCTCCTATTATTAAGCTAAGCGCATGTTTGCGATTTTTTGCGGCAGGCGGATACTAGAGAGCAGTCGGCAAAGACCATGATGTTGGACTAGCTCACTCCACCTTCAGCAAAGTTCTTGCAGAGGTTTTAGGAATCTTTGAACTAAGTTGTGTTCGCAGTGGATAAAAGCATCCACGACGACCGAAGAGAAACGTAAGTTGCTATGAAATTTTACATTAAGATCAGGAGTAATAGGCTGTATAGATGGAACCTATGTCCGCATTACTGCGACTAAGGAATATAAACATTTATTCTATAATAGAAAGGTGACAGAGTACATAAATGTTTTGTTAGTAATTTGAAGTAAATCTTTAAAATTTTAAGGTATGCGACGATGAGAGGAAGATTCGGTCTGTTACGCTCCCTTGAGCATGCCATGACTCTTTCGTGTGGAATGATAGCGAGACAAGGGGTCATTTTAAACAGGAATATTAACTTGTTGCTAACTATTATTGGCAAGTTCTAATGTTTAAGAAACTTTGGCAGTATTCATTAATAACATTAATAATTTATGCATTTTTTCCTAGGAGATGCAGGATATCCTCTCGAACCATGGCTTGCAACGCCTCACAGGATGCCCGAGGAAGATTCGGTATAGCTGCAATTTAATTTAGCTCACGCTCGATGTCGTCACATCATTGAAAGAGTCATTGGAGTCCTCAAAAACCGAAGGAGATGTCTGTTAGGTGCGAGAGAGCACCACAATTCATCTAAAAGGCCAAACAAGTAACAAATGTGGACATTCGCATTCAGTACAAAGCAAACTTTGTACAAGAGAGTGAAGTAATTCCTGACGCTGCAGACGCCATTCCGTCGCCAACACTTACTGACTATATTCCTGATACTACTACTGACTATATTCCTGATTCTACTGCGTAATTTTTGCTCTCAGCCCAGACTATAAGAGCGAATATCGGAAACAATTTATAACTTTAAACTTTAAAAGTTTTCTTGCAGGTCTTTTATGTTGTAATCTAATTTTTATGTTATTTTTATTGTATTTATTAACTTATTCATTTATCTATTTAATTAGTTGCTAATTTAATTGAATTGAATATATCTATTCGAATAACTGAGTATAGTTATTTATCAAAAGACTTTGTCTTATTGCTTGTTTAGAATAGGAGTAGGGAACAAATTCAACTTTTCCGGGGATTTCTAAAAGGGAATATTTAGAATAGGGCTGATTGAGCATTCTAGTTCTGCCGACCATATTGGCGCCGCTATGCTATCCCTGTCCTAGACAGTTTGGGATATCTAGACCATTTATTTCTAGTTCTTGCAATATTGTATTTGTCGATACTCTCCCGTTGTTTCCGCGACGCTGATAAGCCGAACAAAACGTTCCTCTATCGCTCCAGTTGAGCAATTGCAAAATCTTCATATTATTGGCATTTGTTCGACACGGCTCACATCCCTGGTGCCATCGAGCAAGGAAGCGTCGTATTTTGCTTGTTTAACTCTGTTTATAATTTCGTCAATAACGGATTTAGACATTCATGTTATTAATTCATTTTGGATGCCATGGCGCAGATAATGTTGATTAAGTTTATTATTATTATTATTATTATTATTATTAATATTCTATCATGCACCATAATAATTATGACGCCAAGGGTTTAGGGGAATGAGTACTAGCTACTGAGGCCGTCGACAGGAAAAGGAAAATTATTTTTTTGAAAGAAGCATTTTTGAGACACAGCCCGAGGCAGGATTTGAACATGCGACCCTCGGAGTGCGAGTCTAGGATGCTCGCCGCCCTTTGTGATGATTAAGTTGTTTTCATTAATACGTTGCAGTGGCTCCCGTAGTGTCAGATCATATTTGGAAAATAATTTAAAAAGGTCTTAAAATTGCCGCTATCATTAAGGTTAACTTATTCGCGAGGGCCCCCCCCCCTCAAAAAGAAAATCCGACCACCACCCACTTCTTTCCTTAACACACCCACTACTTACTTCAAAAGAGCTATATCTCGAAAACTAAAAGGCCTATTTAGATAACTTTTATATGAGTTAAGCACCTGTAATAGTTGAGTCAAACTTGAAGTAAATCGGACCACCAACACACCCACTTCTCATACGCCTGCTTACTTGTAAAGAGCATTTCTGAACAACTGGGGGAGCTATGAATATGCTACATTTGATCATTTCTGGCCATGTGTAATCCTAAGATAGTCTGGACACTAGTTATGCATATAAGTTTAAATGGGATACAATTATTCGAATGTCGCTAAAAGAGGAGAGAAAGAGGTCTGTCGTAAAACAGGAGGCATATTTTTTACCCACAGTCTAGTATCGAACAAATGTACGAGTGTATTACTACCAATTTAATCATTCTGTAATCAATGGAATTATAAGTGGGGTCATTTTCATTGAGGAGTCCATAGTTATATATATGAGAGAGGGGTGTGCCCTTTGCCCGATTTGTATCATATAGAAATCTACCTCTACAAATATTCATCAAGATATCACTTATCCCGTGTGGAAAAAATTGTCCACAAATTGTCAGTTAGTCAATCGGATCGCATCGCAATTCCATATTATATATTCTACAGATCACCAAGTCACGGTATGGTACGACCGCAGATTGCATACAGAAGTGGTCGGTATAACCTCATCTAACATGACAGCTGCATTCGAAGCGATGCCTTGCGATTCGATTGTCTCACTGAGCCTTCACAGAATTTGTTTGCGACTAATCCTTACCTGGAAGAAGGTACCCGCGGACGCTCTCTTTTGGAGGAGTCAAAAAGTCACACAAACACGCTGTGAGTTTATGGGCATCATTTATGTAGAGAGCAGAAACACCCTCGGGAAACTTTGCTTCTAATCATTTTATGGCGGAGAAAAAAGTCGCACAAAAATATGGGATTCGGGGAAAAAGGATCGGGAAGTGTTGACGACTATGAATGTCTGAAAATATTTATATATTTATTTACACTTAGAATTGTGAAAATTTATTTTAAAATAATTTTATAAAAAATGTACTTTTATTTTTTTGATTTTTTCTTCATTTTCAGTTGCAACTAAAAATCACTTTTGTCGTATTAAAAAATAGAAGAAGATTTTAATTGAAGAATGATTTAAAGTAATTTTCTGATATTCCCACCTTCCTTCGCATCTTCTAAAGCCGCTAACCTCCATGCCAAGTGAGAATCAATGCCACACTTGAACATATGTTGGGCAAAGAGGGCAAAATATGATCACACCCCGGTCGCTGCATGTACCGAACTCCTCAACCGGCACTCTATCTTATAGCGATACCTATCCCAGTCCCTATGGTCATCTTTCACATGCGACCGAATCGCGTTAAGTACCGACTGATTCGCCCTCTCCGACGCAGTAGCTTATGCGGAGTGCACAGAAGTCCTCATGCTGCAGTTTCAATAATTTTCCTAAATTCCTTCCATTATCCCACAGGATCACATCGGGCAGTCCAAACTTGTGAAACACTTCCCTGACCAGCTGCTGCTTCGTACATTGCTACCACTACATAGACCTATGCATTGCCCCCTCACGTACGCAAATACCATTCCAGAAAGACTATGTTGAACCTCTGAAATGGTCTCTCAGTAATTTGATTCGTCTGGAATCTTTTGTTATACAGGAATATGTGGTTCATGAGGAATCTTTTCTTCTCCACGAATCTTTGATTCGTCAAGAAGCTTTGGTTCATCAGGAATCTTTGGTGCATCGGGAATCATTCTTCTGAATGAATCTTTGATGTGTCGGGAATCTTTTCTTCTGCATGAATCTTCGATGTGTCGGGAATCTTTTGTTCTACGGGAGTCTTTGATTCGTTGGGAATCTTTGCTTCGTCAGGCAACTTTTGTTCTACAGGAATATTTGATTCGTCAGAAATCTTTGAATCGTCGAGAATATTTTTGGTTCTATAGGAATCTTTGGTTCAGTAGGCAACTTTGGTTCGTTGGGAATCATCATGGGTTCGTTGATTTCGTCGGCAATGTTTTGTTCTTCAGAAATATTTGATTCCCCAGAAATCTTTGATTCATTGGGAATCTTTTGCTCTATAAGAATCTTTGGTTTATTATGCATCTTTGGTTCGTTGGGAATCTTTGTTTCTTCAGGAATCTTTTGTTCTTCTGGAATACTTGATTCGTTGGCAATCTTTGATTCGTCGGGAATCTTTTGTTCTATAGGAGTCTTTGGTCCTTGGGAATCTACGGTCCATCAGGAATCTTTTGCTCTATAGGAGTCTTTGATTCGCTGGGAATCTTCGTTCCGTCAGGAATCTTTGTTCCGATGATTGGGGTGGTCTTTATCAGATGACGATTCTGGAACACAAATGATTAAGGAACTCATTAGGCTCTTGCGGACTTTTAGCTGTTTCCAAAACCTCACACTTTGCTGGCCAAGAACCGATCTCAAATAATCGATGTCATCATTCGGATTTCGGACTTTTCGAATACCTAAAATACGTGGAATGTATTCATCTTGGGGGGAATATGTCGAAAAATATTGTCAAATCATTAAAAGCATATCTTTTCATTCTGCTTCAAGAAACTTTTCAACCCGTCCTCGAAGTTTTCATTTTCCTCTGATAGTTTGCTTATATACACGAGCATCTCCATGTAAATATTTGCACTATTAAACACATATTTCGCATGTAACCGAATCCTTTTGCTTTGTTTGCCTACTGTAAATGTTAATTTGGAAATGATACAATTTCTAAGGACACCGGCGCTTCATTGTTTCAAACCCTTTTTCGGTTTATTTAACATATCCTTAAATATTTGGGATGCTAACTGGCACTTTTGTCACACAAATTTAAGTAGGTATATGAATACGGCAGATTCATTTTGACGGCGAGAGAACCTCCAATAACATATGAAGATATAGAAGTCCTGCATACATATGAAGATATAGAAGTCCTGCTTTATGCTCCTATATAAGAGAGATTACTAGTAGTTTCCTTGGTTTAAAGGATACTTTTGCCTAAAATATTCGAGTAAGTTAAGGTAACCTTTGTGACTAATAAGCGAAAGTCCGTTAAGTGGAATTGGAAAGAAAAAAAGTCTTTGAATGATGAGGAACTTTTGATGATACACCAGACCAATAAGCGAAGGTCCATTTAGTGATATTGGAACGAAAAAGATTTTAGATGATGACGAACTATGATACACTAATAATGTAAGGTGTAATAAACTAACAACAAAGAACTGAGACGCTGGAGCTAGCAACTATATATACCATATAACAAAGAAAAATTATCTTCGCTCTGCGGACGCTTTCTGAAACTATGTGGGAAAATCAGGACACAATCTATAAATATTTATAGTAGAATAAAATTCTTGGGATCTCGGTTCTCAGACACAAACACATACACACATCATCTTCTTGTCGTTTGTTGATACATCCAATCCTTACCATCATTCCTTTCATCATGGGCCAAAGACCTGTTGTATATGTATTGTGGAAAGTGAACATTTTCACATACGAGTTGGTAAAAGGCAAACAAAATAAAACAAAACCAACTGAGGAGTACCGTTAGAGCCGTGCAAATACGCGACAGGCTAGCAAACAAGGAAGCCAGCACCGTTAATCAAGCAAATACCATGTTTGTTCGCAAGAAGAAAGGGACATTTTTAGTTCTTTCTCAGCGCACTTTAATGTTCACCGCCATCACCAGCAACATGCACAAATGACCACAAATATAAGATGGCAAGAGAATGGAAATGTAATGAGCAAAATAACGGCATATGATTGAGCCATTATGACCAAACACGCATAGCAGTCCTTAAGGACACAACCTTAAGGCTAATGAGCTGCCGCTGCCATAAGAGACAAATTTTCTGCTGAGTCAAGGATGCACAACGCAAATGCTTTGAAATCGCCTTGCGGGGTATTAGAGAAGAAGCCAGTGTGCATAATTCCTTAAAGGATTTTTTTGGGAAAAATATGAAATGAGAAAAGAATTAAAAGAATCGAAATTAGTCGGTGTAAAATTTGACAATTCTTCTGCGAATTATGATGTGGCGAATGTGAATGCAATTAAGAAAAACGGTGAAGGAGAAAATCTGTGCAAATTTTGAATAGTTTTCAGTTTATTTGGAGTTTAACTGCAGATATAGAGATGCTAATAGGGATACAACCACAGAAAGGGAGATGAAAATCGTAAGATTGCCAAATTGACCATTGGAGGTCATCATTGAAATGACTGAAGTAGCCATATTTTGGAGCCGATAGCCCGATTTTGTGTGCAGACCCAATCATATAAACTAATAAAGAATTAATAGATATAGTAGGTAAAGGACATTGATCTCCACCCAGTGCTTTACAGCTGTGCAACTCCAGCAGCTTGATTGACTGAGGTTCTATTCAATTAAGAAAATAGATAGATAGATAGAAGTGGGATAGGCTGGAGAACCTCCGAAGAAGGAGGTCTGCAAGTACTCAGGCATATATTAGGGGGTGGGTGATAAATAGAGGACTGTGAAAGGGAAGTTCCACCTTTTCAAATTCTTTGACTCATTTATGAATCTCCGTAGTTTTTATAAGGAATGCATATTGTCCAATCCCAATGCAACTGACCCTAATAAGGGCCTCCTTATTCAATTCTCTTCAGGGATAAGATATGTACATTGTCCATTCCGAATACATCTGACCTTAATATGCGCCTCTTCATTCAAACGCAGAGAACATGCTCTGTGCCGTCCTGTTCTTCCTCCAGACAGAATACGAAGCTTGATTGGCTGAGCTCGAATCAATTAAGTACACTATTTGATATGAAACCATCCTTCTGCCAAAATCAACTGACATCTTCTGTCGAGGATCTCTAAGTTTCCATTGACTTCTTCAATAACATAGTCCCATTCACTAATCTCTTTATAGCTTATCAGCTATGATTCTCAACTCCAAAAGGGGTTGATTAAAGCTTCCCCCAATTGTTTATATATTATTTACCCAAAATCTCGGGAGTCATAAAGAAAACCGGTTGAAGTTGAGACCTCTCCTTACATAAATACTCAACATGGCTCTTTCGAAGAAATTCCTTTAGATGATATGTTAGCTGATGATGTGCAGTAAGGGTCCCTAAAAATTATTTCTTATACATATAGTTAAATCAGTTTAATACACTTCGATATCTATGGAGAGACATAAAATAGTTCGGTAACTAGGGATAAATCTATATTCTTCCAGATCTGACCATGTTTATTATATCTTTCCCTACAATAAAAGGTCTGTTTGTCTTTGTGATTATTTCTTTTTGGTTTAAGGAATTTCTTCCAGTTCGTCTGCAAATTTCCTTCCTTTCGATGTGACAAGTATCCTCGAATCTCTTTTAGTTTACTATATAAAATTGTGAAAGCGCTATCAGAATTATTTTATAGCAGAGAACCAACAATAGAACTACATTTCTAGACCCGGTTTAAATTCACGCCGAGCAATCCATGAAGATTTTGCAGTTGTAATTTGGACAATCGGTCTTCTAATCACCAGTCCACTTCCCAGACTCCCACAATTTCAATTTAAAAGGCAAACCTGTGGTCCCTTTTAAAGATAGATTAGATTCGGGTGGCAACAATGTCTGAGACGCTCTTATATTATAATACCACTTTGGAGGAGAAGATAGCTCTCAATCAAAGGATGCTTGAGATCTCTTCAGTTTAAAACCACGACAATTATCCAATGAATCGTAAGAGGTCTCTCACACTCATGTATTTTGGAGATCCCTGGATAGATAGTGCCACAAGTGCATTTAGCGTCATTCCCAAATAAGATGGACATTTTTCTCTCTTCCTCGCTATTCCCACAGCTTTTGCCAAAATAACGAAATGGCATTTTCCTACATGTAATAAACTGGGAAGGATAATAATAATCTTCAATAATCAATATATATAGCCCCATATATTACACATCAGTGATGTATTTGTGTCCATGCTAATCTTGCAGTGTCCTGTGGTCCCTTCGCGTGTTCGAAATGTCATCTTCATTTGCTTCCTGGATTGCAGCGACCTCTGCCAGTAATACATGTAAGTTTTCTGACTATGAGTGCTTCCTAATTTACTCCCCTCCGACACTTCCATATACAAGTAGTTTGAACCAGTGCAGGTTTAATCTAGACTCTTCTATGGTGCCTTCTATAGACATTGTTGACAAGGTAGGTGACTGATCCTATGATGTCTTCATATGGTGCTTTCTATGGACACTGTGGAAAAGGCAGGGGCCTGAACCTTTGCTGTCTTTCAACTTGTACGGGTTTCCATCACTTCAGATCAATCTGGGCCAGCTATGGCTAAGATGGACATATTTTCCCACTCCTCCCTGCTCGGTAACTGAGTTTGAAAAGGAATTTCCTCATTGATCTCTAACATAAAAAACGAATGACAATCGTTCCTGCTTAGCATCAAGGAAGGCTGACATCTGTTCAAGCTATTAGTAAAAACGTCATATTGTCACGGATCATTCCAGGATCATAAAGTTTTCTTTTTATCAGCTCTACGCATACTATAGTTCTGGTATTCTCCGCTGTCCTCCATTAGTAGTCTTATTATTAGTAGTCTACATATGCATATACATATATGTACATATACGAGTACATATGTCACGTAGTGGTCAGGCAGAGTGTTACAATTCCGACCTTACTGTGATATCCTAATCCTTTATTCTCCTAAACTCGATTGGTTGCTTACTATCCCCATTACACTCAACTCTTACACAGGGCTTTAAACTTGTACGAGGATCTATCACGGCAGTTATATCTGAACCAGTTTTGGCTAAGATTGTTCTCTCTGCTCATTTCTCTATTCTCGAGGGTTTATATTATCATTTTGGAGTTGTATTGCTTAAAGGATACAGATTATTTGTACATACTCTCTTTCTTCCAACTCCTTTTCGCATCTGATCTCACAAAGACCAGAATTATGCCAACAAAACTTCGCAACTGCGATTTATTTTCATTAATATCCCAGTCCAGCAAATGGTCACGGAGCTACTCTGATTGTCCCTTCCCCACTCTTCGTGGTGTCTCTGAAGATAGTTCCAAAAATCCACAGAAATACTTTTAATTAAACCGCTCACATAAAGTGATCACTGGTCATGAAGTATGCTCACACTCACTTTAAGTTGGTATTGCCGCACCCCTCCCTCCCCCGCATTACGTAGAGTAAATATTAACTGCCATTTCTAAAAATACTGCATAACCCTCAGCAATATTCGAGCATGTCATGAAATTGCGGAGGAGTGGTGGAATACGAGACAACGGCCAACAAAAAGGGTTGTTCATTGGTGGCTTCAGTTCGTATGCCATGTTATGAGTGTAAATGCGGTCACGTGGCCACAAATCAACTCCCTCCAATTGCGACAGGGAAAAACTAAATTTCAATATGGCGTTTAAGTGGTGAAGTGACATTGCGAAAATATTGGAACTGACAGCAACGGAAGAGGGAACTCACTTAAAGTGTTATGATTATTTTTGTAAATTCTCCACAATTTAAATGCCTATATTCAGTCCGAAAAGAAACGAGAATTTACCAATTAATATTTGGAGGTATTTGAGCGAGAATTTACCAATTAACAGCAATGAGTATCCAAACCCAGTGATCCCCACTTCCTACTTACTTATGTGGCCTTATCACAGCATCTGTGAAGACAACCCGCTATCTGGTTACGCCCGAACTTCACAGCGCTCGCCAGGTGCCTCTGCTTTGTGCGCTTCTTCTCCAATCCGTTACACCAAGCGTGGTTAGGATTTCCTCTACTTGGTCGTTCCATCGGATGCATGGTCTTCCTCTACGTCGTCGTCCAGCGGCTTCCACTTCGAACACCTTTTTCTCTGGACCTTCTTCTTCCACACGCACGACATGTCCAAGCCACCGCAGACGTTGTATAGTGATGCGGCTGACTATGTCAATACCAGTGTAGAGCTCATACAGTTCGTGGTTCATCCGAATAAGGAAGTCGTCGCCGACACGAACAGGACCGGAGATTTTACGAAGAATTTTCCTCTCGAACACCCCAAGCGCGGCTGCATCAGTCTGCGACACGACCCATGCTTCTACGCTATAGAGCAACACGGCTAGGATGAGTGTCTTGTAGAGTGTCAGTTTTGTCGGCCGAGGGAGGGCAGAACACATTTGCTTACTGAGCCGTTAGTAACACCTATTAGCAAACTTGATTCTTCGTTTAGTTTCCCACAATTAGAATAATACAGTCATTGTTCCCATAATTGCAGGATATGAACATAACCCAACGTCCTAGCTTAGTACTGTGATCCCAAAGTCTAAATTTGTAATGAAGAGAGTGGCTTCCAACGAAGCTACAGCTGAATCTTCCGCAAGCATGCGAAATATGAACTATTTATAGGGTAAAACTAATTCGCACAGTTGTTCAATCCGAAGGAGTTGTTATCGCATCTTGACTAGGACATTATAACATTAAGTTCGTGAAACAGCAGAATCAAGTGGGCAGAATTGCAGTAACTGCAAGAAATTTCATTAATCTACCGCATCAAAATATTTCTGGAATACCGGCAGGACCAAACTCGGGTGGAGTTACATGATCTCCAGAGTAAGTTGCAGGACCGCCATGTAATGATGTAAAGCTGAATGACAGCTGTCCATAGGTGTCTACCTGCACCTCAAATTATACTTTCAATACTCAGGTTTCTGTAAACTAAACCCAGGAACATTCAAAACGTCTGAGTTTACATTCATCCTTGAGAAGTTTCCTTTTCGGATTCAGTAGCAATGTTTAATTTCTGGTGGAGGGTATCTTTGGTCTAGTTGTAAGCATGCTAGACTCATACTCGGGAGGTCGCGGATTCGAATCCTGGCCCGGGTATGGTCACAAAAATGCTGCTTCCTAAATGTTTTTCTTTTCTAGTCGATGGCATTAGTTGCTAGCACTCATTCCCCATTCCCCTTGGAATCATAATTAATTATGATTTAGGATATAAAAATCAAAATTCAATTGAAAATATTTCCCATTTTGTTTCTCTGGTCAAGTAACTAATAATATATTGAATAGCTGCGGCTAATTAATACTATACACTAATTTAATTATCAGTAAGTCACATAAAACTCTTGCTTCTTGCTAGGAATTCCTTGCCTAGGATTCTTTCTAATCGCTCTTTATTCTAATAGTTCTTTGGTATAGAAGTATTTTACACTTTCAGCGTTCAAGGACTCTTTGTGCTCTAGCTCCAATAGCTTCTAAGAGCTTTTTCAACTTGCTCTGCTCTTCTCTACTCCACTCTACGCTGCTCTGCTCTTTTCTACTCCACTCTACGCTGCTCTTCACTTCTGTACTACACTCTACGCTGCTCTGCTGTTCTCTACTCCACTCTACTCTGCTTTTAGAGCATTCTTATTACTCATGAATATCTAAAGAAGAATGCCAAGTTTAATAAGAGCAACCACTGAGACACCCTCGAACACAGCTCTACGAATAGGAATACCGTTCTTAACTATGACTGACAGAATACAGCATAATTTCATTCTTTTATCCTTGACAAAACGATTTTAACCTTAATAATTTTTACCGCCAGCACGTCCAGTGGAGAAACAGCAGCAGCCCTGCGCAAATAACGGCATATGCTGATTGTATAACAGAACGGATCCTTGGAGATTAACAGGAAAAATTACGTAGCATTTAATGCTGAGTCAACACATGCTATCACTGTGCATTCCTAAAGGACGATAGTAAATTTGCTTAAACTGTAAATGTAAATGCTTGGTTGTGAAAAGTGGGCGTACCGTTGCAACCCACAACGATTCAAAGATCGTTTGGCACCAAATTTCTGTGTACTATGGTACAAAATCCAACGAATACGGGTAACTGCAAATTTAAGGCTCAGAAAAAGAGAGAAGAGATCAGTACAAAAGAAAGCAGTTAAAGTATGCTTTGTGTGCGCGTAAATAAAGCGTAAAAATGCTGACAGATCCTTTTCCGCCTTTCTGTGTTTTTTCTTTGATTTTTTTTATCTTTTGGAAAAGGACCTCAACCCTCAGCGTCTCTGTTATGCTAAGATTACGCCAGACGACAGGATTATTAGCATTTATGCAACAACAGAGTGTGTTGTGAGGACTTGCTGCACTTGACGTCATACTCAAGCAGGAGCCAAGCACTAATCCGACATGTTTCCTTAGACTGAAGGAAGAAAATGCACCATAATTGTCCTTTGTGTTTTTTCTTTTTCATTTATATAAATAGCAAAAATTTATTTACAATTTATTTAGTTTTCTTTTGTTTATTTGTTCCGTTTTTTACTTTTTGATAACGTGCGCCAAATCGTATTTGCCCCTAACGCACTTCAACTTGACACCGGGCACGTCCTGCAACCGTCCGACACGCACCAGCACAATGTTGTGCTCCTGCAGATTGTGTCCGATGCCGGGTATGTAGGCCACCATCTCTTTGCCGGTGGATAGACGCACCAGCACACATTTCCGATTGGCCGAGTTGGGTTTCTTGGGCTTTTTAATGAGCGTCTTGAGCACAACGCCCTTGGCAAAGGGTTTGCCATCGAGCGGCTGACGTGGCGGACGAGTTTTTATGTGTGGTCCAGTGCGATGCATGCGCTGCAAGGAGGCCACTTCACGCATGGAGGTGATCAGCGGGCTGTTAACCACTGAAAAGAGAAGAGGGGGAACTGGTATGTTAGAAAGGATATTGATTGAGATCGGTGCGATGATGATGATATATATGATGGATGGAGGGAGGCGTGATTATATGAGATCGATGGATGGAGCTGTTATGCAGGCTATCAAGTTATGCATCTGGAAGGCTTTCAAAGAACTAATACACGAGGAAAAACGTTATCAAGTCCTACCATGGAAGCTGGAAGGCTTTCAAACATGAGGTGGAATTAAATTCATGAGGAAAAGACGATCTGAAGAAATATTGCAGCTTAAGTAAAGACATTTAAGGAGGAAAAGATCAAAGTTATTGTGAAGGACGCGCAAATCGATGATGTCGTAAAGCATACAAAGAGTAAGTATCCTTAAGAGAGTACTTTCGGATAGGGTGAGCAGAAATAATCGAAAAATTGGGATTCAGCTTAAGATATAAGGATATACTCGCAAAAGAATTAAATGTGAGCCCTTGAAGATTCTGACAATTAGAAATTTTTGACGAAAATAAAGCCACGATATCATAGCATGGGTCCATTGAAACACTTAAGAAGATACCTTGACTACAATGCAAAAAATATACGAGCAGACGATGATCTGTGTCCAGCAAGACTTCAAAAAGGATAGGGTGAAGAAAAATATATCTAATCACCTGGATCTACTATAAAACAAAGAACGAAACAATCGAGATATAAGGACTCTAAATGAGGCCAAGACATCATTAGGAAGCGTATATTGTGATCTGTGATCCATCAGGAGACATAAGGAAAATATATAAAATAGGATGAGGAATAGTAAATTTAAAAATTATGATCCAGCAAAAACATAAAGACGAAAAGTAAGCCAAGATATCCCGTCATGCGTCTACCGAAATCTTAAGAAGAGGCTTATATTTCCCCATTCTTAGATAGAGTTGGAAAAAATAAGCCACCATATCGTGATGAGTCCAGCAAGACTATTGGATAGGTAGGAGAAAAAATATTTCAATATTTCATGTCCTGAGTCCCGCCTAGACTAAGGAAGAACTAAGAAGGCACTATTGAATAGGTTGAGAAAAAATATTTCAACATTTCATGTCCTGAGTCCATCTTAAACAACATAAGAAGCTTCAAAACAACCCAAGAAGAAACTATTGAATAGGTTGAGAAACAATATACCAATATTTTCGTGTCCTGAATCCATCTTAGACACGATAAGCAGCTTCAAAAAAACTGAAAATGGAACCCCCAAATAATAAATAGAAGAAGACACACATTCCTGAGCTCACCTTTTCTCAATGGTCTAATCATCATCCATTAGAATAAGGAATATAGCCAGGTTCATATCAGAATCACAATGGTTCCCCACACTTTAGATGGAAGTGTCGCACCGGTTTCTGTGGTATCACAATGAGCCTTTAAGTGCTTTAATGAGCTTCCCCGAGGAAGGCTGCCACTCTAACCTCTCTAACCTTATCTAACTCCCAAATATAGGTAAGGAAATTCAGTCACGATATTGTGTTGTAAGTTCTAAAAAGACTTAAGAATACTCTAGCGCAGGGTAAGGTGGCAAGTAAAGGGTAAGGTAAGGGGGAAGGCAAGGGAGAAGGTAAGACGGCATAACGTTTTAATGTTCCAGTGTGTTATTTGCTTATAATTAAACCAACTACTTGCTAATAAACAAGCAACTCCCGTGGAATGGAATTTAAATGCATAATTGATTTGGAACTAAAGGAAACTTCAAGATTTATGCCCACAGATATATGAATAATATTACTGATATATATAGAATATGTTAAATCAGACATCCAAAGTGTTGAAGAGATGAAATCATACCAAAAATTATTAAATAAAACTTATTCGAAAGGTGAAAAGACTACATATCGATCCGCAAGGTTCCGGAAACTTTCACATGTTCACATGCATCATTTTATATGGGATCAGTTTCTCTCGATCTATTCTACACGATATAACTAAATAAATAAAATAATTTGAATAGTTTCACTATTATAAAATAAATTGAATATTTCCAACACCATTTTGTCGCCTGCATTTCCCCTGCAACCCGCATTTGCGGACAGTTATTTATGCCACGATGACGGAGTATGTGAATACATAAGCCTGACAATAGAACCGAAAATCATAAACCAAATTAAGGGTTGCAATATTTCATTATGTGCCATAATTAAATATGGACGCCAGATGCGGATGCCCATGCGGATGCCCACGCGGAAGCCGCAGCTAAGGCCCATGGAGGATTTTATGTGTGATCAGTAACCACGGCACACGCAGCCACTAAAAATACAAATTGAAAAACTTGATGAAAATTGGCAATAACTTTAAACCCGAAATAAATGCATATTCATTTTATGCCGCGTTGACAAAAGACAGAAAAAAATATATTAAAATAATAACAATAATGATGAGAAAAGGCAAAAACCAACAACAACAACAACACAGGCACCCATCGCGTTGTTAAATCTCTGTGAAAAATCTGTGAGCCGTGGTCAAGCCAAATCGAAAAAGATGGTTTCATAATTGCAGCCAAATGCGTGCAACAGAACAGCCGGACGAAAATGTGCGTCCTCTATTGCAATTGCCAGCAGCAGCGTCGAGCAGAATCCTTTGCACGGCTGCACCAGCGTCAGCGTCACCCCCGCTCAGCGGCATTATTGCAAAAACCGAAAGCCAAAAAAGATTGATTGGAATTTCTGGGAAACGCTAAAAATAGTCGCAAATGTTTTCCTACTTTCCGTTTTGTTTTTGTACTTTTCATTCGAATGGCACTGTAAATGGGAAACAGTTGGTCGCTTGATTGACCCAAGTGATTGTTTTTTGTGTGTCTTGTGTGGGAACGGGTTGTCCATTATTATTATTACTAGCACCGAACAATGCGCATTGTTGTGGAACTATTGTATCCATAACCGAATGTGTATCGCATCCTTGGTCAATATTCAGGCAATTGTTCGATTATAATTTTGCTGGAAATAATTTTCACATGATTATGAATTTTAGCAACGGAAGTGATTTTATTGTATACCTTGGAAGGAGTACTGTACTAAACTGAGCTCCGTAGCAATGCGACAGCTCCATCCAATTCGCTGTGCTGTGAACCAAAAGGATATTAGAGTCAAAGAGGTGAACAAAGTGCTTAATTCCAATGGTACCACATATGGACGCAGTGAGCGAGAACAAGAACAAGTCTATTGATCCGCACCGCCGGTTTCAAATAAAAAATGAGCCCACTCGGTGTGTAGGCCACTAATATTCATTGGGTTGTTTTTAATAAGTGGGAGCTTACTAGTCTTCTGAAGGTCTGGATTTTTCTTAGAACTGGCACCGCCACATTTCTGTTGACGTCTGTAGTGGTCTAATGATGCTGATTTGAGCATGGGCAGAAATACTACTTAGCCTTCCATAGCACTCAGTCCGCCGAACCGTTCTACTATGCCCAGAAGAAGAATAATATAAAGGAAGGAGGATAAAAAAAGGATGGAGGATACTATAAAGGATGGAGAAAAATGTAAAGAATATAAATGATAGAGCATGATATAAGGACTGGAGGATAATATAAATGATGCAGGATAATATAAAGGAAAGAGTTTAATATAAAGGATGGAAGAGATGAGAATAATACAAATGATAGAGGATACTAAAGAGGATGGAAGATAATATAAAGGATGGAGGATACTATAAAGGATGGAGAATGGATGGTATAATGGATGGAGGATGATATAAAAGATGGTAGATAATATAAATTATGGATGATAATATACACAATGGGAAATAATAGAAAGGATGAAAAATTATATAAAGAAGGGAGGCTAAAAGGAAGGAGGATAATATACAGAATGGAAGATAATTAAAGGACAATATAAATCTTGGAGAATATTATAAATGATAGGAGGATAATATAAAGGATGGAATATAATATAAAGGATGGATAATTATATAAAGAATGGAGGATAATACTTGCATAAAGGAATGTCGATAATAAAAATCTCGGAGAATATAAAAGAAGGAGGATAAAAGAGAGGATGGCGGATACTATAAAGTATGAAGGATATAAGAAAACCATTTCAATTTACCCATTTTAGGTACATGGTATTTCTCAACTTACGACTGTCTACAAGCAAATTAAATAACATACAAAGTTATAAGGCTTACATGTGGGAAACACACAATATCTTATTTCGTTGGGTGGGCGTTGCAAAGTCTCAATTACAAAACTATGCAATGAAATGAATTATAATCTTATAAATTCTAAAATACTCATTTAGCAACCATAAAGTAATTTTAATTTGTTAGAAAAGAACCGGTTAAAGTATATTAATTTATATTAATTTTATGCTATTTTATCACAAATATAATAAGATAATTTATACTATATATACTAAATTGATTATATTAACCATATATAATATATTGATTATATATACCATATACTCGTATACTATATTGATAGTAATATGAATATACAACCTACAAAAAAATGATGTCCTTTGGTTGCACTCTTTTATAAAAGCAGTTAGTGGTTTATATGTAGTTTTTTCACCAGGGTCACTAGTTCTAGTGGTCCGTTCCTCACACACTAATCCAATTCCTTTTGCATGTATTTTGTTGTTGGCTTCGCGAAGCTGCTTATCTATACTAATCTATGTATGTCTATACTAAACTATGTCTATACTAATCTCTGTCTATCTATGATACTCGTTATGTATGTATACTTCTCACAAAATGTCAAACGACCACGGCTGTGCTTAGAGCATTAATTCCCTCCACTGCCTACCAATCTGTATTCGCAAGTATCCTTACTGGCACACTGTTGAAAGTGACCACACAAAATGTGCAACTAATTAAATTTTTACGTGCATTCTGTTTCAAACGAAAGTGGACACAGTACGCTATAAAAACTGAAACACACAAACAAATTCATATGACATATATATATATATGTGTGTGTGTGAGTGCATGGGTATTCATATTTTTTAATCCTCATTTGAATAGCGCGCCAAGTGTCAAATAATTTGTGCATCCATTCACAATGCCGATTTGCGTTTACAATGGTCACAATGGAAATTGAGAGCGACCGCAGCAGCCGCTCCTATCGTATGAATTGTACGGTGCGCATTTTTCCACTCGCTTTGTCTGAGCGCTGGAATACGTGTGCACCTGTGTGCGTTGTTGTTGTTATTTTAATACTCTCGCTTTGTGTGGCAAAATCGAGTGAGTGGCACTTGCAATTGCAATGTAAAAAAAGCGCAACCAAAAGGATTTTTTTCCTGGGTAAAAAGAAATTTGAATAATCAAAAAAAGACGTGAATTGAGGTACAGTTTAGTAACAGCAGAAATAGATGCAGAAACTATTTTTATAGAACATTCAGTAAGCGTTGAAATTGTGGTACAGTTTAGTATCTTCAGTAGTAGTTTAA
Organism: Clusia tigrina; assembly: GCA_920105625.2. NCBI lineage: Eukaryota > Metazoa > Arthropoda > Insecta > Diptera > Clusiidae > Clusia > Clusia tigrina. The sequence goes on from OV050033.1 coordinate 131,447,228, forward strand.
AAATCCAATTAATATATAATTTTCTTTAAATCTCTTCTACTAAATATGTTGTCTATTAAGTATGACTTTATAATAACAAAGATCACAAGGAATTTCTTAAAAACTCACCCCCATCAGACGCTGCAGCAACAGTAATCTTAAAATCGTAATTTGAAATAAAATTGTCACATCATCGCACAATAAATGATTCCCAATCCCAACCTAATGATGAGTGCGTGCCAGCCACGCGCTATAAACAAATCCATTGGATTTCAAATTCAACGCATATCAACAAAAGTGAATGATATATCCAAGTGATCAAGGGGCAATACCTAAGATCAGTGCACACTGATACGATGATACGTAAATGTAAAGGCACAACCGAGCAGGAGCCCAAGGAAATTTGCAAAATCATCAAACGCTAGGACAAGGAGCAAATAAAAAGGGAAAAGGGTTCCCGATTGCTTTGCAAATAAATATAAGCAAACGATCACGAGGTATACTGGAGGGAGACAAGTAGGCTGCACCTGCCGCCATCACATTTTGTTTGATTGGATGTCTTTTGTTAAGAGGTGCTTGAAAAGCAGGCAGACGCACTTCAGACGTGTGGCACCTCCAACAAAGGACACAACAGCTGCCATGGATGCATATTTATTTGTTATTTGCAGTAGTAAAATATAATTAGTAATACTTCGTGATGAGAAGAAGGCACTCCACTTACCTTGCGTGGTTAATTGTTTCGTAATGTTGAACGTTTGCCGCAGAAAGTTCATCTTCCGTTTGTTGGTGTTCTTATTGCTGTCTGCTCGGCAATTAAATGCTCTCCAATGGCTGAGGTACTCCCTTTAATTAAAATTTAGGAATTTTATTTCTTTCAGCAGCTTTAAGTATTAAATAACATGCCGCACGACATTCACGCAATTAAACAGCTGTTTATTAGACCAGTAACAACACAGCTGCTATTTGACAGCTATGTGGATATTGTGGAATCTCATGCTAATTGGAATCAAATTAGTATTGCCAGCTTTAAATTTTGAACGTATTGTTTATTTTAAACATAGTACCCAGAACGGGATGAAATACAGTAAACCATAACTAAACTCTATAGTGATGTAAGAGTAAAGAACATAGCTTTCAGTTTGTTATGGCAAAGTCTCACAATTTATATAGCAATCGAAAAGAGAGAGAGATAAGGAAGAGAAAAGCAAGATTATGCAAGTCCATAAGTAAATATACCTTTAGTAAAGAAAGACATAAAGCAAGATTATTCATTTCCAAATATAAGAAATTTTTTGACAGAAAAAGATTTTTATCTGGACTTAGCTACCAGATCTTTCGAATTTGTTCTTCTCTCCATTTACAAGATGTATGTACTCCAATTGGAATTCATGACATTAATTAAAATGGTTAACATTAATATTATTTAGGGTTATGATTAAAGCGTCTTTATTCAAGATAAAAGCAAAAATAAGTAAGAGTGTGTGTTTAGAAAAGATCAGATTGCAGAGTTGCACCCGTTGCAGGGTTGCATGAATACTAAATTGGAATGTACCAATACTCCTCCTTAAGCTGAGTCCCATAGCGTTTCGGAATAACTCAAATTTGATTTTGTCCAGCGGTTTTGTAAGAGCATCAGCGACTTGTTCGTTAGTACCGACGTAATCCAATTTAATTTGGCTTTGCCCTAGAATGTCCTGCACAAAATGGTGGCGAATATCGATGTGTTTCGTCTTAGGATGAAATCCACTATTTTTAGCAATTGCAAGGGCGCTCTGATTATCGCAGCATATTTTCAAGGGTTGCTGTTGCTTACAAAGTTGAGCGTTGATACCGTTCCACCAGAGTCCTTCCTGTACTGTGGCGGAGAGTGCCATATATTCTGCTTCGCATGATAACAATGCTACAGTTTGTTGTTTTTTTTAACACCAAGATATGGCTCCTCCTTGAGCTATAAACAAGTAACCAGTTGGTGACTTTCGATCGTCGATGTTTGAAGCCCAATCAGCATCCGTATATCCGATTATATTGTTATTTCCAATTTTGTTAAATTGTAGTTTGAGTGATGATGTTCCACGTAAATAGCGTAGTAAATGTTTGACAGCGAGCCAATGGTGTGGTCCAGGATTTGAATTAAAACGACTGAGTTTGTTTACTGCAAAACCAATGTCTGGCCGTGTACATTGACACAAATACATTAGACAACCAATTGCCTCTTGATACGGAATGTTTTTCATTTGTTCAATGTCTTCGGGTTTTAGTGAACAGTTTTCCTGTGGCAACTTCTCGCTGGAATTCATCGGTGTTTTGACCGGATTTGCGTCCTTCATTCCAAATTTTTCGAGAACCTTCTCAACGTATTGTTCTTGGTCCAGTCCAATTGAATCGTGTGACCGGATGATACGCATTCCAAGAATATGTGTAGCAGGGCCAAGATCTTTCATGTGAAACTGTTGATGTAGCTTTGTTTTTAGTGCGTTGATCCAGGTATCGTTGTTGCAAAATATCAACGAATCGTCGACGTATACAGCTATAAACAGGATATTGGCGTCTTTGAGCTGGTAATACAAGCAGGGGTCGTACTTAGATTGTTGAAGTCCAAAAACTTTGAGTGCCTTATCCAATTCATGGTTCCAGATTCTGCTCGACTGTTTTAGCCCACACAAAGCTTTATTGAGACGACATACCTTTGCAACGTTGTTTTTGTCAATAAATTGTGGAGGTTGTTCCATATAGATTTCTTCCGATAGCTGACCTTGCAAAAATGCTGTGACCGCGTCCATTTGCTCGATTTTCAAATTCAGTTGAACGGATAGTGCAAAAAGATATCGCAGCGAACTATGACGTACAACGGGAGAATACGTTTCCTCATAATCCACCCCCTTTCGCTGAGAATATCCTTTTATTACAAGTCTTGCCTTGTAGCGATCAATACAGCCTGTCACATCACGTTTCGTTCGAAATACCCATTTACATTTAATGGCCTTGCGAGTATTAGGTAATTCTGACAGTGACCACGTTTCGTTATCAAGTAGCGACTGGTATTCCTCTTCCATGGCGAGTCTCCAATGGTCCGCATCTGGACGAGACAGTGCTTCGTCTGGCGTCACGGGATCATCCATGTGTTGCTGTGGAAAATGTATAGCAGTAGTATGAATCAAATTTTGCGAACGTTCAGGATACTTGCCTTTAGATATGCGCCCCTCATCGCTGAGCTTAAACACTTGCTGGTTTGCAACCGAGCATGGTCTATTGTTGTACGATGGAGGCGCCACTTGTCCTGTAAATCCAGACGTTTCGAAGAAATCAGAATCCGAGCTTCGATTTTCTTCCATGTTTCCTTCACTAGATGCTTCGGGCGAATTATCGGTCTCAACGACGAAATCATTGTTCTTGACTGGTAAACGGCGCTGCCTTTCACTGTGTCGTACCGTCTGCGTTTGTGATTGTTGAAGGATCTCATTTGAATTCGTTGTGTTTGATTCCATTACGTCTGAATGATAAGCAGTTTCTTCAGGATATGAATCTTCCAATTTGATTGTGACACATTGTGATCCATGGAGTTGTTTAGGATTTGGTACGTTTGACACGTTCTGCTTTGAAACTTCAGATGCAGCATCAGCAGCGCTAGCAATTTCGTTGATGAATGTTACGTTACGGCTTTTGAAAATAACATTTTTCACCGGATCATACAGACGATAGCCTTTGGTATGTTCATCAAATCCCGTCATGACGCATTCGTGTGCTTTTGCATCCCATTTTTTGCGATTAGCTTTCGGTACGTGTACCATTGCTGTAGTTCCAATTACTCGAATGTGTGACAAATCTGGTTTTTTTTATTCCATGCTTCCTCAGGAGTCATGCTTGTTCCTCTTGAAGGAGAACGATTTAATAAATACACAGAATATGCAACGGCTTCAGCCCAAAACATCTTTGACATGTTGGCATCGGCTAGCATGCATCTAGCCTTCTCAACGATTGAACAATTGTTTCTTTCGGCAAGTCCGTTTTGTTCTGGGGTATGCACATTTGTTGTTTGATGATTAATTCCTTTCTTTTTTATTAATTCCTGGAATTTGCGGTTCAAATATTCTTTTCCGTTGTCAGTGCGAAGTGTTTTTATTTTTTGGCCACTTTGATTTTCAGCAAAGTTAAAGAAATCGTCAAACATTTTTGAAACTTCCCATTCAGACTTCGTTTTTAAGAAATATACGAATATTTTGCGCGATTTGTCGTCAATCATCGTCAGAAAATATTGGCTTTTACCAAGAGGCTCATCTTCCATCGGGCCACATATGTCCGAGTGCACCAATTCGAGTAATTGGCTAGCCCTAGTGCCAGTTTTGTTGAATGGAAGTCGTATTTGTTTTCCAATTGGACAAATTTTACAATCTGGATGATTTTTATCGAAAATTTTGATTCCAGTGGCCAAACCACCATTCAGTTTGTCTAAACTGAATTTGTTGAGATGTCCCATTCGCCGATGCCACAGTTCACAACTATCTGTTGTACCACACGCAAATGCATTGCCTGACGCCGTTGAATCGAATTTGAATAACCCATTTATATGATATCCAGTAGAAATTAACTCTTGCTTAGGGTTTAAAACCTTTACGCCATTATTATTGAAGACAACAGTGTGACCGCGTTTGACTATTTGACTTACAGACAAGAGATTTGTAACCAATTCGGGAATGTATTGTACATTGTTAATGTCTATCGAAATTTCATTGCAAGATGGCTGTAATGAAGTTGTACCACAAGCTTTAACTTGCATTGTGCCCTTGTTCGCAGCTGTTACTATACCAGTTTCTGCATGTACTTCATACAATAAATCGCAATTTAACGTCATGTGTGACGTGGCTCCGGAGTCAAAATACCAATTGTCTTTGTTTGCAACACCAATTGTTGACAGAGCAGCATTAAATGCATTATGCTTCTTTGCATTGTCTTTGTTATTGTTTGATCGACAATTTCTGGCAATGTGCCCGAAACGTTCACATTATCTGCATTTTGGGCCTTTTCGTTGATCCGCCTTTGGTTTGTTTTCCCGACATTGCTGATCGAAGCGCGTGCTCATATGGAACGCTGAGTCGTTTGCACCAGGTCGTTTTTCTTGCAATAACTTTGTCTTTATCACGTCGCCTGTAATTCTGGTTTCTGAATTTTCCAGTGCCATTATCATTGGACGATACTCTTCAGGCAATCCGGCCAATAATAGCGTTCCGATCCAATCATCATTAATCGCATAACCTATGTCGTTTAATGCCTGTGCTGTTGATATGATTTCCTTTACATAAATGTCCATAGAACCGCAATTCAACAGTGATGTGGTTATCAATTTACGCAAAAGGCCTACTCTTCGTGTTAATCCACTATCTTCGTAGGCGTCTGCTAATTTTTGCCACAACTCTTTTGCTGTCTTTGCATTCTGAATGTGCACGTAGCACACGGAATCTATAGTAAGCATCAACTTGCTCCTAGCTCTTCGGTCTTTGTCAGGATCTACTGCATTCTTGGGAGCACCTGCGGCGTCTATTTCATAGTCGATTGTTGTTACCCAAAGATCTTCCAAATCCAGGTACGCCTGCACAGCAATTTTCCATGTGGGATAATTTTCTCGCCCAAGCAATTTTTCGATAGAGAGCCCACTCATATTTACTTCCGACTTAGACATGCTTGTCCTTGAATTTTTTCAATATAATTAATTTTTCACGTGGGCTGGGCCCATAACCTATTATTGAGGGTTATGATTAAAGCGTCTTTATTCAAGATAAAAGCAAAAATAAGTAAGAGTGTGTGTTTAGATAAGATCAGATTACAGAGTTGCACCCGTTGCAGGGTTGCATGAATACTAAAATGGAATGTACCAATAATTAACATTGCTCTTGATGAATAGCACGACTTTTTAGTTATTCTCAAAGTGATTACATACACCATGTTCACATTAGCCTCAGAGAGCCGACTCATTTTGAAGTCTTCGGCCAAGAGGGAAGTGGGGAGGAGAAAACTTACGTGAGGCGATATTTTTTATTTTGTTAAAAATTTCTGGACTCCTTTTGATATTTGATGACGTTTGCTGATATGAAATTTACTGATTTCACATTTGCTGGTGTATGTATTTGTATCAATACACAAAAACAAAATTTATTTTTAAATAATGAATTGGAACGAACACAAACAATGTAGCTCATATCGCTTTATGAGCAAAATCCATTGCTTTACAATACGAAGTCCGAAGAATACAAGGACCGTATCAAAAAAATCAAGGTTTAGAAGAGCATTACTTCACAGTTGAGGCCAGTCAGACCAGTAGTAACTGCAGACGAAGTAAAAAATTAAATAAAAACGATAAGAAACCAGTACATGCAGGAAAAAATACTTTTTTAAAATCGAAAAAAAATATTGCAGACATAGAAGTGCATGAATCCAAAATATTCTGACAACTTGCAAACGTCAAAATGATGCGACGGCGCTCAGACAAGGTGAATTTACTCACATGGCGGCTGCAAGAACAAATTTTTTTGAACCAATTTTCCATCAGTGGCTGTCAAAATTGAAATTATAGAAAAAATACGATCAAAACAAATATTGTTTTGATTTGAGTGAATAAGAGTTTTTGAATTGTTTTTGTTGTGACGTTTGAACATTATGAAGAAATTATGAGTCTATTTAACTATTAAATATATTTTATATAAATTGTGTACCACTTTAAGCAGCTCTTATGCATTTCTCCATTCCTCTCAATTTCGTTTATTTTGAACAATAACTAATCGGAGATTCCTTGTGTTTGACAAACTTTTCCCGTTTCGTATTACAGTTTTTACAGACCAATAGATGGCGCTCAGACATAATTATAGGATATATTTACCAACTTTAAATATTATATATATTCACTTTTCTTTTGCATAATCAAATTCAGTTATTTCATAAAGGATTTAAAAATATTAAATCACAAAAAACATTTTTAAAGCCTATATTCTAAACAAACAGTCATTTTACATTTTCTGATCGTAACAGAAAAGCTGTCCATTGTAGAAAAAGTGCTTCCCCTTGGCATCTACTCGGGAGTACTTGGAAGTTCTTCCCTAGTCCAATGTAATATAGTATATATGTATGAAATCAGTTTGAGAACAATTTAGTAGCGCCATGCTTCCTCTGTTTGCTAGAGAGTTACTTAATAGTAATTATTCTTTGCTTTTGATAAATCATTTATTTAAGAACTTTCGGTTCCAGATCAAAATACTTTTCTATGTCGCATTTAGTGTTTCTTTTATTGCAGTTTTAGGTTTAAGGTTTCAGAATTTTCCTTTTCTAATCCTTAATGCAAATTAATTGAACAGGAACATTCACGTTCATGCAAAACGAACACACCTACGATTCACATGTATTTCTATACATAATAGGTATGTTCGCGTCGCATGAACTATCTGCACTTTTTGCACTACCTTCTTTGTGTTCGAGTTGTTTTGAACTTTTCTCTCTGCGTCGCAGAAAACAATATATTCTGTATACAGAGAAATGACTCTTGTTTTGCGCACACTTACACATATGCAAAACTGTACTTGTGGCTGATTTTCTTCAGAATTCTGGTTAACCAATGATAAAGAAACCTGTCCATATAGGAAACTAATGCTAAACAAAGACAGTTTTTTTAAACGACAGAAAATTTGACGTTTGTGTCCCGTCTCAATGGTCTCTGGCAGAAAATTCACTTCAGTTCAAGAGTTCATTTGCCTAGTGCAGCTCAGTTCATATTATGTTTTGAAAGTGCACGGATATTTTCGATTTGTTTTCCTTTCCATAGCTCTTAAATTTAATTATAGATAAAACACACACTTTCTGAATTTGAAGTGAACTGAGTGCTGCCACCACAATTTGTGGAACCAATTCGTTTCATATTTACCAATCAGGTGTTCTTGGCGTTAGCCGCTGTAAATAGTTTCGTGTTTACATACAATTTGTTTGAAAAGTAAAGTGTTTGAATTAAAAAGCTTTATTTAAACAATCAATCAAAAAAATGTTCAATCAGGAAACTGAGCACAATTATAAAAATACTGCATTTCATTAATTTAGCTAAATAGTTTATGTCATTCCCATTCATATACGTTAAAACTTGCTATTCACATTAAGAGCGGCTATTTCCTTTTTAAACGGAGACAACTTCATTGCTTTGCATTTATATGAAACGGTTTTCGATCAGAGGTATGTTAAGTCATTTGAATAAGAGTTATATAGGAGTCATTTGCATATTTATATAGGCGGAAGTGTCCCCGGCAATTGTCAGCGGCTGTGTAAGATTTTCTTTTATATTTGCATTTCAATTTACGCAATTGATTCAAATTAAGTTCGAAGCCGAAATATTTTTGTCGGTTTCAACATGAAACTGAAGGATCTGAGTGACGAAATAAATTTTGATGAATTCTCAGGAGCCGGTGGTGTGAGTATGAACAAATTTTTAGTAAAAATGAGAAAATGAAACCCACTTCATTGTAGACCAATCAGAAGGTGTTCCTCAGCCGCATACCTTACGTTAGTAATCTGACCAATTTGAAGGAACCCATACCAAAGATTTACACTTCATCAACGCTAGCGGCGCAGCTGATGTTATATTTCAATTACAAAGGTAAAATTGTAAGTATATTGTGATTCTGGGCTATTATAGAGATACACTACAATTCAAATTCAACAACATAAATGAGTTGAGCTCTGAACTTTATAGCGGAATTACTAAATAAATATGTTCTTTAAATAATTAAGCAACCGTGTAATTGTGCAAATATGTGCTTTAAATAGTTATACTCATCTATTTGCTTCATTTTCTCTAGAAACTCAACATGGAGAACTTTGTCATTCTTATGCCCTTCGTACCCATGCTAATGGAGTGCGACGGCAGTCGCCTGGACATACTCATGTGCGAGTCGGACGACATTAGTCGTAGTGTTATGTTCCTGTTCAAAAAGGGTATTTACTTAACTTATATGCTTGTATGTATGTGTTTTATCCACCTTTTCCAGCTGGCAGAGTAACGCATTTCTATGCCGGCATCTGCACACACATACGCAGCGTAGTCCTAAATGATATATTCTCCAGTTGGGTCCGTGCAGGCGTTGAGCGACTCTACATGAATCTGAAGAAAGCCACCGAAAACACCGAGACCCATGCTGTGTATGACGTAATTGACAAAATCGAAAATATACTGGAGTAATTTAAACAATCACATTCATTTATAAAAGGAATTTACTCAGTTATAGTTTGTAATTTTTGTAGAGTCCACAATATAGCCAAGATAGATTTGGTGGTGCCACTGTTCGGTTATGAAAATTTCATAGCCAATCTGGCGGATCAATTGCGGGCACGTGTGGCAGTCACTGGTCTCTTGAATAGCATCTACAGCAATCTCGCTGGTACCATGGACCATTTTGAGCAGAACACCAACAGAGCGAAAATAGTCATTAGCAATAGACAGCGCTCCATGAATGAAATAAAATAGTATAAAATTTTACAATGAACACTTTTTAAATATTTATCTCCACTAAATGTTTTGTCCTTTATCCAGTTGCTTCGATATGTACAAAACCATTACACTGAAAATCACTGATATTGCGGCGGACAACAGCAACAACGCTTGTGGCTACTACGAACTGCAGTGGACCCCGTTTCCAACCAAGTTTGATTTGCAGTTACTGGCCACTTTGGTGCATCCCACCTATATTTACAATATACCAGCTGTATCCGCGAAGGTTCCCTCATATTTGCTGCGCTTGTGTAATACAGGCAAAGGGAAACCATCGGAGCCGCCAATTAAATTCCAGTTGCCAGCTGGTAAATTAAGAAATAAATAATTTATTTTGTATGTGATAAATACCTACTATGCAATCCATTCTAGGCTCACGTCCTTGCGGTCAGCCATTGCCCAAAGAAACCATAATTCCCAACAAAAACACGTCACCCGAGTTTAGCATGCTCAAAAAGAAGTTATGCTACTTAGATGACTCGGAGGAGGATGACGACGATTACTAAAGACAAATTCATTGTGGTTTTATAAAGTTTTATTATTTTTTTGTTGCTTGATAATAATTGATAAGTAAGCATTTTGTGGTTTTTTTGTTGAACGAACTACATAAGTGAATTGCGATTATAATATATTGTAATATAGAAGTTGTTTTGCAAATATGTAAGTGTATTAATTAAACACGAAAATATTATTATTATTATTTGATTAAAGCCTGAGTACACCACGATCAGGACTTTCTAAGTTGAGTAAGTATATCGATAAGTATATGAAGATGAGAGTTCATCTTGAAAATTTTTTGTTTCTTTGTTTGTGTTGAATAACTCTTGTTGTTGCATGATTCTTGTGTTGAATAAATCTTGTGTTGAGTGATTCTTGTGGTGAATGATTATTCTTGTGTTGAATGATTATTCTTGTGGTGAATGATTCTTGTATTGAATAATTCTTGTTTTGAATGATTCTTGTATTGAATAATTCTTGTTTTGAATGATTCTTGTATTGAATAATTCTTGTATTGAGTGATTTTTGTTCTGAAAACCAACTATTAACCTTAATTTAAACATAATTAATGTTTTTCATTAATTTAGCATTATTTATGGTTGGTTTTTTTGCAATCTCAAACTTACATTATATTTTATACATTCTTCATCGTCGATTGAACTATTATTGATTTGACATACGCGTATTATAGCGATGTTTTTGCCACACATCCATCAAAATATAATATTCAATCTCCGAAATATGTATTGATAAAAATTCAAATGGAAAATTGGAAAAAAGGTAAATGTGGAGAAACACATTTTTTCGGAGTTTGCCTTCAAAATAGTGAACTACGATAGGGTTCTTGCAACCTGGTTATTTATATGTGACCAGTCTTAAGTCTGCGTTTCAGCCGGAGATTAACTTAAAAAGGTATAAATACCCATTTTTGTTGTTTTTTCTCTGTTGGCAACCTCAGCAAAATCTTAAGTTCGAAGTATTTCCCAAAAAAAAAGGAACTAATTCAATCGCAAGGATTCAAAGTCGGGTATAGAATAAAAATTGAACACTTGCAAGATGAATTTGGCGTAGAGGCAGCAGATGCTCAGTGTAACAGTGGTAACATCCTGAAAGTAGTTGTTGGTTTTTTCTGGATATTCAAGCTAAAATATTTCAATCGTACATCACTTGGCTCTAATATTTGTGAGTTTTTAGACAGTTTTATGGCGGTGGATGGATATGCCATCACTGTCACACCTTGCCTGCTGGCTCTAAAAATTTTCTTTTTTTGGTATTCCTTTGGGAAGAACAAATCAATTTGGGAAAAACATTCAAATGTCAAGGTGAATATGTTTGGTTTAGAGGTGAATATATAAGCAATTTTCTTGAATTACAATTCCCGTGTGAACTGTCCTGGCGTTTTATGTGGACGCCCGGGAGAGAAAAATTCAGAGGAAGGCTTATACTCTGAATTTGAGGACGAAACACATACTTAATCTAAATAATATTCACGCCAAAGCATAAAGTACTGCTTAACGATGTAACAAATTAACTACATTGTTTAATTGGAGCGCTTTCTAACACTTGAAGGAGATAAATCTTGAGACGATGGAGTACAAATTTCTTCCCCTGCTATACGAGGAGAAATCAACGGTCCACTGAAATAAAGTACTTAAATGATCGCAGGGAAACGCAGTTGCACAGTCAATCATACAATTTCAGCCCATATTGGCAAATGGGGCAGCATGGTTGCGATGGACTGCTTACTACACACTTGCAGTACGTCGGAAATTGTACTGATTGGGTTAGAGCACACACCGCACTTAAACAGCTACGAATTCGAAATGTCAGAGAAATGCTGTAAATGTTTTTCGCAGTGTAACACTGCAAATAAAAATTATTAACTATATTAATGTAATATTGTTAAATAAAGGGCAAGATTTAAGGAATCGGTTGCAGGAAAAGCTACAGTAAGTATTCCTTGGATGAACCTAGTCAATTGAAACACAATTAATAAAAATGAATTAATAGAGGAGGTGGAGGATTGTCGAAGTACCAAGCCGACGAAAAAAGCGACTTTCTGCCGAAAAAATATTTAACAAATTTCAAACTTTGATATAAATAAAATCTAGGTATCTACTTTTTTATTTGTTTGATATTTTTTTCAACAATCAGAACATATCGTGAGCAATCGAGGAGAATTTCAATGGATTCTCAGTAGAATCCTTTCCCTAAAAGAGAATCTCATTACAAATTCCAGATGTTAATTAAGCCCGAATATTCATGAACGCTCTGAACGAATGACTTTTCCTGTGTGGATGTGATTCTTGGCCAACCCACTACAACTCATCTTGTGTGTTTATTAAATGTGTTTTTACACAAAAGGTCCCACCGAAAAATTGCCAACTGCAATCCTCCGTAAACTAATTCACTCGAATAAGTATGCAATAGCATATCTACAAAAATTCACTAAATAAGTTAAATATTTTTGTATGTATTCTACCTGACCACCCATAATGAGCTATGTGTGAAAGGCTTTGGGGAAACTGAGAAAGAAGATATTTTTTACATTTCTGGACTGCAGTAAAACTACACTTTTCTTTCGGTGTAGTGGGCAAATAAAAGAAATAACTGAATAGTCTCCTAACCACCCACCCTAATTATACTCCAATGAAATCATATACGACAAATTCAAATATTGCAAAATAGTCATTTGACAAAACAACTAAAGCAGATATATCCAATTATAGGTGTCATTTGATATTCGTTACAACTGCCGCACCGTCCTCCCAAATGCTATTTGCATTTATTGATAAGTCGTTAGAAGTGTTGTCTTCTGCTACAGACTAGCAAACGCACACGTCGTTGTTACCGCGTGTGAATTATTATAAACTTCCTTGGGACTTGCACCGAAAAACTCGATTTCATAACACTAGGAACTTCAGGCGTAAGAGCTGTTATCCAGTATGGAACTTATGAATGCTGGACATATAAATCTACTATATTCGTCAAATTCGAACCACTTCCGGGTGCTCTAAAGCATATACTACTTTGTTGTTAGTACTTCGTTATTCAACACTTTACACTCTACCGTGAATGATGAAAGATGCTTGGAAAATACATCATAGTGAGTTGTCTTCTTCTTCAATCGACTGCCAGTGGTGAACACAAAATACAGTGGTTAAGAAAGAAAATCAGCCAGGATCACTTATGGTAGAAAATACCAACCATGCTGCTAATACTGAATGTATTCGTTCTTTTCCTGTTTCAGTATTAACCAAGATTGAATTAATTTCAATGTGCATAAGTAACCGCGGCTAGAATAAAGAAAACGCATAAACGAAACACCAGTCGGAGGAACCCGACCTTCACTCTTGACACTTGAGTCTTTTTCCAGCGGCAGAACCTGCTTTTCGCAATCATTCTATAACTAAAATTTAAGCAAAAACATTTTTTCAATGCTTTTGCCATATTTTTAATACTATGTACAATTCAAGGAATCGACTTGAAATGCTAAGTTCTTACAAAGGTTCCAAGAAATCAGCTACGTTCAGACTTGAGACTGCTACATGAGAAACCAGGACTTGCAATTTATCTTATACTAACTTACACTAATTCACGTCCCTTGCAGTAGCTCTGCCCCGCTTTCGTACATCTTGTAGGAAAGTTGCAAAAACTATTGAATAGTGTGCTCTCGCTGAACATTTTGCAATTCCCTACCACGCAGAAAGTACGGGGCAGCTCTAGTGTGGATATAAGAATAAATAATTACCTATATTATTGATATATAAATTTTACTCTTATAGAGGTGACTGAATATATTGTTGGTGCTATTGATTGACACCACTAAACTTAATCTGCCTCATACCTTGAAATGACGGGATACTATACTACATTATATTATATTATATTGTTGGTGCTATTGATTGACACCTCGAAACTTATTATGCCTTATGAAGGTTGTTGTAATATATTATATTCAAATATATTGATGGTGCTGTTGTTCTACACATCGAAAGAGTTTACTTGATATTAAAACGAAAAAAGATGGTACATTCAACTTTGCGCACAGATGCGTAAAATCCAAATGCATGATTAAAAGGATTTGACTCACCGCGTAGCATTACTTTGATATGATGATGCAAACGTCCTTTAAACAAAAATCAAATAAAAATGTCTTACATATTTGGCATCAATAGCAAAGTAATTCTAGAGTGATATCATCCGTGATCAAACAACTCGTCAAGTAAGAAATTAATTTTATAACACCCGTGTGATCTTATGACTCGTGTCAAGGGTCCAAGTGCCGATGATTCGAAGTACCAAAATCTCTCTTGAAAATGCCTTTGTCATCTATAACATAGCCTACAAAATCCGTGTCACATATGACAAAAAACTATTAAATTTGAGTGGCAAACGAACTGACACCAAAAAAATGGCCCAAGAAATTGTTTACTTGACAAACTGTTCAATCGCGGTTGGTTGCCCCCTGGCTAGCAGGGCAATCGACAAGCAACAAAAAAGTGTTTGTTTGAGACCATGATGGTGTTTGCCTCAAACTCGCCATCTATGGTGGGGCAGACTAAACTACCTAAAATAGTCCGCCGTGACCGATGTGACAACGATGAATACTTAGCCAGAGAAAGATATGAGAAAGTATTGAGCACCTTTGCTAAAGCTGCGGCACCGAAACGTTTTGACAAAGTTATGAAAGTGCGTTGCCAGTTACTCGCTGGGCATGGAACTGCGACTCTTGGAAGTTGATGGATGGCCTAGCGCACTACCTCTAGGCCTTGGAGTCGGCAGTTCCTTATCCTAATATCATTTAAATATGCTTGTATAGTACTCCTCCTCTAAATCGTAAAGATCCATGGCCATTTCATCCCGTAATTTCATCAGTTTCTTATCGCATTCAATTTGTGTCGATCGAAATAATTGCGAGTTATTAGTGATGGCTTCATTTACCGAATGAAAATCATTCAGAATCAAATATTGTTTAATATCGGAGACCAATTTCATTAGAGAATCACCAGCTCGAACTGAAATTGTAAAAGGAAAGCACGTTGTGAGAGTATGAAAAGAAGAGTTACTCAGAGTTAATCTTACTTACCAATATTTGATGCTCGTATGAGTATCTGAAGATGTTCATGTTCGAACTGTGTTATTTTCGATATTTGGGAATCATTATCGCCCCTGGCCAATTTTATGATTTCTTAAAAGATAAAAAATAATACGTTTCTTGAATAACAAATTAAACAAAAAACTGAATTCGTTGAATCAATTGAGTTCAATAATAAAGACTTTGAGTTCAATAATAAAACAGTCGAGTTCCATAATAAAGCAGTCGAGTTCAATAATGAAGCAACTGAGTTCAATAATAAAGTGATTTAGTTCAATAATAAACCAGTTAACACAATTAAATTAAAATTTAAGTGAGTTGCTTATCAAAATTCAACTTCACCTTATTTTTCTATATCCGCCTTCTTCCAACAGTTGCCTGGTCTAAGGTTTAATAAGGAGCATACTAACTGTTTGGCTCAATGCTCCTAGTGAAATATTGGCCACATTTTTAACAATTGGCTGGCTCCTTGTTGAAAGTCAAAAGCCCTATTATAGCTCATTATAGGGTTTCTACAAAGTCTGAACCTCAATGAATGGGGAAGAGCAAGTGTGGAGTATGTTCGTCGTATCGTTCAGATTCTCTTTCGGTGAGTAACTTCCTATGATCTCATTTACTGCGCTACTGAGGTGAACTTATTTTAAAGTCGATTGCTTATATTTCGATCAATAGTTTGAAGTGTTCAGGTCCTTATTACGCTTTGCTTGTTGATATTTGACTATAAAACAGAAACAGACACAGAGTTAGAAACAGAATTTACAAGAAAATTATGTAAAATTGTATTTCGTTTGTACTGGGGACAATAGCCAATCAACTCTTCTGTTACTGATTCTGTTGTTGATTCAGTTTATTTTGCAAACGCACTTGATTCTGTTGCAAATGTACTTGATTCTGTTGCAAATGTACTTGATTCTGTTGCAAATGTGCTTGATTCTGTTGCAAAAGTGCTTGATACTGTTGCAAATGTGCTTGATTCTGTTGCAAATGTGGTTGATTCTGTTGCAAATGTGATTGTAATGTTGCAAATGTTCTTGATTCTGTTGCAAACGCACTTGATTCTGTTGCAAATGTACTGGATTCTGTTGCAAATGTGCTTGATTCTGTTGCAAAAGTGCTTGATACTGTTGCAAATGTGCTTGATTCTGTTGCAAATGTGGTTGATTCTGTTGCAAATGTGATTGTAATGTTGCAAATGTTCTTGATTCTGTTGCAAACGCACTTGATTCTGTTGCAAATGTACTTGATTCTGTGTTGCAAATGTGCTTGATTCTGTTGCAAAAGTGCTTGATACTGTTGCAAATGTGCTTGATTCTGTTGTATATGTTCTTGATTATGTTGTAAATGTACTGGATTATGTTTCTGTTCTATGTCAGTCTGCACCTTAAAAAGGGTATACTAAATTTGTGCGATTGAATTACTAGAAGACGGCGTGGAGAAATTTTCACTTTGTCCGTCCGTCTGTGGCCAACTTTTTTCTACACCATTAGAGATGTCTTAACGCAACTTTGCAATAGTATAGCCTGACCTCAAGACAGAATCAAATAGCTATACGAACCTATTTGAATAAAGACCACGCCTACCTCCCATATATGCAACTATAGGGATCTTCTTTAAAGTCACCATAACTTCGGTCCAATTGATTGTATAGTGACGTAATTTGGCAGTTTGGTCGATGTGGGACCTTCTATGAAAAAGTGGGCGATATATATTCATTCCCACGCCCACTATAATTTAAGTAAGAGATTTTTGGACGAAATTTTCTTTTTGAAGAAGCATGTGTACAGTATGAATCCATCTGCAAGAAATGGGTTCGATCAGATAAAGGTCACACCCAGTTTCCATTAAAAAACTTTCGGACTTTCTCCTCTAGCTGATTTATAAACCAAATTTGGTCCGTACTAGTGCCAGTGCAAAATATGGGCAGCATACTTCTGCTACCACGCCCATAATTTAACAAAGCCAATTATTGGGTCCACAGATTCAGATACGAAATTTCACACAAGGGTTCAGAGTACTAGTATAAAGTACTAAAAAAATGGACAGGTTATTGTCCCTGCCACGCCCATTATTGACACATAATTTACGACCTATACAAACTTTTATATGAATAAGTATATTGACGCTTTTTGTGTGAAAAATCTTGTAGACATTGTAAGGCCATACACAGCAAATGGGCTCGATCAGATAAAGACCACGCCTTCCTCCCTCATAATCAATTCCTGGCACCCCCACTGGAAATTATCCTAGATATGCTCCCAATAGCAATGAACATTAGGTTCATACTAGGGAGATTATTAGTACTGCCATGCCCACAATTAAACCAAAATCATTACTGGGTTTTTATACAAAATTCAGAGTTCTTATACAAAATATCACACGAGGGTTGACAGCCCTGCTATAGAAGACCAAACAAAAATTGGCGAGACTTTTGGACCCCATGGAAAATTACCATACATGATGATATGAATAAAATTTTGCTGAAATGTACATCGCCATGGTTAAATTCGCACGTACATGTTAGGGTGTTAGGGTATCTAGAAGTCGGTCTAACCCGACTTCAGCTTTCTTTACAATGTTTTTTTTATTTGTAGTGGAAGGGGGTCGGTGCGGTCCCACCCAGTCTGTTTAAGCATTGAACTCCACCATTTTCTACTGCTCCCTGCCTACCTTAATTCCTACCTTCCTCTCTGCTTGTCTACACAGTCCCTGGCATTGTACTCGAAACTACACAGGACAGTACTCTAGTTGGGATTTCAACAACAACAAAATATAGTATGCAAAGTTAACTAAGGACGACTGGAGCAAGCAGGTTAGGTTAGACTAGCTGACCGACTAGGCCATGCACAGACCTTAGCGACACCAGATGAGTGTTCATTGTGGACTTGCGGAAGTAGAGATCATTGTATAGGGAGGCATTTTTAGATAGCCTTATAAGACACTAGCAAGTTAAGAACTTATATATTCCATAGCAAATCGAAATGCAATCTTAGAAGCGCTTAAAATGCTCCCAACCGATTCACTCATTTAAATAAGGTGCAGTTTGTAGTTTCCAGTTTTGAAGCATCGTCAGCGCTGGCACTGAATTTCACCACAAAAGCAAAGACTTGCATTTTGAAAACGGGTTGTTTGGAAGCTGACAAAGAACACGTCAGCGTCATGGCATAGTAAAGCGTTCGCTCACGCAGTGCACTGTTCAGTAGTCACCTTGCATGCGTACGGGCGCTTCCAGACACTTCGCTTCACATTAAATACTTGCCAGATCGCACGATTTATAAAAGGAGAAATATATAATGAAATATTTATCAAATAAAATAATTGTGTTTAAAAAAATCGGGTTTGTGGAAGAAAAGAATATAATAATAAAATCAATTTAGAAAAAACTACATCAAAAATGGGTATGGCTGTATCGAATTTGCTGCGACACTTCCTGGGCAAGGAGGATGTGCGCATACTAATGGTGGGGCTGGATGCCGCCGGGAAGACCACCATACTGTACCAGCTGAAGGTGGGC
Organism: Clusia tigrina; assembly: GCA_920105625.2. Taxonomy (NCBI): domain Eukaryota; kingdom Metazoa; phylum Arthropoda; class Insecta; order Diptera; family Clusiidae; genus Clusia; species Clusia tigrina. The sequence goes on from OV050033.1 coordinate 131,465,828, forward strand.
GAGGTGATTACCACAGTGCCGACAATTGGCTTTCATGTGGAGACAGTCGATTACAAAAACATACGCTTCACTGTGTGGGATGTGGGCGGACAGCAGCGCATTCGCAGCTTGTGGCATCACTACTTCATAAATACGGCTGCCATCATTTTCGTGGTGGATGCAGCGGACGCAGAGCGCATGCCCGAGGCTGCAGACGAGTTGCACGGCATGTTGGCCCATCCGGAGCTGGAGAATGCAATACTCGTCGTGTTTGCAAACAAACAAGATTTACCTCATGCACTGAGCATTATGGAGGTAGCTAAATGCTTGGACTTGCACAAGATAAAACAGGACTGGCATGTGCACGGTGTCTGCGCAATACGCGGTGATGGACTGTACGACGGTTTGGAATTTATACGGGAAATGTTAATACGACGCAAAATCATGAGAAAATGAGTGTCTCTCAAATACACACACACGCATCCCCACCCCCGCATGCATATGTACTTACATGGATGCATATTTGGAGAACTATATCTTATCTATAATAATATATAAATTAAACATTAAAATTATTTAATAAATAACTGGGCATGCCCATTATATTGATGGATGGATATATAATATATGTAATATCTTATAAATATACATGTATATAATATTAATATATAAGAAATATTCAATACTTAAATACAATTCATTGGGAGGGGTCTGCAAGGTTTATTAATGAATAAATTTTGTGAGGTGGGTGAGGTTGTAGCGGGTTGCAATCTTTTCCAAAGTTTGGCAGTATGTGCAACAGCCGAAGACGCATCGGCATTCGGACATCCTCCTCCTACGTTATTGATTTTTATTATTGCAACCCAAACAACATCCTTTGCGTTAGGAGGGTGGTAGCGTCGTTTATGATGCATACAGCTACTCACAGTCAAACTGAGACACTGCGCTTGATTTATGAGTTAAATGAGTTATATGCCAAATAACAATAGTCAAATTTAAGATAATCAAATTTATGACGTCTTTTATTTCTTAGCGAAATATAAAATACAAACAATTTGTATTTAATATAAACAAACAAAAAAAAAACTAATACCAATATTTGTATTAGTAGACTCTTAATAAGAAATAAAACATGACATTTTATAATTTTCTTTAAAAAAAATCCGTTTTTCGACTGGATTTTGTTAGAAGTTTTCAGTCTTGTCTCTCACAAACTTCAGGACACGGTGGTTAGATTAGTTTAGATGGCTGTCCTAAAACTCATTTAGGCCTGTGCAAGGCTCATTGTGGCCACTAGAGCATTTTTCCCCCAACTCCGGATCCTCCTTAAACCGTCCTGTGGATTTGATAAAAATAGCCACTTTCGTTAGCTACATCCGGGAAACCTCCTCAATGCTGTCAAGAAATGCGAGAACCTTTTTCTGTATAGAGCCATGTACCCACACAGGAGGTGTTCCACTGTTTCCACTTCCTCTACATCCTGACAGTTCATACAAAAGTCATAATGGGATACCCCCAATCTACTTGCATGTCTACCAATCAAACAGTGACCTGTCAGTACCCCTATCACATATTTAATATCCTGCCCATTAAATTTCAATAGCAGTTTGTCTGCGTGAAGGGCAGGATGATAACTGTCCCCATATAACATTTGCCACTTCGACAGTGTATCTATCTATTAGCAATTTGGATGTTGCTAAAGGAATTGGTAATGGAAATTTATCCGGTATCTCAAATTAACTACTGCGTAGTTTGTTATTTTATGGACCATCACAGTTTGGGTGGGGTGCGCGTTGCAATCCTTTCCAATGTTTGTGAGTATGTGTATGTGCAACAGCCGAATACCCATCGGTATTCGGACATCCTCCTGCTACGTTATTGATTTTTATAATTGCAACCCACGCAATATCCTTTGCATTGGGAGGGTGGTAGCGTCATTTAAATGAACTATTGCGTAGTTTGTTATTTCATATACCATCACAGTGTGGGTGGAGTGGAGTGCGGGTTGCAATCCTTTCCAATGTTTGTGAGTATGCGTATGTGCAACAGCCTAATACCCATCGGCATTCGGACATCCTCCTGCTACGTTATTGATTTTTACAATTGCAACCTACGCAATATTTTTGGCAATACACACATTCAAGCTGAGAAATTTAGTGCTATTTATGAGTAAAATGTTAAAGATGATAAAATTTATGAGTTATTTTATTTATTGGTGAAATATAAAATACAAACAATTTGTATTTAATATTATAAACAAAGTAGTAGTAAGCATGCTAGACTTATACTCAAGAGGGCGGCAGGATCAAATCCTGCCCTGGGCTTGATCGCAAAAATGATTCTATCTAAAATATGTTTTCGAATCGAAGGCCTTATTTGCTAGCTAGCACTCATTCCCCAAACCCTTGCAGTCATAATTAATTATGGTGTAAGATATAATAATAATAATAAAAGCCCATACCAATATTTGTGTTTTTGGTATCCAATACGCAAATGAAAAGACATTTTATAATTTTTCATAAAAACTTATTGCTTATGACTTTCTTTGATTTTTTACCTGTTACCTCAACAAACTCTGCAGAACATTTTAGGAAGTCTAATAATGGAGCTACTTAGGCGAGAAATCATAATTTTATCACTTTTCATGGGAGCTGAATACTGATATTAGAGGATTTAAATACAAATAATTTCGAGAATTTTCTTATTAGAGTTTAAATGCAAATAATTGAATGCATTTTTGTTTTAACTGTGCTTAATTAAAATTATTGTGTTTTATTTCAGCTTTTATTCATTGAAATAGATCAAGTAAAAATAATGCATTACTTATGATTGTATTTTAATTTTTGTCTTTTAACCTGTTACTTGAACAAAATCTGCAGAAAATATTAGGAAGTCTACTAGTGGAGCTGCATTTGCAAGAATAATAATCCTATCACTTTGTATGTATACTCATATTAGAGAGTTTAAACACAAACAATTGAATAAATTTTCTTATTAGAGAGTTTAAACACACACAATTGAATAAATGTTCTTATTAGAGAGTTTAAACACAAACAATTGAATACATTTTCTTATCAGAGAGTTTAAACACAAATAATTGATTGAATTTTAGTTTTATTTGTGTTTATAAAATATTTTTATATTTTTATTCATATACTTATTTATTTAATTTATTTATATTATTAATTCATATACTTTTAGTCATTGAATAAGATAAACACACAAAATGTATTACTGTACTTTGATTCTCTTATCACTTTCCCTGTTACCTGAACAGGCAATTGCAGTGTACTATTTTGATTGTGAGTAGCTGTAACTCTGCAGGCGAACATTTTGTATAATGCGCAGTATAATCCACTTGATTCACTTTTTATGCAAAAATATAATATATTTAATAAAACTTATAATCATACAAACGATTTTCCTTATTGAAATTTATTTTAAAATTAAATTTTGCCTGAATAATTTATACTGCGTAAATCAATATTTCACTTTGCAAAAAAAGAGACTGCACTTTTATTTCGGTATAATAGATTTGCTGCTTAATGTAAGGAATGTGAGGAGAAAATACAATTATGATATAATTTGCACTATTATGCACACAGATAAACAAATTTATATATACATAGAATTGTATAATTAATTATAATAAAAATTTACATATTTACCCAAAAACACCGGAATAAATTTATACAATCACTAATAAAACACCTGTGTCCGCGCTAGCACTGCCTGATGGCAGTGCAGCGTCGACAGCGACTAAATTGGAGATAAGAACGCAATGCCCGTTTGGCGTTGCATTTCGCTGTATGTACATATGCAATGCGAGCAGATTTATGAGCGCAAGAGAGACCGCTACAATTGAGAGCCATTAATAAACATCTATTACAAATGGCTATGTGAAAAGTGAGGCATTACAATAACAACACCAATCACGCAAAAACAACAATTAAGCAGCTATTTACAAGATGGCTGCAGCCATTTACATAAACATATGTATGTAGGTGAGTAGTAGGAATATGCAAACTTCGTTGGAGGGTCTGGAAGCTGTGGGTAAAACCAACCAAACCCATGCTCCTTATTACATATATTAATAAAAATAAATATAAAAAAAGAGCAAAAGAAAAACTAGCCAATTGACTGACAAGCTATTACGAGGTTTCACTATTTGATATGTGGGCGGACGACAGTCAGTAATATTCATCCAGGTTTTTCAATTTTCCAGCAAACACTTTTTGGACAACAACAATTTAGCTGCAAGCATTATTTACTTGCTATACGAAGCCCACCTCAATATCACACATGCAAAGCAATCTTCACATTCAATTGTGGAAGTGCAGCAACAAGGATTTTTGCTCAAGTTTAAGGAATTTCTTAAGGACAAAGGCAATATCATTGGCACGGCCACCACACGACGCAACAGTTTCTTCCTTCGCCGAAAAGCTGTTTAAGGGTAAAACCAAGACGTACGTATATATGTTTGTATGTATGTAGCTGTATCGAAACTCATGTGAGAGGGAGAGCTGGGAAAGTGCAAAAATTGTAAAAGAGAAAAATATTCATTGTCGTTGTTGCACCTGTTTCCCCTTACGAAGAGTCCACGCTCTTCTTCAGCGCACACTAATTTCGGGCGTTTGAGAATCATTTTTATAAATATAAATATTTATATTTGCGTGCGGTATTATTTATAGCCACCATAATGTCCATTTGCAGCATATTGTATCGCATGTTTATATATTGTTCATTGTTATTGCATTTATATTTTTATTATGCATATATTTTATACTATTATTACAACTATTATTATTATTATTGCATACATTGTTATTCGTATTTATACTATAATTATTATTTTTATTACAATTATTATTACTATTATTTACGACATTATCTGGCAAGGAAAATATTGACGTACATTGCGGTTTTTCGATTTGGTGATTAAAACACTTTTATATAGTGGAAACTTGGTAAATATATATATTATGATCATTCATTTGAATGATTAGGATTAGTACGAGTATATCTGCAGTTTTCACTATATACACACATACACACCCTATTTCACTATATACACACCCTATTTCACTATATACACACCCTATTGAATGGAGAAATCTAATGAAGTATGTTTCAACACGAAAATTTGTATTGGAAATAATAATGTTTATTTATAAATGTAAAATATTAATATGTAAACTAATTGTAATTGTAAAATATGTGCATTCGTCTATGTAAATTAATTGTAATTGTAAAATATGCGTAGATCAGTATTCGTCACACTATTCTTAATATGAAAGTCGTCAGTATTTGAATTTGTTGTAATTGTAAAATATTAATATGTCAATTTACTTAATGTGGCAAATGAATAAATATTCATAATGATAAAAGAATGTGGAAATATATTTCTTTCAAGAGCTCGGAGAATACACAGAAATTCTTAGTGCTCCATTTAAAGGGACTTTAAAAATTATGTGGCATTAGAAGGAAGAAACTCATTTCCAATTTCTCTGCCACTGTCCGTCGACAGTCATCTATTTAGAGAATTATATATTACTTAGAGAGGGTAGAGATCAATATATTAGTTCAAAGATTTTAGAGATGGGATGGTCAGAAACGCTCTTTAAAGGCATTAAGAGCTTGTGGTATTGGCCAAAGCAATACACGAGCAATGCGTTAAGGTGCAGAGTAATACAGTAACGCCAACAGCAACAGCATCTAACTCAGGATAGGTTCCGTCTGTTCTGTCGCTAAAAGCTCAATTTTTGTCGTTCAATTTGGTAGTTTCTGTTGCAATCGTACTTGATTCTGTTTCTGTTGGCGTTTTTGCTTTACGTCACTGTGCAACTTTATACTAACATTAAATTCATGAATAATTTAACATATGAAACGTTCGATCGATCACGATCTATTTTGCGTATCCATCACAACAACCAAAACTAAAGAATATTTTCTTATTTTATAAACAGCCTTTTATGCTTAATAAGTTAAACAATTCTACATCTAGCGGGCATTGGCAGAGGCTCATTACTTTCCGGTTAGACGCTATTCAGTACTGCATTATTACTTATAGCTTGGTATGATTGACTACTGCATTTATCCCACACTTCTACAAGGACTAAAATCAATAAATATATGGTTGTTATTTGTTTTGCATGCACCTATCTATTTCTCATATATTCAATTTGCCTTCCTTTTGCAGCTAAACCTCCAACCGTGCTTTGTCTGCAGTCCAGGGCAACTGGACGCGTTGTGGCTGGGCGGAAATGCACAAAGCTTAAGCGAAAAATATATAGCATAAGAGAACGCGTCTCTTACGAGTAAATAGGAAAATTGTCTTAGTGTTTGTGACGCCGCGGCTCAGCTCATCCTAATTGTTGTATTTATGTTTGTGAATACTGTTGTTGCTCTTGTTACTCAGCAACTGCACCTGAATAACAGCAACAATTTGAGTGCACATCCCCTGCATAATACGTACTCTCGCAGACGAGAAAATAGAGAAGCTCCATTAAAGGGTTGAATACACCCAATTCCTAGAGAGACAATTGTTGAATGCGTGCGCATATTTTCTGTAGGGAAATTTGGCAATAAATTCATAGCTTCTAGAATTTTTTAGAATTTTCTGGCTTCCTGTTCTCTGCTGCAAAGGTTCCTCCCTCAACAGATTTTGCTCGGGATGGTTCGTAAAACAATGTCACCACCACCGCAATGTTTTCACCTATGTACCTGGAGTATATGCAGCTCTCTTTATTGAATCATGTCCGTTGTGTCCAGCTTGTTGTTAATGGGGTTAAAGTTTGATGAATCTCGCTATGAGTGATGGTCAGACTACATACATATTTGTAGGGAGTTGGTATGAGGAGCATTGTTGTTCCCATATGAGGTGGTGCAGTCATCGAATGTTAAATGAGTGGCGCTTTTAACTTACATGAGAAGCAGGAAGGAAGTGTGTATTCGCCCCATTATCCCGCTTTACTGCACTTGCGCTTTAAATGTTGAAAATCACATGACAAACTAATAATTGTGTAGTTTTTTTCTTTAACAATATATAGTTAGAAGTGCAGTGTCCAATACCCAAATATAATAAGTAAATTAACCATAAATAGTAACTGAATTAACCATAAATAATACTAAAATTAAACCTAAACAATACCCCAACTAACAATAAAAAAATATCAAATTGAAGCTTAAATTATACCTAAATTAACCCTAAATAATACTTAATTAAGCCCAAACAATACCTAAATTTACCCTAAAGAATACCTAAATTAAACCTAAATTACATGGAAATAAACCCCTGGTAGGTAGGTAGGGTGGGCAGCCACATCACCAATAAACCAGTGATGCCACTTAGACCACGAGTTGGGTCCGTTGTGAGCCGCGGATGCGAGGCATGGCTACGCTTCCCCCTCCAGATTGAACCAACCTGAGCCTTTTAAGGGTTGTCAACACCTGACTGGTATAGATTATCTATATTTGTTAAGAAGTGGGACTGGACATGTACAGAAGAGGTGCTGGACCGTTTCGAGTTCCTCCTCATTCCTGCAGCAGCGACAGAAATCATGCGTATAAACTCCCATCTTGCATGATTCCCTATTAGACAATGTCCTGTGAGGGCTCCTATTATAGTCCTAATGTGTGTAAACCCTAAATAATACCAAAATTAACCCTAAACAATAACTTAAATACATATTTATAATTTTATCTAATACTATAAACAATATAAATATTCTATTATTGTTTAATTACTCTTTCTTTATCTTTAAAAATTTAAATCCTCTGTACTCTTCCATTGCATTTGTCTCTATTTTGTACTCCATTTTGCATTTGATACTAAACAAAAAGACCTCACGCCTTGGTGAAAGTCGTTGGCCATACATAAGTTTTGACTTTTTCCCTGGGCTCTGATAAAACCACAACCAACGCCCAACACAATTTTGTATTCCTACTATAATTTTCTGTTAAAACTCCAAATAAAATACGAGAATACTTCCATCTTGTCTCAGAATATAATCCCACCAAGCTTTGTATAATACCATGTCTCGGACAATATTTCCACCATGTATCACACAATCATTCCCAACATGTTTTATACTATACTTCCACCATGTTTCACATAATACTCCCACTATCTCTATCGCAATCACTTCCACCATGTCTCAGACAATCAATTCCACCATGTTTCATACAATACTTCCACCATGTCTCAGACAATCACTCCCACCAAGTCTCATACTATACTTCCAATACGTCTCACATAATACTCGCAGTATCTCTCTCACAATCACTTCCATCATGTCTCATACAATCACTCCCACCATGTCTCACACAATACTCCCACTATCTCTATCGCAATCACTCCCACCATGCCGCATACAATACCCCCACAATATCTCCGTTTAACGAATCAGTTTCGCTATGAAACATTGTGTTGGGCATTTGGAGAGCATCTTGTATCATTGGCAGAGAACTTATCATGTTTAACCTATAAGTCCTGAAGCCCTGATGACTCATCTCATCTTTCGCTATCCCCAGAAGGATATATTTTGTTAGTGATTTAGCTTCGATTTGCATAATTTCATTGCACAATAATTTATTATTGATTATTGCCTGCCTTCAATCATTTATTTATCATTGCATCAATATCGCAAATTAGATAGATATTAGACCAGATAAATTTAATATACAATTTATGTCGAAGACGCCATTATATTTTGTAAATCAAAAGACGTTGATATCCTTTACGAAAATGGGATTTGGAGTAACTTCTCCGGTGCGAAATTATCTATTGATGAATTCAAAATATGGTGTGGACTGCTAAATATTACATGCGTATATGTAAGCTTCCCGACGTAATAACATTTGTGGACCTGGGATTAAAAAAAAAACATAGATTAAGCAACCCCAATGTACTCGTTTTGATCTCAACTATGATAACTGTCATAAAGGAGCCCAGTTATTAAAGAGATGGTAGGTGCAACGCGACAGTTAAGAAAGGTGTGGCAAGTTATGAGGCTTCCAGAGGACGGAAAAGTCTTAATAAAGCAGCAAAGGAACTTAGACACAAGCTCATGGCTGTACAGAATGATGAAATCAGCATTATTTGTCCAATATATCAGCGAGAGATGACACGGAATATTCATTTTGGAAGGGAACAAAAAAGTCGGAGCAACTCAATACTCGATTTCCTACCAACAAAACTGTGAATGGTTCTTGGGCAAAAACCGTCAGAGACAAAACAGAGACACACATTCCAAGCACGTTTGCGATGTTTTTTTTTTTAACAATTCCCGAAAATCTACAACGAAATGATGATGACATTGATGAGTTTTGGAAGCTCCAAGGCAAATAGAATTACCAATCTTAGCTCAAAAAAAGTACTGTTTAATGACTTACAACTCTAAACTCTAAGATCCTTCTTCTCCTTCACAAAAGTGTAATAAAACCTTTATGGACGGACATATACGAATCAGTTGTGAAGTGGATCAGCGTAGGCAAATATAAACATTTTGAAAGGATTCCAAGCAAAATGATTCCGGACAAATGTCAACGCACCCCATGATTCGTTAGTAACGAGACACTACGGCAGGACCTTAACATACCGACAGTCCACGAGGAAATAAAATAAAAGATCGCACTAAATACTGGGCGCGGCTAAGTACGCAATCTAACTTCCTAGCTCTCAATCTGCTGGAGTCAAATGCATCAAAGAGCAGACTTAAACGAGCAGCACCCTTGAAGTGCGTTTAGCAAGTGTATCATCATAATTCTCTTTTCTTTTGTAAATAATAATAATAAATAAATGTAATAGAGGCAATAATATAGTATATGAAACATTAATATTAGTATTAAAAATTGTATGAAATGATAGCTTTGACCACAGAGACAAACATTTACTCACACAGCCTAGCAGCAGTAAGGGAGTTGGCTTCACCTTTGATCGGCTCTAAGCTAGTCGGCCTCTGCAAGGAGGCATTTAACAGAACGACCAATATTAAAGTATCTCTCGTCTAGGTTCCAGGAGACAGGAACATTGAAGGTAACGGGAAGGACAACGAGCTGGCTGGTCGGAAACTGAACAATTGTTTTACTACATGGGCGTGGGCGTCCACCTAACCGTTGTTCAGGGGAATATACAAAATCACTTCCTCTGCAAGACTCAGATGAGATGGAAAAACACTGCGACATGTGCCATTTCGAGAACGAAGAGGCTTATTTACAATGCAAGAAGAACGAATCATCTTCTTAGCATACCAAGACACATCATTAGCAACCATATTGCTGTATGCACGGGCCGGTGGACTATCGGCACGCACGGTGAAAAACTAGGCATTGCGTTCAAGGCTCATTGGAGAGGCTGCAAAGAACCACAAGGAACAGAAACAGTTGGCCATTTTCTTTATGATTGCCCGCCCTCACTCGCATGAGACTCAAATTGTTCGGAGGCCCTTTTCTGGAGAGTCTCCGGCATTGCTCTAGATTATAACTTTTAGACCTAACAAAGTTTAAAAAACAACTCAGGCTGTTTTTAATCCATATCCTATGACCACGTTTAGGAATGCAAGTAATAGTATGAAAACGGCACTTGTACTAATTGGTCGAACCGAGTGGTGGGCAGTAATTTTACATACCGACTTTAGATAATTAGTTTACTTTTAAGGAATATTGTGCACAGTTAGGGAGATGTCTCGCGACTCTCCTTAATATTGTCAAATACCCAGCATTTGAACACAGTTTTATTCACTTTTCTACACTAATTAACATTACTAGAGCTCTCATAGCTTCAAAAATATACTGCACATTGCCTCTCTTTCGATGGAGTTTAAAAAAAAAGTCATTTGTTTGGATGCCCCTTACAACATGTCCGCGCCTAAGAGCATTAGCGTCTACATCGCATAAAAACATGTTGGCTGAAGCAGGTTTACCATGTATTCCACAATATTATGTCCTCGCGGAAAATGAAGGATATTATCTAAAATCTGAGCCAATAATGTTGACACTTTTGAATGACGGAAAACCTTTTAATAGGAAGAACGCTTCATTAAACAAAGATACTTTGGATGTGGGTGGACAAAAGTGAGCGTATCAAATTATCCTCAATTCAAAGCCATCAACTGGAAGATGAGTTGAGGTCTCCAAAAACCTTGAATCGGACGTGAAACTCCATCTTGCCAAACCGCAAACTGAACCCCCTTGGAGCATAAAGCACAGCTCCTTTGCATTGAATTTCCTACAATTGCCGAAAACAACAACTCTAGGCCGTACTTTCTATCGAGTTCATCAACAAAAATTAGAGTGTCCTCTACGCAGACGGATCAAAAAGCACTTTGCTGCAATCCTCCATAATGAACATTTAATTATAATAGGACCCCCCCACAATTTAGCTCTGTGCTTATTGCAGTAGCTTGTGCGGTTGAATGTGCTACCGACTTGACTAAAGGTAAATTCCTCACAAGCGCAGACAGCACTCCCACGAATTGAAGCCAACCGGAACTTAATTCGCAATTGCGATGCAGCCGCGGCAGAAGCTATTATAGCAACAAATTGCATCTTCCCAGTCACAGGAAACAAAGGCTTGCGGCGACATATAAAACTACACCATGAGACCCACAATTATTCCACTTGGAAGAAATATAAGGGCACTTATGCGACGTTCAACACAGAAGGACGGAAACCTCACTATATCCTGTTACTTGCTCTCGCCAACAGTCACAGCATTACATTTTGTACGACTGCGAATCGGACGCACCAAGTGCTCAAACAAACATCTCCTGCTGGGAATTTTGTATAGATGCAATTTGTTCGTTACACTTACTCAATAATTGCCCCAACTTTGAGACAATGCATAGAAATATGTTAAACAACCATGTCCTAAGTGACATGTCAAATCTTACATCATTCAATAGCATAACAAAGCCAGTAAAGAAAGCTGAAGTCGGGTAAGACCGACTTCGAGATACCCTGTTACCCTTACATAAGCGTGCCAGTTAACCATGGCCACCAAATTCTATTCATATATCAATTGGGAAATAACTAGGATAATTTTAAGTGGTGTCCACAAATAGGTTGTAAGCTATAAAAATGCGCCAATAGTGGGGGTGACTGTGAAAATAATTCGCCCATTTTTTGCTTGGTACTTTCAGTGATGAATCTTGTCAAGGGACTCAGAAAAGATGTTTGGTTAATTGTGGGTGTGGCAGATGTTTGGTGAATTGTAATCTGCCCATATTGCGTGCAAAGTAGTATGGACTCAATGTACATTTCAACCGATATATCATACATATATCTTCAATAGGCTACCTTTAAGTTTAGTCCCGTAAATTCTTTATATGCAAAGAGCGAGTGTCCTTTATCTGATCGATTCCATTTCTGGAGTATAATATCCCCATGCTTCTTCTAAAAGAAAATTTCGTCCATAAATATGTGTTAATTGTGGGTGTGGCAATAGTATCTAGTAGGACCCACGTCTACATAACTGCCAATTGCGTCACTATACTATGCATTGGACCGAGGGTGTAGTCATTTTAAAAAAGGTACCTATAGTTACATCAATAGAAGGTAGGCGTAGTCTTTGTCCTAGTGGGTCCAAATAGCCATTTGGGCCAGGCATACTTCATTAAGATAACACTAAGGGTGTGCAAACAATGTTAACACAGACGACCGAACTCGTATATGAAAGAATCGGGATTTTCCAGTCTCCCCTTAATGAAAGAAAATGGTAGTATCCCTACTTGACGATACTTAAATCGTTAGGGACATTTCAACTCCTCACTTATGACCTAAAAGTGTATACGAAAAACAATACGAGCATAAAAACTTATCCTTGCTTATTCCGAGACCAATTCTCTTTTCGGGCCTTGGTCATAGCTCTGTATATCGGAGTCTCACAGTCAACACGGATTATGTGCCTCATATTGTCAGCTTCCCAAAAAGGATAAAGGTAACTATTGAGGAGATGTCGCAGAGACATGAATACTAAATGCAAAACCTTCAATCAGTTCCCGGATGGCTCAAAAATGGCAGAAGGTATTGGAGAAGGTGTATACTGCCCTGAACTAAATTGCAGAAAGCCGTTTAGGCTCCCTGATTAGTGCAGTATCTTTCAGGTGGAATTGTTTCGCTGCTAGGAAATCCGCAGAGCATCCAGAGCATACCAGAAACTACGAACTCCACAAATTTGCACATAAATAGCCAGGCTGAGATTAAAAATATAACTTCATGCTGCGTATCATATAGAAATGTTCTGCAAGGCAAGGCAGCAATGGATGGACTGACCACCTAACGGACGCCGTGCATCTAGTGGATGCCAGGGCACAAAAACATAGAAGGAAAAGAGAGCGCGGACACTATTGTTAAAAGGGAAATCCAACTACCAAATCAGCAACGTACTGATACCTCTACAAATAATTTATATCATGTGCAAATCGTACGGTGCTCAATAAACCAAAACTGGCGAAAAAGGATTGCCGAATGATTGTAGGCATACTGACAGGTCACTGTTTAAGGGCGATACACGCTAAAAAGATGGGACTCACAAACGACGATAGCAGGAAATGTGGGGAGTAGTGCTGAGGGGAAACTTTGGAGCATCTCCTATGCCAATGCCCTCCGATTTTGGAGAAACCCGCCTAGCACACCTGGGAGCCACCTAGTTTCAAGGCCTATACGAGGTTTCAACACTAGACATAGTTTCGCTCCGCAGTTGGTTAAGTGCTTCTCTTTTAAGGAAACATTTGATAACTCTTAGATGGATATCCATCTGACATCGCAAAGGACCTTGCAGGTTTATGTGTGGCCGTCACGACCAGCCAGTGTAACCTAACCTAACCTTATTCCAAGAATTAACTCAGCTTCTCGTAACAAAATGCTGGATATGCCTGTTTATGGGTAAGAATATCTCCTTTGCTGTAGTTGAGGATGACGGTAGAACTATGAGTATTGGCCTTCTATACCCACATTGTTCTGTATGCAGAACTGAGTTTATATCAATTCTTCAAGAGGTAAATCACGCCTCCACATCTACCACCAAATACTTGATTGATGCGCAGATATACTGTCGACAAATCTGCACTGATGAACTAGACCTATGCGAAACAAAGCCACCTAATCATGAGGACTTGCAACATTTTAGATCAATATCCCTGTAGAACATATCAATATAACATAGAAAAATGATGTGATTACCAGGGCAATGCGGGAATCTGAAAATGCTGACGAAAAGATGAAATTAGCTACTAAAAACCTGACATTCTATAGAACTCAGAGCAATAGATCTTTATGTAAATAAATTAGGAATGGGCAAACTGTACACAACACTATCTCATCATTACAAAGACGATACGCAGACCCTTTACCCTCTGAATATTCGCAGCGCCCACTGACCAGCTTTCACCCGCCTTAGAAACGGACACACAAACCTCACACTTGCATGCACTTGCTAAAAGGCTCTGGAAAACAATCAGGTACATATAGAAATTCAACCCCTATGACAGAAACTCACCTGCTCAATAGCTGCACACACTCTCCCATAATATGATTTAAGATTTTTCAACCCCATCAAAATTATTAAAATCAATCAATAATGTTGTAACCATCTTGAAAATGAACGAATTTCGAACCAAGAATAAAACATTTAATATAATTTATTATAACTTTAACTTTTTTCCTCTTTTTTTAAATTTTATATAAACATTTAATATAATTAATTATAATTTTAGCTTTTTTTCTTTGTTTAAGTTTTGTGAGTATTTTATTATTAGTAAAATAACTTAACAAAGACATAAGGACATGCAAAAGACTGCCGAAGGCCTTGGTAGCTAATTCTCCTTTATCATTTATATTAATGAAAATATAATTGTAATTTGTAAATAAATAAATAAATATTAATTTTTAACTTAATTATTAATTAAAAAAGCACAAACGAAATACTAAAAGATCTCCGACTGGACACCTAGAAATTCTAAATTTGGTCAAAGATGCTGTGCACATGACCCAGGCAAGTGACCACACAGACTCAGTACTCAATTTCACCAAGAGGTACAATGTCATATTCCCATCAAGGGAGGAGTGGAACGATAGCCCAACATGGCTACACGATGATTCGCAAAAATGGTATACAGATGGATCCAAAACGCTCAAGGGGGTAGGAGCAGGAATAGTGGGACCTAGAGTACACAAATCAATAACCCTAAGTGCAGATACCACGATTTTCCATGCGGAGCTCTATGCTATAATGGAAACAGTGGAAATCTTATCTAAAAGAGGACTTAAAGGAGTAAAAATAAAAATACTCTCAGACAGTCAATCAGTCCTCAAAGCTCTTAAAAGCTACACATTTACATCAAAAGTCCTTATAGAGTGTAACAACGCACTCAACGAACTGGCCATCCACAATCAGGTCTCTCTGATTTGGGTGCCAGGACACGAAGGACACGAAGGTAACGAAAAGGCAGACCTTTATGCCAAAAAAGGGGCTGAAGGATCATTTATTGGACCCACCCCCTTCTTTGGCTTTAATAAAAACAACATAAAACAAGAGACCAAAAAATGGATCCAACATAAAATCAGCGAATATTGGAATGGCATTGACGGCCTCGATCACTCCAGAAAATTCCTGAGCTTTGACGCTAATAGAGCAAAAATCGCTCTTACCTTAAACAAAAAATGCCTTAGATTACTCTCTGAAGCATTAACAGGCCACTTCGCCTGCAATAAACACCTACACAAAATAGGTATATCTAGCACGAGCACTTGCAGATTCTGCTGTGATGAAGAGGAGTCTGTGGGACACTTAATCACCAACTGTGATGCATTAGGCCACAGGAGACACAGGATCTTAGGTTCCTATATACTAGAAGATGAAGACCTTCAAATGCTCTCTCCAAAGGAGCTGGTCCGATTCCTTGATATACTAAGTATACTAAATAATTAAGTACGAAGGGGCGCACAATAGATCAAGTTGGTCGCAGTGCATAAAGGCCTTAGCCTAACCCGTACAACCATTACATTACATTACAAAAGATCTCCGAAATGTAGCCATTGTGCATTTTACCCGTATATTAAATGCAATCCTGAGAATTATGCCTCTTACTACAAAAAAATTATGAAAATTGTTCTTCATTATAACGATCAATAAACCACGAAAGGATCCAACATATAGACCAATAATCCTTCTGTCAACACTCGCTAAAATCTTCGCAAACGTACTTCTTCATAAAATTACTCCACTGCTGGACAAGAAAATAAGTAATCCCTTGGTTTTCGGGAGAAGTATGGAACAATAGAGCAGATGGAAAATAAGATGCTCCTATACAGAGTAGACATTAAACCTATATAGACCTACGGCATTTCCGCATTCAAATACGGAATGATTCAAGGATTTCAATCAAAAAATGCTACAAACTGCAATAGAGAATTCAGCTATATCTCGACATCTCATCGGTAAATTATTGTAATTAAATGAATGCAAATATAACTTAATTGTTCTGTGTGAACAGACTTCTACAAGCACATGTGACAATTCCATATGACGGCTTCTCACTTAAGACACCGGTCAGTTGTCAATATGGCCGCTTAACTTCAACGCTTTCTTTATGTTAATTCGCCAAGGTTGATGCTAATATTAAAATTAGTCTATTCATATAGTGCGAATCACCGGATTATGTTAGGTTGGTAGGTAAGTATGTAGGTTTAAGTGGCTGTCAAGGCACAAGATAAGGGATAAAAAGTTTACTTACTGAGAATCTATGTGGACCCTTAATTCACCCTTTTTGAAAGTAGGATGAATTTCAACAAGTATTTTATATTCATTGAATTGAGATCGTCCACGTTTTTAAAGAGGCGGCACCTGCACCCAGAAAGGGTCGGACAGCTACAGAGTACATGGACAACCGTCTCTTCCTCATCCTCTTCTGGACAGCTGCGATAGGAGTCCCCCATATCCAGGACCAGCCTGGTAAAATGAGAGCCAAATATATAGTGTCCTATCAAAACGCAACACAATAGAGCTAATATGTTGCCTATTCAAGGAAATTAACTCTTTAGTGCGTCTGCGATCGAAAGGAGGCCAGTTCTGTTTAGTCATATTATAGGTGCTTTCCTCCCGCCACCCTTTGCTGAACTGCCCGAGGAAACTAGAAGTAATGTAGTGTTTGTAGGCAACGAGAGGTATTCCCGCTATGTGGGTGTAACTCATGTCAGAATGATGGTACAAAATAACGACCTCTATACACTGGGTGGCCGTGAAGGCCACAAATAGACCTACAATGACCTTTGTGGTGCCAAATGGTTATCCAATTAAGATTTGTAATATATTTCCTTAAAAAGAGAGAAGCCTTTAGCAAACATTAAACTATCCCTAGTGCAATCGTCGTTATTTGTGCAACCATCCTTTTAGCGTGTACCGCCGTTAGGCAGAGAAATGAAGTTATAGCTTTAATGCCTCTAAGTAGAAATTCGACCCCCTTGAAGTTGGACAAAAGCCGCACTTCACCACTGGGGCTGTCCGACTTACGCAGTCTTCAGTGTAAAAGGATTTTCTCGATTTAATTTAATTTGTATCCCGTATTTTTTCGTACTGTTTTATAACCAAATCAGATTTATTAATCAAATTTTAAAACTACTATAACATTCTGTATAATGTCATTCATCGGAAGTGCAGCAAACCGGAACAACATTTACTTAGTAGACCCCTTTACATAGTTCAACATTTGACACTCAACTTTTTTCTATCCTTCTTTCAGCAGTTCTTTCATACATTTAACCCCACGTAGTGTCCGCACTCTTCCTCTGTCAACTTATTCCACTATCCCAAATACTCAAGAATTGTCTAACAAATTCGAAACCGATTAAAATGGGTATTTATATATTTGGTACCTTAAGCAAGACGCTTGCCTTTTATCGTATCAGATTGGCCACTAAGCAATCATTCTTCTAAAAGCCGCACAATTGTTTTGTTAATATTTTTTTGCCCGGTTTGGAAAAATGAGATTTATTGCCACTGACACATTCTATCTGTTGATCTTCTGTCTTGAAATATGAAGCGGAGCGTCTTCACTTTCGCGCGAATACTGCCCTCTTTTGGCAGTCTACAAATATATCGTAAACAAATTTTGATTTATTTATTTAAAACATGAAGCACAACAACAACTTCCACATTGATTGAAGTAGGTGCCAACTGAGGGCACTGAAGCGCATATCACCCTCATATAGCGTCTCTTCCGCATGACTTAGATACATAGGCTAGGTCAAGTTGACTCAACAGAGCGGGCTCGATTCGTGTATGCTAAACAATATGTGGGGGATAACAATATAGTCAGTGGGTAATTTGAAACCCAAGAACACATACCTGCATATAACTAACTACACATTCTTCCTACGCTGCTTTAGAAACTTCAATCGAATTGAAAATCGGTTCAAGTATCCTTAGCAGAAAGTATGGGTATTAAATTCAAAATAAATAAACAATTCGAAACGGAAAAGTTTGAGCGACAGTTTCACCTTCTGCTGAGCTATGTACGATTCGCGGTTATTTGTGGCAAATTCCAAAACAGACAGTAGAGTGGCTCGATCGTGTATGGTAATACGCGTCACACGCAGCCAAGAGAAACCGAAATTATTCAAATATTCTTTGCAGTGTGGTTTTCCTTTTTATTTAATTTAACTTGAAAATTATCTTTAAAAATTATCGGAAAACGCATGGGCTCCAAGTGGTCGCAGATGTTCAGACGCTTTTGTCAGGATTCTGATGCGTTACTACGCGTTGGTATGCTCGGCTTGGACAATGCTGGCAAAACGACAATACTCTATCAGCTGAAACTGGAAGAGAATGTGGAACCCGTGCCCACAGTCGGTTTCAATGTCGAGAACGTAAACTGTGGCAAATTCACGCTAAATATTTGGGATGTCAATGGAGCCCAACCGAAGACACGTTTACTTTGGCAACATTACAATCAAAATACACGCGCTATTATCTTCGTTGTCGATTGTGCGGATATCATACGCATTCCACAGGCGAGCGGCGAGCTCCGTTGGCTCTGTTGCCGCCCCGAATTAGCTCAGGCTGTGTTTCTTATATTTGCCAACAAACAAGATTTGCCCAACGCCCTCGATGCCGAGCAACTGGTAATGCTCTTGAATGTGCAGTCAATGGAACAGCAATGGGCCGTGCAGGAGTGCTGTGCTATACGAGGAATCGGTATATTGGAGGGTCTGCAGCAGTTGCAGGAAATGTTGCAAGTCAAGCATGGCAAATGCATTGCGCAATGTATTAGTGATGAATAATGTCAATAGTTATAAGAATATAAAGCTAAATTTATATTAAATCTCATAGTGCATACCTTCAAAATTTTCCAGCATGCTGCGTACGTCTTCCTTGAGACGAGTATTGTAGGATTTTAGCAGCACCTCCTTGGATTGCGGCAATTGGCGGTTACTGCTGCTACCCAACATCTTTAAAATCAAATTTGTATAACTTCGCACAATTGCACTATTGCCGGGTTATACAACTTTGTATAGCGGCAGACTACCGGTAGCAATTGAATATGTATAAGGTAAAGAGATGAATATAAATAAAAGAAAGCGCCAAATAAGAATAGACAGGTAACTGGCATACTGTGGCAATGGAGTTACCAGATGCGAGTTTATTTTCATTATACTAGATTTGAACTTCAAAACTACTGAAGGTATCATATAAATAAACTAAATTACAATTAATAAATAAACTAAATTAAAATCAATGGCAGTTTAATATCAATATTGAATATAAAGTATAATTTAAAATTTTATATGTAAAAAAATAAAAAAAAATATTAAAACAGAATTAATTAAATTAATTAAAAAAATTATTACAGAAATAAATAAAAATTTAATATAATAGATATACTATATAATTTTAAGAATATCACTAGCAGCGTGGTTATTGTCTGTGCATAAAGGAATTAACAAAAAATTCAAAATGCAAATTTTCATTATAATATTGTTGTCATAACTTGGCAGCACTAACACTAAAGCAGTTATTTGATAGTTGTTAAGACCCCAAGACACGGTCAACTTGATTGACAAGCTTTTTTACTTGGGTTAGTGAAATTATTATTTATGAGTCACATATATTATGCTTGAAGCAAGCTTACATCAAAATCGAAATGGGTACGATTTTCCGTGAAGATTGATGACTTTTTGACACCATGATCATTCACATACGCATATCAAACAAATTATTATTGAGTGTACCGATTTTAACATAATACTGTTCAAATAATTGTTCTGTCGAAAATACAAACGGCTTTTATACAAATATGCACGCCAATTATACATATATGCCGTGGTCTAGTGGTCTGGTGGTAAGCTTGCTAGACGCACACACGGGGGTGGCGTATTCAAAACCTGCCTCAGACATGGTCTCAAAAATGCTGATTTCTAAATCTTTGTCTCTTCGGGATTGAAAGCCTTAGTTGATAGTACTCAGACTCAGATAAAGAAGTGAATTTGTGTTTAGTTTGAGAGGATATTTCGTCTTATTATCGTTTATTTCCGTAGTTTGCCTTGGTAAGAAATTTATTACCTAGTTACGGTGCCATGGGCGCAAATTAATTTCGTGAGCCGCTGTATCTATAAAATTAAATCAGCTGTTTCTGTTGTCTTTCGTTTTACAGTTTCAACTTCAACAATTCTTCATTATTCTACATTTCGTAATCGAGTCAAGTTCATTCTTCAGTTTTATACAACATTACTTGCAAAATAAGACATTTAAATAATTTATATAAATTGATTTCCTTTTGTGTTTTTTTTAAATGTGTTTGTGAAGCGTAACACATTTAAGTCAGTATGCGCAACTTCGTTTTAATTGTTATTTTGTTGTACGTCCGCTCGACTCTGGGCAGAGTATCTAACGATGCAGTTAATCATGTGGATATAAACGTGGACAAAGTGTTCCACTACCAGCCGGAACAGGTGCATTTGTCCTTTGGCGGTGAGTTCAATTTAAATGCTTTCGTTAATATTTAATTAATATTCCCAATATTATTTGCATTATGCAGTTGCAGTGTAGGAGAATATAAATGTTCTTGGCCAATTGGTTGTATTGATTTTGTTTAGTTCAAGTTCATCATAATTTTTTCCGCATCTATACTATATTTTGTTTGTTTATAAATGCCAGCTAGATATTTAAGGTAATAAAGAAATTGTGGGTGGATTATGGCTTGGTAATACGAAGATTGCTTGAAAGGCTGAAAGAAGTTTCATTGTGAATCGGCTCTTGATACATTTCGTGGCAGTTAAATTCGTCTGAGGGTTTAAAAAGTTAAATGTGAAGACATAAAATAGTAAATAGCAGATATTTAAAGACTAAAAATCAGTTACAATATTTATTGATGACTTGGTTATTCTACCTTGCTCCCATGCAGTTTTAACCTTGAGCCACGTTTTCAAAATTACTAATCAGTGTTAAACAACGAGGTTCCAAATTGATTTTAGTTAATCCATTATACTTTACAAAACTTATATTATAGGATTTCTCGAAATTTATTTGTATTATCTTCTACTACAGATTGTAGTAATTCAAAATGGCCACTCTAAGAGTACCCTTTAATCAGCCATAATTACTGCTGCAATGGTGAATTTTTTTGTAATATAAATTGACTGATTTAAAGTTATTTCTATAAGTCAAATAAAAATAAAATAATCTTTAAAATAAAGTAATACCTAATTAAGTACTAATATATATAAAAAAGTTAACCAAAATTCAAAAATCAGGTCTGAACTCAACTCAAAGGGCCAGAAACAGTTCTGAATTAGCCTCCATAATAAAGGCTCTATGATAACTCATACAGTGATGTAAGCTCAGGGTAAAGCATTTATTCTTAATTTTTATATTACGAATTTCCTCTGAATTTCGTTTATTTTAATCAGCTGCCTTATTGAACTTTGCCCAGTTTGACAAATCACAGGGGAAGAAATTGACCTTGTACATTAAATATCAATTTACCTTGCAAACACCTTAACCGTAAATTCTCCCTTCATCCTCCTTAACCACAAATTCATTTCGCATCCATCTTAACGACAAATTCACCTTGATGGATGCATTTGCATATTTAGGTGGAAAATGGAATGTGGTGAAGTTTCGCAGCTCTTACAGCCCCAGGGCACACTGCGAAGGTAATAGCATGAGTAGTACTCTTTCGGTTAGCATCCATCTGCTTCCTTTACTTTTACATACAATTGTGGCCGTTGATTCTTTTATAAGGTATTTTATCTGAATTACTGTGCCGTGCCTCGGATGCGTAGGACACATTTTCTAATCTGTGGAACTCTTTCTAAAGCTTCATTATCAACACCCCCCTAGAATATTGCAATTGCCAGCATTACACTTCCAATTAGGTAATCAATTCCATAATATCACCTGCAGTTCGGTAATTTAAATAAAGCAACAGATTTGTTTCCATGCAATATTGATGCAAAGCAGTGTTGGTAATTTGAGAATAAAATTATCGTACGTAACTAATTGTTCATTTTTATACTATACAAAACAACAACAAATTTGTGTGTGTATACATAGCGAAAAATAGTTTGCTTCGGTATGAGCTTCATATACGGAAATTGTAGCGTATTTAAAGAAGAAAGAACACTCATCGGTGAATATTAAATTGTTCCAGGCATGTTCCAAAGACGCGTTTGCCTATTTTTTTCCCTTGATTTTCCCCTGAATAATAGTTTAGGATTGCTATCCTTAAATTTTACGTCCAATCGAACTTCCTTTTCAACCAGTTTTTACTGTGACCTGCCTTAATTTTACTTTTCGAATTTTCAATTATAGTTGCAGTTTTAATTTTTCGTCCTTTTGAACTTCCCGCTATTATAGGCCTGATATTGGACCTCTGAATGGCCTAAATGTGTCTTCTGGGCTATTATTTATGACCTAGAAAGACATCTTAACCCGGCTCTGATATGACTCGGCATCCATTATTGTATACCTTCAACTAATTGTTTATTAATGATACTAAATATTACCATTAATTAAGCTTTAAACATAATGCTGAGGTTTTCGAAACTCCAAGCACTATCATCGTGCTTTTTAGGCTTCTCTCTTAATCTTGCCCAGACTCATCATTTAAATTTCCAAAATTCTTGTTCTCCCCAACTATTTATTATGAATGAAACTAATGTCTTCGTATATTTTGCTACCTGCTTAAAGATCGTTAATGATTCTTTTGGTTTAATATATAAAAATATGGCAATAAAAAACACAGTATACCGGGAGCTCATTACGAATCTTGTGCTGAAATCGTAAAAAAATAATTATAACCCGAAATAGACACAGGCAAAAGATAATTTTCTCTCACAGCAGGTAAAAAGTAATAATTCCATACATGGTGTTTTGGAACGGCCTGTACAACGATTGTGCAATAGAATATAGTGTAGGAGCAATTTCTGGGGTTCAATATTCTTGAGAGTCTACCATTGAAGAATCTGTTCATAATATCAATGAATGACATTCATATTCCGAAATTCATTGATTTGAGAGGACAAGAAATGGTTAAGATGGGCTCAGTATTACGGCCAAAAGAGCCTGTAATGGATATAAGGGAGTGTTGGGGAGTATTACTGCAAAAGGGATATGTTGGATATATTAGGGAGGGATACAGATATATTGTGTATCCAACACACTAGAGAAAGATTAATGTACTCCTGTGCAGTTCTGGAGTCCTGTAAAAGTGCTCTGAGACGGAACTAAGACAAGAAATATCATGTAGTATATTGGCTTAATGTTCCATGGTCAGGCTTTTACCTCATGCTTGGCCTCGCGGTCTATTGGTCTGCCCTGTACATACATATGATCTTTGGACTTTTATTAAAGGTCCAAAGATCTGCCTTCTGTATAACGGGACTGCGAAGGACCACTCCACGTAAATCTCTAGCTACAGTACTTCATTGATTTTATTAGGAAATTATTGCCAAATAACACCCAACTATAGAAACGGTGTTAAATTAACATCAATCCGTGAATTTTTCTGGATATAAGGAACGTTGCGGCGCCATCTCAGGTCTACCAATTGAGTCAAAAGCCAATGAATGTGAACAATGAACTTTTTCTTTTATATTATCAATTTGTGACAGTGAACTTTTCCATTGATATTATGAATTTTTCGTTATGACGATGAACTTTTCATAGTGGCAATAGCTTTTTCGTATTCATAATCAACTTTTTCATTGATATTGTGAATTTTTCGATTTATATTGTGATTTTTTCCAATTGAAAATGATCTTTTCTTTTATATTATGAATTTTTCCTGGTGACAATGAACTTTTGCATTTATATGGCGAATTTTTCGTATTCTCAATGAACTTTTGCATTGATATTATGAATTTTTCGAATTGACAGTGAACTTTTACATTGATTTTATGAATTTTTCGTTGTGAAAATAAACTTTTTGTTGATACAATAAATTGTTCGTTGTTACAATGAACTTTTTGAGAGGGGTTGCAATTTCAAGAAGGAGGCGTGGTAGGTATGGACATATATATACAGATATTATCAGAATCCCTTTCTAAGCAATTCTTATTTTGTCTGTCCGTCTGTGGCCGCTTTTTTCTACACCGTTAGAGCTAATTTAATGAAATTTTCCAAAAGTATAGTCAAGAGACAGAACCAGATTGCTATATGGGCCAATTTGGACAAAGACCACGCCTACCTCCCATATAAGGAACTTTTTTCACCTTTTTTAAAATGACTATAACTTCGGTCCAATTGACGGAATCGTGCCGAAAATTACCGTAGATATGCGCCTAATGATGGTTTATGAAGAAAACATCCCCAATGGTGAACTCGCACGCACAACAAAAGGTAAAGGGTATTTCGAAGTTGGTCTAACCCGACTTCAGACTTCTGTCCTCGTTTTTTATTAATATTATGCATTTTTATTTTGATCAATGGAGCGTTTCATCAATATTGAATATTTATTAAGATTATTTAATATGATGACAGTTTTTGGTTCAGTGTACAATTGTATGTTGAAATAGTTCTTTCGATTCTGTGCTCCAGTTTCATATCTAACGAGAATAATAGAAACGTTCGCATTGAATTTTATTTCACACTTGTTCCAAAACAAGTTGTTTATTTATTTATTTTCGTGCTGATAAGGATGCTGGCGAAGTGGGCAGCAGCAACTCACAGAAAGGCAATTGATAAGAAATGAAACAATAACAATAAACAACAACAAATTACACTCCCTCCCTTTTTAGTGCACATTTTTTACTGTTCTTTGTTTATGCATACTCGTATTTAAAATATTTCAACAATTCGATTAAAAGATATTCACACACGTTCTCTCACATTTCCCCTCTTTGCTTTTGCAGAGCAATCCAATGAGATTGTGGTCACTTGGTCCACACGCGATGAGGCCGGCGCAGCCATCGTAGAATATGGTATTGGCGATTATACTCTGCACGCCAATGGCACATCCGAACAGTTTGTAGACGGCGGAATTAAGCGAAAATCGCAATATATACATAGGGTAATAATATTTTCCATAGATATTTGATATTGGTTCCCCTCCTAAACCCCTTCCCCTCCAATTTGCTTTGTTTTCTCTTCCATTGACGTGAAATGGCGCAGGTTAAGTTAATGAATTTGCAAGCCGCCACCACGTATGTGTATCATTGTGGAGGCTCACTCGGCTGGTCGCCGAAGTTTGAGTTTCGTACGGTGCCCGCGGGCGACAACTGGTCCCCGCAGTTGGCTCTCTACGGTGACATGGGCAATGAGAATGCTCAGTCGTTGGCACGGCTGCAACAGGAGACGCAGCGCGGCATGTACGACGCCATCATACACGTGGGCGACTTCGCGTACGACATGAATACGGACGATGCGCGTGTGGGCGATGAGTTTATGCGGCAAGTGGAGACCATAGCGGCCTATGTGCCCTACATGGTGTGCCCCGGTAATCACGAAGAGAAGTTGTGAGTACAACGGAAGTAAAATTGCAACGTTGATGATTCAAAAATCTCCCAAAAAACACTGTTGTATTTTTGCAGCAATTTTTCGAACTATCGCGCTCGCTTCAGCATGCCAGGCGGCTCAGAGAATCTCTTCTACAGCTTCAACTTGGGACCCGTGCACTTTATAGGTTTCTCCACCGAAGTGTATTACTTTTTAAATTACGGCCTCAAAACACTGGTCTTCCAATACGAGTGGCTGGAGCGTGATCTGCAAGAGGCCACCAAGCCAGAGAATCGTCTCAAGCGACCTTGGATCGTGGTGTACGGCCACAGGCCAATGTACTGCAGTAATGAGAACGATAACGATTGCACGCATGCGGAGACTTTGACTCGCGTAGGTTGGCCTTTTTTCCACTTATTCGGCCTGGAACCGCTCTTCTACAAATACGGCGTCGATGTGGAAATCTGGGCGCATGAGCACTCCTATGAACGGCTATGGCCGATATACGATTATAAGGTGTTAAATGGCTCCCTAAAGGAACCATATCGTAATCCCAGAGCACCGGTACACATAGTGACTGGCTCGGCGGGTTGTAAAGAAGGACGCGAGCCGTTCGTGCCCACCATACCGGAGTGGAGTGCCTTTCACAGTCAGGTAGAGCTCGAGTTTTGGGTGTGGGTGTTTGTACGTATAATTATGTTTGATTTCCCTTTTCAAGGACTATGGCTACACCCGTTTGAAGGCTCTCAATAGCACGCATTTGTATTTCGAACAAGTCTCCGACGATAGAAATGGTGAAATTATTGACTCTTTTTGGATTATCAAAGATAATCATGGCAGCTATGAGCATCTGTAGAAAGATGTTCCAGATTTTACACGAGTCTTGGCAACCAAAAATTACACACAAATGGACTTCAGGCAGTATTAACGCAAAATTAGATGCACTCAAATATAGGACATTCCACCAGCACGTTATTTAATGAGCACGCAGCTATCGGAAGCATCCCAGATGCACACAATTTAAGCTCAAATAATTAACTTTAATCAATTTATACGTTTACCCAATTTTTTTTTGGTATAATTGCTTTATTTTTTTTTTGTGTAAAAGTAAGAAAAATTTTACTCCACAAACAAATAATGTACATAAAACACTTCCACTTTAAAATTGTGTGTTCATTTTATCTATTGTGAATGGTGGTTATGTTGCATTGGGAGCGTATACAGTAACTCAGTCGAATCGAAGAAATTTGTTAATAAGCTTCAAAATGAAAGTATGAAAAATAAGCGAAAATTTTAGGCTTCCGAGTTTAGCAGGTGGCGACCTTAGCCTAAAACACTCACACCGTGGAGTGTGGATCTTATTTCTCATCGTGTCTCAGTCGAATCGATTCGCTGGGGTGAGTAAATAACTATTTCGAGGAGTTAGGCTACCGATTTTTAGCAGGTGGACTATGTTCATTCTAAATACACTCACCGTGGAAAGGATCTTATTTCTCTCACAGGTGGTTTTGCTGAATTCGTCCTTATAAGCCAATCGAGTATTTAGTGACTCAGTCGAAATTTCACATATCGATTCAAGAAGCCATACGAAAATTGTTTCCAGAAGTTAGCATGACGTTTTTTAACAGGCGGATAAATGATCCATTTTCTAAGAGCATGCTTACATAAAGAGCAATTCCGTAGACAGAATGCCATACAATCTCTTATGCAGCCTAGGGAAAAATCACTAAAATGTAAAGAATTGCCGATAACCACCTTCCTGGAGATAGAGGAAGCTTTTAACAATACTGAGCTCACAGCCTTCACTAGGGCACTAACCAGACTTGAGGCGGAATGAAGCCCAGTAAATTCGGTGGATACACTTCAACCAAGTGGAGTTACTTACGCTGAGCTATGTGGATCATTCACCAATCATCCCAGGGTGATAAACCGCCGTTTAAACCTTCTCTATACTGAATATTGTACTCACACTAAAATATGAGGGTCGCTTCCCCGGGCTGTCCCTAGATAGGAAGCTGAACTGGAAATCGAAAACCATTGAGTAGGTAAAGTTGTCACTGCTGTATGTACTTGAAAAAAAGCACAAGTTAATGCTAAACTCTCTCACCGGGGCCCAGGTCTTAAATGACCCCAAATATTGGCCAGCCTTCGTAGCTATTCAGTTTCTAGCATTATCAATTACCTCCTTCATCAGTCCTACGTAACCACAAATGTTGGCCAATCTTACTAACTTTGTCAACTACCTCCCTCGCCAGTATACTGCTCCAAAAAGGCATCTAAAAAGTTCGGGATTTAAAGGCTCATTCTGTCATAAAAGGTATTCCAAGTTGAAAATTCAGTTGGGGAAACAATCTGAAAACTCTATTTGGATCCCCGCCAGTTTTGGACTGAAAATGCAATCCACTTAAAGAATTAACTTTGAACTAAACAATCAAAAACTGTATGAAAATATATGTGAAAATTACTGCAATCTTCTCTGAACTTAAAGGGAGGAAGGGCCCTTGCCTGAATTTTAGTGCGGCCAATAGTTCGTTCACTGGATTGTGGGAAGCAATAAAAAGACACTTGCCTCATTATTTTAGTATTCAAGTAGTTTCAATGAACAGAGATTCACTTAAGCAATACACGTAGCTAAGAAAGTTTAATTATCATACATCATTTATAATCGTTGCTGCTACCAAATCTCAACTGAACTTCTTGTTACAATTGCGTTGTCTTCGAAAACATTTGGGCGCAGTAGAGAATTTTGTTCATTAGTGCTTAAGAGATAATATAATTGATGATATATCGTTTATGCCTCATAATATGTTATGGAGAGAGAGAGAGACTACATCATCTCTGTAATATATTATTAGTCAGAACGAGATAGCAATAGAATCGCTTAACAGCTGTTCTAGACATAAATTGATTTGTAATGTTCATAACGTGAATTTGCTATTTCTTCATGAATGATTAGCAACGTTCATAAGGAGAATTTGGAACTCACTCAAATTTATTGATTATTGATTTGCAACTCTCATAAGGTGAATTTGGCATTTATTACTCATGATTATCATTATGATGATCATTATTATAACGTCAATTAGCTTTTCTTCATGTTTACCCGTGAGTAGCGTCCATTGGCCGAATTCGCCATTCATGTTTACTCATGAATGCTGAAATGGCTATTTCGTTACAATATGTACATACATCTAGTCCTCCTTAGTCTAGTTCGCCTTATTCAATTATTTCTAAATACTTCTATATGTGCTTTCTAATGGATCAATATGTAATATTTAAATTTTAAAGAGTCCGTCCAGGACATTGTCGTGACTTGGTCCACACGTGATGATACCAATGCCTCCATTTGTGAATATGGTATTAAAATGTTTGAGTATGTGCAGAAATCTGAAAGACCAGCGGAAAAGTTCACAGATGGCGGTAGCGCCAAGAGCACCCAGTATATACATCGTGTAAGTGGTGTTCATATTATTATACTTATGCTACAAGGAGGTTACAAGAAGGGAGGACAAACTCTTCTTTCCCCATAAACATAAATTAATGGAGCAATATGTGATCGGGTGTCCAAGATCAAACACTGGGGACTTTTAGTCGCTTGAGAGTAAGGCAGAGACAAACATACTATCACAAGGAAATTTTATAAATGCAATCATAGATGGCGCTAGTAAACTGTGCCTTTTAGCAAAAGATTGTGCCCTATTATGACATCTGAGGCACAGTTAAGCAATGGCTTAATTTAAACCTGTCAGAAATATCACTCACACGCATGGGTAAGTGAGTAACTGTGCCTGAGTCGCGGGAGAAATATTACTCACACGAACTGCGTAACTGGTTAACTGAGCCTGAGTCCTGTCACAAAAAGGGGAGAAATACGAAACCAACTCCATATTTTATAGTCCTTGCTCTGTTGATCATATAATTTTCTTTATATTAACAGCAGATTTGAAATGATTCGTAAGGGTTCTCCTAATTACATTTTAGAGCTGCATGTCCTAAGCTTAACTATGGTAGTATATTTGTCTCTGTCTGTCTTTCAGAAGTATATATGAGTGAAAAACGGACTTTCCTATTATATGTGATTTGTATGTTATCATGTTGGTAACTGTTTAAGAGCGCCATCTATGAACACTTTGGCTAAGTATCACATAAAGAGACAGTGCCATGTATTTAGATCGATGTGATCTGTGAATCATGGAGAAGAAGAAGAGTTGAACCTCCTTGTATCTAAGCTCCTAGTATAATATAAAAATACACTGATCTAACCTACGCTTGTCCCTTGTATAGGTAACCTTGCCACATTTACTACCCGACACGCGTTATGTGTACCACTGCGGCAGCTCTTTGGGTTGGTCGGCCCAATACTGGTTCTGCACCACGCCGAATCGGACAGACTGGTCGCCCTCGCTAGCCATCTACGGTGATATGGGCAATGAGAATGCCCAATCGCTGGCACGCCTCCAGCAAGACACGCAGCGTGGCATGTACGACGCCATTTTGCATGTGGGCGACTTTGCCTACGATATGCATTCGGAGAATGCAGCTGTGGGCGATGAGTTTATGCGGCAAGTGGAGACCATAGCGGCCTATGTGCCGTACATGGTCTGCCCGGGCAATCACGAGGAGACTTAGTGAGTCTTGCAAAACTTTCTCTGACAATTTTTATCTTATTTAAACAATTCACAGCAATTTCTCGAATTATCGCGCTCGGTTCAGCATGCCAGGCGACTCAGAGAATCTCTTCTATAGCTTTGACCTGGGGCCCGTACACTTCGTGGGCTTCTCTACGGAAGTTTACTACTTTTTAAAGTTTGGTCTAAAGCCACTCGCCTTTCAATATGATTGGCTGGAGCGTGATTTGCAAGAAGCCAACAAGCCAGAAAATCGTCTCAAGCATCCCTGGATAGTCACCTTTGGCCATCGACCGATGTACTGCAGCAACGACAATGGTGACGACTGCTCCCAGCACGAGACAGTGTTGCGCCAGGGACTGCCTATCCTGGGCTCCTTTGGGTTAGAGGATTTATTCTATAAGCATGGCGTTGATGTGGAGATTTGGGCCCACGAACATTGCTATGAACGCTTTTGGCCCTTGTACAATTATACAGTTTTCAATGGTTCCTTGGCGGCTCCGTATCGCGAACCAAAGGCCCCGGTCCACATAATAACCGGAGCAGCTGGCAACAAAGAGGGCCGTGAACCGTTCTTTAAAGTAATACCGAAATGGAGTGCCTATCACAGTCAGGTGGGTGTGGCATGTTTCTTTTAAACAGAAAGTTTCGGTTATCGCTGCTTATTACTTTCAGGATTTCGGTTACACCCGCATGAAGGCTTTCAATAGCAGTCATTTATATTTTGAACAAGTTTCCGATGATAAGGATGGTGCTATTATAGATTCCTTATGGGTTATTAAAGAAAAGCATGGCTCTTACGGGACAGTGGTGTGAAGAGGAAATATACCATATAATAATATAATATATACTATATCCAAGAAATATACCACAGTCACAGAAGTATATTTCCGTAGTATTATATAAATAAAACTAGTTATTTCTATGGTTGTTTGATGTTATGGATCACAACTTGGTCCTTTGTATTAGTGCAATAGCTCTCATATAATTTTATGTTCAAGTATATTATTATTATACTATTATTTCATGTACAAGTGTGTGTAGGAAAATAAAAGTGACCTTCTTCAGAGTCACTTTCTGCTCAGAGTGGCCTTTTGTCCAGAGTGCCCGACTTTTGATAATGAGGAACACCCCTCACCACAAATTCCTTCAACGATTTCGTTACCCGTTAAATTCGGAAATTCACCAATCATCTCACGCAGAAATCTGTTATAAACGAATAGCTTTTATTTCTACTCCGCATTTGTCACTACAGCAGTCAATTCGCAATTGATATTATTCCAATTTAAGGGACACTTCCACCAGTATTCCAGAGAGTTGTGCACCATTCTGAAATTCAGACCACATCCTTTTTTTTAAATTACAATTATGTTTAATACATTTTTATATAGTTCAATATTTATGGTACAGAATATCACCTGGGTTAAATTAATTATTAATTATTATTTTTAAATTATCGATAACACTAAAATTATCGATATAACATTAATATTTAAATATAATACACCAAATATAATTATAATTATGCAAATAAAAATATATCAATAATATTGAAATTATCGATAATTTTAGTATTATCGATAATTCTAATATAATAGTTAATATAATTCAGATGATATTCTGTACCATAAATATTTAAATACAAATACATCATATATAATTATAATTATGACCATAAAAAATTAGTTTAAATAAAATTATCGATATTTTAATATCATCGATAATTTTAATATCAATATATTTTTCAATTGTATAATTATAATTATACTTAATGTATTTGTATTTAAATATTTATGGAACACAATATCATCTGCGTTATATATCGATCATTTTTAGAATTTTCGATAATTTTAATATCGATATATTTTTGTCAATTTATTATAATAACTAACCACAACCACATACAAATAGATAGAAAGATAGAATCGGGGTAGGCCGAAGAACCGTCATAGAAGGAGGTCTTCAAGCACTCAGGCAAATGATGGGAGACTTGCAGTAACGTCTCCAAGCACTCACCCACACCCAATTGAAGTCTATTGTACTATAAGCCTGGTAGTAGTAGAGAGTAGATAGAGGATTTTTGATATACAAATATAAATATCCAGATTGAGAGATAATGGCTCGTGACTTCATTTAATAGAAGAATGAATTTATAAACCATCCCTTTTAAATGCTCTTGTAATTACACAATTCCATGACGATTTAGAAATATCTGTTTTATATATTGTTAAACTGTATTATAAATATATAACTTATTTTATATAGAGAGCAATATTATGTATATCAATATTCCATGCCATGTTTTAATAAAATAACTCAATTATACAAAAATTCTGGTACAGTTATTTCTTGTGGATTATCGTGGTGTCCTTATAGTATTTAAATCTTCAAGAATCAGGGACAAAATCGTCAAATCTTCAATAAATAAATAATAAAAAATATAATAAGTTCGTATAAAATTATATAATAAATATAATATATTAAATAAAATATACTGTTATATAAATATAAATAAAATTGTATAAAAAACCCAATTTCTATATGACTTCTTCGATCACAATGAACGATTCGAACTCTGCTGATGTCAAGTGAAATTTAAAAGTCCCATTGTGAATCGAGATATTCACAATAGTGTTGAACATGTGTCTACATGTAATACTATGTTTCGATAGCAACTTGAATTACGTAATTCGCTCTGAGAATGCTGATTTCGATTAATTTTCGATAAAAATTAGGGAAGACCGATTTGCACGTAATTCGGATGGAAATTCAAACTGAATTACCTTCGAATGAGTCCTTTCAGATTTAGCATGTCAAATTTTGTATCGTGAATTACTTAATTCGGAACATAATTCAGCCGCGAATTACAAATGAGAGACGAATTATGTAATTCAAGGTTTCAATTTTACGTTTAACAATTCTCAATATATTGTTTCGAAACCCCTTTTGAATAGGTCCAAGAAATGATTCTAATTAGAAGCCGCTTGCTTGAAATTGCACACTGCGTAACGAAAATTAGTTTTGCAAATAGTTCGGTCACTGGATTGTAAATCAAAAACATTTTTAAATGCGAGAGTGAATAAAACGCTAGCCGTCGCTTAACAGTATAGCAGTTGGCAGCACTGGTTTTGACAGTTAAAATGCTTATACATACACATTTGTAAACAAATTTTAAAGAGGAAAAGGAAAATGGCAAATTCTGGGCAAGCGTTGGTAATTTAACTTTAAATGTGTAAATTTTAATTAATACACGATAATATACTATATCTATCTATATATATAAAATTAAGTGGCAAAACTTCCTGTTCGCATACTCCTCCTAGACGGCTTGCCCGATTTCAATGAAATTTTCAGGGGTGATTGGGGTCTGTGTGGAGGGTGCACATAAGAAATTTCATGTGTGTATCATTGCACGTTTTGCAATTAATTCTGTTTGGCTTTACGTGTTTTTTGGGATTTTTATTATTGTTTTGCCGCAAGATTGGCAGTCCTGCCTTTTACTCCGCAAGATTGGCAGTCCTGCCTTTTACTCCGCAAACTGCCATATCACTGCCCTTATTTACGTATTTGCAGATGTATTTGATCGATTTGACAGAGTTGCAATATTCTACGTTGATGTGCGCTTCGAAAATTTTTGACAACATTGGTGAATACGGCACGACCCAACGATTATCAACATCAACGTCTTGATTTCGAACTTTTATGACCGTTGAATTACCGCCATCTTCAGCGGATCGACGCCGATATAATGGATATCCGTCATTTCCAGTGATTGTATCAGCAACTAAAGTTCTTGGATAGCGCTGATTATCAGAATATCGATGAAATTCAGCAATACCAAATGGGCCGTTATATAAGCAGCAACGAAGCGGTATGGCGCATTTTATCGTTCCCAATACACGACCGGTATCCCGTTGTTGTTCATTTGGCAGTTCATCTCGAAAATGGTCAACGCGTTTATTTCACTGCAGAAAATGTACAACAAAGAGCAGCACGACCACCGGGGACAACACTAACTGCCTTCTTCGAGTTGTGTGAAAACGATGAATTTGCAAGAGCATTGCTATATTCCGAAATACCAAAATATTTCACTTGGAATTCATCATCGAAAATATTTCAACGACGAAAGCAAGGGGAGCGTGTTGACGGTTATCCAAATATCCGTAAAACCGATGCCATAGGACGCATTTACAACATCCATCCGAACAACGCCGAATGTTTCTATTTGCGTCTGCAATTAGTCAACGTGCGCGGACCAAGATCATTTGATGATTGGCAGTAAAAAAATTGATGCCGAATTTAATTGAAGCCACAATATTGACCGGAATAGTGAAAGGTGAAATTGTGTTCATACCACGGATTAAATTTGGAGGAGCCGTGCTATTCACATGGACAGCTATACGTGGCCTGCTCAAGAGTTGGAACTCCAAATTGTTTGTTTGTGCTCGCCTCAAATGAGCAAACGAAAAATATTGTGTATCCAAATGTTTTGGATTGGCATTAATAATTTGGAAATACAATGCATTCATTTCATAAAAAAATCTAGAATATTACTTTTCTTTTTTTGGTTGGTTGCAACGAAGGGCATCGGGGTCTGCTAGTATTTTATATAATGACATTTGTAATGACATATTACAGTGGTTAATTCTTGGTTTACTCTTTTTCTCGTTCACAATAGACAAAAATGTCTTGGCAGCACTTCTGTTTGAGCCGCTAAACCATAAGCGGATACAAACACCTTGTCCTAACTAAGCGGTCCATAAGTATGGATAAGCGGGCGTTTTATTCACACTCGCGTTGAAAGAAACACACCTGATATATAATTATTCTAAAATTGATCAAATACAATAATATAGGAAAAGAAACCCCCTTTATGTGATCCTTTATTCATTCATATATTTCAAGAATTATTTAGACCCGTAGTGAAATTACTTTTCATGGTGGTTCAACTTGACTGGCCCCACTGTACTCACTGTGTTCCAGGTCTTTGTGAGTCTTATTTGGTTTTCTGACAGTACAAAGAAGGAATTTGTCGTTCGCTCGTTCTACACCAGCATATACAGTAATTCCACTATGATCCACAGCTATTACCATGGTATCTTCCAATTCATCCCCCACAGTTCATCCGAATGGTATCTCTCAATTCATCCCCATGGTATCGCCCAATATATCCCCTAAACAGCTCCACATTTTATATCCCCTTGGCATCTTCCAATTCATCCCCCACAGTTCATCCGAATGGTATCTCTCAATTCATCCCCATGGTATCGCCCAATATATCCCCTAAACAGCTCCACATTTTATATCCCCTTGGCATCTTCCAACATATCCCCAAGACATCTGCACATTTTACATCCCCACGATATATCCCCATAGCATCTCCCAATATATGCTCATGGTATCTCCCAATATATCCCCATGTATTTGAATTGGTCTTCCATTGGTATTCGGATGGTATTTGAACAGGTCTTCCCATAGCATCACAGTAGGAATCCTCTTTTCTTATTTGAATTCAATAGGACGTATACCTGGGAACTCCAGAAAAGTTTATTTTCTGCTCTTCTGAGTTCTTTCCAGATTTTTTGTTCCTTTCGCATCATTAATTATATCATTACTCTCATTATTATCTCCCTCTTTTTTTATCATTATTATCATTACTGTCTCTTATTTTGACCCAGCATCTCAATTTCTGTCATTACTCTCATTATCATCTCTTCTTTTTAACAAGCATCTAAATACTCCATTTTTAGCTCTATGACAACGCTCTCAATTTCTATCATTACTCTCTTTATTGTATTTTCCTTTGACCAAGCATCTCAATAACTTCTCTCTTAGCTCTTCTGGCAATGCTCTCAATATCTATCATTACTTTCAATATCATGCCTTCCTTTTACCAAGCATCTCAATGAACTTGATTCATCGCTTTCTCTTATATTTACTCTCATCATTTTCTAATTACTCTTCTTCTCCTTCATTTACAGAACACCTCAATGACATCGTGGTGACGTGGTCCACGCGTGATGCCACCAATCAATCCCTCGTGCGGTATGCTGAAGACTTCTCCGATCCCAAGGCTCAGCACGAAGTCAGTGGGGACGCGCAGCACTTTGTAGACGGAGGAAAGAAAAAGTACTTTCAGTACATACACAAGGTGACGCTCCGGCAGCTGAAGCCTCGCACACGTTACGAGTATTCCTGCGGCAGTGACCTGGGCTGGTCCGGACGCTACTCGTTTGTGACACCACCGGACGGCAACAAGTGGCAACCTAGTTTGGCCATATTCGGTGACATGGGCAATGAGAACGCTCAGTCGTTGGCGCGTCTACAGCACGACACTCAGATGGGCATGTACGATGCGATCATTCATGTGGGTGACTTCGCCTACGACATGGACACGGATAATGCGTTGGTCGGAGATGCCTTCATGCAACAAATTGAAACTATAGCTGCGTATGTGCCGTACATGGTGTGCCCGGGCAATCACGAAGAGAAATAGTAAGAAGAGTTTATTATTATGAGTCTCCTTTTTAATTATATAACATGCGTAATCCTTTGCAGCAACTTCTCCAATTACAAGACCCGTTTCAATATGCCCGGTGAGCGTGATAGTCTCTGGTACAGCTTCAACTTGGGACCCATTCACTTTGTGTCGTTCTCGACGGAGGTTTACTATTTCCTCGATTACGGTCTAAAATTGCTAACACAACAATTTGAGTGGTTGGAGAATGATTTGCGCGAGGCGAACAAGCCGGAGAATCGTGCCCAACGCCCCTGGATCATCACGTACGGCCATCGTCCCATGTACTGCAGCGATGATAAGGAGTACGATTGCAATGATAAACTCGAAACTTATATACGCCAAGGTTTGCCGATAGTGAAAATGTTTGGCCTGGAGGAACTGTTCTACAAGCATGGCGTGGACGTGGAATTTTTTGCCCACGAACATTTCTACACACGCCTTTGGCCGATTTACGATTTCAAGGTTTACAATGGCTCCGTCGAGGCTCCATATACGAACGCCAAAGCACCCATACAGATTATCACTGGATCGGCTGGTTGCAATGAGAACCGTGAACCCTTTTCGAAGGTGTTGCCCGCTTGGAATGCCTTCCACAGCAATGTAAGTGTACACCAAAGGAGATTTTTAGTTAAGGAAATTGTGAATTGTGGTCCTTCCACAGAAAAAATTGAATGGCACAAAATGTGGAAGAATGACGAGATGACGTTTTTTAGCTAGTTCTGTGATAGCAAGAAAGAGAGAAGGAGACAATTATACTGAGCAGTTTGCAAAAAGGAGCTTTATTTAAGGAATTATTTGTTTAAAGAAATGGAGAAATTTATTTAAAATCGAGTAATGAGCAGACTCCTTTTTTACAGTTTATCACAGTGCCAATGAATCAAATGTATATGTCTCTCCCGCTCTATCTCTTTCTCTCTCTCAATATACTAGTATGTTCTAATACCAGCTGATCGCTATATATATATATATATGTGTATATATATATATATATATATATATATATATGTATATATATATATATATAGCGATCAGCTGGTATTAGAACATACTAGTATATTGAGAGAGAGAAAGAGATAGAGCGGGAGAGACATATACATATACATATACATTATATATATATATATATATATATATATATATATATATATATATATATATATATATATATATATATATATATATATATATATATATATATATATATATATATATATATATATATATATATATATATATATATATATATATATATATATATATATATATATATATATATATATATATATATATATATATATATATATATATATATATATATATATATATATATATATACATATATATATATATATATATATATATATATATATCTCACTCTCCTCAATATACGGGTATATTCTAATACCAGCTGATGGCATATTTTGCCATGCGCCCACATTCATATTCTACATGACTCCATATTCTATATGCCACTGAATCATAAGTATATATGTATGTCTCTCTCTCTCTCTCTCTCTATATATATATATATATATATATATATATATATATATATATATATATATACATATATCACTCTCCTCAATATACAGGTATATTCTAATACCAGCTGATGGTCTAATACCAGCTGATGGCATATTTTGCCATGCTTCCATATTTGGTACCACTTGATTTCCACAATTTGCATGACGGACACAGAAAGGTTCAACTCCTTTATCTCCTTAATGTTTCCTCGTTTCGTCCTTTGTATAATTAGATCAGTTTTAAATTTTTTTATATATATTTTTATAGGATTACGGTTACACCCGTTTGAAGGCTCACAACGGCACCCATTTGCACTTTGAACAGGTTTCCGACGACAAGGATGGCGCTATCGTCGACTCATTCTGGATTATTAAGGACAAACATGGCGCTTATACAGAAATGTAATTCTGTGAACTTTTTTTGACCCATTTTTATATCTATTGTCTATGTATATTTGACTATATATATTTTAAAATTTTATTTTTTCAATCCAATATCAGTCAAGCAACAATAATAGATTTTTTTATTGAAACTCAATACAAGACTTTTATATAATTTAATATAATTTATTAAAACGATTTCTATGATCAAAGTATACAATTCGATTTTTCTTTGAGATGACATGTAAAAATTCATCATATCAGGATTATTAAGAGTATTTCTACAGAAGACTTACAGACAAGCAGCTACAATTTCAGGGGTGGTTGTCTACAGAAGACTTGCAAACAAGGATATAATATTTCAGGGGTATTAAAAGTAATTCTACAGAGGACAATGATGTAATATTTCAGGGGTTTTAAGATTTTTGTACAGAATACTTACACGGAGACAAGGAGTTACCATTTCAGGGGTGTTAAGAGTATTTCTACAGAAGTTAAAATAGGCTCTTCTTCCTCACAAATTGTTCGAGATTGCGAGAATGAGAAATGTCCTGATATATGGACCCATGAACGAGTGATTTTAGTGTTTGTACTTATCGATAAGCAATGAGAAAAGGACAATATTATACTGTAATGAAAATTAGTTTTTCTTTGTTAATAGTCTAATCACTGGATTGTAGTAATTACTACAACAAACTTTCAATAATCATTTAGCTTTAATTAAAGTTATTTAAATTAACAACAATTCATTTATACAATAGTTGACAAAGTTTATTAGAATACACTTCCACTATTACTTCTATTTCACTATTAATACGACTGCTTCCGAGTCACAAATGCACTGGTGTGTACTGCTACGGATTCATCAGGTTTTTGGTTACAGAGCTTTGTTTCAACACATTATTTTGATTTTTTTGTTGAATTTTATAAGTTTCTCTCCGATTTTAGAGACTGTATCACTTCCTTTGGATAAATTGCGAATATAATTGATACTTGCTCGACTGTCTGAGCAAATTATAAATCTACCCCTGGCTTCGGCTGATTGGGTAATAGCGTTGTAGATTGCTGTTAGCTCTGCAGTGAATGCAGAGCAATGGTTGCCGAGTAGACCAATGCTTGATGCATCACCATTATTGTTTACTATAGCGAAAGACGCCCCTTAAATACTCTTTGAACCATCGCGACGGTATATATGTATTGCCATTTCCAATCTTGATTTATGTTCCAGGAAGATTTGCTGATAGGTAGCGCGGGCAGTGTCCTTTTTTGAGTATTTTAAATATGTCGAGTATAAAGGATGAGTCACTGAGCACCCAAGATGGATATAGATTATGAGATCTTTTGATAGGGTTAATAATGAATTGTTCTTGTTTTACAAATCGGATACATTTATCGATGGTAGTAAGAATTTTTATCGGTCGTTCGTGATTTAAACATTTTGTGATCACTTTGTGGAGGATAGGGTTAAATCCGAACCATCATTTTGGTGGCGTATTGAACTCTTTCTTCTATTGACCTGCCTCAGCTAGAATATTTGTCGTAGGTGTTGTTGGGAATGTGCGTAGGCTTCTTCTTATACCAGTATGGTATGGTGCGTCTAGACGTCGAATATTGCTAGCTGCACAATGTCCGTATATAGAGAGTTTGTACTAAATTTTTGACAAGATAAGTGACCTTGCGATGTTGAGTAAGGTTTAAGGATGGGTTCGAGAGAATTTAGAAGAGGGGAACTTGATAATATTCAGTCTTATGTCAAGGCTTTTCCTAATGTAACAACAGTGTCCTTAAAAGTATGTTTACTGTCTATGATTATGCCTAAGATTTTCAACGTATTTGCGTTTCGAATGATTGCATTTCGAAAGCTTATATCAAAACCGGTACATAATTTCTTCTTGCAAAGATGTAGGGTGCTGCTTTTGTTAAACGCTACATTCGCTCCAGAAATGTTTGACCATTTAGATAGGTCTTCAAGAATAGCGGTGAAAGTACTGTGTATGAGGTCCTTGCGCTGACTATCACCATACTGCGTATGAGGTTGTTGTCTTGGCAACTTGAGAAGATGAAGACGTCATCGGCATATATGCAGTGTTCCACATATTTTTGCTTTGAAATCATTTTGCTGACTTCGTCGAATGCTATAATGAACATAACAACAGACAGCGGTGATCCTTGGGGATTCCGTTGTCGAGAAGCTCAACTCCCGACAGATCTGAACCGATCGTAACTCTGATTTTACGATTTGACAAACAACTTTTGACGAAATTAAATATCTTTGGTCCTATTTTCCATTTGAGCAATTGTTTAAGTACCATATGTGGGCCTATTCGGTCGAAAGCCTCTTCAAAGTCTATACTTAGGACTGTGATATGGTTTCTGCATGAAGTGCTCTCGTTACGTAAAGGTCGAAGTAGAGTAGAGCGTCCATGATACCCTGTCCCTTTTTGAATCCAACATTTAACATTTATTCATGTTTACTGAAAATGCTATTTCGTCACAATACTGTGATAAATTTTAATTATATATTTTAGCTACGTACCAGAAACAGTTCATTTTATGGTCAACTGCAAGCAACAGCGCCTTCTGGCTACGCATTCATATTTCATGAATCTCCGAACATACTAGTTTGATCTCTTAAATTCCTGGGTGCTAAATGTGGGCGTGTAATCCCTAAAAATACCATCCTTTAGGATTAAGTGTATGTATTTTTGGCTCTAATCCTCTTTTCTCAGAATGTATATAATAACATAATGCGAAGATCCATCTGGCCATGCGACCACATATTGTACCAAACACAACTTACCAGTTTCACCTCCATGTCTCTAACTTCCTTGGTCTTAATATTGTAATGGTCCATTGGGGGTTTTAGTATTGTGCTAGGTCGCACATTTTTTAAGGAGAATTCTTTCTTCGTTAACGATAACGGCGGCTCAGTAGCATGATGTTTGAGCACATAACAGGAAAGAACTCAAGCAACTTTGACTGGTGAAGAGTAACTAGCATCGTCAGTTCCGATTGTTTTGAATGATGTCTCGAAATGCGATAAGCAAAACCGATAGGTGGGTGTCTTTTTGGATCGATATCGAATTAATCGACTGTGTTCCTAGGTTTGGATCTGGAGCTTAAGATCACAGCCTCTACTGGGACCCTAATTGAATATTCTACAGCGAACCTAATGGAATTTCTACTGAGCACCTGATGGAATAGTCTACTGGGAACCTAATGGAAGACTCTAAGAAATACAGATATTGGCAAATATTGTGTCTAGAGTAGAAGGTTATTTCACCAAAAAGAACGAGGGTCCCGAAGGTCGTATAAAGAATCCCATGGAATAAACCGATCTGAGTTGTTACAAAAATAAAGAAGTTCTTTGAAAATTCTAGATTGAAACCAAGGTGGCCCCAGTCTCTTCTAGAGCGCTGGCATCAAAATATGGAGCGAGTAAGTTATATCATCATATACGCTGGGTCTCTCTTGAACAGTGTTCGCGTGCGGTGTTGTCTGCGATAATACCCTTGAGAAGATTCAAATGTCTTCTTTAATCATAAGTGATACGTTGAGGTCGGCAACTCTGGGCATGCTCTTCACTCATCATCTCTAAATATGCCAGAAAAGGCTTTGACAGCCTGTACAACTAAAGTTTTTCAAGTCTGCTCCCTTTACTTGGCTTGTAAAAGAATTTTAAACGAATTATTGTCCTTAATTATCAATTAATTCCTTCATATTGTCCCTTGAGACACTTGGGATATTTTGAGGGCTGCGAATCTGTGCATGCTTTTAACTCATCAACCCAAAATATACCAGGGAAGACTGTGACGCCCTGCAAAATTAAAGTATACTCCATTTACTTGGCTTGTAAAAGAATTTTAAACGAATTGTCCTTAATTATCATATTGTCCCTTGAGACACTTGGACAATTTAAGGTTCAGTATTCGGTGAAGCAACTCATATTTGCAGGGACTGTAAAAGGAGGGAGTTTCCGTGTCAGCGATAAGAAACTGGCAATCATGTTCAGCCCTAATTGGAATCCAATACATGCCCAGACTTAAATGAAATCGAATATGATGAAAATAATCAATTCACTAACAGATGGGGTGCAATCAGTGTCCTGTCGTCTGTCTTATTTACCTCTAAGATGACGGAAGGACTGCGGAACTATCATAGGTACATACAGAGAGGCCACAGTTTACTAGCGGAATATGCACACAAGAAGGGAATTATCAATGACGATGCAGGATTTATATAGACTTTGGAACATCTCTTATGCATATGTCCTGCGTGGTCACGAATACGCTTTAAATGCCGGGGGCGCCCCACAATTTGGAAGAAGACGTCTCGGGAATGAAACTTCAACCACTCTTGAGATTCGCTAAAAACGCTGAGAGCTTAAACGACCAATAGTCTATGTGTGGCTTACGGCCAATCAGATCAACCTACGTCCAAGATGCTCTTATATGATCGCCAATGATGGCTACCGGCTCATACGGACTTCTTGAATAATTATAGTAAATGGACCAAATTTATAATTTGAATACTTATTGCAACCGGCAAAGTTTATGTTCCCTAGAAGATCAGTGGATTGAACCAACTCAGAATGAACTGCTTTCATACTCGGAAGTACCAGATTTCGAAAGAGTTCTGGTCTGACCCTTATCTAAATCACTCAAACTGCCTAAATATGTGGTAGCGACATAGCACGACATCTGTAGAAACCGCTGGGATGTTATGTAAGTGGAAACCATTTGTATGGTTCATCTTACCAAGGTTAGGAAAAGAGCTCTAGTAACTAAAGTTCCCTGCTCTGATCTTTACACTCAAAACATGGCAAGATCAACATAGCAAGCAGAGAAGAACGCTCAGCGTATTATTTTGTTTTGAGTGTTAACTTTGGGCACTTCGTTGAACTCAATGACGTCAAAAGAACTTCTTGCTGTGAGTTTTCTTGTGAAAATAAATCACTAATTTGCGAATAAAGCGTAGAAGCTTGCCATGTGATTATCTGGACTCGAAATAAAACTCGGACTTGACTCGAAACAAAGCTCGGCCTTGATTCGAAGAAAATTTCGAGCTTGACTCAAAACACAGCTCAGCCTTGACTCGAAACACCGCTCGGCTTTGAATAGAACTCCTGAGACTCAGCACGCAGTGAGATCTTTTCTGTATGACTCACAGATCTTAGCACGTACGAAATATTATTCTGAAGGACACTTTATCCATTGTAGGAAAACATTTCACGCTCCGTGGATGCGAGTCTCCTCAACTCCGAGCTACTCGTAATTTCTGAAAAAAATTATTAAATTCACCACACCTTTTTTGTTTTTAATACAATTTACTATTAATAATTATTATTTAATGTGGATTAAGTATGACAAAACCACAGCGAGACGGAATCGTAGAAAATAAAAAAAGAAAGGAAGAAATTGAGTTAGTAGACTGTGCCGGAAATGCCGGGTCCGTACTGATAGCCAGTGCCGATGGCACCAGCCACAGGTGGCACGACACCACCCGCACCCAAGCCGCCCAAACCGCCGCCAACAATGCTGTTGGCATAGTTGCTGGAATAGTAGCTCGA
Source organism: Clusia tigrina (assembly GCA_920105625.2). Lineage (NCBI taxonomy): Eukaryota > Metazoa > Arthropoda > Insecta > Diptera > Clusiidae > Clusia > Clusia tigrina. The sequence goes on from OV050033.1 coordinate 131,510,358, forward strand.
TGGATAACTGCTGTAACCGTAGCCAGCACGTCCGTAAGGGTAACCAGCGCGGGAGTTGTAATACGAGTTATAGGGATATGAGCTGTAGCCATTATAGCCGCCGTATCCAGTCCCAATGCCACTGCCATAACCGCCATATCCAGCACCAATGCCACTACCATAGCCGCCATATCCTGCACCAATGCCACTGCCATAACCGCCATATCCTGCACCAATTCCCGAACCATAGCCGCCATATCCAGCACCAATTCCAGAACCATAACCACCATAGCCGCCGACTCCAGAGCCATAACCGCCGACTCCAGAACCATAACCACCGTATCCACCATAGCCGCTATATCCACCATAGCCGCCGTCTGTTTAAAGCACATAGAAATACGTCTTGAATCTCCCAAAGTCATCTATCACCCTCACTTACCTAACCCCACCCCTCGGGAACTGTAGGGACTATTGTAGCCGTCATAGCCGCCAACACCGCTGTAGCCCACATAGCGTTTCTCCTGCTTTTTGTCCTGCAAAGCATCGTAGCTGCTAGCCGCGCCCTCCAGTTGAGCGGTTTCCAATGTGCTCGAAGCGGACGCAACGCTATCGTCTTCGCCCAATGCGGCCACAATAAGTGCTAACAGCGAAAACAATATGGTCTAAATCGGAAGGAATAGGGAAGGCGTTTAGAACAAAATATCGCAACACTTCATCCGCACTGAGATGCCACTGATGCGCTGCACACTTACAATTCCCCTCATATTGTATGCGCCTGAGTTTCAACGGTCGGTGCAAGTAGCTGATGTGTGCGTCTATGAACTACTAATCGGAGACTAATGCTAAATTTTAGCAACTACGCCGCTTTTATACTCCGCACCGCATTTTGTGTCTTTGACGCGGTGCGCCGCATTTTCACACAATTCGCAGCTACTCGCAGCTTTTTTCCCAAAACATTGCGGGCAACTTAGAATCGTCGAAACACGGCGCGGCTAATGTTCGAACTGAGGCCGGCATTGGCGCAGAATGCGCGCACTGTGGGCTGGATAGGAAAGCAGGGATGCAAAATTATAAAATTGTGAATAAATTAAAGTAATCTCTGGAAACTAAGCTGCATGCAAGATCCTCACAAAACTATTGGTAGAGAATGTGTAATTAGCATGTTTGGCATGACGCCACAGACAGAAAGATCTCAACCTCAGCGGATATATACATTGACAATGGAAGCAAAGGCTAATATATAAAATCATAGCAGATCTATGCAGCGATATCTAATATCAGATGATGGAATTATTTGCGTTGGTGACAAAACTTCACTACTTGCCTACTAACTACTAGGGGCTGCAGACACTTTCTCGTCAGATCTTTATGTTGAAGTCACCGGGGATAATTTTCACATCGTTGACCGAACAGCGGTCATATGTGTACTCGAGTCTCTCATAGAAATCGTCCTAAGTAGCATAGTCATATTCCTCCGTCGGGGCATGCGATAAAATCAAGCTAATGCTGAAGAACTAAGCCTTGACGCGAATCGTAGGGAGTCTTTCGCTTACGGGTGTAAATATGGAGACGAGATGGCGAAGTCTCCTGTTTAACACGAATCCGCATCCGAATGTAGTAGATATCGCAGCTTTTTTGCTTAGAGTAACCTTGGCCTGTCCATCTCATATCCTGGGTGGCGTTACGTGAGTCTTTATTCTTTTGAGGGCGTTCGCCAACTGGATAAGGGCATTGAGGGTTTGGACATTCCAGTAGCTAATCCGTAAATCCTTGTCGTTTGTCCGTTCCCGGTGGTCGGCAACATTAAGAGGGTTTTCATCCGTGGCTTGTTTGTTTATTCTTAGCTGGAGTCGATCCTGGCGGGTTCCACACCTGGAGCTGGCGGGTTCCACACCCTTCAAACAACTCTGTTAGCGTCTAGAGATGACTCGATGCACACATTAGCTCTCTATCCAGCGGATGCCGAGATAGCTACACAAGTGGGCGCCACATGGAGGCTGTCTTGATTATATTTGAGACAGAAACTATTTTGGCCATCACCAAGTTGGCACCAAGGCAATCGGAAGCTTTACTTTGTTCAAATAAAAGCCAAGTCACATCTGTATCCCAGGAACGAAAGACTTCCCTGTACCCGGTCTGATTGGGTTCCACATATTAAAAAGTTCTTTACCAAAGTTCGTTTAAAATTAGATTATTCCCTCACTGTGGGTAATAGAACGATTCATGGAGTCTAGTATCAGTACTGGGAATAGATCATCTTTGTTTGTTAACTCTTTAATATAACTGTGATGTAGCTGTGGTAATGTTCCAGACTGCAATTGACTGCGGACTAGAAGCTGATAGAACCTCTACAATTTTCTAAATCACAAGTTCTTAGAAGACCTTAGGCAAAAAAGTAAGTGATCAAAATTGGTCTCTAATTCGGTACAAAGAGATGTTACCTTGAAGCATTTCAAGCTTATACTCTGGAAATAAAGTTCCCCATATTATAATTGATTTATTAGTCACTTCGCACTGGGTCGTTCTCATCCCATTGGCGATCATTTATTGAGGTGAAGTGTCTCTCCTTAATGTTTCGCTTAGGATCGGCTTTCCCTGTTATACTAAGCTAATTCTACCTCCCGGGATCCTAAGTTTACTGATTTGAGTTCGAACAATTTTGAAAGACTTCGTTCTGTGGAATGATTGGAAAAAAGTCGTCAAATAATAGTACAAAGGTGCAGCTTTGAGAGAACCTGAGACCATCCATTTAGTTTCTTTCTTTTGATATGAGTATGAACTGATTTGAACATCGTTAGAACGACATTAGGGAATCCCGTGAAATAATAGAACAAGGACATGATTTGAGAGAGCCTTGGACCATCCAGATCATTCTTGTTTTTCCTACAGGAAGATATCATAAGCTAAGGTCGAAAAAATGGACCATCAGGATAATTTTGTTGATTTTGTCTTTTGATACAAGTATTAAAAGAAAGTCGAATATCGATAGCATGAGATAAAGAAAAGTCTGGAAATGATAGAACAAGGTCATACTTTGAGAGAACTTTAGACTATCCAGATCCTTATATTATTCTTTTGATATGAGAATAAAAAAAAATTTCAACATCGATAGCATGAGAGAAAGGAAGGTCTGGAAATAATAGAACAAGGTCATACTTTGAGAGAACCTCATAAGCTAACGTCGATGAAATAGTATACCAAAATCCTCATGCTTTCAGAGAATCTTGGACTATCCATATTTTTTCTTTTTGATATGAGAATAAAGAGGTAATTATTAAAGAATACGAGATTAGGGAAGGCCTGGAAATAATAGAACTTCGTCAAGCTTTGGGAAACCATTGACCATCCAGATCATTTTCTTTCTGTCAAGAGTACGATATTGAGGAAGGTGTTTAATTGATAGAATGTCATTATTTAAGATAACCTTGGACTTTCCATACAATATTTTTTCCTATTGATATTGGAATAAATAAATAAATAATTATTAAAATAAAACATGGTCCAGCTTTGGGATACAAATGGACCATCTAGATACTTTTTTCCTTTTAATAAGAATTAAAACAGTTAAACAGATTAGTATGAGATTCAATATGGATTGATTAAAATATTAAGGCAATTGTTCAAAGTCATCATCATTACTAGGAAGTACGTTGAAGGTCTGTTCTGTGTCATGGAGTCGAATTACTGTAGAGTTCTATACAACTGTATAACAGTGTGAAAACCATTAATAACATAATTAATGGTATAAGATCTTATACCGTTTTTATAGACAGTAAAATTATACCCTAGCTGGTACTTAATTGGTCCCTAGGAAGTCAACTAAAGATAGTTTTAGATATAAAGAAGACGAATTGAGGCACGAACGAGATTTAATCACGAATAGCGTGGGAAGCGGAAGAACAGCAATGAACGCATAAGCATAGAAGGAGGCTAGTAACTGAAGGGCATTCCAAAAGTGGAAATAAAATAATACACAAATTTGCAGGCACTTGTCCCACTGTGCAGTGCAACGACCAAATTAGCGCAACAGGGGCGGTTTCATTAACATATCATCAACACACGCTCGAAGAAGGCACTTGCGAGGAGGAACACGCACTCATCGAGATATGTATGTGAAAAATTGCGCATACGCCATGTTGGCAGGCAGAGGCCGTCGGATTTTCGATATTCGTTACTAAGAAGGCATTGTCTTCCAATTTTTCCCAGCACACAAACAGACATTTTACTTACTTACTCGCTCAGGTTGGACCAGCAATCCAAACATGCTCGTACTTTTTCTGCTTCGAATTTTGACGGTCAACGTTAAGTGTTGTAAGAGCGCATGCGCACATGCTCCGCCAACAGCAAACAATGCGTAGCTTTATGTTTATTAAAATATAAAAGAGTAAACATGACTTTTTAAACGATACGCACGTTACATATTTGAGTTCAACAACGGCACACGCACAAATAAAACATCAAATCTTTAATCTTAACTAACAAACAACAACAACAAAATAATAAAAAATTATTTCAAAAATTACGAAAGAAATTCTATAAACGAAGTTTTTGTGTTTGATGTAAAAAAGGCGAAAAATTCAAACTAATTTTAACAAACCGCACAAATTTACAACTTGCCAATTTATTTTCGCACAGAGTGGGCAGTGTCCGAACAACCGCATTATATTCCGGTGCTACTTAAGTATGGAACAGGGCTGATTGATAAGTAACCGAAATGAGAATAGATACAAATTCTCAACAATTCAGTGGATTAAAGTACCTCTTACACAGTTCAGCCTTCAAAAATTTTAACATGACAAAGAAAATGGCAGTGAAAATCTCCCACAACACCCTCTGTAGATCACCGTCGCCTTAAGTGTCAAGATTCAGCATCAGCTGTTTATAGAAATCGTGCCGAAGAAAGTAGAGGTAACGGGCTCCCATAAAACCCTCTCTCGGTTACCATCTCCTTAAGTGTAAAAATTGACCATCAGCTGTTTATAGAAACAGTCCCAAAGAAAGTAGAGGTGAAAGTCTCCGATAACAAACTCTCTCGATTGTTACCACCTTAAGTGTCAAAATTGAGCATCATCTGTTCATAGAGAGGCTGCTAAAGAAAGTATAAGGGTCTCCCATAGCAGCCTCTCTCAATTACCATTGCATTAAGTGTCAAAATTGAGCATAAGCTGTTCATAGAGAAAGGGCCAAAGGGACATATACCTTCTCATAATTATCAAAGCTTTTAGTGTCAAAATGGAGCATCAGTTGCTTATAGAAAGAGTGCCAAAGAACGTACAGGTGACAGTCTCCCATACCACCTTTCTAGCCTACTTTGCGTTAAGTGTCAAAATTGACCAACAACTGTTTATAGCGAAAGTTCCAGAAAGTGGAGTTAATAGTTTACCACAACACCCCCTCTCGATTGCCATATCATTAAGTGCCACAATTGAGCATCAGCTGCTTATAGAGAAAACACCAAAGAAAGTAGAGGTGACAGTCTCCCATAACACCTCTCTCGATTACTTCGCCTGAAGTGTAAAATTGAGCATCAGCTGTCATATACAAAGTGCGAAAGAAAGTAGAGTTGACAGTAGTCTCCCATAATACCCTCTCCGGCTTACCATCAAGCTCTTTAAAGAGGGTTTATAGGGCCTCAGCCAGAAAGAATGCAACTACCATTCGGAATGTACAAATTCTATTGTGCTCTTCTATAGTGAAGTGTCCTGTAAATACAGTTTTCTGCCGGGACAGTCAATTTCATTTCATCGTTACAGCATCATAAAAGATTAAAAAATGTTGAATTAGTCAAAGAAAATGTCCTTTGGAAGTGTCGAATTAGTCAAAGAAAATATCCTTTGGGAGGTCGAATTAGTCAAAGAAAATATCATTTGGAAGTGTCGAATTAGTCAAAAAAATGCCCTTTGGAAATGTTCTAAGTACTTAAAAATCCGAGATTGAAGGGTCCGATTCATGATCGTACAACATATGATAGAATGTTAATAAAAAGTCTGTATAATTGTAATCCTAGTAATATCGGAAGACATGGTAGGTAGAAATGCATTCAATAGCTTTATAGAAGAGTGTGCCTAAAAATTGTATGGATCAGAAAAGGTTTCGTTTTGATTGGTCAAATTGGCTCAATATGATAAACAGCTGATCGAAATAAAAATAACTTAAGGAGAATGACAGTTCAAAGGGGAGTTCAAAAATAATTAGACCCCTCCCCTCAAGATACAACCATCTCTATAATGAAATCACCTTGATTTAAGATGCAGTTAAAATAATCAAATATCTGCCGACATGTGTGTGGTGGCGATCAAGATAGAGCTATGGGGGTCCCTGGGCAACGAAAAAGCCGACGAATGTACCAGACTCGGGTCGGAAGTGAAGCAGGACAACTTTCCACCTCTCGTGAAGTTCTCAAACAATATCGAGCAAAGAGATTAATGAACAGACGGTAGTACTTAACCGCCGACTGTCGAACATCTCGATACATGTGACCGAAACTGAGCCAAAATAGGACTGACATACTTCTTTGGCTCAATGGAGGAGAACTCAGGACCATCGTGGGGGTTCTGAAGGGGCACTACATCGTAGGCCGGATGGCAGCCAGATACGTTGTTCCTTTCAGAGATTATTGTAGGAGTGGTGGAGGTGAGGAGGTGGAAAAATTGGTGAAACATCTGTGCTGTGATTGCCCGAGACGACGAGGGAGAACTACAAGAATTAGCCATGCTAACTAACTAATATTCTCAACTTCACAAAATCTTCTGTTTGGTTTAAGATCACGGGATGCTGAGGGTTCTTTAAATGTGGGAGGGGGAGGGGGGTTGGTTGTGGCTTCTCTCTCAAAACAGGTATCACAATGGACAAATGGGCCTCCGAGTGCAACTCTGGTGCTCTCAAGCTACCTGTTTTAACCAACCCTTGTGGTAGCGTCAATTGAGGTAGTGACATTTGCGATAGCTACAATTGCAGCTGTCATTATCAGTAATGCCCCCACCTGGCCACAATCACTACTAAACTTACTTATCAATCCGCCCTGCTGTTGTACCTAAACATTGCCTCCTGTGGTACTTTTCGCAGTGGTGCTCTGATGGGGTACAATAAACGCGTTTGTTACAAGCAAATTGCTTTAAGTTCATTAAGTAAACAAATGCCAGAAATTATTTTTTAAGTAAATATTGTATTAAAAGAGACAAAAACTAAATAAAAATAAGTAAGTGTTTATATATTGGAGTGATTTGCCTTCTTCCGAAACTAAATAAATACATTTGGCATTAAATGACTTCATGTCTCCGAGCGCACTGAAAAGTGAAACTCCTCACACTGACACTGCCATGAATCACTCCCAGATCTAAGCAAATTAGTCACGTAAGTCTCAACTGAATTTTTGATATAATCAATTAATGTGTTTACTTGGTTCCCCCAAAAAACAATGAGAATATGTGCCGCCACGTTCAATGACACCGCCGCACACGCCCCGCAATGCAATTTGCCAGAACGATATTAAAGTTAATTGAATAGTTAAGAGGAGGAAGAAAAAAGCGAGTTAAATTTAAAGCAACTCAGATTCAAAACATTCGTGATTGTGACGATGACTACGAACTCCGCTAAGGCCTCAGTTGGAATGAGCAATCTATATGCGACCGCGCCCAGATTGGTGCTATGCCAACCGCTTTGCACCCAAGTCAAGCTGGCAAACAGGCGAGCTTACTGAAGAGATTACGGGTAACTATGAAAGGAATGTGAAAACTCAACTTAAAGTGGCTCACAACATACGCAAGAGAAATCCTGAGGAAAGGATATGATCAGTATATGAGGTTTGTGGTGAACAATGTTATATTAAACAATCCTTCTGCTTGAAAGCTCTGCAGTCCGGTAGCGAACTTGGAATGTTTATTTCCCCAGACATCTCTCTGGGTAGCATAAAAGCCTTGCAAATTATTCTCATGAGTAACCTGGACTCTATCATGACATGCGAGCTTACTCAAGAGATTACGGGTAAATATGAAAGTAATGTGAAAAATCAACTTAAAGTGACTGACAAAATACTGAAGAGAGGTATTACTTTTTCTGAGGTAATCATAATTCTCAGTATATGAGAAGGATTCTTTACAGTAACTACCATGACTAACGTGGTACCTACCATGAATACTCTGGTCCCTACCATGAGTAATCTTGTCACTACCATGAGCAACGTGGTCCTTACCATGAGTAATCTGATACCTATCAAGGCTAAACGACTCCTTTGTCATGAGTAACTTGGTACCTACCATGAGTATCCTGGTTCCTACCAAAAGCAACCTGGTCCCTACCATAAGTAACTTGGTCCTTACCGTTAGCAACCTGGTAGAGTGTTATATATGTAGGTATATATGGTAGAGTTTTATGAAATAAACGAGATTTATTTTAGAATCCGAAACTACAAATATCGATGGACCAAAAAGAGGAGTCTCTTCTAACAAGTTCAGCTTTTAAGAGCTTAGATTGTCCAGGAGGATTTACAGTTTAGATTGTCCAGGACGATTTACAGTCTAATATAATCCCCAGATATGAGACTTTATCTAGAAACTATGTTGGCCTGTGCCATAAAAGAAGGAAAGAAGGACCAAGAAGATTTTTTGGCAACTAGTGAAGAGGCTCCGTTAAAAACTTCTTTGAAATGACTCCGAGCCATTTTAGTTATTGATTCGAACTGTTTTGCTCCATGTTTCCAAGACACATTTCTATGCTGAGGCAGCTAAGGAAAATACTCCGATCAGGTATTTAGTGAACTGTTCACAATTAACAAAAAAATAAACTCAGCTTTGGTCGTTCACAATCGACATGGAAAACTCCGATCAGGTAAATGTTGAATAGTACCTGATCTACAGGACATAAACCCAGCTCTGGAAGATGTTGAACAGTTCCTAATCTACAGGAAATGAACCCATTTCTGATAAACTTTCAATCGTTCCCAATCGACAAAGAAAAACTGCAGTCAGGAATTTATTGAACCGTTCACAATCGCCGCCCAAAAAACTCGTAGAGGGAAATAGTTCATCGTCTTAGGTTAAACACTTCGTCATCTTAGATGTCCATGATAACCCTTAACGGATTACGGCTTCGCCAATTAAAAGCCTCCAAGCGGTACTGCGCGAGCGCTGCCTCTGTTTCTGTTATGCCTCCACTAGTTCCTTCCAATGAAGTTTCGTTGGTCCTCTTCGTCTTCCACCATGAACTCTCGAGATGACCACTAACTCTCATTGAACACATTTCGGACTGAAGCATCTTCGTCCATTCTAATGACATGGCTCCGGTAGCGGAGTTGCAGTGCTAATCCGCTTAGCCACCTCGATGTCATTGCGTAGCGAATGCTGTCTCCTACACGCAAAGGTCCAAAGATCTTACGAAGTACTTTTCTCTCGAACACTCCAAGAACGTCTGCATCTGACTGCATCATGGTCCAGAGAAGTCGTAGTGGAATCAGCGTCTTGTGGAGTGTCATTTTTGTACGCCGAGCAAGGTCAAACACACGGTGTTCAAAATGGGGCGTGGTGAATGGTAACAAACTTGTCCCCACAGACAGGTAACGTTGGTAATTGTGTGACTCAGCTGAAATATGATAGAGTCAAAGCCACATATCATACCACCTCATAGTCTATTTTTCTATGGCTCGTGGTCACGAGAAAGGTGTCCGAGAAAGTTTAGAATCATGGAGGTGTAATCTTGAGATTGAGAATGGCATTATTATGGGCGCATGATAATAGGAACTGAAGTCTACATAATAAAGTTTAGTGCAAAAACATCGGAGTAAAATCGTGGTTAGTATGTTGGTTGGTTGGTTGAGTGCAGGAGCGATGATCCCTCATCCAATTAGCAATTGGCATTTAGAATTTACATCAAGAGTCCATGTGGCATTAGTGGCGTTACTGGCATTTATAATTAACCACAGTAGTGGTGCCATGCGTCCATATTTTCTACCATTGCACAATCACAATTGGTAGGGGGATTAAAGAGTGGTATCTGCTTAGCTTTAGTCTCCTTCTTGGCCGAATCGGGTACTGTAAATGTTATTTTGGAAGCTTAGTTTTAGTCTTTTTCTTGTGCGAATCGGTTTCTGTGGATGTCCTCTTGGAAGCTTTGTTTTAGTGTTGACTGGCTCCGCTACTCTTAATGTCCTTTTGGAAGTTTAGTTTTAGACTCCTTGTTGATCGACTCCGCTACTCTTAATGTACTTTCGGAAGATTGAACTTATTTACTTTAGTCTCCCCGGCCACCACTCCAACCTGAGTCTGAGTGCTCCCAATGAAGCCATCAATCCATGCATTTACAATTGAATTCATTGCGGGCCCATAAACTGCATTAAATGCCAGCATCGCAACGACAGAGCGCCCCCATATTAAGTAGCATGTACACTTCAATAAAATATGCGTAGACAATGTCATCATAAACCAGCGCAGACGGAGGACGCGTCTGCCACAATGGCAGACAATGCAGCGCGCAAGTTCGCGGAGATTTATGAAAATTACGTCTTTGCATTATTTTCGAAGCGTTCAGATTGAGTTGCATTGGAAATGATGAAAAGCTGACAGCAACGCGCACCTGCCCCCGACCATGCTTGAAGGTGCCACGCTGTGACATTGTGTCCAAACTGCCGCCAGAGAAACAAAGCCTCGCACTGTGCTGCAGTGCTGCAAAGAGAGATTAATTGTGGGAAGCTCGCGAGCATTTTAATGCCACAACAGACCGAAATGCATTAAGTAGCAGTGAATTACCGTGCTGTGTTGTTGGGCGAGGGAGCGGGGCGCTGCCGGATTAGCTGGGTGCAAAGGAAAATGCCAGTTACAAGTTCAAAAGCCTGTGCGCATGCGCAGTGTTAATGGCAACATTTTTGATCTTACTTTTCTATACGAATTGAAGGTCGACTGTGTGGGGCGGAAAAGTTTTGTGGTCGCAACTAAACTTTTAATTGGCTGCTGTTATTTTACAGGCAGGCGTTGACTCAGAATTAAATTGGTTTTCTGTGAGTTCTTAATACAAATAAATTAAAAACATTCCTGAAATGCTGGAAATTGTCTATTAACACTTTTATAAATGATGTTCAATTACTTGCAGAGGTGGTTTTCGAGATGGCTGGAGCGATTTTTCCGAATGCACAGAATCCCAACTTCGAGGAGAAAAAAGCTCTGATAGCACCCCGTTATATTATGGCTTGAACGTAACTTCCTTGGGTCAAAACTTCCTTGAATTTAACTTTCCTGAATCAAAACTTCCTTGATGGCAAGTACACAATCTACTCATCCACTGCAGTTCAAACGCACCCTCTTTAGCAAAGTCCAACACCATTTGAAACTCATTGGGCCCTTCTACACGATCGCTCTAATGCGCCAAATGACAGCACATACAATATGACCTGGAAAAGGCCATAAGGATCATCTCAAGGAACATGAAAAATAAACAATGTTACCTTAATGCTGCCTCGCTAATAGACTTAAGTCACCCTTATGACCAGAGTTGGTTAGATCACTCATTTGGGTCTTTCTACACGATCACTCTAATGCGCCAAATGACAGCACATACTCGTATAATGCAATCAGGAGAAGCCTACAAGGCTCATCTCAGGGAACAAGGAACATAAGCAATCCACTGCCTGATAGGAACACGCGCTAATAGACTTAAGTCACCCTTAGCATCTACGAAAGGTGATTAGAGGATTCATTGGATCTTTCTGCACGATCGCTCTTATGTACCAAAGGAAAACGCATACAATTTGACCTGGAAAAGGTCATAAGGCTCATCTCATGGAACATGAAAAACAAATAATGTCATCTTAACCCCACCAGATAGGAACACACGCCAATAGACTTAAGTCACCCTTAGATTCTACCAAAGGTGATTAGATGACTCTTTTGGGTCTTTCTACACGAAAGTTCTAATGTGCCAAATGAAAACAAATATAATTCGATTTGGAAAAGCCCAATAAGCTCATCTCATGGAACATGAATAATAAACAATGCCCTGCCGCCATAACACAGCCTGATAGGAGCACAAGCTAATGGACTTAAGTCATATTTAGATTGTTCCAACGGTGGTAAGATCTATATAGATACACCACTCCAACCTCATAACGATTATAAGTAGTCCACAAGTTTCATCCCGTGAAGAAGAGGCAAAGAAACATTGCTCTGAATCTTCTCAAAGGCCCATCTGATAGGAACGCACACTACTATAATTAAGACACCACCTTCCATTGCTTTCTACTCATTCTGCCACAATTAGAGGAAGAAGAAAGCATTTGTCCACTTCAGCTTGTCACCGTCGAATACACTAGGAAATATATGAGCTCCAGGACTTCCCAGAACCAGAATACACCCACAGAATGGGTTTAGTATAGATTCGGAATCTCAACAGCACTGCCTGCAAGTCGCACAAGGAATGGTGGATTTTTTATGGAATCAGCAAACACAAAATCATCAAAGCAAAAGCAGGTAGCTCGCAAGAACCAACAAAACAAACAAGTATATATGACACAGTGAACACACAGCAGTGATGCCACCCTTTTTTTAAATGTGTTAAAATTCCCAAGATTTCTGGTGACGATTTATATATTCTTAATATATATAAAATGTAATTTTTCTGATAAAGATGATTTTTCTAGCTTCTGGGTTAAGAAAAGCAAGAAACCAAATTGAAATTGTTGAGGGAGTCCGTTTCAAATCAAGCAAGAAGAAACTCAAAGGACGGAAAATGAACCTATCCCTACAAGGATGGTGTAGAGCAGCTCTTAGACGGCTCCAATGTTTGCAACACTGGGCAAATGAAGATCTTCGTGATCCGTCATCCTCGTGATGTCCTAATAGGTCATATTTTTGGTGCACACAAATAATGATCGCTGGATCAATAAGTTGCTGGGGATTTTCCCAGACTTAGCTGATATCAACGGGGAGGTAGAACCAAACATTTATAATCAGCCTTGTCATGAGTATTCCCCTGAATTTATAGTGGAAGTTGAGTAATATTGTTGGGAATGCTTGTAAAATACAAGGGTACACTCGCTATAAAACTGATTTATATATTTTTCAGACATTGCAAGGTGAAAGCAATTCCCTGCTTTGCATCGGAAGTTATTGCCGACTACTCAGGTTCCCCAAAGGTCGCCTTCCAACTATAATTGCTGGCGGGAGCAGCAGTCGATAGTCACATGATCAGTGGGTACTTCCAGGGTCCGTCGGCACTCACATGGTCAGTTGATACTCACAAGGTCAGTCGGTACTCACATGGTCAGTGGGTACTCACATGATCAGTCGGTACTCACATGGTCAGTGGGTACTCACATGGTCACTGGGTACTCACATGGTCAGTCGGTAGTCACATGGTCAGTGGGTACTCACATGGTCACTGGGTACTCACATGGTCAATCGGTAGTCACAATGTCAGTGGGTACTCACATGGTCACTGGCTGGGTACTTACATGGTCATTGGGTACTCACAGGGTTCCTCGGTACTCACATGGTCACTGGGTACTCATATGGTCAGTCGGTACTCACATGGTTAGTCGGTACTCACATTGTCTGTCGGTACTCACATGGACACTGGATACTCACATGGCCAGTCGCTACTCACATGGTCACTGGGTACTCACATGGTCAGTCGGCAGTCACATGTTCAATGGGTACTCACAGGGTTCGTCGGTACTCACATGGTCAGTGGGTACTCACAGGGTTCGTCGGTACTCACATAGTCACTGGGTACTCACATTTTCAGTCGGTCTCAGATGGTCAGTGGGTATTCACATGGTCATTGGGTACTCACATGGCCAGTCGGTAGTCACATGGTCAGTGTTTACTCACTTGGTCAGTCGGTACTCACATGGTCAGTAGGTACTCACATGGTCAGTCCGTAGTCACATTGTCAGTGGGTACTCACATGGTCAGTCGGTACTCACAGGGTCACTGGATACTCATATGGTCAGTCGGTAGTCACATGGTCAGTGGGTACTCACAGGGTTCGCCGGTACTCACAGGGTTCGCCGGTACTCACAGGGTTCGTCGGTACTCACAGGGTTCGACGGTACTCACATGGGCACTTGGTACTCACATGGCCAGTCGGTACTCACATGGTTAGTCGGTACTCACATTGTCAGTGGGTACTCACATGGTCAGTCGGTACGCACATGGTCAGTCGGTACTCACAGGGTCACTGGGTACTCATATGGTCAGTCGGTAGTCACATGGTCAGTGGGTACTCACAGAGTTTGTCGATACTCACAGGGTTCGGCGGTACTCACATTGTCACTGGGTACTCACATGGCCAGTCGGTACTCACATGGCTAGTCGGTACTCACATGGTTAGTCGGTACTCACATGGTCAGTCGGTACTCACAGGGTCACTGGGTACTCACATGGTCAGTCGGTAGTCAAATGGTCAGTGGGTACTCACAGAGTTTGTCGGTACTCACAGGGTTCGGCGGTACTCACATTGTCACTGGGTACTCACATGGCCAGTCGGTACTCACATGGCTAGTCGGTACTCACATGGTTAGTCGGTACTCACATGGTCAGTCGGTACTCACAGGATTCCTCGGTACTCACATGGTCAGTGGGTACTCACTTGGTCAGTCGGTACTCACATGGTCAGTCCGTACTTGCGTGCTTTCTCCGCCAGGTACCCGGTGCGGAGAGAGAGTTTTATATATTCTATTGTTGGGCAAATTTCCGATTTATCCATTACGTCAACAATTCTTCGATGTTTCTTTTTGGTAGTCCACAGGATCGTTCAGGGCCTGTTAGGTTCTTTATTGTCCTATCTTCTTTATTATTCCTTTTTGTTCGTTGTCTGTGTGTCCTTCACGCCCTCGGGTCCAATGCCATTCTATTGTATTCTGATGTCCCATTTTTTTTAAACGGTTTCGGCAATCCTTGACTAGTCTTGATGTGACCACCAAGGCCGAATAGTATGTACAGTAAAACTCCCCATTGCGGACACTTCTTATAACCGGACACCTTCAATAACCGGACAAATTTCGTGGACACAACCATTTTATTAGTTTTTCCATACAAATATGACTCCAATAACCGGACACTCTAATAACCGGACCCGGACACATACTTCAAACCATTTTGACCAAAAAATCCCTCATAAACGGACAAAATTTAAAAAATCCCAAACAAGTTTTTTAAAAATCTGGTAATCCTTACAAAAGAAATCGCATTTGTGCTGATAAAACCAAAATTGGTGATTCCCCTTTTCACATTGCATTGATAAACACGAATTTGGTGATTCCCCTTTTAACATGTATGCACACATTGTGTCACTGCATATGTGTTAAATAGTATGCGCATTTTAGTTCAGTTTGTTAAATACAAAAGGTAATTGTGAATTGTGTTTTAATAAACTCGTAATAACGTGGTATCAAAAAAAAGTACTGTCCATTAAAGAGAAAATGGAAATTATTTATGTGTTCGAAAAAGATAAATTGTCTGTGCGTGAAATTGCAAAAAGGTAAAGTTTAATTCCCATAAAAAATGAAATTGTGCTTAATTTGTTTGTTTTCAAAGGTTCAACATTGGCAAAACTCAAGCAGCAGAGATCAACAAAAATAAGGAGACAATTCGTTCTAAATGGGAGTCTGGAGTAAATGTACATCAAAAGCGAGGTTTTCTAAAGGAAGGTGGCTCTGAAATAGACGAAATGTGCTTTGATTGGTTCGCCAAGGCTAGAAGTCAACAAATTCCTATATCTGGCCCTATTGTAAAGGCAAAAGCAATGGAAATTGCAGTCAAATTGGGTGTACTTAATTTCAATGCTTCAAATGGATGGTTAAACAAATGGCGCATAAGGAATAATATTGCTTTCAAGTGCATATCTGGTGAAGCCGCAGATGTAAACCAAAAGGATGTCGAGCAGTTCAGGGCCAAGCTGCCATCTCTGTTGAGCGGATATAAGCCTCAGGACATTTATAACGCAGATGAAAGCGGGCTTTTCTTTCGCGCATTACCTGACAAAACACTCGCTCTGAAATCCGAAAAATGCATTGGCGGTAAATTATCTAAGGAAAGACTTACAATTTTGTTTTGTGCAAACATGGCTGGAGAGAAAGAGGAGCTTTTGGTTATAGGTAAAGCAGCCCGACCTCGAGCATTTAAACATGTTCCTACCACGGAACTGCCAGTGAATTGGAAATCTAATAAAAAAGCTTGGATGACTCGAGAAGTTATGACTGAATGGCTGCAGCAGTTCAATAGGAAAATGAGGTCCCAGATTCGAAAAATTCTCTTGTTTTTGGATAATGCTGCATCTCATCCAAGAGAATTAAACTTAACTAAAATAAACATTGTTTTTTTGCCTCCAAACACAACGTCAGTAAGCCAACCCATCGATCAAGGAATAAACCAAAATTTTAAAGTTTTTTATAGAAGCTTACTTTTAAAACACTTGCTACGTAAAATTGACACTGCAAGTTCAGCATCAGAGCTGTCAAAATCTATGAATGTGCTTGAAGCTGTTTATTTCATCAAAACATCTTGGAATAAAGTAGAAGCAACAACAATCCAAAACTGCTTCTGAAAAGCAGGGTTTTCGGAAATTGATGATGTTCTTCCCGAATTTGATCCCGAAGATGACATTGCACTGGCAATCTATGCTAAATTTCACGAAGGACTCGGCGTGGCAAATAATTTCGACGGTTTTCTCCAAATAGATAAAAATATCTGCACTGAAGACAACAATATAGAAATTCAATTTGATGAGCAAAACGATATTATGAATATAAGTAATTCAGAAGAAGAATCTTACGAAGAAATAAGTGAGCCAATAACATCGTACGATGAGGCGTTAAAAGTTGTTGCGCGTTTGAAACAATTTGCCAAACATGATTTTGTAGCTTTTCAACACATTAAAAATATCGAGACTCATTTTGAAAATGAACATTTTAAATTAAAACAATCCCTATTTAAGCAATCAACCATTACAAAATTTGTTCAACCAAAGTAGTAATGAAATGTAAAAACTTGTACAGTGCACATATGTATTATTAAATATTATTCATAAATTCGTACAAAATATGAAATAAACGACAACTTCTAATGATTTGGAAGCAATTTAAATAAAATTTTTCTGAGCCCCCTTCGATCACCCTCCCTATAAGCGGACACCCCCCATAACCGGACAAAAACACTGCGACGGTGAGTGTCCGGTTATGAGGAGTTTTACTGTATATATGTGCACCAAAGATTTTCCTGCGTAAGGATTCCCTTGTGCTTGCCCCTACGCCATAGGTTTCAGCCTGGAATATTGTTGGTAGCCTTCCCATCGGGCAATAAATGCAAGCTCCACTCTAGTTAGTAATCTGACTTCTTTATTTTTGCACATACAAATTAATTACAATAAATTATTTTTATTTTGTTTAGTAATGGCTCCTTAAATATTAAATGTGAGGGAAATGCTTAATATTTTCAATCTTCAATAATTACTTTTATACAATCGTCTTATTTTTCTGCGATATTTTTCAATACCGCCACGACACAGAAAAGTTTAAAACGCCATCTTACGAGCGCATCCTTCGACTTCAATCGGAATTCATGGACAATTTCAAAGTAAGCATAACTAAATTTGTAGTAATTAAACAAAATATGCAGCGAGTTGAGCCATTTTATCCTTGGGTTGTCGTGGACCACGACCACGACCGCCCCGTCCCTTATTACCACCACGACCACGACCAATGCGTATATTGACTGGCCGCGAGGCAACCGCACGATGTTTCTCCACCAAATCCGTAAACTCTGGCGAACAAAAAAGGCAACCAGTCTTCTCCTCAGCGCCATCCTTGAATTTCGTTTTGTCCGATTTGTAGACAACATTGACACGTTGGGCGCCGCAATCATTGCACTTGACATCTGTAAAGTCATAGGAGTATAAAATCAGTGGATACAATCTAATCAAATGTTTTACGCTACCTTCGACAGTGACTTTAGTGGCTCCTTTAAAACAGTTGATAATGACATCGCACCGATTGCAGCCCAATTTCCAACTAGGCGCCAACGTGCAATCCAACACCAAGATACCGTACTCGCACTCCACACAGCCAGATATGCCCAGTGTATTCAGTGAGTGCTGACAGGTTGGATGCGTACACGTATTACAGCCGGCCACCTTGGGCATATCTTTGAAGGGTGGATGGTTGTAGCAGTAGGGACAGAAAGGAAACGAGCGTCCCTTGGTGCCCGTAGTGAAAACCAGCAACTCAAAGTCATCCAGTGGGCATTTGAATTCGCGATACACCTTAACATTGCCGCCATTCGGCAGGGAATAAGTTTCATCACATTGCGAGCAGTGCAACCGGGCAGGTTTCGTCTGTAACAAGGCAAAGCCGACACTTTTAACATTTATCATTTGGGTTGGTTAAACTCATTGACCTACTTGAATATATTTCATGTAACGCCTACATTTGCCACACCTTGAATGGGCTTTACCAGATTCGGCCAACGGCGAGAAGGATACCTCGAATAAACTGTCCATGTTGGAGATGTTTTGCACAAAGAACAAAAATTTCAAACGGAATATATCAATCGCATGGCGCAACACAGCATTGAAGTCGGCAGTTCCCTTCGCAATCAATGTTAGCATACGCTCCACTTCGGAGCGCATGGTGGGCAGCACCAGCTCAGGATCGATCTGTAAAATGTCTGCCGTAAGTAAATGAACACTAATTAACAATTTGATAGGGAAATTTTGACCTTTTGGTAGCCATGCACGAGCACAATGCCTAGAGTGGTCGGCAGCAGTTTGCGTCCACTTTCGATGCGCACATAATTACGCTGGCATATATTGTTTATATGCACTGGTATGGACGCATCGGTGCCGATGCCATGTTGCTCCATCAATGTAATTAGCTCGGACTCGGTTAAGTAGTCGGGTGGCCCTGTTTGGCCTTCGCATAGCCGCACATCTTTAATGGGCACTATCTCGCCCTCCACGAAGGGTGGGGCGGCGTCGTCGCGTCCGAATGCTTGCCAAGTCATTGCTTTCGTGAAACCAGGATCAATAAGAACATTGGCAGTGCATGTAAATGATTCATAACCCACGCTCAATTTGGCGGTGGTGGTGCGGTATTTCAAATCTCGAGACACGGTGCCCAAAAAGTGCCGGCATATAAAGTCGTACACACGCCAAGTGTCCTTATCGAAATCGGAACGATTCGCCAGTTTCATGGGCGTAATAGGCGGATGGTCACCGGCATCTTTGCCTTTGCGTGGTGGATTGAAGTCTGCTAAAATGCCTCGCGCTTCCTCTCCAAACTCCGAGGAGGGTTGAAGCAGACGTACAACGGCACTGTTCGAAATACATGTAAGAGTGAACAATCATTGCACATATCAATGGGGAACTGAACTTACTGCAGGTCAAAATTGGCAGGATACTGGTTCGTTTCCGTACGCGGATAACTTATATAGCCTTGCGTATATAATCGCTCTGCCATTTGCATGGCTTGAAAGGGGCCAATGCCTAGGCCGGAACTACAAATACGCATCAACTCTACGGTGTTTAAAGCTTGAGGGCGGCTTTTAAATTGCTCCTTGGCAGTTACGCTCTCCACTCTACAAAAAGTCCACAAAAAACCACATTTAAATAAGGCAGCAAATAAAAAAACGTTTACGTCTACTTACAACGCCTGCTTATATTCCTTGCAATGATTCAGCAGCACAATTGTCACATCTTTTTTGAAGATACGCCCCCTCTCCCATTCCAGTGTTACTTCTGGTTGACCGGCCTGCAGTTGCAAATACCAAAAAGATTCTGGTTTGAAAGTTTGTATATCGTCGTGCCGCTTCACACAGAATCCCAAAGTGGGCGTCTGGCAGGGCCCATACGATATAAGCGAGGAGTCCAAATCGCCGTAACGTCCTTGGAAAAACTTCGTCTGGAAGCGAGTAAAAGCACAGCCAATACGCAAATCCAATTCCTGACGCGCATCCACAGATCTCGCCTCGTTTTCGTTCGGATACCCCAAATTATCCATAGCATGCTTTATATCCTTATCGGTGATCGCGGAAAAGTGGGCACGATACGTCACATTGCGACTAGTTACATTGGGTATCACCTGTGAGACGGCGTCCATCACTTCGAGGCATATATTTTCACCCTCTTTATCACAATCCAACCATAACACCAGATATTCACAACCGCGTGCCTCCTGGGCCAAGAATGAACGCATGTGTTGCTTCGGATTGGCTTCCTTCTTCTCCGTTGGACAACCAAAGAGCTCGGATGGATCCACTTTGTCCCAGGAATTGTATTTGCCCACGAAATCAAGTGACATCACATGACCGCACACCGAAGTCATGCGAAATTGCACAGAGCGTTCATTGCGAAAGGAGCCCAACCACTCGTGTGTTGAGCAGGAGTTGCTTGTTCCTGTAATAGGCAAATAAAGGAGTGAACCACACTGGAGTAGCAATATATATCAACCAAAATTGGCACATACAACTTAAACCATTGTGACTACTTTAGGCCAACGGCAGATATGACACGTTTTTGATGGTCCGCTCTTAATTTGAAGGTGCTTTCGCAATTTCAACAAATAAATTCGCACCCACGCTTACCTTTCTTGCTGGTGCTGCGGCCGTTCGACAATATCGACGCCAGGGCAGCCGCCAGTGATGGTTTCTCTGCCACCATCAACACTTTCTTCATGGCTATTGAATTTCCCCTAGGTTTTTCGCAATTTCATTCAATTATTTATTTAAAATTACTATTTATTTCCTACAATTTAGCTAATCCCCACCACCCACAGGCGAAAAACTCGGTAAATACAATCTCGTATTTGTGACGTTTGCACACATTCGCTTCTTTTCTTTCTTTTTTCCTCCTTTTTTTATATCATTCTTCATAAAGCGAAACTGGAGCGAATGAGAAATGCGATTACACATTTTGCTGTTGCCAGAGCCGAGCAATTTCCCTTTATGGCATAACTGGCAACGACAGCTGCGCAAATAAAGGCTGATCGACAAAATGGACAAATTGTTAACAGGTAAAAGCCTGCAAAAGCGCTACGTAGAGAGCAAGGAATTGTAAGCCTGTGTATGTCACAATTACAAACATGTTGAACAAAACAAAATGCTTCCCAAAGCATCAAAAGCAGGAAAGTTGTACTGTAAAATAATATATAATTTTGCTGTGATCATAAATAGCCATTTCTCGTCAAAACGAGTGAGTGGCCTTTAACAAAATAGGCATTAGTCCACAAAACAATTCGAATTCGACTTTTTATCCCTTACCTTATCATACTTGGGTTATTTACCCCTGGAGGATATCGCACACGACTTGGCTTAAATTGATGTGTTCGCTTGCATTTTTTTTGTCATTTTTACCTTTTATTTTACTTAAAGTTAATATAGAGTTTGTGGGTTTTAAGGTTCATTTCTGTGTGGTGTTTTCGTTATTCAAGTTACTTTACTAAAGTAAAGAAAGACATGATTGTGGTATTTTCGTGTGCTGCATATGCGCTCACCGTCTAAGCGGCAACTATACTCGGCTTAGGCGGTCAGTACATGCGCAGCGCCCCACCCTTGGTATCACAATGGGCCATTATTTGTACCTGAGTGTGCTTTCTGCTGCAACTCCAACCTAAACCTAAACGATATTTTCGTTGTTCAAGTTTTATTTCATATTCAATTTATATTATATTAAAGTAAAAAAAACCACTATATACAGAAAACTATTCGTTAGACGGACGCAGTCCTATGAGTGGCTACTAGTTAATAATTTAAGGACTATATTTGTCAACATTTTCTCATAAAATAATACACTGAAAAATGTTACTCTGATTCTGTGCTCTCTGCGATGAATTTCGAGTTTAAATCAAATGGATGGAAAATAATAATAGGATGGAAAATAATAATAATGTGATAGTACTATCCCTTAAATTACATAGTGTAATAATTCTTTAATAAATACTGATGACATAAAAGTCAAAGACGTTGAAGAACTTATTTTCTTTACAACGTAGAGTAATTCAATTATGAAGGAGTTATGAATGAAAGTGACTGGTAATTCGAGCACTTATTTGTGCTCTCTTTTAAGTATCTTGCATGCTAAAAATACCTTTTCTTCCACGTTTGATTTGAAGTCGAAGAAGTAAAGGCCCAGTTACCCAAACATAGCACAGAAGTCTGTTGATATTTGATTTCTATGCTATGTGACATTTATGCGGAAAAGTAATTTGTTTGCCCCCTCACCTGGCATTTAATTAAGTTTATTTGCTGCGATAAAGTTTCTTCTCTTATTTTTTCATTTTTATTTTGATAAATGTTTCGACTAGAATGCACTTTTATATTTTCAGTACACTGGTTTTTACCCAATTGATAATTAAATCACATACTCTAGAAAATATTTACTTTATGTAAGATATTTTTTTTTTTATAAATATAATAGTTTACAAAACAATAAAATTATTATATAAACTCCAAAACTATCCCAGCGCGACAGAGGCTTTTGGTTGATATTTTACCCTACGTCTCCACGGGCAATTTTTGATGGTATGCCATTGGCAATTTCAAGCAAATTGCCAATGGAGACTCCAAATTGCTTCAAGTTGGCAATTTATGTTATGAAATATGTTATGCCATAAATTGCCAACGTGCTGTGTGGCAATCAGTTGTCATTTTGCTTGTTTGACAGCCGTTTTTCATTTTTTCGTGATGCTCACAGTGGAAGCATCGTCGGACATTTTCGTTTTACCGCATCTATTAAATTAATAAAAACGCTAAAATGAATGGAGACTGTGCATTTGCATTCTTTGTAATAAAGGATTCACCCAGAATTTCGGTTTCCTTCTTTTTTCCTCTTCATCGTATAAATAAAAAATTTTTTCAAGCGTGGGTACAGCGAACTAGATTGCTTGACGGCATTTTCAAAATGACAATGGCATAACATCGCAATGCCCACCATTAAAATATTGCCAACCATTGCAATCAAATTTGACAGATGTTATGCCATCAAAAATTGCCCGTGGAGACGTAGGGTTAGATACAAATATAGAATTTCCTCTAATAACCTATTTTTTTAAGTGCAAAAAGACTATGAAACATGACGCATTCATGGTACTCCATTCCAATTTCACTAATAATTAAAACTAGCTTTGCAAAAATAAAAATAAATTTTTTATTAGAGGAACACCATTAGAAAAATGTCTTATATTTACGATAGTCAGCGGTTGAGTAATAATCAAGACTTACCGGTTTTGTGAATGCGTTACATTTGATAATCCATTAAATATTTTTGAAATATTAAATACCAGTTTGTATTAGATTGAATGTGTTATTATCGCCCGCCTTGTTTCAAGTTATAATTGAGTATTTAATCATATGTCTATCTAAAAATAATTATTCTAAATTTCTTCGATATTTTATTCTGTTTTCTACATAAATGTAGCAGGTTTGATATTTAAATAAATTATTTAATCCACAAATTAATTAAACTTTACAAGCGCAAAATTAACACAACTGATGGATTCTGATTAAAATATAACAACAGAATTTCAGTTACAATCAATCAGTCAACATGTTAACTACCTTCTTAGAGAATTGCTAAACTTGCACCCACGCGTGCCAGTTGAGAATATGTATTATTTTCAAAAGTTTGAACTTTTGCTGCAAGTAGCGAGGGTCGCCACACGTGCCAGTGCAATTTCATTTATAAAATGTCGTCGAAGGCAAAGATTCTCCCTACAATAACGATTTTATTAGTTGAAAGCCTTTTTTTTAAGGTTCGCCCATACAATTTCGGTGGGTTCATATCGGGGCCTTGGGCTGGTGTGTATATGATTGTATATATGTACTTATATAGGAGTTTTATTTAAACATTATTTACTGTTAGTTTATTAGTTTCTTCTTTCTACAAGCGGTTCTAATAAGAGTTATAAGGGACGAATACTCATGTTCCAAATAAACTCTTTGGAACGATATAAATTTATGATTTTTTAAATATAACTTTTGTTCTATTTATTTTCCATTATGAAAACTAACGACAATTATTTAGTATGAGTTTGACATTTACTTGCCGCAAGTGTCAAAAATTTACTGTCTTTGAAATTTCGTTGCCAGTAGCGCTGCCAGTAGTAAATGTGTGAGAGTATTGGTGAAAACTTTGAATGGATCAAGGTGAATTTACTTACATGGTGGCTGCAAGAACAAATTTTTTTGAGCCAACTTTCCCTCAGTAGCTGTCAAAATTGAAATTATAGAAAAATGTGATCAAAACAAATAGGCAAACAATTGCAAATAGAGTTTTGATTTTAGTGAATAAGAGTTTTTTAATTGTTATTTTTGTAAAATTTGAACAATTTGAAGAAATTATGAGACTATTTAACTATTAAATATATTTTATATAAATTGTGCGCCACTTTAAGCAGCTCTTATGTATTCTTCCATTCCATTTCAATTTCGTTTATTTTGTTTGCAAATTGCTTATGCTTGACAATTCCGGAGGTACGAAATTCACCTTGCAGCCACCATGTAAGAAAATTCACCTTGGCATGCATTGAGTTTTTCGAACTTAGGCCTGCACGTGTGGGCCCGGGGTAAGCTGACAGAAGAATCGAATTTTAATATATGAATGGGGGATAAAGAGTACTCGTGCGAACATTGTAAATAGCTCTTCTGCTTATTCTGCTTCGCCTCCTTTTTATCATCTTTCCTTCAATGCTGGGAAATTCTCATTTTGACAAGGTGCCACCTTCACATGTGCTTCTCTGGATTTACTGAATGTGGTTGAGTTGACTTCTATATTTTATTAAAAAGGAACTATATTTTGTGAATTATTTTATATAAAATGAAATTAAAAAAGGAGAAAAAAGCAGCAAAACGTGAACTGCAAACTGACAGTATGGAAAAAGGTGAAAACAATGAAGAACCAGCTAGAAAAGTAAAAGTGGTCAACGGAGATTGTGGGCAGGAAA
This sequence comes from Clusia tigrina, assembly GCA_920105625.2. Taxonomy (NCBI): domain Eukaryota; kingdom Metazoa; phylum Arthropoda; class Insecta; order Diptera; family Clusiidae; genus Clusia; species Clusia tigrina. The sequence continues at coordinate 131,535,253 of OV050033.1, forward strand.
CAAATGTGGTGGCGTCCACTTCCACGGAGAAAACCATGCCCACCTTACACACGTCCATATTTCAACACTTCAGTGAGTTGACAAATGAGGAGGAGCAAACGCGCATGGAAGCCGCATTGCATTTGCTGCAACAATTGAGCAAAACAAAGGAAGCGGAAAAGGTAACCCTTCTATAGTTAACTAGATTTACAGGCTATAATAGGAATGGGAAAGGGATTTTGTGCCATAACTTTAAATTGCTGTATAATTTACTTTTATTTTGGTGTAATGCGTGAAATATTTATCAGACTCTAGAGTAAATGTATTTATTTCCATTTTATACCACAAAATCAAGTCCCTGTTTTAAAGTTTAATCATTTTATTATTATTAATTATATACAATTATATTTTCAGCGAGAAAAGGAGCTGAGTTATACTTTGAAGCGTTTAATACGCGGTTGTGGTGCTTCCACAAATGCCTCCCGTGCGGGTTTCTTCACGGGTTTGGTTGCGTTCCTGAAAATATTTAACACTGACGAAGTGTCTTTGGAGCAAATATTTACAACTATAAAAAAGGAGTTGCATGTGGGCTCTACAATTACCAATAAAGTAACAATCTATTTTAAATTAAAGGACATATAACTTTATTAACATGTTTCCACTATTCAACAGGAAGATGCTGGCGCTGTTGTGGGTAAAATCCTCTCTTGTGCTGCAGTTTTGCACGCGGGACGTGTGTCTGAAGCCAGTCATGAGCAGCTGGAGAAGATAGCTAACATATTGCTACAATCCACACGACATCGCATGTATCACGCTTCCTTGGGCTACACCATACTTATTGAGTTAATGCAAGCGGTAAGAATTATATCAGGTTTTACTACACGGAATGACTAATATTTAATATATCTCTCCCACAGTGTTCACTGACTCAGTTTGAGACTTCTGTCTGGCCTCTGCTGCAAAAGGAACTCATCAAACCGTGGCCTAAGCAAACGCTACAAACCATTCACTGTCTCATTGCAGCTCAGAAGCAGTTTCCCTCCTTAGTCACTAGTAAATTTCTCAAGACTCATTTTGGCGGTCCCGAGCTACTCAACGAGGAAAGTTTCCAATATCTACACAAGATTTTTTGGGATCACAGCAACACAAACGTTCTAACACATCCGGCATTTGAAATGTTTGGCGTTTGTATTGCCAACTGTGGAAAATTGGGTGCATTTTGGACGGAATGTGTAGATCCTGGTTTGCAAACGCCCACGAAATTGCTTGAAGTGGAAACTTTGAAAATCATCACCGATGTACTCAACAATTTGAATGTGGAGAAAACAAATGTGGCGGATTTATTAAGTGCCAATTTCCTTAAAATGCTTATCGAAGGTTTGAAAACTCTGAAACAGAAGAAGGATGAAACACTCAAAGCTTTCTACGATGAATTTCTGGAGGCTTTAGTGGCCTGCTGTGCGAAATTGCCACAAGATACACAAAAAGTAGCGGTCATACGACGCCTGATAATGCCACCGGGAGTCTTTTGTATTGAGAAGTACACCAGCACACGATTTATACATCAGCTCATCAACTATTTGGGCGAACAGGGTGTCGTTGAGATCTTCCAAGTGTACAAAAGTATTTTTCTCGCCACTCAAACTAAGAATGCTGAAAATCCCTCGGAGCACTGGTTGAATTTTGAGCGTCTCAATGCCGGTTACATGTTGCAACATTTGCTTACGCACAAATCTGTGAAGAACGCGCAGAAATGGCGTGCCCAGCAGTTGCAGTTCTTTATGGTATGCGGCGTATTCCACGTGACCGATGGAACAGCAGAAATCTGCAAGAAAGAATCTGCCGGCATGTTTAGCAAAGATTTCGGTGAACAATGCAAGAACATGTTCTACACAAGCTTGCACAGTAAACTGCACGATATGGAGGAGCAAAAGCAGCTGCTGTTGAGCCTGGTGCACTACTGCAATGAGAAATTACAACAGAAGAATGCGGTGAAATTTTTAAAAATAAAAACTATCAATGCGACCATGCAAAAGGCATGGAATAGCATGTTGACTGCGGTCGAGGAAGCAGCTGCTTCAAACAAATCGAAAAAGAAAAAGGGGGAGGCAAAGAAAAATAACGAAAATGCCAACAAATTACAACTGGTCTTCCATATACTTCTGATGAACATGGGTCTGCAGCTGTTTCGGGAGCCTGAAATGGCTGCGCCAGCGATTGATGATCTACTCATGTGCATGCAGCGCAACAAGGAGCAGAAGCCGCAGAAGTTGGTGAAAGGCAAAGTGCCAGAGGTAAGTTGACTTTTATCTTTAGTAAATTTAGAAACTGGATGTATTTCTACCGTATTATTTGTATAACTACAGCAAACGGATGAAGAAGCCGAGCCAGAATGGATTGAGGTGGTGGTGGATCTGTTTCTGCACTTGCTTTCCCTAAATGCGAACGCTCTGCGCAACGTGGTCAATGAATTGTTCCCTCATTTATGCGATAATATGAATATAAGCGCAGTTCATCAGATTTTAAACATGTTGGACATGAAAGACGGTCATAATCCTTTGAGTGCCAAGGGAGAAGAAGAAGAGGAGGAAGCGGGCGAGGAAGAGGAGGAAAAACTACGAGCGGACAATGTAGCTGGTAAAGATAGCGACACTGAACAAAGTGAGGATAACGATTCCGACGCTGATGACGATGAAGAGAACGATGAGGAAGACGACGATGAAGATGACGACGATGAGGAGGACGTATACGAAGAGGATGAAGGCACTGTCACTGATAAGCTGCGCAATGCTATATCTCAAGTTCTCATAGAGAGCAGTGGTGCTGGGGAGGGTGTTGACGATGACATGGAATCAGTGGATTTGAACAATATGACCGAAGAGGAAGGTCGCCGATTGGATGAGGCTTTGGCGAATGCCTTCAGAGCCATGAAAAAACCATCTGGTTCGTCCCAGGAGAAAAAAACCAAGAGTTATCGTGTCCAGGTCACCACAGTGATGCATTTCCGCATACGTGTTTTGGATTTGATCGAAATATATTTGCAGCAAAAGCCCACTTTGCTCATTTCCATTGAAATTATGCTGGCTCTGTTCAATATGCTGGAATATTGTGTGGCCGATGAGCTGAAGCAGCTGCAAGCGAAGGTGGAGAAAGTGTTGACCAAGCTAACCTCGCTGCGTACCTTTGCACCCGACTCCATGAGCGAGGAGACCTTAGTTAGCTTCATTAGCCTGATTGTGGAGAAGAAGACGCCCACATTGGTTTTCGATTTGACGAACAAGTTGCGCAACAAATGCGTCGTTTTCCTAATTGCCAACGCCAATAAACTGACGGAAGGCAAAAATGGCTCTAAAGTGATCGCCCTGTGCCAAGAGTATTTGACAGAGTTCATAAATAGCCGTAATCCCACTGCGAATATTACTCTCTTCTCCGACTTATTTAAACTGCGCTGGCCCGGCAACTGGGAATTGGCCAATACGCTGGCACATCATGGCATATCCATGCAGACACGCACTTTCCGTCGCATTCAGACCTTCGAGATTCTGGCGGTGTTGTACCGCAACAACGAGTTGCAAAAATTGAACGAGGAACTGACCAAAAAGCAGTTTAAACGCCTGGAAAAGGCGCTTATCGAGCACATCGCGGTACTAGCCGCTAACACTACAGTCAAACAGTCCATGAAGGAGTTCCAAACGCTTTTGGAACTGTTGCTGCATGCTCAGAAGGCGAATGCTCGCTTAAATATAAATTCTGCTCTCAGCTCTGAGGACACTTGCGAGAACATGCAACAAATACGACGCCATATACGCCTAGAATCTTCGCAGACCTACCAACGCTACTGTGCAGCGTTCAAGCTGAAAGTGATACGCAACAATACGACGCCAGTACCGGTGCACGAACAAAATGGCAGTGCGGAAATGGAAGTAGGCGATGTTGCCGACGCTGATGCTGATGCTGATGCGGCAGTGAATGGAAAGAGAAAACAGAAGAAGCAAAAAAAATCGAAAGCCCCAGTTGCAAGCGTTGAGGAGACTGACCAACCGGAACAACGTAAACACTCCAGCAAAGAGTCACGCAAAGAGAAGAAACTGAAGAAGCAGGAACGCATGTTGGCCGCTTCGAAGGGTCTCAATGGTTATTTTGGCTTTGCCAACACGAATGGTGCCGCGATGTCTGAAGATGACGGAGTGGAGGTGTAGATCTAGTTTTTAAGACTTTTTCATTTTTGTTTTTAAGCAGCAGTCCACCTTTTTCTAGCCGAGTCTTGTACAAAATGATTTTAAAGATTAATTTTTGTAAAAAATTTAATTACTGTTGTGAGTTTAAACTAAGATAAAAGTAAATCCATGTTTAATGCTCTACCCTGACGAGGGTAGCGTGTTTCATGTATCTAAATCATATTTTACTAATATAAGTGCTTGTTTTTTTTTGTAGAATTAATGGAACATTTCTGAATCGAAATGGAGAGATGGTCTTCGTATATAGAACGGACAGGTTTTGATCTTATCATGCCGTCCCTTGTCTAATATAAGCACGTATCAAGGGAAACCAAAGGCATCCAAAGTCAAGCATAAACCACTTCGTATTGACTTGGGAGTATTCACGATGACCAATGGGGTTTACGGGAATACTAAGGAAGCCCACTTGGAGATCTTATAATTTGAAGTTAACTGGTCTACACAACCTATAGAAAGGGACCACAAACTTTACGTGAAAAGTATAGAACCGCATTCATTAATTGAGCTAGCTTCACCGAAGGTTGTCAACAATGACCAGAAAATCAGAAGTTAATGTCGGAACAGCTTCTTAATCCATTGGGGCTGGTATCCTGGCTCTGGTTATAAGCCTCCTCAAACAAATATAATAAAGAACTGGGAAGATTGAAAAGCAATTTATAACCAAGGAAGGAAACTAGCTCTGCTTTGAATATGGCTCACAGGAATAGTACAATGATGGGTCAAAACTATGAGAACTGCGGTTGGAGTATATGGGCTATGGTTCCAAAACTGTCACCCTAGAGGGTGGATTTCCTACCATCTTCCAAATAGTGGTGCGCTCGAAAGCTCTTTATATCTTAAATAATGACCATATGTACAAAAATACTATAGAACAGTGCAGAGAATCTCCAATTATAAATCATTAATTATCAATTGTCGTGAAATCGAACCAATTATTATTATATCTTACACCATAAATAATGATGTCTGTAAGGGTTGGGAGGAATGAGTACTAGCTACTGAGGAGAAAAAATATTTAAAAAGAAGCATCATGCCCGGGGAACCTTCAACTTCACAACTGTGAGACTAGCATGCGTGAAGATCACAGCGGGCGGGAAAATCAAATATTTTTATTTAGACAGTGAACGATGATCGTTTTTGATTTTTAGAAATATTCAGACGACTCCTAACACTAATAATAAAATTGGACCCAGAACAAAAGGGTTCTGAAACCAAAAAAAGGGTTGACTGTTTAGCAAAAACGGCAGGCTTTATTCCTTTATAAGTCCTGAGTCCCCCCACGGATTGTCTAAAGGCTGTTCAGGTGCAGAATTATGGAAATGGTAGGTATCGAAATCCACTTCTTACTGGAAACAATGGTAAAGTTCACGGTAGGCGAAAACATTACTCATCCCAAGCTTGTCTTCGAGATTAAAGATGGTGCCAAACTAGTTCTTTATTAAGTCTGTAAACGAATCTGGACTTATTGAATGAGTTTAAATATTTTAAGAGATATTCTTGTAGGGGGAATAAAATGAAACTCTCCCCTCAACAAAACTATTATCAAGTTCTGGTGGCTTCTCTTAGTAGCAAAATGTCGGGAGTGTGGTGAAAATATTTGAAGAAGAGTGTATATAAAATATTTTTATATTTAAAACTTATATAAAAAGAGTTTAAAAAGAAACTAATTTAAAAGTTAAAATCTTCAGTGGGGTTGCCACGTTTTATCACAAAAGTGTCTTCAAGTAAGCGCGCTCGCTTAGTAAATGTGGCAACTTTTTTTTTTGTATCAGTTTATACTAAAGTAACATTTCAAATTTTAATAATAAATTTTATGGTTTTAAAATGTTTGCTATGAATTTCACACAAGTTCCTAATAAGGACACACGTATCTTAGTTCGTTCTATTCCTAATCGTTTATAGAACTTAATTGAGCATATTAATACATAATTTCTGAATTTCCGTTAACTTTCACACGGCGAATAAGATTACCTGTTTTAACAGACCACTCCAATTAACATGATTTTTGCAGACAGTTAACATAAGTTAAATGTGTGACGAAATTGATTTGACAAATGCCAATACAGTTTTTTGAATGCGCTTCTTTTTCAAAGTTCTTTTTTGCAAATAAGCTAGGATTTTCAAATGTACAAATTAATTGGACAATTTAACTCAAAATTTTTTAATTCAGTTAAATTGTTACTGCACAACATAACAATGCCTGATTTAACAGACCACTCCAATTAACATGATTTCTGCTTACTGTTAACATAATGTTAAATATGTGACGAAGTTGATTTGACAAATGCGAAAACAGTTGTTTGAATGCGCCTTTTTGCAAAGTGCCTCTGCCAGCCGCAGTACTTCTCGCATATAGAGTATATAACTAAACAAGTTATATATTGAAAGGATACAGAAAAGAAAAGTTGCAAATTGTAATAGAAAAGTGTAGTTTCTCATATTAGTGATGGTTGCGTGGACGCATTTGCGAAAATTCGCCGTTGTGGCGGTTGGCACTGGAGCCGGTCTGGCGGCCTACTACTATCAATATATGCGGGAGCCGCAGACAATGGTGCACGCCTCTTGGACGAATGTCGATCACAAGGTGAGTGACTGCGCCCAGTGGGATAAAAACTGGGACTACCGTGATCCGAAAACTCTGGTGCGGCCGGTGAAACATGATACACCGCAAGCACAAAATGACTATAATGCCGCTCTGGAGAATGCGCGCACGACAGCAACGCGTCACATTGTGCTAGTGCGACATGGCGAGTATCTGGATGCGGGCGATACAGATGACACCCATAATTTGACAGATCGCGGAAGGCTGCAGGCGAAGTTTACGGCGAAACGCCTGCGCGACTTGGGCATAAAATGGGATAAAATTATTGCGTCGACCATGACACGAGCTCAGGAAACGGCCAATATCATTGTGACGGAACTGGCCTATGACCCCTCTCTGGTACAGCACTGCAATTACATACGAGAGGGTGCGCCTATACCACCAGAACCACCAGTGGGCCATTGGCGACCACCACGTTCGGTAAATTTTATGTTTTTTCTCGAATGCCTTCGCAGATAATGTGTTTCTTCCGTTTTTTCTTTGTACTCTCTGCAGCAGTTCTTTCAAGATGGTGCACGCATAGAGGCAGGTTTTCGTCGATATTTCCATCGTGCCAATCCCGAACAAAAGGGAGAAAGCTATACGCTCATTGTAGGTCATGCCAATGTCATACGCTACTATGTGTGTCGCGCCTTGCAATTGCCGCCAGAAGCATGGCTACGTATCAACATCAATCACGCCTCTATCACTTGGCTGACTATCAATCCAAATGGCAATGTCTGCATAAAGTATTTGGGAGATACCGGGTATATGCCGCCCAAGTATTTGACCAACAGAATACCACGTGAGAAACAGCCATGCTAATAATGGAGGCCCACTTCTTCGGCTTATGGAAAGTTTTGAACTTTCGTCAGTAAATGCCATTATAATATAAAAAACCCTCTTGTGAATTAAGCGGCTTGTTCGTAGCCCGCTCTAAAACTGTCTGCATTAACGACTGTTTAAGCTTTTCTATATAATTAACATATTCCGAGATATGAATCAAGGATGATGGGATAAAACATTTCTTCTTGCATTTGTCCGTCAATTAAAAGTGTCCTCTTTATGGTGAAGTTTTCTGGCTAATCAGAATTACATGAAATTGTTTAAGCTGAAAAAATGTACATTGTTCTATTATCCTTGTTATCGAGGCTGGCCCATGCTGTTCTACTCCAGTCCAGTTAGTACTTAAAAGTATATTTTTTCATTTCATTTTGTATTAATATTATTTGCATTATATTTCTCTTTAATATTACTATAAACGTAATGGATTGTATTAATCAGAAATCCATTTAAAATAAGAGCAACTAAAATAGCATTGCAAATCTGTTAGTTTTATTTATATCAATTGCTGCTTAGCGAAGGCGGCTGAGTGAGGGAAATGCAACGATTTCAATGGAAGAGCAGACGTTTGATACTCTATCCGGTGAAAATTTCAAATACCTTTCCATAGTATATCTATTAAAAGTATAAAAAAAGTTATCGTGAAAAGCGGGTGAACAAAATTCATGGGAATTGAAGAGAATGACACTCCACATGCGGATGAGGAATCACAATAAAAGTGTTGATGCATTCACTTTTAAAACAATTTCACCTTGAGCAGTGGGAGATGCACTGAAGTTGCACATCCATCGTAATACGATAGCAGAAGTAGTACGATGTAAGTAAACCACCCGGGCAGACTGAACGTATTCATATCAATGAGTCACCATGCGATTTGAGTTTCATTCGGGTTGCAATATATGCAGCGATAAAATGTGTTTAATTAAGATAAGTGGCATGTGCGACACTTAAAGCCAACATTCAATTAGTTGGTCGTGAACGTTATCTGTTTTGGGGACTAATGTTACGGGAATGGCATTGATGTCGTAAACAGCCTTACGTTACGTGTTGGTGAATCCCAGTTTGTTGGCCGGGGCTAATCTACTAATCTTAGCTTATAGTTGGAAGTGTGATTCCATTAATTAGGCAATTTTATGTATGTATTAATAAATTAAGCATATTAAAATACACTTATAATTTTCTTCAGTGCTCACTTATTTTGAAATTAAATTCTTTTTTTTTGATATGTCTCGCGGCTAGATCTGCAGGTGGACTATTCGCCGCTGGGCAATTTACTCTCAGACCCTGTGGATATACATAGCTCTGTGGGAAGGAATATCACTGACCTCCTCTGACCATGTGACCCCACCCTCTCATTTGGAACAGCCATAAAGGCCGCTATAAAAGATGAAGGCTAGCCCACACAGTTGGGAGACAGATGCAGAACTTTCAATATATTTACTGACGGGTCTAAAATAGTGAAAAATCTGGTAGTAGATCCCTCCGATCTACTGTCCTGAACTAAATATCAGAAAACCGTTCAAACTACGACTGTAGGAAATGCGGGGAATCTGTGACTAAGGAGACCTTGGAGTATATCTTATGTTTGTGCCCAACGATCGCTACAGCACGTTTAAAAGATTTGGGGCTCCTTGGTTTGGGGGACTAGAAGTGGTTTCTACCCTGGGAATGACGCCAGTTATAAGCCTAGCTCTTGAAGGATAGGGTCATGCGTGAGGCCAGTAGGTCTTGGGCAGACGAAGGCACTAGCTTAACGACTAGGCCAATGTGGCGCGAACCTCGATAGGAAAAAATCTAGAGACTTGCTTGGCCTGTCGAAGGAAGATATATCTAAGGTCATAGTTTGTGTAACTGGTAATTGGATATTCGCCAGGCATGCTCTCAGGCTAGGAGTATTCTCTCATGAATAATGAAGAAAGCAGTGGGGATGAGGAGGAGACTGTGGTACATCTCTTCTGTGCGTGCCCGGCTCTAGCTAAAAGAAGAGCGGGCTCTTTAGGCAAATACGCTTTCAGCTCCCTTACGGAAGTGTCCGGCACGAAGGTCAAACAAATCTTGCGCTTTATTAGGGCTTCGAAATGGTTTAACGAGTAAAAGTAGAGGTGCGGTGCTACGCGGTGGTATCGCAATGGGCCCAAAGTTGTCTGAATGAGTTGGTCTGTAGACTGACTGCCACGAAAACCCAACCTAACCTACGCATAGCTAAAAACGTCTCCCTATTTAATGATTTCTACTGCGGCGAGTCCTAAATGGACACTCATCTGGCATCATTAAGGACCTAACAGGTCTATGAGTGGCTTATTTTCCTAACCTAAATCTCAATCTCAAAACTGTTGGCGCGACCTTGTTCTTAATGATCTATACGAACTAAATGTTCTAGTTGTAGGCATACTAGACTCATACTGAGGGGATCGCGGGTTCGTATGCTGCCTCGGACATAGTCTCAAAAATGCTTCTTTCTAAATCTTACTCTTTGAGCCGAAATCCTTAGTTGCTAGTTCTCATTCCTCAACCCATTGCAGTCTTAATTAATTATCGTGTAGATAGGATTAGATTTATTTAAGGTTGTTATATGGCGAGATCTGAAAGATCTTTTGTGATGCCCCTCTTTATTGGAAAGATGAGGATAGTCTCATCTATAGATCTTCTGTCACGTTAATTCCCGCAGGAATTCATGTATTTTGGAGTTATCAATTTGAAGGATCTTGCTCATATGTTAGATATACCTCACGTGTGTTGAACTAGAACACGTCAGAATATCCACTACGCTTCGAAAGAAGTTTCGTAGAAGAGCCTGCCTCCATGCATGTCTATTTGCTGTGAAAAGGACGAATAGAGTATATCCTAAAAGTATGCAACCATTTATGTTTCAATATATTCTCCAAAACACCTGTGCCTCTTGTATACCAAAACTCCGCGTTGTATGATCAGATGCTGTGAGGTTTCGTCAGTTTCTCCACGGAATCGACAGATGGCATCTGAAGATATACCCAACTTATTCATATCATAGTGGAGTCTACAGTGTCCGCTTAAAACTCTTGTGATCATTCTTAATTTACTTTAATTAACTCTTTGTCACTTTTAGGATGAAAGTCCCCCAGAAGAGCTTTGGACTGTCTTAATCCTGGAAGATTTTCCCCACAACATAAAAACACTTTACTGAATCATTGTTTGTCCTCTTCCCGATGCTCTAAGGTTCATTAATGAAACTAGGAAGTTCAAAGAAGAGTGACCTTTTCTTCTTCCCATTCCCCCTCCTGAAACCTTTCCTATCTCTCTACTCTCTCTGCCGCATCTATCCAGGGTATAGTATAATGGTCCCTGTGACTGACTGCTCTGGTTAATTCCAGCTCACCACATCTCTATTTATCATTGTTTGTCCTAGTTCTGGTGGCCATTTCTATGAAGAACTATGGTCGGTCAGGAGTGAAAACCGGTTGCAATGCCATTGCGTTAATTGAAGCGGAAAAGGATCGGTTCGGATTGATTGTACCGACTTTGTACTGTCATGCGTGAAATTAGGTTCACCGTGTTCCGTTGAGGATGTGATATATATGATATGTATATATCATATATATATATATATATATATATATATATATATATATATATATATATATATATATATATATATATATGGAACCTGAAACTCAAATATATAATTTAAGTGCTGGCATCTTAGTTAATAACTTTAGAATGTATCCATCTATATAAAGTGTTGGCGTCCTATTAAAGATCTTGCTATCGTTTCTATTAAACAGAGGACATTTCAAATAAATTGACGCTCCAACGGTCAGATTGCGACTGGAAGCGAGCGTAAGTGAATATTCAATTAAGGTCAATTAACGAAACATGATCAGTAAACAAAACCAATCGTGGAATTGAAAGCTTGATGAAAGTGATGCAGTAGTCGCGTCTGTTGTGAAGTCTTTTGTGTGGAAATATGTGTGCCCATTAAGAGTCAAGGGCGTAATTGGAGCATGGGTCCATGGAGAACTGGAGACGGTAAATTTTCGGCAAGAAATATTTAAGTATATCACTATTAAATAAAAAATTGTGGTGGTTAGAATTAGGGGTTTATTAGGGCTTCAGAATGGTTTGACGAGTAAAGTAGAGGTGCGGCGTTACGCGGTGGTATCCCTATGGACCCCTATTGGTCTCAGTGAGTTGGTCTGTAGACCGGCTGCGACGACAACCTAACCAAACTACCCTTTACGCTTAAGAAGGGAACAAATTGTGTACTTAGTATGTGCTTTGATCGGGTTTTCAACCCCCAGAAGGGAGCGTGGGAGGTATGAACATATATATACACAAATGGACATACCGTTATAGATATCTCAACAAAACTTTTCAATAGTACAGCAGTATACCAGATAGCTATATAAACCGATTTGTACGAAGACCACGCCTATCTCCCATATCTGCAACTGGGGGCACCATTTTTAAAATGACTATAAGTAGTGTAGCAGTTTGGGAGCTATGTAGATGTGGATTTCACTAGACACGATGTAAAATGTGGGCGGTATATATAAATTGCCACTCCCACCATTAACACATATTCATAACCTAAGATCTGGAAGAGATTTTGGACAAAATTTTATGTGAAGGAGCACGTGGGCATTATAAATGTTGAGCAGATAAAGGACAAGCCTCCCTCACATATAATTAATCGTGTGGACGGTAGTTACATTTACCCTAGGCATGCTTCTAATGATGATATATGAATTGGTAGCACTATACATAGGTCTTTAGTGCAAGCAAAATATGATCATATTATTACTACTCCCACGCCCACATTAACCAATATTCGTTACGCGGTTCATCAACGAAATATCACATGAAGGTTCACAGTGCTAGTATAAAACACCAAAGAAAAAGTGGGCGGATCCTTTTAAAAGCCACATCTCTATTGATATACGAGTATATTTAAAACTTATCCAATACAAAATCTGTGGACGAAATGTTATGTGAATAAGTATATTAACGCTACAAACCCTTGCAAATCTGGGGCTCATCCAGGCCTTCCTCCCATATAACCAACTTTGGGGACTCACTTAATATTACCCTCCTCCTAATGATGATATATGAAAAATATTTGGTAGTAAGGTGCAACGCCGTGGTTTAACTCGCACGCATATGGCAGGGCGAAGGGCAGCTCGAAGTGGCTGTAGCCCCACTTCAGCTTTCTTTACTTGTTTTTATTATTTTAGAAATATCATAACAAGATAATTTTATTTTTGTACTTTTAGATTAGCGAAGTCTGGCACTGCACTGCCTCTAAGCACCTCACCATCTGTCGAAATTTGAACTAAGTAAATAACTTTCATATCACTGAGTTATCATTTCATATACTCGTATCATTACAGCTAAACAGCGTCTTAATGAATCTCTGGAACAGGTATTCTTCGCTTACTTAGCATATAAAACAAAACAAATGTATACGCAGACAAAGGAACGGAGGGGGCTACAATACACTGGAGATGCTGTTTGGATTAAGTCCACATAGATCTGTCAGAGTTTAGAGCTGCTATTTCATACGATGCATATGTATTATTATATTGTTATATCTTGCACCATAATTAATTATGACTGCAAGGGTTTAGGGGAATGAATACTAGCTACTGAGGCCTTCGACTCGAAGAGAAAAGATTTTGTAGAAAGAAGCATTTTTGAGACCAAGCCCGGGCAGGATTTGAACCTGCGACCCTCTGAGTGTGAGTCTAGCATGCTTATCACTAGACCAAAAAGGGCGGCTAATATATGAAATATTGATGCTGTTCACCTTCGTATGATCAACAGAATCAAAAAGGGTTCATACTGTGCCGAAAATTAGTATTGCCAATAGTTCGACTACTGGATTGCTTGAAGAAATTCGTATTTGCTTGATAATTTAACTTAGAAGTAACCAATTATTTGGGGTTCAATCCCATTCAACTTATACCAACAGAAATTTACTTAATATATTGAAAAAAAAATTTCAAAACTTTGTTTACATATTCTACATTACATCCTCTACATCTCTTTAATCGTTTTCTACATAAGTGAAAATTATACAGACATACAGAATGTTACACAACAATGCTTGTAAGTAGTTTCGGACTACTCTCAACCCTCTTTCTGTGTCCACATTATCTTCTTTGTGTATTTTGCATTTTCTACATATTGTGAAATTTTTCTTCTCTAGTGTAAAATATTAAGTAATTTATACTATCCTAAAACGTTTTCTACATTGGTACTTTTTTCACAGTTTTTTACGTATTTTATAGTTTTCAATGTGTTGGTAATTTTTCTACACTAGTGTAAAATATTAGGTAATTTATTACTATCGTAAAACGTTTTCTACATAAGCATTTTTTCACAGTTTTTCAATTTTACGTAGTTCACATTTTCAATATGTTGGTACTTTTTCTACACTAGTGTAAAATTTTCAGAAATCTATTACTATTCTTAACGTTTTCCAAAAGTATTATTTTACGTATTCTACACTTTTTGAACGTTTTCTACACAAGTGTAACATTTTCAGAAAAGCAACTACATACGAGTATGTAGTGTAAGCAATACTACCAACTCTTCTTTTTGGCCACGTTTTTTTCTTTTATGTATTTTACATATTCCACACTCTCCGCACTTTCTACACTACTGTACTGTATATTCATATATATATATGCATTATTATCATTGGCTGTAGTGCACTTCGACCTCTCTTGATCTCTTCTTGGTACTACCAGAACCACCAGTGGGCCACTGGCGACCACCACGATCGTCGTTAAGCATAAGGAGCTTTTCAGACACCGCTCTGTTTGGCACCAGAACTCTTTTGGCCTGGCGTTGTCCTAAATTACTAACTAGTCCATTGCCCGGCGAATATTCGATTTCCTCCAAAATTCTTGGATGTGTCCTTTAGGTAATCCGCAGAATGGTTCAGGGGCTATTAGGGGATTATTGCTCCCATTTTAGCCAGTTGGTCGGCGTATTCGTTGCTTGGTTGTCTTTCATATCCTGGGGATCCAATGCGATTATTAGTCTTGATGTGACCATAAAAGCCTGACTGTCGGATAGTATATATATATATGTGCACCAGAGATTTTCCTGCGTTAGCATTCCCTTGTGGCAAATCTTTATGGCATAGGTCTCAGCCTGGAATATTGTTGCTGGTCTTCCCATCGGTATGGATTTTCTGAAACTAGGACCATATATGAAAGCTCCTCCACTACCGTCTTCCAGTTTGGATCGTTCCGTGTGCTTCAGGCATGAATTTATGTGTTGTCCAAGATTCTCTGCCTGAGATAGGTTAGATTAGATTTTCGTGGCAGTCAGTCTACAGACCAACTCACCCGGGCGTAACACCGCATCTCTACTTTTGCTCGTCAAACCATTTTGAAGCCCTGATAAAGCGCAGGATTTGTTTGACATTCGCGCATTTGCATTTCTTGGAGAATTCCACCGTGGTGGGATTTTGTCAGTGACTTTGGGGACGTTTTCGAGCATTTTAAGTGAGGTTCACACCACCATATTGAGGAGGTAATATATTATTGAACTTTCTTAGTGTCCCAAAGGACAGATTGTAAATAAAACGAAGTTATTTAAACAAAAAAAAATATAGATTTAGGAGGCGTAGGTGAGTATCGGTTGTACCTTCACCTCAGACAAACAACTGTTTGGTATGCGGCCTACAGTTAGGTTGGATTTGAGAGTCCTTGAGAGGGCAGGTACCAATACATCTATCCCTTGTTGTAAGAGAAGTGGTTGGATGCCATCTGGTCCTGACGATTTGTATGGACTGAAGGAGGATAGAGGATAGCCCAGTGTGGCATTTAATCACTTTATATTGTTACTGTTACTATCACTATGTACACACTGCTACGGTCACTATTCAACTGCCTCGACTTCAATTGTGTGGCGGCGTATATACCTCTCGTGTGCTGAACCAGAACACGCCAGAATATTCACCACACTTCGAAAAAAGTTTCGTAGAAGCGGATGCCTCCCCGCATGTGTCAGAGCATGCCTCCACGCATGTGCCAGAGCATGCCTCCACGCATGGGCCAGAGCATGCCTCCACGCATGGGCCAGACCTTGCCTCCACGCATAGGCCAGAGCATGCCTCCTCGCAATGTGTGTCAGATTATGCCTATATTTGTGGAGTAAAAGCCGAATAGAGTATACCCTAAAAGTATGCAACCATTGTTTCAATATGTATATTGTTATTAACTACATAATAGACTTGAAATACCGTCCCAGTAGTTTGCCCAACTACACATTCAGCGTATGAAAGAAAGCGTCGCCCACTCTGTCAACTTCGCAACACGCCTAATTGAGCCCCTCCAAATCACTCTGACCTTTTGGCATGCATGCCAATGGCAGATCTCCCCTCTCCATTCAAATTAGTTGCACTGCACTCAGTCGCCCACATTGTGCCACAAATAGCCCAAAATGAGCTCAAATTCGATTTCGGTGTCATCTAATCCGATTTGGCCATTTCGCTGCATTAATTTTCCATGGTAATCACGAGTAATGAAATTTTCGGCTAAAAATTAAATTAGCACACGTTTTGATGTCGCCGAGCGGGACAGGAAAACAGCGCGTACAATATGCAATAATTAATTGGATTTTCTGGTAGCGCGGCTAATTGGAAAACATGAAAGGATGTTTTTTCCTGGTTTCTGGTTAGTGAATTTATGCAAAAGTGAAAAATTACATTTCATATTGCATTATGGGCTACGTTTAGCAGTGGCGTTGAGCATCTCTGTGGTGGAATGGGTCTGTGCGAGTGTGTTGGTGTGTTAGTGTGTGTGCTTTCACAGTGGCATTGAGCTTCTTTGTGGTTGATTGGGGGCGTTTTTGTGTGGGTGAATGGTGGAAATGTTTGTTGGTTCACTTCACTGGCGAAATTTGATGTCCAAATAAATGCCAAAAAACAACGAAATTCTTCAATTTTCCACATTAATTAATGCAGTGCTCTGTAAATGAAATTCATTGTCATTCATACGAAACGGAAAACATAAAAAACCTGTTGAATTTTTAATTGGTTGAATCAGAAAGTTCGTGGAAACTTTCCCGTCCACATAAAAAATAATCCATCCTTTTTTATGCATTGAGAGGAATATATAATTAAGTACATTTTAAGGGAAACCTCATCCACAATTTATTAACATTCCTTGGATTTTTTTCTTGTGGATTTTATAGGAATCTAATATGACTGGAATATTCCTATTGGAAGTGATGATATAATTGAAATTCCCATTGGACTGTTGTTGGTGTTATATTACAATTCCGTTGGAATAGGAATGAAATATAATTGGAATATTCCCATTGGAATGCTGTTGGGATTATCTTCAAATTCCTTTAGATTTGTATAAGAATCAAATATAATTGGAATGCTGTAGGGGATATATTTAAATTCCTTTGGATTTGATAGAATGAAACATATTATTGGAATATTCCCATTGGAATGGTGCTGGTGTTATATTCAAATAGAGACGGTTCGCCGAGTTTTTGGTGGATCAGGGTGAGAGCTACAGGGCAAAGTCTCTGATCGCTTCCCACTGGTGGTTGCCAGAACGATCCTTGTTCCTGTTCAAACCAAGTCAACACACTCTGGATAACTGCCTCAACATCCGTTGGGTAGTGAACTAATGTGTGCGGCAAAACTACCCCTCATAGAGGTTGTGCGTCGGGCTTGGAACCCACCATGGAAAAATACACTTCACTGAAGACTACCAAAATGCCTCGGATAAAGATACCCAATTTTAATGACGACCCCCGCAAACGTACAATGGACAACGATTTAAGGATATGCACCTGGAATGTCCAAACCCTCAATAGGGAAGGTGCCTCTATCCAGCTGGATGACGTCCTCATGAAATATAAGGCTGACGTCACCGCATTACAGGAGATGCGGTGGACGGGACAGGGTTGCTCCAAAAGAGCGTCCTGTGACGTCTACTACAGCTGCCATGTGGATTTGGCGTTGGATTCGCGGTCGGCAAGAGACTACGCCACCTTGTCGGCCGGTTCACACCGGTAAATGAACGGCTGGCCACCAATCGCATTAGTGCGAAGTTCTTCCACATAAGCCTAATTTGTGCCCATGCTCCGACGGATGAGAAAGACGATGTGCCTAAGGATGCTTTCTACGGTCTGCTAGAACAAACATACGAGCGATGCCCCCGCCACGATATTAAAATCGTGCTAGGCGACTTTAACGCAAAGGTGGGCAAAGAAAGCATATTTAGTCCTACGATCGGAAAATTCAGTCTACACGAATAATGCTTCGATAATGGAATGAGACTGATCGACTTCGCCGCAGCGAGAAACATGGTAGTTAGTAGTACCAGGTTCCAACATCTCGATATACATAAGGCCACCTGGCTGTCCCCTGATCAACGAATATGAAACCAAATTGATCACGTTTTGATAGACGGAAGGTACGCTTCCAGTGTATTGGATGTACGCAGGATCTGCGGCGCTAACATCGACTCGGACCACTACCTTGTCGCAGCCAAGGTTTGCATGCGCTTGTGTGCGGCAAAAAGCGTACGGAACACGATACAGCGAAAGCCTGATGTTGGAAAGCTGCAATCAAAACGGACAGCCCAAACCTTCGCTACTCGACTCTCAACTCGACGATATATGCGCGCAGTGGAACCACAATTCCCGCTCTTTGCGGGCTGCTGCCGAAGAGGTGCTTGGCTTAAAACGCCATCAACGGAATCAGTGGTACGACAACGAGTGTCGCGACGCTACTGCAGCGAAAGACGCAGCATACCGAGCCACTCTGCAGTCAGTTGTAACGCGAGCTGCTAAGGAGCGATACACAGAGATGACGAGGCAGGAGAAGCGGCTTTTCCAGCGCAAGAAGCACGAGGCGGAAAAGCGCGAGTGCGAAGAGATCGAGATGTATGGTAGCAGGAATGAGACCCGATAGTTCTTCGAACGAATAAAACGTCTCACCAATGGTTTGAACACCGGGGCCTCTTGCTGCAGTGACGAACAGGGAAATCTGGTGACAGATGCCCAGAGCATGCTGACGATATGGAGGGATCACTTCTCGAAACTACTGCGCAGCGATGACGCTAACAATTCCGCCCACGGAGAAGGTGATCCAATCTACCCGGTTGCTGATGATCCCGAGCGCGCTTGGTGTTTCTAACTGGCGTCATCGCGCGCAGAGCAGAGGCGAATGGCGCAACATTTTGGTAGCGGCCAAGACCGACCGTCGGTTGTAGTGCCAGCTAAGTATGTAAGTTATATTCAAATTCCTTTGGATTTGAATACGAATCAAATATGACTGGAATATTGGAAGTGATACGGATCCTTTATAATTCATACAAATCAAATATAGCTGAAATATTACCATTGGAATGCTGTTGGAGTTATATTCCAATTCCATTGGATTTGAATAGGAATCAAATGTAATGGGAATGCTCCTATTGGAAATTTGTTGTGTACTCAAATTCCTTTGAATTTCATAAGAATCGAATATATATGGAAAGTTCCTATTGGAAATGTGTTACGTAATCAAATTCCTTCTGATTTGATAGGAATCAACTTGAATTGCAATATTCCCATTGGAATGCTTTTGGTGTTATCTTCAAAATTCCTTTAGATTTGTCAAATATAATGGGAATACTTTTGGGGATATATTTAAATTCCTTCGGATTTTCTAAGAATCAAATATAATTGGAATATTCCTATTGGAATACTGTTATTTTAGTTTTTTCAAATTCCTTTGGATAGGAAGTGGGGTTCTATCTACATTTCAACTACGTTCCATCTACGTTCTAAATATATACCACACAAGTGGTGCTCTATTCCTAGAAAAGTTCCCTGGACTCCTGATTTAACTGAAAGTGTGACACGTTAATAACGATATCAGGGTCGTGTTATTTGGTCCTTTTAGATCTGTTATGTAATGTTAAGTTGCTGATCTAATCTTATGAGTAGAGAATAATGCCGGGGTTGAGCCATATTTATGACAAAGATCATCGTTAATTGAACCTTTCCGAGCAGTCAAATCAACCTTCTGAATTGTGATCTGATATTATTAAAGGCATTTATTATACTATCAAAATCCTTTCCCTTCCCTGTCGCAACTCCTCTATCTTCCTTCTACTTCCAGGTTTAAAATACAATGGGCATCATTTGCCTGAGTTTTTCTTGAAGTCTTCCTTCTACGGTGGTTCTCCGGCCTAACCCAATTGTATTATATTCTATTCTATTCTAAACTAACAGGTTTACAGTACAATGGGCATCAATGCGTGAGTGCTTGGAGGTCTCCTTCTTCGGCGGCTCTCTGAACTACCCCACTTCTCTTTACTTCTATCTAAAACCAGAAACTGTGTTATAAGGTAACTATAGGGTAACAGTATATAATATTACCCGTCAAGTCCTTTCTGAGTTGTAACGTAAAATAAATTGGGAAGCTGCGATAAATTCGCTTTCCTATGAGAGTTAAATGGGAGTTTCACATATGGTGAAACCGTAAACTTCCACAAAAATAGCAAAATAATATGTTCCTTTTTTCACAAAAAAAAAAATGCATAAAATGAGTTTAATTTAATTCAGTATGAATCCGAAATGCAGGCTGGACACGACCAAAAACATGTTGCTTTAAAGAGGCGCCTGAAAATATGCTGCAATTCGTACATCAATCACTCCTACAAATTCATGCCACTTGTATGCTTAATTTGTATGTAAAATATGCAGCATATTTTCAGGTCCTTCGAAAAAAAGATTTATGAATGAATTTACTGCTCGTAGGGTAGTATATATGCATGGATTTGTATATAAAAAAATTACCCTGACATCATTGCAAATAAAAGCTCAAAGTGCATTAAAATGCAGTAAATAGTAAAATTGTCATTGAAGCAAGGTGAATGTCTGAATCTGGAAACGTTTCGAGCCCTCGGGAATTCAAAGGGTTGGACATGTTCTATTGCATATGCCAAATGTCATCAAGCTGGTGTTGAATAACGCCCTTCTATGCTTTAAGGGACTACGAATGAATACCAGGAGCCACAAGGAATGTTCTGATTTTTTGTGGAGTTCCTGTGGGCATTTGTGAGGATTTTCTTGTGGAGTTCCTGTGGGCATTTGTGAGGATTTCCTTGTGGAGTTCCTGTGGGTATTTGAGAGGATTTTCTTGTGGAGTTCCTGTGGGCATTTGAGAGGATTTTCTTGTGGAGTTCCTGTGGGCATTTGTGAGGATTTCCTTGTGGAGTTCCTGTGGGGATTTTTGAGGGTATTCTTGATGAGTTCCTGTGTGCATTTGTGAGGCAGGAGAAGTTTGTGTGATAAAAGAGACAAACTCTTTGGAGATCAAGAGAAGGAAGTGGAACTGCATAGGTCACGCTCAGGGAAAAGAAGATGACGACATTGCAAAAATGGCATTCCAGTGGAGTCCGCAAGGGAGCAGGCGCCGAGGTCGTCTAAGGCAAACAGGGATGAGAACAACCCTAGCAGAAAGCCACCATCGAGCACCAAGGAACGAGATAAGAAGCATCGCTTGGGATAGGAGGCATTGGAAGGAGCTTGTTAGCGCCCTATGTTTCGATTAGGAGCGACATAAACTATTCGAGTACCTTCCAATCGTTCCCTCCCTTCCATCGTTCTTTAGTTATGCAATAGTTTGTTTAATACTTTATTAAATTTGCTGCTTCATATTTGTTCACCTCTTAAATGCCTCATGAAAAATATGAATTTAATATTCCAAATAAAATAAATTCGTATAAAAGGAAACAGTGAAATTTAATATGCCAATTACAATTAAATGTGAATTGAATATAATTTTTGCACACAAAAATTTCACACGAGGCTCCTTTCAATCAGTTCAACGAGGAGTGCATTAAAATTATTCAATTATTTTTTAATATGTTTTCATTGCTGTTTATACACAGAATACGCACAATACGCACACAAACAAACACATCCACACACCACACACACATACACACACACCACACACACATACACACGTAATCCCAAATAAACATACCCAACCTCGGGGACTTTAATGTTTTTATGGAGCCCCAGTAGGAATCATATACAAACACCTGTGCATAGTTGGAAGTGTGTGAACGTCTTTGTAGAATGGAATCTACATTAGAGCATCAACAAAATTTGGAGTCCTTCAAGTCAATTTTGTGGTGGGACTTGAACAAATTGATATCCGATACTCTAATATTTGAGATGTGTGGGCCATTTTGGATCCATATGAATACATCATTAGCTGATTAGACCTTAAATAATGACTATCAGTGACATTAAAGCCTTTGCTTCCGGTGGAATTTACTTGAGTTTATTTGGGCTGATGAACTGACAAATTGGGGATCTGCGTGTACTCCAATGGGGCCAGAACCAATTATCGGTATGAGTTAGGCAGGGTCGGTTAATTGCATCAAGGGCCTTTTGAATAATAGTCACAAGGACCGACAATGCAATTCAGTTGTCTGTAAAACAACAACAACTTCTTCCTAGACAGCTCGAACAAGAGAGTTGGAGATTTCCTTCCAACATTACGAATTAAAGATCTTCGATCATTGGTTGGACTAATCACCGGGCACAATCCATGGGACCATCATATGGCGACCATAGGCATCATCGAGAGTCCAAACTGAGTCTCCTGTCTGGGAATGAACAATGTATATTCTTTATCCCAGGACAGAATTGAATAAGGAGGTTCTTATTGGAGTCAGATGAATTGAGAACGGAAATTATAAATTCCATATCTCTGGACAGAATTTATTGAGGAGGCGCTTATTAGGGTCAAATGTATTGGGAATGAAGTCCATTCAATGGACAATATACATTCGTTATCCCTAGACAAACTTGAGGATAAACAGGACGGCACAGAGCAATTTCTCTGCGTTTGCTCTCTTTGCCAGAATGAGGAGGAACATATTAGGGTCAGATGTGTTGAACAAAGTACATTGCTTATTCTTGGACAAACTTCTGAGATTCATAATATATTAAAAGAAGAGAGGGATCTAGTCACCTAGTCACTGAGGGAGATTCACAATAATGCAAAGAAGTTTGCGAAGGTGTAACTTCTCTTCCCGTTCACAAATCATCTATTCCTCCTCTACTACTTTCATGCTTATAATACCATAGGCATCGCTTGCCTGACTACATGCAGGTTTTCCGGCCTACCCACTGTCTATCTATCATTCTAAGTCCTGTATCAAATTGGCATCTATCTAGTATATATGTCATGTGTCAAAGAGCACACAGTAAGAATGCGTGACCAGAAGGCGCTAGTGGCAGTAGTTATGCTACCGCCATTAAAAAGGAACATAGACAAATGTAAGTTCGAAGAGGTTTATGATTTTCTAGCGCCGCATAGTCATGCATCCATATTCAGTACCATTCAGAATATACAATCTTCCTCATCTTATCTTCAACCACCTCCTTAGTCAGAGCTATCATTGCTCGAGGTTTCCATTCACTCAGACCAAAGATTTCGTTATCCATAAATAAACATGAATAAACGTTTTAGTCTTTAAGTTATTAGTGGAGGGACATTAGTGAACGGAATTTGTGAAAAGATATTTGTCATTAATCAGACAAAATTAGTGATAATGAGAAAATATTAGTGACAATGAGAGAATATTTGTGGCAAAGAGAGAATATTAGTAATAATGAGAGCATATTAGTGACAACGGGGGGATATTAGTGATAATGAGAAGTCATTAGTGATAAAGAGAGGTCATTGGTGATAATGATAGGTCATTCGTGATAATGAGAAGTCATTAAAGATAATGAGAAGTCATTAGTGATATTGAGAAGTCGTTAGTGATAATTAGACGTCATTAGTGATAATGAGCGTTTAATACTGATGACAGAATAATAAAAATAATGAGAAAATTATAGTGATAGTGACAGATTATCAATGAAAGAGTGTGTTAGTTATAATGAGAGCATATCAGGGATGAGAGATTATTAATGATAATGAGAGAATATTAGTAATAATGAGAGAATATCAAGGATAATGAGTATAATGAGTATTAATAATACTACAAGTGAATTAGTGATTATGAGAGATCATTAGTGATAAAGAGAGGTTATTAGTGGTGACACAATATTAGTGATAATGAGAGAATATGAGTGATTATAAGAGTACATCACTGATAGTGAGAGTATATTAGGGATGAGAGAATATTAGTGATAATGTAAGGTCAGTAGTGATAAGTCATTAATATAAATTTAATAGTAAAATGACATAAAAATAAGTGATAAAAATAAGTTATAAACAAAGAGTTATAAACAACGGCTTGCTATCCTTCCTGCACTAATAGGCTTAATGCTGGAATGTGTTGAAATGATCTCGAAAGCCGCTGAAATAAACAAAAAGCTGATACATCGTGACGAGTGTGGTACAATTGTGACTAGTTAGCAGAAGCGAGAGGAGTGATATTAGAAGTGAAGCCACTGTCTCTTGATTTAATTACGTTATAAAGGACCTAAAGGTATCATGAAGCATACCGACTGCCCACCTTCGCTGGTGTGTGCCGCACTTAAAGCTTGTCACAGCCGTGGGGAAAATCGTTGTGATGTGCTCGGTTTGTTTGGGTGGTTGTGTGTGTGAGTGTTGTTGTAGGTGGTAATGCAATCAATTTTAATTATTTAATTTTAATTTAAGCTCACATGTTTGAGTACAGAATTAAATTTATGATTGTTTTAAAATTAACAAATTGTTTTAAATTGTAGGAAAATGCGATGAAAATTATAACTGACACATTGTCAATTTCATATTTGTGTGTGATGTGAATTTAATTTGCTGTTTATAATTTAAAGTATTTTAAAATTAAATTGAATTAAAAATATAACCACTTTTTTATCCATTTCGAATGAAGATTTGAGGCTTCTCTAAATTTTACAGGGTGATGCAGTGCCCCACAGTTGAATGCCCTACGCCCAGATACTCTTCAGAACTGCTTTGTATATTAAGACTGTATTGTCCAGGATGATCCTTGAATATCTGTTTAGAAGTTGCAATGCAGATTCGCTGCTTTAGCTTGGTCTGGGTACTCTTTGCCTTAATGTGTATCACTAATGATACTACCAGATCATCCCAATAATCTTGCAGTAAAATTACTGATCACCAGAGATTTTACTCCTCTGACTGATGCTATCAACCTTGTAACTAGTCTTCTAGATTTTAAAATATATATATTATAAAATTCTATTTCTAAACTCAATAAACTGATAAAAAATCATTATATGTAGTCATATATCTGCTCTAAACATTGGTGAGAAGCTTAGGAATATCTGGTTTAAGATTTTAAACACTTATTGTTAGTCTCTGGCGAGGAGCAAACTTAAGATTTTAAACACTTCTTCTTAGTGTCTTAATGAGAGTTCCAATAAATAACATGCTAATATAGAAAAAAACTACCTTCAATTAAAGTTAAACCCTTCAAAAGATTTTGTTTTATATTACTTGACACAATTCAGTGATTCGGACTATTAGCAAATTACTAATTTTCTTAAATTATTCACTGTTATGTTATGGGCTCGAGGTAAGATTGCTAACAGAGTTTTAGGTAACAGAATATTATGTAACAGTTTTTATTTTACACTACCTTACTTTTAA
The DNA here is from genome assembly GCA_920105625.2 of Clusia tigrina. Taxonomy (NCBI): domain Eukaryota; kingdom Metazoa; phylum Arthropoda; class Insecta; order Diptera; family Clusiidae; genus Clusia; species Clusia tigrina. The sequence continues at coordinate 131,560,487 of OV050033.1, forward strand.
CAGAATCTTATTTTACAGTTCGTTTGTTACAGTACTGTAATTTAACGGAATGACATTTAACATATTTTATTTTACAGTATGTTCCTTAACAGAATTGCATTATTAGATTTCCTACGCCGCGATATCATATAAGGCACGCTGATCACATAAGAGATTCCAAAGATAATATGATATCAAGAGTCACAGTACGCTTTCAAATTTTTACTCTTTATATTCAGGCAGTGGATTGGTGCGACTCTCTGTGTGTGAGTCTAGCATACTTATCACTAGACAACAAAGGGCGGCTAACATATGAAATAATGGTGGTGGCAGAATAGCTTCTTTGGTACTTGGAACCTTCGAGGGGGCTCATTGATCGAGTAATTATTTCGAATTATATGGAATTATAACATATATTTTTTTCAATGCAATTATCATTTATTTTTTTCCCCTCTTTTATAAAAAAATTCATATTTTCACGTTAGTATATAAAAGCGTTTTACTTTATTTATTTTTGAAATTTAAAATAACATCTGGTTTGACCTTCTATTTAAATTTGTTCACAAAATTTCACAATTTAAATTCGTATTTTAATAAATTTTATTAAAATTCATAAATTTGACAATTTATTGTAATTTTATTTCATAAATGCTTTTGTTAGTTGCACGAAACAAAATATAAATTAAGCAAAAATAATTTTGAAAATAAAAAAGATACATACATTTTATATAAATTTAATACATTTATATAATTAAATATTTATTGCACACTTAAAAGAAATATAAAATAAAATGTGTATTCATTTTATTGTTCGTTGTAGTTTTCCAGTAAATCAGTTTAAAAATAGTTAAAGAACACAAGCAAACTTTTGAAATAGTTTTTAAACCAAAACGAAATAAATTATTTAAGGCACTTATACAGAGAGAGAAAATCGACTTATAGAGTTTACTGCTTAATATTGATACCAGGGCTGGCGGCGCACCCATTGCAACCGATTGCTGGTCTGATCGGAGCGAATTTTTATGCTGGCACCCTCGGCGGCACGAACGGTCTCTTTCACCTGGAAATATGCAAAGGAAAAATTAAAGAAATATTAGTTAAAATGTGGGTCCAAGCAGCGTAGATACAAGGAAATCAAACAGGGAGCTGGAGAATGGTACGAAATATGGACACTTCTTATGTGGCTTCATAGATAGATATAACGAGAAGGTTAGAAAGGGACACATGTTGCAAGGTCACAGTCTGTTTGCCTCTGTCCCACCTGATCCACATATTCGTTTATGGTATGAGCCTCGGAACGCAATACCGTTCTCTAACCATGTGACCATATTTTCTAACCCTCGATTTTAGTAATTTCTTTGCTGTGAACCCCAAAGAGTTTAAACTCCGTTTGTCTTATTTCCTTGCCTCCACAGAACACTTACACTCTGCATCAAGTTCTGTGCATTGCCGACCAACATTTCGGTGGCTTCACGATCCTCATCGGAACCTTGAGCACCCAACATGGTCGCCTTGACGGTCGAAAGTATCTTCAGTTGGGTACCGATGGTGGGTATGCGTTCGCACACTTGCAACAAATTGGTGCGTATGCGGCGGTCAGTGCATTGACGCGCCAATTCCTTGGCCAAACGCGTAACATCCTCGGAAGCTTCGGCAATTTTCTTAGCCGTAGCGATGAGCTCTCGCTTGCTGCCTCTCGAATCGGAGAGCACCAGCTCGCTAAGACGTGCCATGAGTATGGCCATGCGTTTGGCGGCCGCAATGATTTCGTTATCCTTCGAAGACCATTGACGAACTTCTTGATGAAGACCTCGGGCCGCAATCTAGAATGGAGTGGGTGCGTTTTGAAGCTGTTTTCATGATATTTTCATTCATAGTTTTCTTACCAAAATCGGTTGATTGGCATGGGGCATCGTGCGGAACACTCCCTCATCCTCATCGTCAGTCTCTGGTGGTGGTGGACGCACGGGTGCGAAGCCCTCACGTGGCAGTGGTGGACGTGGAGGAGCGCGTTCGGCTGTCGAAGAAATGATTCATACAAAGGAACGGTAAAAAAACTTGCTGACCTACCTTGCTGTTTGGACAAATGCAAAGCACTCAACTCTGGAATAGGTGGTGGCAAATCGGCGGGCAGTGGTGGAGCTTGTGGGGCTATGGCAGTGCGAACTTGGCGGACATCACCGAGCAGCTGTGAGAATAAAATGCAAATGTTTTAATGGGTTAAAGGGGTATGGTGATATAAGGACTTCAAAACTGTCCTGCGGATTATGTCTTCAGTGATTATTAAACTTTTTGATGGAAAAATAAGTTCCCGACAGATACATCGTGTTTTCCATTACGATAATCTCGAAAGACATAATCCCCAAAATGATTCTGAAGTTATTTCCAATCATATTTCGCTCTGTTATATCCTTTTTCAAGGATCCGTCTTAGTCTCCTCAATAATATTCAGATATCAGTCCGATATCCGGTCATCAAAAAGTTTTCTTGGACAGACTTATTCCTATCAATGATATTGCTATATCAGTGCGAAATCCAGTCTCCAAAATTGGTCTGTACTTTTTTCCGACAGATATCGCTTTGTTATATTCGTTTTCAGAGTTGAAATCCCATTCCCATTCTCATTAACTCTTTTAGGGTATCATCATGATCATCATCATTGTTGGCTCGATGGTCCTAGTTGAACCTTGACCTTCTACCACATTTTAGGGTATCAAGTCCCCAAAATTATGTTAATTGTTCTGTCCTCCCTAACGCATAACTTACCCTTTGGAATGAGTTTTTCCAGGCTTGTGCTGCCGCCGGATCATTGATGTTAGTGGCCACAACTTTGGCATCTCCAACCATGGCTGGCAGCGAAGCCTCCAAACGATTCGAGGCCGCATTTAATTTCGCCGTAAATGTGGGATCTTCCGAGTTATCGGCCTCTTGCTTGGCCACCAACAAGACACGATTGATGAGACGTGCTATATTCGACGTGTTGTCGACCATCTTTTGGGGTTGCTTGCCGTGTATGGCGTCCTCGCACAATTTAGCATAGACCTGCATATGGTCTTCGGAAGTTTTAATAAAATCGGCCGGATCCGTGGCTTGATCGCAGAGTGTGCGCATGCGTAGGACTGTGTCTGCGTACTGCTGTTTCAGATTCTGCAAATGCTCATCGGCAGCCTTGCTGGTGGGATAGTTCATGCGTATGCGTCCGGCGTTAATGAGCTGTGGTGTCAGTGAATCCACTTGGGCCGCCGAAGACAGCAGTATCTCGGCGATCTTCTTGTTGCCACAGGCACCACCAGCGGCTACCATGCGTGAGGTCTTCGAGGCGCGATCGCTGAAGGCCTGCAGATTATTCGACTTCTGATTGAAGTTCTGTTCGCGTCCGGGTGTACCCTCAGGCAACATAACCGCTTCGGTGAACTGTTTCAGTGGTGTGCTGACATCCATGAAATCTTGTACAATGCGGTTAACGAGAGCATTTTGGATGGCCGCCTTGAGTTCGTGCAACTTTTGCGTCAGCTTCTTAGCTGCTTCCTTGGCCGCGGGCGAATTTCCAGCCGCTTGGCGTTTCAAGCGCTCCACCTCATCGCACAGTTGCATGATCTCGGCCTTCTGGTGACCGGGACAACCTTCGGCCACTTTGCGGCCTTCTTCTACAATCAGATTGATGGCGCGCTCACCCAAACCTCCGTCGTTGATCTCGGGATTCTGCAACCACTTAACGGCCTGCTCTAGCCGCCCCTGGATAGTGTGAGCCGTCTGCTGCACACCGGCTTTATCAACGCCCACAACGGCGTTTCGTATGACCGACTGCAAGTCGCCCAGCTTCTCGCGTATGCCACGCGCCAATGCATCCGCCTGCGGGGTGTTGCCCTTTCCATCATGTCGCAGATCACACAAGCTGTTCGTCATGGCCGTGATCTCATCGGCCAACCGTCGTATGGGGTAAGAATCTTGCGGCAGACAGCGCTCGGATATCTCGTTGGCGTTGTGTATGATTTGCCGCAAAGCCTTCTCTCCCACGCCACCTCTTAGCGCGTACGGATTGTTCAACCAGTCGTAAGCTAATTCCGCCTTGTTATTAATGGCATTGTTCAGCTTCTTCAGCACCGTCAGGTTATCCAGTTCACTGGTATCTTCGTCGTAGGTGGTCAGCTGCAGCACCCGTATGATCTCTTGGATTTCGTCACTCATGCGCGAGGCCAAATAGTTGCGGTTCTCGGCTGCCTCCTCGGTGCCCTTGCCCTGCTGCTCCACAATATGTATGTACACTTTCATGCTGCAGATGAGTATGGGTGCCAGGATTTTCACTTGCTCCAAGCAGCGCACTAATATTTCGCTATGCACCTGATGTGTCAGTTCCTTCTCTCGCCCACTGACTTCGCGCGACACCTTGCTCAAGCACGGTGACAGATCCTTGAGAAATTGCACCAGATCCTCCATAGTGTTAATAACTTCGGCCACGGCCAAATAGTCCAGCACCCGTTTGCACTCTTGTATGATTTTGCGTACCTCAGACTCGTCGAAGCAGAGCAATAGCGATGAGGTGCCTTGCAGTATACCGCGGCTTCCTTCAATTAGTTTTTTACGCGCTGGTCCCGAGTAGGGATCACCGCGTAACATAGCGGAAGCCTCTTCCAGCAACTGCGAAGCTGTCTCAACGCGATGCAATGCAGACGGCATATCTTGCTTGAGGATATTATCATCCGAACTGTTGATAGTTTCCCGGCCGACCTTAATCAGATTGGCCACTGCCGCTGACACCACTTGCACCGGGCGGCTAAGATCGGGCATAGCATTGCCATCTTCAGCTTCTTCGTGTAGGATAACCAAGCGAGATACCTAAACGATGGAAAAAGAGTGAAAAGAGACATTAAGTGATCAGTGTGACATAATAAGTTAAGGAAGTCGAGAGGCGTTTGGAACAATGGCTCAAGAATAAAAACCCTTTAATGGAATTTGACCTCTTGTCCAAAATGACAGCTTTATGAGGAATAAAGGTATGGAACGGGAAAGACAACCTCAGAAGACACTGTGTTCGAAGGTTGGGGCATGCCAAGGAATAAACGAATGTGAAGAAGGGAAGCACGGTAAACTGGGCTGGAAAACCTGGTCATTAAATATTTTAACTGGGGTTTCAACCATGATCCTTGAGCCATAATTCCAAAACACCACCGAGTCAGTAACAGGACAAGTAAATTGTCGGTAATATATCGTAAACCACTCATTAGTGATGTTTCTAAGGATAATTTGGAGATTCTTTTTTGTATTTTGTCACGTTTCACAAACACTAGTTTCTGTGTTTGTGATCCCTCACAGCGGAGGTTGCCACATTTCAGTTAATTTCATAACAAAACAGAGTTAGTAACTGTGTGTAAGAGTAGATAGTTATTATTAGATATTTTTCTGAGGAGAATTCGAGAATTCTTTGCATTATATTTTGTTTTACAAACACAATTTTACATGTCACCTGATCCAGAGGAGGTTGCTACATTTCATTGTTGGCAAAACAGAGTTAGTAACTGGAAGAGAGAGTAGACATCGACAATTTCTTGGCAAAATACGGTAAATCACGTTTTAGGGTTTTTTGTAAGGAAAATTTGATCACATGACGACACAAAATTTTTGATGTCAATGGAGGTTGCCGTATTTCAATGATGACATAGTTAGTAACAGGACAAGAGATAAATTCTCTGTAAACCACTTTTTGTGATGTTTAAGAGGACAATTCGGGGATTTTTCGAATTCGGGCACATACCATAAATACAAAACATCATATTCGATAGCACCTGTCCCAGAGGAGTTTGCCTAATTTCAGTGTTGAAGATATAGTTACACAAAAAGTTAGGACAAGAGAAAATTTCACGGTAAATGACATTGTAGAGATGTTTGAAAGGATCATTCGGAGATTCTTTGAATTCTTTCACATATCTTTCGTAGATTCTTTGAATTCTGTCACATATTATTCGTAGATTCTTTGAATTTTGTCACATATCATATACAAAACATAATTTTTGATGTTATTTATCCCAGAGGAAGTTGCCACATTTCATTATTGAAGACAGAGTTAGTAACAGGACAAGAGATACACTCTGGATACACTCTGGAGATATACTCGGTAAACCACTTTTTGTGATGTTTGAGAGGATCTTTCGGGGATTCTTTGAATTCTGTCACAAAGCATAATTTTTAATGTCATATGTCTCAGAGGAGGTTGCCTAATTTGATGATTGAAGACATAGTTAGTAACTGGACAGGAGATAAACTCTGGTTAAACCACTTTTTATAGAGGTTTGAGAGGATCAATCGGGGATTTTTCAAATTCTGTCACAAATTATAAATACAAAACATAATTTTCGATGGCACCTGTCCCAGAGGAGGTTGCCACATTTCATTGTTGACAAAACAGAGCTAGTAACTGGAAGAGAGAGTAGACATCGACAATTTCTTGGCAAAATACGGTAAATCACGTTTTAGGGTTTTTTGTAAGGAAAATTTGATCACATGACGACACAAAATTTTTGATGTCAATGGAGCTTGCCGTATTTCAATGATGACATAGTTAGTAACAGGACAAGAGATAAATTCTCTTGAAGACATAGTTAGTAACAGGACAAAAGATTCTGGATACACTCTGGAGATATACTCTAAATCACATTTTGTGATGTTTGAGAGGATTATTCGGGGATTCTTTGAATTCTGTCACATGTAATAAATACATAATTTTCGATTACAAATGCCGCAGAGGAGGTTGCCATATTTCATTGCTAGAGACTTAGTTAGTAACAGGACAAGAGATAAATACTCGGTAAACCACTTTTTGTGATGTTTGAGAGGATCATTCGGGGATTCTTTGAATTCTGTCACATAATATAAATACAAAGCATAATTTTTAATGTCATATGTCTCAGAGGAGGTTGCCAAATTTCATGATTGAAGACATAGTTAGTAACTGGACAGGAGATAAACTCTGGTTAAACCACTTTTTATAGAGGTTTGAGAGGATCAATCGGGGATTTTTCAAATTCTGTCACAAATTATAAATACAAAACATAATTTTCGATGGCACCTGTCCCAGAGGAGGTTGCCACATTTCATTGTTATATACCGTCTCTCTATTTATATGGAATCGTTCCCGGGCGAGAAGTTCTTCATTTAACTTTTTGGGATGCTTGATTAGCAGTTGAGACAACATTTTGTATGTTACTATTTGATGTTTTTATCAGTTTCTAAACCAGATATCTGCTGTATTGGAGCGATTTTCTTCTTATTGAACTTTGTGTAAAAATTATTAAACATGTTCTTCAATACCAGCATAGAACAAAAACTATTTTTAATCACTCAATGTAAACATTGCAAATTCTATTTACGAATAATTCGAGCATGCAACGCCCTCCTCGTAATAAACAATATGTCGAAACAAAAAGCTGGCAAGCTTCCCAATGAAACCACAAGAGAAACACCTTCCTATCACCTTCCTGCCGGTTCTGCGGCGGGAATACAACCCGCAAGCATAAGAAGCCAACAAAGAAACAAACAATCTTTGACGGAGCGCTCACAAGGTGGAACTATTTTGTGCGCTCGCAGGAGGTGGGCGTCGATGTGGATCAGCGAAGATTCGTTTGGGTATGGGTGAAGCAGCAGACCGAAGCGCGCGAATTAGTCATCCAGCGCGCACGTATCGCAAGCATGAAAACCGATCAGTCAGCGGCACGCATCGATGCGAACATAAAAAATTAAATTGACTAAAATTGTGTTAAAAATACGCTAAACCACGAGCAACGAAGTCATTAATTTTTAAACTAAAAAAAAATAGGAAAAACATAGAAAAAAAGTCGATAAAAAAATAAAACAAATGACAAACAAAAAAAAAAAAAACATTAAAAAAAATATAAAAAAAAACAATTCCTAAAAAAACTAAAACACAATTTCGTAATAATTTTTCTTTGCTGTGTTTTTTTTTGGATTTATTTTTTTATTTTGTTCAGTTTGGAAAAACAATTTATGTGAAAATTTATTATTCAAGTTCAACGTTGACAAGATTGTAAATTAGTTGAGAATTAGCATGTGTGTGTGTATTTATTTTTAGACGCTGGGAGCCCCGCCCCCTTGCAGTAAACTGCCACGTATCACATTTACATGGAGGCAGAGTTCAGCCAAATGTCGGTGTTGGCCTTGGCTGCATTTTCGTTTGTAGTCCGCTTGAGCACAAACCGCACCGATATAGATTATTTTGACCTAGGCGCCAACATGGAAAACATAGAAAACTAATGAGAACTTCTATAAATAAACACCCAAAGTATCACGAAAATTAGATGTGTTCTAAGAGTTCTATCCCTGGAAGAAACAGACAAACATTTGTGTGTTAATTAGCTTTAATAAAATTGGTTTACGCTGATGATATAGCTATATATATGGTGGGTGGCCATGAGGAGACCATCTGCTCTCTTCTACAACAGCTCCTAAGCAAAACCAACAGCTGGTGCAAGGAACAAGGACTATCCTTAAATCCACTGAAGTCTACAATTGTGCCATTCACCAATCGAAGAAAAGTCAATCTAACTAAACTTTTGTCAGATGGAACAATTTTAGAATATTCCAAAGAGGCGAAAAATCTAGAAGTAGTCCTAGCTAAAAGCGTACTTGGAACTCACATTTAAATTTCATAACCAATGAAGCAACAAGAGCATTCTTTGCTTGCCAATAGCGTTATGGCAAAACCTGGAGAATCGCCCCAAAACTAAGATACTGAGGATAGTATGAACAATGGTCACCTACCTATTCAGCGTTGGCTTGATGACCCAAGGTACTACAAAAAGTGGCCAGTAACAAACCAAATAAACACCTTCCTCTTGTATGCGTGGGAGTAACAGGGGCGACGCGGAGCTGGCCTACTGGGAGTCATAACCCCTCCGATAACCATAACCATTGAAAGGGAGGCTTGTGGAGAAGCTTTACGCCTTTAGAACATAAAAAGCGGAGACCTTTGGGGTCATATGAGGGTACTTGATCCCTTTCTGAATGACCCCTCTGGCAATATGTTGAGAAATATATCATTCAATACACTCTATAAGGTTCACGTCCCTGCAAGAGTTAGGTTTAAGGAATACTTACCGATATTCCACAAGGTGCCCAGGTATGGTACACTGACGGGTCCAAACAGAAGTAATACATGAGCAGGCATAGTGGAACCATTGTTCCAGAAAGCGTTCTTTATGGGCAAGACTACCACAATATTTCAAATGTCTGCGCAGAAGGACTAAACTGAAAGCTTGTATACATTATGTCAGATAGCCAGGCTGCCCATAAAGCACTGGGATCGTACTACTATACGTCCCGAATGGCTGAAGAATGTCATAAAATCCTAAATGAACTAGGTAAAGACAACAATGTCACACTTTGTTGGGTGCCTGGATATGAAGGACACCCTGGGAATTAATGGGCGGGCTGCCTCCCAAAAGGGGGTACTCCGTCCACTCATTGGCCCTGAACCTATCTGCGGTATGGCTAAATGCCATTCAAGTTTTCTAAGGTCAGAACCTGCTCCCTTGGAGAAACCAAAGTACAATTTCAACTTTTGCAAGAGAATATTGTGTTCGACAGTGTCAAAGGTCCTAGAGAAATACTGGATTAGTGCACGATAAGAATGCACCTAAAGTCAGGACTTACAGGTTTTAAGCCGGACTTAAGCCGTAATATTAAACAGTTGATCGCATGAAAATCTCGCATTCGCTCACTTTTAAGACAGTCGTCTTTCACAACACCTACTGCTTCAAAATCTTGCCGCCTTGAATTAACACATCCAGGATGGACCATGCTGTCTTTAAAAGAATTTGGGAGGGAGCTTGTAAGCTAGTTGCCAACTGTGGATTCGATTTGTTTAGCTCCAAGTATATTAAGTATAAAAGATAAAGGTGGAGTAGAGGAGAATTGTATGTCTGAGCCCAGTATTGTGGTTAATCTATTTCCTTTAATCTGTCTGTGTTCTAGACATTCTTCAGCTTCCTTCCGAAAAGACCTAAAGGAATCGTCTGTTTTCCTGCTTCCTTACTGCTAATGTTCTATAGCCATCCTATTACATGTTTTAATTGCTTTTCATATAGTCAAACTCATTTCAAGGTTTAGATGGAAAAAGATCGTCCAAGTCAAAAATAGCACAGAGGCTACGAGATCGTGGTTTTAAAAGCTATTCAAAATCCAAACAGCCGCGCCTTACATTAGTTCATAAGAAAAACAGGTGAAGGTTCGCCAAGATCATGAAAGAGTTCCCGGAAGAGACCTGGAAGGCGGTAGTTTTCGCGGATGAATCAAAGATATGCGGATATGGTCCCGAGGGGAATAAGCGTGTATGGCGTCTGTGCCAGCATTTGGAAACATTATGACAATACAAATCTATAATCTGTTGTATAATGTCTTTAATCACACATTATCTCTCAATAGTTAAGGAATGCTAGGGGTATAAAGCTGAATGCAGTACCAAGCTTAATGCAGTTGGCTTTAAACTAATTCCATGGAAACTTAATAATGACTTATGAAGGAATTCTTTCAAGTCTTTATTGCAACATTTGTAGATTATAGTTTTCTTATGTAGTTAGTTTTGCCAGGAGTAAGCTACTTTTCAACTGGAACTAATATGCGGAACTCCATGGGAACTTTATAAGGACTTATTATGGATTTTTTACAAGTCTTAATATCAACATTTAAAGATTATATTCGTATGTAGTTGGTTGATGGGGTACCAACCTTCTTTTGTATACGGACATATACTGGGTTGGAGTACCAATTGTCACCTGCAAACTAATGTTGATAACGTCGTGCGTGAGGCCATAGGCCTTGGGGAGACGAAGGCACTTGCTTAACGACTAGGGTAATGTGGCCGGAACTCGGTAGAAAAAAATCTAGAGATTTGCTGGGCCTGTCGAGAGAAGATAAGGTCATCATGGCTTGTATAACTGGTAATTGGCCATTCGCTAGGCATGCTCTCAGGCTGGGAGCATTCTCTCATGAATGCTGTAGAAACTGTGGGGATGAAGAGGAGGAGAAGACTGTGGAACATCTCTTCTGTAGGTGGGCGGCTCTAGCTAGAAGGAGAGCGGACTCTTTAGGCAAACGCTTTTAGTTCTCTTACGAAAGTATGCGGCGCGAAAAATCAAACAATCCTGCGCTTTATTAGGACCTCGAAATGGTTTCACGAGTAAAAGTAGAGGTGCAGTGTTACGCGGTGGTATCGCAATGGACCCATTGTGGTCTGAGGGAGTTGGTCTGTACACTGACTGCCAGGAGCACCTAACCAAACCAATGTAGTTAGTTTTGCCAGGAATGAGGTACTCACTTGCGGGGAATAGAAATACTAGTTAAGGACTTACTGAAGTTCCCATGTAACCTTAAGCTTCTAACAAGAATGTGAAGGGTTAAAAGAAGCCCACTGCATCTCTATTTCCATTTAATTGATTTCTTTTCTTATTCTTATTGACTGTGCGTCATAAACACCACAGCGAATCGAGCGTTCACGGACGCCTTATAAAGCCGTTTATTAGACAATTTAATTTTTCACAATTTTCGTGTTGTTTTTGTTGTTAAATTTGCACATGATAATTTTGAGAAACTTGTTAACTGTTCATGCCTAAATTTGGTCTCTGTTGCGGCATGGCTCTAAAAGCGAAGCTGTCAACGGAGCAGGTGCTTCCACTTCGGGTGCTGACCTACGCTCAACTTGTTTGGTGTCTCTTATTTGGTGCGATTTTACGAGCGTAGTCAACGCGGATCATTTCTGGTCACATGCAGCGATAAAACTGGCGTAGGCGTGGAGCTCTCGTAAAAAATGAATAAAAATTTGATATAAAAATAAAATAAAATGAGTGTGGACTAGAAAACCAAAAATATTACACAGATGTTGCTCGGAGGCAGAGGCAATTTGTGTCGATGCTCAGACAAGTTTTTCAATATGACATTGATATTTACATAGGTGGCCATTTGGGGGTCTAGAGATTACCATGTGTTGGTGGGCTCCTAAAGACACACATAGGCTGTCAGCTAAATCCCACAAGAAAGCCAATTAAACATTTAATTCATACAATTTGGAGAAACGAAATCTAAGAAGCAAAAGTAGGGGAGACAGTAGAACATTGAAAGACATGGCAGAGCAAGGGGTTTCTTATTTCATGTCGTATGTACTTATAGGAAGTGGAAGTCATATCACAATCGATCGGCCGATCAGTTCTGTGCCAAACAAAAACAGTATTAAAATCTGCTATTAAGATCAGCAGCTGAATCGGTGGTTGTTTTACTGAATTGTATGAAAACTCAGGTATAATTGATGAAGAAAAAGTCTTCCTGGAACACGGAAATACTCCTCGGAAAAATCACCAAAATCAAACTTTCTCATGAGTTGATAGGATGTATGAATTTTCTTCCTCAAACTCTTCGATTCTGTAGATTTGAGCTCTAAAATTACTTTTCTTTTATTCAACTTTCTAGAACCACTTTCTTTTTCTTCAACTCTCTGCAACCACATTCTTGTTCTTGAACATATGGTTCGGTGGAGAATTGTTCGCTTGGAAGAATGAAGACTTAAATGGAACAAGCTGCTGAAGATCTAAAAAAGTTGTCTTGAATTAGCATATATTCCAGATTCATGGAAGCATGTGAGGGTAATTTTTATACCCAAGGTTGGCAAAAGCTCGCAGACAACTCCAGAGGACTTGAGACCTACATATTTGTCTGAAAATTCTGGAGAGGTTGTTAGACTTTCATCTGAGGGTCACTCTTATATTAAAAAGTTGGGCATATATATCGATGTACAGATGGTGTTAAGCGAAAAGGAGACTGTAAAAATTTGAGAAAAAATTGGAGATTGCTGAACAATTTTTAAGTCCAAAGTGATAGAATGTGATAGAAATAACCAGATTTCCGCTTATAAATGGTTATGATTCTCTTGATATACTCACATCACTTGTTATATGATTCACATCATGCAACATCTGACCTTAAAGTTTGGGGATATCGTAATTCTATAACAGTAAATGAAGTATAACAGATTATACGAGTCACATATCACACTTAAGTGTCCGCTTGTTTCATTATATGTTCTTGGGCCAAATGAAGTTCGGACGTGAGTTAAATGAAGAATAGAAAACCTCGATCATGTGGTCTTCTTATGAAAATGAAGGCTTTACCCAAACTTTAAGAAGCACCATTGCCATTGACCTGTATCACAATAGTACCCGTCCAGCACAAATTCTCAGCTAGAATTGGGCTTGGAACAATAAAAATAAAATAATTATAATTTTACCTGATGAAGTGACATTTTTGAGTGATAGATAATCATATTACAAGTTAGCCTAGCTACGATCGTAAACCAATACTTCCATTTGGGGGACTCTCACAGCCATAAATGGGTTTAATTCTTCAAGTCACTGCTCCCATGGTAAACCAATTATTCCATTTGGGGGACTCGCACAGCCATAAATGGTCTTGATTCTACACGTCAGTGCTTCCATCGTAAACCTATACTTCGATTTGGGGACTCTCATAACCATAGGGCTTTCATTCTTCTAGTCCTTGCTACTTCTTTGGTTGAAAAGAGAGACGAAAAGAATAAAAGACACTCAAAGAGTGATTTGAGATGTGATTGCTCAGAAGGGTTTGTAAGAGTCACTGGTGAATCAGAGTGGTTCAAAGAAGTTTTCTTCATAGATCTTTACAGTGCCATTGCTCAGGGTGATTGGAGACATTGAAGGAATAAGGGAAAGCTTAAATATTTTCTTCAAGGTTCAACACAATTGTTCCCTGTTTAGGTGCAACAACAGTGATTAATAGCGGGGATTTGAAGAATTTATTTTTATTAGTGATATGAAATAAGTCATATTCCCCACAGCAGATGCCGACAATATGCTCCATTTATCTAACACTCCACTCAGCTCCATCCTTCTCGGCGGCCATCTCAATTTCTCCAACTATTCTGGTTATGGTCAGCGTATGTTAATAATAAATATTATCCGCTTTATTAGAATAAATGTTTGTGTCTCTCCAAGAATTGTGAGGCAAACGCTTCTGATTCACTGGTCACTGGGGGCAGAATATTTTTGAATTAATTGTTTTTCGTATACGTTCTATTTTTAAAGTGAACTACGAGGAACTCACTTATTCGTCGTTCAATCGGTATTTTATTTTATTCGAAGAAACGAAACATTATTTTCCATTCAAGCATTTCGGGTACACTGAAATTGTTTATGCAAGCCAAAAATAAAGCAGAGAAGTGAAACGGGTGTTCAGGGATAAAAATGTGCGTAAAAAGAAACATGTTGCAGAACAATTGTTCGTGATTCATCGGTGAAGAAAGAACAACAACAACAAAACAAACCAAAAATATCAAAGTAAATTTAAAAGATTAAAATTTTAAAAGGATAATTCACGTCGGATGCAAAAGAATGGGTTCCGTTTAATTGTGAACAGTGAATGGGGCAACAACAACAAAACTAACTAAAAACAAATAATAAAAATAAAATATCAAACAAAATTTAAAAAAATTTTTGAAAAAAAATTTTAAGCAAAATTTGTAACCAATTTTTGACAAAATTTGTATGACAATTTAAACCACAATTTGAAGCAAAATTTATACCAATATTTGGGAAAAGATATCAAAAAACTTTAAAATATATTTTTAACAAAATTCCGAAAACTTTTAAATAAATTTGTAACAAATCTTTGGACATAATATAAAAAAAAAATTTGTATTACAATTTTTGGCAAAATTTTAAATAAAATTTGTAAAAAAATTCCCAAAAATTTTTTACAAAATTCCCAAAAATTTTTTTATAAAATATCAAACAAAATTTCGAAACAAATTTTTTAACAAAATTTTAAATAGATTTTTAACAAAATATCCGAAAAGTTTTGAAGCAAATTTGTAACAAAAATTAAAAAAAAAATGTTTAACCAAATGAAATTTAAAACAAAATTTAATTTGTTTAAAAAATATATATATGTATATTTTGTTTAAATAAGAGTTGAAATAAAATTTGTGTCAAAATTTTTTACAAAATATCAAAAAATATTTTTAACAAAATACAAGCAAAAATGACAACAATAAAATTTGAACAGCAAATTCACGGCGGCTAAAATCGTGGAGTGTAAATAGAACGCGCAGCAAAAGTCAATGCGAAAGTTCTCGGAAACGAATCTTCTACAAAGTAATTTTTATAGAACAAGTTTCTTTAAATTGAACAGTAAAAAAGCGATGACATCATTGCTCTGAACTATTCTGCAGTCTGAACTATGCAGCAGACAGAACTGTTTTCTCGTGTAATGTGTTTTTTAGTGTTTCAGTAAGTCGACGCGGTTCTATTCAAAATTACAAAGTCACAACGTCAATTCACAACGTCAATTCACAACTGAACTGCTCTCAAGGAAATGCACCAAGAATGAGCTTCAATTTAACTGACATATGTGAGTTATTATTATAGAGTGAAGGACGATGACATGTAATTATATTTTTCGACTTTAGTATGGGCCTTGGAACTTAACTGAACTACTCTCAAGGAAATGGATCAAAGAATGAAGCTTGCTGCAATCGAATATAACTAAGCATGCGAGTTATTTCTTTAAGGAAAAGGACGATGGCATGCAATAAATCGTTTTTAATTGCTTAGGTTCAACTTTAAATCACAGTATGGGCGACTATATCGGTGATGCAATACCTTTTGCTCTAAAGGACAACATTCTACAATGTGTTGGAATGTTCATGCAACCAGCAAACGTGTATAAAGAGTGGCATGTAGCTAACTTGTGAATTTGAAAAACAGCAGGGATAACAGTGATAAAGAATAATCGTGAAGAAGTAGCGATAATAGTGATAAAGAAGTAAACTTCGATATAGAGACAACGATATTATATTATATATAGAAGTAAACGTAAATAACGATAACTGGACAAACCGATTTTGCAGAAGTGGAATTGCATTTAAATTAAACTTCTTTCATTAATCAAATGAAGTCTTTTTGTATCACTTTACAAAATCCAGTATTGGAACAAAGAGCTAGAAACCAATTTTCGTAATAGTATAAAATTTAATCCAAACAGCTGTTTTTTTCTTGATATATAATCAGTTGATCATAGATAGAATAGTGGAAGTATTCATGGTGATCTGATTTTTGCAAAATTTATCTCAGTTCATACGGAAGTGTTCAAGCTGGAGCTCTTTTAAATTTGTCTCCTTCAGTTCCTGAGATTTTTTAAATCTGTAGGCGCAAGAGAAGTGGTCGGGTTTGTGGGATATACCTCAAAAACTACTCGGATATATATTTTGTATATATTGAAGCTCATGTAAAATTTCGGTAAGAAAAATGTGTCCAGTAAAAATATTTGAACCAATAATTTTCAATGGAAAAATTTATATTTCCAAATAAAAATTTGCACATGTAAAAATATTTAATATTACTATATAAAATTGAATTATGTGTTTCAAAATAATTATAATAATAAAAGTGGAAAATAAGAGGAATTATAAGAAAAATTTTTAATAAACAAAATTTAAATAAATTAATAGAATATTTTAGCGAAAAGATTCAATTTTGAATTTTTATTAACAAAATTTTCAATAAACAATTTATTATAAATTATTTTAAACTAATAAAAAAGTATTTATTTTATTTATATTTTTCTGTTTTGAATTTAAATGCTTTTTGTTAAAAATTTAAATTCAAGGATTATAAACAAAAAAGTAATAAAATGGAAATATTAACCAAATATTTTTTAAAAATATTTTTAAAAATTTAAATAAAAATGTTTGTTTCAAAATTCTGCAAATTCAATTAAAAATAAAAGTAAAAAAAAAATATTAATTAATCTATTTATTTATAATTTATATATATGTATATTTTTTGTTTTTATGTTGAATTTTTAATTTTTTTCTTTAAATTGATATTAAATATTCAATTATATTGTATTGTAATTTTTTAAATATGCATATCATTATTCTTTTCTTTTTATTGTTATTTTTTTTGTATTTGTTTATTTATTTTGTTATTGTTTTTCGATATTTTAAAACAAAAGATACTTTTTAAACTTTGTTTGATATAGTTTTAGAATTATTTAAAAGTATTAAAAAATATGTTTGTATGTTAATTAATTAATTAATTAATTAATTAATTATATATATATATATATATATATATATATATATATATATATATATATATATATATATGTATATATATACACACATATATATATATATATATATATATATATATATATATATATATATATATATATATACATATATATATATATATATATATACTCGTATATATGAATTTTTCTTGTCAACATTTTGTATATTACATTTTTTTAATTAAATTAGAATTTTCTGGTTTGATATTTGTTGCATACTTCGATATTTTAAAACGCGAGATTGTTTATAAATTTTTTAAAATAAACAATAAACAGTTTGTGCATATGAAGAATGATTGAATGATGCGGACTTACCTGCTGTGCGACAGGATCTAAAATGCTTTCGATGGTTTTGGTGTGAAACACAGGCATCTTTCTTATTTATGTTTATATTTTGTATCTTTTATTTTCGTGGCTCACTGCTGATATGTTCCAAATTATGAAACAAATGTGCTGCAATGAATATACGATAGACTATATACAATGACTTGAAGAACGAAAGAACGAAAATTAATGTGTTCTTTTAAATAATTTTTTTTGTTTTTTATGTTTGAATGTTCGATATTTTCATAAAATATTTTGTAAATTTTTTTAAACAAAAAAAAAAACTTTATATATTTGCTAGTGAATTATGGCTGTGATTTGTTATTGCTATTTTTCCACTTTTTTCTTTAAAGTAAACAAACAATTCTTGTTGTTGTTTTTGCTAATTTGTGTTGCTGTTGTTGTTGTTGCTGCTTTCAGTGGTGTCATCGCTGCTCATAATTTCAATAAAGTTGCCATATTTATTTATTAAATTTGTTTTGCTTCATGTTTGTATAGATTCTCATATGTGTGTTGAGTGTGTTTTTGTTTGTGTGTTTTCTTGTGTGAGTGTTTGCGGTGAATGAATAAATTTCTGTTTGCCTTTACTTGTATTGCACATTTTGTTGTTGGTTTGCGTATATTTCTATTTATTTGTATTATGTCAGCGACGCTTGCAGCTGCTCCAATAGGCAGGGAGTATACGTGAGAGCATTTATTGTTCAATTTAATGAAATTGAATGCGCTTACTCAATAATTTCTCGAAAACTTGTCTGGCTTTCTAAATTAACCTGACTCAAAATGCTGTAAATTATATGAAACGAATAATGTGCCATAAAATAGATTGGCAGTCAATGATGATGGCCATTTTTTTGCTTCTATTTCCCTAATTTCAAGTTTATTAATGCTTAAGTTCTGTGACGAAATAGCAATTTCATTATTCCTCACTTAACATGAATATATATTTATTTCCTTTTTTGTTTAAGTAAGAGTGAAAAATAATAATATAATATAGCATAATAATATAATAGTTATTGTAGATTATGCAAAAGAGCACTAGTTCGGCTCTACAGTAACAGTGTAAAAGAGAGCACGGGAGAGCAATTAATATGGGTGTATTCACCGTAAAGAGATCCATGGACTTGCAGATTCAGATTGTATGGTTTCCAAGCAGGTTATAGCAGTTTTTTCCATACAAATTCCATTTTCGATCGATTCAAATTTTATATGGTAATAAATATTGAGCGACAATAAAAATAGCTCTGTTCATGTGCATTACCAATATTCATTTTACGACGCATTTGTTAAAAAATCCATTTACAAAAGAAATTAGGAAAGTTCAACAATAATTAATAATAAAAATTAGGAAGTTTGACAGATAAGTGACAGCTCAATTCAGTCCGGCAGCTGCGAATTACCGGAAGTAAAAATTTGCAGCTACTACTTGCCTCTCACGTTTTTACACTCTCCGCTTTCCTCACTCTTGCAAGTTTCTCGCGGTAAAGTCTGCCTTAGACTATCAATCATTAGACATCAATCATTTTGTGTACGACTCTTTTTCGCTGTGTGTATTAGTGAAAATGTGTGCTAAATGATTGACCCTTCTAAGGACCCTTTAATGAACATGTTCCAGTGAAAATAGTAACAATTTGTAACAAATTATTGATGACGAATATTTATATATACGAGTATATGATATTTGTTGAAAACAGTTTCTCTGATATAGCACTCAGACTATAAAACATCCATTGTACTATATTTGATTTTTCACATACCTCCTATGTGGCATAAATATCCTTTGCATTAATAAACAACCCTCTGGTACAGTAGAGAACCTCCTGCAACGTACAACAACCAGATACGATATAGAATTTTGTCTAAAGGAATTCAGTTCAGGCAGATTATTATATGCCGTATTTGGCAACCATGATATTAGTGCAGTTGCGACTTGAGAGCACCAGTGATAAGTTGAGATTTAGAAGTAAAAATAGAACTCGCTCAACTGTTGTAGAGATTAAATTTTACCAGATCTTTCTTAAGCAATTTGCTGATGATTCCATTAAAGTAGTTTATATTATTTCACACAATTCAGTGTATTAGTAAATTTCGTAACAATTCTCTAAGCACATAAGCTGTGAGTGCTTAGTTAGGTAGGTAGGTATAGCGATTGAATGAAGGGCGCATTTGGGCCATCATTGACCCCCTGTAATACCGCATGAGACACAAGTCCCAAACCCTTTCAAAGGTCCATCCATTTGCAGCTTTTAACGAAGCACTCTTACTTCTCCTCGTTCATGTAACTCCTGCGGAAGTCGTTAGAGCCAATCCCCAGCTTATTACCATTACTCCCAATCCACTACGGAACCTATACTTAGTCTATTTAGAGATAATAAATCTTTTGAGCGCTTGCCATTTATTTCCGGCCAGGTTTGTCTAGCTATTTTGCATCCTGTACCTTCAAACCAGCGCCTCCCCGCTTTCCCTAAGGATATTGCATTATTAATTACACACGGCAATAGGAACACCGAGATTGGACCTATCTGGTTGAATCGGTACGGTAGTACCCTTTCGGGCAAGTTCATCCGCTTTACAGTTTCCCGGAAAATCCCTGTGGCCGGGAACACAGCTCAGATGCAGACGAGTCGTTTTAGCTAACTCGTCTAAAGGTCTGCGGCAGCTCTTGACGGCTTTTGAGGTGATAATAGCCGAGTCCAGGGAGCACAAAACCGCTTAGCTGTCAGATAGAATGCAAATATCTTGTCCAGATAGCTTCTTCTTCTTCAGCCAAGACAGTGCTACCTCAGCCTGAAAAATGCTGCAGTGGTCGGGAAGCCTAAAAGATATGCTAATGTCCAACTCATCTGAGAATACACCACCTCCCACTCTTCCCTGCAGCTTGGATCCATCTGTGTAGATGTGAATCCTTTTTGCATGAGGGGGTGCCGTCCTTCCATTCATCCCTGGTGGGAATGGAGATCCTGCACATGCCACTGAAGGCATACAATGGTGTGATGTAATCGAAAGACGCAGGAATACTTTCAAAACGTCGGAAGATTGACGCATGACCCTCGTTCCTGGCATACCATTGATGCGTAGCGTTTAGCCTTATAACTGAATTAGCAGCCATGTTTTCGCCAAAAAGCTAACAGGCGGCAGATTAAGCATCACGTCAAAAGATGCCGTTGCATTCGTTCTGATAGGTACAGTTATGAATACCTCAGCCGTTTTTTCTACCTTTCTTAACAACCTGTTGTATGTGGACTTACTTAGGGCTGTCCACCAAGCAAGCACCCCATAAATAAGGACTGGTCTTCTTTTTAAAAAATATCAAATTAATTAATTCAT
The DNA here is from genome assembly GCA_920105625.2 of Clusia tigrina. Classification (NCBI taxonomy): domain Eukaryota; kingdom Metazoa; phylum Arthropoda; class Insecta; order Diptera; family Clusiidae; genus Clusia; species Clusia tigrina. The sequence goes on from OV050033.1 coordinate 131,581,280, forward strand.
AACCAAAAATAAACCCTTTCGATAATAACGTCAAAACAAGTTAGATTGATTTTTATTTAAGCCCAGAGAGCTATAATTTTACTCTCAGTATAGCCAACTCCAGACCAGTATTGAGAGACTATTTATACATACGACTAGTTTGGCAATTTATTTTTATAAACTTTATTTCATTCAGTATTCTTTAAGCCATTCACCTTTCGAGACTTTCTAAATTCGCTTGTGTGCGTAAAGAAATACTTAGAAACTTTTTGGGTCAAGTACCACTTAGATTTTATTAAAAAACGATTGACGCAAACAATAATTACACAAAATATGCTTTGAAGTCCATTTTGGCAGATATTCTCCACAAATTTTTATACGAATATTTGGCTGATGTCAGATTGTTTCACCCCAAGGTGAGGTGAACGTTTCCAAAGATAATTACATTAGAAAATATACAATTATTCGAAATTTCAGAATATCTCAGAATTTGAACTTATAAAAAATAAATCAAAAGTCCATGAAAAAACAATTAAAATCCATAAAACTCACATCCCTAAAAATATTCTTAAGATCCCCTAAATTCCTCACAAAGCCCCATATCTGGTAGATCCCCACTTTCCAGCCCACTTCATTTCAAACCACTTCATAAAAAGTTGTGAATCAACTCGAATCGATACAAACTATTATGCCGAAACGTTCACGCGCGGAAAGTTGTTCTTAACTGGCGAAAACGATGACGAATCTGTGACGTCATGCTACCAACTATGTAGCAGACATTCCCACACTGCAAACGAAATCGAAAGCTTCCCCATGATGACACGCCAACTGCGGCGTCGACGTGGAATTTGCGGCCAAAACGCGACTCAGAAGTGACACACACCGAAACACATCCGCATTGGTATGGGAAGGAAAAGTTTCATTAGGAAAATGAGCACACATATCGCCACTCACAGAATTGGTTATTGATTAGTTTTGTAATACACTCTTATAATGTGCATTTGGTTGTTGTTGTTGCCGATGCCGCTGTGTTCTTGTTGTTGATGTTTCTTTTCCCTTAGCTCATTGAATCTCAACTGTGAGTGAGTGATTGAATGGGTTGGTATACAAGAAAAGCACCACAATAGCAACAACAAAATTAATTCATTTTGAGTTCAGAACCACAGCAACAACAACAAATGGGAATATCATATTTGAAAGACCTTTTATGGGCAAAGAATGACAGAAATATTTTCATAAATTCTAATCTGAACACACTGGCACAGTGGGCGAAATTGAAAAAAATTTGTATAACACAAAGGAAAATATTATACTGGAAAGCCTGCTTAATAATGTGCTGGGGACTATTCCAGTATAATAAAATAATATGCTGAATAGTCAGCCGAATAATGTGGACCACTCTGATGACTTCTTCCAGTATAATTATAAAATTATGACTTGTTCCCGTCAAATAAAAAAATACAATATAATACGCAGATAGTCAGCTGAATTAGATGATATTCTTCCTAATCGTTATTCATCCATTAAAATAAAGCCAAAGAAAATAAGTTACTGAAAAGTCTGCTGAACAATGTGCTGAGTAATGCAATAACCCGATTCAGTATAATAAAATTAATGAAAATAATATCCTTAATAGTCTGCTGAATAATGTGCTGAGTACTCTAATGAACTTGTCCCATAGAATAAAGTAAAGTAGACACTATATTCTGTTGAATGATGGACTCAGTACCCTGATGTTCTGCACAATAAAATAAATAAAGATAATATGCTGAATAGTCAACTGATTTATGAGCTATGCACTAAGCTTATATTATCGAATTAATATAGAAATATATAAAACAGTCTACTAAAGAATGTACTCAGTACTCTGATGACCTGTTTCAGTATAATAAACAACTAACAGAAGAAAATATACTAAATAGTCAGCTGAATTAGGCTCTGAGCAATAAAATGATGACTTGTTGAATAGAATAAAATTAGAGAAAGTAAATGAGAAACAAATACTCTTCTCGTCATACATCATCCGCTAAGGATATCGTTATTAAAATGTGATTTGTGATTAACGAGAAGCCATTACTGACAAATCATTAGTGAAAAATTATAACCAACTGATTATAAACAAGTTATAAAACCACCGCTCTATTGCCATAATCAGCTTGGTTCTGGAGAGTGTTTTATCGCAGATAGTTGGAGTGAATAAAATCAGATAAATCTTAAGATGTGGTGTGGAGTTGTGACTTGGCAAAAGGAGCGTTGTGTTAAAAAGTTTCTGTAAAGTGAGACGTGTCAAACACTGTCATAGTTAAATTTGTTTACTTAGGCTTTATTTTTGGGATCCGCCGGCCCAGGTAGCTTTTGCTCCATTATCATGTATATTAATTATATACACTGATTCTACATATAATTATAATATGAATTTTTTTACTCACACCACAATGAATTACTTTATATTTTTTTATATTTGCCAGGCTTCAAGGAGAATCAGTACTAACGACTAAAGCATTCGATTTGCATAGAAAAATAAATATAAAAAAATGATTTTGGTAGCATGCTCTCAGCATGAGTCGTAAACTCCAGTACGAAAATTGGAGCATTCAAGCCAAAGATTGCATTTTATAAACAAATATTTTGGAATGATTCTTAGCTATTGAATCAATCGGTCGGGCATTGTTTATAAGTACTGCTTTGTTTTTGGGAATTGAACCTAACATATTATCTATAAATAATTCATAGAAAAAAAATGTATAATTGTATAGAATATTTCGTATGTTGGCCCCACAGCATTTTTTTGCTTGCAGTATTTTTATGTATTTTCATTTACTTATTCAAGGTAGTCTCGCACGGTAGATTGCCGTTTGTTGACATTATGTTTAAAATAGTAAATATGACAGTTGGGAATGCTGAGCTGACAGTTGTTAATTTGCTTAAGAGCTGTCGCTGATGAATAAGCGCAACCATGTGGCATGGAAGCACCAGTCGCTGAGTACATTCAGCTTCTAGTAAGGGAGATAAATGTATTCAGCGGCTGAAAACAAAACTATTTGAGGGGAGAGAAGATTTATGTAAACAATTTTTTAAAGAAGAGTTTGTGAGGAAAAAAAAGTTGATTCATTTTGAATAAACAAATTAAACAATAAAAAGTATCATATTATTAAAAATGGAAATAAAATAACATAACATAAAATGATATAAAAAATATACTAATGGCAAACATAGGAGGACCGACATCCAGCAAGAGGAAACTTCTTATGATGACAACGCACTCCATTCTGCTGTATGGTAGCGAATTGTGGGCTGACAAGCTGAAGGTGCACGCCCGAAGAAAAGTTTAATCCTCCGTGCAACGAACCGCAGCTCTGCGAGTAGCTTCAGCGTACCGTACTGTATCGAAGCCGGCAATTCTGGTAATTAGCTGCTTAATCCCCATCGATCTCTTGGCCCTCGAACGCAAACACCTACGAGAAGCCAAGATGGGTAAAAATACCAGAGGAACCGCGCAGGATATAAAGCAAAAATCCGTGCACCATTGGCAAGAACGATGGGCCGCCGAGAGTCGCGGAAGATGGACAGTTAGACTCATACCCGACATAGGGACCTGGATAGGAGTTACTGTCTGGTCACGGATACTTCTGCAAGTATCTACACCGAATGGGAAAAATTGGAGGGCCTGAGTGCATATACGGCCACAGCAATGTGGATGATGCAGAGCACACCTTTTTCAAATGTCCAAGGTGGCAAACAGAGCGCACCACGCTTGAAATGGAAATCGGGGAAGCCTTAGCCACCGAAAACATTGTGGAGGTTATGCTAAGCAGCAAAGAAAACTGGGACCACGTAGATAAATATGTGGAAAATGTGCTCCGGCGGAAAAAGCGGGACCTGGACGCAGGAATAATGTTGAGAGTCCAATAGGGACGAAGTGAGAATCTCCACCTTGAAGGAAGTATAAAAAGGGTTGCAGGGTGGGGAGATGTTCTCAGCGAGGGAGGGGGATGTTTTAGTGGGTGCAATTTTCACATACCAAATCTGTGACGACAGTTTTGATGATGCGGCAGGCATTTTTACCCTCTCTCCACAAAAAAAAAATAATAAAAAAAAATAAAAATTTATGAGAAGTTATTTTTTATGAGAAGTTATTTTTATATTTATTTTAATTTATTTTTACATCTATTATAATTTATTTTTATTATTTTATTATTATAATTTATTGTTATTATTTTATTTATTATTATAATTTATTTTTATATTTACTTTAATTTATTTTTATATTTAATATAATTTATTTGTATATTAATTATAAATTATTTTTAACATTATTGATTTTTCTATTTATCGTTATTTATTATAAAATTGTCAATTATTTATTATTATTATTTTATTATTTATTACTTTCTTTTAATATTGGAAGATATATTTTTAGTAAATGTATTTTATTTTTTATATTTGTATTTTTCAATATTTGTTTTTATATTTATTACAATTTATTTGTATAATATTATAAATTATTTTTATTAGTAACTATTTATATATATATTGTTATTTATTAAAAAATTGTTCTTAATTTATAAAATATTATTTTTTATCTATTTTTTTAGTACTGGAAAATATTTTTTATTTTTATTGTAAATTTATTTTATTATTTATTTTTATATTTATAATTTATTTATAAATTTGTAAATTATTTTTGTTATTATTTATTTTCATATTTATTGTTATTTATTACAAAATTTTTCTTAATTAAAAAAATATTAATTTTTATTTATTTTTTTTTAGTATTGGAAATTATTTTTTATTTTTATTGTAAATTTATTTTTATATTTATAATAATTTATTTTTTATTATAATTTACTTTCATATTTATTGTTATTTATTATAAAATTGTTCTTAATTAAAAAAATATTCTTTATTTATTTTTTAATATTGGAAAATTTTTTAATTTTGTTTAATGTATTTATTTATGAATTTATTTTTATATTATTTAAAATTTAATTTTATATTTATTAATTATTAAATAATCCTTATTATTATATATTATTATATTTGTTATAATATATGTTTACATTTATTATTATTTTTTTATATTTATTATTTATTATAAAATTGTTTTAAAACATAAAATATTATTTATATACATATGTATTTACTAATTTTTTATTAATACTGTAATATTTTTTATTGTCATTATTTTTAATCATGCCCATAATAAACTATTACCATCTATTTTCTTTTAATTTCTGCATAATTCTTAAATTATTTTCTTTTATTAAATGGTTTTGAAAAAATGCGGGAAGCTTTAAAAATGCACCCAACAGTTTTGATCTTCCAACAAATCTCAAACACTTCGTGTTTTTTCACACGTTCCGCTTTTACTGCTCTCATTGTAAATAATAAAAACGAGCACATCCAAAGAGAGAGGGACAGTGAGATTATGTGAGTCATCTGTTGCGTATACCACTCAGAATACCACATAATATAGCAAGCATACAAGCCTCACATACACACACTCGCACAAACACACACTAGGGCTGCTCTTTGGCAAGATCGGATTTTGACATACTCGTTCTTGCCCCAAAAAAAAGTAATAAGAAAAAAAGAAACATCAAAAAATAATAAAAAGTGTGCATGTAGTATAGACACACAATTTTCTTCTTTCACTTTTAATTTTTTTTTCGTCTGAGTGAGGAATATTTTTATGCAAATTTTAATTCTTTTTTTGTGAACTTCAACTATTTAGCATAATTTTGCATTTTTTCCACAATATTTTCAGTGTTGAAGGTAATATTAAATTAAGTATCAACAAATTCACAACACCTTTGAACCAATATGTATAGTTTTAGCAGCAGCAACGGCAACAACAACAACCACAACAATTTCAATTATAATTTTGTTGAATAAAAAAAAAGTTTTACGCGCCAACAGAAACTGACCCCCACCCACAAGAATTTAAATTGATAACTTACTCGCCCGAGTGTTATTTGCAAACTAAATGAGCGTGTTTCATTTTCAGTCGTGCTAAGCTTTTTCTTATTCGAATCCATTCACTGGGAGCGCATCATTGGTGAATGTGAGTGCGTGTGTGTACGCTCTTCACTGTTGAACGTTGGTGAAAACTGTTCTGATTGGCGATCAGTGTTCATGTTGGAATTTTTTTGCTCCGTACAAAACTAGTAAAAAGGTACGATTGGAGAAATGGGTTTATTCAACCAGGTGAGACAAATATGGTGAGATACGAATTGATCTCAGTGTGGTGAAATAATCACCAAAGGCGTGGATAATGTAACTATAAAGTGTAAGCATCAGACAATTTTCCCTGGGAATTGTCATAACAGAAGGAATGTACAATAAGCATTTGATCCCAATACGAGGATGGACTGACAAGTAGTTGGTAAAAGGAAAGTACATAAGCATTTGATCCAAATACGATGGAGGACTGAGAAGTCATCGGCCTAGGTGCCTAGGTGACTCGATAGTGGTATTTTCAGCTAATGCATAATTACATTAAATTTATAAGTAAACTCACTTGATTGAAAATAAAAACTATTATATTTTTTGGGGGACTATCGAAGTAATTTGAATGTAATTTTTTCTCTTAAGTAATGCAGTCCTTAGTTGCTAATATTCATTATCCCAAACCCTTGGAGACACAATTAATGATGGTGTAAGCCTTACACTGTAAGGTATAATAATAATATATCTCATTTTTATGCATGTTTACCCATGAATAACAATGACAATGTATATACAAAATTATAACATAAATAAAATTATTTAATATAAGCCTTTTTTTATAACAACTTTCTAGTCAGCTGAATCTATAACAGAAACTTTATTCTTTTTATCACTATTTACAAATCGCAACTGAACTTCTCTGTTTTTTTACATTGCTGTTCATAGCAGAGGTATTTGAAGAGTGTTCCAGCATAAGTATAAATGAGCATGGGAATGTTGCTGATAAGTATAAACGAGATAGCAACACTGGGAAAGCTGCTCAAAAGCATAAATGTGGTAGCAATACTGAATGATTTCTAATTTAATAATTTTGAATATTATTTAAAAGAGAATATATTGGGTATCGCAGATCTGCAGTATATTCTTCAGCATTATTGGCATATTTTAAGACACCTGAATATATGCTGATATTTTAAGTTTAATTACAAATTATTTTTAGTTAATTTGGTATGAGCAATTCTTCCCAGTCCTTTAACATGATAAACAGAATCATTCAGAATCGACAGCGAGAACTGTGTAATATACAATAGGAAATTTGGATACTTCGTACAAGTATGTTTAAATCATATAATCTCTAAGTTCCTTCGTTGTATTTAGGGTTGTTTTCATTTCAAAATGTCCTAGGAAATTCCCAATCGCTCTTCGGGGCGTATGATGAATTAGTTGTCTATGAAAATTAAACTACTTTTGTGTCTAAAATGTTTGTCTCCAACCTCGTTAAACAACACATAAAATCGTAGCCTACTTTTAGGCTGTCCTGTTCTCGTGTTCCAGCCAATGCGATCATTCATTTCGTTTTACGGAATTAGAATACTTTCCGGACTGTGATTAGTGTACTGATTCTTCCATAGCCAAAGTCGGGCTACATATATATAGGAACAAGGTTCAACTTCGTTTTCGGGCTTGCAAATTAATTATTTATTTCGCTTAAAGATAATGTCTTGTGGTAATATAATTGCGTTCCCCATACTAATTAATTCCTAAGATTCCGCGGGAGACCAAAGGGCCACAACTCCCCAACAACCCCATGAAACCTTCTTTTGACCGGATTTATTTACGATTGCTAGCGGGCTCATACCAGTGACCTTTCAAAGAGCGTGATATCCTCAGCTTCCTCAGCATGGCTACACCTGAAGTGTCCATTTAATAAACTGTTTGAAAATCCCACTTCTCTGAGGAACACGTCCTCCTACGGAGGGTTGTACACGTACTCCCAACCATCACACATCACACTCCACATCGCTTTCATATGGTTGTAATTTATTTGTTCACATTTAGTTCCGTTGTTTGGTTCATTTAGACAAGGAGCAACGTGCTCGCCATTCTTGTTTACTTAATCCACCCATTTGCACACTTCGCATAAACACACAAACATACTCGCAAACATTCACTCACACACGCACACACTTACACAGTCTTGCACACATTCATAGTAACACCACTTTCTGACATCTCGCTGGGATTCCGATGCCAAGCATGCTTAGTTATTAATTAAGAGAAAATTTTCAGATGTTGTGCGAGCCTCCATAAAAGCACCTTCAGAATGATAAATGAACATGATACCTAAAATAAACAACAGAACATGACAAAGAGGAGGAGGAAGCTTCACTAAAGCAGCACGCACTCACACACCCATACATACCATGCCATCCATACGCACAGGAAGCTCACGCACATGGCATGACTAGCAAAAGGGTCAGTTTTGGCATATTGTTTTGCTTTGTTTTGTTTTGCTGAACTTAACGCTCGGAATTTCAAATCCTTTTTCGAGCAGACGGCAAGGATTTGCTGGAGGACATGCATGTTTGGAGCGGAGTTGTTACTTAAATTGAGGATTAGGTTAAAAATAAAGTATTAATATTGAGATCAACCACAACGCAAAAATCATAAAATCAGAGGCTAATATTGAACAAGGCTTCTAGCCTCAAATGTTTTTGGCTTGGTCATTGTTGAAAGGATACTCAACCTTCGAGTATATAAAACCATAAATTGTAAATAAAATTACTTTTGGTATGAAACAACTTCCCAGTGAAAAGCGTAAAAAAAAATTACTGGGAATAGCTTTCATATTGTGACGAAAATTAGTTCGCTTAATGATTCGATCACTGGATTGTGTCAAGGAAAAACACTTGCTTGATAATTTGGCTTTGAATTAAAGTAGTTCGACTAAACTATTTAATTAAAGTGTTTTAATTTAACAATAGTCAACTTCAACAATAGTTAAAAAAACAGATTTTAACAACATGGTAAAAACTTCAGAATACGAGTACATCTGTAACACTCTTAACGCTTCTGCTCATAAGTCACTCACTCAACCAAACACTAAGCCACTTACTCAACCCAACGCTAAGTCACTCATTCAACCCAATACTAAGTCACTCACTCAGCCCAGCATTGCACTCAACCCAACACAGCTAATTTTATTTAGTAGATCTTTGGAGGTCACGTGGAATGTGTAAATGAGATAACATCACTTACTACATAAAAATGTAAAAGAGATAACATCAGTCACCACATGAAAGTGTAAAAGAGATAACATCAGTCATCACATGAGAGATAAAAAAAGAGATAACATCAGTTATTACTCGTTTTTTATGTTTAGAAATTTATGACTTATTGATTTGGATTTGCATATGGCTTATAGCTTTTTGCTTATGACTAGTTGTTTATGACGCGTTGCTTGTGACTTGCTGTATATGACTTGTAGTTTATGACTGGTTGCTTCTGACTTCTCTATGACCTTTCAATAATGATTTTTCACTCATAACTTTTCATCATCTCTGCTGATCTGATTTTCACTAACCTCTGCTGATCTCTCATTAATGAGTTATTACTAATGACTCTTTTATACTAGTTTACTTTTTACTTTTTACGAAAATACTGTTTCGTAACTACTTTCAATGACTTCCTATATATGACTTTTCACTGATGATATTTACGTTGTCAGCAATGACTTATAACTAATTTTTAGCTATAAACTTATATTCATGTTTAGTTATGAATGCCGCAAAGTCTCATTCATTTTTCATTTCTCATTCATTTTTCATTTTCATCATTCATTATTCATATTTGATTTGTAGTATATGACTTGCTATTTATGAATTGTCGTTTTTTATGTCCTATTGTTTATGCCTCGTTATTTATAACTCTTTTAATTATATGACTCGTTGTTTATGAGTTATTGGTTATGACCCGCTGAATTAGATTTCTTGTTTAACCATTTATAAACGAATTCCATGAATGACTTGTTGCCATGACTTATCATTGATGCCCTTTAAATAGCATTTAACATTTTAGTCATGTGTTTAGTTATGAATGGAGAAGAGACTAGAGATTAAACGAAGAGTCACCTAGTCACTGCGGCCTCAAATGGGCCTATTGTGACACAGCCGAAAATGCTAATTTGCCACATTATTTGATCTGTAGAATATGACTCGCTATTTATGACTAATTGCTTTTAATGTTCCATTTTTATGACTTGGTATTTATAAGTAATTTTTATGTCTCTGTTTTTATAACTTTGTTTTATGTCTCTGTTTTTATAACTATCTCTGTTTATGACTCGTCGTTTATGACCTTCTGGCTATGATTAGTTGTTTATGACTTGCTGTTTATGGTTTTCAGTCCAGGAGCAGACACTTTTTGAAAGTATGTTATGGTTTTTTTTCGTATGCAGTGAAAGTTGTACAAAAGTTCTCTTCTTACCACCCAATGCCATTCCCACCGTCTAATGATGTTCCAAGATAAAATCTTCGACTTCCACTTCTTTATCAGTGGTTGTACAATTTTATTTTCAACCAGATTTTCAAAGACACCCTCAACCCCCTTTAAATGGCCTTCTCATTGCCTTTCATAGTTTCATTAGTGCACGCCTATTTGTATGCTTTAAATTTGTTGGCGCTTTTCTGTTAATTTGAAATTCGTTTCGTTTTTAAGCGTATTTATTATCCTCTTTTGTTTGGAGTTTGCTTTCTGTTACCGTGAACCATCACGGCAAGGTTGCCGCAAGCATGCATCATCATCATCCTTCTCACAGTTTCGCATTTAACTATTCCACTCTATTTCTGGCGAAATTCCTGTGCTAAACTGAAAATGCTGCGACGTGTCGAAACGCGGCAGGCGTTGCTTGTGTACTGCGGATGTGATTAGTCTATTTTGCGTGTGTTGTGTGGCAAAGTGACTGAGAGTGGGTGTGTGTGTCTGCCAGGATGGGCTTGGTGAAATCTTAAATGCAAATCAATCATTCGAAGAGAGAGAGAGATAGTTTAACTATACTGGGGTTAATGAGACACATTGCGGTATAAAAGGCACAGCATTTTTCCATACACAAAAAAAATAGACAAGATGATTAATGTTTCTAATGGTATTCCCTTGCTTATCTCTGGCTAAGTTGGACCAAATTTTTCGAATTTTAACCTTTATCTGTAATTGATGAAATCTAAATTCACCGGAATCCAAGCTGCAGAGAAAGATGTGGTTAATTGTGGGTAAAAGAGAGCATCCATGGAATCCCAACTGCAGCCAAAGACGTGATTGATTGAGTCAATAGACCTAAAAGATGACTAATGTCCACTCCTCTATAGGGGTTTTTGAACGTTTTTGCTTATTACTAGGATCGTTGAACTATTTTATGGGATTTCAACATCACTACTTCCAAACCATCCAAAAAAGGTGTCAACATCTATTTTCAGGACAAAAAGAAGCCCAATTTTGAGGAGGATTACTAAAGCTGGAGATAAATTAAGATGAAAAATATATGCTGAAGGGCATTATCAGATTTCATACTCAGATACTCTTCGGATCCTTATACGAGTATATGACTTGCGACTTTTTTCGCAACACCTTAGTAAGTAGGAAAGAGTGATCAAACAATGTTTCCTACTACTTTATATCACTGAGGGATTCTCCGATTCTGACATATGAGTTCTGACTCTTATCGGATCATCTTAGTAAGGAGGAATGAGAAGTCATCAAACAAATGTTTCATACTCTCCCTTATACTACTCTGGCTTTCTCTGATCCTTATATATGAGTTCTGACTCTTATTGGATCATCTTAGTAAGCAGGAATGAAGAGAAATCAAACATGTTTCCTGCTGTGCAATATACCACTCAATCAGTCTCTGATGTTTGTATATGCAGTTTGTCACTTAGCGCATCACTTCGGATCTGTATAATGGAACGCTGTATATGGAACTCTTATACATTAGGTAGGTAGATAATAGGTCTAAAAAGATTATATTTCATACTGGTTCAAAAGCGAACCATGTGAAAAGGAAGCCTGCTACTACTTTATATACTCAGTTATCACAATAGGTTTTTTACTCTGAATCGATGGGATAATTTGAGAGAAATGGTGAAGAAACTATTTGTGTTATTCTCTTTTCAGAAGTATTTTTCATGCAATGAGTACAACATTAATATCCAAAAATGCTTAAAGTTATCTATAATTTCTTACCAATAGACACATTACTATAAGGATTGATGGACATCAGTTACAAAAATATCCGCAGGGTCAGTCCTGTCTGCAATTCTTTACAACGCTTACGCAAATTCACTGGTTAAAGCGCTAAAAGATTGTAAGGGCATCGATTTTTTTTGGTATATATGCTGATAACTTTTTTGCAATAGTTTCTGAAGTAACGGACAACCTTCGGAGCTTTGATAAAAAAATAAACCAATGGTCAATAAGCAGGGGAGCAAGGATTTCTATCAACATCTGTGAAATTTTACACGTTTGTCGTAAACATAACTGCTACACTCGAACGAGTAGTGTGAGACACAAAATATCTAGTTAACAAATTAAGTAAAATCAATAATCTTTTAAAAGTGATCTGTTCTAGAAAAAAGGTCCACATATTGATACGGCGATTGGAAGTTGTAGCGCTCTAACATCTGGTATAATTAGGCATTCCATAATAGTCTTGGTTGGACTACGGCAACTAATATAAAGAAATTGGACACAGCTCTTAGAAAATGTTTCAGAACAGCTGCTGGAACTCTAGCATCAACGCCTATAAACACCCTAGAAGTTGAAGCTCGTCTTCAAAATTTGAAGTGGCTGCTTGAAAATAGGGCGGTCAGACTTGGAGCTAAAGCGCTTTACCATCAAATCACATGGACCACACAATCCTTTTTGTGAGAAACTAAAACATGGTGGAAAACATTTCTCCATGGCCAAAAAATGGGGTGTGGCATTAACAACATCTTGACTTTGTTTATTGAAAATAACATTGCGATTCCAGAAAAACCTACGCAAACAACAACCAGAAATTCTATTTCCAACATCAACATTGAGACAAATTTGTGCCAATATGTAAAAAATGGCACTAACCCTCTGATTTTCAGACACCTATTTTCTGAAGTAAAGTCAAATTTTGCACCAGAAATAACCCTTTATACGGACGGGTCGTATCTGGAAGGAGCATCTCCCGATGCGGTTGTACAAAAAAATGCAAATACAGCTTTTGAAATTCTGACACAAGATCCATTGTCTTTTCACTCAGGTGTGCTTCATACTGAGTTAGCGGCAACACATTTTGCAGTTGAATATGCAACTGTTCAGAAAAAGAAGACACTAACTGACAGTCTTAGTGTCCTTAAGGCATTGGCAAATCCGGAAGGAATTACAAAAATTTTGAAATTGACGGCTTTATAAAAATGATGTGGATACCTGGACATGTTGGGATACCTGGGAATGAATATGCAAATGCAGCAGCGAAGCAGGCTATATCACTGCCATTAGTTGCTAAGATTCCTTGTTTAGACACATTGATAATAAATTGCTTCATTGCATACCAACAGAAGGAAATGTATGACAAGTGGGAATCATCAGATTCTTTCCTTAAAACCCACGATCCGCTGCCCATTCGACAAAACTATAATGAGAACTTCACAAGGGAAGAGTGTATTTGGCAAGAGTTCGTCTGGGGAGGACGATATTTAGCACTATGCATTATTTCTCTAAATGCTCTGAATGCGCTACAACTTTAACAGTTACGCACATCATGCTTGACTGCCCCATTTCAAAATTTGATAAAACACCCGGAATAATGTTTGACTGCAGAGAAAAAGAAACTATAATATTAATCAAAGAAGCCTTAAGGAAACACGACCTACTTTATTTAAGATAAGCAATTTTTATACCACAGGTGTTAATGGCCTCGTTGAGCTACACCACCCAATATTTTAAAAATTTATTTGTAAAGTATGTTGGGCAATAAATAAATGAATAAAAAATAAATATCTAAAATCTCCAGAAATCATGGATTCTCAGACTCTGATTTAACCAATTCTCCTCGTGTGACCATTTAAGATTCTGCAAATTTCCTCTAATCATCATCATCTTGAAGACCATCCATCATACTACGATGACACAAATTTTCCTCGTATGATGATCTAAGTTTCTGCATAATTTCCTCGAAATTATCGACATCTTGAAGACCATCCATCAATTTAGGATGGCACAAATTCTCCTCGGATCATCAGTATCTTTCTATCACACTAGGATGGCCAAATTCTCCTCCTATAATCATCCTCTGCATAATTTCCTCGAAATTATCTTCGTATGACCACTGAAGATTCTGTATAATTTTCTTAAAATCATCACCATCTTGAAGAGCATCATTCTAGGGTGGCACGAATTCTCATCGGATGACCACTTAAGATTCTATATAATTTTCTTAAAATCATCACCATATTGAAGATTTTCCATCAAGACCGAAAGGACCATTGTGTGAGTGTTTTTCTAGCAGGAATTTAGCTTTAACCTGATGAGGCTATCTTTCCATTTTTGAATCAATTTTTCCACACATCCCATCGCTTCTGGTCCCAAATAATAGCAGGGGCATATGAAGGGCATGTGTATAATAAAGATATATGGAGTATAACGATATTAAAACTGCAGTATATTTATTCACAATTAAAATATTAATCATAGTCTGGAAGAATTTATATAGTTATACATGGTTGTAGTACTAGGACAACTTTATTGTAGTACAACAAATTTTATAAATTTATAGAAGTCCACTTCATAATCTATAATGGTTTTATAATACTTGTTGAACTTTATGAGAATTATTATAATGTTTCGTCATCATTTTAAGATCTCTGGTCTATAAAATTACAGAATTGATTCAATATAAAATATGATTTAATGAGTTATTTAAAAAATGGATAAATTGTTTTTTATAAACTGGGAGTATGCTAACCAAACTGCAGAGGACTGCAGAGGACTCCTAAATGGTGCAATGTAGGCCAATTGAAATTGGCTAAAAAAAGCAGGCAGTTTCGATGTATAGTAACGTCGTACGTTGAATAACGTATTTTTTTTTTAAAGTAATTAATGCTTGGATTTGGAACGGAAGGAGGCCAAGATTAAGAAATTGCCGTTCAAATAAGAATTAAACCTTTTTACAGTATTCTCACATATAACAACAGTTTCAATAATCTCAGAAAAATCTTCAAAATATGTCAAAAATGCAGCTAAACGAATTAAGTCAACGGCTTTATGCTTTTAATTAAACAGAGGTATTGTTTCTTTCTTTAATAATGAAGAAAACAATTTTTTATTTTGTCGAATTAATTTTTTTACTTAAACACAACTGCAATATTTCGACGTGTGGATCTTGAGGGTTCATTGACAATGAGAAATTATGAACAGAATTTTGTGTTTTCGGTTATTTTAAGAAGTGAATTGAGGAATAACGATTGTTGGAGTTAAAGGAGGGTGCACTGTATTTTTACCACGCCATACATCAATTTTAAAACTGTCATCCTCAATCAACTGTCTATTCTTATATGTTCTTTGGTATCGGTGTGATACCATACTTCTTATACGTGTGGGGCACGAACTCGCCGTGGCATTTTTGAGAGTCCCTACTCAAATATATCGGTTGCTTCACACATACACTTGCATTCAAATTCCCATTGATATTGTTGTTGGATTTACGAAGTTATTTGTGTATACTCTTCTTTGGAATCGGGGTGAAACACGATCTTATACGTGTGGGGCACGAACTCGCCGTCGTGTTTTTGAGAGTGCCTGATGTAAGGAAACTAAAGAGCAATCAGCCTTTCAAATATACCCCTTGCCCCACTGCTCTTTTGGCCCTAACTTTTGCTGTGTAATATACCTGCACTCACCACTTTACCCTTTCTTTTCTCAAAATATGACACTCTCATTTTGAAATTTCATGAATGCCGTAGCGTAAGGCGTTATTCAACGATAAAAAACTAGATTTGCCTGCTATTTAATACTCTATTTTTGCTAGGGAAGTAAATTTTGGTGAAAAAATGTGTAAGGGCCGTTCTAAAAGTTACAGGCGTTTAAAGTGCAGTAAATATTTAAAACTTCACAAAATGTGGCTACAGATGAATGCTACTTTTATAAAATCAACAAATCTCAAACAAGTTACCATTCAGTTGATTTAAAATAGCTTTATAAGGCTTTATAAGCTTTATTATTTATATCATATGATATTTCGTATAGATATAAATGTATAAATCCTCTAAGGTTTCTTAGACTCGGACTTGGACCGTGTAGTTAAAAAAAGAAGAAACTCTTTTGTAAGCCCTCTAATCACTTCTTTGAAGCTCTATAAGTTTTTATGCAATCTTGGAATATTGCTTTTATAAGGACTACAAAGCTATAATACTTGCAATTTGTTTCGAAAATGATTTTATTCAGGTTTAATCGTTGTTTATAATATTTTTTATAAAGCTTAAAATTTTCTAAAGAGGTTTTATCAATGCTTTAACAGTTTTTATAAAGTTGTGCACTCTCTAATGCAGTTTTATAATGCCTTTCAGAGTGTTTGTGGAGTTCATTTGCCAAACGTAATTAATTACTTTTATATGCTATTATATATTAAAAGTCAAATCAACCATATTTTTTTATAAAGCTGTTCACTCTATAATGGAATTTTATAACATCTTTCAGAGTGTTTGTGGAGTTCATTTGCCAAATGTAATCAATTTATATATTTATTATTATACATTAAAAAACTAAATCAGTTTGTTTCAGATTCAAGGCACATTTGTTTTGATTTTTAAGTCTCCTAAAAATATGCCACACACAAAAATTCAGTATTGTTCCTTATGTGTAATTGCTGTGATAAGTGCAGCATATTTTTAAGCGCATTAAAATATTTTTAGAAGCCCCTTGAATGCACTTCTCGGTTTGGGAGCCCGCTGGTTGGGTTTTTAAGAAATTTGCCACTTATTTTTCAATTGATTTTTTTCACACTTTCATGTTTGTTTTGGGCACTTCATTCAATGCAATTTCTTTCTCTTTCCCTATTCGCATTGCTTACCTAAATATTCACTGCCAAAACTAGGCCCATTATGTGCACTTCATTTTAGCTAAATTTAATTACATTTTTGTCCATTTCGGCATTTGGCAGTACGCCAGCTCCCACAGCGAACTTACCATTTTTTCCGCTTTCGCTCATGCCTAAAAGTATGTGCACTTTTTTCGAATTTTTCTTCTGTACAATTCGTAGTGGATTACCACAAAGTAAGTGGCTGGGTTTAGAGTTCTTCAACACAGTAGGCTGGGGGCCCCAGTTTGCTTAAACGCCGTCGTACCCTTTGACCAAGAGGCGGAAACTCGAGTATACCGGGCACTCTGCGCCATTTAACACTTTTACACTACTGTTTACAACAACATTTGGAACGGCTCGTAAATGTGCGCCGTGGAACAAAGAGAGGAGGATTTAAAATAACGCAACAAACATGCGGCGGCGTTAATGTTGCAGAGAGCGGAGAGTGTCATGGTCACAATTTCCGTCTACGCTTTAGCCTGCATTCTGCTGGCGTCTTTTTTCGTTGTTGTTGTTTGGCCTGACATGGCGGAAAATCGTTTGCGCACACACACTGAAACACACACAGACACATACCCACATGCGGCCAATTTTCTAGTCGAGTTAATAGGCTAAAATGTGCCGTTTTATTGTTTTTCCTTTTGCTTGCACGCTTTTCCCCCATTTTCCATTTAGCACCCGCCTCTTCCTTCCTAGCTGCTGTGCTATTTTTACAGCCAGCGTCAGGTCGGTCAGGTTTTCTTGCTGCTGCTGCTACTGTTGTTGTTGCTGTTGTTGATGTTGATGTTATTAGAATAGCTTTGAGCACATATTTTTGGAGCACATAATTAAGTGTTCTTCTGCTCTGCTTTATGCTGTTTGCATGCCCAGTGGAGAGGTCAGGGACGGTGCTGAACTTTGGTACGCATACCGACCGTGCCGCCGTTTAGGTTACTGGCATTTCATTTGTGGCAGGTGCGGTTGTTGCAGGCCACCTTTTTTTTGCCTTCTGTTTAGTGATGTGGTCTTTTAGTGAAATTTCTGATGATGTAGTTTTATTTGCCACCATGGCGGCACACCTGGTGATGCAACTCCAATAATAATAAAGATAGTGTAATTATTAAAATAATAATAAAGTAATATTGTAGCCATTTTCTGTGTTTAGTCCTCCCAATGTCCCTGTTTGCTTATACCTTTGGTGAGGGGAACTGATAATTACATCATTATGACATCATAAAGGACTGAAAGGAACAATTTTACTAGTCGAGGAAAGGAAAGGTGCGTTATGTATTTTGTTAGTGAAGCATCAAAAAGTGACTCTAATTAACTAATAAAAATTAAAATATTTTACAAAAATAAACATTAATAAACCTCACATAAAACTGACATATTTTTGTCCGTTCTGTATGTAGCACATGTAGCTGGGACCCTACCTTGATTCCCCACATTCACATAATACTTGCTAAGATGACATGTTTGATACCTGAAGTTGTTTACAACTCTGTCTGACTAATTGAGGAGCCCTTTTTGTAACATAATGACGAAGGTTATAGTGGTCTTTTCGTTCTTAATTAATCTTGGCTGTCGACCCGCCTCCATTTTCTTTCCTTGCAACCTTTTTCCGGAGATCGTTTTAGCTAAACTTGGCTGTCGACCCGTCTACACTTTCTTTAATGACTGCAACTGTTTCCGGAGATCGTTTACTTTACGTTAGAGGCATTTCTAAAATTGTCTTTTGAGTGACTTACTAAAAGTCCTAAAAGATTATACTATGAATTGCTATGGAGGAGCGCCAGAATTTCGTTACTAGACGTTCGGTCATTATCATGGTGATATCAAGCGACCCCAGGAATACGAAATTTATGTATACACTTCACAAACTATGCCCATGATCCAGATTCCCAAAGGCTTGCACAGTTTTCGTCAGTGACGCGGAGAGCTTAAAAACACTGAGAAACTCAAGCTGACCGCAAATGCCTGCATACCTGAGTATCGATGATATGTTGACATCCAAAAAGAAATACAACAGAACGGCGCACCCATTTTCGAATGCCACGTCCGACATGGACTCAATTAAGGCTTAGCATGGACTTAATTGAGGTCGACAATCGACCTCCTTCTCTGCCCAATATTCGCTGAAGAATGTATGATCTTTAATTAATAATTATGTATAATTGATAATTAAAATCGATGATAATTATGTAAGTTAGGGTGGCACCAAAAGGAGGCTCATCTAGGCCAAGAATTGGCCCATTCTGATACCACAGAGACATGGCTCCCGTAAAGTGGAACATCTCCGAAAGAAGAACCAGTGAGATTCCCTAATAATGCGAGAGATATTGTGTATAGTAATGGCGGATAGCTCAGCAAGATCGTTGGGAAAAGGTGCACCCAGGAATTGAAATCTCCTTTTCGCGGGAGTATTGCAGTAGCAGATCAAGTGTGGGATGTTCTCTTTCTCAACCGGCGACCCGCATCCGACGACAGTTGTATTTAAATTTCCTTGAGAAGGGAAATATTGGAAAATTTTTAATTAAATAAAATAAAAACAATTACACCGATAACTTCTGACCTGAAATGGCGGTCACAAACAAACAAATTATTTACATTTATTTCACTCGAAATTTTTAAAATTTTGCGCCATTTCAGTTCCTCAGTCGAATTTAAAACTAAAATGTTTCCTCCACTTAATTGTTGGAGGAACACAATCAATTACACAACAAGTACGCGCCGGCATACTTAAATCTTTTAATTTCTAATTTGAATTTTTAAATGATTACACTAACTTTTATTTTTTTTTTAAATTTTTTTGGAATTTTTAAAAATATTTTTTGAATTTTTATTAATAATTTTTTTTATTTTTTTTAAATTTTTTTAAAATTTTTTAAAATTTGGAAAACTTTTTTTTAAATTAAATTTAATTTTTTTTTAAATATTTTTTTAAAAATTAAATTTAATTTTTTTCACTTATATTTACTTCTTAAATTTAATATTTTCTAATTATATTTAATTTTAAAATATTTTTCTTTTGCACTTATATATATAAAATTCTTTCACTTATTTATTTAGAATTCCTTTTTTTAATTTTTTATTAACTTATTAGTATATAATTCTTATATTTATTACACATTCACTTATATTTATATATTAAATAATAATTTTTTACACTCAATTTATATATCTTAAAATTAAAAACCTTCACCGCTTTATTCAATTTAAATTGAGTTTCAACTTTTCAAAATTTAATTGATTTTATTTGCAATTTAGATATAAATTTAGATTTAAATTTTTCACTATTTTAATAAAATTTTGATTTTTTTCACTAATTTATTAAAATTTCGATACTTTTCACTAATTTTTAAAATTTCAATTTATCCACGATTTTTTTTAAATTTATATTTTTTGATTAATTATAAGTAAAAAATTCAGTTTAAATTGATAATTATCAATTTAAACTGAATTTGTTACTTATTTAATTAAAGCTTTAACTTTATCAATATTTTATTAAATTAAAGTTTTGATTTTTAAAAATTTTTCGTTTAGTGTAATTATTTAAATTTTTATTTTAAAAATTTCGACTGATTTCGATCTTTTTATATCAGAATGCAATTGCTTTCTGATTAAGCAAAGCTTCCTTTTTGAATTTTACGCGGATTTTTCTCTATTTTCCCACAATTTTTTACTTAATGCCAACTTAACTATTCTACATTTTACCACCTAAAAAAAAGCGTGGGAACTTACAATAAAAGCTAATCAATAACAAAAGTTGCATTGCTACGTGCGCGTTAAAATCAACATTGTTCAGTGCAAGTCAAGCAGGTACTCCACATTATTTATATTCCCAACTTATCGACATCATTTACTAGATAAATTGAAACATTTTAATTTTACAGATTTATTTAAATAATAATTTTTAAATTATTTACATATGTTGCAGTGACTCGTATAATTACTGATAAAAATAGATTTTATTCAATAGAAAATCATCCACCAAATGAAAGATATAAAACTTCAACATTAATTTAAAATAAAACTTATTGTTATACATTTTAAAATTGTAATATTGAACTTAAATAAATAATTATAAACTTGAAACTTGCATACTTACCCTTATTTATGGTGTTGTTCAATTGAAATTAGATAATATACAAATTGAATCTTTTCAATTTGATTTTTTTTCAATATAAACACAACATCCCCGTGTGCGGTATATTCGTAAAGTTTCATATATAGCAAAATTTTCCAAAAAAATTTTTTCCATTTACATTTAATAAAACTTTAAAACTTGTGCGTACCTGTAGTGATCTCCGCCCCGTTGACTGCTGGTCCAGGGGTCGGTATTCCTGGTGGTAACCAATCACGGTCTTCCTCAGGCGCTAAAAGTGAAATTTTATTAACGGTTAAAGGTTTTTATTTATATACATATTACCTTAATTAACTCAAAAGAGAGACCTGCAAATAAATAAAATAAAAATAAAAAAATAACAGCATATGCTTCACAGCAGCTGTCTCATTGATATAAACAGTTCAATCTATTACTTTGTAAATCTCAGTATAGTTGGTTTGTGTATGCACTAAGTCTTTTTTGCTTAAGCCCCCCCTACACTTAGTAGTATGAGTGTTATCCGCTCCCCCAAAGGGGGCTCCAAAAATGTTAACCCACAAGCGGAAACCCGCGCCAAAAATACTGATTGTGATCAGTGCAGTACCGTAGAACCAGGAAAAAATAGAAGCGAAGGTTATCGAGGCGAAAACATCACTGGTATGGTGGCTTCAACGAGCCTTAAACTCCCACAATTGGGAGTGGAGGCATCTGGAATATGGCAGAAAGCAAACTCGAAGAGGAATAGATCTAGCCCAGGCGCAACATCGCGTCCCACTCCAAAACAATCCAAATTGGATAACTACTGGCTCGGAACACCTTCTTTAAAGAGCTCGAATAGATTCGCTGCACTAGACCAAGAAGAGGCACGTCAAGATGCATCAACTGACGTCCGGAGAGAACCAAAACCTCCACCTATTTTTGTTTCAGGCGTGAGTAATATAATTCCCCTAAAAGAATTACTTGAAGTAATTGCTAAGAAAGAATATGAACTCAGAGTTATAAATGGAGACGTTGTCAAAATACAACCAAAGTCGTCTGAAAAATACTCAGCCATTACAAAGGCTCTAACCGAAAAGAACACTGAGTTTCATACTTTTAAATTGAAGCAGGAAAGAGACTTTAACGTAGTACTAAGGGGTATGCACTGTTCAACCCCAATCGACGAAATAAGAGAAGCAATTGAGGAGTTAGGTTATACAGTTGTTAATGTTTGTAATATTAGGCAAAGAACTACAAAAAAACCGCTTCCTATGTTTTACATCAGTCTGAAGCAATGCAGCAATAACAAAGGCATATACGAATGTAATACACTTTTAAACACACGAATAAAAATTGAGCCACCTAGGAAGAAACGTGAGATTCCTCAATGTGTCCGATGCCAACGTTACGGACACACCAAGCGATACTGTAACCGTAGCCCACGATGCGTTAAATGTACAGGTAACCACCTTACTTCCGAATGTTCCCGCAAACTCGTCGCACAAGACGTTCGATGTGTGCTCTGCGAAGGCAATCATCCCGCTAATTATAAAGGTTGCACTGTCTATAAGGAGCTGCAACAAAAGTCGTTCCCAGCACTCAGGAACAGAGAAGCGAGGAACATTAACCAGGAAGCGCCTCAAAGATCCGCTCCACGAACAACAACGTCGTATGCAAATGTTGTACGTAACAATACTCCGGTAGAAACCAATACGAACCTAACCACTCCGCTCAACAATCCAAATACTCAACTGAATGAGGATATGACCGAGCTAAAAACCATGCTTAAAGCATTGATGGGTCAAGTGAGTACTCTACTTAATCTACTAACCACAGTCGTAGCAAATATGTCGAAATAAATAAATTATTAAAAATCGCAGTCTGGAATGCCAATGGGCTCAGTCGTCATATACATGAAATATCAGCTTTCTTAGCAGACAAAAATATTGACATTATGTTGATATCTGAAACCCATTTCACTGAAAAAAGTTACGCAAAAATTCCGCAATATGACCTATACTCCACAATCCACCCAGCTGGCACTGCGCGTGGGGGAACTGCTGTAATTATTCGCAACAGTATTGCACACGTGGAGCACGAATGTTATAAAAAGAAATACCTGCAATCAACGGTTATAACAATTGATGATTATAAAGGCCCCATAACAATTGCAGCGGTATATTGCCCTCCCAACCATCCAGTTAGCTGCGAACAGTTCCAAGAATTTTATAACTCCCTAGGATCAAGATTCATCGCTGGGGGTGATTATAATGCTAAGCATCCACAATGGGGGTCTAGAATAACAACTCCTAGAGGCCGTAACCTATATAAAGCTATGCAACAAAACAGCCTGTCCCACCTATCAACGGGTGAGCCAACCTACTGGCCAACGGACAGAAACAAGCTTCCAGACGTTATCGACTTTTTTGTATCCAAAGGTGTACCAAAAACAAACACTTCCATGGAATCGTGCCTGGACCTGTCATCAGATCACTCACCGATAGTTCTAACAATTAGCTGTGAGGCTCAGATCAGAGCAAGAACAATCTGTCTGCACAACAAAAGCACAAATTGGGAGCTGTTTAGACAAAGCATTATCGAGACTCTAGTCACCAATATTCCTTTAAAAAACAAAACAAATATAGACGATGCAGTAGAACTTTTGAACTCAGCCATTCAGCATGCTGCATGGACTTCCACATTGGAGCCCAGCTGTATAAGTAATCATCGTGATATAAGCCAGGTTGTAAAGGAGCAACTAAAAGAGAAGCGGAGACTGCGTCGAATTTGGCAAATGACCAGAAGCCCCTATGACAAAAACCGGTTCAATTGCGCTACAAAGCAACTCAAAAACGCCCTACGGTCAACAAAAAATTCAGAAATACAAAGCTATCTCAGCAGCTTGTCACCTTCCCAGGCTTCAGGTTATTCTCTATGGAAAGCTACAAAAAAACTAAATCAACCAACATCACATGTGCCACCTATTAAAACGAAAGATGGCGGATGGGCCAGATCTGACAAGGAAAAAGCACAGTCATTTGCTCTTCATTTATTAGAAGTATTTGCGCCGTTTCCAAGCAAATATCCACAAGAAGACATAAAAATAGCTGAATTACTTGATGCCCCATACCAAATGGATATTCCGATCCAGCATTTTAAACTAAAAGAAATTAGAGGGATTATCAAGAATACGCTAAAAGACAAAAAATCGCCGGGATATGACCTTATTACGAGCAGAATCCTAAAGGAGCTACCAGATTGCGGCTATAAATTCATTGCACAACTATTCAATGCGATTATCCGATGTGACCACTTCCCAAGCCAATGGAAAGTGGCTCAAATTATCCTTGTTCCCAAACCTGGGAAACCGGCAGAAGTGGTCACTTCATATAGACCAATTAGCTTGCTTCCGATACTTTCCAAAATGTTTGAGAAACTTCTTTTGAAGCGACTCCTCCCAATCATCGAGTCAAAACAACTTATACCTTCCCATCAATTTGGATTCCGAAAGCATCATGCTACGATAGAACAAATAAATCGAGTATATGCATTTGCACAGAATGCACTAGAAAATAGAGAATACTGTTCAGCTGCATTCCTGGATATCACCCAAGCATTCGACAAGGTGTGGCACCAAGGGTTACTGTACAAATTGAAAATGCATTTACCCTATCACTACTTTGCCATATTAAAGTCCTACTTAGAAAGCAGATTCTTCATGGTCAAAGTTAACAGCGACGTAACTTCCCTCCATCCAATCAAAGCTGGTGTTCCACAAGGGAGCGTTTTGGGACCTGTGCTCTACACACTATTCACGGCTGACCTGCCGCTGACTGTTACCACATATACCGCAACTTTTGCAGATGATACTGTTGTAATGGCCTGCAACAAAAACCCCGTGTTAGCCTCGAAGCATTTGCAGGAGAACCTGAACCAAATTGACTTATGGCTAGACAAGTGGCGAATAAAAGCAAATGCAATAAAATCAGTGCAAATGACTTTTACCCTACGTGCAGGTTCTTGCCCTCCAGTGACACTAAGTAACTCCCAATTGCCACAAGCAGACCATGCAAAATACCTTGGGGTGCACCTGGATCGGCGGCTTACGTGGCGCTATCACATCTTCTCCAAACGGAAACAACTTGGAATAACGCTTAGGTCTTTGTTCTGGCTACTTGGACGAAGGTCAGCCCTAACACTTGGAAATAAAGTCCTGATATATAAGGTAATACTGAAGCCCATATGGACTTATGGTATTCAAATTTGGGGATCAGCATCCAAGTCAAACCTGGACATCCTACAACGATTCCAATCAAAAGTCATACGACTGTGTGCTAATGCACCTTGGTATGTCAGCAACGACATCATTCATCGGGATCTAAACATCCCAAAAGTAAATGATGAAATCATGAAATATAGCCACTCATATCGCAAACGTCTTAGAGTCCATCCTAACAACCTAGCGGTAGAATTGATAACCAGCGATACCAGCGCGCGAAGACTAAAAAAATATGTACCATCGGACTTACCATTCAGATTTACCACCTAAGATCAAATTAGAAATAAAAAAAAAAATAAAAAAAATAAAAAATAAAAAAAAAAAAAAAAATTAAAAAAAAAATTAAAAAATAATAATAATAAGGAATGAATGAAATTAATATATATAGAATCTAACTTTGTTAAATTAATGTACCTAATGTATTGAATGTTACTGAAAATTCATACACATGTTTATAACCAAATATAATATAAGTAGTACTGAATGTCCAGCTGGACAGATTGTAGTTAAATAAATGGAGATAAAAAAAAAAAAAAAAAAAAAAAAAATTTACATTCCCAAAATAAAAAGATGTTGTTTTTGTTAACTATTTTTTTAAATTATTTATTAAAGTTATAAATATAAAAATTAATTTATTTCAGTATTATACATAAATAAATGTTCTTATATAATAACTGTTAATATATTATAACAATAGCTGTATATATATTATTATCTAAAGTATAAAATTGATATTCAATGATTTTAATAATTGATTACCAAAAATAGATACTATACGACATATACAAAGACTTTCGATTATAAATTATAAATAATGAATTAAAAATGTACTTATATAAAAATAAATGTATTTATATGTGAACATTTAAAAAACAGAATTTTTTTATGTCCTTTTCCAAATTTTTATAGAAGTCATTTTAATATACCATAATATAAATCCAACCGAACAAGTGTATAAGATGCAGGTGTAAATAATAAACATATGTTCGTACGTATAAAATTGCGCTTTAATTGCTTTCATATCATTTAACCTATATAAAGCAGAACAAAGGATAAGAAAACGACCAAGATAATAATAATTAATATAATCAAAAGAAAAAAATAATTAAAATCCACTTTATAAATTCGGTCCACAAGACACAAATCTCTTAATAAAAGCTGTCAATAAAAGTTGACATCGAATTAAAGCAACATTTCAAGATTTGTACTAGAGAGAGTATTTGGCTTGACTCGGTCCAGTATTCTCATTGTCACGGGACTTTTGACTGAGCACTTTAGAGCAATGAAACACCAATGCAATATAAGGATTATTCAAAATGACCTCTGTAGGTTATGTAAAGAAGAGAAGGAAACAGCTGAACATCTGCTTTGTCACTGTAGTGGTCTCATATGGACCGGCTTTGTTACTTAGGTAACCATTTCATACAAGCATCAGAGATTGCCGACAACTCTCCTAAAGAAATCTCTGAATTAGTAATGAATACAACACTTGGGGAGTATTTGTTAATATAGAGTGTATCACAATTGGCCTATTTGGCCGCAGTGACTTGGTGACTGGTTCCCGCGCTCATTACAATCTAAATCTTAATGGTACTTAGAATATACGACCCAACTGATATCTACGAGTATATCCAAATTAGTGCAGTAGATTCTATATGAAGTACACCTATATCCTTCTGGAGGTCAATGTTCATGGCAATGGGCTGAGGGGACACTATTTTCGTGTTCCCCTCCGAATTATCAGGAGTATTATGGTGCATTACAAGAGTATAATTTCCGCCATATTAAACACTTTATTTGTATGTGAAGTTTTGAGCTGTGGCAACCACCGCTCTAGTCCTCTGCCATCCAATCTTGTTCCAGGCAGCGGGTTTGCCAACCGGTGTGAGCCCCAACTAACAATATTTGCATCTTAGGTACAGCGAAAACAGTAGAATGACTGCTTGTGTGCCTTGCTTATAATGAAAAGGTTGAGTGGAACAGGACGAAATGAGGAAATTACATCTTGTGAGTATAGGTGGTGAGCTTGTCCAACCATGAAATTGTATCCTGATTTGAATTTCACTTGCGTTCTGCTCATCAGCTCAGTGTGCTTTGGTTTACTCTGAATAACAGTGTACTGGTATAAAGGACATGTCACTGCTTTAAATTGTATTGTATTCCAATATTTAAAATATTTACAGACTCAGTTGTAAATCAATCATTGTGTCTTCTCATCAGGGCCAGAACAGAATCAAGGGTTTTGTAGTATATCACTCTCTCTTCAGAATTACAATATGTAAATTGGAGCATTTTATTTCCGTGTAAAGAAGTCAGAAGATACCAGGTCAAGACTTTATGAGTATATCATTTGGTGACGATGACATATATACGAATATATATATATATATATATATATATATATATATATATATCCGATTATATATATGATACGAATGATATATTATATATATATATATATATTAATATATCATATATCATTCGTATTCGCTTATATCAATCCTACAATTCCAAAGGGCACAACAATTTCTCTCTATTCAGATCTATTTGTACCAGTCTCTTAACTTCGTTCCAGCTTAGATTCATAACGCGGGTTTCTGACTCCGACCGTCGTCTCCAGATATTTGCTGGCCTCTCTCGTCTTCGGGTGCCTTGAGGGTTCCAATCGATGACAGTTCTTGTTCGATCGTCACTTTGTCTCCGCAAAATGTGGCCGATCCAGCCCCATTTTCTTTTCTCAATCTTAAGGAGTGCTGAGGTTTGTTGCGTTTTGCTCCTCAAGTCAGAATTGGAGATTGCATTTGGCCAGAACATTTTCAGAATTTTACGTAGACAGCGATTTATGAAGTCTTGATGCCTTCCACGTCTCTCAGTCATACAGCAAAGATGATTTCATATTGGAATTAAATATTTTGTATGCTGGGAGATGTGTGATGCATTCCAGATTGGACGTAGCGAGCCGAATGCCGCCAGTGGTATTTTGATACGGTTTTTGATGTCTTCGCTCGAACCACCTGATGCCGAGATAACGCTGCACAGGTAGCAGAAGGATTGCACCACATCCGTCAAGAATTTACGGGTATTTTGGGTGTTTATACGCATTGCTTTGTTTTTTGGAATGTTGAATGCCAAACCGGCTTTGGCGACTGCTTCTTGTACCAATTGCAGTTTCG
The DNA here is from genome assembly GCA_920105625.2 of Clusia tigrina. Lineage (NCBI taxonomy): Eukaryota > Metazoa > Arthropoda > Insecta > Diptera > Clusiidae > Clusia > Clusia tigrina. Next base: position 131,609,824 of record OV050033.1, read on the forward strand.
TTACCATTTCGGAAAAGATATGTGATATCCGGCAAATGTCGTCCTCGTAATCGAGGTCTGCGAGACGGCCCTGCAGGCCCCAGGTCATACCACTTCCGGGTTTAGTGGCTTTCTTCATAATAGTGTCCAATACGATGTTAAAAAGCAGTGGTGATAATACACGCCGTTGTCGTACGCCAGTCAATACCTTCATTCTGTCACCCAGGAGTTGTTCATGCATTACTCGGCATCCCGCCTCTGTGTAGAGTGCCTTAAAGAGCTGCATCGGTTGCATGGGACCGTCTTACAATCAAGATCGTTACGAACGCTTAGAGTGGGATCCTCCATTCAACTGTACTCAATCATTGTCGCATGGCTTGAAGTCATTACAACTAATTCGCAGGTATTGATCGCGGCTAGCATTTATGGATAAAAGAGTGGTACATGTAACAATTGTTATAATGGTGTTGTTTATCCAATTTGGTACAGACTGAAACCTAAAAGTTCGAATCGCTCATGTTCCATAAGAGGCAATGTAATCCTAAACACAGCAGGGTCTTGAGTGATAAAGTGAGGACTTTATCTTCATTAACTTGTATAGTTGAAATAAGTCCGAATGATGTGGGCAGATGCAGTCTCATCCTTTGAACTTCGGTGTGCAATTGCTCTGGACAGTACCGGATTGAATTTGCTATGGTGAGCGTCTGTGAGAACATCCAATATAAGTGACTGTGTCCGCTGTAACTCGCTTGCAATTAGCGTTAGTTTAATGACCAGAGAGTTGAATACTTTCAATACTTTCGATTGGTGGAACTGTTTTTCTTTCTTCTTGACTTGATTCTAAATTTGATTTAATTGGTGATCAAATTGGTCAAATGTTATCTTAATCGCTATTCGGTCCTGCGTAATGATGTTGATTATTTAGGTTATTGGACTCGTTTTCCTTAACATTAACTCCCGTTCTTTACATTTTCTTGGAATGTTCTGAATCTAATACTCCAAACAATGATTGTGCAAGGCTGCCAACGAAATTCCCTCTCCCTCTCCTGGTGCGATTGTTTTCATTAGTTTGTTATCTAAACGCAATTCGGGTTCAAGATGTTCGAAGTTTTCGGTTGCAGCTATTCGTAAAGCTATTCTTCACAAAAGCCATGTTTGCAATCCTTCACTGGCTGGCAAGCACACTTCTAGTCAAACAACATGCCTAGTGATCAGTAGCCCTGAGTCTGCTATATCCCGCTGGACAAAGATTGGCCTACGCTATGCTATCATTTTAATTGAAGATACGGCCCTATACTGGCTCTACCCCCAACTTCAAATACGGGCTTACCACTCTTATTCTTAGCAGAGGGGAATGATTCGAAGATAAGGTAACAACTGAATTCAACTGCCATAGACGCAGTTGGCTCCAAATATATATATATATAATTGATTCCTGACACTTTCTGAGGTGATTCAACTATGTCCGTTTGGTATGTGTGTCTCCATATATAGATATATATATATATATATATATATATATATATATATACATTATAAATCAATCTAATTTCTGGACTCAACTTTGGCATATTCGTCTGTCCTCATATTGAACTGAAAATATTACAAACAGTTTTGTTGAAATCCTATGGAAAAATTAGAAGAATTGTAAGGACATTTTAATGGCATATCTCAACCTAGCAGCACATGCTACAGTATATACATAAACTTTTATATGCATATAAAATATATTTCATTCATGCCAACGCGCTAGACGCCTACGTCACAGCGAGATAAATCACTTGAAACAAATGCGTGCAAATCTCTGTCATTGATACTCGGTGTTTTATGCGGCACTCTGCCAACTCACACTTCATGAATATCCACACTTAATAATGCAAACAAACACACATACTAAAGCACACACTTCCACACACACACACACACACTCACACACACACAGCTGCCCACATAAATATTGCCGTATTATTGATTTCAAAAATTATTGTAGCACGAAGATAGGCGTTCAATTATGAGTGTGACATAAAATATGAGCTTCTCTATGATTTCACATTATGCTTGTTGTGTTGGTTGTTGTTGTTGTTGTTGGCGTTGTTATTGTTAGCGTTGTTATTGTTGGCGTTGTTATTGAGTTTGTTGTTACGCGTTGGTTTTGTTCTTACTCTCGTTTTGTTTTTTACTGCTTTGTTTCGTAGATTGAATGTATATCATCATTAAATCAATCAATAAGTACACATGATATATTAATATCATTTATAATGTGACAACAATATGGCAAGGCTATTGACTTTGATGATGATAAAGTGGCAGGGCGTGGTGCGAGAGATGCCTGGCTGTGCCACTTACGACTGAACAAAACCGCAACAGACAAAAAATCGCAAACTTAAAACGATTTCATTTGCAAGCAGAGCCTCAAATGAAGGGAATTTTTGTGCTAAATTAGTATAAATTTTTCAATTTTTAATATTCAATGGGCAGGGACCTACATTTTTGAAGGAACCTTAATTGAAATACAATCTTTCCAATTCAACTTAATTTGAACATGCAATATTTCCAATCAAATATAATATTCAATGCATTTCTTATATACGTCAGTTCGCATACTGTCTGAATCCTTGACTGAAGTCCTCCATAAATACGACGTGAAGGTACAATTGATAATTATCAATTATATTTATAATGATTATAATCATTAGCGTACCCATGCAGTTATATCATTGAGGAGTATGTTAAACAATACACCGATTTTTGTGCACAGGAGTAAGTTGGGTTAGGGAGCTAAACGAACCTTAGCTAAGCCAAGGATTGGCCTGCTGTGATGCCACAGAGAATGTGAGTCCCTTAAACTGAAACACCATCCCGGAACTGAAAGGGTATTAACCTTTAGCGAGCAACATTGCAATTTGGATCCTTGCAAGATTCTTGTGGAAAACTGCTCCCAGGAATCGAAATCTCTATCGCGCAAGGGGAGGGCAGTAGCACATGAAGTGTGCGATGCTCTGATTTTCATCCCACGACCCAGAAAATGATGAAAGCTTGTAGCCATACCAAGCCCCAATAGCTCCCTTGCAGCAATAAATTGCACTGTAGGCTCTCCGAGCTTCCTTCACAATGTGAGCATTCCACATGAGTTTCAAATCGAGCATCAGGTTGGGTACTTATCCTTACTGAGCAGGGCACCATACAATTTGGGTAGACTAAAGGGCGAGATTTTGTACTTCCTTGTAAATAGAACGATTTAGTCTTGCTAGGATTGACCTTCAGGTCGCACTCCATGAGGAGAGGTTGTTCACTCAGAGAGCGTATAAAAATACTTTCCTGCATTACTCTCATTATGGTAGGCACCTTGGCGTGGTGTGGGGGCTTAAGTTGCAAAGATTCGTCGGACTGTTTTAACCCAAGGCAGCCATATACTGCCCCCTGGCAGGGCCGCCAGTGTTTTTAGACAGACCGACCGATGAGTAACGAATAAAGATCTACCATGTGGGCGTCTGTTTTCCCAGGTTAGGAGCGGCACACAACGACGTCGGTTTTCTCCATGCTAGGAGCGGTTGGTTTTTTTTTTGAGTCTTTTGTGCGTGGAGTGGTAGACTGTAAAGAAACCCCACGGGGAGGGGGTGTTTTATCTGGTCTCAGATGTCGAAAACAAGCAAGGAAGAGTTTACGGTGCAGAGGGTCGGATCCCCAGTACCGGCGGTAGGTGGTTGGCGAGGAGGCCACCAGGCGTCGATATCAAGCAACTCCTCAGGCATCGCCATGGTAGCCCAGGCCGCGATGTCTGCTAGTGCTACTGGGAGGGTCTCGAAGCCAACTTTGGGTAGGCAAGGGGCTTGTGAGGTGGAGGCTGAGGGGGATCGCATAGGATCTCAGCTTCTGGGCTTGCGCATAGACCACGCAACCGATGACGACTCGTTGTCACAGGTCAGCAATGTCTACGACATAGGCTCGGATGTTGAGATGCACTTGCTCAGTCCTTCTCAGCCCTCCGCTCCACATGCTCCTGAGCCGGGGAAGGTGGTAAGGCTCACGAAAGAGCAAAAGGCCAGAAATGGCTATAAGCGCTCGGCTTACTATCTTCGAAAAATGAAGGCGAAAGATCCTTCTTCCTTTACAAAAAGGGAGAAGGATCTCATTAAAAAGCATGAAAAGGTCGTAGCAAGGTTTGATAAAAATAACGCTGCGGCCAATTCATGCAATAAAACGGAGCAGGGAATTGTTGGGGCAAAGTCTGATAATGATAACGCTTCCACCTCCAGGAAAAATGTTAAGCCGGACAAGGCCACATGTGACCGCGTAAAGGTGCCGCCAAATCCAAAGCCGAGTTCTTGGAAGGAGCCACATAGCTTGGCATCGGGCAAAGCTCCAAAAAGAGTTCGGTCTGATGAGCAGGTTCAGAGGGCTTCAAAAAAGCGGAAGCGATCCGCCTCCTTCGAAACACCGATGGAGCTACAGGTAGCTATCATCAACAGAGTCGACCATGATGGGAAGATAACGCCGAAGAATTGGTTGCTAGTAGAGGCGCGCCTGATAGCGGAGATGGTCGGTGCTGACGGCGGGGAGCTGCAGTTTGACGGGGCCGGCTGGCAGAGGGGTGTTAAGGTCGTTGGTTGCAACAACAAGAAGTATCTGGACTTCTTAACGCGTGCAATTAGATTCGGGCTCGGCTCTCTTAAGGTTCGCGTGTCGGGTGACCGGTGAAAAGCCAATGGAGAGGAAGCGAGTGGTGGTGCAAATTAATTTGCATCACTCCATCTCAGCCTCGCTCGTTTTAATTAAGTTCATCGCAGAGGACGATGTGGACGTAGCCCTTGTTCAGAAGCCTTGGCTCGTCAGAGGTAAGGTAAGCGGACTCGGGATGGATGGTTATCGTCTCTACATTCCACAAGCACAAGGTAAGATCAGAACGTGTATAGTGGCCGAAAAGGATATTAATATTTTTCTTCTTACTCCCTACAGCACTGGAGACCTTACAACGGTGGTATGCGAGCACAGGCACAAACCTAATTTGTTGCTAACGTCCGCATACTTTCCGCACAACGAGGAACGGCTGCCACCACAGATCTTCCGGCAACTTATCGCCTACAGTGAGTCACGCGGACTGGGCATAGTGGCCGGCTGTGACGCAAACGGGCACCATGAGCTCTGGGGCAGCACTGATACCAATGGTAGGGGTGAGTCCAATTTTTTATTACATTCTCTCCAGTAGCCTAACTGTATGTAACAAGGGAAATCAGCCAACGTTTCGTAACAGGGTTAGGGAGGAACTGATAGACATCACTCTGGCCACTGGGTCTAATACCATAAGGGTCGACAACTGGAGAGTATCTGATGCCTGTTCCTTTTCGGATCAGTCTACTCCGAGGTAGTGACCCCACGGCTTTTTAGGAACCCAAAAAAGACTGACTGGTCCAAATTCTCAAAACTGGCGACCCAAAAACTTACTTTGATGAAAGTCAAGCTAACATTGATAAGGCGGTAGGTCGTCTTACGGGAATACTGAAACAATCCTTTGACCTATCTTGTCCTTTGACTAGGCCGCGTGCTAAACCAAAACCGGTTTGGTGGAACGCTGAGTTAGGACTGCTTAGGAAAAAGTCAAGAGGACTCTTCAACAAGTGCAAAAACAGTCGGCTGGAAGAGGATTGGGAGAATTATAGAGTCAGTTTTAATGAGTATAAAAGCAAAATTAAGGCTGCAAAAAGGGAGTCCTGGCAACAGTTCTGCGGAACTCTGGAGTCGGTAAATGAGGCATCGATACTCAGGAAAATACTGTCCAGAACCACGCCGGTTCTCGGCAGTGTGAAGAGACGGGATGGCTCATGGACTGGCTCGTGTCAGGAGTCCCTGGAGGTTTTGATGGAAACGCACTTTCCAGGTTGCACGGACTCGCGAACCATCCATACGCAATCGGTAAATCTTGCACGTGTTTCAGGGACCGACGTGTCGGATATCGTGAGGGAGGACAAGATTGCGTAGGCGATAGGCTCCTTCGACCCGTACAAGTCAGCGGGTCCTGATGGGGTTATACCGGCTATGCTGCAACATTCTTCTGAGGGCGTGATTCCCCATCTAGTTCACATCTTCACAAGGTGTCTCAAGGATGGGTACGTGCCAAAAAGTTGGAGAGGAGTCAGGGTGGTTTTCATTCCAAAAGCGGGAAAATAAATCATTCTACTGACAAGGATTACAGACCAATAAGTCTCTCATCGTTTATTCTTAAAACACTTGAGAGACTTATTGATCTGTATATCAGAAGGGTTACCAATATTCGCACAATGGATACTGCGCAGCACGCATACCGCAAGGGTAGATCAGTGGATAGCGCACTTCATGAAGTGGTGGGTATCATTGAGAGGTCATTGAACTATAAGGAATACACGTTGGTAGGTTTTCTGGACATTGAGGGGGCCTTCAACAATGTAAATACAGAGGCGATCTGTAAGGCGCTGAGAGATCACGGAGTAAAGGAATTCATAGTGACATGGATTAACACAATGCTAGTAAGCAGGGTTATTAACGCCACTATGGGGCCGGCCTCGGTGAATAGGAGGACTACAAGGGGCACGCCGCAGGGGGGAGTGCTATCACCTCTGCTATGGCTTCTAGTAGTAAATGAGATCTTAGAAACCTTCAAAGCAAAGGGAACAAAAATTGCAGCCTACTCTGATGACATTGCCATAATAATCCCGGGCAAGTTCTTGTCAACGATTAGCGAAATCATGGAATCAGCACTGGGCGAGATTTCCGGATGGGCTGAGCGCAACGGCTTAGGAGTTAACCCTACTAAGACGAAGCTAGTTTTGTTCACCAGGAAAACAAAAATCCCTGAGTTCTCTTTGCCAAAGCTAGGTAGGGTAACTTTTCTATTCAGAAGCAAGATACTTGGGTATCCTTCTGGACTCCAAGTTAAATTGGAGAAGGAATATTGAGGAGAGAAGAAAGAAGGGTTTGGCAGCATACTATACCTGTAAAAGGATCTTTGAGAAAAAATGGGGACTGTCACCGTGCATCGTGTATGGGATGTACACCACAATCATAAGACCAATTTTAACCTACGGGTCCATCGTCTGGTGGAAGGCGTTGGAAAGGAAATGTAATCTAATCCGTATTGATAAAGTACAAAGAATTGCTAGCCTTGGAATCTCAGGGGCTGTAAGCAGCGCGCCTCAAGAAGGCTTAAACATATTATTTCACCTCTTACCGCTAGGAGTGTTCATTCAGGGCTGTGCCGCCAAGTGTGCTCTCAGACTAAGGGAGTGCAACACGTGGAAATCTGCCAACTATGGACACTGTACAATTTTGAGCGAAATAAGACGGAAGGGTCAAAGGCTAGTTACGGCCGATTTAGAAACGGCTACAGACTACATGACTTCTACTATGGACCTTACAGCTAGAATTCCAGCTCTCTATCCAACCAGGGAAGACTGGGAGTCAGGTTCTGTGACTACACTGACGGCTCAAAGATGAAGGGTGGAACGGGGGCGGGTGTATGGATGTTCAAGGATTTTATAGTGAAACTAAATTCATTCCGAAGGAAGTCAGTATTTCAGGAGCAGATATAGGGATAAAATCGTTTATTATTGTACCACCTTTTGAATATTCGAGGCTATCGAAGGAAGAAAGGAAAACAATTGATTGATTGAGTCATCATCATCATGGATTACGCTGGCACGATGGTAACTCAACGCCAAAGGATCTCTATGAATATATTTTTCTAAATATAAAGAAAGAAGAAAATCCAACTATATATGGAAAAAGCAAAATGGGTACGAGATTTGATAGAAGAAGAAATAATTATAAGCAATTTGGATGGTCTTGGTTGTCCTAGTTTAAAAAATTTATGTAGAACTAATATCAATATAAATGTTTGTGAATATCATACAAAGCATTGCAAATGTATAATAAAAAATGGAAGAAATATGTGTATTTGGCCAGAGAAAAATGTAATTGTATAAGGAAATTTTATACTTACTTCAAAATATAAATTTCAAATTAAATCAAATTAAAAACATATATATTTAGATTTTTTATTTTCGATTTGTTTATTATATTTTTATACAGTTTTACATATATTGTTACTTTTTCTATTTTCTATTTCTACAAGAGCATCCATAAATTCTTTTGTTAAGGAATAAGTGTTAGTTTTTTTTCTGTAATTACACGAGCGCTGACAGTCCAAACTCCTTTTTCAATTGGACGAGAAAAATTTATCATCCTGGGAATTAACTCAAATTCTTCATCTGGATGTTCTATTGCATATTTTTCCTCTAATTTGAAAATGATATCCTGCTCTACGCATTCTGTAAGCGCATCCAAAAATAAATCGTCTGTGTTCCATAGATCGCAAAAACCTTGATCTAATTCTGCATCATTTAAATTATTTCCAAAATAATTCGGATCTTCCAAAATTGACTTTTCTTCATTAAATTTTAAATGAACCATTTTTTCCTTACATAGAAGTTTGGAAGTTCCAATAGGGATTTTAAAATTTTCTCACATCAGACTTTTTATCGTCTTTATTTTGAAGTGAAGGAAATCAGAGTAAGGGGATGCGAGGTAATTTAAACATTGTTGCATACAGATTAAAAAGTATTCCTGCCATTCGATATCGCTCATAAAGCATTACACATGCACATGTGCTTACATTCTGAATGTTGTCATCATTTGTTGCCCACCAACAATCTAACTTATAAATTCCATATACGAGTATATAATTAGATAGCTTTGATATTTTTAATTCATTTATTACTGCTTCGAAGAATTCTATATGCTCTGCTTCTATCCAAAATCTGTATTTATTTAGTAAATTTTCCAACACAGTAGAGGAAATCATTTTGAACAGCTTTCTTCAACTCAGTTTGTTGTTTACTGACAAAAAAAAAAAAATGCAGTTGCATTCTATTTTTTTTTTTAAATGCAGTTGCATCCCATTAAAATCAACTTTGATTAATGTTCACTGAGAAAAAATGTACTTGCATTCTATTTTTAAAAATATAATTTCTTGCATTTTATTGTTGTTTGCTGATAAAAATGCAGCTGCATTCCATTTAAAAATCAACTTTGATTGATGTTTACTGAGAAAAAAAATGCAGCTGCATCCTATTTAGATAAAAGCTTATTCAACACGAATGTGTGTTTTTAAATGCAGTTGCTTTCTTGAGCTCAACATATCAATAGTTCGCTAATGAGCGAGTTTATATTAGTCTTTCTCTTCTCTTCGACAATAAAGTGAAGAATATACAAACATAGTCATATATTAAAAATGGAAAGTACTTTAAGAGCTCTAAACAACATTTTACAAAGAAAGGAATACAAAAAACCAGTCCTAAGGCTTAGAATGTTTCCATTCGACATCCTCATAAGGATAATTAAGGCTAGCAGGAAATATACACCGTATGGAGAAAAAATCATGGTGGAGTTAGATGAACAAGTAACATTCTTACCTTAAAAATTTAATAGTTTAACAGATGAAGATATTTTAAACTTATCCAAGTGGAGAATATTTTATTAAAAAGATAAATGTAATTAAACGAAATCGAAACTAAGAACAAAGAATAAGAAAAAAATTTGTAATAAATTTTTAATTAGTTATTTATTTTTTTATCTATATCCACAATTCTAAAGTGACCCCACGCGTTCGTTTTATTAGTACCAGACTCTAAAAATCGTTTGTCATCAAATGGATTCAAAGCGAGCTTTGTTCCTTTGTTCCTGCGATTGAATTAAATTTTGTTCGATTACTTTTTCAATACTATTTTGAAGACAGTCAACATAGTCATCAAATGTTATCCTATTTATTATTATATGTCTTTTCTCACCTTTACACATTTGTTGTTCATCTTTACCCTCTACCCGTATTGCAAACATTTTTGATCTGAGACCTACAAATGCAGTCATTATGTGACCATTATTCTCATCTTTCATGAGACCCAGAACTTTTTTATTTACGTGAGGGATATCCCATCTGTTTCCAATAGGGTAGTCGCTTGTATCAAAACGTTCAGCACAATCACGCTTAATGATTTGATACAAGTCGGGGCAAATGACTTCATATATAAGAGAATCTGTATCAGTGTAGCAAATAGTACAATTGGATCCAAATTCAGGAACCATATAACCATAATGAAAATCGTAAATGGTTGTTTTAGCTAGGTCGAGGATACACATACCAACATATATGGGCTTATTGAAGAAAACTTCTGTCTTGTTTAGCTCTATAGCAACAAGATTTTCATTGAATATGGTTGAAGCTTTAAATTCCGGCTTGGAAATTAGAGCTTCCGCTCCATATCGACCCTTCCATTTTGTTACCAGTTTGACAATACTATACTTTCGGATATTCTCTATAGTTTTGCCAAAGATGGCATTTATCATGAGTTTGAAAAGATCTTTTTCAAATTCATTTTTGGCTAATTTTCGAAGATTCGTGTTTAAATCAATATACATATGATTTGAGCCAAAGAGATTGCTTAAATTGAAGAATTTTATGAATTTTAGTTAATCTACGGCCATATTTTAAAGCCTGCTTAAGACTGCGATAATGGATTATGTACTTTGTTTTGTTAGACAAAGTACCCATTAATTTCCTCTGTTTTGAGCCTCGAGGTGTAGCATGCTCGGGGCATAACGGGAGATCATTATGTTGATCGTGAAGATTATTTGGATATTCTAAGTCTATTTCAAGGATATACCCTATATCTGAATCATCAGATATATCCTCAACTTTGAAATTTTCTAAATCTTCTACCCAATTAAAATCACTATGGGGGAGATATTGAGACATTGCCCAACCATATTGATTATTTACATCGAAGTACATCAAGTATTTTGATGGTTGAGCAGCATCATAATTGGACATGTACTTGTTGTTTGCATTAGTATACCGTTTACTACACTGACTAAGGCCCCCACGAATACCTCGCTCTACAAACATGAGCATATCAACATCTGTTAATAGTTCGAGAGTTATGTTAGTATGTTTAAGCATAGCATCCCATGTATAACCCGGTAAAGTGGAATAGTGTGCGGGATCTAAAGCGTATGTTTGGTAGCAACTTGAACGAAATTGCTCAAAAACATCTGCTAGTAAAAGAACATTAGTCTTTAAGTACATGTCTGAATATTCTCCCAAATTATTTATATTCAATTTAGTCCAAACATTGCAGGCATGTGCATACTCATCCAGAGTGATACTAGAATTATTCAATTTATTATCAAATTCAGAAAAATTAGGCAAAGAGGTTTCGGAAAATTTTGAAGCATCTTGACAATAATCGTAAGGAAATACACCCTTACGAGTTAACAGACTTAACTGATCATCGGACAAATCTTGAAATTGGGTTTTTAAAATTGGAAATGAGGAGAGGGATGATGCTAAAGTATCGAAACTACTTCCCATAAATTCGAATGAATCAAGGTAGCGGAATTTTATTAAAAATTCATCCAAATTCTTTGTAAATGAAATGTAGCGTTCTTTATTTATAGGAAGGAGTTCGATTCGTCCTTTCAAATCTAAAGCCAAATTTTCAATTATGAAATGAGCGTCATAACCACTGAGGTTATGAAAAATAATAGGAATCGTATGGGAATCCTTGAAATTTATGTTACATTCCTCATGCGCCGGTCCACGATAAATACCCGTTAAATGACAATGGTCACGCGCTTTTTTATTCTGATCACTAATTGATTTTTTACATATATGACATGTAGTAGCCAATTCAAAATCACGATTTTGTTCAATGGATAATTTATCCATTGGAAAAGGGCAAAGGAATACTGTTTCAACATCTTCAGCGAATTGCTTAAGTTCGCTTACAAACCATTGAATACAGTCTCCACCACGATTGCCTTTATAAAACGAAAGCGTGTGGTCGTACATACACTGAACATAAAAGCCAACACTATATGGTATATGCTTCTGATATGAATTTCGTGAAGTTGTCTTCTCCAAAATACATTCCAAATCGGCATATATCACAAATGGAGACATTATCTTATATTTATAATTTTTGAAGCTTACAAATTTTTCCTCATCTGTTGGCATTCTGATTTTACAGTTGTTCACTTTTTCACAACCTTCAACATGCTGCTGCAGTCGTATTTGCGAGTGGAAGTAGCGGAGGCACCGGTCACAGAAATATTTGACTTTTGTGTTTGCAGACATCTGACTGGATAGAAGCCTGCTTAAATTTTTTATCCACACAAAGTGGTATCTGATTGGTTTCTCATTATCAGCATCACTAACATCATCATCTTCATTTTTCTCTTCATAATATTTATTCTGCACTATCAACAGATTTACATGCTGCTCCTTTTTATCCTTTGTTAAATATGTAGGGAGCACAAGAAGTTTCTTCCTTATCTTTTTAAGGATGTAGACGTTGACAGAGAGGTTATTTTGTTCCTCGAAGCGTGGGATTTGTTTAATTGTCATTGGAAATTGGATCCCCTGCAAATTGAAAATATCTTTGTAATGAGGATAGGATGATACTCGATCAGAACTTTTTTCAACAGGATGTAGGGCAGATATTATCGCCCAGACAAAGCATGCATTATCACTGTTTTTTACATTGATGCATGCTTTCTTCCTCTGAATTTCCTTCGGCAATGGTATGTACACTGAACCAAGCTGTGGAGTAAACTTGTTTATGTTAACAGTCATGTTTAAGATGGCTGACAATGCCCAACCACCATCACGTTCCTGGAACTCTTCCAACTTTTTCAGTACAACATCTCGAACATTTTCCTCAAACCAAATTTTCAGATTAGTTTCTTGATAAACTGGAACAGTTTTTGTATTCATATACTTTAAATCCCAATCTTGTTTATCATTTTTTTTAATTACAAAGTCTCCGCAGAATATGCCATTTATCTTAAGGAAAGGTGTATCCCTTAAGATTTTCTTCATCTGACGGTTGAAAACTTTACAGCAATCTTCCAAGAAACTCCTGATATCCTTATTAGTGAGGTTTATAATGACTGCACTTCGAATTCTATGAATAAAAAACATTTTTTAGTTAAGACCATTTGATAATAGTAATAAAATTAAACTCACCGTCTACGAAAGGTTGACGCAACATCTTCCCATTTAACTCTATTAGACGTCCAATTTCTTCTTCGTTTCGAAAGGTTGGCGTCAGAATGCAAATGTAGATGCTTGCACCGAGTGCGATAACCTTTTACTACTCCTATAGCATCCATTAAATGATGTTTGACGCCCACAGTTTCTGCTCTAGCAAGCTGCGTTTTAAGAGCATTCAAATATTTAGTGCATGCTTTAGCTCCTTCGTTTGCCATTAAATGGTTTTGTTCAGCATTTTCAAAGGCCAATTTGGCATTTTTAATAAATTTATTTTTATTCTGCTCCATTTTTTTAGTTGTTTCACAATTGAAAATTATATGAAAAATATTCCAACAATGGAAAACATTCTTACTTTTATACTATTAACAATTAAAAATATAAATATTATTAAAATATAGGTCTTCATCTTGCTTTTCCCTTGAGATTATTATGAAAACTATTACTGTTTCCTTATATGATATCCATTTTATATGTTTGAGTATAGTTTTTTACATCAATTATATTAATAATATTAACATATTATGTTGTAATTTATGGCTCAAATCTGGAGTGAGTACCTTTTCAATTTCTCCATTACTTAAAATTCGTTCAACTTCAAATTCACGATATTCAAAGCAACTTATTTTTAGTTGTTGTTTCCCATATATACCATCGTATGTACAACGAATAGGTATATCAAAATGATCATATTCAAGTTTAAAATGACGATAAAATGATGATGATGGTGATGATAAAATCAACAAATATAGGTGGTATACTGGAAGCAAAGCAGTATTTGTTTCTTTTTTAATTAAATGCTTACGAAACGCTTCTACAGCTTCATCCACTGTAAAATATTTTGATGGAGTTTCTTCTGTTGTTATTTGAAAAATAGGTGAAGTTGTTGGTGTTGTGTTGATGTTGTTGTTTTTGTTGTTGTTGAAAATATATCATTTTGATCGATTTGATCTAATTGATAATCATAGTCTAAATTATTTAGTGGTTTACTTTCTTCCATCAGTTTAAATGATATATTAATTTTTAGAATATCATTATTAGGAAGTGTGAGATTAAATGTTACACTTTTTGAACTTGATTCTATCAGAGGAGTATTACTAAGATTCTATCAGAGAAGTATTACTTGATAGTGATATTGGATTTCCAATCACCACTTTTAAAAATACAAATAAAAAAAATAATGTTAATTTCATTTTTTCCTGTGTATTTGGTGTATGTGACTGCGACGGTGTTTGAAGATATAATGAAGGAAAATACTAGCGATGATTATCGATATAAGAAAAAAATTATTAAGAAATCATTTAAGGAAGTTGAATTCCTATCTGAATATATACATATAAATATATATATATATATATATTTTTTTTTATTTTTATTTAAACGTTATAATTATACGTACATATACAGCGTTTATAATATTGCAACTAATTTATACATTCAAAAACTAACGAGCAATTTAAGTTTATTCATTATATTCAGCTGGATAATTCACACCGCATTGGTGCTACTAGTTTGTGAGGTCTCTCGGCTTCGTTCTCTTAAGACGTCGTTCCGTTTTGTTTATTTCGGAGAGTTGCGATGCCTCTTCGTTTATGTGGTGCTGAAGTCGTTCGTAATGTAAGATTGCGTCTTTAGTAATTTCGCTGTGTACCGTCTTTACGCCAAGATCTCTGTGGAGGTCTGACATTCGTACGTACCAGGGTGCATTGACTATGCTCCGTAGAACTTTGTTTTGAAATTTTTGTATTCTTTTAATATTGGTTTGTGTGGTGCATCCCCAAAGTTGAATACCGTAACTCCATAGGGGTTTCAAGATTTCATTATATAATAAAAGCTTGTTATATGTAGAAAGCGTAGATGATCTGCCAATTAACCAGCACATCTTTTTATACTTTATTTCGAGTTCTTCTCTTTTCTTTTCCGCATGTGCACACCATCGGAGCTTTACGTCTAGTGTCATACCCAAATACTTAGCGTTATTTGAGTATGGTACTTCTATTCCGTCTATGTATATAGCGGGTTATGTCTAACCTTTTTATTCGTAAAGTCGATGTGGACCGCTTTTGTGTTATTTATTTTAATACGCCATTTCTTTGTCCAATTAAATATTGCATTTACGGCACGTTGGAGTTTCTCTACTGAGATTTCCACTGTGCCACCAGTAGCTATGAGTACCGTATCGTCAGCGAATGTTGCGGTAAGATGGTTTTGTTCGATCGGTAAATCGCTTGTGAATAGGACATAGAGTAGGGGCCCTAGGATGCTGCCTTGAGGAACACCTGCCTTAACTTCGCGGAGCCCAGAATAGGCATCATCTTGCTTAATTCTGAAGGTATGATTCGATAATTTCACAATATTCAACAAGTTTCACAAATTTCACAAGTAGAATCAATTGAAGTTTATGGAGCAGACCTTTATGCCAAACTTTGTCGAATGCCTGCGCTACATCTAGAAATACCGCAGAACAGACTTTTTTCTCTTCAAATGAGTTTTCAATAACTTCGACGATCCTGTGAACTTGATCTTTAGTTGAATATTGTCTTCTGAAACCAAATTGGTGGCTTGGTATGAGTTTCTTTTCTTCAATAATTGGCTGGAGTTTATTGTGTAGCAGCTTCTCAGACTTTCGATAGTATCGGTAACAGAGAGATTTGTCTATATTGAAACGTGATAGCACAGTGAATGTGATTGCATACTTTCAGGATCCCATCTGAGTTGGAGAATGAGTGCCCCCTGTGAGTCAAGATGCGAACTATTCGAATAAAAGTTTATTCAAGAACCATCTGTCGGTAATATCAAAAAGAATATTCTCGACTTCTGTCGAAGTGGATAGAAGCTTCTAGAAAATACGAGAATAGCGTAGAATTTTCGACTCCAACCATTCGAAAACTATAAAAGCGACAAGACTGTTCAAAGTCGAATACAGTAGATCAGAGACCGTAAAAGTGTGTACACCTAGCATTATAATCAAAGCAGCAGTATTTGTAATTGTGCAAAGTGATGAAGTTCATTATTAAATAAAGTGATGAAATTACTTGTTAAATAAAGTGACTAATGGTTTGTTAAATAAAGTGCAAATAATAACTAAGTAAACTTTAAGCCTAATATTAAATGTGTGAATAGCAATAATTAAATAAAGCAAATTATTTTAATTTAACCGGCGATTGTTTGATTACTACACAATCCAGCGGTACGAGTCCGAGTACAGATAGTTAGAGAAATTGTCAGGAGGGCAATTTTGTAACAGAGTAAATTGTCCGGAGGGCAATTTTGTAACAGAGTAAATTGTCAAGAGGGCAATTTCGTAACAATTGGTGTCAGAAGTGGGATTGTGTATATTTGATAAACAATGGTTAAATTTGAAAAACTGAGATTGGAGCAGCTCAAGAAGGAGCTTGAGCGTTTAAATTTGCAAACACAAGGGCTTAAAGCGGAGCTGCAGGTGAGACTAAGAAGCGCTTTAGAGGAGCAGGGTATAGATGTCGATGAGCATGAATTCCAATGTGAAGAGCCAACGACATCTCGACACGAAGAAACACCGCAAGAAACTAACACGGGTAACTTTGACATGAGTGCACTTATCGGGCTAATACAGATGCAGTTACAACAAAATTCTCAAGCAGCTGAAGAGAGGATGCAGCAGCGAGATGAAAAGATGCAGCAGCGAGATGAAAAGATGCAGCAACAATTACAACAAAATGCTCAAACCGTCGAAAAGAGTGTTGCATCCGTCAAAGAGGACGTAGAAAAGAGTGCTGAATCGCTCAAACAAGCAGTCAAAGAGGATGTCAAAGAACAGTTACAGCAGAGTGAAATACGACTTACTCAACTAGTGGAAAAGAACTCACAGCAGATGAAAGAAATGTCCGAGATGGTAGACAGGAAGGTTTGTGAAATTGAGACACGGCAAGAATCGTTCGAAAAATCTTTAGTACAAAGGCAGAATGAATTTAAGCAACAAATAGAACAAAGAATTAATCTACTACAGGAAGGTGCATTGCCTGTGCCAGCTTTATCCTCAATAAAACTGAAGCCTCCTACCTATTATGGAACCACGACATTTAGCGTGTTCAGAATGCAGTTTGAGACTACCGCTAGCACAAATGGTTGGAGTGCTCGCGAAAAAGTGGCTGCATTAACCGTTTCATTGAAAGGTGCTGCCGCAGATGTGCTTCAAACTATCTCAGAAAGTGAGCGAGACTGCTATGAAAGCTTGATGAATGCCGTTCAGCGCAAGTATGGTAGTGAACACCGGAAGCAGATGTACCAAGTAGAGCTACGAAAACGTGTACAGAAGAGTGGTGAGTCTCTACAACAGTTTGCGGCGGAAGTGGAACGGTTGGCTCATCTTGCCTACCCAGGAGAGATCACTGAGAGGTGTATGATGGACACCTTTGTATATGGCATTCGCGATGCGGAGATAAAGCGTTCTGCAATAACTAATCCGAAAGCTACATATATGGAGGCAGTAGCTAGCGCTTTAACTTCAGAGACAGCAGCCTTGGTGTGCCAGCCAGTATACAGAGCCCGTCAGGTACAAGTCGAAAGCGGCCAAAGTTTCACGGGGAAATGCTTCACCTGCGGAGAGGTCGGACACATGGCCCGTAATTGCCAATCGAGACGGAAACGTTCTAGATCACGCTCACCGGTAAGACCTCCAAAGCAAGTCAGATTCCAAAATAGGGAATCAGAAAATGATGAAAAGTCGTCGACAAACTAGATGGAGTCAGTCTCGAGGGGCTTGATCTGACTCCCACAACATGTAGCCCCAGAATCTTCGTTTCTCAGATGGCACGGAAAATCAACAGCCTAACTGTCGACAGCGTAGTAAATGGAAGAAAAATCGTGGTAACATTGGATACGGGTGCATCACATTCCATAATTAGAAGGGATCTCGTTCGGGGAATCGAGCCGCTTCAGGGAATAAGATTGCGTACGGCAACTGGAGATGATGCACCGGTACTTGGAAAAGTTACACGGAAAATCACTATCGGCACCACAACAGTGAAGCACGAGTTCATAGTTGCGGATATTGTGGATGAAGTAATCTTAGGTGTGGATTTCATGATCCGGAATGGATTCACACTAGATTTTAAAAGCCGAGTACTGAAATATGCGAACACCGAAATACCGTTATTTATAGGTGATGATAAGTATGGAGTTGTTAAACAAGCCATTGTATCGAGACGGACAAAAATCGCACCCAAGTCAGAGGCAGTTATACAGGCCAAAATGGGTGGAGATGTTGGGAAGCATAAGAGCCGAATCGTACCAGAAAAAGTAGTGAATATTTCAAATACCGTTGATACCATAGAGAAAAAGAAGGTAAGGTGCCAGAGAATCTCAGCAATTGTAAACTGTGAGAGGCAACCGCGAGTCGCGAAAAGCAAGATACGAGCTAATAAAAAGGTACCCGACGATCTAGCGAAAGAATGGTCTAAAGAGTCATCTACAGTACTTCCATGCAGCAATTGTATACCTAAAAAACGAGGACAGTTGAATGAAAGTCATGGAAACAGCAGAAATCGTACGCAACTGATGAGTGATAAAAGGAAAGCGAGATATGATGTACGAGTAAACTCTAAGGGATTTCAGGAAGGGCAACTAGTTATGCTTCATAATCCACAAAGGAAAAGTGGATTATCGCCAAAACTGCAAACACACTGGGAAGGACCTTATAAGGTGATAAATCGGATCAACGATGTTAGATACCGCATCCAGTGGACGAGAAATGTCAGGAGCAAAATTAAAGTCGTTCATTTAGAGAGGCTATCTCCTTATAAAGGTTGCAGTACTATCCTTGTTCGGGACGAAGAAGCTTAAGCGGAGGGCAGTGAAACGTGATAGCTCAGTGAAAAGGGATTGCATACTTTTAGGATCCCATCTGGAGAATGAGTGCCCCCTGTGAGTCAAGATGCGAACTATTCGAATAAAAGCTTATTCAAGAACCATCCGTCGGTAATATCCAAAGAATATTCTCGACTTCTGTCGAAGTTTCTAGAAAATACGAGAATAGCGTAGAATTTTCGACTCCAACCATTCGAAAACTATAAAAGCGACAAGACTGTTCAAAGTCGAATACAGTAGATCAGAGACCGTAAAAGTGTGTACATCTAGCATTATTTGTAATTGTGCAAAGTGATGAAGTTCATTATTAAATAAAGTGATGAAATTACTTGTTAAATAAAGTGACTAATGGTTTGTTAAATAAAGTGCAAATAATAACTAAGTAAACTTTAAGCCTAATATTAAATGTGTAAATAACAATAATTAAATAAAGCTAATTATTTTAATTTAACCAGCGATTGTTTGATTACTACACAATCCAGCGGTACGAGTCCGAGTACAGATAGTTAGAGAAATTGTCAGGAGGGCAATTTTGTAACAGAGTAAATTGTCCGGAGGGCAATTTTGTAACAGAGTAAATTGTCAAGAGGGCAATTTCGAAACAATATTGAAACGTTATAGCTCAGTGAAAAGGGATTGCATACTTTTAGGATCCCATCTGGAGTTTGAGAATGATTGCACCACCCTGTGTGTGTATGTCAAGACACGAACTATTCGTATAAAAGTTTACTTAAGAACACCCTGTCGGTGGTGTAAAATAGTGAAAGCTTCCTTTGAGGTGTATATCAAGTTCTAGAAAGATCGAGAAAATTCTACACTATTGTAGAATTTTCTACCGCAACGATTCGAAACTATAAAAGCACAAGCCTGTGCAAAGTCGAGGTGATTCGAACAGAGATCGTGACAGTGTGTACATTGAGCATTATAATCAAAGCATCAGTATTTGTAATTGTGCAAAGTGATGAAATTCATTGTTAAATAAAGTGCAAATTGTAAAGAAGTAAACTTTAAGCCTAATGTTAAATGTGTAAATAGCGAGAGTTAGAGGAATTGTCAGGAGGGCAATTTTGTAACAGAGTAAATTGTCAAGAGCGCAATTTCGTAACATTATTTTATTAAAATCTTCGGCAAATCCAGGCAATAATTTTAATGGCACACAAAATTTGAAATAACCGCTAATAAGTGTAAGATTCTCAGAGATTGGCGCCCATCCTGCATTTCTTAGTGCACTACTTTCATCTTTATTCAAAGATACAAAGTTTTTTAGTTCTGTAGCAATACCCAAATGTCGTGTACGATCAATTTCTATACCATTAATTCCATATCGAATTTCATCAAATAGATATGCCATACAATTATTAAAAAGTTTTACAGTATTGGAGATTGTATTATCTGCTGCTTTCGTTACAAATCCCTCAATGTATAAAAAGCTTTCGCTTGGTAAAACATATAAATCTTGATTTTGAATTGCTATACGGATTTCATCATTATTTTGAAATGATTCTAAATATGATGAATAGCAATGGTATTCTTTTTTAATAATTGAATTATCAAATAATGCTTTCTGCAGTAATCAATGTACTCATATTACTCATTTCTTTTTATTAAACTTTTAATTGAATTCCTAAATTTTGTAGAAACTTCCGATTAGCTTCAGTGAGATTATTAGTTGTTTCTGGTTGTTTATATTTAGATTTCGCTTGAAATAGATTTTTACAAAATGATATTTCTTTTTCCTCTTCTTCTTTACCGTTGTCTTCTGTTGCTGCTAGTGAAATGAATGATAAATCATTGAGTAACTGATTTTTATTGAAGATAATCATTATTTTAAAGGTTTTAAATGTAATCTTATTGTTATTTTTTCTTCGCGAAAATTTATTAAATTACCGTCTTGATCAACAACTTTCAAAACAAAAAGATTTATTTCATTGGTATTTACAGGTAAACATATTACATTAGTTGGCGTTTCAGTGATTTTGTAACCTGGACTAACGACAAGTGAAAACTGATGTAAAGTATGTGCTGATACACTATTTATATATGATCCAGTCACAATATTACAATCAACAACTATTGTGTTTAATTTTGTTATAGCTATTCTTTTATCTGAATAATGTACAATACCTGGTTCCAATACTCTTTAACTAAACCCCAAAATTGAAGCAATTGAAATATCTCTATCGAAATAAATTGGATCTATTCCATTTTTAAGGTATTATAATTTGCTTGTACGAGGGCGGATTGATATTGAAGCTACCTAGCGCTAGATGGCAGCACAAACACAAAAACTTTTTTTTTAGAAATTGCGATCTGTCAAACGTCAGCTGTTAAAATTTCACCCAAATTCATCGATTAGTTTATTTGTTGTAGTCGTTTGAAGTAAGCAACTTTTGTGTTTCTTGAAAAATGGAAAAAAGCGAATTTCGTGCAGTGATTAAACACTATTATTTGAAAGGGAAAACGGCGAAAGAGACAAAAGAAAAGCTCGATAAACATTACGGTGAGTCTGCTCCGTCAGATTACTTGGTAAAATATTGGATTGCTGAATTTAAACGCGGCCGAACAAGCACTGCAACAATACCATCAATAGGAAGGCCAAAAGAGGTGGTTACTGAAGAAAATATCAAGAAAATCCTCGATATCGTTATGAATGATCGCCGAGTCAAGTTGCGTGAGATTGTTGAAATGGTAAACATAGCATATGAACGTGTGTTCAACATTTTGCATGAACATTTGCATATGAAAAAGTTTTCGGCAAGATGGGTGCCGCGTTTGCTCAGTGTCGAACAAAAACGAGTTCGACAGACCACTTCACAGCGGTGTTTGGACATGATAAAGCGTAATCCTGTTGATTTTTGGCGTCGATTAATAACTGTTGATGAAACGTGGGTCCACCACTTCACACCTGGGACCAAAAATCAATCGAAACAATGGGTGGAAGCTGGTGGAAGTGCTCCGAAGAAGGCGAAGGCAGTGAAATCGGCTGGCAAGGTTATGGCCACTGTATTTTGGGATGCACACGGAATATTGCTCATCGATTATCTTGGAAAAGGATCCACAGTCACAGGAAAGTATTATCGTGCATTATTGGATCACTTGATTGATGCAATCAAGGAAAAACGACCACATTTAAAGAAGAAAAAATGCTCTTTCTTCAAGACAACGCACCGGTTCACACAGCATTAGATACGATGCTAAAATTACGTGAAATACACTTCGAATTGGTTAATCATCCACCTTATAGTCCAGATTTAACTTGTTTCCAAACTAGAAAAAATGGCTCGCAGGAAAAAGATTCATCTCAAACGAAGAAGTGATTACCGAAACTAACGCGTATTTTGAGGGGTTCCCGAAATCGTATTATTCAGATGGTACAAAAAAGTTGGAATATCGTCTTACTAAGTGTGTCGAAGTAAAAAAGACTATCTTGAGAAAAAAAACGGTTTTTGAAAAAAAAAAATTTTTTTTCCTACTTAGGTAGCTTCAATATCAATCCGCCCTCGTTTATCAAGTATTCCCATTTGATTCAGTTGTTCATATTTATCACTAACTACATCAGCTATATCAGATAATTCATATGATCCAATAGGAATCTCTATTTCATTATCACCAATATGAAATAGATTGCTTTCTACATCAACATTGGAATTGAATGAAGCTTATTAAACCGCAAACATAATTTGAATTAAGTAGAATCGGTGGAAAATAATTTGCTACAAGTAATGAAGAATTTCCGGTTAGTGTTAATGTTATCGACATCTTAACGACTAATAAGTAAATAAAGGGATGAAGGCATTGATAATGGTATTATACAGATGAATTGTTAAGATCAATCCAAGAATTGTGTTCTGCTGAAAATCCTAACCACTTGACATAAGCCATATTCCTTCTTCTCTTTAGAACTCTTTCAACTAAATATGTTAAATATGAAATTCAGTTTTCATTAACTCGAATCTATAAAACCCGCCTTTAATTTCATGACCTTGATAGTCTTCTAAAATGCATGTAGTAGGGTTACCATTTTGTATAGCTTTAATTCTAAAGATTTCCGTGGTCCAGTTTGGTGTGTAACCTTTTTAGAATTGTTGTATCTCCTTGCGGAACTGGTGGGACGCGCACGGCAGTTGTCCGATGGTTCCTGGACCTGTAAATTCAGCACTGATTCTACTATTAAAACTATGCCGTACTACGGCGCAAAAACAAGACACTACCGTTTCGCTTTCAGAAGTACAATTCATTTATTAAGTTATAAACTATTATATTTATAAACTTACATTTACGCTATACAGTGTAAACTACTTTCGCCTATTCTGCTTTCGCGGCAACTAGGTCATGCACTGCTTACCTTACCAGTTCATTGACTGGCCTGATTTTATTGGCGTGCTGATCATGCACTTTGATCCGCAGCTGCATGTACCGAGTCACCCTGAAAGCTTGCATTGGTTAACACTGTATGGGAAGTCATGTCGTGAGTCGACTACTCGTAGGTAGCCGTATCTTGACTCACAACCTCAACTCTTTCTGGAGAAGGTGGTGCAATCACCTTCTGATCCTATACATTATTTCTTAATCTCCTGCTACGAATAGTTGGTTTGTACTCTGCGCTTGCCGTCAACATTGTCGTTTTTTTCTCTTTCTTTTTTTGTCTCTCGCCTTGTTTTATTCCCTTTTTTTTGTATATTTTCATTATTGTTTTTCTTCTATTACATTTTTCTTGCGTTTTGTCCTTTCCTTAATTTTATATATATTTTTTAAATTATTTTTTTTCTTACTTTTGTTTTTTTTTTTTGGTGTTTTTAAAAATATATATTTTTCTTTCAAGTTTTCTTTTTTATTCATTCTCTCTTAAATGGACTCTTTTTATATCGGCGATTACATAGTATTGTATAACGGACAACTTGCAGTTTACTATTTATGTTAGGTGTATTATACTATATATTAACTTTAACTTCCTAAGCTTCTGCTGTTGCTGTTGGCCCTGGTGATGCCCGTCCCACGGCGTTCCATGTACTCTGCTCTTTGGTTCCCGTCACCGGCCTATGCACGTCCGCGCCCACAGTGACGATGTTGTGCTGCGGTAGTACCGGTGGATTATCTCTCGGTGGTATTGATCGAACTGAAGGTTTGCCAAATTAATCCCAGACAAGGGGCTCAGAGTTGTGGACCCTTTCGAGCCCTGCTGTGTCACCCAGCTTCTTTACTTCGGTTGGCTTCGCCCAGCATCCACAACGACCCCAGCAGCGCCTCATAGAAAATATTACAATCGTTATGGCCATCAGTGCGGCGACCGTTGTGACGACCGTATTGGTTAACTCCCAGAAACCGCGCTGCTCCTGGTGGAATATAGTCACTCTGTTACTCGCGTCCAGACGGCCTTTCAGCTCGTCAAAGCTCCGCCAACCTTTGAGTAATTGTTGCCGCAGTTCGGAGTGTCGATCTATGCTTACCCTCGCCGTCCCGTTGTCTTCAGTGTCATTATTTAACACGGGCCACCACTTACTTCTCAGTGCTTCTAGGAACTCTGTGTGGTTGGACTGGCGGAATTTAAATTCAAACCGCGAACTTGGCGTATTCTCGAATGGCACCACAACTTCCTCGATTCTCAGGCTGCAATGGTTTTTTAGAGACAACAATCCAAACCCGACTAGCGTCACGGGGTCCGAAACGTCTTCGCATGCTAAATTAAACTGCGTGGCTTTGTGGAATCGGAATAACCACCTATTGACCCTTTCCGTCTTCAATAACAGCTCTGTTGTAGCTGGTACCGCCGATTGAGTGCACCCACGAGTGAACGTAGGCTGTCTTTGTAACAGCTGAGCCTCACAATTTCCGTTTCGGTTGGTCATCACCTGTGCTGGTTGCTTACACAGTCGAGCGCCCTCGTCCTTCGCATTGCCTAGACCTCCAAGCTGCAAACATTTGTCCTTGTCGATCGCAGATAGACCCAGATACTTGAGCCTATCCTTGGACTCTGCTATGTACGCAAACTCGAGCTCCGACACCACATCCCATCCCCCTTTCATGTGTTGGGGATCGGGTAAGCTTTGAACACGGAGTAACTCGTCCGCTCCGGCAATGGAATCTTAACGACTACTCCCATTCCCTTTTCTGACGGAAACGCTCTCACGCTGGCTGCCCTGTGTACGTTGAAGTTCCTGGCTAGGCACCAGGTTGGCCTCCCCTCCACAGTCAATTTGCCCATCATTTCTTCCAGCCGCTCTTCACTAATGATGAAGGGATGCAGCACTCCCAGAAGTATGTCGTTTAATATTGCAACCTCCTTCCCTTGCTGTGCATGGATTTCGAGTAAACTAGTGTTTATTAGAACCTGTAACTCCAATAGTCGCAACATTGTCTTTAACACTTCCATTTCTGTCTTGACAATGGAAGCAAGATTCGTCTGTAGGGCCTCCACCTCTTGCACGTTCTCCAACAATGACTCAGCTAGCTTCTCGTAATTGCTAGCCATCACTGTGGCCTGATGCTTCATTACTTCGTGGGTCTGGGTCTCTCTCCGGCCTCGGTGATCCATCACCCCGAATGCCCAATGGAACATTCCCCCAATGAAGTTGGCCGCTCTCTTGGCCCTCCTGCTCCTGAACATTGCCCACAGTAATTGATCATTATTTTCAAGCGTCGCTATAGCAGCTTCAGTTTCGACCAGTGGCACACAACACGAAGCAACCATTGCCGATGAAAATTTTCGCCTCGCAACTTCACACACCGAGCTTGCCTTGCACAAGAACTTCCTTGTGCTCTTCAGGCAATCGCTGAAGTTCATCGGCCTGAAGTCCGTTAGGATTGTCCATTCCTCCGTATAAAACCATGCCTGTCCAACATCTTCGAAGAACACCGCGGTGTCATTCATCTGCTTTACTTCTACCTCTGCATCTGTAATTTCCACCGCTAAGGCCAGCACGCCAAACAGCAACCAAAAACTATTTTCGTACATTTATTGATAAAAATACCTACATAGAATAATTATCCATCGGCACATCTTACATGAATACAAATTTAATCCGATATTTTCAACAATTCAATTTCAAAAAAAATGTACTAAATCATACTGATTATATAATATCTTAATTCAATAATTACCTACCTAACTCCTAAAATGCGCCTGTGACCTACCTAACGCGCATATTCCCCCCAACTAATAAAGGTTGCTGAATGAATATTCTTACTTTAATCTATTACTCCTCTGATTCATGTTTACTGTCCACCTCGCTACCATACCTGCACACTAACTCCACACCAAAATTACATATTTACGTTTCTACCTACTTGCTAAATTATTTCTGCAATTATCATCTTTAGTTACTTTCCTAAGATCCTTATAATCCCTATGCCTATCATATGCCTACTTGCATGGTGCACGCTCGCCACAGCCTATGCAAGGCACTTACTTATCTTACCTTCTAACCTAGTATCCCATGCAATTATGCTCAACTATATTCTCTACTAGATTTATTAACCTTATACGAAAGTATGTATGTATCTACTCGTATGTGAGTGAGTTTTTATCTAAATGTATCTAAATATCAACATAGAACAAACATGTACTCGCACGAGGATGTCGCCACTCAGACTATCACTTGTTTACTTTATTCTGCTTTTGCAACATTCTGCTTTGTGTTTTCCCACCCAAGGCCTCACTGAGACCATAAGCACGGTCGATCAGTGCACAGTCGTACAAACATTATTGCGATTATTGACTTTGCAATTTCATGAAAAGAAATTGGCGAGAACCAGCAATCAAATAAAACAAAATATGTACTCGTATGTGTATAAAGAATTATTTTTTGCGTATAAAAAATTACTTTATCGCGACCGTTTTCACGCGACGTTGCCCTTGAATTTGTTTTACTCAGCAATATTATTTAATATTAAGTTTTGACCCAATTCCACAGCCGCTGCTTTGATGTTCTTGATTTGGGGTAGGTCTATATGTGAACACATTTTTGTTAGTTTTACATTGCGATGCAACTCGAGCATTAACACAGAAAAATCGGTTTTCTTTATGCTAAGGCAATAGTGTATGCGCACAAACTATCTACCTGGGGGTTCTTGAGTGGAAAAGCTTTAAAAGATGATTACCTTTTATCGTTACCACAGTTGTAACCGGGCTGCGGATCTCTTCCACCGCATATGGACCAATCCAAACGGGTGAGAATTTATTTTTCCAAGTCTGGCTCTTCAAAAGTACTCGGTCTCCTACGTTAAACACTGTTGGATTTAGAGTCTTGTTGTAGGCTTTTCCGGCCACTCTCTTTGCCTTCTCCTGATTCACCCTGACCAGTTCATGTGCTCTC
The DNA here is from genome assembly GCA_920105625.2 of Clusia tigrina. NCBI lineage: Eukaryota > Metazoa > Arthropoda > Insecta > Diptera > Clusiidae > Clusia > Clusia tigrina. Next base: position 131,637,040 of record OV050033.1, read on the forward strand.
TGGAGCTGATACTTACGTACTTTTTTCGGATCTTCAGCGTTGTAAACCGGTGCGCACTTTCGTTTCAGGTTGCTGGGCATGTCAAAGTCAAATCCGTAAAGCGTCTTAAACGGTGTTTGCTTCGTTGGGACGTGGACCGTGTTGTTATGCACGTGCATAGCTGTAGTCAGCCATTGGTCCGAATTTGATCCGTCCTCCTTGGCGAAGCTACGCAAATACTCGGCCAGAGGCCGGCGACTTCGTTCCAACGACCCATTGGCTTGCGGGTGGTATGGAGTAATATGCAATTTTCTAATTCCTAATAGTTTGCATGTCTCCGAAAACAATTTAGACACGAAGTTTGATCCGTTATCGGTTATCAGAACCTTCGGTATGTTGTACCGCGCAACGATTTCGTCGAAAGACGCTTTGGCTACAGTGTCCGCTTCAGCGTCGGGTATGGCCACGCATGCCAAGTACTTAGAAAAATCATCCTGGAACGTAAGTATGTATTTGTTGCCAGATACCGTCTCTGGTAATATGCCCACAATATCCATATATACCTTGTAGAATGGTCGAGCTGGTGTGTCAGGCAACACCATTGGCATTTTCGTTAATTTAGAACTCTTATTTTCCTGACATTTCGGGCAGCTTCTTCCATATCTTTTAATGTCTTCGAACATCCCCTTCCATAGCGTTTTACTCGCTTGTACGTCTTCCATGACCCTTGGTGCCCGCCCAGAGTTGAAGCATGGTAACTCTTTAGTACCTTCAGTATATCTTTTTAGCTTCCTAGCCATTCTACTTCCCTAGCTGGTCGTTCCACCATTTACCTTTGGTTCTTCTCGGGTTCTTCGTCTTTACTTTGACCAAGATTTACTTCTTCCTCTATCCTGGCCTTCGTCTTGGCTCTCGTTTGAACCACTGCCACTTTCCTCAGCTCCTGTTGTACCCTGCTGAGTGCATCTGAATTAAGATTCTTTTTTCCCGGCTTGTATGTGATTTCAAAATCATATTCAGACAACTTATGCCTGAACCGGGCCAACCGAGGAGTTTGATCCGTCAAGTTTGCGATTCCACGCAACGGTTGGTGATCAGTGTAGATCTTAAATGGCCTACCCAGCAGGTATGCCCGGAAGTTTTTCGCTGCCCAAACTATGGCCAAGAACTCCTTCTCTATTGTCGAATACCGCTTCTCCGTATCGCTAAGCGCTCTACTTGCAAACGTAATCGGTCGGTCGCTTCCGACTTCACCTTGTGACAACACCGCTCCTAACGCTTCATTACTTGCGTCGGTGGTCTGCAAAAAGGTTTGCGTAAAATCTGGATACGCTAGAAGTGATTAGTGGTGATCTAATTATTTCTTTCAGTTTTTCAAAACGCCCCCTGGCAGCTGTTTGTTCATTCAAACTTTGCTTCTTTTCGCAAAAGTTTGTTTATCGGCAACTCTATTCCAGCTAGACCCTCCACGAACTTCCTATAGTAGTTCACTAGCCCTAGGAACGCTTGCACTTCTTTTATGTTCCTCGTAATGGCTAAATTCCTTACACATTCCACTTTTAGCGGTGTCCCAAGTAGACCACCTCTCTCCGCAAAAATTGACACTTCTCTGTGTTCAATTTCAAATTGTGTTCTCTTAATTTTTGGAGAACTTTGCACAAACGTTGCGAATGTTGCTGCAAATTCTTTCCATAAATTGCAATGTCGTCGAGATACACAACAGTCTAACCCCGGTAAGCCGGTCAGCACATGGTTCATTAGCCGTAGGAAGGTAGCTGGTGCTCCTGCTAATCCAAACGGCATCCTGTTGAACTCATAGTGCCCTAGACCGGTACTAAACGCGGTCTTCTGCCTATCCTGGGTATCCACCAACACCTGGTGGTAGCCACTCGCTAAATCAAGCGTAGAAAAATATCTACTGTCTCCCAACTGGTCCAGGATTTCTTCTATCCGTGGAATTGGGAACACATGCTTGATAGTGGCGTTGTTCAATTTTCTAAAATCAACGACCATTCTCCACTTCTGCTTCTCCGGAGTACCCCCCTTCTTCGGAACCAAGATGATCGGTGAGTTCCAAGGCGAGGTGCTCGGCGATATATCGTCCTGTAGCATTTCCTGTACCTGCATGTTCACCTCATCCTTGTGAGCTTGAGGCAGTCGGTACTGTTTCTGGTTTATCGGCGGCTGATTGGCCACCGTGGGAATTTCGTGCATAATATCCGGTGTATAGGTCAGCTGGTCTCCTTCCAGCAAAAATATGTTGTGAAAGGAGGCGCAGGCTGACTCTATTGAGGCTTTCTCCTCCAAGTTAACGCTGGAATCCAACTTGAGTGACGCCAGCACCCTCTCCATCCTCTCTTCACGTTCGATTGTATTATCTGGGTAACTGAACCGATTTCGACACCGTGAAGCTGTCAAAACTTGTGTACTTGGGCCTGAACCCTTGATCTATAACATAATCCTGGTCAGTGGCATTCAACACACAAGCGTATACCCTGCCCTTGTTGACATGTGTCACAGTTTCTCCCAAGTAAACTCCGTCTGCCAGCTGTTGCTAGTGCAGAAATACTGTCGGGAGTTTCGAACGCACCTGGAGGATGATTTTTCTTGTGGACCTGGCACCTACCGTTTCCGACCCTCTGGCACTAATCCCATTCATGGTTCCTCCCTGCCAGGACTTGAGGTGGACTTTAGTTGTGCTTATCGAAGAGCACTAACTCTTTTCTCATTGTGTCTAGGATGGTGCGATTCCAGAGGTTATCTCTACCAATGGTCCCGTCGGCCGGAACCCCTTGCTTGTCCAGCTCTACTTCATGCATTCTAATTCTTACACCATTGACCTTGCTGTGCATCAACATTACCGAGCCCATAGTCCTGATGCTTCCTATGAATGCACCGTTCAAATTTTTCACGTCCACCAGGCTGATGACCAGTCCTCTACGTAAAACACTTGATTTCACCAAACTTGTGTCCGCACCTGAATCTACCAGCTGCACTAGCTTTCCCCTAGCTGCCTCACTGCAAGGTATCTCAACGAACGCATCGCCCATGCTACTAGTAACGTAACAATTCCCTGTTTCACCAAACACGGAAGCATATCTACTTTCCGACTTGCTGACTTTATTCCTCACATCGTTCGGTAAACCCGCTGATCCAAACTCTCCTTTTGCTGTTTCCACGGAACTTTTTTGGGTAGCCTCCTGCACCTCTCGGGTAGCCTCGTGCGTCTCCCGTTCTGCTTCTCCCAAGGAACAGTCTCGAGGAGCCTCTTGCTCCCCCTCCCTCCTTGACACGGTCCTCGTATCACTGGGCACAAGAGAAACTCTTCTTGCTGCTTTTGGCCTAAATTTCGCTTTCTCTGCTTCGGCTCTCCGGTCTACTGGCCTTGACCGGGCCGCTGGAAATTTCCCTGACTCGGCTGACCCCGTCTGCTCCTTTATTCCGCCGCTCTATGACCGATTTGGCCGCACGAAAAGCACCTCATGCCTTGTCTAGGTCTGTTTTCCTTCACAACGACCTGAGGACGAGACCCCGGCTGCTGGTGGACATACCCATCCCAATTCCTAGGACCCTACAACCTGGGTCCTGAATTTCTGAGGCCTGCGTTCCCAGGACTGCTCCTGTCAGGACTTCTCCTTAGCAACCCTGACCGCCATGTTCCCGAAGACCTCTCAACCCTTGCTGGTGTTGGACTTGCTCCGCACGTTCCATCTGCCTCCTTGACACGCCCATATAGCCTGCACTCCCCACAGTATGGAGTGTTCTTCCTGACGATACACTCATCTCGTGTATGCCCCCACATATTGCAGAATGAACAGACCGGTATTGCCTGACGCAATTCCCCTTCTGTTCGGCTCCCGTCCCGCTTTGCACCTCCATATGTACCTGTACCGGTGTCGTAAGTTCCTTCATGTGTGCGTGAGTCTGTTACGTACGCTTCTCGGCCTCTTGCTACAGCCACAGGTACGTCCTGCCTGTTAAATACGGCATTTACTTCACTGGCACTAGGTTGACTTCTTTCCACCAGAAACTGCGCCCTGATGGCTTCCTCTACCAACTCTTCCAGAGTCCCGGTCCGAATACCCAGCATGTGCACCCTTAACGCAGGCTCCCTCAGTCCCACTACAAAAGCTGTCAGTACCGACTTGTCAATTTCATATAGCAGCGCCTTGTCAACCACACCGTTGTATTTGCCACGAACGATTTCCGTCGCACACCCCTGCAATGTGCTCAATCGCCTAGCAAAGACTCGTATCTCTTCGCCTGCCAACTGCCGAGCCACCCTGATTTCCTGAGTGACTTCTTCCAACGTTCTCGTTTTCAAGTACGTTTTCTTTATTAACGTATACAATTCTTCCACGCTACTAAAGCTTTTTGGCAAAACCAGATTGTACGCATCTCCGAACAACCTCTGTCTCACACAATCGAAAAAATCTTGCAATTCGTCAGGACGAATACTCCTCTTTGCTAGTTCACACCCCTGGATAAATCGATGAACCTCTGAACTTAAATCCACCGACTCAGCACCAGTAAATACTGGTACTAGCCTGGACACGGTCTTGAAGATACCCTCGATACCCATCCTTCCGTCCTTTTTCGATACCCTCGCCTCTAGCGGAATTTGCCCCGCGCTCTCTCCTGACTCGAGTAGATATGCCACCTATGAAGGCTTCAGACTTAGTGGACGATGTGAGTCCAAACGATTAGGCGTGTCGCAAATGGGCTCCTCCCCTTGTGGAGCTCCCCCTGACTTCTGAGCAAGCGAAACCCCAACTTTTGACGGCAAGTTCCTAGGCTGACACCAATCACTCACTGTTATCCCCGGAACCGTAGGTCGTTGCACTCCCTCGGGTGTCAAATAACCTGGCCAACGGACTTCCGGTGGTAACGATAGCACTCTCTGCGTCTGTGTTTGCGTCGTCGCTACAGACCGAGCTCTATCTTGAAATGGCTTCCTATCTGAGTTTCCCTGTCTGATCCCGGAAGTCTCCTTCTCCAAAGATGAAGCTTCCCCCTCCGTTGCTTCGAGCCTCCTCGAAAGCTCCCAATTTCTCTTTCGCAACAGTTCCCCGTCAGCTTTTTAAGTCCTCCCTCTCTCTACGTACGGCTTGCAATTCTTCCTCCGTCCTGTTCAAAACCGCCGTTAGCGTCAAGTCAGCTGCTTCCAGGGGCGATAAGTCACCTTTTGCCTTCGTCTGTCCCCAAAAGACTCGAGCTTCCTCTTTGCCAGCTCCCGCCTCAAACTGCTCCAATACTCTTTCCGCAAATAACCGAACCTCAGTCTGCAACGATCTGAGCTGGTCCCGACAGTCACCCTTACTTGACTCTGCGACCTCTTCCGTTGACAACTCTACGCTTCCTAGGTCTGATCTGAATTTTGCCAGCCACTCTGCAGCCAAATTCTTGATGCCACTCGCGTAACCTTCTGCAAAATAACTAACACCACTACACACCTCCTCCTGTGTCTGTAGCCTTCTATCGTTGTTGTCAAACTCCTTTTGGAGATTTTCTAACTCTAAGATCCTCTTCCGATAATATCTGCTATCCTTTAAAACCTTACGATCCTTCTTGAAGTTAGTCACTAACTTTTGAGTTTGTTTTGATCGAAATTATTTTTTTGTGATTTCTGACTATTTGCTAATGAATCATTATCATTTATGAAAGAAGCCAAGTTATAATCATCGTTTTTGTTATCATCATTATCATCATCATCATCATCATTATCATAGTTTTCATCATAGACAGTCCTTGAAATATTTTCTTTATTTTTCAAGTTTCCAATTAACGGGTCCGCCAAATAACTTTTTTTTTTTTTGTTGAAAATTCTATACAATAAAAAACCTACTAAATATTTTCTCAAATTTCTTTTTTTATTTGAAAGTACAATCCTTCCGGTTAATAATGGAAAATAATATCATTCAAATGGCTGCCTCGGCTGGCCATGCAGTAGCCTACACGATCGGTCCAATTTTTAAGCACATTATCGATTGTGTGCAGCTGTATTTCACCAATGGCTTCACGAATATTGTCCTTTAAAGCGTCAATTGTCTGTGGCTTGTCGGCGTAACACTTATCTTTGAGGGCACCCCACAAATAATAGTCCAACGGTGTCAAATCGCAGCACCGAGGTGGCCAAATGACATCAGCTCTGCGGCTGATAATGCGATCTTCAAAAACAGGGCGCAAAACATCGAGTGTAGCTTCGGCTGTGTGGCACGTAGCGCCGTCCTGTTGAAACCAAATGTTGCCAATATCCTCCTCTTCAATTTTTGTGAACAAAAATTCGTTCAACATGGCCCGATAACGATCGCCATTGACTGTAACGGCCACTCCTTGCTCATTTTCGAAGAAAAATGGCCCATTTATGCCTCTGGACCAAAATCCGCACCAAACAGTGACTCGTTTTGGGCTTCGGCTTTTCAATGTATGCGTGCGGGTTTTCTGTGCACCAAATGCGACAATTTTGCTTGTTTACATACCCGCCAAGATCAAAATGAGCTTCATCTGAAAAGATGATTTTTTTGGTAAAATCGGCATCTTCTGTAAGTCGATCGCAGGCCACTTAGCGAAGCGAAAACGCATTGGATGGTCAGTTGGCTTCAACTCCTGAACCAATTGGACTTTGTATGGCGTCATACCAAGGTCTTTATGCAAAATTCGTCTCAATGATGTCTCCGAAATGTTCATTTGTTGAGAACGACGGTGAATTGATGTTGATGGAGCTTCACGCACACTTTCTGCCACAGCAGCAATATTCTCGGGTGTACGCACTGTTTTTGGCTTTTCACGCTTTGGTTTATCGATGAGGATGCCAGTTTCTTTCACTTTTTTCACAAAATAACGAACATACGGAGCTGACGGTGCTTCTCTTCTTCCAAAATCCGTACGCAATTTTCGCACACATTCTGCAACATTACCATGATTTTCAAAGTAATGTCGCAATATTTCCCAGCGTTTTTCAAGCGTATACACAACCATATTCGTTCAGCTGAAGGATAAAACTAATTATCTGTCAAATCAGACATGAGCTAAGTGTTACCATTCACGAAATAAGCACTAGTTGACAAAAAGAAACGTTAGATGGCGGACCCGTTATTTCATTCAGAGGTTTTGTTATAGGTTGAAATGTATCTTCCAACATATTTACCCTATCTACTGCATTTGATTTGAAATTTTTTAGTTTTTCTTTTAATACTGCTCTTTTCTTTACTATATCTTTTAGTAGTTTATTATTTTTATTCATGGTGCTTCCTTTTCCTCATTTCTACCAGCCAATGTTCTCTATTTAGTATCTGCTTTCAATCTGCTATCAATCCGATATTAATCTGCTTTATATCTGTTATCAATCTGCTATCGAACTGCTATTGATCTGCTTTACATCAGATCTCTCATAATTGAAAGAAATTATCAAATCCTTTTCGATATCGTTCTTTATTTATTAAATCATCCTTACTTACAACAACAAACCCATACTTATCTCTCCAACACTCACTACAAATCTTCATAAATTGATGAGATGACATATCACCGATAATATGATCATTATATATATGCTTAACATTCATTTCATATTGTTTAAATATAATAATCATATTTGCATTATCTCGTATTAAATGTTTTGGAATTTTCGTATAAGTTTGACATAAACAAAAACAATCAATCAACTTGTGTCTTCCCATACAAAAACAATCTCTTATTGTGTTTTGTTTATCACAAATTACATCATCGAATATTATTATGGAGTGTGGTTTAGCTTTAACTGGACTTGAACTTTTTCATTTTCCGAAAATGTAAAAAGGTTTATTCCCTTTATTGGATCAATCCATTTCTTTAGGTAACAATATTATGGTTGATACAAAGATTGTGAATATATGTAAATATTTTTGAAATTAAGACCGTTAGGACCTTTAGGACACACAGTCTGATGGTCCTACAATAATTGAATTTGGTGAAAGTGAACTATGAATAATTTTTGGTTTTTTCCCTTGCATATAGATATCATCAGCATTTCTTACTAAAATTTGCTTATGTTGTTTCTTTAATCGCATATTGATAACTAATAAGTTTTCAATATTGAAACGTCATAGCACAGTGAAACGTGATTGCATACTTTTAGGATCCCATCTGGAGTTTGAGAATGAGTGCACCACCCTGTGTGGTTATTAGTCAAGACACAATCTATTCGAATAAAAGCTTCTTTCGTTGTAGAGATTGTGGTGTAAAGAATTATCTCGAAAGTAAGAACTTCCTGAGGTGTGTATATCAAATTCTAGAAAGATCTAGAAATTTGTAGTGTATTGTGGAAGTTTCTACCTCAACCATTCGAAACTATAAAAGCACAAGACTGTGCAAAGTCGAAGACATTCGAACAGAGATCGTAACAGTGCATTCGTGCATTCAAAGTAGCAGTATCGAAGCAGCAGTATTTGTAATTGTGATTTGTAAAGTGATGAAATTCACTATTAAATGAAGTGATGAAATTTCTTATTAAATAAAGTGGTTCAGGAATTGTGAAATAAAGTGTAAATTATAACAAAGTAAACTTTAAGCCTAATATTAAATTTGTAAATTGCAATAATTAAATAAAGTTAGTTATTTTAATTTAACCAGCGATTGTTTGATTACTACACAATCCAGCGGTACGAGTCCGAGTACAGAGAGTTAGAGGAATTGTCAGGAGGGCAATTTTGTAACAGAGTAAATTGTCAAGAGGGCAATTTCGTAACAATATAAATAAAAGACATTACGCTGACCAAATATTAGCTGAAAAAACTTGGGGACGAGTAAAATCAAAAGATAGTAATTTAAGAGAACGTGCAGACGCTTGGTTTGTAACAAACGCAATGAAGACAAAAGTTAAATTTGGATAAATTCGTAAACATTAATTCGTATTTGGAACATTCGTAAAACAAGGAAATTAAAGAAAAAAAAGAAGAAGAAAGAGAAAGACAAAAGGATATAATAAAAAATTATTTTCAGCTGCCGTAGTAAGGGTCCGTGTATGTGTGTGTTTGTATAATAAAATAAATAAGTTATGCCAGGCTAAGGTGGAGACAGGAGTGGGAGGATGAGGAGCGGCTGATCGGGACAAAGGAAGTCGGTGGAGAGGTGAGTGGTACCAAAAATGAATGATGAATGTCAGAATAGGTTTAGAGTAAGGTAGAGTAGAACTTCATGTCCCACGATCTGGCACAGCGGGTTGGGAACGGTCGCCTTGTAGAGTGCCTCTCATAACGCTTCTATGAATGCTTGCATCACCGGAATTTATAGAGCGGATACTGAATAAGAGACCGATGAAATCTACCACTTTCCTCCTTAGTCCTAATGAGACCATTGCCTTTCTTATCGTAAAAAAGCAAACACTATTGAAAGCGTCCTCGATATCCCGGAAGGCAGTATATATTACTTGAAGAATAGTGATCAATAAGAACAGCCCACTAGGGAATACAGTGAAGTCTCTCTGATCTGATTTTTTTACAAGCCTGCTACGGAGGGGATATTGCACAGGAGTTACGGTTCCAACTTTCCAAAGTTTCGGAAAGATAGTTTTGTAAAACAGTGGATAATAATGTGCGTCAGAGGACATAGATATGGAAATAATTTTTATAAATTTTATTGGTATACTAGAGCACCAAAAGCATTTGAACTAATCCTCAGAATATATTTATGAACTTGCTCTTCACTTACTACTAAGTTTGTTATAATCTGTTGTCAGGAGGAAAATGCTCACGAATTTATTCCCCACATTTATCACCTGACTGCTTTCTATACATTATTACTCGTGGCTTCGAAGTAAGGGAACTACTTACTAGCAACCTGAGTGAGTCAGTCTGTAGCGTCGGTCGACGACTTAAGCGAGTCATTATAAAGTTATATATGAAACATACAGTTTATCATAAATAATAATTTGTGAATAACCGCACATATATTTAGATCCTTGTCCTTGCAATACAAGCAACTTTGCAGTTTGCCTCCTACTTCATGCAAATGAAGACAATTGTAATGGTCCTGGTGTTGGTTTAACACATATTCATAACGTTTCCTTTGCTGAAAAGTGTTTATTTAAATGTCAGGAACAGATTTTATTTTAACACACTGTTGGCTAGTTTAATATAAACACAGTCATTGTCGTTCCTGTGGCTCAAATCTGTATCAACCACTTCGATACGTCAGCAGAACTGATTTTAGCTACTCGAGCTACAAATATTCCTTTGCGTCTTCCGTTTCATATTTACCAATCACAGCAACCGAGTCGTTAGGAAGGAAAAAAGGCACAAAGGAAGAAAGCAAGAGAGGAAGGAAGGAATATATAAGTACTTTAAATACTTTACAATGGCTTTCTTAAGTGTGTGCTGTGTGCTTGAATCGGGAAAAAATTGAAAGCCTTTCCTGTACATGTCAATACCACAAGGGAGCAACGCAAGACCTGCCTCAGTCACAGTCACAGTCGTAGTCCTCCGATTTCTTGCTGCCTTCGCCCGTTTGCTCAACTGTTAAATTGCAGGCTTACGTAAATATTTACCAACATTTGGCGCACAATTTAAATTTACTTGTATTTTTGTTGCTGTTGTTGTTGTTGTGCAAATAAGCAAATTACATTTTCCTCGACCCCCCAGAGGCGCTTCTGACTTAGTCACTTACCAAACAAGCACATGCGACATGCTTCTGTCAAATTGTCACTTGGTTTGTTTGTTTGTTTCTTTTTTATTTATTTATTCTTCTTTTGCCTCTTTGTTTCGTTGTTGTTTTCTTTGCCGGAATTTCGCCAAGCAATCGAAAACGCACAAAAAGCTGTCATAACACAGAAAGCCTTGTGGAAATGTCAATAAAAATGTTGCGAAACAAGTGAAAAGTGTGCGGCAAGCAGACGCTCTCAGCGACAAACATTCGCGCTCCTTGGTGGGCGGTGGGTGGCGGGGTCGAGTGTGCAAAGGGTTTAAGTGATTTGACTTGGTTAACTGTTGGGGCTGTCAAATTGTAAAATGTCATCACTGAGCATTCTGGCAGGCTGAGATTTTGCCGCCTTGATTTTGGTAAATCCCTTTTCTTTTGAACTCGCGGAAAGCCTTTTCAGGACTTTTAATGAAATCCCTTTCTAGTCTTTGATCGGAATTATTTAAGCTTTGATCTGTGGCATTTTGGCATTCATAAGATGAGCTGTAGTGCCACGATTGAACTCGCGGAAAGCTTTATCAGGAGGTTTTAGTGAAATCCCGTTGCAGTCCTTGATTGTACCGCAACGAGATTTGTGGCATTTTGGCATTAATAAGATGAGCTGTAGTGCAACGGCTGAAAGTTTCTTGAATTCCTTAAAATGCCACCATGAAAACCCTCTCTGATCTGTGGCACTTGTGGTGAAGGTTTCAGCGATTTTTGCAACTAAGCACGTCCGTGAAGGAACCCCCGCTGATATAGTGGTACGATTGACTCAGTGTAAATTAGTCTGCTAGAGTGAAGAAGCCTCCCAGGGTGAAGGAGTTTCTCAAAGTTAACGAGGCTATCGGACTGAAGGAGTCTTCTACGGTGTAGTAGTCTTTTACAGTAAAAGAGTCTTCTAGAGTGAAGGCGTATGTTAGAGTGAATGAATCTCACAAAGTGATGGAGTCTTCTAGAGTGAAGGACTCTTCTAGAGTGAAGGCGTATGTTAGAGTGATTGAATCTCACAAAGTGAAGGAGTCTCCCAGAGTGAAGGAGTCTTTTAGAATCAATGAACTTCCTAAAGTGAAAGAGTCTCACAGAGTGAACGATTCCCCCCGAGTGAATGGTTTTTCCAGAAACAACGAGTCTTCTAAATTGAACAAGTCACCCAGAATGAAGGAGTCTTCTGGAGTGAAGGAGACTTCTAGGGTGAAGTAGCCTTCTAGGGTGAAGCAGCCTCCTAGAGCCCTAACGAGGCTCCAAGAGTGTTTTAGCCTGCCAGAGTGAATGGTTATTTAAGAGTAAAGGAGCCTCCCAGAGTTAACGAGTCTCCCAGAATGAATTAGCCTTCCAGAGTGAACAAGTCACCCAGAGTGAACGAGTCTCGTAGGGTGAATGAGCTTCCCAGAGTGAAGGAGCAGGAATTCATCAAGGAAGGAAAACATTCTTGCCGATCTCTGTTATATACTTCACTTATATCATCACTGTAAGTTTATAGGTTGACTTAACAGTAAGAGGAGTTAATGGTGTGTCTAAATACCCGTTTTTATTACTAGTTGCATTCTCTTAGAATTCGGTTTCCAAGTAAATTGCATGTAAATTAAATACAAGGCTTAAAACCAGATGCGTCTTTCGCTCATGAGAAAGGCCATTTCTTGTGCACTCAATCTGTTCCCTGTGTCTATGAGTATTTCCTGCTTAGCTTCTTTAATCCTTTCATCTAATTCAATAGTTTAAAGTGGAAAATTGTAGAGCTGAATATCTGCCAGAGTAGAAGCAATTATTCCTTTTATTATGCTTGCTTGAAAAAAGGATTCCACAAGAAACTTTTTCACAAACCCATAAAATTTAAATTCTCTCAACTTTAAGTGACTTTTATGCATTGCAAAAATTACAACAGCCTTGAATTCAAGTTTTCCAACTTTATTTGCAGTTGAAACTTAGGCAAACGATTACCCAGTGGGAAATACCTTGTTAGCTGTTATTACGGAATGAAAGATGCAGTATAATAAAATGGTAGCAGAAGAAACTTTCTACCCAGTATATAAGGAATGCTTCAGAGAATGAATATTTACAGAAAGATGGAAGCACCAACACAACTAGTATTCATACCAAAAGGTGATCAAACGTGGAATAAATATTCAATGTACGTATCTACTGGTTTTCCTTTTAAAGAGGTTTGTAAATAAGTAGTTACAGCCGATTTGAAGACTATACGCATGGAGTTACAGGTCCCTATAAGCGATCCAGTAATAAAATTAAGCAAGGGATTAAAACTTGGCGAGAGCAATGCTAAAGTTTGAAGAGTTCCAAACAGCTTATATGGTATCTCACAAGAATTGTGAAGACGAGTACCTTTCGCAAAATAGACGCAACAATAATCTGTGCCAAAGCTACCAGCTACGAGGCTTGCAGGATAAGAGTAACGATAACAGGCAGACGCAGATAAGAATATGTTGGGAATTGAGGCCCATATTGAGCTCGTCAATTTAATCGGCAGAGATCGATATATTATTACGCCAAAAATATGTTATAAGAAATCTCATCAAGATAAAAGGGCAAGATCCAAATCAAGATAGTCGAAAGGAATAAAACAAAAGAGTGACGGATCCCGTTATAGATTATAGTGCCAAAAGAAGTTATAAGAAATCTTATCAACATAGAAAGGCAACATCAGTATAAAGGTAGTCTGAAGGCATATGACGCAACAGTGACCAAAGGGGTCCTCAAAAACATAAAGAAGGAATGAGTTGATCTCAGGCATCCAAACATGAATTGCCCAGAAACACAATGAACTGAGTTTCACAATTCATAACAGAATGTAGATACATTCTTGAGTATCTGCACAAGTCAGTTACCATTACTGATTGACAATACTGTACTAGCGGAACCCCAAACGTAGTTCACTGGTTGATGGAATATTTGAGATCCGTCCCCTTAACACAGTTCCCGTCGGGAAGCGGTTGTACTCGTGTACTTCACATTACCTGGAAACATTACTGCGGCCAGTGAAGCCGCATACTCAGTTTAATTGCTGTTGGAAACTGTGTGATCTATGGAAGGTAGATACCTATATGAGTCGAGACTGTAACTCCACAAGACCCTATTCGAAAAATGCTCAGTTTGCATTGGCCGGGCAGGGAAATAATAAACAGATAATAATCATGTACCGTCTTAAAAATAATGAGAGGATTGGGGTAGAGAGTGCTCATGTTTCTGAGATGGCAAAATGAAGTACTGTATTTGAACTAATCTCCCACCTTGATATCTAAATTGCTGGTACCACGTGGACTCAATAGAAACAAGGAAAAATGGTTTAAGTGAGTTAAATCCTTGGCATAAATAATTATAATCAAATCCTTGGCATTATAGTCAATCGCCTAATTATATATGCATAAACTATCAACAAACTAACAACAAACTAACTATGCATAAACTATCAACAAACTAACTTGGCAGCATTGCTTTAAGTTTTCAAATCATTCAAGCAAGGTGAAATTTACTCTTCAATTGATTGAGACCCCCAGGTTATCAGTTGTCAAATGATATAATTGACTCTGCAGTGTATGCACAAACCACCAACTCCAACGTAGACTTGGCAGCACTCTTATCAGCTTTTGTATTATAGAAGCGAGTCTGTAACGCATGCCTAAGCGTCAACAGATTTTAATCGTTAATTTTACAATCAAGATGACATTTACTCTCAAATTTAGTTAGTTAACCAGGTTCTCAGGCGTCAAATGATATAAGTAATTATGTAGTTTATGCACAAACTATCAACTCCAACGTCAGACTTGGACGCCCTCTTCGAAGCTATTATATTATACAAGCGACTATGTTCAAACGCTCAGCTTGGCTTCACTGGTCTTAGACGTTAATTACATCAGGGAGTTGATCTTTACTCTTCAATTTATTCAGTTCACCAAGTTCTATGTCGTCAAATTATAAATGTTAATTATATAAGCAAGGAGTCTATCCACAAATCGTCTTGGCATCACTGTTATAACTGGTCAAATCTTACACGCCAGATCAGATGCATTCTATGCACACGCACTCAACTCCTACATAGGACTTGGCATCACTCTTCGAAACTGTTAAATTATTCTGGTGAGACTGTAGCCTATGGACAAGCCTTCAAATGAGACTTGGCATCACTCTTCTAAGCTGTTAAATTATACAAAACGAGTCTGTAGTCTATGCACAAACCATAAAATCCGTTTACGACTTGGCAGCACAGGTCTAACCCGTTAAATAATACAAGCGAGTTGTGATAAGCTCTTAAATTTATTTCATTCACTGTGTTGGTTGATCCGAGTTGAATCCTAGTTTGTTCCGATCCGTGCATCCTTGAGTAATATTTCCCATGAGGCAGTTTCTGTTACGCATACATACGAATATTTTTCAGATTCCCGCATAAAATGATTAATTCTTCTTCAGTCAAACTGCGTAAGGTATAAATGAGTTCCTTGGTATGAGTATGGAGGCATTCGGATGCTGCGGTGCATAGTACTAATTTGTCATATCCTTGCACTCAATTATTTGCTGCCACTCCCGCTGCCATAGCTCCAGCGCCAACTTCAGCTTTAGTTGATTATTTGTGCTTTCTGGATTTTACTCGTATCTCATTTTGTTGCTTATTGCATGGCAATTTCACAGTCAGTTGTGGCATTTTGCGGCAGAATTTAATTTAAATACTTTTGCGCAGTGTTTATTGCTGGCGTATGCATGAGTTTGTACCACTGGGCTTAAGCTTGTATGTGTTTGTGAATATGTGTGAGTAAGTATGTGTGTGCTTATGAGTTTTATTGTGTGCAAAAATATTTAAAATGTCACCATGCGTCTGCGGCCAGGAGTGCGTTGGTGTACCTTGCACTACACACAGGATTTAATTTCGACTCTTTTATGAGTTGCTTGTTTGTCGTTGGTTTTTGAAATTTTAATAAAAATTTTGCCACATTCATGTTATGAAATATGTGCGTGAGTGTGTGTGTGTGTGTGTGTGTGTGTGCAGTGCTCGCATTTCGCCTTTACTCGCAGTCGCAATCATACTTGTGGGCCCACATCTGAGTGTGTCACTCATACGCCGAGTGCGGCATAATTTGATTTCTGTGACGAATTTAATTGAGTTTATTAAAAGCATTTCCAGAACATTCCATTTTAATTAAGACTTTACGAGCAAGTACTTTTAATTAAATAAGTGTACAACTTCACATGAACAAATAATGCAAATAAAAAGAAATTAAATAGTTTATACAAATGAAACGATGTAAAAAGTAAATATGGAATTATGTTGGGCTTTTTAGTCAAATGTGTTTAGTGTGTGAATAAAACTTAAGCCACAATTTGTCCCTTTTTTGTGGGGTTTTTGGAAACTACTTTAATATTGCCTTTTAGCACAGAGCAACAACTCAATGCATGATGAATTTGTTAGTGAACCTTTTGGTCATTACGGAAGCCACTGCTTTGAATCCTACTCATTATGCAAATGGCAATTATTTATAAATAAAGTATTAGATTTTATCATAATTCAATAGAATATTTAATTGTAATTAACAGTTGTATTTAATTATAATTAAATATTATATATTAAGATTAATAATTAAGTGTTGCAACTGGAAACTAAAAAACAAATCGAAGCAGAAACACCAAAAATCAGTTGAAGTCTATTTTGGAGCCTCTTGCACTTGGAGCACTGCTGCTAGGAAGTGCAACGGGGCTATTAACCAAAAAAGTCACCACTTCGTAAAGAATGGCACTTTGTCTAGAAGCGTTAATGTCTTCGCATACCAACTGCGTAATGTCTTCTATATAAATCCATCGGTTATATGGTTTGAACCTCCTGAAATACCCAGTAGTGGAGACAGTGAGCGCCTGAAAGCTCTCAAGGAGGTAGGTAAATAGCATCATTAAAGACTTTAAACCTACAAAAGTACCAGGACTGGTTCTGATAACAGCAAAAATTATAAAAGAATTACCTTGTATCTCAGTTAGTCACAGTATTCAACGTATTCTCAAAGCAAAAATCATAATGATCCCGTAGCCAGGAAAGGATATAACACTGGTTTGTTTAAATATACCCGTTAGTCTATTGCATCCCTTATCTAAAATTATCGAAAAAATAATTCATCATTCATTGGGAGGTCTTTCAGTATTTGAATAAAAACAATGTAATTTCTCAGTACCAGTTCAGCTTTCGTGAAATGCATGAAACCCTAGAGCAAGTTCATCGCATAGTAAGAGTTAGAAGCACAGCATTTGACTAAAAGAGATACTGTTCTGCTACATTCCTAGACATATAAATAAAGTTGAAGGAATTCTCATAAATAAAGTTGAAGGAATTATTCCAAAGAAATTCCAGAAACTATTTGAAACCTATATTAAAAGCAGAAAATTCATCGTAAGCCGCGGTGCTACTGATACTGACAACTTTCACATCAAAGCAGGACTACCTCAAGGCAGTGTGCTTGGATCACTGTTGTATTTGCACTTTACAGCTGACATGCCAACCTACGATCACACCACTATATTCACCTTTGGCGATGATGAATTTATGAATTAAACAAAGAGAGAAAATGTACCTCGACCAATTGTATGTATTGTACTCCTCCTGCATGTACCTATTAAGGGTCTTCTATTAGTCCAACATTGAATTGGGGTTAATTGCTCTAATAACTCTACATTCGGGCCAGTAATGCTCCAAATATTTCTTCCCACTGCGAGCTAAGGCTTCTCAGTTAATTAGAAGGAGCTCTGCTGTTTCTTCTGCATCCGTGCAGAATCTACACGTTTTTATTGGTGAGAGTCCCAACTTCATGAGGTAACTTCTCACTTAACAGTGGCCTATCAAAGCTCTTAAATCGGTGATACCGCCATACTGGGTACAAGCAGCTGCCATCTGGATCCTCGTACTGACTACAGAGCCACTTACTGTCAATGAAGCTAAAGGTGCCCACTTAACATTTGCCTGCAGGAAGGACACGTGTCGGTTACAGGAGTACTAAGTCAATTTTTATTCCAAACACAATATCATTATTGTGGACCTCTTAGACTATTTTAGCATACTTAAACATGCTCCTCACCAATGTTTCTGCAGCGAAGCGGGACATTATAAAGTGGAAGTTAGTACTGCCTACCTAACAGATATACTTAGGCCAAGATCGGCCCATTGTGATACCACGAAAAGGGGGGGAATTGAGATGCTCTGCCACCAATAATTATGTTAATCAATCTTTATTTCTACTGCACTCAGATCTTCGGATCATGAAAAGGCTGCCCAGATGTTCCTATCTGTGCCTGGAGATAGCAGGGCAGTACCACAGGGGGTGATGCAGGAATAGGCACAGGAGGTGACGCAAGAAGAGGCATAGGAGGTGACACGGGAGGTGAGTCACCGTCGTATCCTTATTCTCATCGTACAGCTTCTTCAGAAGGCTTCTGGTATTCTATGCCAAGTTTTCTGTTGTGAAGCCCAAAACAACAATGTCCTGTAAGTATACATAGAGCTGATGGTGCGTACAGAGTTCCTGTTCAAACAAAGTGGAAGAAGACTTCCGCAATTATCTGGAAAACCATCACAGTTACGACAGTTTAAATTTCATAAAAATTCCACACAAATCTCTTCAGCGCTAATGAACCTAATTCTGTGAAGTTTGCCCTCGAAAACAGGCAAAGAAAATTAAAAGGATATGCGACGTAACAAAACAAATTCAGTTGCCTGTTGAAAACAGAGACGATACGAGTTATATAGAAGCGAAACTTGCTAAGCCGTGGAAATTAAATTTAATCATTTATATCCTCTGAGAATTTATGTTAAATCCAACTACTTTAAAACTGAATTCAACAAATGTTTTTATATGCTTGACACAATCCAGTGATCGAATCAAATCCAGCACAACTATATTTCGGAACTACGGTATATTATGCATAACTATAGCAGACTTTAGACACAATATGTTGAAGATATAGGCATCACTGTTTTCTTGGTGATGCGGCTTCCTAACCTACCTACCTACCTAGGTCCTCTATGCGGCTTAAACAGCAGTTCTTTCAACTCCATTTGTGAATTCCATTTGTGAACTGTGTTCCATTTTAGTGTAGTATGAGGACACTCCTGTGTCCTTCCACACTAAGCCTTGTAGAAACAAGGACAGAATGCGGCAGAGCAGAATGTGAA
Source organism: Clusia tigrina (assembly GCA_920105625.2). Classification (NCBI taxonomy): domain Eukaryota; kingdom Metazoa; phylum Arthropoda; class Insecta; order Diptera; family Clusiidae; genus Clusia; species Clusia tigrina. Next base: position 131,655,830 of record OV050033.1, read on the forward strand.
GGTGGAAGAATAACCAAAAATAATTGAAAAAGTTTTCCAACAGCTACCGAAAGTTTCACACGCAAATTTAAGATAATCAAGCCTGGCACAGATTTCGGAGGCAGTCGCCTCTCAACACTGTAAATTAGCATTTTTTAAATAAAACTTATTGTCAACTGCGTAAGTAAACCAACGTGGACAGCGTAGCTTCCATTCAATGTGTGTGTGTGTGTGCGAAATTTCAGCTGTATAAATGCGCTGCAATGAGGCATACAACAGGAAGTGTGGCATACTTTTAGGTGTTTAGCTTTTAATTTTCTTTGGTGGTCCAAACTTCATTTGAAAGGCAAATCAAGTGCCATAAGGGAGCGTTTTATAAGATTACCTGTGTAAGTGGTGAGAAATAGTCTTAAGAAGACACGAAGGATGACAAGTTTGCAGGGAGATTTAATACATACGAGTATTAAAGGATTCCATTCAGTTTAAGGTAATATTATATTATATAACTTAATATAACCTTTATATATATTTAAAAAATTGGTATATATTTATATGTTAACTGAATATTTGGAGAATGCAACTAGATCACTATAGTGGGAGTCCTTGCAACACTTCATTTTCTTTGTATAATTTTCGTTCACTTTTCCACCCATTTCGTGCTGTGTCTCGGCTTCGAACGATTCTAGACTTTTAAGGAAGCTCTGGAGTGTTTGTGGTTTCTCAGCGGAAATCAGTTTAGGAAACAAAAAACAGTCGAGCGTTGTAAAATCGTATGCGTAACTTTATGGCCATTGGTCCATATATAATTGATATATATAATTGATGATTGGGCGTATGACCACCGGGAAATATATACTTGGACCGCACTTACTAAGAGTGGATATTTGTTCTGTATATTTGTTTTAGCTATTGGAATGAGAAATATAGGTATATAGTCTTCTCACTTCTCTGTGTGGATATCAAAATTGGGTGGAAAATGTTGGTTCACTGACCTCCGGCACGAGTTTCAGCGGTCCTTTTCGAATCACCTGTACCTTGATATAGTTTAGGAACGATCCATTAATGACCCATTTATAGCATGTCAGCAAAATTTGTCTATTTAGGCGAAATATATCATCTGAGGTTGACAGGTACTTTTGATCTAACTCCGTCTGTTTGGTTTCTTTCGCTTTCCTGTCGAACCATATCTATGTGAAGCTTAGCTGCCACTTCTTCTGCGGATTTTTCTGTAGCACTGATGGCTGCGTCGTTAGCAAAGGTGGCGATCATGCTGTTTGCAGGTAGTGGTAAATATTTTGTATGCATAGGATATAGAATGGGAACAAGGATGCTTCCTTGCGGCACAGCAGCATTTATTACTTCTAGGTTAGAATAATATTTTCTTGTTTCACGCGGAAGTAGGTTTCGGTTATATGTGACTTCATAAGAGCACTGTATTGGAATGGAAAGCAGGATTAGGTCTTCATTCCATACTTTGTCGAATGTTTGTGTGACGTCCAGGAAGACTGCTGAGCATACGCTTTGCTCTTCAAATGATTTTTCTGTTTTTGCTGTGATTCTATGCATCTGGTCTATGGTAGAGTGTTTCCAGCGAAATCTAAACTGATGTACAGGACGAGATTACAAGACTCAAGAATTGGCTTTATGCGATTGTGAATGAGCCTTTCTAATTGTTTTGAAATGTGCGGCAGTACTGATATTGCTCGGTATGAGGAGACAATATGTGGGTCTTTCCCCAGCTTTGCAATCATAATCAACTCAGCCTGGGGACATACTGGAGACAGATTGATGGGTTAAACAATTTTCTAATTTAACTAGGTTTTTGTTGGGTAGTTGTTTTACCACTGTCGCTGTGATTCAATCAAAGCCAGGTGCTTTCTTGCCTTTAAGTTGTTTTATTTCTTTTTTGAATTCACTGATAGTTATGTGTGGGATAGGGACGTTAACTTGCTTTGAGTTGGTGTACAAGTTATCACATTGATTTTCATTTCGTTGAAGGGCGTTAGACAGATGCATTGCAATTGCTATTGCTGTATCCTTATCGCTCCTCTACCAAGTATTATATGCATTTTTACTGGTGGATCATGAAAGTTTGGCCTTTTTAAGTATTCTGTGCATTTCCAAAGAGAGTAGTCGCTAATTATTGCGGTATAACAACTTATTTGTCTTTGAAAACTCGAACATATTGTTCCAAAATTACCTTACTGACAATTTATATCACTCTGTCAACTGTCTGGACTTCAATTGTGTGGTGGCTTAAATACCTCTCGTGTGCCAGAATATTCACTATACTTCGAACGCAACTATGAGAAGATGCCTGAGCATGCCTCCGCGCATGTGTATTTTAGGTGTTGAAGAAGACGAATAGAGTATACCCTAAAAGTATGCAACCATTTATGTTTCAATATGACCCTTCAATTTCAATATACTCGTATAATTATTCACGCCGAAAGTCCTGGCAACCAGTTCTTCTTTTTATGTCATAATAATTAACACAATAAAAATATTAATTAATAAATAATTATAACAAAACAGCTTATTTTCATTCTTCTTCTCTCTGCTTGCTTAATTAGCAGTATATTATCGCCATGATCAAATAACTACTAAAATGCACTATAATTAAAATCCCCTTAAACATAACAGACACAATGGGTTCGAAGCGACGGAAACTATTAATACTCGTACTCTTTCCGGGTCTAATTTTTCGTAATTTGCTGGATCCTGCCAGTATTTTGTGAATCATGGAAACTGTTAAACTAGCCCACATCTGATGTTCGCAGACATCGCACAGTGGGCTGCTTTACTTAGAATACTTGGGAAAAATGAATTGCTTGATCGATTTAAATGTTTTCAATATTTGTAGAATGAAAGTTTATGCTTATAATTGTGTTTAGTACGAAAAGATTTGATATAATGTTAATGTGTGATTTAGAGGTACAAAAGGTACTGCGACCAAAAATATATTTTATATCGCCCTCTATTATTAAGGGTATGCCTATAAATTCTCGTCCAGAATTCGAGGAAGTCGGTAGGTCTAGCGTTGCTATTTCTTTACCTGGTATTTGGTACAAGCCTAGGTGTTTTTTTCTAAAGTGCATTAGTGCTCCATAGTCCCCTAAGATGTTCTCTGGCGATTGCTTTTTTTCATCGCAGAATCTGCACAATAGGCTTGCTACAATTCCTATACTGCTCATGTGTCCTTTGAGCCTACAGTGACCGGTCAAAAGCTCGGTTAGTATTCTTAAACTGTCTTTGGGCAACCTAATGTAAAACCCAAATCTTTTGTGGTTATAGTTTGGCAATAGTAATTTATATTAATAAATAACGGCTTATAAAAATAGTTCCTGCCTCCATTGCCTTTCTTGTTCGCTAAGCTCTTGTTGCCATACTCCGTTGACCATACCACAGTAGGGTTCTGGCCCTATCATTGGTGTGGAGGCGAGCTCATCGGCCAGTTCGTTGCAGTGGTCGCCGACGTGTCCTGGGACCCAGCAAAAGCTGGCTTTATTGTTCTTGCCCTGCTGATTCAGTGTCCTCAGACATTCCCATACTAGCTTGAAGTATACTTCATACGAGCTTAACCCTCCGACGGTTGAGTCATCCGTTGCCCTTATACGAAGTACAAGGTACACAGCGACCTATTTCTATTTGTATGGAATTTTATATGACAATGCATTTTTTTTACATTTTTTTTCTTTTGATTTATCCATTGTATCATTGTATCAACGCCCGATTTGTTGGCGTTGTAATCCAAAATAGCAAACGGCTTCTTCTTTTCAGTTTGCATGTCCACACCGCAAGTATAATGTTGAGTCGACAGCAAAATTACCGCTTTGTTCTTCTTGGGCACATATGAACATAGTGCTATATCGCCTTCGTTGAAGACCAAACTATTGGTCGGATCGCTTTGAAATTTTTTAAACGATTATAGATAAAATTTCCTTGGAATACATGTGGGAGTCGGGTATACTTCCCATGGACCATCAAGGAGTAATTTCAGTTTGAAAATGAAAAAGGTCCCCAGGGACCTTCTCATCCGCCGGAGGGTTAATGCTCGAATGGCAGCTTGATTGTCCGAGAAAACGGCTATAACTCGTCTTCTATAACCTATATTTATATTGAACTGTGCACATCTTTCGATGGCAAGAATTTCTGCTTGGAAAATACTTGGATTTTTCCATGGGTTCTGAATATTTAGATCTAGGTCCCCCGTTCCACTGTAGGTCTTTGACCCATCAGTGTACCACATTATAGTTCTTTTCTTCAAAGAGTATGCAGGGTGAGATTCCTCCATTTTTACAACTTAGGTTTACCACAAATCGTTTCTCAATGTAATCCTATCTTGTGGGTAGTCTAGAAGGATGTTTTTGACATACATCCAGTATAAGATGCTTGGTGTGCACCCCCATATTTTACTAGCAACTAACGCCTTCGACGCGAAGAGAAACTTGTTTTTTTTTTGTTTTTTTTTTTTGTTTAGAAAGAAGCATTTTTGAGACCAAGCACGGGACAGGATTTGCACCTGCGACCCTCTGAATGTGATTCTAATATGCTTACCACTAGACCAGGTCTAATTTTTTATAATTTTCCATAAAATGTTCCGCAACAAATATTCTGAAGACAGTGCTGTCAATAGGTTTAAAATAGAGCCGCAGATTAGGCGCCACGGGAACTCATCCTTACATATGTCTATGTGCCTGCGTGGTCCTGCTTATGTAATGCTTTTTGGCAGCTTAAGGCAAACACAATCCTTGTTATCCTTTTCAAGGTTATTGCTGCTAAGACCGTCATTATTAAAAGAGTGTGTTGCTTCTGCTCGTGTTATTGCCGCTCTTTGTTGGTGTTGTTGTTGGCTTTGTTGCGTCAAGCGGTATTTTTCAATTGCCACCACACAAATACACATTTAAATGCTTTGCCAGCCGCACACACAAAGAGCTCAAAGAGAGGAGGTACAAAGCATATGATTAGAGGCGCAAAACTGTTCACAACAGATGTGTTCAGATGCCAGCGATGACGCACACACTCTCACGCAAATTCACACAAACAAGTTTGCAGGCGCATCTGTTTCGGATTAGTTTCCATGGATGCAGCTTGCCGCACAGCCTTCCATCCTCAGCCCTGCTGGTTGTTGCTTTCCGATACGTTTATTTACTGCTTTTAAATTGCGAATTTAAATGTCAATTGCAAATTCATTGATCAAAGTTCAAAGTAGCGTTTTGCGGTACATTAAGCTTGTGTGGGTGTTTGTGTCTATGTGGGTGTGTGTTTGTGTGGGTGGGTGTGTTGGATATGCGTATGTGTGGATTAGTGAGTTTTGGAAATGTTAAAGATTTTAATCCATAATGTTGGAGCTTCATCAAATTTCAAAAAATGGAAAAGTCATGAAATTGAAAAATATGTTATTAACAAGAAAAGGTGATGTTATGTTCGATTCAGTGTGGTAGATCTGTAAGATATATCCGCATCCAGATCTTGAATTTTAGATCATCAGCATGAAACCAAGAATTCAACTATACATTCTGATCCACAGCCGTGGTCATATATAATACAAACTCATCCTCTCCTGAGTCGGTATAAAGAGCCCATTTGACTGAATTTGGCTTGCCGGTGAATCGCAACGTGCCACGATATCAACATTTCGCTTTATGACACAGAAGCAAACATATAAGAGTAGGTTCTTGGAATACTTCCATCTATAAGCGAAGACCAGGAACGTATTCTCAACTCATTCTTTACTTGAATACTCATTCGTACTCATCTTTTATTTGAAGAGCCTTTTTTATGTGAAGACTCATTTTTAGTCATCCTTTATTTGAAAACTCACTCCTCTCATTATTTATTTGAAGATCCATATTTGAGCTCATTTGGGTAACCTTCTGATGAAGTGAAGAAGCTCCATCTACAGCAAAATCGATTCATATATCGAATAAGTCTCCAGAACCTGGTAGAGTACTACGAGTATGTTGCACAGCCGCGGTTGAACCAAACCTCCTATACCCAGCTGTTTTGGCTGGTGGCCAGCTACTGGCAAAGCTTGTAATCTGAATCCTCTGGACAAAACCAGAAGGAGTGCTGCTCTACTGATCATTGGAGCCCTACGCTCCACGCCTACGAAGGCTCTCTTTGCACTTTTTTTTGCCGACCACCTTCTAAGCTTCTGGTAAAACAACAGGCCAAACTGGTAGCTACCAGACTCAATGCACTTACAAGGTGGTCGAGGATGGACCTGGGGCATACTAGTATTCTTAATCAGGACTTGCCTACCCCCAGCTCTGTCGACTATCAACCTCAATCGGGGGTTCGAATTCCTTATCCCAAGCATAGATATTAGGAACAGAGTACAATCTGGACATCTATACAGACGGCTCCAAGTTTGGGGACAAAGTAGTTAGCGAGATCTTCTCCAACAAATTTTACCTTAGTATCTCGCTTAGACTCTCTGAGCATTGCGGAGTCTTTCAGGAAGAAGTAATGGCAATTTACCACGCAATGAATTGGGTTCTAAGCAATGGGGTTTTTGGTGTCAGCATCAAAATATTCTCGGACAGCCAAGCTGCCATTAGATCTCTTGCTGGCATAACGACGTCACCAAGACTCGTACAGGAATGCCAGTCCGCTCCATGTATTCCATAGTTCACCTAGTCTGGGTACCTGGTCACAGGGACATCGAGGGAAATTCGAAAGCAGATGAACTTGCTAAAACACGCACACTACTCTCCGAATTACACCCTTCTCTAAACATAGGTATTGCTCTCGGTACTGCTAGGCTGGCGATCAACCGCAGGTATTTTAAGGAGGCCAACAAATTATGGGTGGAGGAACACTCTTGCCATATTTCAAGGCTATTCTGGCCTAACCTTAGCTACTTCAACTCAGACGCGAGCACTGCGGTATCAGTGCTAACGGGGCATTGTGTGATGGAGAGGCTTGCGGATATGCTAGGTTTGTCCTTTAATGACTTCTGACGTGTGTGTGGTGCTGAGGAGGAAGAAGGAACAGTGCTACACCTTATGAGCCAATGTCCATCCTTAGCCACACGAAGAACGTACATCTTCGGGGCTTCTTTCTTCACCAGCCGAACAGAGCTCTCAACCTTCCATATCCATATGAATGGGCCTACAACTCAGCATGTGGTTGCTCTACTGTACTGAAATTAAACAGTTTTTAAATTGAATTTTGACCAGAGTCCTTTCACATTTATCTCATATCCTTCATATCCTACAACAAACAAACATTCATATTAAAATCGAGTGGAAAAAGAATCTCCTCCACCAAAGATACTTGTAATTAAATCCAGTGAAGAAATTTGAGTCGGTTTAGATCTACTGCGACGTACTAAAGCGATTTCTCTAACTACGCCCTCAGAAATAAAATCTCGAGTTATGCCTATGGTAGTCAATTATGTGACCATGGAACTAGAGTCATCCAGAGTACTTCACGCAGTCTCTTTAATTTATTATATCAAATGTTGTGCATAAATCTTAGATACGTTTCCATTAGTGAATGTGTGTAATTTGTGTGGGCATGGCAGTGAGGTTAGCAGCCCATTTTTAAAAATAGACTGGCTTCGAAATTTACATTGTTAACACATTTTTTCATTCCCTCATCAACGGAAGCTTAGCTGAGCCCATTTTAAATGAGGTTGCTAGAATTGCTTATGGCGTGGTCATTATATAATCCCGCCCATTTCTTGGATATGAGTTTAAGTTGTTTGAGTTTTTAAGCTAAATTTGGTGTATACATTTAAAAGTTTTATACTATAAATATGTGCAAATAGTGGGCGTGGAAGACATTTGACAAGAACACCACTAAATATTAAATCAGTGATTCAGAACTTCAATATATAAATATCTGAACTTTAACAAGTCCGCAGCAGCTTTAAAGGCAAAACTTGGATGAGAACTCCAGTGGCATTGCTGCCACAACTATTTATAAAGTAGTAAATTTATATTTGGCGCTCGAAACTGGGAACTTGCAACTCACATGCACACACACACTCACAACAGTGCACCCACACATTAACACAATAAAAGGAAAACAAATAAAAATAAACATCTCCAATTACAAGTTGGAATTTCCAACCAGCAAAACAATGTTTGAAATTGAAGTACATAAAAAAGGAAAACCAGAGTCATTTAGAGACCACGAGAGTTGTCCGAGTAATGGGAGCATGTGTTGCAAGTGCTCTTCCATGGACGACTCATTAACCGAGGCCGCTGGCAAGCGTCACGGAGTGGCGGGTTCATGGGAATAGAATGTTGTATAAGTGTGACATGCCATGCACTCGTACGAGTAACATGAACACAATAAAGAGTGACTGCGAAGTAGGCACCAGACCCAGTGGCAAACGGGGACACCAAAAGTACCCAGCAACATGCCCCATCCTGGTTGCGTTCCGAACTGGCTTCTTTCCTCCTCAGTGCTTAGAGTGAAATGATTCTTTACCTTCTTCTCTATGCATATCGTTGATACTGAAATGCTAACCTTGTGCTAGGAATCTTACTCAAAGAGCAAAACAGAGGATGAAGCTTCACGCCCTTACTCCGGTGTATAGAAAAGCTCCTGCAAAGCCCAGAAATCAAAAGACTGACAAATAACATGGAATCATATCTAATCACTGGACTACTGCAAACTGAGGGAGAGTGACAGATAGTGGAAGAAAGAAAGAGAGAGAGGGAGAGTGGGAAGAGAGATAGATGCAGAGAGATATAGAGAGGGACAGAAAGATAGAGAGTGGGAGAAAGAGAGAGAGAGAGAGAGAGAGAGAGAGAGATAGAGATAGTGGGGAGAAAGAGATAGAGAGTGGGAGAGAAATAGAGAGAGAATAATAAAGAGCAAGATAGTGACAGAGAGAGAGAGAGAGAGAGAGAGAGAGAAGATAGAGTAAGACAGAGGAGGGGAGAGGAGGGGAGAGAGGAATCGAGAAAAGATGAAGAGGAAGAGAGAAAGTAATTTAGAAAGAGAGAAAGATATACAGAGTGGTAGACGAAAAATGGACAAAAAAAATAGAGAGATAGATAGAGATAGAATTATATAGAAAGAAATAGAAATATATATAAAGAGCGAGAAAGAATGATGGAAGTTTAAGGAGAAAGATAGAAAGAAAGATAGAGAAAAAGGGAGAAAGAATTAGAAAGACAGAGAAAAAGTGGGAGAAAAACTTACAAAGAAAGTGAGAGGTAGAAAAAAGTAAAAAGAGGGAGAAATAAAGGTAGAAGCGAGAATGAGGGTTAGAATGAAATAAAGAAAGAGAAATATATTGAAAGGGAGAGAAAGACAGATATTAAGAAAATGAGACAGCAAAAGAAATGAAAAGAAATAGAAAAAGAGGCAGAAAGTTATGGTATAGAATGGTAGAACGAAAGACACAGAGATGAAAGAGATATAAGGATATACAAATAGAGAGAAAGAGGGATAGAAAATTATACGGAAAGCTAGACTGAAAGATAGAGAAAAAGGGAGAAAGGAAAAGAGTTAGAAAGAGAGAGAAGTGGGACAGAAAGTTGGACAGAAATATATACAGGAAATTGAGAGATAGAAAGAGATTGAAAGTGAGAGGAAGAAAGGTGTGAAATGGGAGAGATAGAGCGATAGAAAAAGAGTCAGAAGGATATATAGAGAGAGAAAGAAAAGGAGTGAGAAAAAGAGAGAGAAAAATAGATAGAAAAGTGAGAGATGCAAATTGAGGGAGATAAAGTGAGAGAGAGTATTAGAAAGAAAGTGAAAGTGGGAAAGGTAGAAAGAAGTGAAAGGAAAAATAAAGGGAGAAGAGAGAGAAATTGAGAATGATATGAAGAAAGAGAAATATATCGAAAAGAAGAGAAAGATCGGCAGTGATATCGAGAGAAAAAGAGATGGAACGAAAGAGAAAAAGAGACAGAAATATAGATAAAAAGCAGACGGAAAGATAGGGATATAAAGACACAGAAAGAAAGATAAAGACAGAAAGATAGACAGAATGATGGAGAAAAAGTGATAATATAAAGAGTTAGAAAGAGAGAAAGTGGGGCAGAAAAATGTAGAGAAATATTGTGAGACAGAAGATATAGAAATTGAGAGAAAGAAAAATAGAAAATTAGACGGAACAATAGGCAGAAAGATAGAGAATCAGATAAAGAAAAGAAATTTCTCGAAAAGGAAAGAAAGAAGGAAGTTAGAAGGAAAGTGGGGGACCAAAACAGTTGGGGATAGAAAGAGAAGCAGAGACAGAAAAATAGACAGAATAATTGATAGAAATGTAAACCGAAGCATAGAGAAAAAACATGAGAGAGAAAGATATAGAAAGAGAGAGAGAGAGAGAGAGAAGAAACACATAAAGATAGACTCTAGAGAAAATGAGAGGAGGAAAGGGGGAAAGTGAACTGAAAAAGATGGTAATATGAGAAACAGAATTAGAAAAATAGCCAGAAAGTTAGCCAGAGGGTTAGACAGAAAGATAGACAGAAAGGTAGAGCGAAAGCTAGAGCAAAAATGAGAAATAGCTAGAAAGAGAGGCAAATAGAGACAGATAGACCAAACGGTACATTGTGAGGAAGAAGTACAATGGGAGATAAAGTGATACAGATAAAGAGAAAGTGAGATAGAGCCAGTGAGAGAGAAAGAATGCTAATTGTAAAGAAATATATAGGAGAAACTCATACAGAAAGTTAGAGACCAAGTGATAAGAGAAAGATATGGAAGGATAGAAAAAGATATAGAAAAGGAAAGACATTTTTAAAAAGAGACAAAGAGAGACGGACAGATATACAAATATATATAGAAAAAGATAATGAAAAAGAGAGAGAAAAAGGGACCAGAAAGAGATATATAAAAATTAACTGAATATAGAGAACATGAGAGAGAGCAATATACAGAAATGCATAGAAATGCTGAGAAAGAAAGACAGAGAGATATATAGAAAAATATAGAGAAAGAGAGATAGAAATAGCTGGAAAGAGTGAGAAAGAGTCAGAAAGAGAGGGAAAAGCAAAGAAACGAGACAGAAATACACACAGAAAGATAGAGAAAATGAGAGATAGAAAGAAAATGAGAGTTTGGGTTAAAGGAGCCTGACCCAGGGAGATTCTGCGATCCTTCCTTATTTTAAATATATTTTCTGTCCATATATATATATATAATATATTTTCTCGAAGAAGGAAAGTAGACATTTTCCAAAAAGATCTTTGAACTCTTTCGTTCGCCTTGCAAATTGTACGAAAAGCTCAAAGAACTTCAAGCACCCGTGCGTTGGCTCAGTACTGCATTAAATTGCCGACTTTCCATGTGTCAGTATGTTGGAGAGGGAAATGGACTCATGCAACCACAGTAGATTGGAAATCATGGCCTCTGCTCTCTTCCGCCCTCTTCCAAAATTTCCCCCTTGAGTATATTTGAACAAAAATTTAATTATAATTATTTCCACACAATTTGAAAAACCTTTTCAAACAAAAGCCGAAACATTTGAAAGTAGTTGAAAGCGATTGTAGGGAGCTTATTTAAAGGATTGCAAAATGTTTGCCACAGACTCTCACAACTATTTTTGGACTACCATGAGCCAAGCAAGAAACTGCAGAGGAGGCTGAAAGTACACAGTTTTTTATTGCCTGCTTTTAAGCGTCTATTCTCAGTTGTAATGTGTGTGTGTCTGAGTGGATGAGACTATGCTTACTCCACATTTTAATGTCCTTTTAATTGCTTCAATTAGAAACAGGATAACGAATACGAGCGCACCAACGGTGCAACATGCAACACGATGTCATTAACAACGATTATGGTCGTAATTGCGGATGTTGCGAGGTGCTCAAGCCGTTTGCGGATAATTTCTGTGGTCATCAAATTTGCATTTGAATAAACAGCGGGACAGCCAGACATACCACTCTGTGAATCAGGTATTAGTGATATTTTCAGTGGCTGCATTTGTTTGCGAATTTAGAGCAATTCAATGGCAACATTCTGGACTCCCTGATTTCTAGTTAGGTTGTTATTTACTTGATTTTTTTTCGAGTTGGAAACCCTTTTTAAGCGTGGAAGTGGTAAATTATATGTCTACAAATTTCTCGATTGAAAAAATAAAAACCAACTTAATAAATTCTAAAAACTGTTCCCTAGTGTACACAAATATATCGTGCGTATTATGCAGTGACGCGATTGATACGCGAGTCACTTTAAGAGTGAAATTCAATATCGAAGAAATGTTTGCAAAGGTGAACGAAAAATTTTCCGTTAATGCGTAAAACAAAAACAATACTTTTGGTGCGCTGAATCTGCTGAAAATAAAAAACAAAGCATTTGAAGCCCCAAAGTATGCAGTGATTTTCTTTCTACGATAATTAAAACGATAATTACAAATAAGTTGCCAAGAAACATTTCTTGAAACGAAAAGCATTTAAATATTATTAACAATATTTTCGTTATTTCCACTTATAACTTCGATCGGTTAAAGAATATAGTTGGTAACAACGGACCTAAAAAGTGAGAGCGTTTATGAAGACATGTGGATGACAGTCAACTGCGTTATCTGCATAATAATTAACATTTTTACGAAATTGCCCTCTTGACAATTTACTCTAACTCTCTGTACTCGGATTCGTACTCCTGGATTGTGTAGTAATCAAACAATCGCAGGTTAAGTTAAAAATAACTAACTTTATTTAATTATTGCAATTCACACACTTAATATTAGGCTTAAAGTTTGCTTTATTACCTATTGCACTTTATTTCACAATGAATTTCATCACTTTACAAAATTACAAATACTGCTGCTTCGACGCACGATGTACACACTGTTACGATCTCTGTTCGATTGTGTTCGAATTTGCTTTCGAATGGTTGAAGTACAAAATTCTACGCTATTCAAGAAGTCTCAAGATTTTTCTAGATTCTTCTATTCACCTCGCAGGAAGGTTTTATTTTCGAGAATATTCTTTTACAACACGAAAATGGTTTTCTTATGTATACTTTTATTCGAATAGATCGTGTCTTGACTTCCACACAGGGTGCACTCATTCTCAAACTCCAGATGGGATCCTAAAAGTATGCAATCACGTTTCATTATATTATAATATAATAACTGATAAAATAGTGCGTATCTGAAAAAGGAAAGTGAATACTCAAGGAACCTACACCGGGTGGCGGTTCTAAAGAATTGAAGTCAGCAGAAGAACTGCAAAAAAAGGCATTGCTTCAAAAAATTAACGACTTAAAAGAGGAGATTTTTGTTCTTAAAATCGAAAATGAGAAAATTAAATCATAGGGAGTGGTGATAACCATGATATAATAATCAGTGAAACTAACAATAAAAACGAGAATTCATATGAAACAGATGAGGAGGAGCTTGCTCGAGAGACAGACTGGATCCTTAAAAAGAAAAGTCGAGCAAAAAACGGAGAGCCGAATCCTCTCCCGAAGTGATCACACAAAGTATTCCGAATGTTGTTATTCCAAATGTCATTAATACAAAATTGAAGAAAACCGCAATTGTTAATAAAATACTTCGCCACCACCAATTGTTATTAATGATACTAACGATTTTACAAAACTGCATTCCATGCGTATCACAACAATAAAAAATAAATTTTTTGTCAAACTTTTAAATAACGGGGCTTATAGAGTAAATACTTTTGACTCATGCGACTACCGGTCTGTAACAAAAATGCTTACGAACGAAAACATCCCTTGGTTTAGCTACGAAGTCAAGCAAACCAGACCAATAAAACTGATCGCTAAGAATCTTCATCATTCGTGTGACGAGGAATCAATCGAAAATGATTTGAAAGCTCAAGGTCTACAAGCAGTTAGCGCCATAAATAAACTAAAGTGGAAGACTAAGCAGCCTCTCCAAATGTTTCTTCTTACATTGGACCCAGCTGAAGATGTGAAAAAAATATATGGAATTAAAAATATTTTAAATACTATTATTAAAATTGAAGCATTAAAATCAACAAACTTAATACCCCAGTGCAAGAAGTGCCAATCATTCGGCCATACTAGAAACTTTTGTAGCAAACCTCCAAGGTGTGTTAAGTGCACAGGAAAACATGCAACAATTGATTGTGTTCAACAAACGTCTGAAAACTCTAAATGTTACAATTGTGGAGAGTACCATCCAGCGAACTATCGAGGTTGTGTAATTGCAAAGGAACTCCAAAAATTAGGTCCAAAAAACTATCACAGTCTCTTCCTCTCTCTTTATCGCATACAAACAATGACAACACCATTAAGAAACCCACAAAAATCTCCTACATATGCGCAAGTAACCAAAGATTCCTTGCAAGATAATACTATTCCACAAACGTCTGACACACTGTCAGCTATTTTAACTAGACTTAAGGAACAGGGAAAAGTTTTCAAGTCAATTGAACAACGTCAATACCTTTCGGTTGAATTTGGGGTTTCTTTCTTCAGGTACTCTTTTAGGTTTTTATCCTCCTCCTTTGTAAGAGCATCTTTAAGCGCCCTTTCGGCTGCTTTAATATTGTATTTAGAGATGGGTGAGCGATGTTTCTGCCATTCTCGGCGCAGCCGTCGTTTCTGTGCTACAAGTTTTTCAATTTGGCTATTTGTACAGGCACACTTGCACTTTCTAGAAGTATTTTTTGGCGTTGCCACTACGGCTGCAGTCGCTAGCATGGAGTTGAAAATATCAATATTATTATCTATATCATCTGCATGTTTTACCTCAACTCTTGTAGAGATATGACTACTAATATACTTTTTGTATTTTAACCAATCGGTTTGGTTGGTCCCAAGGCGAAACTGTGTATATCTGGTTGTTCATAAAGGTTGATTATTACAGGCGAGTGACCAGAGGACAGATCGACACAGGTTTCCGCTGATACTAAAGACCTATCTATATTTTAAGAAATAGCAAAATCAATAAGATTCGGAATTTTCTTTGGGTCTGTTGGCCAATAAGTGGGCTATCCTGGACAAAATCGAATTTACTATGTCTGTTAGTTATTGCATTGTACAATTGTCGGCCTTTTGGATTAATTAGGCGAGAGCCCCAGTGTTTATGTTTCGCATTATAATCACCGCCAGCTAGGGAATCAAAAAGTTCTTTAAATTGAGTTTCTGTTACAGTAAAACGGGGTGGGCAGTATATAGCTGAAAGCGTCAGGTCTTTGTCACGATTTTTAATAGATATAGCTTGCATCCATTGCATCGAATGCGATTGCATAAGATGATGCTTAAGCCGATTTCTGATTAGAATAGCCGCACCGCCATGTGCCTTACCATCAGGATGATTTGTGTTATAAAATTTTAAGCCTAGGAGATGAAAATTGTATTTGTTTGTGAGATGCGTTTCAGACAAAAGCATAACATCAATTTAGTGGTCATGTTGAAACTTATTAAGGGCTAGTTTATGCTGGTTAACACCGTTTGCGTTCCATAAACATATTTTTAACAAACTCATTTTTTATTGAGAAGAGTTTGGATCATCTGATTTTGAGCTTTAATCATATCTTGTAGCATATTTTGCACTGTAGACATGAATTGAGTCATACACTGAGTAAGATTTAGGATCATGGCTTCTACTCCACTATTAGATGCATTGTTATTGTTAACTTGCCGTACGTTGCCCTGCAGAACACTTGCGTAGGTTGCTTGACCAGAATTCGGTTTTTGCAAAATAGGGTCACCTATCTGAGGATTTGTGGTGGCAGGCTGGATATAAATAGGATTTGGGGATAAGTTACGTTTTAATTGTATACCCTGCGACAGTTTTGATTCTAAATCTTTATATACAGGGCAACCTCTGTAATTTGCCGTGTGGCTGCCACCACAGTTACTACATTCCTTTGCGGATGTGTCAGCTTTAGCTAAGGTGCAAGTACTTGTAGGGTGGAGATCACCGCAAACTACACAAACAGTGCGCAGAGTGCAGTACGATTTAGAGTGGCCGAATTCTTGACAATTCATACATTGTATTGGGCCGTTACGTTTGTACGGTTCTTCAACCGTAATTCTGCGGTGTAAAAGATATCTTAGGTTATATATTGGGTGCGTCTCGTTCTTTTTAAGCTGGATTGAGTTGGGGAACAGTTCAACTTTAAATATAGGTTGAGGTACCTTATTTCTATTCACAATATTTATCAGAACCTTTACGGGAAACGCTTGCTCTTCAAGAGCCTCTTTTATATCGCCTTTCATAACAATAACAAGGCCTTTTGAGCTCTTTAGCTGATAGGAATAATAATTTTTGTTGTTCACCGTTAAAAAATTTATAATATTACGACAGTGCTTTTCACTATATGCCTGTATCTTTGTCTCCTCAATACTACCTTTTCTAAGAGGCACAATGTGAAAATTATTTGTGCCTATAATCTTTGCGATGTTCAATACTGATTGATTGGAACAAGTAAATCGGTCTGGCGTTACTGACTACAGGTTCACCTTTCGATATATTAGTAGAATTCTCTACACTAAGAAGTGCAAATCTATTATTCCCCAGAGAAGCAACTGAGTTTGTTGTGTTTGCCCTTTTGGCGACGCCTAATGACCTTTTGTGGACTTATCTTTCTTTTAATACTAATGTTAATGTAGCGGTCAATACCAGTCTGCACGACCGCCACTTTTTTATTTTCTTTACCTCACTGTTTATTACCGCCTGCAGAGACATTGTTGCTGGGCTTCTTGCCAAAGAACATACAAGAATAGACAGTTGATATGAATGTATT
The DNA here is from genome assembly GCA_920105625.2 of Clusia tigrina. Classification (NCBI taxonomy): domain Eukaryota; kingdom Metazoa; phylum Arthropoda; class Insecta; order Diptera; family Clusiidae; genus Clusia; species Clusia tigrina. The sequence goes on from OV050033.1 coordinate 131,672,467, forward strand.
TGTGAGAGTTCTGCTACTGAGAGGAGGTTTCAAAATTGATGTATGTAGTGGTAAAAATACAGTGCACCCCCCTTAACTCTAACTATCGTCATTCCTGAATTCACTTAACTTCTCAAAATAACTGAAAACATACAATTTCTTTGATAATTTCTCATTGTCAATGAACCCTCAATATCCACAAGTCGAAATATTCCACTTGCGTTTAACTAAAAAAATTAATTCGACAAAATAAAAAATTGTTTTCTTCATTATTAAAGAAAGAAACACTACCTCTGTTTAATTAAAAGCATAAATCCGTTAACTTAATTCGTTTAGCTGCATTTTTGACATATTTTGAAGATTTTTCTGAGATTATTGAAACTGTTGTTATTTGTGAGAATACTGTAAAAGCGTTGAATTCTCTTTTGACCGGCAATTTCTTAACCTTGGTCTCCTTCTGTTCCAAATTCTAATTTTTGAACTGTCCCCTGTGCACTTTCATTCGTTCATGGCCATGTATATTTAAACACTCTTGGGGTATTACCGTAGAGTAATCCGTTTGTTACAGTACATTGCTAATTCTTAAGCATTTCATTATGTACTTAGTTTATAGTATGTATTTCCTATTTTCTTTAATAAAGTGACCTTCGAAAAGGAAGGATTAATCTCATCATTACTATATACAATTAGCAAAATTTGTTCCCTTAAATTATATCTAATTTTATATTATATCAATAATTAAAGCACTATTCCACTTCTGACTTTAATTTATGTACTTAAATTTATGTAAATAAGTAGTAAAAAATTATTACCATCAGTAACACTCTTTCATAAAAAGTCCAAATGTATTTGTTCCCTGGGGTCCACTAGGAAACAGCTGATCGCTAGTGGACCCCAGAGCACTTATACACTTGCATTCGATTTCCCATTGGTTTTGTTGTTGGATTTACGAAGTTATTACTCTATACTACTGTATGGTATTACTGGGGCAGTCGGACCCCATTTTAATATATTATTTTATATATAAATTAATATATCATTTTAATATAAATTAATAATTTTATTAATTATTTTAGTCATTAGTAGTATAATCAAATACTCTCTATAAAGAATATGCGACAACCTCTCTTCAGTACTAAATTGTGTTGCTGGCTCGGGGCTGGGAACATTTTGATATTGCATAGCTTTTTACCTTATGTGGATCGAATTTTGCTACTATATTTTCAGTATTTCGTTGTTCTTTGACGAGGCAGGTTCTGTGTCGCTCCGCCTCGGATTAGAACACAAATATAATGGAATAATGATAACGAACACTTGTTGGATCAGTGTGCCCAAGAAATATTTCTTAAGCATACACAATTGTACATACAAGCACAAACTTCTTGTTTGTATTATCAATTTTGCTTATGCTTTTCTTCTTAGGTCAAATTATGTCACATGGTGTGGAGTCATACATATATTTTTTTATATACATATTTACAATTTATTATTTTGAAGTTGGACAATTTGCATAAAATATAGAGAGTATTTGCTAGGACTGCAGTACACTTTAGTCCATGTTTTTCGTATGAAATATTTAATTCCCGCTATAAATATGGACACCATTATAGGAAGAGGGCTTCCAAACTATGTACAGCGGAAAAAAGTATTCGACATCTACTAATCCATGCAATTTGTCTCTAATAAATCGGAAACTATATACAACCTCAAAACAATGATTGATCATTTAAAACAAAGGATCATTCTGCTTTTATTGTTGTAATTGTTATGGGTGTAAATAATAGCAAAGGTATGAAAATGTCACTACTATTAATTAAATACAGTTTGAAAAGAGAAAAAAGTATTCGACATATTATGAAACAATTAAAAAATAATTGGATTAAAAACCAAATTAATTGAGCTACCTTCCCTTTCCGACGAACAACTTCCCGTAAGCGCCACGGCATTGATTTTACCCAATTTATGGATGTCTCCATGTCGATTTTGAACCACTCTTCCGTCAGAACTTCCTACAATTATTTTTTAATTCGAAAAATGGCGCTCTCTTATCTCTTTCATTAGAATACTCCACAAGTATTCTATCGGGTCTTTGAGCAGGCAATTATAAAGTAGCCAAAGTCTCGAGTTGTGGGCCGAATGCTTAGGATCGATATTCTGGTACAATTGAAATGCATTTTCTATTCCTAATTTCAGAGGAGTAGGGCGGAAGTTTTCTTTCAGTATTTGAGTATAGTCGATAATCCCGTTCACTGGTACTATATTTTCCACCCCTGAGGCTCCCAAACACCCCGTCCTCCATACTTTACAGTACAAACCACATACAGTTCTTCCAGCTCAGTATTTGGCTACAAATTGCTCGAGAGCATGCACATTCACCAGAACAGTTTTGGTTAAATGGTTTATTTGCTGATGAGAGCAAATTTTATCTGTTTATTTTATTTTATATAATTGTGTACAGGAAGTCAAATACTGACCTGGAAGCACGAAATATAGTTCTCAAAACTCCGGTGATATGGTATACCATTCATATTCAATTGCCCTTCTTAATTCTGCTGCTTTTCCAAATGTATTTTTGTATAATTTCCGGATAATTCTTCTCAAACGTGTTCAACAACATTTGGGTCAGGTGATTGGGAGGGTGTTTGGATTAATTTTGGATAATTATACACACGCCAGAGCTTTGCTACATTAGATGTGTGCTTGGGATCATTGTCCGGATAATAAGCAAAACTTTCTAAAATACCCAATTTGATTAATTTGCTTGTATGTTGTACATCGTTTGAAAGGTCTCCAAACTACGTACACAATCATGAGCATATTTATAACGGTGGTATATTATATGATATAAAATAAATGGTCGGTCTAAAGTATAATGCTGTCGTTGTCTGATTAAGCGTTTGAACTACTGTATATCGTATCTGTATACATATGAGGCACTCTCAACCATAGCCATTCATATGTACTCGTACATGCAAATGGGAGCATAATTGCACTGTTAGCATTTTGGTGAGGCGACTTCAAATGAAATATGAACCGATATCAGAGAAAATGCCTATATGAACGCAGTGCCATGCACGGGAAGATCCGTTCAAGGGCAGCTTGGAACTTGAGCAACTGAACTGCAGTTATTACTTCCTATGTGTGCATACGAGTGTGTTTACATACATAGAATATACATATGTAGTTGTATGTGGAGTGGATCATATTCATACGAGTACAGTTGGCCATGAAAGTGTTTTGACAAGGGAAAATTGGGTCAATTAGATATTGCACACTCTCTTTTGCACCTCTTTTTTCTTATGATTAATTTTTTAATACATTTCATTTAATCAATGGTGTTTTCTCCGTGGTCTGATGGTAAGCATGATAGACTCACACTTGGGGGACGTGGGTTAGAATCCCTGTCCCGGGCATGGTTTCAAAAATGCTTCTTACTAAATATTTGTCTCGTCCAGTCGAAGGCCTTGGTTGCTAGTACTCATATTCTCAACCTCTTGCAGACCTAATTAATTATGCAGCAGGATAAAATAGTAATAATAAAATGCATATGCGGGGGGAGAGTGGCGTGGGATAATAACAACAATATATTTTCTAAAGAACAGTAACAAAAAAAACCCCTTTTTAAAATTAAGAAATAAAAAGCATTTAAAAAACAAAAAATATTCAAAAACTAGCCGTCAAGAAAGTGTTTTTCCAAAACTTTTTGGTACCAATTTATCCTCGCAATGATCCCCGATATCGGATAGATTCTTCACTATGCTTTGTGCACATTTTTGACGCAAATCAATCAAAAAAGTTTACTTTGGTCACTGGAAAAGAACGTGATTTGTTGTGACTCAGTTAGTTTACTAGAAACACTGCATCAGGAAAAGTACCCAAGAACTGTCCGAGATTTTCTTGACCAGACAAACAATTTATAATATTGTAAATCCCTTAAAAAAGGAGGCTTGACTGGAGCCAAAATCTGCGAACGGTTGTTTGCACAAAATATCAGAGAACAGAATGCATTTTGGTAATGAAAGTAGTCGAAAATCCGGAGATTTCTACGACATGACGCTTTATTATAATGGCGGGTCCAATAGAGTGTGCCGACAGCAGTTAAATGCGTTGGAAAATCGTAATATAATTCCAACTGTAAAATTCTGCGAAGTTTCTATCATGGTATGGGGTGCATATCCAGTAAATGAGTAGGAGAGCTAGTTTTCATAGAGAACATAATGGATGCAACACATTATTTGGAGATTCTAAAATGTTATCTAATAAACGGCGATAACGATAACAAATTCTACGAAGATAATGACTGAAAGTATAGGGAGCGTATGGTAAGGACGTTGCTTCTTTACAATTGCAAAAAAGTATTAGAAACGGCTGCCCAGAGTCCACACTAGAACCCATTGGAAATTTGTGGGCACATTTAAAAGAAAAAGCCGGCCAAGAGGCAACCAAAAGATTGAGCAGAACTCAAAACTGCAATACTGGAGGAATGGAATGAAATTCGAAACTAATGCAGAAGTTGATCTATTCCATGAAGACTACGAGCTGTAATAGAGGGGAGCCTAACAAAGTAGTAAAAAACTTTATAGTCCTCATTTTCTTTAATTTTTTAAATACAAATCATTTGTAAAAAAACTTTCTTGATAAACTTTATGGACTTATACAACTAGCTTGCTTTGCCCACAGTACCTAGGGCTGATACTCCACTCCAAGCTCATGTGGAATACTAGCATTGTGGACTAAAAACTAATTTAAACAGTTACATACTCTGCAACCTTAGGGTCCTGTAAGGGTTAATTATATTTATGTATATAATTATTCCTTTTTTACTTTGATTATTATTTTCTTAATCGTTTTGTGATTATCCGGTCTTCTTTTTATTCATTTCATGAAATTAGAGCTTGAGGCAGTTTATGGGTACATAAGTACATACGTGCGTGCATTTGTATTCGCTTCGATGTTTTGGTTTATGTTCTCGTATACTAATGGGGAATCACACGCGTCAGCACAGAGAAACTTCAATTGAATTGCTTATTATTGGATTTTTTTCATATGGATTTGAATAGATTCTTTAATATATTTATTTAGAAATTATTTTTTAGATTTTCTACATATAAATGTAAGTATATTGAATACAAATTATACAGCTTATATAAGTTAATTCTTCTCACGGGAAACTGTCTGGCCGATACTATGTATCGTACGCAGATAGTTCTCAACCGGGTAAAATCGCCCTTATGTGACTCTTACCTTTTTTCCACCGTTCGCCAAATTAAAGTCCAGTTATGTTTTAATTTCAGTTGGCAGATAACTTATTTATTATTTCATGGATCACAATCTTGGTATTCAATATTAATGTTTAACTTTAGTAGGCAGATAACTAGTTATATTTATTATTTAATGCAAAGTTACAATGTCGCGATCGCGACCGTGCCGTCTTCTCCCGAATTTTCGACTAACTCCTCCTTTTAACTTTTTACCCCAACTACCTGGAGTACCTTAGCTAGCAAGCCGGGCTACGTGACACAAAACGTCGACACTGCATTTCCCACCGCTACCACTTGCGCGTGTTGGCCGCTACGTGACCTTAATTGCTGAATTGCCGAAATTGCATTTCCCACAGCTATCGGTTGCGCGTGCAGTCCGCTTCCGCCCAACTCCTAGCGATCGAAGGAAAATGCAGAATCGGCGTCTGCGCTACCCTACACCCGGCCGTGCTAACTTATACATTCAGCAGCAAAAGTCTGCGTAGAAAAGAAGACAGGTACCATAAATCCATTATTTTTTGTTGATAAAAAACAATTAATAAAAGGTTGGGTAGTCTTTAGGTTGAAGAACCTCTTGTAGGCACTTTGGCACAGAATCCACCAATTTTGTGGTTTCTGCGTAGGTGATTTTTGTTCATTCTTGGATCATGATATTTTTCTGCACATCTTTCGAAGTTGCTGCTCGTATGCTGTCGAATCCAGCGCTCCAATAACTCCCATACATGCTAGAGAGGATTCAAATCAGGTGGTTGAGGTGGTGGTTTAGGCTGTTTCCGGACATAATACAGTGGCCAAAGTTTGGTATCGTGAGCAGTATGCTTCGGGTGGTTGTGGTGCTGAAATCTGTATTCGTTGTCCAACCTAAAATTCTCTGTACTCGGCTTAAAGTTTTCTCTGAAAACCTACCTAGCCTACTCCTTTGGCGCAAATGCACCCCAAACCATAATTCCACCTCCTCCAGATTTTACAGTGGGTTTTAAATTGTGAGCGTCGAGGGCTGTACCTGATTTTCTCTAAATAAGCGAAGAACGAAAAAGCAGAACTTACTCTTGTCGGTAAGAAGAACCTTATTCCAAAACTCTTTGGGCTTGTTAAGGTATTCTTGGGCAAGGGCTAAGCGCTTCTCTCGATTGAGAAGAGATACCAAAGGCGTCTTTCGACCTGCGCGGCTGTGTTAGTTAACTTTCTTTTAAGTTCCTCCCACCGTTCTACCGTTACTAATCGATTTCCCGAATTATTCCGTTACATTTTCCGCATTTTTGGATTTTTCTGGATTAGTTTCAAAACACATCGATACACAATCGATCGGTCTGTTAGGGCAGACGGGCGGCCAGGACGCAGGCAGGAGACATAACATTCAATGTTTTCCAAATTATTAACATTAAAGCGATGAGAATGAAGGTAAAATATAAAATAACATTATGGATGAATCTTTAGGCGTCGGCGTCCCATTTTAAATACATAGTATATTACCTCACAAGGATTTGGGGACTACTTGTACCCGGCCTTTTGCTGCGGAGTATGTGTATGAAGTGGCCTTTTTAATGGTGACATTGTTAGCACTGGGTTGACTTCTTATTGGTTTCGCGACATTTCTGTCGAATCCAATTTTGATGTACATACTCGTATGTATGTCAGTTAGTGGGGGAAACTGTAATCAGTGCTCGCGCGTTATCAGTCCATCCGGTGCATTCTCAAAGATCCTTCCTCCTCAAAGACTCGTATGGTGAATTTAGTGCAGTCAGCTATTTACGCTTAGTTACGGGCATTGGTGGTGTGATTTGGCCAACTCCAAGTAGGTCGCGTAGGAGCCTGATCGAGTCTTCTTGCGTAAGCCAGGGAGTTAAGTCTGTTCAAGCTCAGCAACCTGAACATACGAAGAGTAGTGAACATGCAGATCGAACTAAACGTAATCGAAATTGTGAGAAAACTTCCTTTGAAATAACATATGAACTCGAAGCTTAAAATTAAAATCATGCAATAACATTGAAGTAATAATTAAAAAGTAAAGTTAATCTTAATATGAAAATTATATTGAATTAAAAATGAAAAACAATTTATGTGAAATAAATATTCAAGAGCATTTCCTATGAAATACTCACGATAACATTTCATAGGAAATTGCGAATGTTGGGACTATTTCCTATGAAGTTGTTCCGATAATATTTTATAGGAATTTATGAAATTAGCGTTAGAAAATAAGATTTTTTGTTGTGTGGTGTTTAATGTTAATTTAACCCGCAACCCTCCTGTGAAATTTCGTTGGGCGTGGCAGTAGCATTATGATCCCGTATATTTTGGACACACACTATAATGGACCCCATGTACATTTCAGCGAATTTTTATTCTGATCAGCCAATTTTTATTCAGCATCAATACGAGCATAGATAGTTTGATTTTAAACTTAGACCCGAAAGCTCCTTATAGCAAAAGTGGGCGTGTTCTTTTTCTGATCAAGCTCTTTTCTTGTAGTTTGCTTTATAGTGTCTACATCCTGCTTTCGTCCATAAATCTCTAATAGAACTTAAGTTAAGAATATTTTTTAATAGTGGGCGTGACACTTAATATATACCGCCCACATTTTTGGTAGTGTTTACTATGACCCACATCTATATAACTATCAGTAGCGCCACTGTTCCATCAATTGGTCTGAAGTTATAGCCATTTCGGAAAAGCTGATTAAAGCTGCATATATGGAAGGTAGGCGTGGTCTTCGTTCAAATTGGTCCATATAGCAATCTGGTTCTGTGTATTTGGCTCTAACGGTGTTGGATAAAAGTTGCCATAGACGGACGGACAAAATTGTTCAGAAAGAGATAATGATCATATCTGTATACGAGTATATGTGTTCCATACTCAACACGCCTCTTTCTTGTAGTTGCAACCCCTCTTTAAAGAGCAAAATTGGTATATCCTTTTTACCTTTTTTAAAAGTAAAGGGTAAGAATGTACATATGTACATATACGAAAGTTGATTGAAGCAGCAAGGAATATGTTTCTGCAACACCCACATGTCCTGCTCCTTGCAATATCACCGGAAGAAATGTTAAATAGGAAATTTGGATGTCTCTATTACCTATGTTTCTGGTATTCTTTCCACTGACACACACTTCTATTATAGAGGAGGATTCTTTTATAATCATGCAAAATAAAAAACTTGAACTGAACATATCATATTTTAGACTACCCAATTACTTTATACTGGAATTATAGAACGAATTCTCTTATTGATCGATCTATTTGTTTCGGTTCATAGTGGAACTACTCTAGGGGGAGCAACAAATTTGCTATCTGTGCTGTAAAGAAATCACAAATGCTTCGGATGCATGCAACCGCAGCAGTTTTGCAGGTGTTCTGCAGGTTCGGTATACAACCAACTCCTGACTCATAGTTTAAAGAGCGATGACGATGAGAAATAAAATGTAGTGAGCCAGGTAGCGAAGTTGCACCACCATGTAGAGTAATTCCACGAAAGATTTATAAATAATTTACATACAAGTCAGGTTAAATCTAATCAACACAGAGTCTCTGTTCAGCTAGCAACACGTCACTTGCTTAAAGAGGTCACTTGCCCACATTCTGCCACTGAGTCGCTTTTTTAACGCGTATTTATTTGCCGCGAATTTTATGTGCATCTATTCAGCCACCCTGAGGATAAACAAGAAGTGGCAGTACTCCATTACTCCAGTGCTACATGTCTACCCCTTAAGGGAGTTGTGTGCCATGTTCCCTATGGGTGCGTTCGGCTGAGGTGTTTCCATTATCACTTTTAAAAGACCCTTTAATTGTGGTGGCATACTCCCAGAGTGCGCTGTTGCTGCGGCTTCTAATTAAGGGAAAATTTAGACTCAGGGGAATGTGGCAGAGACCCAGCTAAGCAGAAATTATGGTTTCTTACAACAATGACCGCACTGGCCACATAAGGTTACCTTAAAGTTGTTGACCGTGACCATATACGAAGTTAGCCATGCCATGAAAGTAGAGAGTGGAAAATTTTGTACGAGATAAAGTGGCACGTGACTACGACTATAAAGAAACTATCTGCTTGCCCGGTGGAAAGGTTGCTTTTGTTTTTCGGTTCTAAAAATGGGCATATTTTTTTTTAACTCTATGTAAATCACAATAACAATTGGGGATGATTGTGATTTAATATGTGGCCACACAACAAGCTCAACCACTCTCGGCCATAAAGGAACTTAACAGTGTGTAAAAAGGTTAATGAAGGGACTCTGGAGGATATACACTATTGTGTATGTGTGTAGACGTTTATGTGTACGTATGTATACACATATGTATATATGTGTGTATGTGTAGGGATGTGTGTGTATGATTGATTATGGAGAGTGTCCGAAATTTGAAATCCAATTTAAAATAGTAATTTTAGAAAAGTATGCAAATTTTGAAGATTAACCTTTTCGGGCCCATATTCACGGGTTAAGGTGTGCAGAGACTCAACTAACTAGCATAGCTGGAGCGTAAATGAGCTTTGCGTGGCTAACGTTAGAACACTAGACTACGGTCGTTGCAATGGTATGAGTAGTCACAGTATGAAGAGGAATTGTGAGACCTCCGCCTGAGAATGCAGAGAAATTACTTTTGTTTTGCGCACACTAACACATGTGCAAAACGGTAGTAGTGTGGCTGATTTTCTTCAGAATTCTGGTTAACCAATGACAAACAAACCTATCCATAGAGGCAACTTATGATAAACAAAGACATTTCTTACAAACTCTGAAAATTTGACGTTTAAGTGTCCCGTCTCTATGGGCTCTGCCTCCGCATCACCTTGTGGTGAGCATCGTAGCATAACGAAAGTGTTCTCTGTTGCTAACCAGTGCACTGAAACCATGCATGACAATGTCCTACCAAATACTCTCTATTATTATAGAGTATTTGGTTCTACAGCATCATTCTGTACAACGATATGATGACGCTGCACCCTAAAAATCGGTTTATTGTACCGCACACTCGAGATTTCGATACCAATTTTGAAGAATGTTGAGTCGTATTCGTTGTGAATGTGTAATTCCCTCCACGATCACGGTTTCTCTACCACCCATGCTCCCATTAAATATTACATCATATGAAATATTTGGAAATATTCCTGTGTTGTTTTATGAAGTGGTTTGGAAATATCATGCCCGGTTTTCACATCCTAACCACTCTAAGACTTGTGGTTGATACTGAATTATTTTATGACTGTATCATTTGGCGAAGATTCTCCTAGTCCTAAATAGAATTTAGGTGACTATTCAAAATCTGTCAACATAGGAGGAACGTCAGTTTTCAAATGGATTTGTTTCAACTTTTAAAGTAGGAGTGGCGCCATATCAAGTTCAGTGGCAGTTGCCTGGCTACATCAACCAGACACACATTAACTAAGAACACTTCTATAAGAACACTAAGTGGAGGATATGATAAATGGACACCTCCATAAGAACACTAAGTTGAGGATATCATAATTGGAATGTTATCAGCTATGGGTCAGAAACGTTTTAAAGGTTTTGGAAATAGATTACAGTTGGACCCAGCTAAATCTGATGAATAGAGTGGGTGTTCGTTCATTCGAAACTTCAACTGGTCCAGTTTTTGAGCTACCAACGTACTTCAGTGATTCGGTCCTTAGTTAGCAACATTATTTTTCACACCAAACCGAGGTATTTCTCTGTCATCCGTTTCTTTAGCTGGTCCAGAAGTGATGCATTCTAGGAATTCGTTTCACATACTAACGGTACGACTGTATTATCTCTCCGGTGGAATGGACCGTCTTCCCATTCTTTAGAGACGGGATACCACCGCCTTCTTCTTGACTGAAGTTTAGTTTCTGTGGATTTGGATTGACTGCGTTGGAGCTTTTCAATGATTGATGACGATGCTGTGCCCCACGGCTGGATGCCGTAAGTCTATATTGGCTTTACAACGGCTTTATATACAAGGTTTTTGAGGGATTCTTTGGAATTTTTTGGTAATGAAATTATCTTATTTTGAGCTTCATTTGAGTTTTTTGGTTCGCCCCATGTGAGCCTCCGAACAAAATGTATGTCTAAATACTTAATGCTTCCGGTCTGAGCGATGGTGTGTCCGTTTTTTTTAGAGGGAGTCATGATCCCAATCTCAAAGTGAATGTAGCGGAAGCATGTTTTGATTCGTTGACCTTGATTATCCAGTTTCCTAGCGATACTTCTAGAGAATGAAGGTGTTTGTGAATATGACTTATATGAATGGCTATATCATCCGCAAACGTTGAGGCAAATGTGCGACTGCTGTGTAGAGCAAGTATAGTAAAGAACCCTTCCCTGTGGAACACCGGCATGAATATCACGGGGGTGTGAAGTGAATCCTTTATGATTTACCACAAATGTCCTATGGGATAAATAGGTTTACATACTGAACGATCTTCCCTAGTTTATATATATTTATCTTCTATGTTTAATATATATTCGTTTCTTGTATTTTATATACATATACATACATACTCGTATATGTCCCTTCTTTTTTTATTTATATTTGTCTCTTTTTTAATACATATTTGTCTCTTCTATTTTATATATATTTGTCACTTTCATTCTTAGGAAACTATGTCCATCTATATCCATATTCATGCATCTTGGGACACACCTTTAGAAGTACTTCGAGTTATATCAATCGTATATATCTTTCGTATGGATGATAGGCTCGTAGTTCTCGCCCAAAACATTGTTTCAAAAACACTGCTTCAACATTTTTTCTCCTCAGGGCGAGGCCTCAGTTGATAGGTTTGAAACCCTTGCACACATAATCTAATATGATAAATAAACACTTCGTGTTGTCTCCAGTTCCTACTGGGTTGTATAAATACTCACACTCGCATCCGTGCACCCACATGGCATGGAACTATTTTATCGTTTGTCATCAGACATTTATCAGAAATGTATTGAAATATATTCTCCAAAGCGGAGTTCTGCCGCTCCTTCTCTTGCTGCTCCTTCCGTTAAAGCGCATTTTCACGTAGGAGGTGCTACGAGAAACATATTTGCTTTCACCACTACTACAACCGCACGTTAAGGTACAACCCAGCTGAGGGGTAATCAAGGACACGTGCAAATTGTTGACATCTGCACTCTGTCGCTTGCCTTCGCTTCGCTTTGGTTATGCTAATGCGGTGTCGTCACTTTTTCTCTCTGCTGTTGACATAGAAAATTAGATTAGGTAATTGGCTGCATTGTGAGGAACCTGGCGGCAGTTAAATCATAAAATCAGAAAATCATTTTATGCCAGAGGTGTTGGTGTGCTGCTGTGGCCATCCAGATTTAATTGAATCCAACGAGGTTAGTTACGAGCATTCAATTAAGTTCCTTTCATGGCAAAACAGCACAGGACATAGGAATGAGTTGTGCAAATTGATAAGAAGAGAGGCAATGAATTCAAATTGCTGCAGGAATCATAAAATTGTATATTGTAGATCATATATTGTCCTACATGTCGTCTACTTGCCCTGATGTTCTGTGGACAGTGATGTCAATTGCAGAGAAAAAGTAAGGGAATTCCTTTCTATATATTCTAGGTATATGCGGGCATAGCGACCAAAGCAAGGAGCATTTTATGAATGATAAGATAAAACTCCTTGGCTCTTTGTTAGACACTCCACACACTTCCCTTTAGTGCAAAATATGAGGGCATGTTTATCTCTGTGACACAGCTGATATGCTCGATGTGTCAGGAAGGAGAGTCAGAGATAAACTTACAAACAAGTTAAATATATGTATTTGATCTAGAGCTAGGCGGTATCATTTGAGTCACTTACTTAATAATGCGTCCTCATTTTATACCATTTCTAACTTACTAGTATGATCTGATGCCATACACCAGGGAGAAGGCCCCTATCATTCTTTGTCGATATCGTGAGTTGGCGTATTATCGTTTCCATAATTCTGACCTCTTCAGGCGAACCTTTTCCAATAGAAGGATCGGTCTGGGGGAGTTTGAGTAGTTGGTGATGGTCTGCAGCCTCTCTAAAAACCATTCCACTTCTTGGATCTCTTCTGAATAGTACGATATCTTCCACCTGTCAAGAAATGCCTCATAATTGGAGCTAAATATGTTTCCACAAGACATTTCTTCTATTGAGAACATAGTTATAAAGGACTATATATGAATAATATACAAGTACTTAAGGAGGAACCAATTCATAATCTAATGGTGGATATCTTGCTATGAAATCCAAGAAATATTCTTCTACAAATGTGGACTCTTCTGTCGATCCTTTCTTATCATCTTATAAAATGCTTCAAAAATCTCAGATAATTTGAAGAGGACATCGCCGCTACAGTCTAATATTGATTTGATTTCCGACTGACTTGGCTGCTCTTACTTGACACAGTATACGAGTATTTATGAGTCCATCGAAGGCATTTAGAGTAGTTGGTCGGGCTCTAATAATCTTTTGTCGCCATCACCAGCTTAACTGACCACCCATCCGACTCTCATGCTGCTTAGCATTCCCAGTTATTATTTTTTATTTATTGTTTTGCCCATTTATACTCATAGTTTTTACGTTTATGTCCGCTCCGCCCCCCCCTGCCATCTTGTTTTAATAAAATGAAACCAGCTGCACAATGGAAAATTATTATCATCTTCACTCCAGCTCAGCAGAGATTTACGAGTGTATGCGGGGCACACTGGGAAATCGCATCGTGAGCGCCCGTGACTGTGTGCGGGGAGGCGGTGTGGGTGGCCAGAGCAGAAGTGCAGCTTAAGGTGCTTACCTTGTCGACAGCCACAATACGCTGCCGTAAGTTTTTGCCACCGCTGCTGCGGATGCTGCTGTTGCATGCCCCAAGCTGCTTGTGTAGCTGGTTGAAATAAATTTCAATTTTTGTTGTTGTAGCACTTCCGTTTAACAAATATTTATTTATTGCACTGGGTCATAAATTTTAAAATGAGCAGTCAGTCAGTGGAGCAAACGGATCTCTCACAGCTATGAAGGTAGCCGGTGGTTGGTGCGGAGGGGAAAGCAATTTGATTGTTTATTGAAAATGTCTGTAAATCATTTATTGATTATCTTGAGTAAACCCTCAACAGGTGCAGCATTGCGAGTGCCAGCAAGCTCAGCGGAGCATATTTGTGCATATGCGTTGAGACATGGGGGAGGATTCAGCGGCATCCCAGCTGCAGTTATGAGTTGCTGAGGAATTATTTTATAAAATACTCACAGCAACTACAGCCCTGGGATTAATAAGTTTTGTGGTTTCTTAAACGAAGGTTTGTGAGGGTCCTTATGAAGAGTTGAACGGGGAACCCCTTTTCTGCTGAATTTATGGTCTGTGGAACATTCTTTAAGACTGAAATTTCATTGAAAATTTAATCCGTAAATTGAAACAAGCAATTGAAGAGAAATGTTACTGAAGGGCCCTGGTGAAGGCTTGTGTGAGAAACTGTTTTTCCGGTTAAAATTGTGATCTCTTAAGGGAAGGTCTACTAGCATCGATATGTTGAGTTCAATATGGAACATTCTTTGACACTGAAATATCACTGAAACTATACGCTGCAGTATACCCTTGAATTCATAGGGTTGAGATCTATTAAGAGAAGGTCTACTAAGGTCGTTGACAAGAGTTGAGTTAGGTGCATTCTTCCAGACTGGCTTTGCGGTATCTTCCGAGAATGTTGCGAGGGATTGTTGGAGGAATTGAGTGAGGAATAATCTTGTAGACTGGATTTTCGCTTTCTAGTAAGGAGCATTCTTTCAGTCCAAAATTTACTGCAACAAGGTTTCTTTGAGTTTGCGGTATCTGAAGAAAAGGTCTACTAGGTTTTTTGGAAGAATTAAGTGCGGGACATTCTTTCAGACTGAAATTTGACTGAACAAATATTTCTTTAGTTTATATGTTTTGGGATGAGAAATGATGAATGAAGAACATTCTTTAAGACTAAATATTTTCTCAGAAACTTAATTTCGTGGTTTGATACCTTTTGGGGTCTCTTAAGAATATGTCTATAAAGCTCGTTGATAGAATTTGAGCCTTTCAGATAGGTTTTGTGGTACCTTAAGAGAAGGTTCCCAAGGATTCTCTTAAGAGAAGGTTTATTAGGATGGTTGTGAAGAGCTGGTTGATGATCATTCTTTCCGACCAAAAGTTTACTGCAACTTGATTTTCTAGGGTTGTAATATTTTGCAGTCATTTAAGTGAAGCTCTACTAGCTTCACCACATTCAATGATATTAAAAGCCATCTTGACAGGCATATATGGCTAGGAAGGAAGAACCTAATATTTTAATGTATTGTCTGTGTTCAGGTGTTGTAAATATGCAGCGACAGTGAATTAATCCTTGGAAGAGTTTGTGAAACACAATTGACTAAGAAAACAAAAGATTCGTAAATGAACCTGAAAATTTAGTTCATCTTCGAATCCTTTCGATATACTAACATGAGAGAAGAGGTTTGCTAAGAAGGCCTGTAAATAAATATTTAGCTTGAACTTGGCTTCCATATAACAAAGCCCAATCGCTCCTAACCCAAGGAACTGATAGTTTAGTCATTCACCATCATAATGCAAAAAGAAAGGATATGGAAAAAAGGTCCTGTAGCTCTGAACTGCAACATTTCGAGTTCTCGAAGGTATAACGGAGGCCTTCTAAGATCCGCTATGTTATATCTTGGATGTTCTGTCGAAGAAGTAAAAGTGGCAAACGATGAAGTTATTATAGGTGCGTGCATTTTATCTTGGTTTCTCTATAGAGGGGACACTCGTATAATGGGACAACCACGTAGTAGTTTCCACCACGTCATATCTGTGGAGGAGATGATGATAGATGAAGATGATAATCATCTAAGGCTGTCTGTAGAAACTACGAGTATATCTTATGTAAAATTGTGTATGTCCTTATGTAAAGTTTGTGTATATGTTTCGTAAATGTGTTCGTTTTTTCTCAGTAAGACCTCATTGCACGACTCGTATCTATTGTCTTGCTGCTCTTTAAATAACTCTTGGTGCCAACCCCAGTAACGTAGGGGTACGTTTGTAAGGACGTAAACCATAACGAACAAGCAGTGGGAGTCTGTTAGGCATTTCGCGAGGTGGTGTATGTATATAATATATAATGAATATAATGATGGGGATTAATACAGTGATATATCCCCACGATTTTCCTTTGATTTATATAGAAAGTCGCCTTCACAAATGTTGAGTTCAAGCTTTATTATCTGTTCATGGCTTCTGTCAGTTGTTGATGATCATTTGTAGGCCGAAATTTTGAGAGTATTTTTATGAAGTTTTTCCTTAGTTCCTTAGTTCCTTGTTCTAGTGTGAGTCTTTTTTTAAAGACATTCCTTTAGCTTGTAAATCACTTGTTGAAGAGGATACTGTGTTTAAATTTAAGGGGCCTGATTCCAACAATTGAGAAAATCAGTGCGAATATAACTCTGAATGGGTGCCGGAATGTGAAATTCCACTCGCAAGTAAAGCAGAAGCATGATGAGAAGTTGTTGAATGATACCAAAATAAGGATATGACGTGAAATATTTGTATGAATAATTTTCGTGGTATATTTTGGGTTCCTTTACTTAACTCACCCTGTATAATTTTCTAAAATTATTTGCCATGAAATTAAAACACAATCAATTGTTTAGGATTTTAAATAATTATGGAATTAGTTTATTTTATCATTCAAGTAAACTTACATTTAAATTCAATTTAGCATTTAATAAAAGCTTTTAGAGTGATTTAAATTAATGAATTTTTTAATTATTTTAAGTTAAATTTTAGTTAAGATATATTTAAAGTGCACAAGTTTGTTAGATTAATCTAAATATAAATTAATTAATATATTTTTATATATTTATGTACAAGAATTAAAAAGAAAAACTTTTCAAAAATGTGTTTTTTTATAATGTTCACGAATTTCATAATAATAAAATGGAGTTAGCAAGAGAGAGAGAGAGAGGGCAAGAGAGAGAGAGAGAGATAGTTAGAGAGTGAGAAAAAGAAGGAGTGACAGTGAATGAGAGAGAGAGAGGGAGAGAAAGTGAGCAAATAACGAAACATATAAAAAGCTTGCACAAATCACACGCATCGAAGTGTGATTATTGGGAGTTTATAATGAAAGCTTTTACAGGAAGCTTTGCAAATACTTTGTTAAAGCTCTTTCGCTGTTTCAGTTTCCCTGGTTTCATGAAAGTTTTTTTATGACAGAGGACCTACGTTGACTACTGATATTGACAGCTAACAACTGACATTCTCAACTATCACTGACAACTCACATTGACAACTCAAATTGACAACTAAGTTTGACACCTGACATTGCCAACTGTCATTAACTGTCTACTTTGACAACTTACATTGCCAACTTATATTGACCACTCCTATTGATAACTGTCACTGACAACTTACTTTGAGAACCTGCATGTAAACTGACATTGACAGCCTACTTTAACAACTTTTATTGACAACTCACATTGCCAACTGACATTGCCAACTATCATTTACTACTTACTTTGACAACTTACTTTGACAACTTACATTGACAACTGATATTGACAGCCTACTTTGACAACTTACAGTGCCAACTGACATTGACTACTTACTTTGACAACTTACATTGCCTACTGATATTGACAGCTGATATTGACAGCTGGTATTGACAACTCACATTGACAACTCATGTTGATAGCTGTCACTGACAACTTACTTTGACGACTTACTTGTAAACTGACATTGACAACTGACATTAACAGCCTACTTTAACAACCTATGTTGACAAACCACACTGACATCTCAAATTGACAACTTTGAATACTTACATTGACAACTTACATTGACCATCGACATGGACAACTCACAATGAGAACTGACATTGAAAACTCACGTTGATAACTGACATTGACAACTTACTTTGACGACTTACATGTAAACTGACATTGACAACTGACATTAACAGCCTACTTTAACAACCTATGTTGACAAACCACACTGACATCTCAAATTGACAACTTTGAATACTTACATTGACAACTTACATTGACCATCGACATGGACAACTCACAATGAGAACTGACATTGAAAACTCACGTTGATAACTGACATTGACAACTTACTTTGACGACTTACATGTAAACTGACATTGACAACTGTCAGGAATACTGACAATCTCAAACCAAAATTGATGTGTACTTGCTTCTAATATATTTTTGGCCTTGCGGTAAACAGCTGTAGCGAAAGTGGGAGCGAGAGAACGATAAAAGTGTGCTTGTTAGTTAGCATTGTGGGGTGTAGAGAAAAAGAGACAGGGGGTGTTAAGAGTAGTTGATATGCTTTAAAAAGAAGAATGACAGAGCTGGTGAAGTAAGCTGGGAAAAGGAAAATTTCTGATAATAGTTTTTGTCTATACAGGAAATTGCAATCGCTTTCACCTTACTTCACCCCTCTTCCTGTCACAAGGTTAGTAGTGAGTTCAATTGTGCTGTTTTTTAGTTTATTACTTATTTTTGGGTTTTTAATTATTATTAAAATTCACACCTACTATTTTATTATAATTGCTTTTTAGCTTTTCGTTTCAAGTTTATGTAATTGTTTATAAACATTTACGGTTAATTAACATATTAAATGTTATTTATGTTTATTCGATTTTTAATAAATAAATAATATGACTTTCTTATGATAAATTAAACATTTGGTTTATTTAAAAATTTATTAATAATTTTCGTCTGGTGAGAAAAGGAAATATTTAAATTAATATTTAAGTTTATTGACATTTTGGAATTTAAGTTTCATGCAAATTTTTAATTTTATTTTGATTTAATTATTATTTATGTGTGCTTAATTAAGTTCGAAGCATAAAATGTTGATTTTGAAAATATTTAAAATTTATGTTATTTAAAATCGTTGAAGTTGTTGTTGTTTTTGGTTTATATATTGATTATTTTATTATCGAATAAAGAAGAAAGGGAGTGTGGAGACCCAAGGAATTAGTTTTATTTTATTACTTTCAGATGCTCATAATTTTGATATCAATTACTTGTGTATTATTTTGCACTTTTGTGAATATTGTGGAAATCTTTTGTACCTTAAATTTAAATGTTTTACTTGGATTTGGATAATTTAAATTGCGGTATAGTATTCTGCTACGGGCTTCAGTGGGTCTACTCGTAAGTTGAGGATACAGTTGACTTCGGTGTGGGCAATGGCGATGTGGTGGTCTCCTCCTCTTCGTCGTTCTCTTGAGAGTCTTCGGGTTCCCCAAGAGCATGCACAAATTCATAGAAATCGATGCGACCATCACCATCAACATCGACTTCCTTGATCATGTCCTCAACTGGGAAAATAATTAAACAAAAATAAATATTAATAAAAATAACAACAAATTTTAAATTATTTAATATGTAATATTATTTTTATTTCTATTTGTTTAAAACTTTTACACCTTAATTAATTATGTCTGCAACGATAGTGCGGAATTGAGTACCAGTACAAAATGCCTTTGAATTTGTAGAGAAAAAGGCAAATAAAGGAGAATTTCTAGAGCAAACTTTGAGTGGGTTCCACACCGTGACCACAGAATCGAGCGACCCCAGAGGCCATCTAAATTATTATTATTCTCATTTGGGTCTTATCAACATTGGTATTATTTGCATTTGGATCTAATAAAAATAGGTTACTTGGTAGCAAAGGACCTTTATGGGAGTATTAGGCGACGTCCGATGCAAGGCCAGAAGGCCTACTAACAAAGAGCATTCAATCCTTGAGTTGCTATTCTGTACGAATGATTTAATAAAATTACTTTTCCTTGGAAAGTGGGCTCCAATGAGCAGGATCCAACAAAAATGAGCAGGATCCATTGAAAAATTACGAAAATTGAAAAATTGTATTTTTTTTGTTAATAAAATAATATTCCATGATTTTAGATTAATTACTCTCTTTAAGTAAATTAATTCATTTCAGTTTCCTTTCTTCTCAACTTATTTGAATTTTTTTTCTGATAAATTGTTAGTAAAATAAATGTTTTATTATTTATACTATTTACTCTCTTTTAATAAATAAATTTTAGTTTCCTTTTCTTTTTTAATAATTTCCAGCAACCAAACACTCATTGTCTAAGAAATTGTTTACTGTTATCGTTTGTGAAACCCAAAAGGACCTTGCCACAGCTTTGCAAACTTACTGTCTTCTTCGTCCAAGTCCTCTCCCAAGCATTGCAGCACTGCTCTCAAATCCGAGGCGGTTATGTAGCCACGATTGTGCTTGTCAAACACACGAAAGGCGTCGCGTAGCTCGCGTTCCTCCTGATCGGCCGAAGAGAGCCCCGACTTGTCTTCGTAGGCCATGTTCGAGAGTATGTCAACGAACTCCTCAAAGCTGACATTGCCGTCACCTGCGGAAAATTTCATATGTAATTAAATTTAATGAAAATCATTTTTAATTTCTTTTCAACTTTGTATTGATTTTTTCATTATATAAAATTTTTGAAAATTATATTTAAATTTAATAAAAATAATTTTTGTTTTCCTTTAATTTTTTAATTTTGTTTTAAATTGTTTTATTTTGAAATAAAAAAAAAATGTTATTTTCCTTTAATTTAAAATTTGTTTTTGATTTTATAAAATTTTAGAAAATTATATTTAAATTTAATTAAAATAATTTTTGTTTTCTTTTCATTCGTTTTTGTGTTTATATAATTTTTGTAAATAATATTTAAATTAAATAAAAGTTATTTTTCTTTCTTTTAATATTTGTATAATTTATTTTTATTTTAAAAAATTTTATAAAATCATATTTAAATGGAAAAAATCATTTTTATATTCCTTTTATTTTCATTTAATTTTTAAATTTATTTTTTGTATTTATAAAATTTTAGAAAAAATAGTTAAATTTAAAAATAATCATTTTTATTTTCATTTTATTTAGTTTTTGATTTTATTAAATTATATTCTTATTTTTTAAGATATTAAAATTTTTACTTTTAACTAAAAATTAAATATTAGAATACTTAATTTTTTTAGAAAAATAATTTGTTTCCTTTTTTAAAGGAAAGAATTTAATAAAATATGTTAATGGTAAAAAAATTCGTAGTTATTATTTTCTATAGAAATTTTAGTGGATTTAGGAAACAAAAGTTTTCTTATTTTTCATCTTTTTGGTATGTAAATTCAAATTGAAAAAAAGTTTTTTTCATTTTTTATAAAAATGCAGGATTTTATTAGTGTTTTATGATTGAGAGAAAAAAAAATATTTTTAAAACCAAGATTACTCTCACACACAAATTCATCAGTCATTCAACAGTTTCCATTAAATGGGTCTGAATTGGTAAATCAATTCCATTGCATACTCCTTTATAGCTACAAGTACCAAACTTCCATGCACACACACACACACACTCTCTTACATTTATGTACAAAATAAATTACTTCAATATGCGGGACTACTCGTCATTCAGCGAAGAACGAGATAAGAGCAAAAATAAAATTCAGTAAAATTGGAGTAGCACAATTTTCATGCTCACCGTCAACATCGATTTCCGACAGCATTTCCTGCAATTCCTCGACCCTGGCAAATTGCCCCAATGAGCGCATAACTGTACCGAGTTCCTCTTTGGTAATGCACCCATCGCCATCCTTGTCGAAGAGTCGAAAAGCTTCGCGAAATTCTGCAAAGAACAGTTTTTATGTTTTTGAGATATATAAAATTGTTTGATTTGGCTTTTTACGTGTTTTTCGTCAGAGCGAAATGTCAGGGACCGAAGTTTCGAGCGGAAATTTAAATGGAAATGGAAGCGAGTTATGATTTTTGTGTGTTTTTTAAAAAATTAAAATAGAATTTCAAGTAACTGGTATGAATAGTGAAGCTTAAATAATTGGGAAGTGTATTAAACCGTTCCAATCTAGTTATTAGCGTATTTCTGCATAGGAAAAGAACGTAAGAGCAGCATCCTAAAAGTATGCTTATTTTATACGACGTGGCACGCTGAAAGGTTTTATTATACAACTATGTTAAACAGGCCAAGAAATTACTACCTACTTTTAGGGGGTAGTGCTTTGGTCTTCAAGAAGGATTCGTCGACTATGTTGGTGGTCGATATGAATTCGTTTCATTACAAGGAAGCAAGACGGGAATAAGTCATATGGTTATTATACTAAGTAAGTAATTAAGATCAGAGCCGATTTTTACATAGGAAAGAGAGATTTTTATCACAATATATGTCTGCAACATGCTTTTTTTGTGGCAAAAATCTGTGCTATGATTAAAACTCCATTAAAAGTATGGCAACGTTATTCCAATCGGAAGTGTTTGCTCTACTGAAATTGAGAAGAAATGGCGCGGCTACTTGTTAATTGAGAAGAAATGGCGCGGTAAAGAGATTGAGTCTTTAGTGACAGTCAGACTGCACTGAAGGATCTGGAAAACGCGTTAACCACTTCAAAGATGGTGCCAGAATGTAACGTACAGACTTAACTCCATCGCTAGGTGGAATTTCCTTGAACTTGGGTTCCGAGATACTGCGGTGTAAAGGGGAGCTGTGTGTAAAGGGGAACAGGGGGATATCTGAGGAACTGGCAAACTGTGCATCGGCGGTTAATACAATGGAACCAGAGTCAATTGTCTGTATGAGTTTGACAGGGGCGGTTAATTACATCAAGGGCTGCATGAATAACATTCACAAGGACGTACGGTCCAATTTACTTGCCTACAAAACAACCAACTGCTTCCTAGACATCCCGAATAAGATCATTGCAGAATTCCTTCTAACATTACGAAGAAAAGATCTTCGATCATTGTTGGGCTAATCACGGGGCACAATCCATGGGGCCATCATATGGCGACCATAGGCATCATCGAGAGTCTAAAAAGAGTCTCCTGTCTCGAGGAAGAACACGATGTCACATTTTCTCTGAGTTTGTCTTCCAGTCAGATAAATTGGGAATGAACAATGTACTCGTATATTCTTTATCCCCGGACAGAATTGAATGAGGAGGTTCTTATTGGAGTCAGATGAATTGAGAACGGACATTATAAATTCCATATCTCTGGACAGAATTTAATGAGGAGGCGCTTATTAGGGTCAGATGTATTGGGAATGAAGTCCATTCAATGGACAATATACATTCGTTATCCCTAGACAAACTTGAGGATAAACAGGACGGCACAGAGCATTTTCTCTGCGTTTACTTTCTTTGCCAGAATGAGGAGGAACATATTAGGGTCAGATGTATGGAACAAAGTAAATTGCTTATTCCTGGACAAACTTCTGCGATTCATAATATATTAAAAGAAGAGAGGGATCTAGTCACCTAGTCACTGCGGGAGATTCACAATAAGGCGAAGAAGTTTGAAAAGGTTTAACTTCCTTTCACAGTCCTCAGGCTTAGAATGGGCATCAATCCCTGAGTACTTGGACACCTCCTTCTGCGGCGGTTATTCGGCCAACCCCACTTTATCGATCTATCTATCTAATATAAATCATTGTGCTTATAGCTCTTTATAACAAATGGTAAGTGAGTTATTATGCCAGCTATTGGAAGATTTTCGTTTGGAGGATATTAATTCGGAAGATATGTGGTTTCAACCGGAGTATATGCTCACAGTTCTTGAAACAATAGACACAATGCTTGATAGTTGTAATAGATGATTTCAAGATACGTCCTTAAAAGAGATAAACTACGAAATATGACGCGTATTTGAACCTTGACTAGACTTAAGGACAACATCAGATATGTTGAATAAAGAAATTACCCGAAATTTGTAGTGAATTCTAGGAAAGTTTGGGTAAGTGTACGTGAGAGGAAGTCCCAGGCTTAGCATATGAATGACTCATAACCAAGAATCAAATGATCTATTGAAAAGACCATGAAAGAAGATCAATTAAAGATCGCAAGAACTTAACACTGCATGTGGCCACAAAAAAAAAAAAACAAACAAGTATCAGAAATTGATAGAATCCTCTACTATGCATGGATCCTGGGATCTAGATTTGTATTATAAAACATTCCAAAATCCTACCCCATCTACTGGTCTAATTGGTCATGCTATTTTTCCCACTAAGCAATCCCATATGAGTACCAAAGAATAACATATTCCGTACAAACTTCTTCACTAACCTCTCATTTGTCCTTTGGATATGTATCGCCTGTTTCCGGCCTCCATTGAGTCATTCGAGTTTGTGCGTTGCGAGAATTGTCGCTTTTTCAATTTACGCTTGCTGGGGGCACCTCGTGCAGCACCGAAGAAAACACCATCGTTACTTGAATGCGCGCTGCGTGGCTGCAGTTGTGTCGGCGAGTCATTGTAGTAGTCGTCCTTCTCATTTCCCTCCTCACCGCATGCCAAGTTCCCATCTAATTCATCTTCGTACTCAATGACGCCAACATCATCATCATCATATTCATCATCGTCATCAGCTTGGGCGCTAACCTCATCATCATCGACTTCCTCGACATCAAACTCTTTGTAGATAACTTGTTCGCTTAAATGTTCCTCGTAAGTGATTCGCGTGCTTGGTGGACGCGTACCCTTCACTGTTAGCAATTTGCTCCCGTGGCCGTTGGCGCTGTAATCGCCTGATGAATCCGTGTCGGGATCAGTGTTGTGCGTGTGGCTGCTTGAGTGCGTTCGTTGGTGGTTTGGTTGGTGTGGTTGTTGTTGTCGGTTTCGTTGAATATTTACATCCTTTTTGCTGTTCGCGTTAGCGGTGGCTCTCACAGCGGAACCTTTGCTGCTTGTCGCTTCTGGCAGCTTGCCAGCTTCGTCTGCAGCATTTGGTTTTTTGCGTTGTTGCTGTTGTTGTGATTGGCGTTGTCGTCGTTGTAGTTGTTGTTGCTGTTGCTGTTGTCTCGCTTTTGCTGTTGCTATCGATGTGGTCGCCACTTCGTGTGTGGTGATTTCACTTTGATGTGTGCTTTCTTCCACAGCGCTCTGGACCAGGTGGTCAGCATTAGAAATTGTTTCTGAGTTGTCATCGATGCTGCCTGAAGCGTTTCTAGTCTAAATGGGGTAGAAAAGATTCAATCTGGATTAGTTGATAATGCAAATGCTGAGATGGTATTACGATACAGATGATGGGAAACCAATTAAAATATATTGTGACGAAATAGTCTTTTCGCCATTCGAAATTAAACACGAATAAACTTTCAATGCTATTAAAAGATAATCAGAGATAAGTCCTTAACTTCAGGTCATTAGAGATAAATCTTAAATAAGAGGTCTTTAGTGATAAAGCCATTAGTGATAAGTCATTAGTGATATAGTCATTAGTGATAAGTCATTTATGAAAAGTCATTAGTGATAAATTATTTATGAATAGTCATTAGTAAAAAGTCATTCATAAAAAATCATAACCAGCGAGTCATAACAAAAGGAGTTACCTCACATCAGCAGCTGTTCTCAATTAATCTTCTGATAGAATAGTATTTTTAATATTCATGTAAATAGTATTATCAGTATTGAAAGGTCTATAATGAGAGGTCATTAGGTTATCAGTATATATGCATATACATAATAGATAAGTCCCTACTGACAAGTCATTAATGAGAGGTCACAAGTTATTAGGCATTAATGATAGGTTAGGGCATCTTTATTGAAACTTGATTAATAAAAAGTCAGAAACAACAAATCATAACTGGCGAGTCATAAACGATTACTCAATTTAGTTACTGCGTAACTCTTTTAATAACCTATGCTAATACTTGGTGAAGAGATTTTCCACGAATCAATTCTGCCCAAGAGGGTTTATAAAGAAAGGTGGTCTGGTAGAACGCTTGTTGCGCATTCCGGAGAAGCAGAGGACGGTGAAGCAGAAGACTTCCCATGGGTGGGCAATGAAAGTTGTAAAGGAATCTCACGCTCCCTTACAGCAAGCTTCGAAGCGTCAGCGGATCCTAGAGGAGACCACCCACCTGGACCCCAAAAAACGGGACCTTTGATAGGGATGGGACCTGTTTCTCATGCGGTATCAGAAGGGGTCAATTATAACCTAAGAGCGCCCTTCTGGCGACCGCTTTACCTCCTTACCTACCTTTTTCAGTTGGTTGAGTGTCTACTGTACTACTGTAAGTCTTCCACTTAAGATAGAATCATTAGTTGGATTTCCCTGACTGTTGAAACAGAGCGGAGCTACAGAAACCACCACTGCTCTCTTTAGAGCTGGACTTTTTACTAAATTATGTATTATTATTATTTAAAAAGACTAAGACTTGATGAATTCACCACCAGAAGTTAGAGCAGCTGTTGGAATGGACACAAGCGATAACTGGAGGCCCGCATCCGATTCATGGAAAGATTCATAGTTGGTGTGGTGTTGCTTTTCCACTTGGAAAAAATTGCGTTTCATTGAAAGATTTCTGATGAGGACAGTAGCGTGTCCTGAATAGTATAAAATATGCCAAAATATTTTCAATAATTCTCCGTCTGATATTTATCACGGTGGTATATCCACATAGCTCCCTACAGTTTGCACTTGCTTACAAATTCGAATACTGAGCACTTTTATCATTTGTAAAGGTTATTCACAAATATATTTAAGGATAAACTTATGCATCTGGAATTATCAACTTTTACCCTTAATAGAGGATGATAATTTCACTCATAGGTCTACCGCGGTTTATTCCAATGAAGCTCATTCGGGGATATGTATTTGCTACTTAATCACTGTGCGTACGTCATAAATAACTCCAGCAATCCTGACTTTCAAAGTGATGATTTTTGTTGAATTATAAACCTGTGACTGAACGTAGCTCCATAAGAAGTAATCAAGACTTGTCAAATCGCACGATCTTGAAGGGCAATGGCCGCCAAACTGAGATTTGTGTAAGTCTACAATTGAGCTGGCGTTAAGATAGGTAGCATCATCCAATTTGAAACCATATCTCATTCGTATCAATGCCAGGAATATTTTGAAAAGCTTGTTAATTGATCAAGGTCTGGTAAGGATAATGTAATCGTAAACCTTGACCATAATCCTTGAGCTCTTCATTTTCATTTTATGACAGGGTTTATTTTCATTTTGTGACAGGGTTCATTTTCATTTTAGTTGGACTGAATACTATAGATACTAGTGCCAAGATTAGTTCACTAGCATACACTATATACCAAAACTGATGGGTGTAGATATTAGTTTTGTTGAGGAAACTAAATATCTGGGTTTGATCCTGGATATAAAGCTGAACTGGAAGGCTATTATAAGTAAGCGCAATAGAAAGGCTCAAGTAGCTTTGTACTCTGGCAAAAGAGTTGTATGGGGGTTACAGCCTAAGGTAGCTTATTGGATATATACAGCTGTGGTACGACCAGTCCATTTTTTTGGGGTGCCTGCTTGGTGGACAGCCCTAAGTAAGTCCACATACAAAGGGTTGGTAACAAAGGTACAAAGAACGGCAGAGGTATTCATAAGTGGAGCCATCAGAACGACTCCAACGGCATTCTTGGTGCCGTGATGCTTAATCAGCTGCCTGTAAGGCTTTTTGGCGAAAATGGCTGCAAAATCAGTTATTAGGCTAGAAGAAACGCATCAATGGTATGCCAGGAACGAGGGTCATGCGTCAATCTTCCGATGTTTCGAGGGTATGCCTGAGTCTTTCGATTACATCACACTAATTTATGCCTTCAATGGCATGTGTAGGATCACGATTCCCTCCAGGGATGAATGGAAGAGCGGCACCCGCTCATGTAAAAGGAATTTTCAAGGAATTACACTGGTGGATTCAAGCTTCAGGGATGGGTGGGTGGTGGGGTATTCTCAGATTAACATGTCCATAGGCTTCCCGACCACTACAGCGATATTCAGTCTGAGGTCGCGGCTATAGAGGCAGCAGAACAAGTAGGTATCTGGACAAGATATTTGCATTCTATCTGACAGCCAAGCGGCTTTGTGCTCTCTGGATTTGGCTATTATCACCTCAAAAGCCGTCAAGAGCTGCGGCAAATCTTTAGACAAGTTAGCTAAGCCGACTCGTCTGCATCTGAGCTGTGTTCCCGGCCACAGGGATTTTCCGGGAAACTGCAAAGCGGATGAACTTGCCCGAAAGGGTACTACCATACCGATTCAACCAGATAGGCCAAATCTCGGTATTCCCATTGCTGTATGTAAGCTCTTAATTAATGCAATATCCTTAAGGATAGCGGGTAGGCGCTGGTTTGAAGGTACAGGACACAAAATAGCTAGACAAACCTGGCCGCAACTGCCTGCTTCAGTAAATGCTCCAAATGACTGGACCTTTGAAAGGGATGGGACCTGTGTCTCATGCGGCAACCAGTTTACCTACTTACCTACCTCCCTCTCTTATATCTCCCCTCTCCAATACTCTTATGTCTCTCCCTCTCTTAATTTTTAAATCCCTAGAAACCACTGATTTTGTGTAATTGCTGCCAAGTTTAGAATGCTGCTTATAATTGGCAGCACTTTAACGGCAACAATAGCATCAGCAATGGTTCTGATCTTCAATTTTGTTGGATTGATCCTTGCATAGAAAATTGAGCTGGGGTTCTATATGAAACACCCACCGGAACGCTGCTAATGTCGCACTGAGATCACTTTGAAGTAATTTCTTATTTTCTACATATAGCATGAAAACTATGTTAGTTGCTCCTCCCGTTTCTAGCCAAACTTACCATTAGTTGCCTGATTTCCCTGGCAAATGTCGAACCAGTAAAAAAATTATTGACTGCCGAGAAAAGCTTTTTTCCTTCCAACGTGGCGGCGGTAAATGAATTTTGTTGATGTTGAGAATTTTGTCAAACAGAACGAAACACGTGCTCGTCAAGCGGCTGTTAATAGTGGACGAGGGCGATGGCGTGAGCGTGGAAGTGTGCTTGAATATGGCACACGTACGCTTATGTGTACGTTCGGATGGCTCAATGACGTACGTGCTAATTGACAACGTCAGGAAGCGTCGCTTGTGCAGCGTATGGGGCAGCTTGGCGTTGAGATGCTTTGCCAATTGGCAACATTAGCTAACACGAACGATTGGTTGACAGGAGTTGCCTGTGCTGAGCTGGCATTCGATTTAATTGAAATTCAAATTCACATGCGTTGCAAATTTCCGGTAGAACGGACCTCGGAGCACTGCAAGGAAGAAACAAAATAGAAATTATTGTTAATTTTCTGCTCAATTGAAGTTTGTGAATGCAATTAGACAATGATATGAAAGCAAAGATCGGTACATGTGGGACGAGTTAATGATGCAACCTAAAAATAGGCAGCAAATTTTGTTAACTAAAGAAAATGTATAGTACCACATAAAACAACTGCCTACTTTTAGGGTGAACAATTATTTTGAGGTATACCGCTTGGTATGAAGCTTCAATTTACTTTAAAATTTTGTATATATCCCGATTTTTATAACTAAAACAAAAGTAATTACAATTTTATTGATAAAGCACAACTATGTTTAATGTAAATAGGACTCCTTTTAGTGGCATTGGTAAACGTGCATCAAAGTTTCAATCTCCTGAAACTCATTCTGTGAATTTCAACCCATCGTACTATTTGCAGCATAGTTAACCAGAATTGCACACGCCCCTAAATGATGGACTAATAATGTTCAAAAGCAAACGCTTAAATATAGGAAGATTCATAGAAAAATGTTAGAGCGAACTAGTAAAACCAGTGAAGAACATTTTAATTCTCTTAGTTTGCTGTATAGGTCATCAGACCACACAGGTCGCTATGGGCCGCGGTGTCAGTACTCTTTGAAACATTAAATCTAAAAATCTAGCTTGGAGCTGGATCAGCTGGCAGCATTTGCGAGTATAACAAACCATATGAATGTGATTTTACCGCATTTACCCATAACGAACCACCAAGAAATATACTGGTGCGCATATGTCTGCCTACAGTACTCCACGTTTTCCTTGAGTATTGCCACCAAACGCAAACCAAACAATGAATACCAATATGGTGGGCAAAAATGCAACAATTTGAACCCCACTTGGGAAATTAGGAAATACTACGATAAACGGACGTTCTCATGCACCAAATTCTGTTTAATGGCAGAGCGTTGTTCATGTCGAGCGGTGGCAACAGCGCCTAAAATGCTGCTCGGTTGCAGGCTATTTGCGCTGCGGAACAAAACATCAAAGCCTCTTAATCAGCACAAATATATGCCTGAGCTTATGAATCGGGTACAAGGATGTGTGCGAGTGTGTGCGTGCTTGTCTCTCTGTATTAGTATTGCTCTCACGCAGGCACTCGTTGGCCATTCAACATTGTTGGCTGCATTAAGTTTACGGCTAAACACGTCAGCGCCGAACTGCTCGTACAAATATGTGCAGCTGCGGCTGCCGGGCTTATAAAGTGGCCACTCATTCAGCGCAATTTGTGTGCTTTCATGAAAAGCATCGCGGTCGTGATGACAATGATGAAAGTGGAAAAACACTGAGAGAAATTTGCGTCAATGTTTACAGTGAAGTTTTCAGAAAATATGTTATGACGAAAATTAGTTTCTAGTTCGTTCACTGGCTTGTGTTGACCCCCTTGTTATGAAAATTTATCACTTAATGCAATGTCATTAGTTTCAAACTATTCACAACTGTCTAAATGTTTAAAAATCGAGGCTATTGAGAGATGTGCACAATTCAACATTGAGAAAGGATATGAGCGCAAGAAAATGGCCATCCTATTGGAGAGCCAAGCGGCCATTAGAGCACTTACCTCTTATCAGGTAAACTCAAAACTGGCATGGCAGTGCAATAAAAACTCAGTTGGCGCTTGGGTCACGCAACCAGGTGACAATTCTTTGAGTTCCAGGACATGCTGGCATATAGGGGAACGAGATTGCCGACGAACTTGCAAGAAAGGGGGCTGGAGAACACTATATTGGCCCAGAATCCTTCTGTGCTGTAGGAAAGGGCAAGCTAGGACTAATGAAGTACATCCAGCTCAGGACTAATGAGGTACATCTTCGGCTCATGTACTGGGTTGACATACCAGGCCTAAGGGTATCAAAGAGTCTGCTAGGGACATATCACCTAAAACGATATGAATCACTCATCAACTCTAAGAACAATCTTAGGATGATGACAGGCCTACTCACATGACACTGTAAATTGAACTCACATATGGTGAGGAAGGGTGTCCTGCAGATGCTGTGTGGAGGAAGAGGAGACGTCCTTGCATGTGCACAATTGATCGTAAGGTCGTGGTCCTTTCACATCCCCTATACAATACTCTAATAGTCTAACTGCAAATTAGTAGTGAAGAGACATTAATAATCAGTCATAATTCTCATTAGGGAACGCCATTAAAGAAAAGTCTATCTGAAAAGTCATTAGCAATATGTTCTTAGTAAAAGGTCATTTGTGATGAAACAGTATTTTTATATTCATGACTATATATGAATAAAAATCAAGTTTAAGTGCATGTGAGGGGCATGGATACTCGGCCAGAGGACAGTGTGCTCATGTTTTTTCTTCAGTGTACTACCGACTCCGCAAGGCTCTACAAAATATGCGCGTATGTATATATCCATCGAATAAAATTCAATTCTCTACTATTTGGCCAGTGATTGAGACACAAAATTCACTGCGTTGGAACATCCTTCACAATAATAACAACACCAAAATGGCAGCAACAAATAAGGCCTAATAGGCGAGTCATAAACCATGAAAATGCCACTGCCTCTGCCACACCAATCAACATTAGAGAACGAATAAATACACAACATTGTGAGCGAGCTCGCACAGCATTTGAGGCCACACATTTTTTCACATGGCGTCAGTTGACGAACATTTATGATAATAACTGCAAAACCAACAAAAATACTACGCAGTTTTATTGCTGGCGTTCGTGGCAGCGTGAAGAGAGATGCTTCATACACGTGCACGCGGACAAACATTCTCACCCAAACATGGTTGTACGACTTTGTAGACAGTCGGGAATGTTTGTTTTGTGGTTGCTGTGACTGGGTTAAATTGAGTCATTTCAAAGTGTGAGGAGTATTTTTCAGTGCAAAATTTCATTCAGTAAAGTTTGCTATATTTGCAGAAATCGGGTCAACTGTCCGTGATGGGTCAAACAGAAGATTCCAAAATTTATCAGCCGAAACTAATGAAGCTCACTACCAAGATTCGTGCATAGCTGAACACGTTTCTATACAATTGTGATACTTTATTTGCTTCCTTATTTTGATTATTGCTTTTCTTACTTCAGTATTGATAAATTGAGCCCATTTGTTCCGCTTTACTCATCTTCAGAGGTGAATAGCTTGGATAAAAGTATCCAAATTGAAACCCATGAATTGACTCTCCCCTTTTTTGATTTATTTCCATTGAAAATATTTCAATATTTTCTCTTTGTTGGCAGGCTTAAATGAAATTGTTGAGTTTACTGGCTTCAATTTTCCTTTTTCTCCTTCGCCATTCTCGTGCTCTTCAAAGACTCCTCTAAGCACATCTCAAACGACAATCATAACAAATAAACTGTGCACCCAAATCGTCATCACTTAGCCTTGTCAACCCTCATTTGGCCCACCTTGTTTGCAGTGATTTAATAAAGTGCACGTTGAGTGTAGCCTACTTTTAGGGTGTACTTGAATGCTGTCTGTCTTAAATTCGATTCGACTCAATTTAAAGTGCCAAATTGCTTAATAAGCGCACACACACTTTCTATTTAACTAGTGAAGCATATTTTTAGGGGATTAAATTTTTGCTTAAGTGTAAAGAAAAAATCAGGGCAAGGGAAATGCGTAATGCATGCTTGCCTGCTTTAGTGAAACATGAAAAAAACATATTTGTTGAAACCTTGAAATTTTAAAGCATACTTTAAGGATTACTCTAATTTATGCATCATTTAATAAAAGAATTTCGAAATGCTTTCAAAGCCAAAAAACTCATGTATACATACAAAAATAATATTTACTTTTTGTATAAAATATGAAAACAAGAGCGACCATAAAATATGAAAGCGGGGTAATATTATTAAAGCGTACTTTTAGGTGGCTTTGCATGTATTTAATTCAATGAAGGAGTTTCAGAGCATTTTTTGTTTACATTTGCTCATAAAAAGGAAAACAAATAATAATCAAAACATAAATCTCACTCCAGAAGCATTTGGAAAGACACCATGAAAGCTGTGTTAGTATGTTGCAATATAATGCTGCATCCTAAAAATATGCTTATTGCTAGTGAACTACTCAGAATTTCTTTAGAGTTAAATGAGAAATACAATAGACGTAGAAATAAAAAAAATTGCAAATAAAGATATAACGAAACGAATCCTGGAACGAAACGAATCGTCTGTGTTTGGAAAGCAGTGTTTCCTAAAAGTAGGGTTACTAAATGTGGGAAGAGGTATACCAAAATATGTGAACATACATGAAATGACTGCCTACTTCCAGGCTGCATTGATATCGTCTTAGAAGTGGGGTAGGCTGGAGCACCGCCAAAGAAGGAGGTCTGCAAGTACTCAGGCATTTATGCCTCCTGTATGCATAGAATGCCCATTGTATTGTATATAGGGATATGCTATCGTCTTTGTATAGAAAGGATCGTCTTAGTATATAATCCTAAAAGTATGCTTACTATATATGAAGAAGTATAGTCAAATATTTTAACACACATCAAATTACTGTCTATCTCCAGGCTGCATATATATCGAATTTGCTACGATACCAATCGTTTCGTTATACGGAAAAATGACATATTTCTCGATAGACTGGAAAAGCAAAAGTCATTTTCCAGAAGGACACCATGTTTGCTGACTAACTTAAATTTTGAAAAAATTCTAATTTCTTTCATGCCACGTCAATTGATGACTTTCACTTCTATTTACCAGTGACTGGTTCAATCTCACACTTCCCATTCATTTCAGTAAGTATTCAAAATGTCAATCAATTAATCATCCTTGAGGAGCTCTTGATGCTCGTAATCACTTTTGCAAGTGCATAATTAACTATCTCACAGTTGGTCTCTACAGACTCTCTCCCTCTGCTTTTCTAGCTCCTCCTCTGGTGCTACTTACAATAAATATGCACACAGATTCAACACTGCACTAGTCACTTCCCTGGAGAGCGCGCAAAGGGCACTGGAAAAGGGCACTATGGCTGCAGCACCACTGAATGCCTAAGCACTTTAAGTAAGTGTCAGAAGTAGTGCCACTTCATTCTTTTCGCATTTGTTCGCCACATACCGCCGCGTGCCCCATGACAGCTGGCAACTGGGTGTGCAAAAAGTGTCACTGGCGGCTTGTTTACACACACTCTTTTCTTACGAAATGTGCAAAAATATTTAACATCCTCTTTTTTCTATGTAGCATTTTGTTGGTTTTCACTTAAGGTGCGTGTTACACCTGCCAACAAGAAGTGTCCTTCTGATTGTTTCGTTGAAAGAAACGAAAAAACAAAAGAATGTCAGTGCTGTCGTCTTCTTCTTGGCTCGTAACTCATCAGAGGAAGAGTGATAAATAGTTGAAGATAGTGGAACAAATTCGAATAATGGAATGAGACTTTTATCATCTTGTGTTTGATTCGTAGCTCAACAGAATAGGAAGTAAGGACAATTAGAAAGATAATTTGTAGAGAGTGGAGAAAGTATCCGAACAAGGGAGACTGAACTCGCTGGAGCAAGTGGAAGAATTCTCAGAAGGATTCGAAAAATAGTCGCCCAAGGTAAGGTGAACGCTCTCATCTTGTATTTGATTCATAGCCAACTGGAATGAGTAGAACAATCCTTGAAGATAGTGGAATAACTTTCAAGCATGAAAGAATAAAGTCTCTCGTGTTATATTTGGTATGTACGTTACCAGGAGTAGAACGATACTTGAAGAGAACAAAACATTCAGAAGAGCGAGAATGAGTTTTCTTTCCTTATCTTTGGTGCGTAACTCAACTGAGGAAGCAAAACGACAAACTTGAAGAGAGGGGAAGAACTTTCTAACAAGGAAGAAAAAATAAAATTCTCTTCTTTTGTCTTTGGCGAAGAGAGGAAGAACTTTCTAACAAGGGAGAAACAATTCTCTGGTGTTTTCTTTGGCTCGTAAGTTATCAGAAGAAGTAGAACGATACTTCAAGAGAACAAACCTTTCGAACAGAGAAGAGTGTGCTTTCAAGCCATGTTTTAAGTTCGCAACTGATCAGAAGAGTAGAACGATAGTTGAACATCTTTCTAACAAGGGAGAATAAACTCTATCCTTTTGTGTTTGGCTCGCAGTCTGGAAGAGAGTGCACAAAATATTTGTGTGTGCATATCAGCACATCAGAAGAAGTAGAATTATCCTGAAAAAAGTCCTTAAACAATTTTAACCAAAGGTGTTAATATATATCCCAAGCTCTCTTTCTCTGGTCAGTTAATTTGTTCGGCTTTATGTCATTTTACTCGGTCATCAACGAGTCAAGATTAAATTTCAGGGTTTGGGTGACTCATTCTTTCTTTGCTGCTTTCATCAGTCGTGCTCTCAGTTAATTGCAAACATGAAATAAAAAAGGCTTTTTACTTTCATCCTGATTCGTACCCTAAGTTGCTTCTTGGGAGATATAACACCCGCCTTAGTTGCTTGCTCTGTTTTCAGCAACAACATGAACGGCATTTTTCCCTTTTGCACTTCCAGCGAGGGCTCCTTGCTAATCCACTCAAGGATTATTTATTTATTTGCAAAGTTTTACAAAAATGCGCTGCACTTGCAGAAAAGCACCCAGAATGTGAGTTTAAAAAGTTTTGTAGAGCAACAAAGGACCTACGATGCAAACTGAACGCATGCGGCTCTTTGCCTGTAACTATTTTGAGTGAAAAATATTTTTATTTAAATGCAAACTCATCACAAAGCGGGGCAACGCCGTCAACAACTGCTGCTCTGAGTAGTTTTTTGTAAATTAAAATACATTAAAAAGAGATCCTTGGCAATATTCATGACTTTATATACCACAAACCTCTTCCATTCTGAGCCGAATTCCTCGCTAATCCTTGGAGGCTTATCTGCGTATATAAATTATAGATTATGAATGATTATTAAATATCAACTTCCTTTACAGGACTTTCATACTATCAGTCGTTTTATTGTTACTCCCTCTTTCTCGATCTAGTTCTATATATAAGTTTGAATATAATAATGAAATTGAAGGCAGAAAGCAATCATGAGAGAGGATTTCATATACTTGTTTTGGGTTCCATATTTCACATATCCTCAGAGATCGCAATGTATATAAATAAGTCTTTGATATTAACATCAGACTCTGATATCAACATCAGTATCTGATATGATCAATTTATATATATGAATCTGACTGACCTTCATAGGTAGACTATGTTCATAGCAAGTGCACGACAAATATTCGTCTGCGATAGTAAAATATCATTAATGACTAGACATGAATAAATGTTACATTCGAATTACACCTAAATCATCTATAATATTGCTAACTCGATCTCACTGATTCTATGAGTCACCAATAATGTGATTTCTTCCTTTTGTGAATAATTGTGCAGAAGCGGTAGTTGATTTGCTTCATTCATCAACGACTATGAACGACGAAAACATCAACAAATCGTCGTATGAGTTTTAGAGAGTTGGATCAAGAGGTGAACATATCTTTTACGACCGTTCAAACCTTAAAATTGATGTTTCGGTCAAGAAATGCGTCGCTGCACGACTGTTCCAAAGTACCGCAATTTTGTTCAAAAAAGAGCTTCGAAAGAAAGTCACTGAGGACTTGATTTCTCTAGCTTCTGTACACCCCAACTTCATGCAACGCATCATAACTGCCAACGAGACATGAGTTTACGATAGACATGCATCGGAATAGCGCCTCCCAAATGAGCTGAACTCCAAAAAACCTCAAAATAGGCAATCGAAGGGGTCATGCTGACAGTTTTTTTAGAGTACCGTGGTGTGGTGCACTCTGAATTCCTTCCAAAGGCACAAACGATGAAGAAGGAATACTATTTAGGCCTCATGAGGCATTTCCGCGAGAATATCCGCCGACGTCGGCCACAATTGTGGAAAGATAGTTCATGGATTTAGCACCACCATCACACAAAGCAATCTTTTTGAAAAATGATTGTCATAGATCAAGTACCATACTCAGGTATATGAATACTATACTTGGTCTATGACCGTATATGATAAGGCCCCATCTGACTTTTTCCTGTTCCAGTAGGTCACATTACCACTTCGGGAGAGGCTTTTTGAGTCAATTGAGACCATAAGAGAAAATACGCTGAAGAAATTGAAGGTCACACTTCAATGAGCCCAGGAAAACTTTATGGAGGATTGGGTCAAACGCTCAAATAGTTATATTACACTTGATGGTGCCTACTTTGAAGAAGACAGAAAAAATTCTGATGAATAAATTAAGATTTTGGTATTTTATTTAACAATCCCGTTGTTCTCTTCAAGGATTTATGTCATTAATATTGGTAGTCCTACTCATATGTGGACTTGATTCACTGATCTATGTTTGGCATTAACTCCCTTAGATAGTCCCACTCTTGCGATGTGCTCGTCAGCGCTTCCCAAATGATGCTTATATATGGATTAATAAGGCATGGTAATATGGCCATTTTCTCGAGTGCACATTACTAAAGTTTTGTTCCTGTGGTGCGTGAACCCCTCTCATTTTCGTAAGTAACCATGTCCTGACTGCCATGACGATTTGATTTCATATGTTTCTCCCAGCTTTTTAGGCACTACTACATACTATAGTGATATAATTAGCATAGCCAATGATTTCTGCCCCTGTTGTTAACTGAACCCTTAGAATACCATCGCACATTACGTTTCATAGGACTGACCACCACACTGACCCTGAGGCACCGCGTCTGTGAATGCAGTGCTATGTGAAATTAGCCATCAGTGGGAAGGTTGCTTTGGAGCTCAAAATCATTTCATGATTTTCTTCTATCCACACATTTTATACACTACACACACTTTGTTATACTCTACATTGGTTATACAAAAGTTTGTCCAAAAATAAGGCGTGGCATGTTCTGACACATATATATATTTTTATCGGGTTTGAAGTAAATTTACCCAGGACTGTTTTTCTATATTCACTTGCTGGAATAAGTACGAAAAGAGATATGGAGCTGAAATTTTACTTGAAAATCTAATCAGAGTTGTTCAGGGAGATTGCTCCCTTCATATAAGCTTATAAAAGAGTATATCTCATAAACCAAGGCAGTATTCTGATGGAATTTTATAAGATGTCTGGATTGAATACCTTAAGAGTGGAATTAAATTGAAACCATATTAGACCACCAACACGCCTACTTCTCATTCGCCCAGTTTGAAAGCATGTGTCAACAAGCAAACGAGCTATTTCATTTCATCTTAAGAGTCAGCAGAGCAATGGACTCTCCTACATAACTCCTTTCTTGTAGACAACATTTTTAGCAATATAGCGGACTGTGCTATTCCCGGTACTAAAATTTACTTATAAAATGAAATTTAATATTAAGTCGAAAGCCTCTGTAGCTAGTTCTCATTCCGCCAAAAACCTTGCACTCATAATTAATTATGGTGTAAGATATAATAATAATAATAATAATAATAATAATAATAATAATATTAATAAGTTTGTAAAAAGTGCCCTGAATATGCGTTCTAGTGGTCTGTATGACCGACTGTAAATTCTTCGAATTCTTAATTTATTTTTGTGAAATTTAGAGCCGACAGAAACAGTTGAATTGCTTTTCAAATTATGAAAGCGAAAATGTGGGAAATTCCTCAAAAGAATTACACAGAAAATACAATAGCAGGATGAGTCCTTATATGGGGCTTAGGACAGCATATACCGCACACACTCGTTCCACACAAGTTCCCTTCTACTCCAATTCACAACGAAAATTATAAAGCGGAATAGAGCAGGAGTAAGGCGAACTAAACAATGAAGAAGCATGCAAAATGCGTGCGCTCGCTCGTTTGATGTCCTCTGGCTTTGCATTTTTAATTAAAATACTCGCAGCTTAAAGGAATTTCTTTAAATATTTTGCCAGAGATTTGAATGAAATACAATTTTTAAACAGCAGAAAAATTCAACTGAAAAAACTTGATCGTTCGATGGTGATATGTGGGCCGCAGATCGTACACCTGCACTATACATATTTAAGTTAATACATTTATTTATTTATTATTGATGATTTTTATCAATATTTAGTTAATAAAGCAAACGTTGTAACCTTCTTTCATAGCATCCTAAAAGTAGGCCTTCATTTTGTATATCGTGGTATCATTTTTTGTTGTATTGTTGAATAAAACATTAAATTACACCTCATAAAAAAAGTCTACTTTTAAGGGCACTATAATTTAATGCTACACTATATGAATGCTAGTTTTATTATTATGAAAAGACGCATTTTCTTTAATTGACATTTAATTAGTGAACATTTATGAATAGTTTCTACGCCGCAAAAAGGCTTCAAGCAGGTTGAAGGGCGTAGAATGACAACTTCGAAAGAGATTCCTTTACGCTGCCTCTCAGATAATAAACCAGATCAGGTAACTGTCTGAACGAGGAGGCGACGCATAGTCCTGTTCGGGCCGTAGCGATACCCAATGAGTGTCAATTTATTATAAGTGGAGCCTCTTCTAGTCCCTCATACAAGGGAGCATGCTCTAGCGATGGACAGAAACACATTGAGATGCTCCAAGGCTTCCCTGGAGTCTGTTTACCGGCATTTCCAACACCCATCATTCCTTGTGAGTCTCATCTTTTTTGCATGTACTGATGTTAGGCAGTGGCCTGACAGTATCCATATAATCAATCTGCAATCGTTCCTTGGAAGTGTAAGTATAGACGTAGTATACCGCTTGTCATATGGTTTGAACATAAGCTTTGCAGTTCTGTTGGTACGTTGTTTCACTTCGCTACCGCCTTTCTTAACATGCTTCCCCTAAGCCTCTGTAAACTGCTTGTAAAGACATCAATTCGCAGCCCTCTGGTAAATGAATCCCGCTTTTGGCAATCATGTCTATTGTCTCATTTCCCTCTATGCCTTTGTGACCTGGCACCCAGTAGATGCGTAGCCGCCGAATGACGGCCAGGTTATCCTTGACAGCCCTATATTGAAGTAAGACTATTGCCTTAATTGCAGCCTGATTGTCTACATAAAAGTTTATTTTAGAATTGGTTGTATCTCTTGTAAAGACTTGCTCTGCTAGATTTGATGACAGCGAATACCTCAGTCTGAAAAATAATGCATTAATCGGGCTGTATGATATTTAGTTCAGGGCATTAGACCCCTGCACCCACACTTTCAGCCATTTTAGACCCGTCTGTACATATATTGATAGTTCCGTATGTTGCTGCCATGCCCATGCACCAACCTTCCTTTTTAATAGTGGCCCTTATTCCTTTCCCAAAGGAGAGGTAAGTGTTTGTTGCGAGACTCCTTGCTACAGAGCTATGTCCTTGGATTTGAGACTAAATTGCCCAGCGGCCATTACTCTACCTGCCGATCTAGCCGCGAAAGATCTATTGTATGCAGATTTAAGTACATAAAAGAACACAATCATTTTTTGTATCTTGGTTGTGTGTTCGGGTGTTTTGAAATAAAAGATTGTATTACAACTTATCACAAAAAATAGTCTACTTTTAGAGAGCAACAATATTTAATATTAACCGACACGACAGTCAATTTCTGTCTTTAAGGTAACTGAACTATTTCCCCACATTGGCCATTAATTAGTGAAGATTTTTAAATATTTCCTATGCTCAAAACGGTTTGAATCGAGTTGAATATAATAGATCGCACTGGCCCTAAAAGTAGACCATAATTTTCTGGACCGTGGTTAAATTTTGTTGTAGGTGTGTGGTGAAATAAAATATTGTATTAGAACTCATTCCAAAAACTAGTCTACTTTTAGGGTGCAATATTATGTAATATTAAACGAAATGAATGTGAATTTCCATCTGTAAATTAACTAAACTATTTCCTATGTTTTGTATGCCTAAAAGCTGCTTGAAACGCAAATAGTGACTTGGAAGGAGCTCCATTACGCTGCCTTTCACAGAGCATACCCAGTGGCCCCGAAAAGTAGACCGTAATTTTCTGGACCATGTTTAAAATTTGTTGTTGGTTTGTGGTGCAATAAAATATTTAACTGATAAGAGAAGAAGTGTCCTTCTAAATAGCACCTTTATTCAATCTTACAAGATACGAGAGATAGTTTTTATTTTGCTAAATTGTCTCCACTTTTCCATTGACAGTTAATTTGTGAAACATTTTTAATATTTTCCACGCCAAAAAGCTGCTTGAGGCGTGTTGAATCGCGCAGAGTGACAGCTGGGGAAAGAGTTTGCTTTCAGTTGCTGTCTGCGTAAATATCCTTACACACAACGATGCACATGGAAACTTAAATTTCAAATCAACTTTGGATTAAATTTCTCTGATTTTTTTTTTCTCTTGTTTCTACAACCACCGTGAGTTTGTTCTCAGCTTTCATTGTGTGTTTGTGTGTG
Organism: Clusia tigrina; assembly: GCA_920105625.2. NCBI lineage: Eukaryota > Metazoa > Arthropoda > Insecta > Diptera > Clusiidae > Clusia > Clusia tigrina. The sequence goes on from OV050033.1 coordinate 131,714,056, forward strand.
TCCTTGTATTTATGTGAATGTTATTTTGTGTGCTTGTGTGTGTGTGAGGCATAAATGCAAATACCCAACTTTCGGCAGTCGTTGGAGAAACTTTCCTGAGCGCTTTTGTTGGCAAAATAGTTAAAGACGCATGCTGCAATTTGGCCGATCGGTCAGTTTCATGCACCGCAGCCAGATTCCATTAAAACTTATGTTCAGTAATTTAACTAAATGCCACTGAGGAGCCATCAAGAAGCCTGTTTGCCAATTTAGGTGAATTAAAAAGTTTCAAGGTGCGGTCACAGCTCTTTACTGAAATTCCAATCAAGCATAAAAATACGCAAACAATTAATTTGAAACATAAAATTCCAGTAAATTTATAAGTAGCACCAATGAACAAATCACACTCGGTCAAGTCCAGTAATGAAAGTGGTAAGACACTTCAAGTAAGATACTTGAGTCAGCATAAGCGACCTGCATAAAGTAGTCTAAGACGAAGGCAAATCCTCTCACGCCTTTTCTTCTATGTTATAAGTATATGAATCCTTTTACTCATTCTTGGACCTGCGTTGGAAAATCCTGCGTTTTTTACTGGGTTTGGGATGGGGCTATTTAAATTATGTGCTTTTCCACAGGAGCTCAGCACAGCATATGTTTTAGATAGTAGAAAGGGAAGAAGGGGCATAGACAGCATTTCGTTGGTTTTGTGGTGCTACACACTAAAGTTTACAATTATTTACGCTTGTGTGATTTATGAGGAGAGCGTGTGTACTCGTAACTTTTATGAAGGGTGTTTTTCATCTTTTACACTTGTGTGTGTTCCAGGAAAAAATATGTTTATTACTATTTCATTTTCTACAAAGAACTTCAAGCTTGTGATACATTGCCTTATGCAAGTGCCTGGTAATACTTCCTCCACCCTTCTAGATCATTATAAATCAAACGATTTGAAAATAAATATAAATATCTGTAAGAAAAGTTTGTATCAAATTAACCTCAGTACTCAATCCTTATCAGTACTTATATCCTTATTAAGTATTTAGTATTTTACAATTCCATTTAGGATCTTTACTTGCGGAGGACCTGTGGTAAACCGATTGAAATCGAATTGAAAATACTTAATAAGCAAGAAGGACACAGGTCCTCAAAAAGTAAACAGCTTAAAGGATAATTAAAGAGCCGCTTCTGAATGCATATCAAATGACCAGAGTGAGTGACCTAGTTGAACTTATTGCATACAATTCTATAATGTTCTAGTCTTGAACTGTCCTTGAGATGCAATTAAACATTTAAGCCTTAAGAAAAAGATGGAGGTGAACGCAGAATAATTACTGTGTATAATTTCGATTGCAATATGACGTTGACTCGTACTGTTTCTCAGATGAGCCTCAAATTTAAACTGATACTCCCAAATTACGCACGAAGGACTAATTTCCAGTGTCTTTATTTTATAGCTACGAATATTAGTTTATAGCTAATAGTTCAATTACTGGATTGCTTCAAATAACATGAGAACCTTTCAGCTTTAATGACAAGATTCCGGTAACCTCGATCTAGTGGTAATGTTCTAGAATCCTTCATGTTAGTCTCACACTCTTGCGATCGCGGCGTCCCATCCTGATCTCGAGGTGCATCTTTTACATGTTTTTATCTCTGAGTCGCAAATGAACTCCTTGGAGATATAATTAGTTACGACATAAGTTACAATAAAAACAAGGATAATAATTATAATTAGATATTAGACACACAATAATGAGACACAGTAGTTTAGTTAGAGTGCGGTGGACTGAGACAGTACATGGACAGAATTTGATCAGAGAGTGCACCACCAGCAGTTGGCGTAGTTGTCTGGATGGACAGAGTACAATAGCTGAAGGTCCCGGTTCGATTCCTGGGAGGCTTCATAGATTGTGTCCTGTTGATTTCTGAGACATAATAACTATTTGGACTTAAAAATTGACTTTTTTTTCTTCCTCCTAGGGTAGGGTGGGTTGAATTTTATGTTCCAGAATGTTTTCGAATGTACGAGAATGGACTCAGTAACAATCGGTTCGTTAATTGGACCCTTTTGTCAGTACATAGTTGAGTAGCATTCTAGCAAATATAGTCTCCCATTTAAGCTGTGATTGTAATGAGTCTGAGGGTCTGAGTGATAAATACAATAAAATATACAACACAAAATTTGCTTCATTATTATTAACCTACCTCTGAAACATGAAAATTATCGGTTTAAGCATGGTTGTGACAAATATATCTCCTCATTAAAAGACACACTTATATATTACAATCTAAGCCCCTGAATTCACAGAGATTACAACTATCGCAGTTGTCATCTCTTTCTTCAAATATGAGCATTTTATATTAACTTTTTTTATGAAAATAATTCTGCTTCCGTGTAATTTGTTTGTGAATGTATTAAGAACATTTTCTAAGGTCTTCTTTTGTTTACTTTCCAATTTCAAAGAGCAGAGCCAGATCTGTTGACAGTCCAATTTGCTCCAACAATTTGTCATAAAAATTGTGAGTGCCAGCAAAATGTCCGGTGGAATTCTGTGGTGCCAAGCGCAATTTCAGGGCAAAGACTCTTTCGGAATTTACTGACGCTGGCACAGTGCCGCAAGGCGAGCGAGAGATTTAAGAGGGCGCTGGTAGTAACAAAGTAGTCTTACTATAAAAACTTTTACAGTAATAGGCGTTATCCTTGATAGGAAGGGATTGGTAGGGACCTCAATGGGAGAGGCGGTTCTGGCTTCCCTCAACAAAAAGTACGCATTTAGACCATCAAACTACTACAGAGTATTGCAGGCACAGTTTACGCTGTCGAAGGTGTTGTCTCTAAGGTCACCCTCTGGTAGCCTAGTGTCTGTCAGAGCACTGGGTTCTCAGCAGGCAACAGAGAAGACTCTCTCAAATATTGATGCGGTGGTTAAACAGTACAATTAACTCCTGATATGAGTTGCCTAGTCATAGTGACAGCCCAATTAACTTAAGAGCGGACGAACCTTTTCAAGGCAAGGACCCTAGCATTGTCTTGAAATCTCTGGCTTAGCAGTTACTATTAGTAGTAAACTAGTTGAAGATAAATTGAAGATAAGTTGAAGAAAAGTTTACCATCATTTGAAAACCAGTTGAAGATAATGTGAAGATAAGTTGTAGATAAGTTGTAGATAAGTTCAAGATAAGTTGTACATAAATTGAAGATAAGTTGAACATCTTTTGAAGATAACTTCAATACAATATGAAGGTAAGCTGTAGATAATTTGAAGATTATTGGAAGATATGTTTAGGATAATTTGAAAATAATTTGAAGTTGAAGATTAATTGAAAAGAAGTTGAACATCATTTGAAAATAATTTGAAAATAATATGAAGATAAGTTGATGATAATTGGAACTTAATTTTAAGATAAGCTGAAGTTAACTGGAAGAGATGTTGCAGATAGTTTTAAGATAAGGTGTAGATAATTGGAAGATTCGTTAAAGGTAAATTGATGATTACTTTAAAAAAGTTGAACATAAATTGAATATAACTGAAGAGTATAAGAGTTGAAAACAAGTTGGAGATAAATTGAAGATAACTTTAGGATAAGTTGAAGCTAAATTAACAAAATGTTTAAGATAAGGTGAGAAAAATGCTTCGAAGAATGCTTCTTGGAGGGAAAACAATGCAACCCTTTTGTTCATGGTTCGACTTGATACGCACAAAAAACTTCCCCAGTCTAGATAAAAATACATTTGAGACTGGAGTAGTCCCTCAATGGGTTCTTCATATCCACGCCAATAGAGTTGGAAAGAGACACTTAAACCAATTTTATGCAGTGTCAGAAGATAGTTAAGGAAGGTATCACCTACGTCTGATTCCTTTACTTCTTGAGCATTTCCTCGGCACTTTGTTACGAACGAAGCCAAACTTCTTCTGCCATACAGAGGATATTTCAGGCCTCTCCCTGGACAGCACACAACACTTCACACGCTTCAGAGTAATCAGGTAATACTTTCAAAGATAGTAATTAAACTCGTGATAGTAATTAAACTCGTGATAGTAATTGAACTCCGGGCCCTTTCTGTTGAGTCATATTTAGGCACCTTGTTCATCGATATAAAGTACCTCGTAATGGTCCTTTTTCTTCACTCTTTACTTTTGCTATTTTGTAAAATGTTTGCTTTGAAAATTTGCGTCGCAGCACTTTTTGATTTAATGCTGGCCGCAGCACTGCCTGCCTGCCTGGCTGCCTGTCTTCCCCAGGCTCTGTGCCACTGTCTTAAAGTTTGCTCATAAAACTTTTCTGCATTCTTTGTCCTGCTTTAATTTTGGGCACGCTTCGCTTACATCGTAAAAATAGTTTACGGTTCATGTTTAAATGTGAATTTGCATTTAAATTTTGTATTTAAAGTTGAGTCACACTCTCCTTCGGGTCCTGCTGTTACATTTATGGCAAGGATCTGTAAGTAAATAAAAGTTATACAGGCAGGAAAACTGTGTCGAATGTCAGCGGGGGTCACGTTAGGTTGAAAACAACTCTTTGGAGCATAGAGGCAGAAATATACTCGCATCTATGTGAGTATTTCTTATCAATATGATGCTCTATCCATATCGTGCTCTAGTTGAATACATAGTCAGCGAATTCCCATCAGCTTTAAAGGAGGGTTAAAGCTTTGAACTGATGTCAGAAGATGTCTCAACTTGTTTAGCTTACTGCTAGAAACACTACGCTGAATAGTCCATCTTTTGCCTAGTTAATAGTTGAATTTTCCTGCGGGTTATCGTGGCGTATGATCAGCATAATTACAGGTTAAACTCTACAGCGAATGTTCCCAGGGAATTGATTAGAATTCATGTATATTGAATATTGGAATATTCACATGTCAATCCAATTCAAAGCCTTCGGAAAAATATAATCAAATATAAAATTATAGCAAATGCGTGGATTATTCAGTCAGAACGCTTTCGGAAATTTTACACACTTATTTACCACCGCCGATAGCGAAATTGTGCCGCTGAAAACGCGTTGTAAATACCGATTGACAATTTAAATATTTGAAAAGAAAACGTCTGTCCACATTTTCATTCGTTTGCACTGCCTCATTTATAATGCAAATAACCAAGCGGCGCTCCTCCCATAATCGCATAAGCGATTCATAGTTCCATGCATACTCGCACCACTCCAGGACAATCGATGAATAAAAATTTCAACAGGTGCAGTCATGTGAGAGCGAGGAGGTGTGAAATTGTGTGTTCGCTTGGAGGACACATGTTTGAATTTTATCTGTGTGGCGCGAACAAAAACAATTTCAAACATTTTACAAAGAATATTCGAATGGGAAATTTATTTTATTTATGGAAAATTTAGAGGAATATACGTGACAGAGATATCAGGCGAACTATAAATAAACCCACTTATTTATGAGTGTAGGCGTGAATCCAAGTTTCGAATCTAAGGCATGATGACAAGTTTTTGTTTTAAAATGCAAATGAACTTTTTAAGAATATATTTAACATATTCTCAGACTTCTTTGCAGGATAACTCAAAGGTTTTCTTCAAATTTGCTTCCCGCTATTAAGACAATGTCGTCTGTATAGCTCTGGCAGTCTATGCCCGCCTCTGACAATGGCATCAGCAGTTCGTGAGCCACTCGGTTCCACATGAGTGGTGAAACAACCCCTCCCTGTGGATACCCTCAGGCCGTCGCGACGGCTATTGTTTCTTCTCCAGCGGATGTCTCTGCCAAACTTGTGTATAGAACTTCTGCCATCCATTTGGATGTCATCGAGTCTGCTCCTCTTCCACTTAATGTTCTTGCTACCACTTCATGTGGGGTGTTGTCAAAGACTCCCTCGATATAAAGGAATGCGCATATTGCTATTTCTTTGTCATCAAGTGACTTCTGTATAGAGCTTACTAGGCTTATAACAGCGGTTTCTGTCGATTTACCCGTTCTAGAAGCAGGCTGGTTTGGGTGCAATGGCTCCTGTTTCAATTCTCCACATCTTACGTAGTTATCCACAACTTTTCCAAGAGGTTTTAACATAAATGATGTTAGGCTTATTGGTCGTAAAGACTTTGGATGTGTGGTATCTTTCCTCCGCACTTCTCCAGGCCGTCGGTATATGCCCTAAGGCAAGGCTGCTGCGGCATATGTGTACTATGAACGGTAATAGCGCCTTTATGCTCTTTTGAAAAAGGGCAGGAAAAATACCGCCAGTACCCGAAGAATTGAATGGTTGAAAAGGTGCTTAATGCCGCTGAAACGATGTTTGCTGCTACTTTCCTGGTTTAAATACCGGGACTATTCGACATGTCACTCAACCGACTGTCTACTTCTGCCACACTTTCTGGAAAATATGTCCTGAGTAACAGTTCTGCCCTTTCTCTATTGTTTATGGTGTATGTGCCTGCTTCCTTCTTCAGAGACATCTTTAAGTCTGATCCGGGCTTCGCGGAAGCCTTATATAGCCTGGCTGCTTCTGGAACACTTCCAAAAAGTGATTATCTGAGGGTCTTCAAAATAGCCATTTACACCAATGGTGGCATCCTTATATGCCTAATGACATCAACAAACTACGAAAGTTACAGTCCGACGGAGCCATAGCTCGATGGGTGTTCCATCATTTGGATCTTCAACTGTTCAAGTTCGTCAGCTATCAAAGCCCTTGAATGAGCATGTTCATTATAATGGGAACAAATATGTTCCTGGACCTCTGCTTTAGCTGATGTGATACTTAGTATGTGGCATTATTTATTTTTCCCTTTTCTAGATATTAATTTCGTATCTGAAAATACTGCAGCCATTTCGATTCCAGCGACTTGAACCGTCTTCGCCTGCTTTAAAGCCTCCATATCTCACTCTGTTGACTGACTTTTATTTCTGAAATGTAGTAGAGAGTCCTGGGCGCTCAACTAAGATGACGAATCGCCTGATTAAAGGTACTGCACCTTCTTCGAACCGATCCAGGGATTGGTGGGATTATGCGAATTCGAGTTACTAAGCCCACATTAACGAGTTTCTTCTATATTTGAACAGCTGTCATTTATATATATCTCATTGTCCTTTTCTAAGGAGCATAGAGATAAATATATAATTCAGAAGAGAACTTGATCTAAGGTGTTAATCGGTGTTCTCCAGGGTCCAGTTGTTTCTCCAATAATATTTCACTTCCGATAAAGCTCTATAAATGACCACAAGTTTATCCACTAACTTGAATACCTCTTGGATTCTGTTCTTTTGCAAAATGTCATTCGGTTAGGTTAGGCTGGCTGTAAGTCACATATAAACCTATTGATCCTTAGCGGTACCAGATGCAACTAGACCGATCGGTAAATAACTTTGTAGTGGCATCCTGTGGGATGTCAATGCTTCTAGCGAATCTAAGCAGTGTTTGAAGTTGCATTCCTGTGGCGTCATCCAGCGTCCGAAATTGTGGGATCCCTCCAAGCATTTTAGGGGTATTTTTCTTAACGCAGGACATAAGCATAAGAAATGTTACAAAGTCTCCTTCATTCCGAGCTCCCTGCATTTCCTGCATATGTGGTACTTGGTGATTCCCATCGTGTATGCGTGTGCCGCTAGTAAACTGTGGCCTCTCAGTATACCTATGATAGTTCTGTAGTCCTTCTGTGACAGCGCTGGTTCAAATCGAGTTTTCTGTCTGACTTCCGCAGTTTTGCAGGTGGTTAAACTATTCCACCTCGCCATTATTTGTTTTTTCATATTTCGTCAATGTCATTGTATAGATTTTTTAGAGATATGTCAATTTATTGTTGGCATTATGGCATTAACTCGATCCAGAACTTTTCGAAGGTATTCTCTGTTGTGTTCATCATGAACTTTGTTGATGAAGGATTTAAAAGACGCTCTTGGATCACTGCAGACTACCGTTCGAGAACTTCGTTGATTGTTTCGGTTTTGTGACATTTCGCTCAGGGTAATATTAGTATAAATTATTTAATGCTTTCTTTTCTGGGAAAATTGTTTCCATTATTCCACGGTTGTTATTTAATCAGTTCAACTATAATTTCTTCTTTTGTGGTTGCTTCCATTCTTCTGCTTTTGGTAAAAATGTAATTGCTTAATTTTTAAACGCGCATATTGTTCCAATATCTCCACTTTTAGGGAAAATGTTTCCATTATTCCTCGCTTTTCAAATACTGAGAGATCTCTAATTTGAGGGAATTCTTCTTTGTAGAAATATAAATGTAGTCACTCCTTTAGCACAAACGTTAACAAAACTTCCCTTTTCTTTTTATTTAACTCACCGACTTAATATAAACATTTAAATGCCAAACTCCACGACACAATGATTACAAATCGAGTACATTAATCTTCCAGTTCTGTCAAGTCCTTGTTCAGAAAAACACTACAAACACCACTCTCTCCACCACTTCTCCTTCACTGGCTTCCAACAACTTCATTTCTACGTGTTAAAAACATATTGAAAAGTAAACGTATTGAGATGAAGTTACAAGCAGAGGATAAAACGTTTTTGCATATGCGGGCCATGTGCGGCAACTCGGAAGCGTGCACATTTGCAATAAATCCTTTGCAAGTATGAATGGAGCGCATTCAACTGTAGCAATGCGGTTACACTCCACGGACGTGGGCGCCGTAAATCTTCTTTGTTTGGAATTTTTTATGTAAACTTATTCCCAATACAAACACTTGGCTAAAACGTGCAAATACTTCTGTTGTGCACTTGTGTACTTTGTGTGTACGAGTCCATCGAATGCGCTTATTGAGCCCTCCTGCCGAGGAGTGCAGAAAGTTTCATAGATGCAGGGCAGGACTTTTGATAAATGTGTTTGAACGAACCGAACTTTTGTTAGCAATTTTGACTATAAATTCAGTAATTTGGGAAGTTTGGTCACAATCTTCTTGGCAATATATAGGGTGAGGGTGTTTTAAAATAACCTGCTAAAAGGGAGCAAAGAAATATGATGACGTCATGAAAATGGGAGAAAAACAGCCTATCACTGAGAGTACATTATTATGACGAAATGGCTATTTACATACTCATCACTAAATATGAATGAAACTTACATTAATATTATGAAAGTTTCATGAAAAATATGCCTATAATATTCGATATGCATTAATGTTGTTGTCCCGTTCTCCCTATTGCTATGAGTCAGTAGTATAGGGTCATAAGTGATAGTGATACCGGGACATGTACTGCAACGTGTTAGTCATTGAAAATATTTTAATAGTTTTGTCTCAATATCTCATATTATAGGGTGGAATAAATGAGGGAGTTGTGCATATCTCTTTCTCCATAATGCAGCTAATTCCGGAATGTGCAGAGATGATCTTGAAAGCAGACAGCATAAACAACATGGCAAACTATGGCACCTTATTAAAAAGTCCTTAATAATGTAGTCTCTTTCTTTCCTATTATGAGGTGTACTACTTAAAGAATATATGCCTAACTCTTTCTCACTAAAGGACTTTATTCTGGAATATATCGGGGATTAAGTTGAAAACAAATAAAATAAATAGCAGTTACGTTATTGAAAATTGTATGGGGTAAGATATGTGAATAGTATATGGCTGTCTCTTTCTCTTCAATGCATTTAATGTGTTGAGATGATCTCGAAAGCCGTTCACATTCCTTCTCTCATTTTATGAGTTATAAATAATGAATTTTTCATAATCCTACTTCCTTCACATTAATGTACTTAACTCTGGAATCTATAGACGGGATTTGAAAAGCAACTGAAGTCCACCAATGCTCAGTTCAGTTATGAATTGAAAGTAGCAGTGATGTGCAATTAAAGCTGAAAGTCTAAATAGTGAAACAGTTGTATAGAATTTATATTCTATCATGCAATCAAGTGGTTCACAGAAGAAAGGATAGGAGCTGGCAAATTTGAACCGAGGGCTAAATACTCTGAACCAAAGGGCACATCACCCAGCATATTCCAGGCAGAGATACATGCAATTCGCCTCTGATTTATCTTTAACCTCCGACGTAACCTTGTGGGTCAAAACATTGCTATCATGTCTGACAATCAAGCAGCTAAAAAAGCTCTAAACTCCTACGAGATTTATTCTAAACTCGTATGGGAATGCGTAGAACTTTTAAATAAGTTAGGGAGCCTCAATAAACTTTCCATAATATGGGTCCCAGGACACACTGGGATCCCTGGAAATGAAAAAGCGGATAGTCTTGCCAGGAATGGGGCAGCGACACCATTTATTCGACCTGAACCATTCTTTGGCATTGGCATAAAAGATAAATTAAAACAGAAGGAAAAATCCAGAAAATCACGCTACTGTCCCTTACTCCCACTTAGACAATTCAAGCTCATGATTGGGGACTATAACTCAAAACGTGTAGTTCTATGTTTACAGTAGAAAACTCTGACAGACCCCCTCAAAACCCACTGTCCTTTAAGAAATACCCTCATGAAGCTGGGAGATTCACCACTGAATACATGTAGATTATGCACGAAGGCAGAAGAAACACTAGAGCACCTTCTAATGAACTGTGAAACCTTAGCATGTAGTAGGAAGAAACATTTGGGGAATTACTGGCCCGAGGGCAGAGGCATTAGAGCAATGAACCCCAACTCAGCGCTAAGTTTCCTTAGAACTGTTGGATTAACAGAAGACCCTTAATAGGTACATCCAGGAGGAGTACAATATATCAAATTGGTCGAGGTAACATCTTCTCCCTGTGTTTCATTCATTCTTTCTCCTTTCTTATAATTTATAAACTATTTTGACAATTTCTTAAAGGAATTTGCTATTAATTTTATACATGAGAGGTTTTGATTTAACTGTGCTGCATTGGCGCTCACCGCCTGAGCGGTAACTATACCCAGTTTAGGTGGTCAGTACGTGTGCAGCGCCCCATCCGTGGTATCACAATGGGCCATTATTTGTGCCTGAGTGTGCTTTTTGCTGCCACTCCAACCTAAACCTAATGTTTTAAATGTTGCTTTCAGTTTAAACTGGGTGGAAAGTAAAAGAAAATTTGAATAAAATTATTATATATATTCTACATATTTGTTCATATAATACATAAAAAAAAATTGCCCACTTTTTACTACAAAAGCAGGAAGTAAAAAACTGCCGATGAATTCGCAATAAATCAAAAAGTACACGAGTAATGTGTGGGTGTGCCTTCTGAGAGGATTTAAACTGGCAAGCAAACATACCCTTATGCACACAGACCATGACCCTGCAGTGAAATGGAGTCGTGGAGAATCCAGCAGTGATATCACACACTTCCAAAGAACACTAGTGAAAAAATTGTAAACTTCAGTCCAGTAATGAAGCATTGCACAAGAAATTCATCCTCAGTTAGCTTTATGTTGTCATGGGCTTGGATAAAGTCGAGAAGCACTCTAATTCATCTCACTGTCTCAGATACTAATGCAAATTAACTTATAAAATTGTTTATGCAGCAATTAAGGAATGGCTAGGAAAAACATCGCATCAAAGGATTCCCACCAACAGTGGATGGAAACAAAATATGTTAAGGTAGCTAAAACTTTCATGGCATTGCATTCTCTCTAGAGAACTACTGAGAAACTCATTGTTACAGGTATTCTCATTGTCACGGGACTTTTGACTGGGCACTGCAGAGTAATGAAATACCTATATAATATAAGGATCACTCAAAATGAAGAGGAGGAACATCTGCTTTCTCACTGCAATGGTCTCATATGGACCCGGCTTCCTAGAACCGTCAGATATTGTAGACAATTCTCCTAAATAAATCTTTGTATTCGTAATGAATTCTAGACTTGTGGAGTACGAGGTTTATTCAAAAAGTATCGCGAGTTTTGAATTTTCGCGGGCTACGGATGTTCGATTTTCGATCTTTTTGTGGCGTTATGTTGGTACTCATGACCCTCACTAATGTTGACAATCTCGGGGTTTTTGAATGTTCAGTCAGTTTTTGACAGCTATTGTCCGTGGACGTGTTTTAGCTTGTCTTCGATTTTTGCCTATTCCGAAAAATGGATCAAAGAATTTTGTGTGATTTTGTGTGAAAAACAACATAAAGTGCGCGGAAGTATTCCGAATGTTGACTGTTGCATACGGCGAGGCTACTTTATATAAAAGCAACGTTTATCGGGGGTACAAAATGTTTTCAGATGGCCGAGAAGATGTGAGCGACGAAGAGCGTTCCGGACGCCCGAGCACAACAGACGAAAACATTGATGAAGTAAAGAAACTAGTATTGGCCAATCGTCGAATCACTCTCAGAGAAGTTGCTGAGGTCCTAAATATATCGATTGGCTCGTGTCAAGAGTTTGGGCATGAGGTGGGTCGCCGAAAAATTCGTACCAAAATTACTCAATTTCGACCAAAAACAGCATCGCATTAACATTGCTCAGGAGCTGTTGGAATCTGTCCGCGACGACCCAAATTTGCTGCAGAGAGTCATAACTAGTGACGAATTATGGGTCTATGGTTATGACGTAGAAACCAAAGCTCAATCATCCCAATGGACGCTGCCGCAAGAGCCAAGACCGAAAAAAGCACACCAAGTTCGGTCGAATGTGAAGGTTTTGCTGACAGTTTTCTTTGATTGCAGGGGCGTGGGGCATTATGGATTCTTGCCGCAGGGTAGAACGGTCAATAAGGAATATTTGCGAGAAGCAATCCGCCAGAAACGCCCGGATTTGTGGAAGAACAAAAATTGGCTTTTGCATCATGATAATGCCCCTGCTCACACATCATTACTTGTGCGCGAATTTTTGGCCAAAAACAACACTATAATAATGCCGCAGCCACCGTATTCCCCAGACCTGGCCCCCTGTGACTTTTTCTTGTTCCGGAAACTGAAAAGGCCCATGAAAGGACGACGCTACGCCACGATTGAGGAGATAAAGACGGCATCGAAGGAGGAGCTGAACAAGATCACAAAAAATGATTTTTCAAAATGCTTCGAGTATTGGAAAAATCGTTATCACAAGTGTATAATGTCTGATGGGGAGTACTTTGAAGGAGACAAAATAGATATTAATGAATAAACAAATAATGCTTGAAAAAACATGAAATTCGCGGTACTTTTTGAATAAACCTCGTATTTGCAATTTTAGAGTGTGTCACAATAGGTCTATTTGGCAGCAGGGACTTGGTGACTAGTTCCCGCTCTGACTACAATCTAATCTAATATAATCTTATGTAGGCTCTATACCAACATTTTACAAACATTTTTAAAGTAATTGGGAAGAATTATTGATGCTTTTTGAAGAAATTGAAGACTCCTACAAAATTTAGGTAATGCTTTTATAAAACCATTATAAAATCGCAGATACATTTCTGTATAAACTCCATGATAACATTGTCAGCTAGAAGATTGGTGTTTATAGCTTTAAAGTTTAGTCTTAAGATTCCTTTTAGGTTATATTAGACTGACTGACCAAATAGGCCACGCACAGATCTGTTAGGTCCTTAACGTGTGTCCATTTAGAACTCGCGGAAATAGAGATGATAACAATTAATTTGAAGTCCATAATACAACTTTCTTACTCTCACTCTCACTCTTTCTCTCCCTTCCACTTACTCTCTATCTCCCTCTCTCTCCCTCTCTCTCCCCCTCTCTCCCTCTCTCTCCCTCTCTCTCTCCCTCTCTCTCCCTCCCTCCCTCTCTCCCTCTCTCTCTCTCTATCTCTCTATTATAAATCTAATAGTGTTAATCATATTTTGGCTTTGATAATTCCACTTTTTAAGGCCGGTTCAGGTTATTATATAGTAATATTTCTCTAGACTCTCTAGTACAAGATCCACTTTAATCTCTGGTGCAAGATCCACTTTATTGAACTGTATGATCCTCGACGTGGTGACAGTAATTCATGACAGTAATTCATATTAACCCTTCACTGAGTTCTTTCTGACTGGGGCGAAGAAAACCAACATCAAAAATATTCAACAGAATTTTTTCGTCATTCCGTTTGCATTTTATGACGTCATTACGCAATACAAAATATATACATGAGAGCATAAACTTATATTCAATCAAGTTTCCCAAACACATTAAACCCAGCAATAGCAATTATTGAATATTGCAAACAATTCCATCCAGCATTACTGAGATCCACAGGTCTAGCCCTGGAATTCATTACTGGTTATAGACCAACTAATGATGAACCTGCACAAAATATATAAACAACCAAAAGCGAAAGATGGAGTATTCGAACAACATGTCTCCGTAAGATTCACACATGAAGCATTCCACCAATTCATTAAATGACAAACCGCAAAGAAAGATTAAACAACTAAAGATTACTTTCTCGCTTCTCGTGTGATGGATCAACTTTTCTGCTGGGGTGCTATTGGAATGCCGCTTGTGCTGTTGCATTGCAGCAAATAGCATCGTAGAAAAAAATTCTGTAAACAATATTACACAATACACAGTGTTGTTGTTGTTGTTGTTTTTATAGCTGTTGTAATTGTTATGTAAACTATGTTTGTATGAGGCAAACAATGCTTCATCCTACAAAAACCATCACAACTACACGAGTATTGTGCGTACACACATACACACATGGACAGATCCTGCATCGCCAGTAAGTGAATGGCTTTCAACAATTTTTCAAAGGATTCCCACTTCTTTGGTTTAAGCCAAGTACCGAACTAAGTGCTTCAATTGAGTGAAAATGAAAAGATTTGCAAAGTGAATCAATCAGGCTTATTAAATTTTGGAAACAATTCCGGCAAAGTTCACAGAGATACATGCTTATATGGATAATATCGACCTGAATCTTGGTGGCAGTGAATTCATACGGAATTGTAACTGCAAGGAAGCAAGTGAAACGAATGTTCTCTCATACCTCTTAGACCGAGTAATTTTAAGTCCTTCAACGCTGCCAGTCTAAACTATCAAATTGCCTAAAGTTTGGAGGATTTTGACATAAAGGAAGAGTGGTGTAATGGTAGATTTCTCGCTTTTGAATGGACTATTTGAAGGCTATTCTGAGTTAGATTAGATTATATAAGGGTTAATATACTATGCAACCCTAAACATCTATTGTTTGCCCGTTTACTCGTATAATATAGCATAGAAAAATAACTTCCTGAATATGAGTTCCATTTCGAACTGTATTGAAGTGTTGAAGCATTCTTCCCCATTGCTATCTAAGTTATTTTCAGTTATTAAATTTATTGTCAATGGTCAATTCTATGATATATTCTGTAGAGTATATTCGCCAATCCCCAACAATAGAGCAATTTTGGCTTTATGAATATTTCTCCCCAGCACGGACAGTTTTAAAATTGTTGTCAGAATTGAGCAGAATGCAGTTTACTCCTTTGATGTCACACTAAAAATTTGACTGCAATTCAACCGCTTAACTACAAATTTCATGGTTCGCTTCAGACCATAAAATATGAGACAACCATAAATTCCACCATCAAGTATACCGCTGAGAGTATCCTTAAAATATTAAACGCAGCACATTTACTTCCGCCACAGCTCCAACACTGCATTCACATCCACATCCGTGTCCGCGTCCACGCTGCTTTTGTCGCTTTAGTGGTTCGCAGTAAAATAAAAAATTGCCAGTGAAAAAGAAAAGGAATAATGTCCTGCAGCATGTGCCGACAGCTTCACTGTGTGCCGAAGCATGTGTCCTTTCAGTGATGTAGATGTGTGAGTGATTATGCACATGTATGTGTAAGCGGGAGTCTGTGTGTTTAAAATTTAAGCAGGAAAATTATTTACTCGAAATTATAATCGCTTGCTCGGCTGAGCATATACTTGTGGGGCTGGTCCCCTCGCAGACTCACAAAATTGTGGCCCACATTTTATTGCTTTGAATTGTCATTTTATGTTTTGTATTTGTATTTATGTTTTGCATTCCAAACAGTTTCTTATTCACCTTTTTAACTTTTATTATCTCAAGTCGCCTCCTCCTCCTGTCCACTGGCACCCTCATATGTAAATTTGGCAGTTATTCCAATGACAATAAAATCATTTGTCATTTTTTGGCCCCAGCTCTGAGCTCCGTGCTGATATTTCTAATCGAATTTGTATAACAAATCGAGAAATTGCTTATAATGCAACGCACACAGAGGCGCGGAAAGTCACGTGGAATTTGCGTACGTGAACGCGTGCCACAATGTGTGTGTATGTGTGTATGCTTGTGTATATATGTCAGTGTGTGTGAGTTCATTCCATACATTTGCACAATATTCAAATGTATGAAGTAATTTCCCATTGAGAATTTTCCTTCACAATTCTGGCATTAAAATTTTTCATAAATGACTACGAATTTAGTTGATTCAATGATAAGATGAGTGGCGGATTCCCTCAGTCAGGTTGGAGTGGCAAACTGGCATATTCATATGTATATAGATTAAAGATAATTGACACGAGGATAATTGATACAATCCAGTGATTGAACAATTAGCAAAAGTGATTTTCTTAACAATAAGTTTGAAGGAGATTGAAGGATACTTCACACAATCCAGTGATTGATCAAATAGCAAAAGCAGTTTTCATAACAATATGTTTGAAGGAGATTGAAGGATACTTCACACAATCTAGTGATTGAACAATTAGCAAAAGTGATTTTCATAACAATAAGTTTGAAGGAGATTGAAGGATACTTCACACAATCTAGTGATTGAACAATTAGCAAAAGTGATTTTCATAACAATAAGTTTGAAGGAGATTGAAGGATACTTCACACAATCCAGTGATTGATCAAATAGCAAAAGCAGTTTTCATAACAATATGTTTGAAGGAGATTGAAGGATACTTCACACAATCTAGTGATTGAACAATTAGCAAAAGTGATTTTCATAACAATAAGTTTGAAGGAGATTGAAGGATACTTCACACAATCTAGTGATTGAACAATTAGCAAAAGTGATTTTCATAACAATAAGTTTGAAGGAGATTGAAGGATACTTCACACAATCCAGTGATTGAACAATTAGCAAAAGCAGTTTTCATAACAATATGTTTGATTGAGATTGAAGGATACTTCACACAATCCAGTGATTGAACAATTAGCAAAAGCAATTCTGATAGCAATATGTTTGGTGTCTAAGAATAGCATTTGAATCCAGCAGCTAATTAGCCCTACAAAAAGTTTCACTTCAAGAGCACTCCAAACTCACAAACCTTGAAACTTCAAAACCCCTAAACTTGCGAACCTCCAAACTTCCCCAACCTTAGCGAAGCATCTGGAAAGAAGCGGCAGAGAGGAGTTTCATTTTATACTCTAATTTCAATCTGCTTCGTGCTTAAACAACCTCATTTTTAAACAACAACCTCGCTTGTTTCGCGCCACTTGCACAACTTTGCCACCACACGCACGGACACATCTCTGTAGAGGATCCCATGTTGGCCATGTTCTTCAACGAGCCACTGAGAATAAGTGTGGTCGAGTGTTGAGTTCTCCCCAAATGACAATGTCAACAATTTGTAACTTTCCTGCGTGGTGGTCATGCGAGTTCACAACTTTTTTGCCCCGCTGCCCGTTTGTTGCGCCCTTATGAATGTCAATGTGGTCACTTTGTGAGCGTTGCCATACTTTTGAACTTCACTTCATTATTGCAATGCTCATTCAAATAATTGCTGGCACTTATGCACATATATTAAGAGTAAATTGAGATGGCTTGTTTGGAGAAACGCCTATACTGATATTTTCTATATGTTATTAATTATGTCTTCAATCAAAGGACCATATTAGGTGGCTTGAGCTAGTCCCGAGTACGAATCGAACCTACAATCTCAAATATCCATGAATACCCGTAGCCTGCTTCCCACTAAAGTAGGGAGATGGATATCACCTCATCACATAACTACAAATTTTCGGATAGGTTATGATAGATTGCTCATATTTATGATAGTCTCTTCTTTTATATCAAACCGTTAGGAAACATAATTTTATTAATACCGAAATATGCAATTCTGGATTGCCCGTACTTGTGAGTTAGCAAGAGAGAGAGAGAGAGAGAGACAGAGAATGTTTGCAGAGAACTACCAGTTATCTAGAGCAATGTCCTAGACTCTCCAGAAAAGAAGTTCCGAAAACGTTGAGCGAGCTACGCCTGGACAATCACAGCAACAGTGGACAACTGTTTCTCCCTTTTGAGGATCTTTGCAGCTTCATTAAACGGAATGCTCACGTCCATGTAGGAAAACACTTGGTAGGTTTCCATCGAGCCTCTTCGTGGTAGCTCGTCGGCCCTCTTGGTGCCTTCTATGTTACTGTATCCCGGAACCAAGACAAGAGATATTTAATATTAGTCGATGATGAGTTAAATTCCTCTTCGCAGAGGCCGACTAGCTTTCGAGCTGATAAAAGGTGAAGCCAGTGCCTTTATTGATGATGTATGATGTCTTCACTTTACCTATATAATAGTCTTATAGCTGCTGCTTCCAAGTCACAAGTGCATTCATATGTTATTAAACCTCTCCTTTCTATTTATTTCAACTACTTACGAGGTCATTTGAAGATATTCTAGAATAAGTACATTCATGCAAAAGAGACAGCAATATTTTGAACTTATTATTTATTTATTTAAAATCAGGAAATCGTCGCATCCTGACACTAAGAGAGACTTCCAGCGTTCGGAGACGAATCATCAGGCGAATATCAGTGCTTGTATTATGGAGGACAGCGTGAGAATATCCTTTTGTCTTATAAAAAACCTTTCTTCGAGTTAATCCCCCTACATTTAAATTAAGTCCAAAGTATTCACTTACGTTACTGTTGCTATCTCGTTTTTATTATTGCTATAAGTCAATAGGGATGAGTCATTAATGATATTGTCTCTTTCTCTCTAAGAGAAATTAATTATGAGTCAGTCAACATAACATCTGATTGGATTACCATGGATAGCAATCTCGTAGTTCTGGAAGATTCTCGAAAACAAGACACTGATAAAAAAGGTTATGAGCCGATAAGAGGACAATAGAGTTCATTTGTGACTTGGTAGCAGCAGTATTAACATTAAATTAGAAATGAATATGAAACTCTTCAAGTGACTGATTCAAAATGTTTCAACTATTTCTTAGGCGAATTTTTCCTCAAATAAATCTATTTCCATTAAAGTTGAATTATCAAATTGATGGTTCTGTGTTACCTATTTACAATCCACTGATCAAACCATCTTAAAGGCTAAGTCAACAAATTGAGGGTTCTGCGCTACTTGATACAATCCACTGATCAAACCATCTAAAAGGCTAAGTCAACAAATTGGGGTTTCTGTGATACTTATTTACAATCCAGTGATCAAACCATCTAAAATGCTAAGGCAACAAATTGAGGGTTCTGAGTTACTTACTTACAATCCAGTCATTGAACTATCTAAAATGCTAAGTCAACAAATTGGGGGTTCTGAGATACTTGATACAATCCAGTGATCGAACCATCTAGAAGGATAAGTCAACAAATTGAGGGTTCTGAGTTACTTACTTACAATCCAATGATCGAACTATCTAAAAGGCTAAGTCAACAAATTGCGGGGCCTGTGTTCCTTGATACAATTCAGTAATGGAACTATATTTAAAACCGAATTTTCGTAGCATTAAAAATCGTTTTAGTGTCGATTTTAATAATTTTTTTTGTGATTTCTCATACTATTTGAGCCACATTCCTTGTTTCTCCTCCAAATTTTTTGTGTATAATATTTTTATAACACGTATGCACAAATAGGATCCAAGGACTTTGCTCTTAAGATGCTCTGAATGAAGCAAAGCAAATTCTCATTTCGCGCGAAATGCGCTCATAAAAATTGAATTTACCATTATGACGTCAGCGGCATCCAAAAAAAGGTAGTGGCGAAATTTTGTGAATTCAAAATTGTGCCATAACATTAAAATTTAAACGCTACCTTTGCTGCCGCTGTGACAATATACCTAAGCGCGCAGGCATGTGCGCCTTAATGTATGCAAACAAGATCCAACAAAAGAGGCCAAAAAGGAAGCACACTCACGCTCACACTCCAACACAAATGCAAATGAGAAATTTCAGCAGCAGCAGCAGCAGAAGTGGCGGCACATGCGAGCGTGTTTTGTAAGCGTTGCCATAAACACTTCATGCAACACACACATGTGCAATTTGCATATGCATGAGAATTTGTGTGGTAGCAGATATATACATATGTGTGGAGAGTGTGAAGGGTAGTGTGTATGTGTGTTTGTGTGTTTGTCTAAATAGGCGCCCTGTTCTACCACGGCTTATTGTAAGGTGACTTGCAAAAGGTGCGTGCAACATGTTGCAATCAACATCATCCTCATCATCGACCAGCTAAATGCCATTATTCCTAGAAAAACCCCAACCAGTTACAACACACACAAACACATACGCACACACACTCACTCTCACTCCCATTCATACACTCAAAATCATACTGGTACCTAAGAGGCGAATATGAATCCTACAATTGCAGAGATAACATTTTAAGCAGCCTACACAAAAGAGACGGCCAGGTACAGTAACAAAGGCAACTGACACCCTCTGGAGCAGCACTTTTGCAGGCGCAGCAATTATCATTGCAGCACTTTGATGTGCAGTGCATGCATAAGGATTCCATACACCTTGACAATATGCTAAACTCATGTCCACACCTACAATACTTACCACAGAATGAGAATAGAACTACAGAGTGGACTTCTAAGGTTGCCGAGAGCAACACATACTTAAAAGGAACTGTGGGTATGTACAAGGACAGAAGGATACAACGCAGCGATTCCATAATTTAATTCTGTTCCCATTCCTCTGTTCTTCTTATCAAAGGAAGGAATAAGCTTAACGAAAATTATACTAGTATAAAGCAATCAATTATGGTCGTAAATATTAAAAGCAGATACCACTAAAAACAACTGTTAAGCAGGTCCCTCTTGGAACGGATTTAAATCAAATCCAAACGGAATAGATAATTTTTTTAAAATCTATTCGAACTATGAAGGAACCAATTTTCTTGCAAATTGTTCTCAAGAGAATAGAATAGAAATATGTCCAAGAGAGCTGATTTCTATTCCTGGAATAGACAACATCAAATTTCCCAGCAAATTGAAGGATATTTTACTTTCCTTTGGCCGTTCATATTATTAACTCAAAATTATAATTCAAAACTTACTTAATTATGTATAATGTATAATAATAATGCATAATAATAATAATAATAATAAAAATATAAAATAAAGAAATGCATAATTATAATATTCGTAATAAGGTATTATAATAATACGTAATTAAGTCCTTTAAATTGTGTGTTATCCTTGCAAAATGGTCAGATTACTGAAGCATTTAACAAACACTGTTCATCTAGATTACAAACCAACTCATTCATTGAGAGAATGGTCGAATTAACTGAATGGTCCAGAACTGGATTCAATATAACACGCCATAGTAAAGAATGGAGAGTTTTTCTAACTCTTGCATGCTGTACTCCAAATGTCCCGTACATACATTACTGGAGGGTGACTCAGGACCGCAACCAAATCATTCATTGAGAGGATAGAATAGTCAATTGAAGTATGGAGAATTTTCTCCAGTCTTACATAAAATGTAAAGGGCTTCAAATGTCTCATACATTACAATTGATTGAACCAAGTCCAATAAGTATTTCTTTTTTACTATTGAAAATTGGAGGCAATGTGTAGGTGAGTGCATTGTTACAAGAATTAAAAAATCCAGAAGAATCACTATGTCCCACATTCGAAGCATATTTAATGAAATGCAAGTTGGATGTGTGGAGTGTTCCGTTTTCATACAAAACTTCAAAAGCCGCACATTTCCTCAGACTATAAGAAGGCTGTGTACTTCACAGCTAAGCGCTAAGTCCTTGGTTCCAAAAATGGATGGTAGCATTGCTAACAAATGCTATAACCATATTGATATTAATATATGAAAAAAGTGTGACCCTGGACATGAACCATATACAAATGAAGCATAGTCTCAAGGCGCTAAATCGTATAAGCAGAGCTATCTCAACTCGCTAAAAATAACGATTTCCTCAAAACTAATGATATCGTTACAAGCAGCGACTTCGCCTATTTTTGTCGTTATAGGTTATGTTAGGTTACACTGGTTGGCCATGAAGGCCACACTTAGACCTGCAAGGTTATTTGCGGCGCTAGATGGATATCCATTTAAGAGTCGTAATATACAATTGTAAAAGGAAGGCCCCCTTAGCAAACTTTAATAGGGAAACCATCCCTTATGGAGTCCCTCTAACCAGGTTGATCTCAAGTGTGCCTGGCGCGCTTTTGAGATTGCAGAGCATAGGCACAGCAGATACTCCAAAGTTTCCAATGTGCCGTGCTATCCACATTTCCTACAATCGCTTCGTAGGTCCCAATTAGCGTGTACCGCCCTTAGACAGTACCTGTCAGTGTGTCTACAATCATTCTGCAATCCTTTTTCGGGAGTGTCAGTGTATTTGTCTTTATATATAGTTCCATACAAATATTAAAATATCTCACATTTATTGGGATGAGACTGGGGAATCGATTGCCTCTGAAATCAGTTTATTACCGCAACCAATTATAAGAATGCGAATGAGGTAGGTAGATAGGTAAAGCGGTCGCCGCATGAGACACATGTCTCCTCCCTTTCAAAGGTCCAGTCATTTGCAGCATTTAATGAAGCAGGCAGTTGATGGAGCTTATCTTTTTATTTGGAATATCTCCCAAAGAGCCCAGAAAGTGGTCGCCTAGGAAAGTGCGCCTCCTTCTGTACTATGCTGGATAAGTACATACCAGGTGTTCAATGGACTCTTGCTCCTCCTCATCCATGCAACTCCTGCATAAGTCGTTAGAGGCAATCCCCAGCCTACTACCGTGGGTACCCAGGGTCCAGTTGTCCCGTTAGGACATTGACTATAGAATCTATACTTAGTATATTTTCAGATACTAAATCTTTTGAGCGCTTGACATTTATTTCTGAAGAATGCGATCTAATAATATTCGAAATATTGATCGCTTTCCATAGGAAATTGTGTCTGTGGAGCTAAACTGCCGATCAATGAAATAGATTTTGATTCCTTTTATTATTTATATTACTACGTTACTTGTAAATATCAGTTTTTTGTAAGATACCCAGTAATCCAGTCAGAAGATCAGCTATATTTACCTCTCTTATATCGACCACATCAACTTATGAAGTCGGGAAATCGTGTTGAATATACAAGGAGCAGGACAAAGTAAACAGGACTTTTTAAGAATAGATATTTCTATTGCGGCCATGGGCAATTTAACTGTCAACCATGCCCCGTAATCGCCGGATTTGCAACCATGCGACTTTTACCCTTTCGGAAAAATACATTTGGCGATTAAAGAATCGCGTTTTGTGGACGTAGGAAACACATTCAAAGGATTTAAACTGACATCCTGAAGGACATCCTGGCCGGAGATCAAAAACACTCATTCAACATGCTTTTAGACTGTAGAAATTGCTGTAGTAAAGTCTGAAGGGAACTATTTTGAATAAATTTAATCGGATTTGCCAAAATCACTGTTTGTTGTTCCTATTTTTAAAAAGTCCTGTTTACTTTGGAATCCCCCTTGTATACTCTTGAATAAAATTCGTTACTGTTTCTACTGAAAACCGTTTCTCGGTTTGATTCTATACACAGACTTTAGACAATGAAGACTAATTCCTATAAGATCATCACACCTTCTTTTGGACTCAAATGCCTTACGGGCAAACTAATTACTCTCTATCTCCGTGGGTATCATTGAAATCTGTTGGTTTTTCACAGCAAAATTCTTCTGCACGGTTCTTAATCAAACTATGTACAAAAAGCAGAGAGAGTAGAATTAGTTGTATTTTTATATTTGGAACAGAAACTTGGAATACTTTCTACAATTAGAGTATTTCCAGAATTGCCATCAAAATCAGCCCAATATTTGCTTTAGTTTCATTGTCTGACCTTAAAACATTTTCGAATTAACTTAAGTTAAGTTATGCAATGATTAAAATGCTACCGTAGTTACATCGTTAGAGGAGCAAACTTCCACTGCAAGCAATGTTAGGGTACCACACCGACAACTGAGTCGGCATATCAGAAGTTGACACCAAAAGCCTAATAAGCTTCATCATTAGTTTCGGTTATTAGGCCTTCGATGTCAGCTTCTGATAAGTCGAATAGGCTATAGATCTGGTGCCGTAACATTGGTTGCATTGGAAATTTATAGCTCTAACGACCTAGAGAAATGAATAAGTTCCTGCGGTAACACATTGAGCCAAATTAGCCTCACTGGATTCTCGCAAGGGGAGGACCACTTGTACCTACCACTAATGTTTGGGTGATTTGAAGGTGGCCACTTTAATGAAGCCTCACTTAGACTTCATCGAGATCCAGTGTCGCAGTGAGGTATATCCTATATATCTCATTCAGTTGTCAACCATTTTGTCATGCTGAATTACTTAGTATATAGAAGAAACATTTGGACTTTATCTAGATTCAGTGTGTCACCGCATATTTCTCATTCAGTTGCCAACTATTTTGTCCTACTTACTTGCTAGAAAGACTTTTGATATTAACCTAATAGAGCTTAATTTCCCAAAGAGTTATCCTTTAATTAGTTCTAAAAAAGATATCCATCACAATAAAACCTGAGGGCTCGTATAGTGAAACTACTGGTACGTAAATTAGTTTGTCGTTAATAGGTCGATCACTGGATTGTGTCAAGTAATTTTTTTCTAGTTTAGCAAAGTTTGCGGGGGTGGTCGTCAACAGTTTTGGAGTCCATCATCCGAGGCTTCTGGAACTTTTCAGTGGAACCGTTCTTCCATGGAGGCTTTCAAGCTCAGCGCACCACCACAAGGTAGGGAGTTTTTTATTAGTTGATCGTATTCCGCTTCGGGTTATGCATGCTTCCGTTGGTCCCTATAATACTCCTCCGCCACCGTTCCGAAAGTGCGCAACCCCACCTGGTCTCCCACACTTTGGTGAACCCTTTAACCGAATATGTCAGAGTGGCCTCCCCAAAGCTCCCTCTATCGTTAGCCGCATCACCCAGAAACCAGTGATGCAACTGGACCGTCAGTTGGGTTCGTTGTGAGCTGCGGATACGGGCCCTGACCTAAGATCCCGCATGGATTGGGCACCACATCTTTACTCTGGTTGCACAGGGTTCACCGCGAGTTTAGCGAAGTAGTTTGCTTTAAAACAGCAAGTTAACTGAAGAAATGGTTGACATATTGTACTTCAATACATCAGTTTCAATAGCTTCACTCTTAATACTGCCACTCTTAATTCACCACTAAACTCTCTGCCGGTAAATGTTGCATTTTTATAGTCGGGCTCTGCGTTAGAAAAGGCTATCGAATATAGGCGAACTTTGTTACAGAATGTTGACTTCTACTTGAAAGTTTTTCAGGCCTATAATTCTCCGAAATATTTGTATGTCAAGTTTAGTGACCCACAAAGTACTCCGTAATTTAGGTACTCCGAAATCCCCTTAAGGAGTCAACACAGCATGTGGGCACTTTGGTTGTTAGAATGGAGCCCACCAGAGTCCCATGATGTAAAGCACCAGAGAATAATATTACCTAGGCAGAAGTCTAGGAGCACTTTGACTCTTATACTCATATTTAACATCCTCTGAATAATTTTTCATATCGAAAAAGTCCTTGCTACAAAATTCCATCCTGCAGAAAACTATCCAACCCCTTGTTTTAAGTCTAACTCACATACCACATGCCAGTCTGGACAGATAGTGAAACCAAACATAATTCTGTTTGTCCTTCTTTTGTTACAGTGTAGGCTCCACAACTGCCTGTTGCCGCTCTGCCATGTCCATGTCCATGTTTCACGCTGCTAATCCCCCAGAGCTCACTTGATAAGTAGTACATTTGTTCGGCACTTTAATAAGAAATAAATTTCGGAGGGATTTAATATGCAAATCAGTTGCACGCACACTTCGGTTTCCGTCTTCATTATGATGATAATTTGCAAGGTTCTGCTCGTTCTTTGTACAATTACACTCTGGGCTGGTTATTAAAATTGCCGAGACCGTTTTTTAGTGCTTTGCTATGCAAATTTTGTGAAGTAGGAAATGTTCTTGTATAATTAACGACCAACATTCCCAGGAGCAAATTATTTGAACCAATTAAGCGGGGTATTATTGTAAAACACGTGTTATGGCGTGGGTAGCAGCCCGTGGAATGGTGGAAAGTCATTCCCTGTTATGGATACAGGTGAGCAGTGCATAGTAAATGCTTTCAAAGTAATGAAGAAGGATAGTATGGTAACAAGAAGAGAGATGAATTGTGCTTGATCAGAGTTACTGGAGCACAGTTTATTAGAGAGATTGAAGACGTTATACGTTTATTATAGTACAATATATGAAGTGGATTTTTCATTCATTTTGAAGAAGTGATATGGAGATCAGTCCGGACTCTGAAGATACCCGTTCTTCGTATCCTTCTCGTTCTCACCTAACACAATTTTTTGCTGATTATTTCAAATGATAGAAAATACTGTGAATGATGACTTCAACCAGTTTGAAAGTCCCTGCAAATTAATTTTTCTTTAATTAAGTGCGGATATGGATCCCAACTCGTCGACTCGTTAGGGACAAGTAGCACACAGCTTGCCGCACATTCGAACTATTGGACATAAAATTTAGTTATGCCGTACAATTTAGAGATACTATAATTACTAAGAAAAGTCTCGATGTCATGACTTACCAATAAGTTACCTTTTGACTCATTCTTCTTGTGATATTATGTTAAATCGCGCGTCTACGCCAGCGGACTTTGTTGAATTAGTTTGGTTGAAGAATATATAATATGAGTGATTGATGAAATTGTATCCAATGTATAAGAAAATGTCTTGGAAGAGAGGGATATCTGTAGGAACGTGCCCATATAAAGCAGTGGAAACCATTTCATCGATATAGTGTTCCATTCGTAATGCTATTGTTCATTTGTACCACTCAATCCTTTATTTGTACCTTATTTATATGGAAGAACACATACCATAGCATACCATAAGGCAAATCGCCTTAAGATAATCTCTTTAATGACAGCAAACAAATGAAACTGCCCGCATGCCACCCAACGGGAGCCTTCAGCAAAGTTGATCCACTATTAGCCCCGAATTATATGTAAGGAAACCAGGGTTAATATTTCAAATTTCCTTTCATTTAGTTGAAGAAACTACTTGCAGCAACAAAATGTGTGAGTATACAAATATAACATTCCCACAAGGACCTCTTTCAAAATGCTCATAGATCAAAGGGTCTTTAAGGACTTTTGCCGAATACATTATTAGTCTTTTAAAATTGGCCACTTTCATAAAACGCCGTCCTTAATTGGGCTTTCACGGTAAAAAACTTCCCACCGATTTTTCACAAATTAATACCGCACAAAGCAAACCGTTATAACTGGTAAGTAACTCAATTAAAGCGGAAAAAGTACTTTTTACACTCAATTGCCACAAAGTAGCAACTCAATTCAGCGCAGAGCAATTCACTGTTTGAAATACTTTCGCTTTGCAAACTTTTACATATAAAAATTCAACAGATGGGAAAGTTTTCTGTTCCCACACGTGCAGGTGGAACCGAAGGTAAAAATAAATCGAAAGCCAAACGCGTACACATCCACAAACGCACACATCCCTGCAGGGAAAATTTGCAGTGCCTCAAAAGCATATTTACAGAGTTTTTATTGTTAATATTTTACTTGCACCATAATTAATTATGTCTGCAAGGGGTTGGAGTACTAGCAACTAAGGGCTTCGAACCTAAAAGAAAAATATTTAGAAAGAAGCTTCTGACCGGGGACAGAATTTTTTTTCATTTCCCTTATAATAAAAGGAATTGAGTCGCAAGTGCAGGGAGTTAATTTTTTTTGTATTATTGAAACACATCTTAATGGCGTTAGTGTTGTGTAACTCCTTGAGCAAATGGCGTCCATTGCTTCCTTTGGTGATGCTCATATAGGAAATTTCTGTGAAGTTGGTATTTCTTTTAAATAAGGTTGTTTTTCATCTTACTGGTGTGATATGCTCCTGGAGCTCTCCAATTGATGTTGGTTTGCTGGTTGCCAAAGGATTTAATATATCATAATGATGTTGAATTTCCACTTTTTGATTTCCAGTCGCCATCACCGCATCTCTAAATGACGACTTCTCTTAACTGTTCGGTTATATGGCGTGCAGCGTCATATTATGGCACCCAGCGTCGTATTATGGAAGAGAAACGTAAGTAAGATTCCTATGATATCTTGCAAATGAAGGAAATGGAACCACGAATCAATCCCCGATATAGATCTGCGAGTCCCGAGTTTCTGTGAATTCAGTGGAACTGAGAGGTTTAGTGTTTTGCGAACCCTTTCACACTGATGGTGTTACTTTTTAAACAGCAGGCTTTGGTTGATTCCTCACAAAACTCGGAACATTCCAATAAAACGTTGCTTATAGGAACGCACATTTCATAGAAAATGTAAGAAAATAAGAAGCAAATATTGGGAATAAATTGCAATATGCTCTATGTGATAATTTTACCGTGC
This sequence comes from Clusia tigrina, assembly GCA_920105625.2. Taxonomy (NCBI): domain Eukaryota; kingdom Metazoa; phylum Arthropoda; class Insecta; order Diptera; family Clusiidae; genus Clusia; species Clusia tigrina. Next base: position 131,742,469 of record OV050033.1, read on the forward strand.
TAATTTGACAAACCCTGTCATTGAAAAATTACAGCATAATATTCTCAAACATACCCTACTAGAAAATTCAAAAATATGTTGCACTTGATATATACCCTATAGAAAATTTGAAAGACATATTCCACAGTATCTGTCACACAATACAGTGTCCTCATTGCAGTCGGTGAATTGTCCGTCATACAATGCAATGTTCTCCTTGCAGTCAATGAAGTGTCCCTCAAACAATAGAGTGTTCTCTTTACAGTCAATTAATTTCAGACATTTATTTATGACCCTGGACATGAAATTCTCCTCGCTGACAACACACCTCAAGTCAAATAACTAGTTCGAAATTATATAACTTTAGGCCCATGATCACTTCAATTAGTCAATAAGGTACTAGTTCGAAACCAGTTCAATAGTCAATAAGACTCAGCCCTAGACAAGCCAATCTTAAATTCGTCCATCCAGCAATGTGGCTTCACTGCCGGCATACAAGCGGTGCAATTGTGCTCGCGTGTGTACATGTGAATGTGTGTTTGTATGCGTGCATTCGTTTATGTGCGCTGACTTTATCCTTTTAGTGTTTACCTCAACTGCTCAATCGAACAAATTGAAAGAAATGGAAAAATAAACAGAAAATTCCCCACGAAACTTTGAAGGAGCCCAAAGCGACGTCCCGAGCACATCGAAAAAACCGCAAAATTCCAACGCAATAGCAAAGGTAAAAATTATGAAACATTAATACGTATGTGAGGAGAGGGCGTGGCATCCCATCACTGGCACTTACTCGTACTCATCGTACTCAAGCGCATTTGCGCGGTAACTTTTTGGTATACCCTCGAATTGAATTTTATTTACTTTTCCACTTTTTTCATTTCTACCTCACAATCTACGCAGCAGTACTTTACTCGTATCTTCCAACTGCCAACCCCCTCCCCATCCCAGCATTTCGCAATTTGCAAAGAATTTTTGCTGATTTTTCTGGCGAATTGTAACGAGTTGAAAACTGTAAATTGCGAATTGATTTGCTTCAACTTTTCGCCTTCCCCACAATTCCACGCTAAATTATTTGCGTAATGTACTCTTGAACTGAATTACTTTACATACACTCGAGGCAAAAAGTTTGCCATACTTGTATTAGGATGCAAAATGCCATTCTGAAGGGTTTTTTTTTAACTTTTCATGTTTTTCAATTCATATTTTATTTGCTAAGTTATTAGAAATTTTCCAATGTAATTGTTTGCACAACATTTGCCTTTAGAGGAGAGGTGTGTGTAAATACATTCATTTTGAGATGATTTCAAGGAAGTGTCAGTCACAGAACACAATATTTTCATTGTAGACAATGTAGTGCAGGTCACATAAGGCATTATTTTCACAGTTCAGAACAATTTTTTGTTTATAAATACAACTAGAACTTTGATGGAACCAATTTTCTTATAAATTGTTCTAAGGAGAATGGAATATAAATATGTCCAAAAGAGCTGAGGAGGACTCCCACTGTTAATGTGGGTTCCTTGAAGAAGACTCCTTAAAAGAGGAGATCACAAGGTGCGGCAGGATCTCGGGTGATGTTGCTGGCTAAAGTTGGACAGATGCAGTGAAAAAATAAAGTAAAATTAATAATTGAAACATATAAATCCTTATGTCTACATCCTGCGATTCCTACGGGACCCTCCAGGATATAACAAATAAAAATATCTGTGACCCCGAAGATCCTCAGACTATTGTAATAACAAAAAAATAAAAAAAAATATTTTTCTTCATTGTACTCTGCGCGAAGCATTGCCTTGGATTCTTGCGGCATCAACTTTGGATCAGGAAATGCTACGCGTCTAAACATCTAGACTAGCTTTCCTCGATCCATTATTACCAAATAGCAGGGTTTGCTGGTCCAGCGATAAGCTACTCTATAGTGTCCACGATACGCCCAACTGGGTGCACATCATAGTACACATGAGAACACTATGATTATTTCAAGGGCACGGTAGTGAATTCAATTAGAGTCCACCAAAAAGAAAATAAAAAATAAAGGAGGAAAAAAATCGAGAAGTATTCTGAGGACATCTTGCGGAGTAAGGAATATTGGTGAGTGTTTTGATTTGTGCTTTCTACTTGAATTTTTATAAGAATGGACAGTTTAACTGACAAAGTGACACAGTTGACGGGGGCAGTTAACGTACTACAGGACCAAATTAAGGGAATAGAAACTAGCTTAGTTGCGGCCGAAAGAGCTGCGGGGAGTCGTGATCAATTCCTATTAGGAATAGAGCAGAGGATCAACCAAAGACTCGATAGTTTGAATACAATAGAAGGCTCGTCAGATATTAGGCCTACGGTTATAACTCGTGCACCCCGAACAGAGGAGGAGCTTCGTGAAATCGGGAGATTGCCGAATTGCGTAAAGGAACTCCAGGTGTTTGATGGAAATCCTTCACAGTACATTTCCTGGGTACACAATGTTGAGTGTATTTTGAAGGATTACGATATCATTAGGGAAAAGCCCCTTTACCGCTCAATCCTTCTGTATATTAGGCAAAAAGTTAGGGGTAGGGCAGACGCCGCAAATAGTGTCCTACAACGTCTTCCAAAATGACTGGGCGGAAATTAAGCGCGTTTTATCCCTACATTACGCTGACAAACGGGATATTCGCACGCTAGAACACCAGTTAAACCAGCTCAATCAAAGGGGATCCAGGCTAGACGAATTTTATGCCACTGTCAACCATCAGCTGTCGTTAATCGTAAATAAAATCAAAAGCGAGGATTACACTGAAGAGACCATGGGTGTCCTTGTGGAGACTTACAGGAATAGAGCTCTGGACGTGTTCATTCGGGGCTTGAATGGGGAGCTCTCTCGCATGCTCATCGTGCAAAAGCCGAAAACATTGCCGGAAGCGTATTCCGCGTGCTTGGATATCCAAAACTTATCGCTGCGAAACAACATAATTCACGTTAACTCAAGCAATAGAATAATCACCCCAATGAATACTATGGTAAATGGTGAACGACGACCCCCTCTACCTCCTAGGTATCATCATAACAATAAATGGGTAAACAGAAAGGAGACGGAACAGGAGAACCGTTTCAAGTGGTATGTACCAGTAGAGGGTAATGATGTAAAACAGCAGAGGCTGTTTAACTTACAAACCAACGCAGAGGACTAGTACCAGGTATTAGATGATCATCAGGAAGAACACGTAAATTTTATGGAAGGTGGCCCACCAGCGTTCCTCGTATAGGGAATAATGCGATCAAAAACAAAGCAATAACAATAAGTTCCAGTATACCGTATTTCACGTGTTATTTGACAAATGGAAAAGAGCTCAATTTTAGTTGATACCGGTGCTAATAAAAATTTCATAAAGCCTAACCTCACGGACAAATATATTCTTTTAGACACACCCTTTTCTGTACATACTGCTGCAGGACCTATTCAAATTAATAAAAAAATTTGTGGACAATTTTTCCAAGAAGTAGGAAATGACAGTTTGATAACTTTTTATGCTCTTCCGGGGTTAGAATCATTCGATGGCATTATTGGGGACGACACACTGAAGCACTTAGAGGCAGTAATTGATCGCAAGAAACATATGCTTAATATTAGACCTAACATTGTCATCCCTCTAAGGAACAGGATATTAACCGAGTTGCATAATTTAGCCGATTTAACTAACGTACCCACGCCAACCGAGATTGATGGAGGAGATTTAACTACGGTGACAGCCAGCGAGGACAGTGATGCATCAAGGACAGTTTCAGCTAGCGAGGGAAGAGGCTCTACAACAGACAAGGCAAGTGAAAATGGTACAGCTCATAGTGCTGACCAAGACGCGACAGACTTATTGCCTCATGTGGAAGCACCGCTAAACGTCTTTAAAAACCAAATTATCTTCAGGGAAGGCAAGGAGTTGAGTTGTAAAGAGAACCCTCAACGAAGAACACTAGCCAAAATCGAAAAATTTTAAAGGAATGTCTGAATCCGTCTATAGTTAATGGGGTAAAAATACCAGAAAACCACCTACAACTCTTCCAGGATGTGTATCTAGAAAACTTTTTGTTATACAAAATTCGAAGTACCCAGAGAATAGTAGAGGATGTTGCCAACGAGAATAGGGTTTGCGAGATAACAGAGAGGGAACATAAAAGAGCGCATAGGAATCCGCGAGAGAACAGGATTCAGATACTTGAGAAATATTATTTTCCTAGAATGATGAGTCAGATAAAAAATTATACGGCCCATTGCGAGATTTGTCATCTAAACAAGTATGATAGGCACCCATCAGTACCACCTTTAAAAGACACCCCAATTCCAAAATATCCTTGTGAGATTGTCCATGTGGATATTTTCGAATTGCAGGGCGAAAAATTTCTGTCATGCATTGATAAATTTTCCAAATTCGCTAAGTTTTTCCATATCAAGGACCGATCAGCAATTACCCTTCGCAAAAAATTTTCAAAACTCTTGCATTACTTTACGGCACCTAAGATAATAGTTACAGACAACGAACGTGGGTTTATGAGTCCTGTTGTCTCCCATTATATAAGAAGTCTCGGTATGAAGCTCTATCAAACTCCCATTCAAAGGAGTGAGGTAAATGGCCAAGTGGAAAAACTGCACTCGACCATTATTGAGATATATCGATGCCTACAAAAAGAAATAAAGAACATGAGCTCAAAAGAGCTACTTAATATTGCAGTGGACCGCTATAAACCACTCCATCATAAAGCAAAAACCAAGCGATGTATTTTTTAACAGAACGCAGAGAATTAACTATAAAAATTTGTCAGATTTTAAGAGTAGAGTTCATAAGGAAATCAAGTCTCAAATTAAGAAAAATCAGGAAATAAGGAATTTAAGGTTAAATAAGAATAGGCGAGCTCCGCGGAAGTATGAAAAAGGTGACACCATCTATATCAGAGACAAACAGATTAAACCCAAACAAAGACCGTTGTATAAAAAGGCAACTGTAGGAAAGGACAATACTGTGACTATTAATACAGATAAAGGGAAGAAAATTCATAAGGCACAACACAAAAACACATAAACGAATTTCCTTCATTATTCCTCAATAAGATCAAAAATATAAAGGTCGTAATTTATAAGTTATATTTGGAAAAAAAGCACCTCACTATAAAAAAAAAAAAAATTAAATTAAAAAAAAATGGCTTTTCACTATATAAAAAACTTTATTGGAAAAATGGCATCTCAATATATAAAAAAATTTATTAGAAAAATGGCATCTCAATATATAAAAAAATTTTATTAGAAAAATGGCATCTCAATATATAAAAAAATTTATTAGAAAAATGGCATCTCAATATATAAAAAAATTTATTAGAAAAATTGCATCTCACTATATAGAAAAATTAATGGCATCTCACTATATAGAAAAATTAATGGCATCTCACTATATGAATAAAAGAAAAAAAAGAAAAGTGCACCTCACAAGCAAAAGAAAAAAGAACTTACTCAAAAAATAACTAGTATGTAAGACAACAAAAAATATTTTCTTTATTTAAATTTTTATTAAGGACAATTAAAAACAAAAAAAAAACACAATCGGCACTAAGCAAAATTCTACTATAATAATGTTAAGACTATATTTAAAAATATATATAAGTTGATAACTTTCTCTTTGAGCTAGATTACTGCTGATATTCAGCGCCTCCGGATTCAACATTTTTGAATACAACTCCCCCCTTGTGGTTATTCGTCACGGCGACGCCTGGATTGTAAATGGACATTTTAAACTAATACATACTGTCGACTTGGAGTCCTTCGGGACCATACTAATGAAACTGAAGGTATCGGGTAATGCTGTGCAGAACGCTGTCAGGAAACCTTTCATTGATTACAACTTAAATAAGATAACACAGCACCTCAATGAGGTAAGTGCTGTAAGGACACGAGGACGCCGATCAATTAACTGTATTGGGTCTAGCTGGAAATGGATTGCCGGCTCCCCTGATGCTACTGATTGGGATAATATCTTAAGAAGCCAAAATGATGTCATCAGCAATAACAACCACCAGTTCAAAGTTAACGAACAACTTTTTAATGTCACGCTAGAAACCACTAACCATCTGAATCTCATGATGCAACATGTAAATTCCCTAGGCAAAGAGATCATCTGGAAATGCAGAGACCATAATGGTTAACCAAATTCAGATTTTGAAGGAGCAGATTGGCGAAATAGTACGCGCATGTCAAATGGCGAAGGCAGGCACCGTTAACACGAACCTACTTAATCAAGAGGAAACCGAGCTGATCGTCACCAATGAGGAGGTCTTGCCGTACCAGAACGTTATTGAAGCTGTCGAATATGCAAAACGCTCTTCCCTCCCTTTGTATTCAAATGGTACTCTACTGTTGAACGTACTATCAATTCCGAAAGTAAAAGCAGCCAAATACCACTTATTGATAACCAGAGCTGCGACATATTTTGGTAAAAAAGCAACCTTAGAGTACCAAAAAGTATTGATAAACGATGACGAGACGTTTAGAATAGTAGGGAAATGCCGTTCAACCAATAACTCAACAATATGTGAATCAGAAGCCGTAAGGAAACTGCCTGAAGAGGGATATCTGGCGCGACTTCTAAAGGGAGGAGACGCCCAATGCCACTTTGATCCCGACAACGGGGAAGTTATGGAGCAGATAGATGAGAATACTGTGTACCTATCGAATTTGAATGGAACCATCAGAAGCGGGAATCATTCAAAGCTTCTTGAAGGCACATACGTGATTCAGCTTAACAATGAAACTATTGAAGTAAAAAACCAAACATTTTCGAGCGCAACATCAAGGAAGTTGAAGGCATTACCGTCAGTTCTCACCAACGTGACAAGTCAAGGTCTCAAACCAAACCTGGAGTATTTACACGAGCTAAGCATGACAAACATTAAGCATCTCAACGCTCTAGGTATCAGATCCCAAATCTCAATAGCAACCGACGCATTGATCCTGAGTGCGGTAATTGTGGCGTTCTTCATTATTTGGCGTAAGTTGACTGGGACGATTGAGATGCCAACAATCCTTTTGAAATGCAAGGAAAAGTCGGCAATGCCCCAGCCACCTGTATCAACATCAAATCTGCGGGACGCAGATATTTAAGGAGGGGATAGTTAACACGTTACCTAATACTACAGTTAATATGCCAGCCTACCCGCATACCTGAGCTTTCACACCAATACGAATTATGCTGACACCATGTCTACGCCGCCCTGCACGAGCATCCGGTGCACCACCGCATCGTGGGAACGTTGCAATAGCAGAAGTGCAGGCATCAGCAATATGATAGGCTAAGCAGGGTAGCGAGTAAGCTGTAGTGTTAAGAATAATTTAAATTGTAACTCATTCTTATTTTGGAGCGGAACTAATAAAGACTAAAACTGTAAACGGTTTAATTTATTTTACAGGTATAGAAGACGGGGCTAGTTGCCGGCCCCCATCTTTAATTTTTTGGTGCTCCCTAATGGGAGTGCCTTAACTTATATAATAATAATGCATAATAATAATAATAAAAAAATAAAATAAAGAAATGCATAATTATAATATTCTTAATAAAGTATTATAATAATACGTAAGTAAGTCCTTTAACTTATGTGTTATCCTTGACAAACGGTCAGATTACTGAAGACTTTAACAAACACTGTTCATCTAGATTATAAACCAACTCATTCATTGATAGAATGGTCGAATTAACTGAATGGTCCAGAACTGGATTCAATAGAATACGCCATAGTAAAGAATGGAGAGTTTTTCTAACTCTTGCATGATGTACTCCAAATGTCCCGTACATATATTACTGGAGGGTGAATCAGGACCTCAAACAAATCATTCATTGAGAGGATAGAATAATAAATTGAAGTATGGAGAATTTTTTCCAGTCTTACATAAAATGTAAAGGGCTTCAAATGTCTCGTACATTACAATTGATTGAACCAAGACCTCAATAATCATTTCAAAATTGTTGGCAATGTGAAGGTGAGAGTATTGCTACACGAATTAACCAACCCACAAGAATCACTATGTCCCACATTCGAAGAATTTTTAATGAAATGAAAGTTGCATGTGTGGACGGTTCCGTATTCATACAGAACATGAAAACCAGCACATTCCATCAGATTATAAGAAGGCGGTGTAATTCACAGCTAAGCGCTAAGTCCTCGGTTCCAAAAATGGGTGGTAGCACTGGCAACAAATGCTATAACCATATTGATATTTATATATGAAAAAGTGTGACCCTGGACATGAACCATACACAAATGAACTTGACAGCATAGTCCCAAGTCGCTAAATCGTATAAGCAAAGCAATCCTATCTCGCTAAAAATAACGATTTCCTTAAAACTAATGATATGTCACAGAATACACTCTTCTCATTAGAGTCATTGAAGTCTCAGTCATACAAGATTTGAGCAGAATAAACGAAATATCAATCAATGAAAGCAGTTACAGAAGTGACAGCCATATAGCACAGTGTTCTCATTGCAGTCAATGAAGTGCAAGTCTCACAAGACAGTGCTACCAATAAAAAGTCATCAGTATCATTGCAGTCAATAAAATGACAGTCAATGAACAGAGTTCTCCTTAATTTTTGTTTGATGATTTTATAAATAATTAATGCATCATCTTCAATATTATCTAACGGCCTTAGATGAGTGTTGGTGTCTGCATTTCAACGTTTCATTTTTGGAATAAGTAACTGAGGAATAATTAGTTTGAGTACAAATTTCAGATTGTTCTGAATTCCAAATTACAGTGTCGCGTTCATTGGAAAGAGATTTCAATCATTTGAAGAAGTTGCTCTCATTTCAAGTTACCACTACTTATTATGAATAAGTCATTGGCTGCGACTTGAGACGTGCCCAAAATTACAAATTTTAAAAAATCCTATATATACCGCCATTCAGGAGCCCCATGTGAGAAACTACAGCATTTTGTTGTTGTATACGAGTATATGAATATATCAATAGAAAATAAGGTGTGTTTACTCTAAATAATAATGATGATGTACAGTTGCCACTATGGGAGGTAGGAGTATTTCTTGTCCGATTGTATTCACACAGCAATCTAGTTCTCTTGTAAGGTATAGACTGCGAGTCTGTAGGGCAATATATATTGTTTATAGATGCAATTCTTATAATAATCAGGTTCAATGCCAAGTATAGTGTCGCTGTGGTAGTGGACAACAATTACGAGAAATCCTGGAACGTGTCCAGGTACATGGCGTACAACCAAAGGCCATCCCTGCCACAAGGCATCCTAAAGTTTCTGGTCATAGACTTTAACTGAAGGCGTATCCAGGTCATCATTGTTGCCAATTCTATTGAACATCACGAGGTGATGAGTCCCTATGGACATAAAATATAATTCTAAAAAAAAAGAAGAGTGTTGATTGTCGGTGTCCATGCTTCGTATAACTTCGTGTACATTAGCGATGTTAAAGGCACGATGGATGGACGTCATTTAGGATATAGCACACACCACTGACGATTGTGCGGATTATTTTCGATTGCAGTCGTTGGATGATGTTTATGTTCAGTTTGCTGGCAGTGCCCCAAATTTGTATTCCATACCTCTATATTGGCACAATGGGTATCAATGGGTATCAATGCCTGAGTTCTTGGAGACCTCCTTCGGCGGCTCTCCGGCCTACCCCTCTTCTTTCTATATATCTATATAGGCATGATTACTGTCTTGTATTTTAGGATTTTATTGTAAAGTGAATGCGTTGATTGTTTGCCGAAAAGTCAGTTTAGTTGTCTAAATCTGCTTTGAACTTCGTTCTTCTTCTGTTTTATGTGGTCCTTCCATAAGAGTTTCGCATCATTTGTCATGCCGAGACTAAATAGCTTTGTGCCAAGTTTCATCTTATCATTTTTCATGGTTGATTATGGTTCTCTGAGTTCCTGTCCTGTTGGTATATTACTAACTAAAATTGTCGTTCCGACATTTCGTTTGTTTTCCCATATTTTGAACGAAGATAAATAATTTGTTAAGTAATTGTTGGCGATTTTTCAACCAGAACAGTATTGTCAGGTGCTAGGGCTATCATGTTCTTTATCATATCTGCTGTCGGTGTGGTAATATCAGCTGTATGTTAGATATATAGTATGGATCCTAATACACTGCCTTGTGGTACTCCAGTGTCCATTTTTAAAAGGTCAGAACATTCGTCTTCGTACTTTACATAGATACATCTTTTATTTATATTGATTTTCAGAAGGAGTTTGGAATCTAGTGGAAGAGATTCTTTTAACATGTGCAGGGCTCCATTTTGCAATACACTATTGAATGCCTTTGCCAAGGCGAGATATACGCAAGTATTTTTTGTATCCATTTCAGTTCCGTTACTCAATTCCTACCGCACTGCGAAGGGGCTGAGACGCGGAACAACTACAACCCCAAATAAAAGATACTCCAATCGTTTAATGTGGGTTCACTTACTTGGCCAAGTCGAGAAGATTCTTTGCTTTCTTCTGCTGTTTCATATGCTTATTTTGGGGTAAGTATGGGTATGCCTGGGCTCTAAAATCAAATCGTTCTACCAATGACTTGGGGATGACAAACACATTTCTCTACACCGACTCCTGGCATCGACATTTCTAGAATATGCCTTTAATAATTTGATAATTTTCCAGAATACTGTAAACTTATGCCTGGTCTAAAACAAGGCAAAGAAAACTTCTTACACTCACTGCCCACAATCCTTTCAAAGCGATCCTAAAACTGATTGCTGGCTTTCCGTCGAGACACAACGTTATCCCATATCATATCAACAAATGAGGTCTGTATGAGACGGAATGTAAACCACAAAATGAGTTCTGTGAGAAGCAGACAAACCGAATTTTGATTATAAACAATAATTTCCAGCTTAAAGTCTCATTAAATAAGGCAATTGTAAATTAATCCAACGTTATTACCGCAAAATCCTTTCAAGCGTTCATCAATAATAACACACGCATAAAAGTCCAAACACACACATCACTCAAGCCGCAATTACGCAAGATTATCCCATCATTTTTGTCCTGCGCTGTCAATGCCAATGTTAGCCGCTGATAATGATTGGTGAAATATCACGTATCCGACATTACTCCATTCATTTTTCAGCGACTGCGACGAACAGTGGAAGAAATCGCAATTTCAACTTCCACTTACTAAGGAAGTCACTAATCTTCAAGAAACTTGGCAATGCGAGCTTTGGATTCTGTCCCAAGAGGGGTCTTACACATGCAGGTAATGTATAATAATTCCAAGGAACTATGTGAAAAGGAACTATGAATGAATTTTATAGATTCCATTTTAATATCCATTCCACTGTGCGGGCACTACAGCAGTGAAAGGACCATGACGACATTGTGCGAGTATGAAGAAACATGCTGTCTGCCATACATCACGATTTGGCATTGATTGTTTAGCATGGATGTTACTGATAGGAGCCCTTTTGACATGCAAATCAGCCGCATTTCTGAATGGGGCGGCTGAAGTTTTTGTCCTTTCTTCGGGGCTTACTTATATACGCTGAAATTGTAAAGCTCACCTAGACGGATTTTCTCGACAAATTCTTCCAAGCTGTTAAGAAGTTTGTATTCCATAATAAGCTGAGTCTCCTGCGGCAAACAAACTGATTGCCTACGTCGACTTGACAACATAATCCACCGTAAATGACTGTGGTATTCGCAGTGCGATGGTGGCTTGTCAGAGATTGGTGCGTGTCATCAATTAATTGCCTTTACTCGCATAAAACAGTCGAAACAATTTGAAACAATTTAAAACAATTTCATCAATTTGCTCCATGTAACAGACTAATGAGGCGACTAATAAAGTGGGCAAAGTGTGAGAGGATTGACGCTCATTGTTGGTAGTGGGATGATCATTCAGGACATTCAAAATGATGGCACGTAATTTGAAAGTAATTAACAGAAATTCATATTAAGCGATAGAAAGAAGGTAAAAATAGTACGAATTACAGACGCCAAGAGGGAAGAAGGAATATTAATCAAAGAGAAGTTTCGAGTGGTGTGTACAAGGAGCAGAAATGTTTAATCTCTAACTATCATCTGAAATAAAATGGATTAATGAAGTCGAAAGGGGTCGAACCTCAGCTTCTACTCAAAATCGACCAATTATGACTAGAGATTGTTTGGCCAATATTATATTTTATATCCCATTAGAAAACCCTCCAACAAGGATTACAAACTTCGATGATATTACTCCCTCTTATGATATACAAGCAGTTCTAAGACTAAGGCCTAGAACTAACTAGTGGGAACCAATGAGTTTCTTCTCAAGCATTTTTTTTTTACCGCAAATTCACGTCATTAAAAGATGGGCCAAGTTTAATAGTAATAGAAAGTATCGTGGAATCACATTGTGATGGCATCTGATAGTCAAACAGCATTAAGCTCACACTTGGTGAGGTCTAAAGTAGTATGAGACTGTATAGGAATACTTAACACCCTAGGAAGCATCAACAAGCTTTTCCTACTGTAGGTAACAGGCCACACAGGAATATAGTGAAATGAAGAGTCTGATAGCTTAGCAAATAAAGCTGGTGTCTTCTCATTTTAATCGTCTTGACCCCATCTGTAGGCTATCAAGCAACACTATTGGTGGTCTGAAGAAGAAATGCATCAAATTTTTTAATTCAACATGGATTTATTTATTGCATCTTTTCAATCGAAACCAACAATAATTTTACAAAGCTTACAACTAATAAATAAAAAACTGCCGCGCCAGTGCTTAGAGCAATTTTAGTTCAAGTATTATTATATAAATTATGTAGAAAAAAAAATAAATATAAAAATATTAATATAAAGAAACTCTATTTTTTTTAAAAAAAAGTGGCCTTTTAAGTCGAGATGTATTCATCCTATGAAGCAGATTCCTTGCTAGTTCGTTAGGATGACACTGAAGTTCGAATTGGTATTTTGTTTTTAAAACTGCTAGTTCTTCTTCAACGGGTGCTATATTAAGGTCGCGGTGAATATTTTCATTTCTGTCGAACCATGGAGCGCCGCTGATCGTTCTCAGAATTTTCTATTGAGCCCTTTGAATTATTTGCAAGTTTGATGCACTAGTAGTGCCCCATATCTGAATACCATAAGTCCAAATCGGTTTAATTACAGCCTTGTATATAAGTACTTTATACTCTAAACGCAGTTTTGATTTTCGGTTGGTAAGCCAATACAAGGAACTTGCCTTGAGTTTCATTTGCATTTTCTTGGCTTCTATATGTTTTTTCCAGGTGAGCCGTCGGTCAAAATGCACTCCTAAGTATTTAACCTCTGTTGCTTGCGGGATTACAATGCCATTTAAGGAGACTGCCGGACAAGAACTGGGCTTAAGAGTAAATGTCACACGTACACTTTTTTGCTCATTTACTTTGATGCGCCAATCTGCTAGCCAACTTTCTATTTTTTTAAGGTGTTCCTCTAAATCCCGGGAGGCTATCCGTGGATTTAGGTGAGAGCTCAGGATAGCTGTGTCGTCAGCGAAGTCGAGGTAACGAGGTTTTTATCCGTTGGCAGATCGGAAGTGTAAAGAGTGTAAAGCATAGGTCCAAGCACACTACCTTGTGGTACTCCAGCCATAATTTCAAAGTCTGGCGTTACAAATTCTTTATATTTAACCCTAAATTTGCGATTTGTTAAATATGACTCCAGAATCTTATGCGAACTTTTTGGCAGAAGTTTTTTAATTTTATATATGAGTCCTTCGTGCCAGACTTTGTCAAAGGCTTGTGCGACGTCTAGGAATATTCCGGAGCAGTACATCCTCTGTTCAAATGCTCGCCTTATTTCAGAGGCAATACGGTGCACCTGCTCAATAGTTCCATGATGTTTGCGGAAACCAAATTGGTGGTGAGGAATGATTAAATCGAGCTTTGGTGCTAATTTTTCCAGCAATAAGCGTTCGAGCGTTTTAGAGAGCGTTGGCAGGAGGCTTATGGGCCGATAAGAAGATACCTGAGTAGGGTCTTTTCCGGGTTTTGGAATCATTATTATTTCTGATGTTTTCCATGTTGTAGGGAAGTAGCCCAGACAGAGTATTGCGTTAAAAATGTGTGTGAGATGTATTAGAGCTATTTGCGGCAATTCACTTACCATTTTATTGGTAATCAGGTCACAACCAGGTGCCTTTTTTGGGTTTAGACTCGTTGTACATAGGCGTATAACTTCCTTTGGTTTGAAATGAATTGGTACTGCTGACTTCGTAATTGAAAAGTTCTGTATGCTAGTGTTGTTGCAGGTCGGCGGGTTAGGTTGAAATACTGACCTCAGATGGGCTGCAAAGAAGTTGCCTTTTTCTTCTTCTGTTTTTGCCCAAGTTCCATCGCTTTGTCTTAAAGGCGATTCACTATCCTTCGGTGTTTTAACCATTCTTGTCGCTCTCCAGAGTGAGTAATTGGTGATTTTGAGAGGAGCCAAATTTTCAAGGTACTTATTAAGGTTTTCTTCCTTTTCCTCCTGTAGAGTCTTTTTCAGCTGATTTTGTAATGACTTTAATTTTACTCTTAGTGCTGGAGATCTGTATTTTTGCCATTCATGCCTTAATCTCCTCTTTTCTCTAACGAGGCATTCCACATAGTGTGACGTAGTGTGCCTCGCGTTAGTTTTAGTTGAGTTTTGTGCGGGCGTGGCACTAATAGCAGCTGCTTTTATTATTGAACCAAGGGCCTGCGTCGCTGATTCAATGTCCTCTCCACTCTTAAGTTTTGTTTTAACGCACACGTGGGCACTAATATATTTGCGATATTTGAGCCAGTTTGTTTTCTTGGAGGTCAGTTTTATTGTTTTTTCAATGAACTCTGGTCTTTTTTTTAAATATATTATCACCGGTGAGTGATCGGATGATAAGTCGAAACAGGGCTCGGTTTCCAAGAAACACCTTTCAATATTTTTAGTTATGCCAAAGTCAATAAGATCGGGAATTTTTCTTTGATCAGTTGGCCAGTATTTAGGTTTTCCAGATGATACAAAGTCTAGACCATTCCGAGAGTGCATTAAACAATTGCTTCCCTTTAGGGTTGATTAACCGTGAGCCCCAGTAGGTATGTTTAGAATTGAAATCTCCGGCAGAGAGAAATTTGTTACCGAGCGATTTAAAGAAAGAAACCAAATCGGTTGTGGAAATAGGAAACCTAGGAGGACAATAGACTGATGAAATTACTATTGGCTCACCCCAACACTGTAAAGAGATGGAAGTAGAATGGATGTTTTTTTTTTTGCATAGGATTCCAGAAAGTAATGCTTTAATCGAGCCTTAATTAGAATTCCCGTACCACCATAACCTTCTCCTTGTGGGTGGTTTGTTGAGTAAAAATTATAGCCTGCTAGTTTGAAGTTATATTTTACAGTTAAATGTGTTTCTGAGATAAGCATGATGTCTATGCTGTTACTGTCTAGAAAATTTTTTAATTCAACTTTGTGTTGGTTAATACCGTTAGCATTCCAGTGACATATTTTTAGAACATTCATTTTTGTGAAAGTAGAGTTTTCATAAGTAAGTTTTGGTTATGTACAAGCTCTTGAATCATAGATTGCATCGAGGACATGAAGTTAGTAATACACTGAGACAAGTTAAATATTAACGTTTCTAAATTTTGAGGTTGCATAGGGTGACTCGGTTTATCAGAAACGCCAGTTTTCAGTACATTCGCATAGCTAGTGGATGAAGAGATGTTTTCGGTGGTGCTTCCAATATGGTTTGTGTTGGTAGGTATAGCACTCTATTTTTGGGTTCGAACTGTCTTAGCAGTTTGGTTCATACTGATTTTTAGTTGTGTATATATCGGGCAGCCTCTGTAGTTAGCAGTATGATTCCCCCACAATTGCTGCATTTTTTTGTATCCTTTTCACTTTTATTCAGCTTGCATTCCTTTGATGGATGGAAGTCGCCACACGCAACGCATACAGTACGTAGGGTGCAGTACGATTTAGAACGCCCATACTCTTGGCAGTTTGTGCATTGTATTGGGCCTTTTCGTTCATCAAATAAAAAGGCATTTAATCCTGAAAGAATCTTCCTAAATTAATATAGGCAGTCACCGTCTGAGGTCTAGTGGTAAGCTTGCTAGACCACACCCCGAGGGTCGCAGGTTCAAATCCTGACTTGATCCGGGCTTGGTCTTCAAAATGCTTCCTTCTAAAAAATCCTTTTCTCTTCGAGTCGAAAGCCTCTGTAGCTAGTACTCATTCCCCCAACACCTTGCAATCATCATTAGTTATGGTGTAAGATATAATAATAATAATAATATAGACAAAAGCCATTCTGGGAGACTTTAATTCTAAAAGAGCTAAAGAGCTGATAAGCATGCTTCGGAGCAAATTAAGAATCATCACTCGCTTTTTAAGTAGTCTCAGTCGACTCATCTACCATATGAATAATCCCCAGATATCGTCTCTCGATTATATGGAGAAAGTGATGAAACTCACTACACCTGATCACAAACTGCAGATCTCCGGCACACAATAAGAATAGGTATTTTCAAGAGTACCTCTTGGATATCGGCAAAATTCCTCAACTTTATCCCTTCAAATTGGAAAAGTTCTTCTGAAATAAACGTAGGATCCCTCGAAAATGCATATATTCCTGTCTAAAACATACTATCCTCATCGTTTTAAGTAAACAGGGGTATCACAATATATGTGATCGCAGTGTATTACACCCTTTATACAATCTAATCTACTCTACTACTCCCAAGGCGATCATGAGAGTTTCAATGTTCACTACAGTCCCCAAAATAAAATTCACCCAATAAACTAGCAGAGTCTTCTGGCGAACGTCCTACAATCATATCAACCAGTAAGTTTCTTACCAACACTTTGTTATGATTTGCAAGGCTAAACCTTCATTGACTCATGAACCAGGAAGGTATAATTATAGTCATTACTTTACTTATTTTTTGGGCACATTGAACCCAGAAGGCGACTCCATTTGACGAAGAGAAACCACCACTTCCACCATTATAATACATACTTATATGTTCAGAATGGCCTCAGAAAAACTGTTAAATGGGGTCTTCCAATAAGGACGGGTAGTTGTTAAAATTGAATAAAACAATTGTGTGTGAGATATTAACGAGTTTTTGTTTTATTCGAAAAGCCTATCATTGACATTATGTGTGGAATATGACATCGTTCAAATGGCCGCAGCGGCTTCGCTGGGTGGTAGCATCCGGCAACTCCAATTTTCGAGTGCTCTAGCGCATAGATCAGGCTGAATTTGAGCTTGTCACGGGTTATGTTGACTTTGAGGTCGCTGGTCGCTTGCGGCTTATTCGCATAGACCTCGAAACCCCGCAAGAAAAAGTCTAAGGGGGTTTAGTTGCGATACGAAATGTACCCTCTTTGATTGGAGATTTGTCCCCTAGTCTCATTCTGGTTTGTTCAGTACAGTAACTTGTTTTTGAAAGGATTATCCTCTTTGTCTTTTTACTGTATTCAGTTGATCTTAGGCACAGTTCATTTCAATTGATCTGGGATTATAGGTTTATTTTATATTAAAAGTGTTGCTACCTTTTGCATCATGGAAAGTGAATGGTGTATGTGTTTTCAATCTTGCGTATAAATAAGCATATATTTCTCATGTTATAAAAGGATTTTATGTGGGAGAAATTTGGCACAAAATATCTTCCTCCTAGGTTTAAATATTATTCGTGTATAAAGAATAGATGTCACCTTCAACTTCGCGATCCTTCTTAAGGTGAGAGTACCATGAATGAATGATACAAAGGGGGAAAATGTACCTCGACCAAGTTTATCTATTGTACTCCTCCTGTATGTACCTATTAAGGGTCTTCTATTAGTTCTAAGGAAACTTAGCACTGAGTTGGGGTTCAGCTCTTCGCGGTCCTTCTTAAGATAAAACAGTAGCTGAAGAATTAACTGTTGTTCAATTTATTTATTAATTCAGTTTAAAAATATGGCGAAATGAAGGTTGTGACATTCTACATAGAATTGTCGTTAAATCAACAATGAGCTAAATAGTCGGATTCTTAAAATATCCTGGAAGTATGCCAAGGAATAATTGTAAAAGATTCCAATAATGCAAGTAATAGAATTATTCTACAACTAAAACTAGAAATTTCAATTTGTTAAAGACTCAAATAATTCAATAAGTTATATAAATAATAATAAATGTTTCATAATCGTGCGACTTAAAAATTATCTCATCGAAAATAGAAGCTGAATCGTTTTACTAAGACCCAAACTCGGCACTGCAAAATCCACAATATTCAATTTCAGGAAAAGAACAACCCCAAAAAGTAAGGAACATGATGACAAACTGCTCTTGACACTTCCTGTGTCATTTCTAAGGATTCGTATCAACATCATTTGTACAAGATTTACAAATCTACGAACACTTAAGGACGAATGTGTCGCCAATTCATTGATAAAAATTGTATTGTCAGCACACACACGGCAAGAATCGAATATAAGGTAAAAATAAATTTAGCTGTAACGTAAATAAAGTAAAGCTCACACACACAAACACACAGAGGAACACACACAAATACAAAGAAATGCAAACACACAGAGTACAACGCACACATTCACACACAAATAAATCAAATTTAGTCGAAATAAAAGTTACGCATCAAAATTCGATTACGTGGCAAAAGTAGAAAAAGAGTGCGCCACAAATAGTAAAAATCTCCCGCAGTACAGCCACAAAAAAATGTTAATCAAAAGGGAGCAGAAATGGTGATCAAAAGGGGAGAAAAGTGGTAATCAAAAGGGTGAACAAATTTTGGAGGATCAATCAAATCGGTACCGAACGAACATAGAAGCAAGTAAGAGAGTGGAATTAATTGTGAGCAGCTGACAGGGAATAAGAGCAATCCAGGTGGTTAGGGTGGGGCACATATAACCAATACGAACTTTCAAGATAAGATGTGAGATAAGAAGTGAGGTAGGTAGGAAGGTGGGTTGAGCGGTCGCCAAGAAGGCACAATTAATCCATGATTGACCCTTTGTGATACCGTAGGAGAGACAAGTCCCTTTTCTTTCAGAAGTCCAGCCCTATGGAGCAGTTGATGGTGCTTATAAGAAGTGAGGTATTCCACTGAGCATCTACCAGAATAACATATTCATGAAATACTCGTCTATGCATGAAGGAACGGAATACTTCACAGATGGAAACATAGTTTTTGGAATGCAATTTGAATTTAAAACAAGGGTATGAAATTATTTCCAATGAGGCGCAGTCAGGAACGGGTTCCATCAAAACCCCACATACGCCAAACTTATCTTAAATATAATGTTAGGTTAGGTTACGTTAAACTGGCTGGCAGTGAAGGCCACACATAGACCTGCTAGGTCCTTTGCGGTGCCAGATGGATATCCGTGTAGTGCTGTAGTGTAAATCGTTAAACAGAGAAACGCTCTTAGCAAAGCTTAAGAACGAA
Organism: Clusia tigrina; assembly: GCA_920105625.2. Taxonomy (NCBI): domain Eukaryota; kingdom Metazoa; phylum Arthropoda; class Insecta; order Diptera; family Clusiidae; genus Clusia; species Clusia tigrina. The sequence continues at coordinate 131,761,871 of OV050033.1, forward strand.
ACTGTCCCTAATTGTGCGACCGCTTCTAGTCCGTCAAACCAAGGAGCTCCCAGATGTGTCAGGTGCGTTTTCGATATTGCGTGGCATAGCCATAGTAGATGCTCCAAACTTTCCCTTGTGCCCTGCTCCCCGAATTTCCTGCATCCATCGTTGTTTATGAGTCCCATCCTTTTAGCGTGTACCGCCGTTAGACAATGGCCTGTCAGTTTTCCTACTACCGTTCTGCAATTCTTCCTCGAAAGTGCCAGTATAGATTTGATCTAAGAGCCGTACGATTTGCGCTTGAGCCTTGCGATTTTTTATGTGGTAGTACTCCACCTTTCTTCCACCTTTCTCATCATCTCATCTTCAATACGGTTATTGATCATTTGTAGAGGCATCTTATATATAAACTTTTAATAACGAACTTCATGACTAAACATGAATAGACGTTGCAATCTAATTGCAACTAAATCATTTGATATGCACTGATAAAACTATTTTGTTTTCTCGGATGCAAATACTATATATTTGTAATATATGGGATTTAGTATTACAGTACGTCATTAGTGATGCTATCTCTTCCTTCTTGTACTATGCTATGAGATATAAACAAAGAATCACCATTGATCCTAACTTTTTTGCACTAATCGCCTTCTTTGCATAATGATATAAATATGTAGAAAGTGGACGAAATGGAGAGGAGTACTTGAACAACACTTGAGTTCAGTTGTGAATTGAAGCAACAGCGATGGCACTGATATAGACGTAGGATAAGTGAAACTTGTGAAATTGATTCAGTGAATAAAACAGCAACAGATCAGGTAAGTTGTGACTTGAAAGAAGCAGCGATAAGAATGATATGGAAATTTATGAAACTGGTCTGGCGAATTCAACTTTGTCAATAATTTATTTAGTTAAATAATGTTAAATTAATGTACTTTCCTTAAAATTAAATTATTGAAATAATTCTAGTGTTGGCACTATTAGCATAAACTAATTTTCCCTCCATTAAAATGAGCTTAGGGTACTCTATCGAAAATTATCCTAGATATACTCCTAATGATGATTTATGAATAAATCTGCTCCATTGTTTAACTCGCATGCACAAAGAAAGGTAAAGGGTAATTTGAAGTCGAAAGGTAAAGGATATAAAAAGGAGCTCATGGATTTCTTCAAAACAACCATTTCTTATGAGACAGAAATTTGTCATTTAAATTTCTTTTACTTATATACAATTTTTTTATTTATTTACATTGTTTTTTAATGTAATATGACACCACTTAATGCAATAAGAACGAATAGATTAGAGGAATTTAACGCAACAAAACAGGGGTAATAATGAGACACTGTAATTTGGGGTGCGCTAGACTGGGACAGTACATGAACAGACTTTGCTCAGTGAATTCACCACCTGCATTTAGAGTAGTTCTCTGGGAGCGCTCTTAGTTGATGCGCTGTTGCTTTGTTATACATAATATCTACCTTGAGAAAAACTTCCTTTCATAGACAAATCTCTCTCTCTAGGACAAATGGCGTGTCCGAAATAGCTATAAGATCTTCCAAAATGTTTTCAATAACTCTCCTTCTAACAATTATTACGGTGGCATAACTAAACTTACACATACAGTGTGCCTATCAACGGATTAGTACTCTCAAATAATTTATATAGTTATATATTTTAAAAAGGATTACAGGAGATATTCTCACATAACATTAACATTTGATTATGTGGCATATAATCTTGGGATTTAATTTATTTTTTTCATTATTTTACTTCGTCCCAAATTTTTAATATTTCTTGTAAAACTTTTTCAATAAAAATTCATTGATATGTCATCTTGGTTGAATAAGGAAGGCAATAAGGACCTTTGCAACATTGTGTTCCTTTGTATTTAGGGGTATATGGGGAAGGTGACAGGTACTTCAGTATACGGCAAAGGTGACTGGTACTTCAGACTGAACCTAACTTAACCTGCCGACTTGAACTGATATCAGCGGAACTTTAATTGACTGATTTACTATTAATTCTCATAAAATAACCCGGAAATTCGGGTGGTCGTTGGTTCGCTCTAGTCAAAATCTCAAAAATACTTCTTTCCTAACAATTTGTTTTTCTCTTCGAGTCAAAGGCGTTAGTTACCAGAACTTATTCTCCGAATAATAATAATAACCCGGGAAATTTCATAATTAAGTACACCAGAAAAGTAAACCCCCAGAGAACGTTATTGGTGGGTTACAGTTCACAATTTTTTAGAATGCTCATTGCAATAGAACAATCATACCTTTAAATGTATAAAGGATTTACTGCTATAAATGGTAATTTTAATATAAATAGAACACTCTGAATTGTTAACCCAAAAGAAGAATTTTGCTCATCAATCAAACCACTAACAAAGGATACTTGAATACCAAAATCCTCATATATCTCATCATTTGCTATTACCCTCTCATTTCCAGTGACATTGTAAAGACGCGTCCGTACATTTTACTTACTATACCAACCACTTTTACTTTTAATACTAACCACATTTTCCTGGTGTACTTAAGATAGTCGTAACACACAAAAACATATGTATCGTAAGTTCCATATATGTTCTGGACACTTTACTATACTTTACGAGGTGGTAAAAGTGTGAATAAAAGAAGTTTATCGAAAAAAGGTTTAACCTTAAGTGCTACCCAAAGTGTGTCTATGTGTGTGTGTGCATGTGTGTGTGTGTAGGTATTACTACACCTGTACCCATACATACACACTTACTTATATAACAACGCAAATAATACAAACTCTTAATAGAAAAAGGAAACACCACAAAGGTCCGCATTTGAAAAGTACAATCAAGATGGAGGAAGAACTGTGCCGAAGAAGGACGCAAACACCTGTCAAACTTGTACATACTTACGGGATTAAGTTGTGTGGAGAGCCAAGGACAAAACCGTTTTGTGTACGAATTCATTGTGGCACGATACTCATAGGAGCATCGCTTTGTTGGTAGCTACGCGTATTGTATAAGAAATACTTTAGTTTTATAGGTGCGTGCGTATAAAAACATAAAGGATATAAAAATATGCTTTTAAGCCACGAAATATGTGCCTATATTAGCGGTAGTAAGGATTTAATGGAAACTTATGAGAAATAAATTCGATAATTGTGGCATATTTCTGGATGTGTGCCAGTTCTATGTTATTTGCTTAAAGAGGTTGTTTAATTCGCAGAAATTATGAAGATGCAAACGACTGAAAGGAACAATGGGCACAAACACTGTGTCGGACATAACGAAAACCAACAAGATCGGTTCCTAGTTCCCCGTAGTTCTAGGAACCGAAAACAAACGATGAAGTTGTTGATGTTTTTACCAGTATCTCAGAGCAATAGTTTCGATGTGCAGCACTCTGCTGGGGATTCATCTATTTTAGAGGAATCCTTTATGGTAATTATGGCTGCTTTTGCTATACCAAAAATGAAAATATGCTGGTGAAGCTGCAATTTTGAGAACTCTTCAGACTCTTTTCTATTGAGAAGATGAACTCACCTTTCGAAGCTGGAGGAGACTTCAGTACGAAGTATACTTGTATTTGCCTGAGCCAGTAAATGGTTCGCTGGTAGCCAGCAATGGCCCTAAAGCCAAGGTGATGTCTTTATGCACAGCCACATTAACCAACTTACCAACCAAGGATGAAGTTATAAATGAAGTATAAATTAATTAACGAATTTTGTTGTATTTCTCATGTTTGTAAAATTTAGTTAAGGACAGGCGAGCAGAGAGATTTGAAGCGCAGAGCATATCTCAAATCGGTTGTGAAATAGAAGAGTACTAATGGCAGGACTGACACAAGAAACAATATATACTATTCTAAATCCCATCCCCCACTGAGTTACAGCAACCTTTACTCGTATTTTAGTTATGTTTGATTAATGATATTTGTGAATATGCCAGGGACATATATTTGGGACTTATTGTAACATTTTCTGGAAAAGAAAATACCATGTACGTCACGTTAAATGTCACAAACAAAATTATCCCTAAATCAAAAATTTCAGTTCAGAAATTCATAAGGATAATTTCGTGATGTGGTCATTAAAAAGGGATCCAAAAACTATGCCGAGAATGCATTAGAATACTGGACAAAATGTCTATGTATGAGAAGAGTTTTGAAAATCAGAAATGTATCTGAAACTCCAGTGATGTACCCGAATAACACCCGCCTTACGAAACACCCGGCTTGCGCTACACTTGGTCTGAGAGACCCAGTTCATATAGATATCTATATCAGAAATCATTTTGAGAATGTGTGTCTTCCAATAGTGATAGAGTAACAACACTACCTGATAACCCATCTTGTTTATCTAGTTGCTATATTTAAAAGAAGAATTTCAGAGATTTCTAAGGATTTCCTTTCTTAAGTAAAGTAAAGCTAGGGAAAAAAGGACTCCAACTCTAACTACTTCAAAAAGAAAGGCGTAGCAAAGCTTGGACCATACTCCAACAGAAACTGAAACTAGTTCAACCGAACAAAATTGTTAACTAAATCTTTATGCGGTATATTTATCCGGGGATAATAGTTCGATCTCTGGATTTTATACCAAACAGTTTGATTTATTAGTGGCCTTCAACGTAAATAGTTTCAATTAACAGCAATTCGCCTAACAGACACTCCACAAAATTTAATTAACCACCAACGCAGTTTAACAAGTTCAATTTTGACTTCAATCAGCCCCTCATCGTTGCCAGTTCCAATTCACAACTCAACCCAACCGTCACGACAAATGTCCTTTTATGCATTTCGGCAGCTTTCCTTGTCACTCCCAACATATTCCCGAACTAATTGGATTAATACAAAAGAGGTAGCATAATTTATGAAGCGTTTTTGGTGTGACTTGATATATTTGTGACTATTTGTTTATGACTAGTTGTTTTTTGACTAGTTGCTTATGACTAGTTTCTATGACTAATTGTTTATGACTAGTTTCTATGACTAGTTGTTTATGACTAGTTGTTTAGGACCAGTTTTTTATGACTAATTGTTTATGACTAGTTGTTTATGACTAGTTCTTTATGACTAGTTGTTTATGACTAGTTGTTTATTACTAGTTTTATGACTAGTTCTTTATGCCTTTTAATTAATGACTGAACTTAATGACCTCTGATTCACGTATCTTCTCACTAATGTCGCTCTCATCCCTCAGATTATATTACCAAACAAAGAAAAAGCAAATGATATAATGAATAATGATTAATGCCTCCTACTCTGAGAGAAAGAGACAACAAAACTTATGACTTATGGTATTAGAGAGAAATAGACAGCAATAGCAGCGCTATAAATGTAGCCTTCGACTGTAACGTCTGTTAATTGAACTGCAACTTATTCAAATATACTCATGCATATTGAAATGATAATTTCGTCACTATAGTAATAATAATCTATACTTTATTCACCATCTGAGAATTTACAGGAGTTCACTTTTCTTTTGTTTGAAATTGTCTGAAATTTAGGTCGTTTTATTTCAAATTCCAAACCACGCTGACTCCTTGTTATAATAAACTCCTGCATGATACTGGTTTCAATTCCACAGCGTTACTTTGAAACCTCTCGAGAACCCATAATTTCAATAGAAACTTTGGATTTCCTTCTTTCTCTTCAATAGTGAGAATGTGCTTTCAACAACTTTCTAAAAGGACCGATGTTGTTCGCTCATTATCGCCACCAGTCATCTTTATTCAGTTCCAAGGACCCATGTTGTTCGCCCATTGTCGCCACCACTCATCTTTATACTGTGTTGCTTCGGTTATTATCGGCACCAGTCACATTTATTCAGTTCCAAGGACCTGTGTTGTTCATACTATCGCCTTACGTATGTACTCAGTCAAGATATCTGTAGTTATTGTGTGAGTTGAACCAAAATTCCTTCTTGTATTGGTTTACTTGGCCTCAGGGATTAATAGCAGCTCCTTGTAGGTTATCATAGGAATTCCTATATTCTCCATATCTGAGAGATATTATTATATCTCACTCCATAATTAAATTATGACTGCAAGGGTTTAAGGGAATGACTACTGAGGCCTTCGATTCGAAGAGAAAAGATTTTTTTAGAAAGAAGCATTTTTGGTACCAATCCCTGGGCAGGATTTGAATCTGCGACCGTCTGAGTATAAGTGTAACATGTTTAGCTCTAGACCACAGAGGGCGGCTGGTCTGAGAGATATGTTAACCTGAGATATATGGAAGTTTCTTTACCCAACAACTCCAGCGCTCATACTGGGAAAATATTCATCTCTTTTTGAGATTGACTTCATTGACCTTTTACAGTCGAAATGCTTAAGCATTTTATGTCCGCTTGGATGTCCGAATAGGTTTCAAAATCTCTGCAAGTCTATCAAACTTATGTGGCCATACTAACCTTTCCTTGATTTATATTATTCCTGTGTGAAATAGTTCTCTACCCTGGCTATCGTTCCTTTAATGCCAGTACCTCTGTTCGAAGCACTCAGCAGTGTTTGGACAAATCCAAAGAAATTCTGAATAAGCAAAAAGATTCTGAAGGGTACAAAAGCAGGATCCCTTAAACGATTAATAGTCAGGAACACTACAACATAAACTACGAATATAACTGCCAGAACAGAGTGAACCTTTTCCAAAAATGTGCCCCTTACAATCAAGTGTAGGTGGACAAGCTTCAGTGCTAAATTAAAATCATATTCAATTTGAAATCACAGCATCAGGGACATAAATAAAATGAAACTCCCAAAGGTTAGCAAAGTGATTTACAAACAGCGACAGGAGGTCCTTTCAAAAAAAGTACACCGTCACACAATAACTCTTTTTGCGTGGCCGGTTGCTTGTCGGAGCTATAACGCTAAACAGGAAATTGAAATGCCATTAGCAAAGCTAACAAATCAATCGTTACGTTGGCCAATGCAAATAGGATTCAATATTTCTACGTGAAAGGACGAGGAGGCTGCAGGTAAGAATGAGGTAACAAAGGAACAAAGATAATGAGACGATAAGAAATGCTTATTTTATTTTTTGTAATAATAAAAGGGCTTTCGAGATAATTATGAAAAGGACACTTTACTTGAGGAGAGGCTGAATGTGAATTTAGCAATATCCGTTTGTCCTTCAAGTTGACTGGATACCTTGTAAAGAGCATAGGTCAAGAATTAAAGGCAATATTGGGCGGCATACACTTTGCATGTTCGGGTAGTGGGAGAATGAGCACCCAAGAAACTGGTTTAATTGATTGTTGAGCTAACATTGATACCACTGTGGACTTTCTGAACAACTTGAAGCCTTCATTTACAGGAATCCAGCACGTAATGAGAGACATCCTTTCATTCTTATCGATGAGACTATTACGAGCTTGCACTCATTTTAATTTTTGTTAGAGTATTTTTGTTGAATATGGAGAGTGGATATGTAAATGCATTATGGCTGCTGATACCATATTAACAAAGTTGGGGAGTATGCTCCAATTTTATGTTAAAGAACCACTTCTCCCATAGAAATTCATTTAAAGAGGGCCCCAAATTATATAGCAAACAACCAAAGGGTGTTAAGTAAATTTTGTTCGGTCACCTTCGCGAAATTGTCATAAATTCTGCCATTTCCAGGCAAATTACTGTGTTGCGAAAATTAGTTTTGTGTTCGAATCACTGATTAGTTCAAATAAAACACAACTCCGAGCTTGATTATTTTGCATTAATAAAAGTAGTTTCAATTAACAAAAAGTTAATATTATAGAAATATAGCAACGGCTCTTCCAAATCCTAATATGTGACGTTGTCCCATTCTCTACTACGATGCTGATACTTTGATGAGTCAACAATGATACTAGATTTTTTCATAAATGGGTCAACTTACTAATTTGATTGTGTTAAATTTTCTTTTCACTTATTCATTCCAGCGGAGCATAACCTTCACTTCTATGACACTTTATCGCATCTGCTTCCAAGTCACAACTGCTCTCCCTCCCGAATCAGATTATATGCCTTATTTCTGACGATACAATATTACTTTCATCCCTCTGATCATAATGTATTACCATAGCAAATGATATTAAAAACTTCCCAATATGAGAGTAAGAGACAATATCACTGATAAATTGTACCATTAGGGAGCAACAGACAGCAGTAGTAGCACAATAAAATGTTTCGACTATCGTTCGAATGTAGTGTTTGTTAATTGAAATGCAATTTATTCATATCTACTCATGACTATTGAAATAAGAATTTCGTCAGAATTGTAATAATATTCTAAACTTTCTTCACCATCTGAGATTTCACATGAGTTCCATTTTTCTTTGGTTTGAAATTGTATTTAGTTCATTAATTCCAATTGTCTACGATTCCTGATTTCCATGATACCTGTAAGTAAACTCCTTCAACTCTACAGCGTTACTCTGAAACCTCTCGAGAATCCCTAATCCTTGGCATCGCTACTTCTCTTGCATAGGAGAATTCCTTCCTAAAACAGGATATTTCCAAACCACAACTACAGCATCACAGCATATGCCTTAACATTGATGTCGACTATTAAATGAGGAGTCTTTTTCACTTATAGAATATGATCAAAATATCACAAATTTTGATAGGATTATATAATTTAAAAATATATGTATGAGTCCACATTTATGCCTCATAATATGAGAGAAAGCGACGCCAGCACTACTATACTACTATACTTCTCCCCAATACTTTACTACTACTATACTGTAGTATTAGGTAGAAACAGCTTTCAAAGCAGCGTGTGTAGTACTTGAGATACTTTATGGAAATGAAACGGTCATTCTTTGAATTTAAAATATATTCGTATTGACTCATGAATAATGCTATTTCTTCACAATTATAATGGAAATGTTCTTTACCATCTGAGATTTCCCAGGAAATCTTTTTGTTGTACAGTTTTCCCGACTCCCTCTTTATGAAATGATATGTATGACATTTTGTAATAACTTCTCATTAATGACTTATCACTAGTGACCTTAATGAATTGTTATTGATGACATTTTATAAATGACTTTCCATTAATGGTGTATCATTAGTGACATTTAATTATGTTTAGTTTTGAAGAAATATTTAGCATAGATCCCTGTTTATGAATTGTTATTTATGATATCGAATAATCAATATACTATAATGGTTTATCACTAGTGAACTTTATGTATTATTGTTTATGGCATTTTATAACGACTTCGCATTTATGACTTATCTCTAGTGACCTTTGAATAGTATTTAACATTTATTCATATTTATTTTTGATGAAATTTTTTCTTAACAACGAGTCCTGATCTACACACAAATATTTTATATTGTCATATTTAAGGACCTAAAATGTTACCTCTCGTTGCATGATTTTCCTTATCATAGGTCAATACTTTCCTCGATTGTAAATAAAATGGATTAACATAAAATTACTACAATAAAAAGTTTAGAAATTAAAGGGACCATGTTTGTTTGTGGTCTTTCCAGTTTCATGTTTTCTTCTCGTTTTAAAATCAGGCGTTTGAGTCTATTCCTACTTATCTCCTACCCTCGTGAACTAGATTTGTTGTCAGATAAATGAGAAAATCTAATTTTTGGCTTTATGCTTTCCAACGTGACACAAGCACAATTATTCGTGACACATAAAAGCGGCTCTAACTATGCCTGCGTGCTGCTGTCAATTCCCAAAGAGAGCGTTAAGTTGTCAACTGCCGTAAGGACATCTTTAATCTTTAATGTGTGCCGCTACATACACAGCTATACAGCAGAAGCACATGTGTGTCCATATATGTGTATGTGTGTTTTTGTCTGTGTATGTGTGTTTACAAGGCACCTTGTAAAATAAACGCTCGCAGCTGTTTGTAATGTCTGCAGCTTTAGATACTTAAAGGTGGGCCAATCTTTCTACATGTTTCTTAAAGCAATACAAAAGGAAACTACCCGCAGCTACAACTCATATCCTGCTGCTGCACTTGGCATGTAGTGCTGGCATTGTTTGACAATAGGCAGTATTAAGGTGGGCTTGGCTATATGATTTTCTTTAAAATGTTATGAAATTTGTGTGAGTGTATAAATTTAACACAATAAAACATAATTAGTGATTTGTTAAAGTTACCAAAGCAAAGTCAGAGGGGAGGCCTCCTTGAAGTGATAGTGCAGGGCAGGCATATTTTATATGAGACAATGCACATACGATATATATGCCTCGCTCATGCTCCTGAATGCCTTCCTATCTATTTTGTGCATTCTACTTTTGTAAGCTTCCTTTCATAATTTTGGTATTAGGGCTCCTTTAGGTTAGGTTAGGTTGAATGGCTGTCCTTAGACTCACTTAGGCCTGTTCAAGGCCCAATGTGGTCACTAGAGCTTTTTCCCACACCTACGGATCCTCCTTAAACCGTACAGTTGATTTGATAAATGTTGGCCCCCTTTGCTTTATTCCAAATCACATATTTACCAAGTAACTCCCAACTGCAGCATTCAAACATGGTTTAACTGAGTATAAACCAAACTAGAATTATTACAGGGTCCTTAATTTTTCATTGTAAGATTAACAAACACCTGTCATCAAAAAATACAGTCCAAGGCAATGAGTAAAAGGCAGGTATATTCTGTAAATCTATATAGCGAAAAGAAAGCACCTCAAGAGTTCGTACTGTGCCTTTATGAAGGTCTCAACAGGAGTCAATCATAAAGGTACAATTCAGCTGAACTTTACATTCAACCGCAAAAACGTCCTTACAGGTTTTATAAAACGTAGTCATATTTTGAGTTGATTCTTGGCTGAATAATAGGAATGGTGACATTCGTTTTAATACCACTTTAACTTGGAAATAAGTTTCCTATACCTATCCTACGAGGGAGCGCTAGATGGCAGCACAAACACAAAACCTTTTTTTTTAGAAATTGCGATCTGTCAAACGGCAGCTGTTAAAATTTCACCCAAATTCATCGATTAGTTTATTTGTTGTAGTCGTTTGAAGTAAGCAACTTTTGTGTTTCTTGAAAAATGGAAAAAGCGAATTTCGTGCTGTGATTAAACACTATTATTTGAAAGGGAAAACGGTGAAAGAGACAAAAGAAAAGCTCGATAAACACTACGGCGAGTCTGCTCCGTCAGATTACATGGTAAAATATTGGATTGCTGAATTTAAACGCGGCCGAACAAGCACTGCAACAATACCATCAATAGGAAGGCCAAAAGAGGTGGTTACTGAAGAAAATATCAAGAAAATCCTCGATATCGTTATGAATGATCGCCGAGTCAAGCTGCGTGAGATTGTTGAAATGGTAAACATATCATATGAACGCGTGTTCAACATTTTGCATTAACATTTGCATATGAAAAAGCTATCGGCAAGATGGGTGCCGCGTTTGCTCAGTGTCGAACAAAAACGAGCTCGACAGACCACTTCACAGCGGTGTTTGGACATGATAAAGCGTAATCCTGTTGATTTTTGGCGTCTATTAATAACTGTTGATGAAACGTGGGTCCACCACTACACACCTGGAACCAAAAATCAATCGAAACAATGGGTGGAAGCTGGTGGAAGTGCTCCGAAGAAGGCGAAGACAGTGAAATCGGCTGGCAAGGTTATGGCCACTGTATTTTGGGATGCACACGGAATATTGCTCATCGATTATCTTGAAAAAGGATCCACAGTCACAGGAAAGTATTATCGTGCATTATTGGATCAATTGATTGATGCAATCAAGGAAAAACGACCACATTTAAAGAAGAAAAAAATGCTCTTTCTTCAAGACGACGCACCGGTTCACACAGCATTAGATACGATGCTAAAATTACGTGAAATACACTTCGAATTGGTTAATCATCCACCTTATAGTCCAGATTTAGCTTGTTTCCAAACTTGAAAAAATGGCTCGCAGGAAAAAGATTCATCTCAAACGAAGAAGTGATTACCGAAACTAACGCGTATTTTGAGGGGTTCCCGAAATGGTATTATTCAGATGGTATAAAAAAGTTGGAATATCGTCTTACTAAGTGTGTCGAAGTAAAAGGAGACTATGTTGAGAAATAAATGGTTTTTGAAAAAAACATGTTATTTCCTACTTAGGTAGCTTCAATATCAATCCGCCCTCGTATATATTTATGCATCTATTCTTATAGGAAAACTCATGATGGCAAACTGGTTGATGTCATTGAAATAATATTATAAAAAACTTCCTGCTATTTCATGAAAAATTGTGGTTGAATTCTGTTCTATTAACTCTACGAAGTATTTACAAAATGCATAAAAAACGACCGGGAAGCATTCCAAAAGCGGTTCCTGCAAAGGTACTGATCTCGTCCTGCATACCTCCTGATCTCCTCCTGCATCTATCTTGCAACCCTCTAAAGGGATATGAAATTACTAATTGGGAATAAATAATTTTACCCTTCATGATGTTTACCATTATCCAAGGAGATTGAGAAAATTATCTAACCGTTTCCACTGTTAATTCAATTAACCCATGTCAATCCGGATCTGTGTCATGCTTCTAAACCAAAAAGGTCAATGCCAATTGCTTCTTGTGCAGGCATACTCGCAGCGAAGGATCACCATGCACAGGAAAAGAATAGAGGGAGTCTCTCTGCGCTGCTTCTGCTGGGATCTGTTTTATTCTTTGCAATCAAGCGAAAATCATTACCAGGTAAACGGCTGCCAAAGCGTTTACTGGTGGGTGATGTGCCAAGAGAACTCCCATCGTAAGAGTCTCATATTGGTACACATGTACGAAAGCGGGAGGAGACTGCATGTAAACCAAATCCCTACTACACCAGTTTCATTGCAAATCCACGAACCACACATTTCGCCAGCCTGGAACAGTGAGGAACTACCAAATTCAAGGGCAGAAGCCAAGATTATGAACCCATCCAAAATTACTTTGGAAATAGTGCGGATTCCCCTTATCTACCACAAAATCCTGACTACTGCATTGCAAAATCAACTACAATGGGTTGAGCACTTCCTCAGAGATGAGCAAGCACGGGTCTCTGCAGGATTGTGCTTCTGTAAGGAGCTGTTAGCGTGCACTACAGTAGTCTGGGGGTTGGACAGCTTATACTTCAGAGCGCAGGTTGTCAGTATGCAAGAATAACAACAGTCTGAATCAGTTCTAGAATTATAAGAAAATAGCCCCTGAATCCAGCGCCAACCAATACTCGTGGTATCATTTAACAATTCCCACAGTTTCATTATGACAACGGTCTGAGTGAGACACATTCGGATATTTATATGACCTTCAACAAGTTTCTCGAGTATCACAAAGTGTCTTAGTAACCCAGCTAAGTAAGAGTGGGGGTTTTTGTGTGCTCCTGAGCCGTCGTTACATTATACTTAATGGACTACTTCAAGAGCAACAAACATAAAATGGTTTTATTTGAAGATGAGTGAGCACTGCTTTATAATATACTATACTGAGCTCGTCACAGATTCCATCCACTCACCGAACAATTCACGATATGATGTTCTAATTGGCCACATGGAAATGGTGATATCATGGAAATTTTCCTTAGGAAGTCATGTTAATCTTCGGTACGCCTCATCAATCAAGAACAACTGAACTCAAGTAGAACTGATGCGGGTGGAATCCAGTCTACGGAGCTACAGCCAAAAAGTAGTAGAACAGTTCACTTCCCGTAAGAGCATCTCTAAAGGAAGCCATTGAGGTAATTTAGGAGGCAGTATGTTCTACGTCATAGATTGTTCGAGTAATTCCTTCGATTACGAATATTTAGTATATATCTCTTGTTTGTTTCTCTCATCATAATGAATCACATGTGGCAGAGTGGGGAAGAATGAGTACTAGCATCGACTCGAGGAGAAAAATAATTTAGAAAATATCAATTGGAGACCAAGCCCCGGACGGGAGTCGAAACTGCGATACAACGACCTCACGACCCCACGACTTCAAGACTAGCATCCTTATCTTTTACCACAGAGCCCGACGGCATACAAAAATTAAATCTGACTTTATAGAATTTTCAAGAACCGTTGCGCTTAATGGATTATTGGATTTTAATAGTATATAAATAATGTATTTTCATAGTGATAAGATCAGGAGAAATTTCATGTACTCCTCTGTATAAATCATCTTGAAATTCAGAGTCTCGTTTCCATACAACGTTTATTATTTTTCATAACTCCTCCTTTTGTCATCAACTTGTATGGATACAATGCCTCATGAGTTTGGAAGAGTTCAGAAATCTTCTGATTTATAGCTTGCTCTGATTCTACTAATTTATAGCCTGATCTGCTTCTATTGATCTATAGTTTGATCTGTTTCTATTGATATCCAGCTTGGTTTGCTTCAGTAAAATTTCTGGAACAATTGATAACATAACAACATGTTTAATCGTTTGTTTTTAGGTAGATTAGTAGGTAGGTTAGGCAGCCGCATAATCAATAAAACAGGGATGCCAATTAGACCACCAGTTGTGTCCGTTGTGAGCCGTGGATGCGAGACATGACTATGCTTTCGCCTCCAGATTGAACCAACCTGAGCCATTAATAAAGCGTAGAAGGTTATTATCACCTGACTGATTTAGGTTATCTATACCTGTTCTGAAGTGGAATACCAGCAAACGTTCCCTATTTCCAGCAAAAGCTGAACATGTACAGAAGAGATGCTCAACCGTTTCTAGTTCTTCCTTGTTCCTGCAGATGCGACAGAGATCATGCGTATAAACTACTATTCTTCTTGCATGATTTCCTATAAGACTAATTTGCAATCTATTGAGTCTAATGATATTCTTCGATAGACGTAGATTGAGCCTCTGCCATGTTTGCTTGGCGACTTCGCAGATCCGCCTTAATTGGAAGAGTTAATTAGTGTCTCCCTTATGAGAAGCTTACAAGTTGCGAGAAGTACTTGCCATATGCCTACTAACATTTGGCTTACAAGTGCCGTATCTTGCAAGTAGATTGGCCTTAGTGGATATGGAATTGTTTACCCATCTCATTAAGAGATCGGCGACAGTCTTAGACACTCCTAGATGTTATTTGAAATGCATCCAAAGACCTTGGTGCAGCTTGGCTGTATGATAAAATGCTGATATCCTTACTGGTTACCTCGTTTATCCTCAACCAATTCAAGGCTTCGTGAATAGCGGTTCTTTCCGCTTGAAAAACACTGCAGTGATCCATTAGTTTGATGGATTCATGGATTGAGGGCGATCGCAATAAATCCCTGATCCAATACCGGAATTCATTTTTGATACGTCTGTATATATCTTGATGGGAGCATCTGGCGATGGATCCCCCTCGAGGCACCCATGTCTGTATAGAGTCTTTACCCAATTATTTCTTTCGAAACAAAGAGAAGAAGGAAGGTAGTGGATATGGCCGCATAGGATTATAATACGGTCGCATATACGGGACAGCTTTCCATTGTGAGCTCGCCTTGCGCCAAATGCCGGAGCATGCCGCTATATATTTGCAGAAGAGATTTAAGGGTGGCAGATAGAGTATGAAATCCAATGCAAGGGTTTGCGTGGTTTTCATTGCTAATTCTGTGCCTTACTAAGAATTTCGCAGTAAGTCCTTTCATGCATTGGAGTCCACCCGACAACATTTCCATATAGGAGAATGGGCCTGACAACTGCAGTATGAAGTCAGTGAGCTACTCTAAGCTTAATTCCCCAGGCTAATTTGTTCGTACTAAGTGCAACCTTCATTTCGATTATATTTTTTTATATTCTTGTGTAAAGTTTCTTCGAATTCATTATTGGTATAAAACCTTCGAACAAACCATCAAGCACATCTGCAGCCATCGCACTATTCCTCTTGATAAGTGGTTGGAATTTTAAATACTTATGGGACTCTTACTCTTTCCTATTAGAAGATACCAGTTTTTTAAGGACTCGTTTTAACTCCATTCATGAATAGAATTTTAAAGAATGCACTCCTCTGGGTGCGAGGATAAATTATTCACCAGAACACGGAACAACAGTAATAAAAATAATGACAATAGTGGCAATAAATTTCAATGATATAAGAGAAATGGAAATAATTACGAACACTGGAAAAGAAAAGCATCATAAAGGATGTGCTGCTAGTCACCAGTGCAACAAAGTGTTTTAAATATGCACAGAACACAAAGTGGAGTCAGTAAATGAGTAATGAGTTAAAGTGTGATGAGTTAAAGTGTGGGTGGGCAGAGTAAATCACACCAGAACTGAACAGCAGAAATTATGAACCCCTTCTATTGCAGTCATAAATCAACTACACAAGGGAAATGAAACGAGAAATTGTGCAATGCCAAACAGAGTAATACGAGTAAAACTGTAGAGAAAAACTGAAGAAATACTAGCGATATCAGAGAACAAAGCGAACTTACCTTAACAACTGGAATATAAACACTGAAAACCGATTAATTTTTATATCAAACACAAAAGACTTCACTTTGGTGATCAATAAGTTTAACGACAGTTTCCTAAATGGGAAAGGTTCTGCAGTTTGGTTCCTGAGCTAGTGGCAAAAATTACTCAATCCTTGGTATTACGCCCTCACTAAATAATTGCTGTGTTGTAGCGTTCCCTAGCAGGAAATGGCATCATCCTCAGAGTACCAAGAGGAGTTCGTATTGCTGCCTGGAGTATTCCTCCTTTTTAGATAAGCATGTCATTGGCAGAGGAGTACGGAGCGGCGTATAAGCTTTTCTTTCTAAGAGAACTCCATTTAACTTTTTTTGGGTGCATTAAGGGGATGCTCCTTTTGTGCATGGTAGGAGAGATCTCCTGGAATTTTTGCTTTGTCGTTTATAATATATAAATACAGGGTTTTTAATTGCCTGCATAAACTGACTAATTCGTTATAGAAGGGCTTCTATGAAGACACTATATGGTTTCAGACTATATCGGTGTATATAATTTGGAGTATGCCAAGTGAGGAAGCTATATACTGGACTACATACAAAGTAGCCAACACATTACAATATAAATACATCACAAAATATCGATAGTAATGCTTCGAGGCGTGGACAATAATGAATAACTTCCTGAGACACATACGAGTATGTGGTTAATAACCACTAATATCTGGATCATTGTTAAACGATGGCGTGGAACTTACATACAATAATAGGGTCTACAAGCCTTGGAACATGTACATGGTCATTCATAAACATTGGTAGAGAGAACAGAATGGAACCGAGAAAGTCAGTGGATGAAAAAACAAAGCACAAAACACTCGTCGCAGAAAAAGGAACGAAAGGACTATTGGAAAAACCAATGTGAAGAGTAATGCAATGTTGATAATGGATTGAAGAGTGGAAAAAATCAGTACATACTGAATCAGATAATTCAGTAGGTAAGGGGTGTAGGCAATTCGTCCTATAGCAAAAACCAATCTGATCATCTGATCCCCTAAGAGAAGTTAATCAGGATATTGGATATTATAGGAATATTACCTGTAATCCGTGATGAAGAGAAGTGATCACCGGTGACTATTTTAGGACACATTCCACGAGACCAGGAATTCAAACTAGGTTGAAATTTTATAAAAAATTTATTGTGTGCCATAATAGTCATTTCATCACTCATATATAAACATGAATAAAGAGTAAAATGCTATTAAAAGTAATTTCAATATTCGTACGCATTTTGCATTGTTCATTGTAGAATATGATGCGATAATAGTCATTTGATCATTCATATATATACATGAATAGAGGGTAAAATGCTATTAAAAGTAATTTCAGTATTCGTTTACATTTTGTAACTAGTGTTTTAGTCATTCAGAAGTAAAAATGAATAAACATTAAATGATATTAAAGAGGCATTAAAGATAAGTCCTTCAGGAGAGATTATTTGTGATAAATCATCAATGAGAAGCTATTAGTGATGACGCAATAATGAGAAACCACTTGTGATAATTCATCACAGAGAAGTTATTAGTGATATATCATTAATGACAAGGCATTTGTGATAAGTCATTAATGAAAAGTTATAAGTAATGAGACTGAGAAGCCACTTGTGATAAGGCATTAATGAGAAGTCATTAGCGATGAGGCATTAAAGAGAAGTCATTTGTGATAAGTCATTCAAGAGAAATTATTAGTGATATGTCATTAATGACAAGGCATTTGTGATAAGTCATTAATGAAAAGTTATAAGTAATGAGACTGAGAAGCCACTTGTGATAAGGCATTAATGAGAAGTCATTAGCGATGAGGCATTAATGAGAAGTCATTTGTGATAAATCGTTAATGAGAAGTTATTAGTGATGAGGGATTAATGACAAGGCATTTGTGATAAGTCATTAATGAAAAGTTATAAGTAATGAGACTGAGAAGCCACTTGTGATAAGGCATTAATGAGAAGTTATTAGTGATGAGGCAATAATGAGAAGTTATTTGTGATAAGTAATTTAGGAACGACATTAAAAAAGTAAACTCCTGCCAAAACTGAGGAGGTGAAGAAAATTTAGATTATTATTATTATTAATGTGATGAAATATCCAAATCAATATTCATGAGTAAATGAGAATAAATTTAAATTCAAATTATGAACGTTACATTGGAATAATACTCGACTCTCCAACATACTATGATATTGCTGTCTCTTGCTCCCTAATTCTATAAGTCATTAGTGATGTTGTCTCTTTCTATCAAAATAGTGATATGTCTCATAATTAATGATATGCAACATGGCATGGGGCATAAATAATTGAATGGAATGTTTTTTTGATCTTAAAAGATGAAATGTTGACATTAGTATAAGTTTCATTAAAGAGGCTTCATGGGTGGTCATAATTCAAAAGTCATTAGTAAAAGGTCGCAATTAGTCACAAATATGCTGACACAAAAAACCAGTCACAAGTTATGGTGTCCCTTTTTGCACTAAGGGACATAGTTGTGGATTGTGTTAGAATGACCTCAAAAAGAGCCGAAATAAATAAATGAGCATCCACGCCAACAGTTAAGTTGAGTTGTGAATTGAAAGCAGCAGGGAGACAAGTTACATAGAAGTATAAAGTGAAGAGAGTTGCAGACCATCATATTATTAAAAGCACTATATCCAGGTATAGGGACGTACTAGGACTTGGAGGTATTCCTCCTGAAGTCGAGTAAAAATTTGGATTCCAGCTTCCATAGTTAACTTCTAGTTTTTGTATAAGTTGTAGAATATTTCACAGTTGCTCAATAGTTCGGCGTAACTACTGCACCGCAATTGTGGTGTGGATTTGTGAAGGAAGACTTCTTAAAATCACATGTTTTGATATGACAAATTTTGATATTTTATATAAACTCATAAGAAGAATTAATCTGGATTAACTACACAAATATGAAGACATGTTTAATTCACAATTTTATCCCCACAATTTGATGAGGGGAGACCTATTCGACCATAGTGCTACAATTACTTACTCCAGTTTTTAATTTCCCCACCTCTGAACTTTCTCACAGCCGTTTAAATTATGACTTTATCCGTCATTACTAAGGTAATGTGAACTTTTACGATTAAGTTTCCTGCAGATAAACTTATGAGCCATTATAAAAGTTCCAACTAAAATAAACGCAGTTATAAATCCGTGTTCATGATGCTGAGCTACTTGCTCAACATTTAATTGCAAACGAGAAAGAGCCATCAAAGTCCTGCCAATTAAAGTGGCCATCAGCAACTGGCCTGGGCCACGTGTGCCGCCAGCAAACGGGTGTACATCACACCATGTGACATGCTCCGCCGACACACATTTCCACTCTCACGCACGCACTGATGGCAATTCGCATTAAATGAAAGCACGCCGTACTAGGCAAATTAATTGCATGCTGGCATGTGATATCAATCAGTCTGCGTGGTTAGGGAGCAGTACGGACACGTACACGCTTGCTCAGAGACGTTTGCCTCAAGGAGTCAACAAACACACACAAGCTGGTGCACCCAGTTGGAAATCAGTTCATTGGACACCACAAAGGAGACACAGGTGAGGCACAAAATATATTTATTTATTTAATTATATTAAGTTAATTTATTACGAATTATAAACAACATTATTTGGAGGGAAATAGTAACAGAGATTCTGGCCGCCCACCGCTGCTTAGGCAAAAGGAAGGAAACAGCTATACCCCTGGAAACCTGTCTATATCCCCTGACTTTGAATCTATTCTTGTACTGTTTTATCACCAGGTTTAAAGAGAATTCTCTAATCAGTCACTACTCTTACAATGACAAATCATCAAGGTGTCATGTTGTAGGAATTCAATCTTTATAAATATTATTGATGCCCAAACCAGATTGTTGTATACAAGTAATCAAAGAATGATAAGGTCATACGAAACTCCTCTCACGAAAGCATCTTCCAGTCGAAAGAAGCAGTAATAAAATGAAGCTTGTTACGGTCAACTCATTCCCAACCTCCAAAGGCAGTACTATCATTCAAGTAGCCAAAGTATATGAAAAGTTATGTAAAGAAATATAGGCATATCCTATCATAGTATTTATCCTATAGATAGCATTAAACGAGACGAAAATTAAAAGTCCTATAGAGTGGCACTAAGAAAAAAAGGGTCTTAGGTGACTCCTGTCACGAAAGCATCTTTCAGTCGGAAAAAGCAGGAATGATGTGAAGCTCATACCCAACGTACAAAAGCATTGCTATCTTTGAAGTAGTAACAGGATAAGAAAAGTTCCATAGTGAAATATTGGCATTTTATTTCATAGAACCTATAAACCAAAGCCAAAATAAAATTGCTTATCAAGTGGCTTTCTATACCCTGTAAAACTAGTTGAGCTGTGCCCGAAGTTGTTGGGTCACCAAAAAGTGGGCGTGAGTTTGTTGAAGTTTCTGCCGATGCTTCTTTTTAAACTAGGCAGATTTTCAGATTCTATATACATAACTAGAAAAAGTGTGAAACTGGGTTTCACGCTAGGGTGCTCCGCAGTCTTGGGTTGTATAGATGATACGTTTGTTCTCACCATGCAGTCCAATGATTGTCTGATCAGTTCCTGACAAACGGCAAAATGGCAAATAATAAGGAACCCAATGCTTGGCGAAGCTGCTGCTTTTGTTGTTTCACTTTTATGCATATTTTTTCAAACAGGTCTCTTTGTAATTATCATTATCCTTACTCGCAGCTAACTCCTATATAGCTAAGCCCATAGTATGCCACAACGATCAATATTTGAGTTGCTATACTTCTATTTTCATCGTTCTAAGCCACTAATTTAGGAACCTTGAAGTCTTGTATCATTTTTCTGATACTCAAAATGGCACCTTTTGTTCTATTTTTGATGTGTTTCTTATCTCACAAACACCCCAGGCACCCAACTAGATGACTACTCAATGATGTCATTTCCAACTGGGTCTACTAGTAATGTGCGTTGGTATGTTCCGGAGCGTGAGTAGGAGTGTCGTGCGTTTAACATGTGATTTGTTATTCTAATGGAATTCATTTAATTCGTGCGTGTTCTTTTTTAATACAATTTGCTTCTTTTTTCCTTTTCTTCTTAATCTTTATTAGTAATCCTTGAAGTGGCTCCTGCTCGAATTGGCAATTAAGAAAACTTAAATTAAGTGAGACTTGGAAATTATTCGCAATTAACATGTAATTGGAATGTGTTTTATTTAACTTGTAAGCCTACTTTGTGGATAGTTAGGATAAATGAAATTCAGAGCAGAGCATAGCGATACATTAAGGTCGCTGTTTTTATACTGGGTGTTAGTCTCTTAAGGATTTTGATGTAAATAAAACATCAAAATATGAACCCAGTGAAGACAGATCCTTGTTTGGTTTCTGTTCTACAAACAATTTTAGCCACACCAATTTGGTCTATTGAAGAATAAGTCAGTATCCTCGTCGAACAGTAGTCGAAGACAACAAATCATTAAAAATATTTATTAAACATTACTTTTTGTTCAAATGACATCGAAATGGCATGTGTTTAAATAACCTCGAAAGGCAATGCGAGCGTTTAGTTGTGACTCAGAAGCAGCATATGTTGTAGTTGTAAAGTGTAATTTATTACAATGAGTCTTTAGTTTGCTACACCGAGTACTGTGGGTATCAATGCCTAAGTGCGTGGATACCTTCTGCTTCGGCCTACCCCACCTTTTCTTTCATCATTCCCGTTGCTCGAAAATATTACAAGAATTTTTATTGTCATAATTTCTGGGCTATTGTAAGACTGATTTAAAAACAAGGTTTTTTTAATTAAACATTAATAAAGTTCAAAGGAGATTGTCTGTCCGTGTAAGGGCATAATTTGTAACTAATTGTGATGAAATAGTCTTGTTAGTATTCAATTATAAACATGAATAAATGGTACACTAACTTGAAATAATATGTCGATCTTGCCCTATGTGCT
Organism: Clusia tigrina; assembly: GCA_920105625.2. Taxonomy (NCBI): domain Eukaryota; kingdom Metazoa; phylum Arthropoda; class Insecta; order Diptera; family Clusiidae; genus Clusia; species Clusia tigrina. Next base: position 131,784,140 of record OV050033.1, read on the forward strand.
GCTTTTGCCTTGTCGTCCTTGACATGTTGAGTGCTTGATGCTGAGTGTCATTGAAGACAGGTTATTAGGCATGTTTGTTATACAGGGTTATTAGGGATAGTTTTATTTTTTATTATATTGAAACATAAATGGTTGCATACTTTTAGGGGATACTCTATTCGTCTTTTTCAACCCATAAATACACATGCGCGGAGGCATCCAAAACTGCGTTCGAAGTCTAGTTGATATTCTGGCACATAATTGACATCGAGACAGTTAAACAATGACCGTAGCGGTGTGTACATCATGATAGCAATAATAGTATCAAGTCCTTAAGTCCAAGAACTCACTGCCAAATTCTACTAATTCTACTAAGCCTCTTATACACACTCTTTGTGTGAAACTGATTTTTCACTTGAAACAGTGAACTCACAATAGCATCATTGCCCAGGCAAACGTACTCACATAGGAGAATACGCCAGAATCCTTCTCAGCAGGCCACACAAAAATGCCGCCAAGAGGAGCCGAACAACTTTAATTCTAACCCAATTTTACAGCACTCAAAAAGCTACTCGTACACAAATGAATCCAAACAAAGCCGTCGTAAAACCGGTGCTGAAAAATTGCCAGAAGCCGAAAAGAAATGCAAACACCGAAAAAATAGACAAGAAAAATTCCGCTGGCAGATTACGGCGCTACTAACAGGACACAACACGAACAAGGAAGACTCAACTGAGAGCAGTGGAAAATTGTTTCGGGTTGGTACAAAAAAGCAGCAAATGGAAAAAAATAACATGAAAAAATGAAAATAGCATTAAATAAGTGTGAAGCAACAAACAAACGAAACTACAAAACAAAAAGCAAAGGATTATCAAGACAAAAAGAGAACAAAAAATCTAATTTAATTTCTGCAATTCTTTCTCTCTACTTTTACCTCTCGATGAAGAATTCATACCGGCACTTTATCTGGGCTTGTTTCCATACTTGATTGCGCTATTTTTTAAATGAATTTTTGGTTTATAAATTCAGCATCAGAAGAAAAAAGTAGCAAGAAGTATACAGAAGGACATGCAGGAAAGAGGGTGAAGTTATAATTAGATTCACGGATACAATTTTAATCAAAAAAAAATTATATAGTGGTATAAATATTAGAATAGTAATGTTATAATTGGCGAAGGATTTTCCAGGATACAGAAAATTTAATTAAAAAAAATAGTTTATTAAAAAATTACATTAAAAATAGTCTATTTATATAATAATATAAAAAAATTTACTAAAGATATTAAAGGATATGTAGAGGAAAATGTTAGATTAGGTTAAGTGGCTATCCTTTGACTCACTTAGGCCTATTTAAGGCTCATAGTGGCACCACTGAAGTTTTTCCCTTAAAACTCTGGATCCTCCTTAAACCATCCTGTGGATTTGATAAAAGTCGCTCCACTTTCGTTCTGCTTCAGCCGGAAAATCTCCTTAATTCTGTCAAGAAAAGCAAATCCAAGCTCGGAAAACATTTTTCTGTATAGAGCCATGCATACACACAGCAGGTGTTCCACGGTTGACTCTTCCTCCTTATCTTGATAGCTCCTACAAAAGTCATTATGGGGTACACCCAGTCTACTTGCATGTCTACCAATTAAACAATGACCTGTCAGTACCCCTATCGCATTGGTTATGGCCTATTCTATTAAAATTCAAGAGCTGTTTAGTACGGCCGCGATACCATTCCGGCCAGGTTTGCCTACTTATTAGGCAGGATGATAACTGTATCCATCGCACATTTGCAACTTCGACAGTGTGTCGATTCTATTTGCAATTTACGTGTAGTTTAGGCGTTGGTACAGGCTCTTTATCCGGGAGGATAGTTAAGGTTGTACCTTCCCTAGCAAGCTCATCAGCTTTGCAATTGCCTTCTATATTTCTATGGCCCGGCACCTAGACCAGGTTTATGTTAAAGTATTGCGTTTTTGACGAGTGACTTACTGACTCTAACGATAAAGCCGCTTGGCTGCATATATACGAGTATATCTTGTTGATAACGGACTATTCTTCATATGATTATTACTGTTACTTCTACTTGGAACATACTACAATGATCCCGTCTGTGGAAGAATAAACTGACGCCCAGCTTTTCAGAATATACACCTCCACCCACTCGATCATTGAGTTTTAAACCGTCAGTATATATGCTAATTTCATTCTTATAGTTCATGACTCCACTATCCCAATCCTCCTTTCAGGGGAATATAGTGGCAAAGGTTCTGCTCAAATTCAGCTCTACTGGATTACAATAATCTGTAGTAGTGGGGATAATACAAAATTTGTCTACTATGGTCGAATGACCTCTGCTACTTATAGTTAAAAGGGAGAGTTCCCTGAGTCTAAGATCTGATTTGACTGCAAGTTGCTTACCATACAAGTCAATTGGAAAAAGGTCTAACATAACATTCAATGATTCTGTGGGAGTTGTTTTGAGAGCTCCACTTATTCATACTCGTAGACTATCTGCTCTCTGAATACGATCTAAACTGTTCACAATTTAGCTCTTATCAAGTGCCGACCACCATACTAGTATGCCGTACATCAAAATGGGTCTAATCACTGCTGTGTATAGCCAATGTACCAGCGCCAGCTTCATAAGCCAACGGTTCTAAAGAAATTAGTTATGTTCCATGGAAGTGAAATATATTTATTAAATGATAAAGAAATCTCATATCCTTAAACACTAATAAATAAATATGATATCCTTCTAAATTAAAATAGTTATTGGAACAATTTGTGCATCAATTAACTTGTAACTTGACCGCGTCCTTAGAACAAAGCCTTCTTCAAGTTTCATCTGAACTTTATATTGAATGCTTTATATGTATTCTTTAATTAGATCATAGGATGGTAAGCTAATAAGTTCTTTTATACAATAGAAAGATGTTTGAACACAATCTATTATTAATTTTGAATATATTATCCTTTTAGCTCCTACTTTAACCTAAAAAGTTGTTTATCTTTTTATTTATTTTATGATTTATTGTTTTATTTGTGCCCTTACACAAAATATCAGTTCAAACATCTACGAGTATGTCTACTAATATTTATAAGAATGATGTTTATAAAGTAATACAAGTAGCTTTCTTCACAGTTGGTGGACTTTGCTTTGAGGCTAAACTAGACGTACGAATAGTTTTAATCGATTAATGAATACTTCTCGCAATGTCCTTGCAAAAATTAAATTTTATATTATTCCCTGCCTAAGTAGGTTCGAATAGTCATGCTAGTACCATAGGCAAGGGGTTGTGCTTTCGGTATCCTTTGGTCACAGCTCTGTAGGTCGAAGTCTCATGTTCAACACCAACTATTTGACTCCTAGTCTCAGCCTGCGAAAACAAATAAAGACAGCTATTGAGAGCGAGAGATGGCGGGGAAGCATGCATATTAATTGCAAAACCTTCAACCTGGTTACGGACGGGTCGAAAATTGAGGACAGGTGCATACTGCCCCGAACTAGATATCAAATATCCGTTCAGACTACCAAACTAATGCAGCATTTTTCAAGCGGAAGTTTTTGCAGCATGGAAAGCCGTAGAGCTCGCTTGCATAGCAGAAACAACGAACTCCACAATAAACTTCTACATAGATAGCCAGGCTGCGAACAAAGCTATAACTTCATGCTGTGCATCTTCCAGAAAAGTTCTGCAATGCAAAGCAGCAATGGATACTCTGGCCACCAACCAGAAGCTACATATCTACTGCATGCCAGGGCATAAAAATATAGAAGGAAACTAGAGTGCGGATGGTGTTTCGAAAAGCGGAATCTTACTACCGAACGAGCAAGTAAGTAACGTACTGATGCCTCTAAGAAGGATCAATAGCCATATTGAAAATGACATGATGAGAAAGGTGGAAGAAAGGTGGAGTACCACCACATAAAAAATCGCAAGGCTCATGTGCAAATCGTACGGCACTTAGACCAAATCGCTACTGACACTTTCGAGAAAGGATTGCAGAACGGTAGTAGAAATACTGCTACATGCCAAAAGATCATAAACAACGATGAATGCAGGAAATGTGGGGAGCAGGGCAGAAGGCTAACTTTGGAGAAACTACTATGCCTATACGCCGCAATATCGAAAACACGCCTAACACATTTGGGAGCCCCTTGGTTTGTAGGACTAGAATAGGTCTCACAATTAGGGACAGTTTCGCTCTTAAGAATTGCTAAAAGCGTCTCTCTGTTTAACAATTTATACTACAGCACTGAAACGGATATCCATCTGGCACCGCAAAGAACCTTGCAGGTCTATGTGTGGCCTTCACGGCCAGCCAGTTTAACCTAACCTACCCTAAGTTTTTATCAAGTAAAAAAGAAACAAGCAAAATAATAAAATAAAGAATAATAATTGAAAATTTAAAAAAAAACTTCAGGAAAAAAATATAAACAAAGATCCAAGTCTACACCATTAATAAATTACCAAAAGGTTCCAATATATTTTTCATCGTTTAAAACGTTTAAAATTAAGGACACCAAAAAATAGAGAAAGTGTATACAAAATTATAATTAAAATTATAACAAAAAATTCAAAGAAATAGAATTCAAATTCAAGACAGCGGTTTTCATAAAGGAATGTCTGAATACTCTCAGCCTGCCTTAATTAAGTTGCCCTCATTTAGCTGCAACTGCAACTGTTGCTGTTCGCTCATTCGTTTGCTCCGCTTTCGCTGTAATCACAAAATAAATTCAAACTTCTGAAACTTTGCTGGAAAACTTGATGATTTGCACTCAGCAGCGAGTGTGCCATATTGTTCTTTGAATTTAATGTTACTCATACGCCGTGTGTAGCAATTTAAATATTAAATATATTCACACTAACTATGATGGTGCTTATAAAATACTCGCAGCAAATCAAATAAACTGCACACAGCTCGGCAAATTGCACCAGTTCAGCAGCGAGTGTGAAGCAGCATGTGCTCATGTCCTCGCATATGCTGTGGGAAGTGTCGAGCGGAGGGCATAATAAACATTGGCAAAGCAAATTACTAAATAGAATGTTCGTGACACTCAAACTGATACTCTAACATAATTTACTTATTAAATAGCAGTTTGTGGTGGAGAATAATGGACACAAAGTGGAAGAGTGCTTTGTGCCCTCACTTCCAAGTTTATCAATTAAAGCACTTCAAGTCATTCAAGTTTAGAGGTCTCCCCATCAGAGCTAGGAATCATCAATAAAAACACCATTCTGTTTTGTTTGAAAGGGTCACAAGGGTACATACAAGCGAAAAATATCAAACATCATTCGCTTTTTTGTTTGGTTCTTTTGGGATCGTCAATAAAAAATATCACTTATTTAATAGTTCCACCGACACAGTTGCAGTTCTCACCAGAGTCCTAACGCCACACAAGTACACACAATTGTCAGGATTAGTTATTTTATAACCACGCTGTAATTCCACAAAATGTTGCTTTCAGACAACAACGGCACAAGCACACATAATTGTCCTGATTAGTTTCGCCGTAACCCCGCTGTAATTCCACAAAATGCTTTTCTGCTTTAAAGCAGTGTTTCAGTCAACAAATACCTTCAGTATGCTAACATTTGTTCGCTGATTTCAGAGACAACTCCTTTAAGCAGTGCACTGAGCCCTCCTCTTTAGCACATTTTCAGTGTGTCTCTGAGCCGGAGATTAAAGTCACATCAGCAGCTGCTGCTGCCAACTCAATCGCATTTTCATTTCACACCTGCTCGCACTGCGTGAATTTGCTTAGCCTGGTGGAATAAAAAACGTCGACACGAATTTATTTTGTTGGCATTAAGAGTGCGCATACATTTGCATACGCACACAGTTGAATTTCTTTTGGCCTCAGCAGCAGAGCGTATTTGTTTCGCTTCCTTTTCTCTTCTATCTTTTTTAAGAATTTTGCATTTTCATTTACATGCATAAACAAATGTTTGAGCTTGCATAATTAAGAGTTGTATCTATGTACAAAACAGTTATGCCTGCACATAGCTACTCGACTCGTGTGTATATAGAGAATGTGTTACAAATGAATGTGTGTGTGTCAATCATACGCTCTGTTGAACTGTTCGTGAAATGAAAATTTTGAATAAATAAATCGTTGGATCATGTTTCATGGGCATTCTGAGTATTTTTAAAGTTGCTTGAATGTACTGTTTGTGATGATTTGAATAAATTATGGAATAATATGGAGAAATAGACCCAAACCAACAAAGGGTATTGATGCCAATATAAGCACTCCAATGCACAGAAATCAGTTCTATAAAATAGGTCAAAGTTGTTGCTATATTAGTTGCAGATCCTTCCGACTTAAATGTGATCAAATAGACGCGATATACTCGTATATTTGAACTTTCCTATTGGGGCAATTATTTTGTTATTATTGTTAAATTATATTATTAATAATGTAAATTAATATAGAAAAGTACTTAATTATTATGGAAAAGTTATCAATCAGAAATTCGAATTTAACCATTTGGAAATTATTCAAAATTCACCAATTAGAAAATATTAAATTTTCACTAATAAATTATTAATTAATTAATTTAGCAACATTTTCTTTTTGAATACTTTCTGTCAATAAGTTTTGCAATCTTTTTTGGTAAGTGAAATATCACAAAATATGTCCTTTCTTTAAAATAATATACTAGGCATATATGAACCTTTGTTTCACTCAATTTTACATAATTTTTTCACTCTTCTTTGCATATTTGTTTTAGGCAAATTTAAGGGTTTGTTTCACTCAACTGTGGGGCCTTTGTTTCACTCAACTTTAAATCTTTGTTTCAACCAACTTGCATGTATTTTGCACTCAACTTTAGATCTCTCAACTGTGGACCTTAGTTTCACTCAGCTTTATACCCTTTTTTCAGTCAACTTTAGACTCATGTTTCCCCTCAACTTTAGACCTTTTTTTCAACAATCCTTAGAGCTTTGTTTCACTTAACTTTCGAGTTTAGTTTCAATCTATATTGATCTCTTTCTTCAACAAATTTTGGAACTTAGTTTCGCTCTACTTTAAACCTTTATTTGACTGTACTTTAGAACTTTGTTTCACTCAAGTTTATATCCTTGTTTTAGATAATTTTATACCTCTTTGCACTCAAATTTAAATGTAGTATCTTAAATACCGCTTGAGTTACTATTAAGTAGCATAAAAAACGGAGAAACAGTCTATCCAAAAAACCCGCATAACATAAATTTGAAAGTAAAACTAACACTTAACGCTAATTCTACTAACATTTTGGTTTGTGTGTAAATTAAAATCAATTTACGTTAGACAGACAATTTGCCATAAATTGGGAGTGAAAAAGTTAAAGCTAATCAATTCATGCAATTTTTATACTCATTCACCGCTGGCATGCTGTTCTTCCAGCACGCTCGTACGTACACACGTAATACGCAGGAAATTGCAGAGCACCGCAAGAAAGTAGCTGTGCGGGTAGGTAGGGGGCGTGCACGAAAAGGAGTGAGTGCAGGAAAAGAGCATGGGCACATGCAAAATTCAACCATTCAGGAATTTTAACGTAAACCACTTAAAGCACGTCACGCTAACACGCAAATCCTGGCAGATTATCAGCCGCGTGCCACTGTCAGTCAATTGTGCGTTGGTATGCGAAATCATGCCCTGCCTTGCACGCAGTTAAAGTGTTTATGTCATTTTGTTCAGCTATTTTAAACCGAAAGCAGCACTTGGTTGTTTGAACATTATTCTATACGAACAAATTACTCATACGCCCCGGGGCTCAGAAATTACTTTGATTTAATTTGTGTGTTGACCTGACTAATTTAGCAAGAAAAGTGTTTTAAGTTTTATATTATATTAATTTTGTATTCGTAATATTTAATTTAATTTAATTATTTCTATTTTTTAAATATAATTTAAATTTCTACGAGTTTTGTCCTCATCACACAATCATATGAGAAAAAATATTTACACTGCCCATTGGGCCCACGCCACACAGGTGGCAATTTGATTGTTAGGGGGAAAAGTTCGAAAATAGACTCATCCAGAGTTAAAAGGGAAATCTGGCATAATATTATCTGTTTTAAGTTGTTTTTCAATTCGACTGATTTGTGAGATTTATTGAAGAAATGTTCCCTTATTCATTAGAAAGTACCGCTACTTTCAAGGATATATAATATAAAAAAAGCTAAAAAGTTACTGCGGTGTCAATAATATACTAATGAAAAATATTACATATTGTATGGCAGATGGTGCTACTAATGTAAGGGGTAAGACAAAAGCTGCTTAAAATTCATGAACGATAAGTATCCAGAGTGCTTTGGAAAAGTTTCATTGGCTCCAAAAATTTAAAGTAACTGCTATGCTCAGTCAGGTAAAACTTTATTTAATATAAAAGTTCAACCAAATGTGGAAGAAACCTGTTGTTACCATTTCCACATTCGTATTCAAACTAATGTGGACTTAGCGCCATAAATGATTTACCGAAAGAAATCGGGCACATATAACGGAACGGAGAGACTTGAGACTGAAGCTAACGGTAGGGGAACCTAACATAAACACTAATCCTCCATCTCCGTTCGGAGATAATCTCACTAAAAATTAAACCTTCAGTTTGCGCCAATTTCCTCGACCCTGCATTAATGCGATCAGGTATGTTCCGTTTTCGTACGCTACAAATCTCTCCTAATGCACAATTTTCTTTTGGCCAGGATTTTCAGGATGCTTTTTAATGTGATTTCCTATTTCATCACCGTAAGGTACTAATCTCTCCAAAAGCACTACTTTCAGTTTGCTCCGTTTTCCTGGTTGCCATGTAGGATGCGTGTTCGTATGGCGCTAGCGTCTCCACATTTGTCACGATTTCATGGACCCTGGGATAATGGGATCGACTGAGTATATTCCATCTCCGTACGGTGGTAATCTCTCAGAATGTACTACTTTACTATCAGAATGTACTCTCACGATGTTCATCATGTAATTATTTCGTTTCATAGTTTTTAGAGGTCCTTTCCAATGTGTTCAGCATATCATCCGCTGTTAAATGTAGAATAATACCAGTTTGCCTACAGGAAAATCTTTAAAATCTTCCGGTTATATAACATATGTATATGGATTTCATTTTATAACTTTGGATTTGTATTGGATTGTAGTTAATGACTTGCTTCATTTCAATCAACTCTCTACACTTATCGTTAGTATACTAATCTACATCGGGAATATAGTCATCTACACGTAACTATTCACGGTGTGATACTGAATCGGAAGTCTGCGTTCAGTATCAAACTTAGCCATAATAAATTGCTGGATGACTGGTGTCTTATCAAATGTACCTGATTTGTAGCTGAAGTGTAGCTGATCTGTACCTGATCAGTAACTGATCTGTAGCTGATCTGTATCTGATCTGTATCTCGTCTGATCAGGAACTCATCGTAATGTGTTGATTCGGGTCCTTCTGAGAACTGCTGACAACTTTCAGAATATGTTTTTCTATAGTGCAATTGAGAACCTCAACTATGCAGTTCGATTTAGTATCTAGCTTTTTTTATGTTCGAGTTTTAGTTATACTAAATTTATAACCGACTACTGGAAATAACGCAATGTCAGTGTTAGGAATCTCAAAGTCAGCCTTTATAAGAGCTCTGCCTTCTTTCTACAAAGTTATTGTTGCATGATTTTAGATATTGGAGTATGCCGCCGTCTGTGGCCTAGTGGTGAGCATGAAAGACTCACACTCACAGTGTCGCAGGTTCAAATCCTGCCCCGGGTTTGGTCTCAAACATACTTGTTTCTAAAAAAATATTTTCACTTCGAGTCCAAGGCCTCCGTAGCTAGTACTCATTCCCCTAAACCCATGCAGTCATAATTAATTAGGCTGTAATATATAATTATTGAATTGGAGTGCATTCTTGACTACTTTTACGCATTTCTTTCTTTAATTATTGAGTTTTATTAAACATAAAATTTAAGAAACTATGAAACTGCTGGCCCCGTATTTCCTGTATCACAAATCCATTTATTTCGCATTATGATTAAAACTAAAATATTGTGAAATTACCGATCCTGTGACAGAAGTCCACATATTTCTTATATGCAAAGTATAATAATAATAGATATATTAGGTTAGTTTAACCAGGTAGCTTGCGAGTTACACAAGTTGCACTCGGAGGCCCATTGGTGCATTGTGATACCTGTTTTTAGAGAGAAACCACCCCCCTTTTCCTCAAAAATATATAATATATTGAAATAAATTCTCACTTCAGTACCTACTCGTACTTTAATAAGCCTTGTTCCAATCGACAATAAACTCATTCAGTATATAACGAGTACATCCCTAAATACTATTATCATTTTACTTGATATTTTTTCAGAATTAGAGTTTCATATCCTTTAAATAGAATGCAAGAAATCAGCGCACAACGTTGTGATATTACACAAGATTGCCTCCAGGCTCCCATGGTGCTGTCAGCTCACTTTCCTCTCGGCTACTGCTGTGGTTCATATGTGGAATCCCTTTTTAAACATTCAGGTTGCAAGTGAGTGTTCAGAAGTGTGCTTGTTTAGTCGTTTGGTTGGTTGTTTGTTGGTTGATGGGGTCTCAGTAGTTAAACTTGCAATAGAAATATTTTTGAAAGAATTTTTTTTTATTAAATTTCTATTACTTAATAAAAGTTTTATAGTTTTCTGTCTATTGAGAATTATACGTAATTTAATAGTATGAAAATTATCACTCTGTGTGCAGGATTGCATAGTATCGGGGTTTTATTCAAATGAATTATTAGATATTTGCGAAGGTTTGTTTCTTGTAAAATGAAAAGATTTATTTTATTTAATTATTACACTAATGAAATGTACAGGTTATGAATATATAGCACTAATACGTGTGGCGAGACCAGCGACTAGCAGACAACTAAGCTCGGCTCTTTCTTGTTTGCCGGCGCTGCGCTGTCATTTTGCTCTCTTTCTCACTCTCTACTGTGATCGAGTTCAAACACTCTGAGACTTTTAATGGAACTCTTCTGCTAGAAAAATCGGTCTGAAAGGTCTGTCTTCTCTTACGGAACTGATCCTTGGCTTAAGGTGGATATTTTGTTTCTTACTTAAACTATAAATTTATATAAAGTTTTCATTAATTTAACTTATTTTTCTAGTGTCCAAAATCTTGTCAACATTATATTATTATATAATATAAATATTAATATATGCCTGGGTGGTTGGAGACCTCCTTCTTCGGCGGCTCTCCGGCCTACCTCACTACTATCTAATATTATCATATTAATATTTATTCGTGTTTTATATATATTAATATATATGAATATTAATCATTTTAAATATGTATTCGTCAAATATTTTTATATATACTAATATATATATTAAGATATGCTACATATATATTTTTCCAAATATTTTGTGTGTGATTTGTATTGTACTTAAATATACCAAGAATCCTTCTCGTTTCCATGTTTTCAGTGCCTCAGATTGCACTCTAAATTAGTGGAACGCACACACTCATTTTACTGCACACAACTGCCCCACCACCAGCCTTTTAGTTAGCTCTCTGCTGCTGCGGGGCTGACAAGTGGTCTCAGGCACAACAATGGCTTGTGCAACAACAAAACAATGAGTGCAAGGAAGAAGCAAAAAGCATGCCGCGCGTCCTTGACTCGCATAGGCAGCGTGGGTTAAAAATATCACAAAAATATCGATTGGAATCCTTGAACACACTTGAAGTGCTTTAAGAGGTGATTTTTGGGCCGACTCGAGCAGGAAATTGCATGTGTAAAACAATTAGTAAATATTTACACGTATTTAAGTAACAATTTACAACAAAATAAATGAATTTGTATTGAGAGAATGTTATAAATTTGCTGAAAGGATATGCGCAACAAATTGCTGTACAACTGCGATTCGGTGTTTACAAATCCACTCGTTAAGCCGAGTAAACACGGGTCTACATTAAAAGGACGACGCCGTAAATCGTGTTTATGCCGCTGGGTTGGTGAATTTAAATGTTACGCCATTCTCCCTCAATTGTGTTTGTGCATAAATAAAGTTGTTAAGCATTCTGCTGATCCCAAGGAGCCTTTTAGAGGAACAAATAAATGTGTACAGATAAATAAACATAAAAAATACAGAAAGACATGAATCAAGATGAACCTGAATTGAAATAAAATTCACAAATTGTGCTTCCTAGCAGCACCAGACTAATGTATAACAAACAATAATTGTAGAGAAGGACAGTGGGAGAAAATGTATGCCATTGGCTGCGCTGTGTGCCTATGACGCAACTTTTTAACAGCAAATTGGCAGGACATTGTCAGAGAGAGATACACGTCTTTGGGGGCTAAGCCAACAGGGAAGTGTAGCAATATTGATAATAAAGGGCAAGCAAATTGAGATATAAATAAATGGGATTGTGCCTAAAATATTGCCAGAGGATGCGTTTTTTTCAGAAATATTTTATTGAATTTTTATTATGAAAATCATATCCAAAAATGGGAGACATATAATCATAAACATAGTGAGTTGTTGGCACTAGGAGCACTCAATTCAGGACTTACGCAGGTATAGGATACATGAATCGGTCGTTCTTGTACTCAATACTGTAATAAGTAAAGTCCATCTTTGTTTTATTTCTCAGACGAACTTATTCTGAAATCGGAAACAAAATGGGACCTCTCACTTGTGTTAGGTTAGGTTAGGTTTCCGTGGCAGTCAGTCTAAAGACCAACTCACTCAGACCACTATGGGTCCATTGCGATACCACCGCGTTACACCGCAACTCTACTCTACTACTGAAAATACACTCTCAAAGAAATAATAAGTGATAACTTAACTAATAAAACAAGGTCTTTATAGAACTCTAAGTCCATATTCTACAATGCCAGTCGGTCCTCACCTAGCAGGAAAGCATATATCCTGTTAATTTGATGAGAAAGCATATATGGAAAAAATATACAACTTTCCTCTCTCTCCTTTGCTCTCTATTTTTTCTCTCTCTTTTTTCTATCTCTTTTTTCTCTCTCTTTTTTCTATCTCTTTTTCTCTCTCTTTTTTCTCTCTCTTTTTTCTCTCTCAGTCTCTCTCACTCAGTCTCTCTCACTCACTCTCTTACTCACTCTACCACTAATTTCTTTCTCACTAACTCACTTACACTTACTATCTCTGTCTCTCCCTCTTAGTCTCTTCCTCTCTTTCTCATTCCTAGCAGCTGAACTTTCCGACTCAGCGAAAGTTTTCTTAGTAATGTTTCTTGTTTTCGAGATCATTTCTACACACTCCAGAACTTAAGTTTCAGTTACGAAAGAGATGGCATTATTGAGGACTCACCAGAGTTGGTGAAGCGATATTTTGTCCATAGTGATGACAGGACCAATCAATCCTAACGGGTCATAAAATCAAGCATTGGTGGATAATACCGCTAGTTTTAGGACTTTACCTGGAACTGTATGTGGAGTACATCAACACAAAAAAGAATCCGTTAATGGATTCCATACCAGCCCTAGAGTTTTGGTCACGTTACTCACGTCACTAGTAAATTAATTAAGAAGTTCGTTCTTCTTCTGGAACCTGACTTCTTCTGGAGCTTGACTTATCACCTCAATGTTTTTAGAACACCTTTTTCTCGATTTAAAATTTCCCTTGCTAAGTAGCTCAGTCGTTTGTCGCATAATATCCCCCACTTCGCATACAGAATTTCCTTCTCTCCCATGGAATGAAAGCCATCATATGACGTCATCAGAGAGATATGACTTAATATAAAGAGAGTATTATGGAGGAGTAATTACTATCTCTCAGAGCATGTGGATTGTTTGAAATATAAATTTAATGTAACGATCACATAATTTCATTTTGCTGTTTATTCATGTATAGTCATGAATGTTGAAAGTACTATTTAGTCTCAGTATATCTGAGAAATTAAGAGTAAATGAGATGTTTATTATGCACGTTTTATATTCATGTTTAGTCATGAATATTGAAAGTGCTATTTAGCCCCAGTTTATATGAAAAATGAAGAGTAACTGAAGTGTCTATTAGGCAGGCTTTTTATTCATATCTATTCATGAATATTGATAATATTCCCAGGATAGTCGAATAATGTTTGAAATATGAAAAGTAAGTGAAATGTTTCTTATACAGGAATTTTATTCCTGTTTAGTAATCATTTAAAAAATTGAAGAAGAAAATAAACTCGGTATATATGAAAAATACATGAATTATACAGGTTTTATATTGTTAATGGCATCCAAAAAATTACTAGAATATATTTTAATTTATTTTATACGAATTCTCAATTGTCGCGAATTGTTCCCTTTGGATTTTTTCTTATTAAAAATTTCTTTGTAAATACTTTTGCCTGCATGTGGTTGCCCTCCTCCTCCTCCTTCGCTGGGTAGGTACGTGTATAGACGTGCGTAGGCACGTGCATGTAAGTGGATAAATATGGGTTCTGTTGTTGTTCCTTTCGCCCAACTGTCTGCGTGTTTACCATACGCAAATTGCGTATTGTTAAATAGGTAGAAAACAACTTCAAAAATAAAGAAAACACGAAAGCACGCTCCTCTCGAGTTAAGCCCCTACTTGAACTTTGGCAAGCTCAGCGATTGAAGTGTTTAAGCGTGATAGAAGGTCCTCGCTTGTATTTCAGTCAGTAGAAGTCTAGACGGATTTCAATTTATCACAATCCCACAAAGTGCTGAAGTGATTGCTTTCGCAACTTTCTGAGATTTCAAAGGATATGCAGATGAGAGATTGGCAAATTACAGGGAAATGATAGAAAGAAACGTGGCTGGCAGCATGAGAGTGGAGCTCTAGTGGGTTACGAACATGAATAATTGCTGGAGAGTATTTTTTCTTGGCTCAAAACGGGATCCTAGGTCAAACGCTTGAAGCCATTCATATCGACCTACACTGCAAAGGGATTTCTCAAAGGCAGTTAATATGGGAAGCTTCCATGCACAAGAGACCACTCTGGCTCCCTGAATCGCATCACAACACGCTGGTAGCATTATTGACATTGAAGTCCTTACAGCATCAGCTTAAAGGATACAGCATTTCATATGCTCATATAAAGAGGGAATATTTATGTGGAGTTTTCTCCATGTTGCCTGCTCATCCGCAGATTTCGCTGTCAGATGATTTTCACTTTATTATTCCTTTTCAGCTATTAATATCGTCTTTTTAATACACTCGTATCCTTTCATAAATTTCACGGCACATTGCGCGCATTAAATGGTGCGCGCACAATTATGGCCCATCAACTTCCGTTTGTGAGCGTCCATTTCCGCCATCACCACGGCCACATGTCCTTGCGGCCTTCCCGCCTGGCATTAAACACATTGAAACCTTAACTATTCCGCTGCAGTATCGCGGAAGTGTCTGCACGCACGTGCACAGAAAACAGATACGCAAATTGTTATGTGAAAATGACTGAGAGCCTTGAATTCAAGGATAAGTAAAAAGCACAGCCACATACTCGTACATCATTTCACTCTACTTAGCACTAGAAGTGTGAGGATTAAGCGTAAGTAGAGCAGCATAAACTGCTGTAAAGGACACTAGAATATAAATCTGCTCAAGCATCTAATACTTTATTGCATGATATAATCGCACACTATCTTCCACAAAAAATCCTTACACCCACCTAACGTAAAAATACAGAGATGTAGGAGCAGATTTCAAGAAGTTTGCGGACACGTGGTGCTCATAACTCAGCCTATCTAAGCGCCTGAAGACCGCAGCAAAATACGTTACACTTGCCTGCACCCTACTACACTATCTCAGATGCTCATGTACACTCCCACCTCCCACTAATATGCATAATGTTAAAGAATTTCCAAGGTGGGTGTATTTATTTCTACATTTCTTGATTCCTTGCAAGTACGTGTTCTCTTTACGTGTGCCCAAGCTTCATTCACATGCAAATATGAGCCCAAAAAGGACTAAATAAGGACATACAAATACACACAATTTACTGACTCAATCACATATGCACGCAAGTGCATACATTTAGGCAGCATTTAACAGTTTAGGCTGTTAGGCAACTATTTGTTTGATAGCCAAATGAAGCAATTCAATCAACATTGCTACATTACAGATTGCATGCAATTTACAGTTGACTTCTGAATTCTTAAACACAAAAATAATAAAAAAAGAAAGTGTAAAGTTGCACAATTACAATGTCCAGAAGCAAAAGTCACAAATATTGCGAATGATTTGAGTTAAGTGCCATGTCAGTAACTGTAAAGATACCAGTAACTCGAACTTATTTCTATTGAAGGAGATAAATGTAATGCCAATGCAAAGTTTCTCGGTAGTTAACCAATAAACTCTTTTTTAATTTCGATAGTGCGAACATTATTCGAACCACAGAGGACAAAACTCGGAGATGGAATGTAAGCATTTATTTATCATATTATTTTTAAATGGAAGCTCGCTTTTACAACAAGTTACTCACTCACCTTTGACTCACTCATTTATCCAATCAATCATTCACATTCTGCCTCACTCACCTACCGCTGAACTATCCCTAACTCAACTATTATTCACTAACCCACTAGCCTAACTGCCACTGAGCTATAACAAACTCCCACATCGCTCAGTCACAAATATTCCTAAATCACCTATTATTCTCTTAACTCTCCCCTAACAGTAATTCACCTACCACTAACTCACCTCATATTCACTCAACTCTCATTTAACACCAACTCACCAGCCACTAAGTTACCTATTATTAACTCACCTCCCATCCAAGACTAACTCACCTGCTACTAAGGGATTCACCTACATTTCAATCACTCAAGTATCACTAACTCACTTAACAACTATTAAAGCATCTACTACTCATTCACATATATCGAACTCACCTATCACTAGCTCCCCGATTACTCAACTATCACTGAATACCACTGAAATGTATATATAATTCCCCTATCGCTTTATCACTCAGATATTCCTGATTCGCCTGCCATTCAATAACCTATTCCTAACTTTCTTATTATTCACTCACCTCCCACCTAACAGTAATTCACCTACCACTAACTTATCTCTTATTAACTCACCTGTCATTTAGCACTAACTATTCGCTTCCCTATTTTTAACTAACCTCTCATCTAGCACTAACTAACCTACTACTAACTCTTTCACCCACCACTCAATCACCCGAGTTTCAGTAACTCACTTTTCTATCATTACCTCACCTATCACTCATTCATCTATATCTAACTCAAGTATTACTCAACTATCACTGACTCATCTACCACTAACTTAACAACCACTCACTCACACATCTACCAAGCACGCACTAACACATCACTCATATTCACTAATTAACATGCAGCTCAATCACTCATCTATCATCACTCAACTATCATTAACTCACCCTTTCAGGCACTCAACTATCATCTTTTCAGTCACTTAACTATTATCTACTCATCTTTTCACTCATTCAACTATCATTAACTCACCTTTTCAATCACTCAACTATTATTTACTCACCTTTTCACTCATTCACATTCACATTCAACATTTACTTCACTAACACTAACTCACCAACTATTCACTCACTCATCTATTGACTGACTCATCTATCACTGACACATCTACCACTCAGCTATCACTACTGTTTCTACAATTGAACCATCACTAACCGCACCTACCACTCACTCACTCACCTATAATTTGCTCACCTTCAACTCACTCACTTACTCAACTATCACTAACCAAAATATATTAACAAAAGTTGCATCACGGAGTAGACATTTTGAGGCCACTTCAATTGAAGAGAGTATATTGTTTTTACACTAACTCCCGTACTACACTTAATTAATACTCAATCACTCAACTATCACTTACTCACTCACCACGTACATTTAATTTCACTTTCCACATAATCACTCATTACGATTATTTCGCTACTATTACCAAATACAATCAGTAAGATCAAGTTGGTATATATGAATAGGCATATGGATAAACCTAAATTGAACCTGCTCCTTGCTGCAACCTTAAATTTCTTAAATACTCTGCATTCACTCACCAATAACTAACTGACATGCCACTCACTCAGTTAATACTCCAAACACTAACTCACCTTCGACAAACTCACCTATGTAACACTCACACTTTTCTATCTACTCACTCATTACGAGTACTTCGCTGTTTTTGACACACATAATATCACTTTGACATATTCAGGCGCAGAACTATAACTAAATTGACTCTGCTTCACGCTGTATACTTATTTTCTTAAAACTCATACCATTCACCAACCAATCAACTAGCCACTTACTCACTCCGTTACCACTCCAATCAATTAACTATCACTAACTATCCTTTTGCTCACTCACCTTCCACTAACTCACCTACGATTTACTCACTCAGTCTCTATCCATCTACCACTCGACCACTTTCCACATACCACTCACTCGACCACTTTCCACATACCACTCACTCGACCACTTTCCACACACCACTAACTCACTCAATCCCGTTCTACCTGCTCACCCGTTACTAGTACTTCACTACAATTACCACAAATATCTACAAATATCTCGATGTGGTTTCCACAGAACTACTCCTATAACTAAACTGGCTCTGCTCCTAGCTGAGGCCATTAAATTATTCAAACATAGACCGTGTTGTGCTCAATTAAAGGCAGGAAACAGCTGATTAACCACACTGACACAGAAGTAGAATTGTGGCTTGTTACTGATGCATGGATTTGTACATAATTCCACAGAGGCATTAACGTCGCATGTCAGTGATACGGATGCGCTTTATCTGGTAATTAGCACCACTCTCTCAAATTAAAAGTTACAACTTCCCAATTTAAATTGAATTTTATACAAGGCTTGGATAGCAGCAATTTAAAGTGATTCAAATTGAAGTGCTTCATATTGAAGTGCATGAAATTGAAGTGTATCAATTTAAGGTGCATCAATTTAAAATGCATCAATTGAAGTGGCTCAAATTGAAGTGCATCAATTTAAAGTGCATTAATTGAAGTGGCTCATATTGTAATCCATGGAATTGAAGTGCATTCAATTTCGGTGTATTAAATTGCAGCGCATCAAATTCAGAGCAGACAATGCGTAAGTGTTCAAAGGCTCTACCGAAAAAAAATGTGTTGCCACTCATAACTCAATGTTGCTTCGAATTCCATAATGAGGCAAGACCTTCCAAGCAGTTGAGCTCATTTAATTGCAGAATAATGACTGTAATTTTATTTCCACTTGAGCATACATTAATTTAAAATATATTCTCACTTCAAGTTCCATGATAAACTTGAATAAACATTGCAGATAAATTATTCACGTGACATTGAAATTATTTCAAGGACACTCGATATGCACTACTATTGCTCTCTCGTTCTTCCTAAAGCTAACAGTCATTAGTCTCTTTCTGCCATAATATGAGTCTTAAAAGATGATTCCATCTCCTTTGCTCTAATCTACAATCTTCTGGTACATTTAGGAACTTTCTGAAAAGAAAGCTGTGCCCTAAAAGGAAACATAGAACGACAGAGAGTTCAGTTGCTACTTGGGAGCAGCAGCTACTATGAAAGTGATATAGAAGCACACGTACAAGTGAAACCTAGTAAACTGTTTAGTAAATTAACAGTTGGGTCAACTATTGAATTACTGAATTGCTGATCATTTAAGCTACTTTACTTAAATTATATTAAATTTTTCATTATTAATTATTAATTATATTATATTATATTATATTAAATTTATTGATTGTATTAATTATATTAAATTATATATTAATCATATTTATAAAAAAAAATTGATTAATTAATTATAATTAATTATTATATTAAATTTATTGATTATATTAAATGAAATTATTAACAAGTTATTTTATTATAAATTTTAATAATTTAAAAATTTTTAAAATTATTATATGAAAGGTTATCATTTGGCACAATTCAGTGATGGAACAAACAAATTTTCGTAACAATATTATAAGGGTAGCATTCACGGGGATCTTTTAGGACTGAAACACTCCGTCTTTCAAAAATTATGAAACCAATAATGGAAAATCAGACCCAATACAGAAAATTATGGGGTAGAAAGGATCGAGCCAAAGAATGCAAAGCTGAGACTTTAAAATAAAAAAATAGACTACTCCATCGATTAATTTATAATTCCTCCTCTCCAATAAATAGGTTCTAAAGTGAACTTCATGGAACCAAATAATGCAAAGCTAAGGCTTTATAAATTTAAAAAAATATTTAATGCTCTTACAATTAATGCAAAATACCTCTTCCTCAACCCTCTACTCTTCTTAAACAACATGTAATTGGTGTATGTTGACATAATCCAGTAATCGAACTATTACCAAGAACTATTTCGTAGCAATAGAAAAGTTGGCAAGGATCTTCTTTTTGAAAATGAAAACCAAATTGCGGCTTTTTCTGTAAAAGAAATGGAATTCTCCTTCACTTCAACACAAATTTCCACTTACTTATCCACTAAATATGTGCAAAGTTGCTCGTCCTCAAACAAAAGGGATCAAATGTGCGACACAATAAATTTGAAAAAAATTTAATACTCTTACAATTAAATTAGAATTCCTCTCCGCTGAAAAATAACTATAAAAATGTTCTTCATTTGAAAGAAGTGGAAAAGAAATGTTTGAGAAATGAACAAAGTGTTGATCTGCTTAAGTGACTCATGTTGCCACAGTAACTTTAAATAAAGCACTGTGCCGCTCCTGTCGGTGCCACCAAGGAGCTCCAGCTGCCGCAGTATTTCAGTCTCATATTAGATTCCATGAGTTTCCTTTATAATTTATCCTTTTATTTGCTTCGCCATTGTTTCCTTTTTTGCATTGAGTTAACAAAATTATGTGCTGGCAGCACACGTTGCCGTGTTGTAACATATACGCTTCGTGCAGCGTTTGCTGCTGCGTTTGCAAGCTGCAACGCTGCCACTGCACTCGCTCCAAAAGAATACGAGCACAATTCAATTTGGAATGGCATGCAAAAATGGAAGAAAGAACAAAAAAGGAGCAGCGCAAAAAAACACATCACCTAATATACTAATAGGAATAATGCGGAACAGTGTGGCGGCAGCAGTTGTTGCTGTTTTAATGGGCATGTCCAGTTGGAAAATTCAGCGGCGCTGTCAAGGACACCAAAGTTGTACTCACTGGATATACAAGTATTAATACGTTTTGCGTGTGGATCCTGGCAGATTGTTATTTTTATTGTTAGAGGGTTTTGCACTCCGACCTTAGAGATCTATTGTGCCCCTTCATGGATTCAGAGTATTTCTCTGAGTCGAGTTTCCTCGATATATTTTGGTACTAAGCCTATTTTGCCGAGTTTCTCATCCGATATTAGATGATTACCCAAATGCTCCTTTCACTTGTTTCGCGGTCTCAACTTCTTCCCTGCAAAACCCCATTTGAGTAGATTCCCAGTTTAGTTAGGTAATAAGTCAACCTACAGAGCCCTGTTAGGATACCCTTAGATTATTCTTATTTAATTCCATACAAGCATTGAAACGATTTTGGTTAAAGGTTCCTATAATTAGGTTGAAGGTCCCTATAATGAGATTAAAGGTCCCTATAATGAGTTTAGAGGTACCTATAATGAGGTTAAAGGTCCCTATAATGAACGATGAATGATCCTAGGCAATCAAATGGTTCTGGGGCTACAAGCGAAGCCGCTGTTCCATTCCTTGCAAGTATGTCTATCATTTCGTTACTCGGAATTCTCATGTGATCTGGAACCCATAGGGTCCATACCTGAATGTTTGGCCAAGGATGTTTATCTTATCAAGCAACTCACTCCATCACCAGTTTTGATGTCACCTGGTCAGACTTGAGTGCTTTAATTGCTGCCTGGCTAATAGAAAGGATACCTATTCTTCTATTCCGATAGTTACGTTCAAGGTTGAAATAAACGAAGCTGTCTATCGCGTAAATTTCCTCTGAACGGCGACCAATCCGCTTTTAGAGTGATCACTCCATTCACATGGCCTACACCCACTGGACTTCAACAAATTCGCTGGGGCTCTGATTAATAACAGTAAAATTCGCATATCACCCGTAACCAATGTCATCAGATAGGTAGAAAAGTCGCTGGTGACCTTATCGGGAGTTGGTATAAAGTCCTCGGTGTTGATATATAGCTTATCACAATTATATATATGTAAGAGTGGTTAGGTGGTCAGTCAGCTGTTAAAGATATTATCAGAGTAGCAAACGTAATCGATTGTCAGAGTGTTAATCGAAATTACCATCGCCAGCAGAGACGCAAAAAGGGCATTAAGAGGTCAGCAGCTTAAGAGTCGAGTTCAGCAGTGAAGAAGCCGATCAACCAAAGCAGTTTTAAGTTTTCATTATTTTATATATTAATAAAATACCGGTTATATTAAATTACAACCTTCACGTATATGTATATATTCCGAACAACATTTTAATTGTTTGTATATTTTGTAAGGGATTTTCTGAAAGGAGTTTACACTAGCTTTCGCACGCTTGGGGAGTATTGTACAACGCGGCTGAATATGTGTCTCTGTCTCTCTCTCTCTCACTCTCTTTCTTGTCTGTCCCTATTTCTATGTCTCTATCTGTCTATTTTTTTCCAAATTGAGAAATCTTTCAAAAACGCTGGACACAAACGATACTAATAGTAAGTTCAAATCTCACTAATCGTCTTTGCCCGTGGGACCAGGGCAATGTTTCACTTCATGGGGGGTACAATGCTGAGCATCTTCTTCTTCACACCTCTTCTAAAATGTTGATAACCAGCGACTAGGCCATTCTAGGTAGCATAATATGGAATATGATATCACATATAGCACCCCAGTTTCCCAGACTCCCGAGCATATGATGCACTATATTATCCAGCGTCATGAGTTCTACTCACACTCACTGAACGACCTCTCTGGCTTTTCTACACTGTGGGCATTATATCGCTCTATCTGTCACTGTACCACTGTCTCTCTGTATCTCGGTATGGTTAAAATTATTGTTCAGCGACATATTGGCATTTATATTTTGTCAAAAGTTCAGCAATCCTTGTTTCCTTGTAATTATGATATTGGGATTTCCCAGGAAGAAGTGGACTAGATTTTTAAATAATATCCAAGCTGCAGATTTCAGAAGTTACACAAGCTTTGCAAACTGAGCATCAGACGTAATGTTGTCTCATACTACTTTGAGGTCGACTGATATATCTTATATTTGAAATATGTGATGAACTAAGCTAGAAAGTGGAGGTCAGATTTCTCAATGAAGTTAAGGATAATAGTACTATCATCATCTGTAAGGATGGATTTGGAACGATTGCCATTTTCATTTATATTCTACCAGAATTAAGTTTTATTGTGATTTGTGAGCGCCATGAGCATTTTTTTACTAACAGAATTGATGTTCACATATTGGTAAGGATATGTGCGGGTTGGATTTGTGGTTTGTGAAAGCGATGAGCATTTTTGTTATCTTTTGTTTCAGGAATCAATTGGCAACATCCCAAAATGGTAAAAAAAATTCGTTGATATGCAATTTAGTCATATTAAATTATATCCAGCAGTCTCGTCTTTAGTATAATTAAAATCTGCGATGGTAGAAATGTCACATTTCCCACTGGGTTTTTGTATGTTTGTCCCCATGCACATTTGCGTGCTTCTATGTGAGTCAGTCACTGAAGTCTTTTAAAGAGTATGCTCTGATTGTTTTACACTTTTTTGTTGTGCCCGTAGTCAGCAAATGCAACACATCCAGACAGTAGGAAGAATTTTGCTTGATGAATCATTCCTGCAGATGTGCGTGTCTCTATTTCAAAAAGGGAGCGTATTTAGTTTAAAAATAACATCATGAAAATGTTCCTTTTTACAATGGATGGAAAAATGTTTGAGACAACAAATTTATAAATCTTAAATAGACACGCAAGTGGTTAACTACTCCACCTGTGACAGTATTAAAGTGGCTAGTCTGGAATTCGCAGGAGCGCCAATACTAGGAAACATAACCAGCAAGTCCCTTATTTTTGATCTAGAATACAGGAGTATTGAGGATAAAGCAAGAACCGTTCCTCTTACAAGTAATGCTCTGGCGAAATTTGCTATTAACCAGCTAAAAGATGGGACGAAGGGAAATCCAAGAACATTTCTTAAATATAGACGGCGTTTGGTGTATGTAACATCATCACTTCCTGGATTATCCACAAGTTCTGCTCTCATAAACTTCACCAGAAACCGACATTAACTGCGAAACACTGGGCAATTGTGGTTCATATATTAGGAGTGGACATCCCAGTTTAACGAACTCTAACGAAGTTTGAAAGAGATACATAACTCTGTCACTGTTCAATCCGCGTAAAAGCCAGATTACAACCACCAAATAAATCATTTGTCTATGATCTAATATAAATTTCAAAGATGGGCTTTATTGAACTTGAATCTTGCTCCTAAATTATAGGAGTGGTCATTGCTGTTTAACGAACACTGACGAAAGACACAGTTAACTGTGTAACTACCCAATCCTCGCAAAATCCAGATTACTTCTACTAAGTAAATCGTTTTGTCTGTGATCAGATATAAATTCCAAGCCAAGCTTTAGTGAACTTACGAGTATCATGCTCCTAAATCAAACTAACTGGTTTGTGGCCGGATGCTCAGTAGATTTCAAAGGAAAGATCCAATTAGTCGTCACTAACTAACAAAGCCACTATCTAAGAGTATTTATTATACCTTTCCGACAATTCGTCTGCCTGTCTGTTCTATAAAGTCTTCCCAACTATAGCACATCATTTTATGAGAATTGGTCAGACATTTAAATTACTTTTCTGAGAAGGTTTGAAATATTCCTTCATAAAATTCTGCCTAGTAGAAGTAGTTCTAAAGATACGTGCACATCGACTCGTTTAATCGACAGTCTGAATTTCAGGAGTAAACTGATACTAATGGGCCCATTAATGCTATGAATCCTTAATATGTTGATGTAAGATGTGTTAAAACAAAGCAACGGTGACGGAACTTCCGTGGTCCTTTCTTTATATAACCACACATGAAAACTTCACAACTTTGGCACTCAATTTTCCACCACATTGAAAGTAGTTCAGTCTCAGCTGAAAAGACATGCAATACTAACTTTGAGTGAAACTTTTCTCCTGCGGACATTAAGCAGCCACCTGAGCATTTCAACACAACCGCGCGTATTGCCGATAATGGTAGCCACATTTGGCTACTTTGACAAAGCAGCAGCTCCTATCAATTTAAAACTATCTGAAGTCAAGGACCTGAGGGCAGAGCTCTAGGTATCCATCCAATAGAACACCACATTTCATACACAATTTTTTTATACAATTTCAACACAGCTCAGCAATAATTCTTCAATTTGTTTTAAGTGCAATTTCTCAATTTTCATCACTCATATGCCACGTTGTGCCCGGTTAATAATTTAAGGATATTTACTCGTGTTATAAGCAGCAGTTTGGCTAAAGCGATAATCAACTTGCTTACAACTGCTCCCTTTTAGCTTGCTTTTGCTGACTTATTCACACCTGGCCTCTTGTTGACGCGACACGCTGCAGTGCAACTGAACAAAGCACGCAGCACGGGCACTCACGTTCGGCTCTGAGAAAGCCGCTTAAGCAGTCATTTTCTCAAAGCCATGATGCTGAAGTATTACACTCCTTCACTTTAGCATTTGCTGCTAAGCGTTATTTATTTAGAAAAAATAGAAAAAAGGGAACTGCAAACCTCGCCTTTTGCTACCTTTTGAGCGAAAATGTGCTTGACACTATTTGCCACTTACCGCGCTGCCTGCTGAAAGGGGGTGCGGCGGCTGAGCAGGAAATTAAGTGAGTGGCAGAAGTGCAAACACTAAAAGTGCTTACTTAGTGGCATGCCGGTTTTTGTTCCCTCAGCCTCTTGTAACAGTGTTTTAATTGTGCGGGGTGGAGGGTGGTTGGTGGAGGGTGGCTGGTGGAGAGTGGATAGTGGATAGTAGAGGGCGGAGTTATGAAGTGCCGCCGCAGTAGGTTTCAGGGTGACTGTGTTCTGTTTAAGTTAAATGACTAGCAAAACTTTTACTTTGAGGTTTAACAGAAGTTAAGTGCAACTTTTTGCAAGCGTTTATACACTCAGCACGGCTGCAGGACAATCAATTTAAGCGAACTTTATAATTTCTCCTCAAATTTTGCTCTTTTCATATTTTTCTCAGTGAAAAATATTAGAAATATAGACAAAGTCCGTTGACTAGCCTCGTTTATGTATCACGAGGAACACACAAAAAGGAGACACTATCCTTTGTTTTGCTCAGTTTAGAAGTTGAATGAATTACAATTTTAAGTTAACAGGTTTGCAGAGCAATTAATTTATGCTAACTTTATAATTCCTAAAAGAATATTTTAGAGTACTTAGTAAAAAAAAATTTGAAGTACATAAAAACCCAAGAGAGTAGCAACATTTGATTGTAGTGAAAGGACCCAGATAGGAGACACTACCATTGTTCCTGCTCAGTTTAGAATTTGTATTAGAGTTTGAACTGAGCAGGGTACCAGGGTGCCAATTAATCAATTCATCAATTTAAAATAACTTTATAATTCCCATGATAAAGGAGCCTACCCTAATTTATCCCACTCAGTTTAGAATTCGAATAATATTCGTTCGTTTTCTTGCTTACCATGACAGTTATTTCTGTTTAACCTCAATCGGACTAATATAAACTACCATACTACGACAATAGAGTCCCTTTAGAAATAATTTCTTTCAAATAGTTCGATCACTGGATATTGCCAATTAATACAAAACTATTTGTTGTGATTTTCAGGTTCCATTTCAGTATTTTGATGTCTTAAGAATTCACTCAGAAACTAGAATTGGGACCCTCAATTAAACACATTCAGAAGTTTCCACTGCTACGATCATTCATTACTAAGCTGCCACTCCTACCTACCTATCTACGATTTTCACTTCCACTTCCACTCTGAACCCTCTCAGTTGTGAATGTAAACCAATGTGATTCTTTCAGTTCACAACTGAACTCTCTGTCGGTTTTCTTTGCTTCTATTATACTAAATCTCTGCTTTCGATTATGTTCTGAAATGCTTACCATGGTATTCCGGTAGTTCAAAGAAGAAAGGATCATCGTTTAGGATACGTATGGGATAAAGAGACAACATTACTATACATTATCACTATATACATTATCACTATTTATCTACTTTATACAGCATTAACAATTGTCATTTTATATGGCATTAGCATTATCATTAAATATAACGAAATTTTGTGATCTATTATATAATTTGGATGCCACATTTCTTCATATTTAATCATGAATACCGCAATGACTCGTTCTCCACAATATTTTAAATATGCATTAGTTTAAAAAAATCCTGTTTAAACCTGGTCCAAACTGAGGAGGTTTAAACCAATTTAAAACTAGTTTCAACTATCAGACTCTTCAATCATGATTTATGGTCATTTCTCCTATTTTTTCTATTATTTTTGTATGAAAATCAATCAACAGAGGATCCACAAATTCGCCCCTTCCTTCGCTTCGCCCTTATGTATAACTTTGTGAGGTTTGTTAGTATTCATAACCCACCTTCCACCCATGTCAATAAAATGGGTACAAACATAGCTCCCTGAAATCACTTATGAAACACATAATTTTCTTTTTAAATCAACCCAATTTCAGAAGTCAACTGTCCCACAATGCACCATACGAGTCCTTATTTAACAGCAGACCACAGATTAAAGTGACTCTAAACATTTATTAACCTGGAAAATTGGCCTTATTTCGTGTCAAAAGTGAATAATGAATTCAAATTAGCATTTATATACATAATCACAGACAACACCACCACACACAGACACTGATACAAACTCTCACTTATACCCACTCCCACTTATACCCACTGCCACTTATACCTACTGCCATTTATACTCACACACTCCCAACCATAGCTACACGCACGTACCTTTTGCTTAAACAATACGCCATAATTTTAATTGGATTTATGAAAGCAAAACTGACAAATTCAGTCAGTGACCTAAAACAACGCAAGAGGCGAGTGGCCACAAAAGCAACAACAACCACGAAAATAACTACAAAAATTAAGGGCAGTGGTGTATTAGCAATAGGGCGCTAAAGCAATCCAGAAAAGATTCTAGTAACTGAATTTATTATTGTGATGTATAAACTGCACCGTCTCAGAAGTCCCAACATATGCAAGTACATAATATTAAGGAATATATTCATTGAACATGAAATAAGTAATTTTTTTAAAGTATGCATTCGTGGACCAGGAAATCTTTGCCCATATTTTAAAAATTCCATCAAAATAATAAAATAATCAATCAAAATAATGAGTAATCAAATCAAAATAAATAAATAAATAATTAGTAATTAAAATCAATGTGTGATTCCTGAAACGAAATCTTTCTTAGTCCGCTTGCAGCAATTTCGGAACCCAATTTTAGGCCATTACCAAAATACGTAAATTGTCCACGAACCACAGAGATGAATGGTGACTTCCTTCCCCATTTTAAGGTACTCAAATATCAGAAAACTTATTCTCCACACGTCTTCAAAACTAAGGCGATATAAATAGTTCTAATTGTAAAAGGATCTTTAGGAACATATCCCTGAGTATTCCATGTTCATAAAACCAGTTGCAGTGCAATATACTCGTTTCTGGGTTTGTCGGTGATGTGTGAGATAGTCTGAGATAGAGTGGAATGGTCTGGCATAGAGTAGAATAGTCTGGTTTGGTCTGAAATGGTCTGAGATGGCTTGGAATGGTCTGGAGTGTTCAAGGAAATTAGATTTTGAATAAGTTATACTACCCAAGTCTTCAATTTAAGGATTGCATTACAGTTTGAAGTTAGTTTTAAGGCTTGCATTTCAGTTTGAAGTTAGTTTTGAAGGCTTGCATTTCAGTTTGCAATTCCATGCTAACAGTATGAAAATTAGTTTTTGCTAGCAACATGGTTCGTTGCTGCTAATAGTTCGCTCACTGGATTAAGTAATATTTGGTCCACTGCTTAAGCTTTGTTAAAGTCATTTACTATAAAAGCAAATCAGTTGACAAATTCTTAATACCATAATTGCAATACTTCTAACTCAGTCAGTGTAGTTTTCAATTCACAACTGAACTACTCGATTGTTTTAAGCTCCTTTTTGAAACATGGCAATATTTTGTAGATGATTGTTCTAGCTCCGTTTTCAAACATTGGACTACTATTTCGATTATTGTTCTAGAAAATGGTGTCCTCTTTCGAAATCATAACAACACCTTCAAAAATATTGTTCAAATAAGTCCAAAGAGATAGCAACACTGTGTATAGGGATAATATGGGGGAAATCGATAATATCTCCAATTATTTATCAGTAATGCTCTATAATACACTGAGAGAAATAGCCACATGGTATATTGTAAATATCATTTGAGTGTAACATTTCATGAATACTGTTTTCGTCCTTAGAAACTGGTCATAAATATAGTAATTATAGACGACGGAAAGAAGAATTATACCTAGCAGTGTAGAAACAATCAGTGATATTCAAATACAGCATATCATTGAACCCATTTCATTCTTAAGGTTGCAAAGCGTCAGAGTCTCTTTGAAGCTCTAAAATTTGTTAATCCGCTCCTGGCAAAAACACAGCCACATTAATAAATAAGTCTAAATATAACTAAAGAAATAATACACAAATAAACACTAATACAAAGGCACCTTCGTATGTGTGTGTTCATGTTGATGTGTTTGAAACATACACCGCACTGCACAGCCCGCCGTGCCTTGGCGCTATTGTTAACAGTTATTACCATAAATGTGCCTCGATATATGGCACGTTCCCATAGGTGTGCATGGATGTATGTATGTATGGGTGTATGTGTGGGTCAGAGGATGTGTACGTGTATTGTGTTACCTCAGCTGTGCGCCCAAGTTAACGGTATTTATTGTTATTGTTGTTTTTAGTCGTAATTGTTTTCTTTTGTTGTGCTGTTTGTTTGGCCGTTTGTTTGATGTTATCCTTTGAGCCATATTTGTAGCGGCCATTCTGGTTTTGTTACTTTCTGACGCAAATGCGAATAGTGTCGGTGGTGAGTGAGCCAGCGAATATACGGGAGACAATGAACTTTTTGTGTTAATGGCCAGGCACTTCTTTTTTGAGGTGAAGGAAGGAGATGTAAGAGCACAAGGATTTTCAGTATTAAACACGTACGAGCATTAATAAAAAAGTTCGAATAATTTGAAAGAAACTTTGTGCGAGTTCTATGATGAGGTTTTTTTTTTTTTTTTTTTTTGTCGGAACAATCTAGTAACGCAGCACTCAGACAGAGTATATATCCATTGTACTGTTCCCTTTTACTCGGCTTTAAATCTACCCGACCTCCGAAGAAATAGAAGTAGATCCTGTGGTGCCAAGGAGCCAAGTTGGTTACTCCTCAGCACATCAGTGCCAAAAATCCCAAACCTGATTCGAGCAAAGGCAGGGCAGACGCAAAGAAAATGGTCCGCCGTCTCGTCTTCTTCTCCACAGGCTGGGCACAGCGCACTGTCTGATATGCCAATCCTTTCCATGTGCCTAGCCCATAGAAAGTGCCCTGTCATCACGCCAACCAACAGCCTGCAGTCCCTCCTGCCTAAAGATAGCAGGAACCGCGACCATCGGTCAGAGATAGCAGGTAGCATAATTTTCGTCCATCCGCAGCCTCTCTCAGCCCGCCATGCTCGCTAGATGAGGTTAGTGATTTATTTAAATAACTTAATTTAAATGAATCGAAGTTTGCCAGAGAGAACGTAAAATCCTTTAAATTTAATAGCAACATGTGGAAGAAAAACTGAGATCAGCAATAAATGGTGAAACAGCCAAGCTTAATATATTGAAGGATGAATATAAACTCCATTGAGTTTCTCGATAAACTCCAGAAAAACAAAAAATCCGCTTACGTTAAGAAACCACATTGGAATCCAGGAAACCACTCAAAAAACAACAAAAAGTGTGGCCACGAAAAACAGCAAAATTATTTGAAAAAAGTTTTAATAATAAAAGTACGGCAGGAGGTCCTAGCAGCAACTCTTAGGTCTATTAGCAAAAAGGCCAGTCCTCAGTACATATATAGGATCGTCCATTAAAAGGTTTCCTTTTAAAATTGGCGCAATTTATTCTCTGAAAATTAAAGGCCTATGAAATACGCTAGATAGTAATAATAACGATAAAAAAACTCGTTAAAATTAACAACAAAATTTGTGAAAAACCTTTCACATTCCTTCTCCAATTTTTCACTGAATTTGTTCATCATTTAATCAACGCCTTCTCCTCCTTCTGTGCTGAAATCCATCCAATAATATGGAACACCAATCTCATGTTGGGGGAATCAGACCAGCCCTCAACATACGAGTACCCTCACAAACACAGAGAATTGTAGCCGAAAGTGTGTCCAACAACCAGGAATTATTTGGTTCAAGAAATTAACCTGATTTGGAAATGTCCTACACAACAATAGAATTCATAACAAATAGTGCAATGTCCATCACTTGCCTTGAAAACCTCCTTCTACGGCGGTTCTCCGGCCTACCACGATTCATCCATCCATCTATCTATCATATCTATCTATTATATCGTACCAAATCTGTAATTGGTTTTAAAGGCCTACATCACACAAGCGCTGAAGGCAGTTGACCATGGACAGAAATCGGTAGATGCGGATTGGAATTGAAAATAATATTATTAGATCCCCCGCTATTTTATCAGAATATTGTTCCAGAACATTGTGTCCATTTAGGAGATACTGCCACCATATTAGAGAACATTCATTTCAGTATATTATTACAAAACGGATAACACCATTGATGACTCTTCGTTGACTATCCGACATTGCGAATTTGTTACTCAAATAACAGTAGGAGATGCCAAGCTATTTTTCCAAAACATTACTCCAAAATAGGGCCACCATACTAGAGAATATTGACCATTTTAGTATATTCATGAATGAATGACATAAAAAGGGATCATGAAGGTAGGTAGGAGTGGCCGCCCAGTTTGCCAAAAGCACACTTGAACACACATAATGACCCATTGTGATACCACGGTGTTGCGCCGTTCAAGCACTGACTAAAAAGTTCCCATACTTGGGATGGTGATAGTCAGCGCAAGGACAGCGCCAAGGAAACATGTGCCACGACCAATTTGATCTATTGTACTCCTCCTGCATGTACCTACTAAGGGTCTTCTATTAGTACAACAGTTCTGAGGAAACTAAGTCTATTAATGCAAAAGAGATGATAAAATTACCGATGACTCATTGTTTATACCTCATAGAATGATAGACACCGTCACTAACAAATCAGCAGAAATAACCTCCGCAATTAGGAAGCTTGAGGGCAAAGCATAGCGGAAGTTCTCCAGATGATAAGTTGAACGTAATATGCGTGATTTGAAATTAACGGTTATTCATCTTTTTGACTTTTCTACTTGGTAACCTAAAGTCTATCGACTAATGTCAGCTCATAACACTCTCATCGTACTTATTATCATCACCCTGGTCAATACCCGCGAACCACCTGCCGTCAATTTCCTTTTATGACAACCGGCTCCTTCACTCTGTTGACTTTCCGATAAATTCAATTTATTCATGCCACACAAAGCAATCGCCACTCAAGCCCGGTAAAAACCTGTGCAAACAATTTAAACCATTTCATAATAATTGAAAAACACAATTTTGCATATCGCAGCGAACATTTCCAGTTCAATCTGCTTTGCGAAATTGGCTCTTGGCAAAAGAAAATCCTTTCAATCAACCGCAAAGTAATTTGTTGGCGGTTTTATTTAATTTTTTATTTTTTTTGTCTTTCTGTATTTTATCTTTCATTTCTTTTGCTGCAGTGCAAATAATATTTACGCTACGCGTGCTCTACAACAGGCATGTTTGACTTGGACAATGACCGCACAGCAGGCGAGGAGGAAATGGTATTTGGCCAATGTTTGTGCGTCTCTCTCTCTCTCTGAACTTGTAAATAGCTTTATACTAAGGCGAGGAGGAAGTGGTCGTTAGACAGAGGTTTGTCCATTTCCATCTCAATTTTTTCTCTCTCGATCTCTCTCTCTCTCTCTGTCTGAGTTTGGAAAGAGCATTGTACTGAGGCGAGGAGGAAATGTTCGTTAGACAAAGGTTTGTCCATCTCTCTCTCTCTCTTTCTGAGCTTGTAAAGAGTTTTATACTGAGGCGAGGAGGAAATTGTCGTTAAACAAAGGTTTATCCATCTCTCTCTCTCTTTCTTTCTCTCTCTCTCTCTCTCTCTCTCTGAGCTTGTTAAAAGCTTTGTACTAACGCGAGGAGGAAATGGTCATTAGGCAAGGGTTTGTGCATCTCTCTCTCTCTCTGAGCTTGTAAAGAGCTTTGGAATTCAATGGAGAAACTTAGACTATTGAAGCTATAACGAAAAAAATTAAAGGGGAGATGAAATCGTATGCTATGATGGAGACGCATGAAACCACCAGCAATGCCCGCAATTGTATGTACTTTCTTTGGGTCTCGGGTACATCACACGCCCTAGTTAGGCTCTAGTACAATGTCGCGGGTCTTCTACAGGGTCTTCAGCAGAACGCAACCAAATTACGAGTACCCAGAAAAGCTGAATTCGACTCCGCGTAGCCTTAAATATGAAAACCTAAGAAAAAGTTGGAGATTCCAATAAAAATAAATCAAAAGAAACTAAAATATATCTTGAAATTGGGTTTTCCACACACAAAAGGATTAAATTTCCCATAGAAGAAAAGATCGATCTGAAGGGCCCAAATTAAAGCACTCGATTGCATACAAATCTACTACGACCTTCTCTAATGAGAGAACTACCCACGCAGATGACTCCGAAAGCAAAATGATTGGGATATTTTTATTATTGTGGTGATAATTGCTCTGTGGCGTTTAGATCGAATGCTTGAGGAATCAAATTACTTGGAACATGGGTTTCGAAGGACAAAGATATACAATTCCATGAAATAACTGATGATTATTTCCAGCCATAATCAGCCGCAGACCCCATCAGCATACATCGCAAGAATACTCGTTGCATGTCAATAGGCGTGTACCTCACAGTCAACCAGTGGTCACCCTTCAGAGTCTTCAACATTTTCAAATTATTGTGCACCCGATTTTATAAATAGAACTCATAGAGCAAAGAGAGAGGCAGAAGGATCGATCGACCAAATTAGAGAGGGAGCAACAGTCGCAACAACCGATTCGAATATAAGCATTGTTTCCTAGCTGTTCCTTATCAACCAGAGGGTACCCTACTGAGTATTATACATTGCCTCTTTATGAGTGGTCCCAAAAAATCATAAAGAAGTAGGTCTGGGATTGTACTTGACCGATGGCGATAGAAACAGCGACTGTTTTAGAAAAGGAGATCTTCTGAAGTAACAAAATAACCGAAAATAAAGATAGGAAATATATCAAAGGCTTCAGTGATAGTCTGTTCAGCCACAAATACCCTGGAAAATGCAGGGTCTTTGTGAAGATAGCGAAAGTTAAGATACCTAAAGATGTGTCTCTCTAAGTTCTAGGACACAAAGTTATTCCAGGCTATAAAATTACTGATGAGTATATCCTGGTATATATGGCACGATTTCCCAGTTTGGTGGGTTGGACTTATAACAAGAATAAACGACTTATTTGTAATGGAGACAGATAGAGAGAGTAATAAAAAGAGAGATGGAGAAATAAAAAGAGAGATAGGGGATATAGAGAAAGATAGAGAGGTAAAGAGAAATAGAAATAGCAAGATATAGATAGAGAGAGAGAGAGAAAAGAGAGAGGGACATAGTAATAAAAAGAGAAATAGAGAAATATAAAGAGAGAGTGGAAGATATAGAGAAAGATGTAGAGAGATAAAGAGAGATAGATATAGCAAGAGACAGATAGATAAACAGAGAGAGACTTATAGAGGGAGAGAGAGAGTGAGATGAATAGACAAAGAAAGCGGAAGAGATATAAAGGTATAGAAAGAAAAGGATAGAGATAAAGTTAAAGATAGAGAAAGAGAAAGAGAGAGAAAGAAACAATGATACAGAGAGACCGAGAGAAGGAGAGCTAGACAAAGAATTAGAAAGATATAGAAGTGGAAGAGAGAAAAAGTGAGATATAGAGAGATAAGTAGCAAAATAGTAAGAAATACAGACGGATACAGAAGCAGATAGAGACAGATAGAGAAATAAAGAGTAGAAAGATATAGAAGTGGAAGTGAGATAAACAAAAATATAGAGAGATAAGTAGCAAAGTAGTGAGAGATGTAGAGATATACAAAGGGTTACAGAGGCAGCTAGAGATATAGTGAGATGGAGAATAATGGGGCGATATAGAAATATATATGAAAAGAGACAATGACAGTGAGACTGAGAGGGAGACAGAGAGATCAACTGAGAAAGCGACTGAGAGAGAGACTGAAGGGGTGACTGAAAAAAAGACTAAGAGAGAAACTGGGTGAGATGGAGAGAGGCAGACAGAGAGAGCGACTGAGGTAGAGACTGAAGGAGAGTCTGAAAAAAGACTAAGATAGAAACTGGGTGGGAGAGGCAGACAGAGAGAGCAACTGAGAGAGCGATTGAGAAAGCGACTGAGAGAGCGACTGAGAGAGAGACTGGTAGTGAGAGGGAGTGGCAGCCAGATAGAACGACTGAGAGAGAGACTGAAGGGGAGACTGAGAAAAAGACTAAGATAGAAACTGGGCGAGAGAGGAAGAGGCAGATAGAGAGAGCGACTGAGAGAGCGACTGAGAGAGAGACTCAAGGGAAGACTGAGAAAAAGACTAAAAGTGAAACTGGGAAAGGGGCTAGCAGAGATACTGTGAGTGGGAGAGAGAGACTGAGTGACTGGGAGTGAGGCTGAGAGAAAATCACTTTGAGAGTGAGAGAGAGAGAGATGCTGAGACCGATGAACTGAGGTCAACTAAGACACGATCAACTGGAAATAGATGTTAAAAAAGTCACTACGACCGACAGTACCAATTTCGCTTCCCCAGCTGTTCCTTCCACATTTACACATTTACTTGCCACAACTGAAGTTGCAACGATTTGCATAGCAATTGAGTGGTAAGGAGGTGCGCTTCCAAAGTTCAAACGCACTTCAATGCATTTTAAACAGTTGCAACGGGAGACAAAAGGGCAAGTGGAGCATAAAGAATGCTAACTAAAGAAAAACAATTTCCATGGCTGAGGTACTTTTGCAGTTTAGCGCGGGCGCCAGTGCCAGTTGGCATGGAGATTAGTGTGTCCGCGGCGCCCTAAGCCCAGAGACGCTGCAGCCGCGAATTAATGCTACCATGAAATAATGTTATCATAGTCAATGATTGCTGAATAGTGACAGGAATTTGATGCTTCGCTTTATTCCGATGTGAATGTAAAGGATTTATTATTTACTTGTTCCTTAATTGTGACGAGACTTACGACGGTGGCACTTTTAATAGGGTTCTTGCGATTCTATTCATTAAGGAGAATTCACCGCTGGTTTTTATAAATGTATAAACACAATTGTTTAATTGTTCAGGATGCGGTCGATATGATTTTATATAATTATTTTTTGTACTGGATAACTTTTCTGTATTAAGTGGTTATGGAACTGCAGTAAAAGGAGCAGCAAGGACATTCAGCACCCTGCGCCATTAGTTTGTAATTCTTTTTCTATACTCATTTATTTATTGAGTTTATTAATATCATATACTAATATTTAAGAACTTCCTTTTCTTTCTTTCGTCCTTTCCATTCTAACTTCTTTTTAAATTTTTAAATAATTTTTAAATTTATATATTAAACTATTTATTAGTTAATTATTGATTGAAGCTTATTTTCCCTTCCTTATTTCAACATACAAAAATTCTCCAAATTCCAATAGAGACAAAAATGCCCTTTTTATACCCTTTACCTTTAAAAAAGGCAAAAAGGGTATACCAATTTTGTGCTTTTGAGAGGGGTTGCAATTTCAAGAAGGAGGCGTGGTAGGTATGGACAGATATACACAGATATGGTCAGAATCACTTTCTAAGCAATTTTTATTTTGTCCATCCGCCTGTCCGTCTGTGGCCACTTTTTCTCTACAAGAAATGGGGTCGATATAATCAATTCCAGGTACCCTACCAAAAATTACCATGGATATGCTCCTAATGATGATTTATGAAGAAAACATCCCCATTGTTGAACTTGCATGCACAAGGAACGGTAAAGGGTATTTCGAAGTCGATCAAACCCGACTTCAGACTTCTGTACTCGTTCTATTTCTAGTTGAATCAACTTACTTAAGTCAAGAGTCAGCGGAATGGAGGACAAAAGAAGAAGAGATCGAAGTCGGTCAAAAATCAAGGTCTTGTTCACTATTTTCATCGATTATCATGGTATGGTACTTTGTGAATTCCTTGCGCAAGGTAAAACAGTCAATTATGAATATTATTGGGCAGTTATGAAGCGTTTACGCAAGCATATACGGCCAGATTTATGGGAGGACAAGAGTTGGTTTTTGCATCACGATAATGTAGCAATACACAAGGCTATCATTGCGAATGAATTTTTGTCTAAAACTCAACAAATAACATCGAACAAGCTCCATATTCCCTGGATTTGGCTCCGTGTGACTTCTTCCTCTTTACAAAGCTGAGATTGCCACTTCGTGGAACATGTTTTGATTCGATCGAAACCATAAAAAAAATTCGAAGAAGGAACTGAAGGACATCCCGGCATCGGCCTATAAGAATTGTATGGATGACTGGGACCATCGTTCACGTAAGTGAATTGCATTAGAAGGGTCCAAGTAGCTCCTAGTCGTATTAGGCGATAAAAAACATTTTGATGGTTTAATGATATTTTTAGTTTTACTAATGATATCCGGGTCAATATTTGAAGGAATGTATTAACAGCTCAATTAACTGGTTTAGCTTGGATCAATATAGACAGTGATATGCGAGTATATGGGGATGAAGAAAATTACCCTAGTAATATACCTTCACATTAGTAGTTTTGTTTTTTTTTTTTAGAATAGTCTAAAATAAATCAAGAAGATTTCTTCTGGATCAAGCTTAGACAGGATTTTGACGGGGTAGTATGAAAACTTCCTTTCTAGGCAGATTGAATGGCTTTCCTTATACCAACTTAGGCTTGTTCAAGCGCCATTGTGGCAAGGTTCTTTCTAAAATCAAATACTTGCACAATGTGATGGCTTGGTAAGCTACAAGAAGTTCTTTATTAGGAAAACGGATACAATTTCGTTTACAATTAGAATTAAATTTATAAATAACTCACCAATTTTTTAACTATGAGGAAATTGCTCACAATGTAATCTGTAAATAAATTGAAAAAATATATATATATTTAGATGAAAATCGTGTGTATGATGTATTAAAAATATATATAAAAGGTTATAAAAGGAAGTAAAGGATAAGGCTGTTCTTTTGATTCAATTGTGACTTGGAAGCAGCAGCGATACGAGTGAAATAAAAGAATAATTAATTATGATAGTAAATTAAAGTTTATCAACTATATCTTAAGTGATTGTTATTAAATTAAACTTTACTTTTCTTAAAGCTAAATAAGAATGAAGGACTTTGTATTAATTAACCCAATCCTAGATCACTGGATGTATCAAAGAAAGGTTCATAACCCTCGTAGTAAGTGACTCATTTTAACAAAAATAATTTAACAGACAAATCCACGACTGAGCACTCTTCTCCCTACATTTTATCTGCCATAAAATGTTCTTTATTTATCAATAACTGCAGCAGTATCACTCTGCCCCTCAATTTTAAAGATTCTTTCATATACGATTCCCTTTAAAAAATTGTATAAAATTCACCGCCAGCCCCATAGAGTGGTCTCCACCATTCACCTGGCGTATTTATGAGCCAAATAGCAAAGTTCAAAGAAGTCGAAGAATAGGAAATGGATGCGTTGAAAATAGCATTTTGCTCCTATTTGAAAGTCATATCAAACTAATGCGCCCACGGTTGCCACGAAAATGAGTCCTGCTGCGTTTGTACGAGTCTGAGTACATCTAAAGGAGGCAATGGGAATTTCAAAGGGTTTCCTAAGCACAACTCCCAAGTCAATTGAGGAGTTCAATTCAGACGAAAGTGGCAGAGAATTGTAGCGTTGAATAAGCGAAAGAAAGGAAATTTGGTTAGGAAATATAATTAAATTGATGTTCAAAGAAAAATGAAGTAAATGGTAGGCAACAAGGATAATCAGAAGCATAAGCCTTGCCATCATAGTTCAGGTGGGAGTGATTCGCACCATTCTTTAGAGTTTTCTCTGTATGATGCTTGCATCTTTTCCAGTTTATTACCCTAATCTATTCTATATTTAATCTTATTGCATCTTTCTACTTAAGGTTTAGAGTGACATAAAATAGAAACGGCAACACAAATAGAATCGAGAAGATTAGCAAGAGAAACTATAAAGTTTTATGTTAGAAAATGAGCGTTTGACGACAGAAAAGAAACATCTCACAATGAGAAACAGAATGAGAACATTAGCAAGAGAAACTATAAAATTTAACGGCAGACAAATAGCGTTTTATAAGAGAACATAAAGTTCTCACGATGAGTTCTTTCTTTTCTGTTGCCAAACACTCATTTCCAAGGTTATTATTTTGTAGGTTCTGTTGCTAATGTACTGGATTCTGTTTCTGTAGCCGTTTTTGCTTTCTGTCACTCTGCACGTTTACTCTGTGACTACCTTTCGTTCTTTCTTAGAGAAATTTCTGTCCAGATTTGCTTTCCTTGCACCCATCCCTTTCCTATCATGGTGGTCTCTTGATGAAATTTATTAGTACTTTACCTCTTGTGATTCGGCTGCTGATATCATAAAATCGTTTGAACCTGAACAATTTTATATAAACTCCAGAACACTTATTACCACCGGACATTTCATACTTTTCTATATATATTTCTATTTATTTACCTTCTCTCGATTTTTAGAGCTAGGAAGCGTCGTTCGATATTTTCTATATAATTATATTCACTTTCCTGGATTTCCTGGTTATTTTTATGTTTGTGTTATAGTGTCGCTTTCTAGCCTAACTTCTCAGCTTCAAGTACCAAGGAAACTTCTGAAAAGTGGAAGATACAATTGACTTTCAATAGAGGAGCATTTTTAAATATTTCTATATAATGCTGCTTATTGTCCCACGATAAAAGTCTAGGTTTCTAGATATAGTTCTATGTTTGTGTGATAGTTTCTCTTGCTAGCATAACTTCTCCGCTTCAAGCATCAATTAAGCTTATTGTCCCACGATAAAAGTCTAGGTTTCTAGATATAGTTCTATGTTTGTGTGATAGTTTCTCTTGCTAGCATAACTTCTCCGCTTCAAGCATCAATTAAGCTTATTGTCCCACGATAAAAGTCTAGGTTTCTAGATATAGTTCTATGTTTGTGTGATAGTTTCTCTTGCTAGCATAACTTCTCCGCTTCAAGCATCAATTAAGCTTATTGTCCCACGATAAAAGTCTAGGTTTCTAGATATAGTTCTATGTTTGTGTGATAGTTTCTCTTGCTAGTATAACTTCTCCGCTTCAAGCATCAATTAAGTTTTCGAAGAGTGGAAGACACAATTGGCTATCAATCAAGGATCACTACATCACTACATTTTCTATATAGTTCTATTCACCTTCTCACGATAAAAGTTCAGATTTCTAAAGATGGTTTTATGTTTGGGTAGTAGTTTATATTTCGACTCCAAATGCCTACCTTCAAACATCAAATAAGCTATCGAATTGTGGAAGACCCAATTACCTGTCAATATAGTATCGTTCACTATTTTTCTATATAGTTCTACCTTCTTTCTACCTTTCCACTAAAACATGTAAACTCTTATAGAGAATTTTATATTGTACTTCCAGACTAAATGCTCTCCTTCATGTGTGAAGTAAACTAAAAAGAGACAGTAAAGCGATAAACAGAGGAGCATAGAGGCACACATCTCCGAAAAGGATAAGCATGGACGTTTCTATATTAGTTACTGAAGCAGAACGTATTTTATGAGATCCTTCGATAACTCAAACCAATCCTTCTTTGCATTCCAATATATCAAACCATTCCCATATATCAAACCAAAATAAATTTTTAAAAAAGTTATTAACCAATTCTCCAGACCATGGTGGTGGAATCTGGAAGGTGGAAATATACCACAATATACCACAATGGGATATGGAAATCAACATAGATATATAATCTGAAGTTATAACAAATAATGAACAGGATATTCGAATCAACAGATTATGAATTGGCTGCTGAAGTGATAAGAAATAATTAGAAATTAAAAATTCAATTTGAGGAATTGTTTTATTGTAGAGAAAATTGTCCAGTACAGTAGTTTGTAGAACTGGATATAATCCAGAGACTCGAACGATTTACATGAACTAATTTTCTTGTCAATACAATATATATTTATACCTTACTCCATAATGAATTATGTCCACAAAGATTGGGAGAAGCCAGTTTATAAAGAAGCATTTCGATACCATTCTCTAAGCGGGATTTACATTCGTATCCCAATACGGAAAGATTAGCAATCTTCAACCATGGAGACCGACGACTAGTATAATATAAATTATTTTTTATGTTTTAATGTTTCCACTTTAATAAATGATGAAATTTTCTTTACCAATTTTAATACACTAAAACAATCAATCGATAGGTCTGCCCCACAGCAGATTACAATTGAAGGCCAAACAGATCAGCTGGAAGGTCACCGTAAATGATAAGTGTTTATTAATTTCTGACAAGTTGCCCTCCACTTCACAAATGGCTGCGCAACCCCTTCTTATGTGTTCGGAAACCCTTGCAACGTCCACTCAAAAAGTGCTCCCTGCCTGCTGTGACAGCACAGCGTCATATTAAATATCAATCAGTCGCAATTGTTGCTGTGATTAATTTTGAAGCAGCAAAGAACCCTTCCTTTTCAATTTGTTGCTTTGAGCCCGGTCTCTTCTTTGGTCCTTTCGGTGCGCCCCATTTGCACCTTGATTTGTCTTTTCTGCGCCGGCCTCTTTTATTATTTATGCGTGTGTCTGTACCCGAAGCTGACGTCATACTCGTGCGCAGTTTGGCAAATTGCGACTTTCGTGTGCGTGCGTGCGTGCCCAAGTGTAGTTGCGTTAGGTCGAATTGGTTGGTATGGTCATGATAAAGCAATAGTTCTGTGGTCGGACGGGCAAATCCTCTAGAGTCGTCGGCAATTTGCGGTGAAAACTCGCAGTCAATAAAGCCACAATCGACTCGGCCAAGGGCTGCAAGGGTCCTGCAAATTGATAATGTCAATATGCTCACGACATGTCTCTCACACTCATGCCGGCACTCACTCATAGGACGCTCTGAAGGGTACATGGCTAAATGTGTACTAACGACAATGTTTGGCAAGCACGCAGGGCAAGTTTTTCCGCAAAAAAATGTCTCAATTGTTGCTAACTTGTTCGCATTGCTGGATTTGTTGGCAGTGGACCATGTGTGCGTTGAGCATATGTATGCATAAGGGTTGCGTGAACTTCGGGCTCATTTACCTTTGCTAGTAACTGAGAAAGGATAGCAAAGGGTTGGAAAGGTTGGTTAAGATGTAACACTAACGATGCGTGCAGATGGTTGACATGTGTTCCTGGCTTGTTAATGACGCGGCTGTTAAGCGACATGTCAACTCTTTCCGCTTCATGTCTGGTTGGCAAATTTAAAAATTATTTATCCAGGTTTGCAGAACACATTTAAGAAGGGTCCCTTGGAGTCACTGACTGGTTTCTACCCCTTATTTACTGACACGGAATGATCTGAGGAGTCGGAAAAATATTGCTATGAGCTTGCAATGTTGTTCTTGGAGGCTTCCTTTACCTCAAACTACTCAACAAAATATGAGGACATTT
The DNA here is from genome assembly GCA_920105625.2 of Clusia tigrina. NCBI lineage: Eukaryota > Metazoa > Arthropoda > Insecta > Diptera > Clusiidae > Clusia > Clusia tigrina. The sequence goes on from OV050033.1 coordinate 131,826,959, forward strand.
CTGCAATTCTATAGAGAATCTAGAAGATCATGTAGCTGACGTCTGTAAAATCATTTGAAGATCATATAAATGTAGGTTAGATTTAGTTGGAGCAGCAGCCTTCTTCAGGAAAGCTCACTTAAGCTCACTTAAATTGTGATAACATAAGAAACCGGCGCGTCTCCCCATCTACCACGTGAGAATTCATTGGCATTCCGCTATGAACCTAGCTATTTTCCTGATACTTATGAATATGCAATCAAGCCAGTAAGGAAGGATGAGCCCAAGAATGTATGTCTTCTCCTATCTACCGCGTGGGTAACCATTGTGATTCCGATATGCACCTGTCCATGTTCTGATATGTATAGATGATAATTCGATCAAACTAGTAAGAAAAGCTAAGAACAGGAAGTTATGTCTTCTTCTAGCTAGCGAGAGGCTCCAACACATGAGATGAAGAGCAGTCGCGTTATCTTCTTCAGAGCCGCAGCTGCAACAGAAGCCGTCGAAGAATGGCAATCCTAGTAGTCAGTAAGCACAGAGATAATTTTGCTGATGCAGTTTCTGCTGAGGAAAATTAGCTGACCAGTTCGTCTTTAGTCCATGGTGGTCCCAGTCTGTCTGGTCACTGGTGCACAGGAGCGCTCTTCTACCCTGGAGCATTTGGCTTGCCGAATTTTATTGGATCGTCCATTTATGAAAGCTAAGGGTACTCCAACGGTGAAGAAGGGTGATATTGCACTAAGTGAAGTGCCCAATCTAAGGTATATTTCCAGAAATCCAATTATAGATGTTTCCTTCATTGAGATAATAAAGGAATATACTATAATTTTTCTTCTGATTAAGTTTGTTCGTTATTTCTCCATTTGTATTGTGTCTAATATTGCACAATATGATTAAGGGCAGAAGTATCACCGATACCAACGTCCGCCCTTCTACAAAGTTTGGTGTATTCACACACGTTATTGAAATTATATATGACCATTGGAAGAGCTGGTAACAATGAAGATCACATGACTCTAAATGCAAAATAAACATAGGTCCGGAACAGGTCATAGGTCCGGAAGGGATGACAACATACGAACCCTGAAGACATCTGAACCAAGAAATCTGACGAAATTCGAAACTTTATAAAGAAGCCAAAAGTCATTCTGAATGAAGCAGTACAAAAGGACAAATATATACACCACCATTTATGAACATTGTGTGTTGACCTGCCATATAGGGTCCCACCCAACCATCCAACATACCCAAATTAAATTTCGAATCAGATTTTAACTTTCAATTGATTGTGTTTAAAGTGCTTTTTCAGAATAGCAAACCTAGCCTTCTTCTCACTATAAAAAAAACCTCCTCAATGGCATTGCAACGTTAAAATAGCGCTCAAACAGATTTAATTGCAAATTGTTCTGCAAATTGTTCACGTTCCACACTATCCTCAGCAATCCACCATTAACGATTTCCACAAATTAAAATTTAATTATTTTTATTTATTCGCGCATTCTGGTCGCTGAATGCCCTCAGTACACTTGTACTCAGCTTCACAATCCTTTGCAATTACATTTCAATTGAATGTCCTTCTTGCTGATTACGAATAAATCAATACGGAGTAAAAATTTGTGTTCTTTTATGGCCACCAGGAAAGTTGAAGCATCGGACTGTCCAAGCATTGGGAGGATTACATTGAAAAATGCATGTAAAAAATATTTATGTATTTCCAGTTTGCTATGGTCTACTTTATCCTCGACTGTAATTCATGGCATTAGATATGAAAATTGGTGGAATTATTTTGGAGGGAATTATTTTCGAGAAAGTCAATTAAGGATAACAAAAAAATCCATAAAGAAAGTGGCTGTAATTGAGCACAATTTGTATCAGAAACTAAACTGAGTGTTGTTCAATCAATCTTATATAGGCCGGTTTTTCTGCTGAAATGGAAGGCTTTATTTAGCACAGTTAAAATGATCTGATTTAGATCAAATAAGCACCGTTTTACTCAATAACTTGTTGCCATTTTGAAGGTCTTTTCTTAATGCCTCCCTCATAGAAGCCCTCGTCCCTATTGGCAAAAATCTGGGACAGTAGATATTCACACGCTACTCTTGAGGCGAATGTTTCACCAGCAAAATTATTCGCCTTAGACAGGAACAGGTTGCAATCGCTTGGTGCCAGGTCCGGACTTTAAGGTGGATACATAATAACCTCCCAAACAAGCTTCCTGAGCTTCTAGCGAGTCACTATCGATGAGTTGTCCTGATGGAACACAATTCCTCTTCTATTGAAGCTGGGCGCTTCTGGGTGATTGCTCCCTTCAGACGGTCGAATTGTTGACAGTACAGGTCCGCATTGAGCATTTGGATGGAAGGGAGCAGCTCATAGTAGATGATTACGTGCCAATCCAACCAAACAGATAGCAAAACCTTATAGGGGTATTTCTTTTCAGAAGTTCAAAAGTTGTTCTTGACATTTCCAGTCATTGAACTTTGGAAAATTAAAATAGATCCCTTTATTCTTCAGTAAGAGCTACGAAGTAGTGGAGTCCTTTAAAATCAGAATTCTGATAGGCAATATAATATAAAATATCCTCTTATGACATAATATTATATACTCGTATAATGTTACTCTTCTAGTCTAGATTGTACGGATATATATATTGAGATTGCTTTGAGGACCACAAAAGTCATGAAACTGACACAGCTTTGAATCTTCAATGCTAATTTAAGGCAAGTGAAACAAAGGCACCAACAATCCTTTATCAGCCTAAATGCCTAATAATAATATTTTGGAACACGCATAATTGCCCATGAAAGTCTGTAGAAAACAAATCAGGAAACGAAGGTAAAAATGGGTTGATCACTGCTAATCTTCAATACCATTGAAAGCGACCCTCAAAGAAGTGGAAGTCGCGGTCAGGAATCCAGTAGCGAAACAATATTTCCAAGTGTTCTGGCATGAAACATTTCATGGGAGTATGCAAAAAGGATGTCAGCAAATATCAACTTAACATATCCTACACTAAGTTAGAAATGTTAAGCAGAAGCCACAGGTAAGAACCCTAGAACTTTAGTTTAAAAGATTGTAAGTCTAGGGTCGCTTCGATTAGATCACTTATTGCAGAGGGCTGAGATAGAAAATTTGTTTAAAATAATATAATAATGAAAAAACTCCATCACACACTGTGACACTGATGTCAATGACTTTTATGGTCCTGGCACAATCGAACCTCAGTCTGAATTAAATGATTTTTTGAGAGACTTAGTTACACCTTCTAAAGGACTCAGCGGAGGTTTTAGCTTCAAGATTGATTGATTGATTTGTTGGCTTCTGGTACGTACGTCTTTTTTGGTGGTATCGAAATAGAGAAAAGGATTTAGGCTCTTTTTTTTCAAGAAGCAGGCTTAATTTATTATAACAACGTCCCTGGAGTTAGGGCAAGTTTCAATGTTGAGTATGTACTGGAAGATTGGAAACTTTTTATTGACTCCTCGAAAAGAGGCTTGAAAGTCATTATTGCACTCGACTTTAACAAGTATGTTTCAGTACCTTTTGGTCATTCGGTTGTCTTAAAAGAAATATATCAAAACCTTGAGTTGGTCCTCAACTAACTTAGCTATTCAAGCCATAAATGGGCCATAAAGAAAAGAGAGGGTAAACTTTTCCAGGTAAAGTAATCCTCATGATATCGAACCTCCCCAGACTGTTGGACATTTGGAGTGAGCTCATGTTCTAAAAGAACGTTATCAGCAGTCCTCAATTATGTAGCATTGCGGATTGGATAGATCATCTCCCCATAATGCCAATCTGAAGAATCACAAAAATGCCCTTTATATGCAAAGATTTTTCTCTCGCTTTTAGTACCAATTTAATCTTTTCTGTAGTAGCAAGAGAGAGATCGAAGAAGAGAGAACTTTTCCATGGATTGATATACCCAATATTGATTGATTTTTCCTTGGGTGATATACTGAGGGAGTACCTCCTTTTACCCCGAATGTATACCTTTATTCTACCCTCATTGTTTTTGATAAGAGAAACGTTTTAAAACCCTTTGGGAAAAATTCTTCCTGTAGACTCTTTTATTGATGGAAGGTGATATATCCTTCAGTGATTTACTGGCTTCCTTGGGCTGACCGAGGAATTCAAATTACTGATCAAGGTGATGGTTGTTGAATAATATAAATCATATTTGTGTTCATCGTTTCAGATTGATCATCAAACTTCTCAGTTGAGGATTTCTATGTGCTTAGATCGCTCAGAAATATTTCACGGAATTTATTCGTCAATTTAAATATTCCTGTCGAACTGCTGTTTTGATCCTACTTACACCAGAGTGAAGTTTTCTGAAGTGGCTGTTTAAGTGTTAGGGGGACTTCTCTGGAATTCAACTCCATTGAGTAAACGATATTTTCTGCTGAGTCCCTCGTATCCTCGCAGTGCTTAAAAAACACGGAAACAATTTCCTTGCAAATGTGAACATTTTAACTGCTTTAAAGTACGAGTACGAAAACTCGTCCGCATTGTTGCAAAAATGAATAAAAATATGCTAAGGATGAGCAACTTCCCCCAAAGATGTTTTCATTTCAAATTACGAGTACTGCACAAAAAGGCATTACTATGCGAGGCACATCATCCGCTCCAATGAAGACAGCAACAAGACCAGCGACTCTGAGTATAATAATAAAAAACAAGAAGCAGCTGGAATTGCAACATTGCAGAACTAAAACGAGGGAGCAGCAGCAGATCCGGCCTCGATTTAGCTGCAACAGCAGCGTGGACACAGAATGGCGCCCATTGCAGCTGGCAGTGCAATTCCAGCTGGACACGGCGATTGAAAGTGTATGTGGCAGGATGAAATGAATGCGGAAGATGACAGCAGCATGGACAGCAGTGTAAATAGTTAAATGTCTCATAACAATGTCGGCAGTGATAATAGTGAAGCATTTCAATGCAGGCAGCCACAAAGATGCTTCTGTGACATGCTGAAATGCGTACTAATAAGCAGGGAAGCATCCGTGTGTGCGATATGGGTGTGTGACTGTCGCCGCCTGGGTGTGAGCATGAATCCTTGTAATGCTCATGTGTATGTGGGTGCATTGCTGGCAGCATATTTTCATTTGGAAATAACCATAACAATAATAATAAGGATGCATAGTTGCACACACTCAGAGCCAATGATGTGCAAATAATTGAAAGTAGCGCTACACATTTTTATGCTCACAATTTAAAATTCTGAAAAGTTTTAAAGCGACAATGAAAGGAATAAAATAATCCTTTAAAGTACGACTACGCAAACATAATTTATATGTGTATCAGGCAAAGATATACGACATAAGTTACAACAATATGAAAGACATAGGTAAGAGCTAGGTTAGGTTAGATTAGGGTGGAAGCAAAGCTGAGCCAGAAATTGACCCGTTGTGGTTCCACAGAGACATGGGTCCCTTAAACTGACACATCCTCCCGGGGCTTAACGAGGAACCAGTGAAATTCCCTGATGTAACGAGCGATCTTGCTTATACTGATGGCGGATATCTCCGCAAGACCCTCGCGAAAAGGTGCCTCCAGAAATAGAAATTTTCTTCTTGCGAAGGCAGGGCAGTAGCACATCAATTGTGGGATATCTTCCTCCTCATTCGAGGACCTGCAGCTGCGTTAAAACCCAATGACACAATGGCCTGTCAGGACCGCCACTGTTGTGGCGAAAGAGGCGCGTCTTAGCTGCAGTAATTGCGCTGCTCTATTCGGGCCCAGGTTTCTCTAGTGATCCTGCAGATCTGTTCCTCAGACCAGAGCTTGTTAGCTACACACCCGTACTCCTATCTGACAAGAAGCTTTACAGACGTGAGTGGTACACCAACGTTTTGTGATGTTTCTTGTTGTGTGATGCGTCTTCTCGCTAGTTTGTCCACCTCACAACTGCCACCACTGTTACCTGGGACCCACCAGAGGTGAACCCCTGTTCGCTTTGATAGGGTATTTAGACCGAAGCGGCACATTGCTAAAAATTTAGAAGGGGTGTGGAGCCCAGAAAGCGACTTTGCAGCTGTTTGACTGTCAGAGAATACATGGATATCGGTGGATTGGTGACATCGTCTGTCAACAGTCGTTGCGCAGCTATCAGAATCGCCATGACCTCGGCTGCGCAAACACTACAGTGGTCCGGTTGGCGGAAGTACCGATTAATCCCCAGATTGTCACAGTATACTCCATAGCATTTTTGCTCCCTCATGTAGCCTTTACCGTTGAACCTTGTCTCCCAAACACCTCGTGACGCCCAGCTAATTGTGTATGTCGACTGTCTCTTTGACTCCCTAAAGACTCAGGTTGGACACAACGATATGATTGGACAAGGATACGATGGGTTGGATGCAAAATGATCCGATTGCATGACTATCATACAGTACAATTGGATGGATACGATACGATACGATACGATTGCATGGATAGTCAAAGAAAACAGACAACATGTCTATGATCTTTTTCGAATCACTTTGCTATGATTTTTCGGCTGACGGCTCGATGTTGACCAAATCAGGTCGACTAACATGACCAGTAGCTAGATACAAACATACTGGACGACAAATCGTTCCAAAACTATTCCTGAGAATTTGTTGCAATACTAGCAACTCATAAACATGTTTGCCTCACCTTTAATGTGTTGGTTTTAGAGTGTTTTCAGGATATTTGGTTGCCCTCATATATAGGGAAGGTCCTTCAATTGATTATTATATTAATTTTCCTATGATTAGGAATTTATCCTACATCCTCCAAAACTTATGCCCATTTTATATCATCTTAGATCCTCTTAGATTTATGAACGAAGCAGAACTTGTCCAACTTGAAGTCTCCTCTCTAATTGAGTTTGTGGTTCCCCTCTTTTGTAGTTTTATTATAGTATCGAAATCTTTTGTAGGTTGTCTTAGTCAGCATTAATCCTCTCCAGTCTCTTTTGGCATGAGTAACTTTGAGATAATATCTTTGGGATTTAGTGTAACACTAAGCTTCTCCGTATTCTGGGCTGGATTTCTGTGACGATGGAGTAGTTCAGGTGGTACTTGAGTGTTCACTACTAATATTTTTGGAGGTAGTCGTTTATGCTCACCTACTACCTCATTATTCAGCAAGGTACGTCTGGAGATCTATGTCTAGCGGACACACATGAAGCTACGATTTTAAAGTGCCTTCGTCTGCTGCCTGCGTCTTTGATTGCACTTACATTGGCTTCTCTAGCTTAGAAGTTTTTAGTTTTACAGAACTCTTCAATGGTGCTTTAATTTCATCGTTGATGGTGTTCATATTGCTAACTTTATCAATGAGTTTCTCCATGTCACCGTAGGGGTCTCTATTCCACCATTCTGCTCTTAGTATGATTCAAATAAAAGTTGTGGAATGAAACCCACCATGAGCCCCCTTTGCATATTTGTAGACAAATGGTCTCATCATCTCGCATGTTATCCAATTAAACTAACAGCATGTCACCAGAAATATAATGGCCTCTATTCTAGCTTTAGGGGCAAGAAGCCCTCTTCCTCCTAGTACTAAATAACCACCCTCATCATCTACGCCCATCGTCTTGCACGTAAATGAAAAATTCTCAGAAAAGTGCTTATCTAAAACTTCCTTCAGTGTTATGTAATTTCACGGCTCGCTGCACTAAACAACCGCCTGCAGTGGCTGCACTCATCAGCAGGACGCAGGACATTCCACAGCAAAACTACCAACCAACAATGGACGGCATTCGTGTCCCATTCGAGCACTCGATACTAAAGCGACTTTAATGGCGCCATTAAAAAGTTTTGTGTAAACATGGCGAGCCCCAAAAATTAAACTTCATTCGCCTGCCGCTTCCTGGACTGTACCCGCTCTCGTTCCGGAGGGAGTGGGCTCAGCACGTCCGTAATTAAAAGCGGATTTAATTGCTACACAAAAGTGTCCCACCGTCCGTCCGGGCTGAGCGCCACTTGGCAAGCGTAAATTAAAGTTGAATTGAGCAAATTCAATTAACAACCCCAAATAAGGCAGAGTCAAAACTTTTGCAAATAATTTAATGACTCTGAGCTGGTTGAGCTTAGTGGCCGAGTTCGCAGGTTGGCAGCACTGGCGAAATTTTGCTCCTCCCCCCGAGGGGGTTGCTAAGAAACAATAATGAAGTAAAATGAAGCGTGCAACTTTAAGCAAAATATTTCGTTAAAACTTTTGAGGAAATTTTTGGATAGTTGCACTTAGGACAGGGGGGGAGGTGGGATCAAGCCGTTTGCAGTTGACAGGCGGGTAAGCTGAGGTAACACACTTTTCAAGTAAAACACTTTGCAAAGTAATTTATTTGTGTTAAAAATAAATGATTTTGGTTAACTGAAGTTCAAGTCAAAGTAATGCACCAGCGGGACAATTCAGGAAGAATGTGGCACAGGAAATTTCTCTCTTTATTAGAGGAGAGTTTTCCAAGAATAAGGAAGGCAGTAAGATGCCTTAAATTTGCATAGTTCATAATTGTTGGAGTAAAAAATTGGTAAAAGACAGCTGCGGTTTTCATTGGCAACTTACGCTGACAACTCCAAGGGAGATGACAAAGACAGCTACATCCCAGTTGAGAGCTGACAACTCCAAGGGAGATGACAAAGACAGCTACATCCCAGTTGAGAGCTGACAGCTTCATTGGATAATAAGGAAGACGGCAGAAGTTAAGCTGACATTGACAGGCCATGAGGTAAATATTAATTATGTGTACTCGTATGCAAAATATGCCGCACGGGTATCTCAGGTAAGGCAAAGCACCCTGACAAGTCATCAGCAGAGAACATGACAAGTCACAATAAAAAAATTATAAATTGTGGCAAATCAAAGTTTCAAGCTCTGGAAGCAATTTGAAAGTTCATCTTAGTTCATCTTCAGTGTGGTTACATTGTGAAAGTTCATTTCAGTTCATCTTAAGTTTGTATTAGTTCCTCTAAAGTTAGCAGAACATTCACATAGAATGTGCATAGCGGTTTCCGCACCTGGTTGCAATAATCTGCAAATATCAGTATAGGAAATTCCCAAATTTTTGTGATGATATCTGAGTGTGCAGTGACCCGTCAGACACCCGGTGAGGATTCGGAGATCTTCTCTATTTAGCACAAGAAAGTTTTTAGATCTCCTCAGTCTGGAGTCGGTAATCTTTTGGACTGACGTTGTCCTACTTTTCGGTCCATTGCCCAGCGAATTTTTGATCTACATATTTCCTGAAAAATTCTTGGATGTGTCCTTGTGGTAGTCCACAGGGCCAATTAAGGCACTTAATGCTCCCTTTTTGACAAGTTGGTCGTCGTGTCCGTTGCCGGAGTGTCCGTCATGCCCTGGGATCCAATGCAATTCTAATGTATTATGATGCCACAGATCATTTAAAAGGTTACGGCCTGTATTTGATGTGGCCATAAAGGCCTGTTGCGCCTTAAAGACTGCTGGAGTGTAGGATAATATATAAATATGTACGCCAGAGATTTTCCTGCATAAACATTCCATTGTGCATGCCTCTATAGCATAGGTTTCAGCCTGGAAGATTGTTGAAGTTTCAATATCGAGATGGCTTTTTTGAAACTGGGGCCATAAATGCCAGCTCCACACTACCATCTGCCAGTTTGGATCCATCCGTTTACCATACTTGTGAGCCTGGTTAAGGCATGAACTTGTTTGTTCTCCAACATTCTCTATTTTGTATTTCTTGGAGAATTCCACTGCAGAAGCGTTAAGATTGATGTAGTAAAAGTTGCATTCTCGTTTATTTCCTTCTTTCTTATTCCATAATATTCTGGAAAGCAGAGTTCGACTGCAAAAAATACTACGTAGAACGATGGAGTTCAGTTGTGACTTGAAGGGAGAAGCGTTAACAGTGACATAGTAAAAGTTACAATCTCGTTTTTACCTTTCTTATTTATTCAGGAATATCATGGAACGCAGAATTCGAATACAGAAAATGCTACTTAGATCGATGGAGCAGTTCAGTTTTGACTTGGAGCTGAAGCATTTATAGGAGCGAGCATACATCATCGGAATAATGTGTGGGATTGTAACTAAAAAACTTATTTCCAATAGCAATGAATGATATGATCTGATTATAAGTTTTCAATGGATATTCGCTGCGTGAAATATACCCCAAAATCTTCTGACACGTCTTCCAGCTAAATATGAGGAATTTAAAGTATCCACCAATTTGAATGAACTCTTTTCCACATGATCATAATGAACGATTTTCATCTTTAAGTGAACTAACATATTTTGAGTGCATAGATTGAAAAATAAATTCTATTAAAGTCCAAATATTGAATATTGCATGCTAATCCAGAAGGCTCCATCCCGCTTGAGATTGCAGACCATTTCATGAACGAAAGAACGAACTTACCAGCACCCTAAATTAGGTCTATTCGAATGATGGCCTCATGAAACTTATGTTGAGACTATCAAGCTTCATTGGTTTACTTTTTCCATAGCTTTATTTATATCGTCAGGGGTCTAATAGTGCTCTATTTAATATTTGATTGACTGGCACTACAATTTTCCTATACATTTATTTACACCCTCAGGGGTGTAATCTTATGTGTGTCTATTTCATTGACTTGCACTACAACTAACTTTCTTTATACCCTCAGGGGCTTAATAGCATTCTTTTTTGTAACTATTTGATTGACTGGCATTACAAGTTTCCTATACCTTTCTTTACACCCTCAGGGTCCAAGACTGTGCTCTAACGTGGAACTATGTGATTGACTGGCATTACAGGCTTCCCAGTCATTTATTTATACCCCCAGGGGCCTAGCATTCTTTTCTGTATGCCCTCACCTTTCTTAATGCCCTCAGGGATCTAATAGAAGTCTTAAAAGTAACTATTTACTTGACTGGCATTACAAGTTTCCTATACCTTCCTTTACACCCTCAGCCTTCTAATAGTGTAACTCTTTGTTTACCTGGTGTTACCCCCAAATATACCATCCAACAGCTCACAAAACACCATGCCTAATGCTGCCATTTAAGATACTAAAATACAAGTTATTCAGACGCTAAAAATACTCTGCCAAAATTAAGTAATGAAGTTTTTCCACTCCACTCTAAACTAAGCTATTTGCTTAATTAAAACATTTTCGCAAATCTTCTTACAAATTAAATGTTTCCCAATCCTCTGTTTTCCTCGCCCCGCTATCTGTGCAATGCGGAATTTGAATTTCAAATATCGTGTCAAAATTAAATTAAGCGTTGAAATGCTACGCTCTTCAGCAATATGGCACACTCACACACACACACACACACCTATAGAAGCGGTAGTGTACATGTGTATAACAACTACAAAACACCTAAAAATATGCCAAAGTTTTAGCAGACAAAATGAAATGCTGAAACGCTGAATCGCTGAAACGCGTTGCTGTAGAACGCAGTTGGTTTGGGGATTTCCTGCTGCTCTGAATGAGCACCGCAATGCGCCTGAAAGCTTAATTCAAAAAATGCAAATTTTTGCTCTGGTCTGAACCTCCTCGCACCACAAATCCCAATGCAGCGGCAGAAATTCTATTCTTACACATCTTGGCAGTACTATTATCCTCAACCTGAGTGGACGCTCGCAAAAATTTTCCCATCATCTGTGCTTTTAAGGGGCGTTATCATCGCCAATACAGTTATGCCGGCTGTGAGTGTGGAAACCTGTCTTTGGCTTGCAATTGCAGCCCCTCGAATTGTCCGAGTTTGTTTACCACATAACACCAGGTTTTCATTTTTAATTCTGATGAAACAATTGTAAGGTGTGCTGCTGGTAGCCACAAAGCAGTCATCAGGTCATCGTGTGGATAGCATGGACGTACATCATGGTAAGATGACACTGAAATATGCTTAGATGCCGCAAACCGCCTGGCAATATGGGCAGACCAGCAGCAAGCGAGAATGGTGAGATAGCAGACACACAGCGGACAAACGCTGTGCTTCCATTAATACGCGTAGTGCAAAAACATGGGGAAATGAACAGGAAGGTGAGTCCACCAAAACTGGACAATGTACTGTGCAGTTGAAGGTCGCAGGTCGACTGCAGGCTACTGCAGTCGCTAATAATCATTGTGATATACCATATCATTGTGCATTATCATTGTGGTACACAATATCATTGTGCTACAACTAAAGCACGTCCTTTAGACACCGTCTACCGTGGCGGAGCCTCCTTCAAGTACAGTATAGTAAATATATTTTGTGCATGTAGCTCCCCTTACTGGTTACTCATCTTTGAGTTTTTGGCACCGACAATCTATGTAGCGCACACTTTGGCTCCTTAGAGCCACTGAGATTTCTTCTCAGATCAGGTATATTCAATAAGAGCACCGATAATGTTACTTCACATATAGTGCAATGGATGTCTTATGATCTGAGTGGTATGTCTGATTAGTTCTACCAACAACAATCACATTCTAGCCCAAATAGAACCGATCTGGAATAGAGCAGAGGTGAATATTCTGCAGGGTTTACTTCAGACTAGTAGTGCTCGTAGGTTTGGTTATAGAGAGTCTCTCCGATCCTTGCATTACCAGTATAAAGCTCAATTGAGAATTTAGTGCAGACTACTGAATTCAAGTTCGAGGGTTTTGGTATCGACAATCTAAGTAGCACACACTTTGGCTCCTTTCAGATTCAGGATCTACTGAAATTTTTTCACATATCTATTAGATTCAAACAATAATACAAAAATTGTTCCGTCAAATATAGTTCAATGGGAGTCTTATCATCTGAATGGTATATCTGACTAATTCTTCCAACAATGACAAAATGCTAGCCCAGGGAAAACCTGCCTAAAATGGAACAGAGATTAATGCTCAGAAGGGTCTACTATATCCCTGTTGGTTAGTTGATGCAGCTGCGATGATTCAATGTCCTATTAACGCAGGTGCACTGTTTTGATACCGCTCTTTTGGTTTAGTTTCAATACTGTAATACTAATGTTTTGATGTTTCTACAGACCCTTATAGCCAGCTCGAGAGGTTTATGAAAGTGAGATTTTCCCTATCTGCAAGCTCGCCATCTCCACTATGTTTTGGAACATTGATTTGCACAGTGTGTTCAATCTCCTCCTAGTCAGGTCCGGGCAGGCTCAGAGGAAGTACTGCTTCTCTACATCAGACTATTTATAGTGGTCGCAAGTTTCATTATAGTTGATCTCGTCGATCCTTCCACCTGCTAGTATAAAGTTCTCTGAAGAATTTAGTGCTGAGGACTGAAATGTTCCACCCAATATTTCCGTATAGTTTTTAACCAGTCGCATGCTTTGTACAATAAGTGAGAGGACAATTGCACCTGATTGATTGGTTTATTAAGGGCCAATGAGCAGAACCACTGAGCAGTGACTGCTGTCCTACAGACAACAAAATGCCCACTACACTATGACCACAGCAGACAGAAGTATACCGAGTCTAAATTTAGTTGTGATACTAAAGACAGAAAGTTGAATATTAAATTCGTAACAAGTCACGAATACTCAACTGAATGGTAATTTCAGTCATAGTCGTAGTATTAATGACTTCCGGCCCTTCTATAGCAAAAGTGTAGCATGTTTTAAAAACATATCTGTGGCTTAAAAGGTCCATTCTATAATAAAAACTACTTTTAAAGAATAGATATTTCTAGTGGATCCATCTACATGCAGAAAGGTAGATCCCTCACTGACGAACTGTTCCAATTTCATGACATTTGGAGCAATAGAAGCGGAGTTATAGCGTATGAAGGAAAGCCTACTCACATTTGCTCCTCTGCACGCCTTGGTAGATTCTTATCAAATTTGATAGTGCAACACTTGGCGTCAATCAAAGCAATTCTGTGCTCGTCAATAACGAACATTCTATTACGAAAATTACTATAATAGTACGATCACTGGATTGTACCACTTAAATATTTAAAAATATAATTAAAGTAATATCAATTCACTACTATTCACTTACAAAATAGTTCACAAAGTTTATTTCGTTGTTAGAACTTGAAAAGTTTCACTTTTATATGTATCTGTATTACCACAGCTGCTGTCAAATCACAACTAAATTACTCATTTATTAAACTATTTTCTATTTACTATTCTACTATTCTATTTATAGTCTTTTTCGCCTTTCCACAATATGTTCGACTGTACAAAATGTTTGCATATTATAGCAAATAAGATAGCCTCATCGTTTATATCTCCCAGATCGCTAATAACCGTGTATGACAAACAACCGGAATTAGCTATCGACAATGGCACTCATCTTCGAGAACTCAGCATGCCAACGAGGACATGGCAAAAGTAATACATACCGAAAGATCGACACATAATTTCATAATTTTAGTATAACATTTATTCATGTTTATTATTGAATACTAAACAGACTATTTCGTCAGAATATTCAAATAGTCCTTAAAAGGGACAATCAGTCGACTCTGAAAGCCACTATAAAAGCCCAATCTCATTTTTCAAGCAGTTGGAGATACCAACTTGGAATACTCAAAAATTATTGCATTCTAATTCATTGCTTTATTTCAGGGCACCAAAAATCAGGTCTTCCTGGACCAAACTGTGAAAAATTGTTTGAAACTAAAGCTTCAACGCCTTGCAAAAGCCCCCAAGATAATTCAGCAACAATTCTTCTAAAATTATTACATTATTTTTATTATATAATATTATAATTATGATTATATTATAAATATAATTATTAAATTATGCAGTCAAAGATCAACTCGAATCCAATCTACCGACATTTTCCTGCGACAAATTACAGGAAATAGTTATATCCTAAAAATTGGCCCCCAAAGCACAACTTTCCACTAAATCTTGGAAACAAGTTTCGAAAGCTGAAGGAATTATGATCAATCACTGCCTGGTGGAAAATCTCATTAATCGAATCACCTTGGCAATCGATTTATTGTGCATCAGAAAGGTCTAGAAATATACTATATATAAGAAATAAGAGGCCTCTTTCACAAGCCGCAAAAATATTTTGGAATGAAATTGTTAGAATAATTTAGTATTGAAGTAGCTACCAGCTTTGTCCAACTCACTTTGTTCCAAAGTAGGCCATTATAATACTCTGTGGCCGTTAATCCTGTGCTTCGAAACTACAGTGATATCTCAATATGCGATCAACCCAAATACAATCTACCGAGATTTTATTGGAAGAAATTCCAGGAAATAATTATATCATAAAAAGTACCACCCAAGTCAAAAGTTTGTATTAAAACTCGTCGCAAATTTATTCGATTGCTTTATGAGCAATCACAGCCTAATCGAGAACCCTTTTTAGCCTACAATTTTCAATCGATTCATTGTGCAACAGATTTGATCTGGGAATAAAGATATCATAATGACCCAGCGATCTCTTTCACAAACCAAAGAAAAATTTTTGTCATAAAATTGTTAGGATACTTTATATCCAACACACTTTGTTTCAAAGAAGCCCCATAATCCGGTGCTTTGAACTTAAATCAGAATAATGTCTTGATGACCCATATCTTATACGATATATCCTTAGGGTCAGTGGTTGAATACTTCAATTATTATCGAATGAAGTTTTGCGGCTAAATAAATATAGGAACTGAAAAAACAAGACGAACAAATGTTATCGTCCCAACACAACGATTCTTCTCAAACACCAACCAGTAATTCATTTATATGAATGTTTCCTTTAAACTACCCATGATTCTAACTTAGAGTAGAAGATAATAGAGACATTGATGCATACACCTCATTCATACATCTCATTCGTACACCTCATTCATACACCTCATTCATACACCTCATTCATACACCTCATGCATACACCTCATTCATACACCTCATTCATAAGCCTCATTCATACACCTCATTCATACACCTCATCCATACACAACATTCATACACCTCATGCATACACCTCATTCATACACCTCATTCATACACCTCATTCATACACCTCATTCCTACACCTCATTCATACACCTCATTCATAAGCCTCATTCATACACCTCATTCATACACCTCATTCATACACCTCATCCATACACAACATTCGTACACCTCATGCATACACCTCATTCATACACCTCATTCATACACCTCATTCATACACCTCATTCATACACCTCATTCATACACCTCATTCATACACCTCATTCATACACCTCATTCATACACCTCATTCGTACACCTCATTCATACACCTCACTCATACACCTCATTCATACACCTCATCCATACACCTCACTCATTTTTATTCTCACATCAACAAATGTATTGTTCCTATTTTTTGGTAAAGAGTTCTCATTCAGAAGAGAGTTCTCATTCAGGTCATTGTCTTCGATTTCGATAGTTTCTTCCTAAGAATAAAAGGTGTCCCGGAAGCAGTGAGTCATCTCTTCAGAGTAAATCTCAACCGGACAACCCTGGTTTACCCATAATATCAACTGCCAGCAAATGGAGTATTCAAAGCATAGTTTAGAATACCGTGGTCTTCAGCGAAATAGTCATCCCCCTAGTATTGCAGCTGAAGACTGTAGTGAATTATGTCGTGGGAACTTCTGACTGGGTTTTTCTCACAACAGGGCTCCAGTGAACACAATCCCACAGAACTGCATATTGGCACCACCGACCTAAATCCAATCTAACTAAACCAATTATTTAGCAATTTACTTAACGCACGAAAAACTGAAGCTAATGAAATAATTGCCAATCCACGCCCATTTACAGACCATTGTTCATTCCATGCGCGTGCAGTAAATTAATTAAAATTAATGCCCTTAAATCTGTCATAAGCTCCCATCTGTGAAATATTGAATTAAATTATTACACACAACAATAATAACAACAACAACAACAACAACAATAAAATATATTCCATATTAATTAAGTTCGTGGCTGAAAAATTGAAAGCAATTTTAACTGATAGAGCGCACGCTCAGGGCCAAATTGCTCATTAAGTGCGAGTAATTAAAATATTAATTGGGATTTTTTTTATAATTACTCGAACAATAGTGATGAGATGAATAAAGGAGTGGCAGCAGAAACTGGAAATGTTCTTAAACGAGGCTTAAGTGAGTGATGGGTTTACTACTGGGAATTTACAATTGAAAATCAAGAGAGGGGGATGGTAGACAGACAAGCTCTGGGGACTAGTAATGAAGCCCTGACAAAATAAGCTAATTAAGTTTTTCCGCGCAAAAATAATTCAATTAAAGTGGGGTGAAATTTTTGATTTGTCAGAAGCTGACGACGGATTAGTCAGAAATTGTAAACGAAATGAAACAATTTTAAACTTAAAACCCAGCAAGTGCCAAGGGAACGAACACTGGGCCAGAAGACTCACTTAGGACATACATAGCTTCATTGTGAAAGAGGTCTTTGTGCCATTACTTAAACCTCAATTTATATCCATCTATATCTATATATTATTATTATTAATTCCATGACATTTGACACAATAAAACTATACTTATGCTAACAAAGTTAACTAAAAGACATAATTATAAAAGAGTCAAATATCGCTCCTAGTCGGAGCATAGGGCGGTCACAAAAGCTCTCCAACGGTTTCTATCAGCAGTCAGGTGTCTTATTTCGTTCCAGGTGGCTCTGTGGTGACTTTCTGCGTGGATAGTGCGTACCCATGTTTGTCGTGGGCGTCCTGCTTTCCGACTACCATGTGGGTTCCATTGAAAGGCCATCTTTGCAATGTTGGTGTCTTCTCTACGCAGAATGTGCCCTATCCAGCTCCACTTGCGTCTTTTAAGTTGTGTGTCAATAGGCTCACTATTGGTGAGACGCCACAGGTCTTCGTTCATAAGCGTTGTCGGCCAGAAAATGCGGCAGATTCTTCGTAGACATTTGTTGACAAAAGTTTGAAGTTGTCGAGTTATTTGTTCTGAGACCAACCATGTTTCAGACCCATACAACAGAACAGGCTTTATGCTGGTGTTAAATATTCGTATTTTTGTGCGCAGCGATATCACACGAGAACGCCAAATTCGATCTAAATTCCGGAATGCAGACCGTGCTTTGTTTATGCGTGCTGCCACATCAGATGTTGCACCCCCGTATTTTGTTATGTAGCTACCAAGGTAGCAGAATCTATATATACACTCTTCATAAGACTCAACTCGAGAGGAAAAGTTAGGAAGCACACATCAAAAAAGGACCACTGCCACTTCCATATCAGTGTAAATTAAACCCACATACATATGTCTTCTCGAAGCTGCTGAATGGAGACAGCGCTAATGATAGCAATGAAGATGAACCCGACCCCACAGTTGCTGACGACGAACATGAAGTAGCGCCCCCCGACTATGACGAGGTCTTGCTAGTTATTAGGCGGCTCAAAAACAACAAAGCCGCCGGAGCTGATGGTATACCAGCGGAGCTATTCAAGGCTGGCGGCGATGAGCTCACGAAACGCATGCACCAGCTCATCTGCAAAATATGGTCGGAGGAATGCATGCCTAGCAACTGGAACTTAAGTGTGCTCTGCCCAATTCACAAGAAGGGTGATCCGGCAATCTGTGCCAACTACCGCGGGATCAGCCTTCTGAACATCGCATATAAGGTCCTGTCGAGCGTACTCTGTGAAAGGCTGAAGCCCATCGCCAATGCACTGATTGGGCCTTATCAGTGTGGCTTCAGACCTGGTAAAGGCACCATTGACCAAATGTTCACACTACGCCAAATCATGGAGAAAACCCTAGAGAAGCAGATTGACATACACCACCTTTTCGTCGATATGCGTCTGCGGAGAGTATCGAATCAGATGGAACAACGAGCTGTATGAGCTGTACGCCGACATTGATATAGTTCAGCGCATTAAAACACAGCGGCTGCGCTGGCTGGGACATGTTGTGCGAATGGATGAAAGTGCTCCGGCGAAAAAAGTATTTGAATCGATGCCGCCGGGTGGCGGACGCAGGAGGGGGAGACCACCACTACGTTGGAAGGACCAAGTTCAAGAGGACCTGGCTGCACTTGGTGTTTCCAATTGGCGCCAGCGTGCGCGAAGCAGAGACGACTGGCGAAGGCTGATAACGCGGCAATGATCAGAAATGGTTGTACGCCAATTATGATGATGATGACATATGTATGAGGGACTAATACACCTATAATTATAAAATGATTTCGTCAAAGATCTACTCAAATACAATCTGCCTACATGTTTCGGCACCAAATTCTAGGAGATAGTTATATTCTAACGAGTAAAGAAGTCTGAAGTCGGGTTGGACTTTGCTCCAAATAAGCCCATTATAATACACTGTGGCCGGTAATCCTGTGCTTTGAAAGTACATCAAGACATTGTATTCATGAGGTTCACAGGGTCTCTCACAACTATGTCTAATATATCCTTAGAGTCAGTGGAGGAATAATTCAATAATCATCGGATAAAGTTTTGCGGCTAAATAAATATCGGAACTGAAAAACAGGACGAACAATTGTTATTGTCCCAAAACACCTTCTTTCTTCAAAACACCAACTAATCCTTCGGGTATGCTAGTGTTCCCCATAAACTACCCGCCATTCTATAGTTCAGTGTAGAGTTTAATATCATTTCTGCTGAGGCATAGCATCTACCTTGATGTGTTCAGGGTCAATGAGTCTTCTCAATTGCCGCATGACTATTTGGGCTCTCCAGTACTCGAATAGACCTCGTTTTTCCCGCTCACATATCATTTCTCACAGATTTTTCATTTCATCAGATAGTGCTAAGTCTGTGGCCCTAAACCTTAAGGTCCCCAGACTCAGCTTCCTTCTTCTGGTGAAGTGTACCACCTTTGTTTTGCTCGGATTAATCGAGAGTTGTTTCTCCTGCCACCTGTCTTGCGTCATATCAAGAGCTAGTTGCATGCGATCGCTTGTCGAACTTGCCTCTAACCATGTTTACTAAATCATCCGCAAAGCCCTGAACTTCGTATCCGAGGTCATCGAGAGTTTGTAAGAGCTTGTCAATAACTAACAACCATACGAGCGGCGATAGGACATCCTTTGGTTGACCTGATAATTAACCGTTCCCGCCCCTGTTTCAAAGATTATTGTTCTATTTTGCAGCATATGAGAACCCATGTTAGGACCAGTGTATTCCTTAATTGATCATCCCTTCCTCAATTGATCTGAAATTAGCATTTTCAAAGGCCTCCGTAATGTCAATTGATGTAAAGAGAGCAGTTTCTAATAAATATACGTGTATTTGTATTATTTACATAATTCGGTGATCGTACTATATATAATTTTCTTAACAATATCTGAAATATTCTTTTCTATATCCTATTCTCATATAAGTGATAGATTGGTCAGATAGTGAGTATTGTTGTCACTTCTTAAGACTCACTTGAATATACTCGTAGTTCAATTATAAATGACTTCTTTTTGGCATATCCTCTTTCAACGTAATTATGCATTGAATTGATTTATTAGGTAGTAGCTTTTGTTGTCACTTCTGAATGCCTTTAAGTTAAGCTGAATTATAAGAGACTTCTTCTTTTAAAACTTACACAATCCAGGGATGGAACCATGACTAATTTTCTTAACAATATCTTCAACATTCCCTACCATATCCTTTTCTCTTTCAATCTATTTATGCATTGAATTGATTTGTCAAGTAGTTTCTTTACTTGCCACTCCTTAACGCCAACCTTAAATAAAGCTGAGTTATGAAAGACTTCATTTTTCATTACTTACATAATCCAGTGTTGGAACCATAACGAATTTTCTTAACAATATCTTAAGCATTCCCTTGCATATCCCAAAAACTTTCAACCTAGTTATATATTGAATTGATTAATCATGCAGTGGCTTTTGTTGTCACTTCTTAATGCCATGTTTAAACAAAATTGAATTATAAAAGACATGTTTTTGTATTACCTACACAATCCAGTGATCGTACCATAACACATTTTCTTAGGAATATCTAAAACATTCCCTTGCATGTCCTATTCCCCTTCAACCTATTTACTCATTTAATTGGTTTGTCAGGTAGTTGCTTTTGTTGTCAATTCTTAATGTCAACAGCAGTTGATACGCCTTGTTTGTGGCTATTTGGTTTCCTTGAAACTGACTGCATGCCACACTAACACAAGCACACAGCATCTTAGCTTCATTTTGTTTCATTTGTCGCAGGGGCTCAGAATGCCTTCAGCAGGCTATTCAGTTAAAGCACAATTGTGGCTGCTAATTGTGGCAGAGTTGCTGACAGCTGCTTGCAGCGTGCAAATTGATATGCAATCACAATTAAACCATTGAACAACAATTGTAATTGATGCAACTTCCAGTTAATTGGCTAATTTTAAAGTGAGCTGCATGCAAATGTGGCAGAAAATTTTGTTTGGAATTTAAATGATCCTTTATTTGAATTGCTTAAACGCGAAACACACGCGCTCTGCGTGGGATTTGACGGCGGCAGGCAATGAGTTGCATATTGTAGGACAAAATCCTGCCAGCTTATGAACTTAGTTGCAAGGATTTTGTAACTCGCATACTCAGGCAAATACTCAGTGCGTGATATAAGCAGCTGTGAGTGGGTGTGCGCTGATATACTTATTGTCTTTAGGAAGGCATTGCCGCAGAGTGTATAAATGGGAGTTGGTGGGTTTGTGTGTTTATACTCGGGGCATGCCACACTAATTTTCAGTACCCTTGCACTCAATTATTCCTTGCAATTGCCAACTACTTTGTGTGCTTGGCGTATTTTGTATCGTTTTACTGTTTATTTGTTTGTGGTTTTGTTTGTGTGTTTGCGACCATTTTGCTCATTGCAATCTTTGTTGTTGTTGTCGTTATTTTTTATGTTTTTTTACTGTGGTTTTGTGGTAAATTTTAATTTTGCATGCAATTTTCTCACTGTTTGTGTTATTTCAGTGCAAATATTTAAATAATTTTTTGCTCCAGGAGCAATTGAAGCACTTTATGAGCTCTTTATTCACCATTGTTGTTTATGTTTTGTGGTCTTTTAATATAAATTTACATTTGCTTGAATTAAATTTTCAAATAGGCAACTTTATGCAACCAATTTAAAATGTCACTCATACGCCGTGTAACACAGTTTAAACCTATTTCACTTTGCCGCTCGTGTTGCCAACAAAGTCAATAAAATCATTGAAAAGAACTTGAACGTAAAAAAACAAAATTCACAATCAAAAAAATTGATTTATTTATTCATAAATTGTAAATAAAACAATTATTTTCAAACATTATTTTATTTCTTTACGAGTATGAGTTCAGAATGATATAATGGTAGTTATAATGATATCTTTCGCTGATGCACGAAACTTTGAGGGATCTTTTAATATCTTTATATGGCTTGGAAGGCTCTTTAAAATGTCTTTTAAGCTTCTTCCAAAGGTACTTCAAGAGTGTTTGAAGAGTTACTCTTTGCAAAGTGTTTGAAGGGTTTTTGAAGAATCTTTTAATATTCTTCGAATGATCTTTAAAGAGTCTATGAAGGTATTTAAACGGTCTTGGAAAGGCCTTTCAACGGTCTTGATATTTTTGTATGAAGAAAGCCTTATCACATGCACTGACTTGGCAGAGTTTCAACCCGCTTAGTCTCATATATGCAAAGGAATCCCAACTCATTCCTGGTACTCGTAGCGATTTCGGAACAAGTGTTGATGTTGTATTTCTATCCACATTTCAAAATAAGCGACATTTAGTGAGTTAAGGTGAATGAAATGCAGCTTAAAATTAATTAAAACAGTGTTAATATAAATATTAATACGAGGATATGAGGTCCTCACTTCAGGGGAAGTCCTCACTTCGCACTCCAGGCCTGGTGATATTGTCATACTTTCCACAGCTCCACATTTCACCCCATATTCCTGCAGTTTTCTTGGCCCAATTACACGCTGAAAAGGCTGAAACCAGCTCAGCACCTACGCATTTTGTTGGCGCATCCTTGGCAGCATTGGCAATGAAAAGCAGGATGTGAACTTTGCATACGAATCCGCTGCGGAAGCTCAAAATATAATCGCACTGCAATTTTTTACACCCATTCATTTCGCGTTTAAATTTCTCAGCACACACGTGGGTGTAAATCCGTTAAATGGAGGGTGTGTTGCCCAACAGTAAATTATGCGCATAGAAATCGCACGCACGCTTTCGCAGTAAAAGGGAAATGGAAATGAAAATGTGAAAAAATAATTGCCACCACCCACGCTCTGACGAAGAGTGGCGCAAGGTTATCATTAAGACTGGGTTTTGAGGCACGTCGCGTTTATTTATTACCACGGATTTCTATTTTTATATTATTTATTATTAATTTCTTGCCATTTTTCGGTTTATGACGTGCATTATTTTCCGCCGTCTTATGCCATAATCTATTTTTAGGCGGAACTGAGTAGGAATTATTATTTGGGGCATATTTAAAGGCTTGGATAAATTTTCGAAATTTTAGCTACAATACCCTTTCTGCGTCAAAAACCCGTCCAAGAAACTTAATTGACCATTCGAATATTTCTTAAATACTTTTTGAAAGACTCCTCAAAGACTCCTCAGAGGCAGCCGTTGAAGAGCATATACCACAGACCTTCAAAAATTCCCCAATTACTCATCACAGACCCTTCAGATACTTTGCAAATAACCTTCAGAGGCCCTTCAAACACTCTTCAGAGACCGTTCAGAGTCCCTTCAAAGACTGTTTAAAGACTCTATGTTGCGTACCTTAAAACCGTTCAAAGATCCTGCAAAGACGCTTCAGAGACTCTTCTAACACCCTGCATATACTCTTCATAGACACTATGAAGACCTTTCAAAAACCTTAAGGAACCTTTCAAAGGTCCTTGTAAAGACCCATCCAAGACTCTTCAGACATCCTTCAAAGATCTTTAAATACTCTTCCAAGATTATGCAAAAACTTTTCAAGACCGTTCAGGGACACTTCAATGATCGTTCAAATTTTCTTCAACGATCACTCACAGATTCTTCAAAAACTCTGCAAAAAAGTCGAAATTCATTCGCCAAAAGCAACA
This sequence comes from Clusia tigrina, assembly GCA_920105625.2. Classification (NCBI taxonomy): domain Eukaryota; kingdom Metazoa; phylum Arthropoda; class Insecta; order Diptera; family Clusiidae; genus Clusia; species Clusia tigrina. Next base: position 131,850,872 of record OV050033.1, read on the forward strand.
CAGAATCGGAATACCTTGAAAATATCCTTAAGACGAATGACACATCGAGTGCAGCCGAAATGGAATCTCTCCACCATGATAAAGACGTCGAAATCCTTCTAGTTACAAACGTTGAGCTATGAACCGAAATAACAAAATTAAAGTCTAAAAAGTCGCCAGGATTCGACCTCATCACTAGCGAAATATTAAAACAGCTCCCTCAAAATGTAATATCTCAAAACACAGAAATTATTAACGCTACTTTTAAATTGGAACACATTTCTATCTACTGGAAAACTGGCGAGGTAATCATGTTCAACAAGCAGGGAAGTCAGCGTACGATGCAACATCAAATCGGCCTATATTTCTACTGCCCATAATTTCAATACTTATGGAAAAGCTTCTGGCTAAACGTCTCAACCACATAATTGAGCAGAGAAAAATAATACCTGGCCTTCTGGACCGTGGTGCATCTTTGACATCAAAATAGCCGAAACGGAATCGACGAAAACAACATTGCACGTGATTGGATGTTACAGTCTCAGGACCATAAACACTATTCACATGTTCAGTCGCTCGCCTTGCGTTTTCGCTTTTATTGAAGAAAAACGTTAAAATGTGACGAATTTTCTCTTTGCTGGTGCCCATCTTTGACGCGCGGTCAAACAAAACTGAGTCAAGAAATCACATTTCCAGCTGGGAAGTTTTTTGACTACGATATCTTTTATTTCCATTCTCCATTTTTCTTCAGAATAGTTTTAATTGTTTTAAAAAACCTGAACCACTCTCAGCAATTTCAAAGCTGTATTCTTAGTGGCTTAAAACAGTGGCAGCGTGGAAGCTTCGCCTCGCACAGCGCCATTTAAATACCCCTGCTCTGCTTTTAGTTTAAAATTGTTTCATCATTAGAAATAAAAGTGGTGTGTGAAGAGGGGCCATCATCAACGCCACCGTCCTGCCGCACTGCTGCCGTTGTTTAGAGCCAACTGTCAAGGCTGCTACTTCCGTCTGCCTTTTTGCATGCACTTTTGCTTTCTTGTTTATTGTTGTTGTTGGTGTTGGTGTTTGCCTTTGGCTTTGTCCTCAGTGCATTTAAACTGACGTTTCATATATGCAAAATTGCTTTTGCATAAATGAGGCCAATTTTCTGGTCGAGTTGACAGAACAAAATGTGTCAGAATATTGTTAGTGACGTGCCAGAGTGCAGCAAGGGTGCGAGGTTGCAGGAAGATGTAAAGTTGCACAATCAAAAAAGCGGGTTTAGTGCTTGCAGATCTTCAGTTTAGTGCTTCCAGATCATGTTGCTATATAGATAGAATATATAAAATTGAGATAGGCCGGAGAATCCCTTTAGAAGGCGGGCTCCAAATACTCAGGTAAGTGATGTCCATTGTACTATAAGCCTGGAAGTAGAACGGGGAGATAGAGGATTGCTGAAAGGGAAGGGAAGTTACACCTTTTAAAAATTCTCTGATTCTTTTATGCATCTCAGAAACGTGTCCTGGGTTAAGCAATGTACATTACCCATTCCTCAATACATCTAACCCTAACAAACGCCTCCTCATTCCAGTCTGTCCACGGTTAAGGAATGTACACTGCCCATTTCCAATGAAACTGACCCTAATAAGCTCCTCCTTATTCTGACAAGGGCAAAAGAAACCTAGAGAAAATGCTCTGTGCCGTTCTGTTCTTCCTCCAGACAGAAGACACAGTTCGGACTCTCGATGATGTCCATGGTCGCTTCATGATCCTAACTCATATTTATAAATGTTCTTGGAAAAAATACCCGACGAATCAATATTAATCCATATTAATAGGAAAAGTGGCTTCATACTCTTATCAGAACACCATTCTCTCTGATCAGCGGAAAGAAAAGATATGGAAATATATATGAAGAGAGTAAAGATGTGGACAGTTTCTGGATTCTGCTTATAAGATGTGAAACCTTCCTTTGTAAACTTTTATAAGCTTGATAGTTGGATTTATAATACCATAACGGCTTTTATGAACTTCTATTTGAACAATTAACTTGCCATTGGCATCTTTATATGTGCACCTACTCCAGTATATGTCCAAGACAAAAACATTCGATTGATACTTTAGCATTGGAAGAAGAAGTAGTTTAATTTAACAGCAATTCACTTCAAAACCAATCAACACAGTTGAATTGAACATAAAAGATTTGCTACTAAATGAGTTTCTACACTGCTGCTCTCAAATCGCAACTGAACTGATCTCTTTTGTTCCATGCAAAGTGCCAGAAGAGATGCTTCCGTCGGATGAAAATAATTAAACCACAACTCATACAAATCGAAGGAGTTGTAGGAAATTAAGTGAACCCAAAGTTGTATCACAACTGGCTTCAAATGGACGAAGAGTATCACTGCCACTTTAGCCAGCGACATATGTGCCTACCTACCTACTTACCTACCTACCTACCTACCTACCTAGCTCGATACGCTGGGTAAAATCTTAGAGAGAATTATCTGCGATAGACTGCAAGAATCACTTGAAAAGCCAGGAGGATTGGCCGCAAATCAATTTGGATTTCGGAGATCGCGATCCACCGTGGATGCAGTCCAAACAGTGATGGATATTGCAAGAGAAGCACTCAGCGGGAAGAGATGGGTAAATGGAAGCAAAAAATACTGCGCAGTAATCACATTAGATGTGAAGAACGCTTTCAACTCGGCGAGTTGGCCATTAATCATAAGCGCCCTCCGGAAATTCGCTGTCCCGGAGTACTTGTTGCGAATTTTAGCTAGTTATTTTGACAACCGAGTACTACTGTACGATACGGACGAAGGGGCAAAGGAATATAAGATCACGGGGGGAGTACCTCAGGGTCCTGTGCTCAGCCCCTCATTATGGACTGGTATGTACAATGACATACTCCAACTGGATCTACCTGAAGATACTACGGTGGTAGGCTATGCGGACGACATTGCTGTGGTAGCAGTAGCAAAATAGCTGGATATGCTCCAAACGATATGCAATGATGCGATCGTCAGAATAAGAAGCTGGCTTGATGACTCAAAAGTGGAATTGGCGGCCCAGAAAACAGAGGTGGTCCTGCTGAGCTCCAGAAAAGTACGAGAGCATATAACAATAACGGTGGGCGAGCACGAAATTACATCGCAGCCGTATCTGCGGTACTTGGGAGTGATCATAGACGCGAAACTGACCTTCAAGGAACACCTTAGGACAGTATGCGAAAAGGCTGCTCGCATCAACGGTGCGCTCACAAAGATGATGCCAAACTTGGGAGGGCCCAGATCAAGTCGAAGGAAGCTACTATCGAGGGTAACTACCTCGATCATCCTATATACGGCCCCAATTTGGGCAGAAGTCGCGCGTACAGAGAGTGTCTCAAAAGTAATCCGATCTGTACATAGGCTCAGCGCGCTAAGGGTTGCTAGCGCCTTTCGGACAGTTTCGGATGATGCCATTTTCGTGTTATCAAGTAAGCCACCAATCGACCTGCTTGCATATGAAATGCAGGATTTGTATAGGAGAGCGACAAGACCAACGGCTGCAGATAAGCTTGAAATAAGACAGAAAACCATGCAGCAATGGCAGCAAAGATGGGAGCAATCCAGCAAAGGCCGATGGACATTCCAACTGATACATAATATCAACGAATGGTACTCGCGCACACACGGCGAACTTAACTTCTATTTGACACAGATGCTTAGTGGCCACGGGTGCTTCAAGGAATACTTGCACAAATACAAATACGATGTTGACCCGTTTTGTCCAAGTTGTCCGGGAGAGCAGGAAAACGCGCAGCATATACTTTTTCATTGCCCGCGATTTAACGAGAGCAGAAACAACTTGAGCGCTATCTTAGGAGAACAACCAGCAGTGGCTAATCTGGTAGCGCACATGTGTGAAACCGAGACTAAATGGGAGGCAGTTTGTTCTACAGTATCCATTATGATGATAACTCTGCGGAACACTGAACGCGCCCGAACAGCAGCACGCCTAAGCCAGCGCAGTGCTGAGGAAAACGTTAATAGGGGTGGATCAAGAAGTAGGACTGAAAATGGACAGACCTAAGACTGACGATTGAGCGGTAACGCTCGTAACGGTCTCTCGACGTATTACCTAAAGGTGAGGTCCCGAGAGGATAATCCGTCCGGACATCGGGGTGAATTTAGTGGGTTAACGCCCCACACTACCAGGGTTTTTGACTGCTTTACACCTCGTAATAAAAAATAAAAAAAACCTACCTGAATTTCTAACTACATACCTACCCACTTACCTAGCAAACATCATACGATAATCCAAATCCATTGCAGTTAATTTCCTACGACCCAATGTTGTCCTGATAATCCGCAAATCAAAAGTCACAACCATCGATTGTCACAATATCGTGTAAGTAAGTAAAAAATATGTATGTAAACAGTTTTTTACATATGTAAAGTATTTACACTCATATTATTTTACATACTTGGGGCTCTAGTATAAAAAATTGCAAACTCATCACATCAAAACTTCACGAGCACATCCTTAAAAGCTGCTTCCTTTTAGGTAACGGAAATTACACTTAAATTTATGACTATGGTAATGCAAATAGAAATTGTTTATTTTGCTGTCACAACCAAAGTGCAGTTTTCCCAAGCACTCCGCCTCATTAAACGGGCGCCATGTGAGCGGTGAATTGGTAAACTTGTGTGTAAACATTTGTCGACGAATTGACGGCCATGATTTAAATTTATTTTGTAAATAGCACAACGTTTAATCTAAGCAAATAGCCCTGCGAGCTCAGTGGCGGAATAAGGCACTAACGGTGCGAAGCTTTCCAAGGGGGGCCACTTTCTTTTAACCAGCAATGCATCAGGATGGTTGAGTTCAGCTGTGACTTGGAAGCAGAAACGGAAGATTCAACAGCGCATCAAGAGCAGGGCCAGAAGTTATCGGAAAGGCTCCAGTACCACAAATGGAAATAGCTCTCTGTAGTCTAGATAGAAGCGGGGTAGGCCGGTAGAACCGCCAAAGGAGGAGATCTCCAAGCACTCAGGCATTGATGCCCATAGTCTAGATAGAGCAGATTTAACCCTTTGAGAGAATCTTTTACGCTAGTCTGCCGATATTATGGGCCTGAGCATTACTTTATAACTCCAAAGGACTTTAGAAGGAGCCAGACTTCACGTCTTGCCAAAAATTCTCTTGCACTGCCAAAATGCTGACAGTGCTTTCACTACCTTTAGTTCAACGTGTAATTTCCAGAGAAGCTTACTATCGAGAGCAACCCAGAGATAAGTTATCTCCCTGGATAACTGAATAGTGACCCCCTTCAGTGTTGGCTGAACAAAACCTTCGACTTTCCTCCTTCTAGTACAAAGAACTAAATTCGTTATAGCTGGGCATACCAAAAGTCCATTTGTTTTTTTATAGATCATTATAGTCATAGATCATTAGAGTGAAGAGTGCTTATTTAGAACTGTCTAAGTTGGGCCTTAGAGTCACATCCACGCTTGACCGCTTCTGTACTGGGCACACGCAACGGTCAGTTTGGCACACAATTTGGTTTGGCTCTTATGGGGCACGTACGTGCGGCTCTCAAGACGTGCACCCATTCCTAAAGGACACAATGAACTGACCGTAAATGTGAAGAATTTGCGACAAAGTCATTTAAATTTTACAATCCCACCGAGCTGGGAGCGTCACTCACTTCGAACGCTCGCATGTCTTTCGACAAATTGCTTGAAAAGGATTCTGATGCAGATACTATTTGTTGTTGTCATACTTCCTTCGGCTGACCGCTTATTTGCCCCTGTTCTGCCATTTCTTTTATGTTTACTCCTCCTAGTTTCTCGGTTTTTTGCAACTCTTGTTGTAAACAAAGTCGTTGGTTCGCATGTGACCAGTGCTTTGCGGGCCTTCCTTCAGTTCGGCCTCCTGCATTTCGGCTTCCTTCATTCCTGCTTGACTGCGCTGACGGTCGCCCAATTTAAAATGGTAATTTCTGAAATTTCTTCCAAGAAATAATTGAACGGAGTTTTTTCAAATGTTTGTAGCTTCGCAAAAATAAGCAAGTGGAATTTTGGCAGCTCAATTTGGTTGAACTTTGTTTGGCGAATCCCGACAAGTTTAATTAGAAATTGTGCAGATGAATTTTGAAGGTGGATTTCCACGCTGTTTAGTGATGCTGGAGCGGATGTGCCCATCTTGGTAGCAAATCACTCAACATCACTTTCTTTGTTAACATTAATTAAAATTGCTTCAAATTTTTTCCGAATAACTTTTGTAAATGCTTCTTTATGATTGTGATTAACTTGATTAAAAAGCCCCTCAATCTAAGGTCAAATTTTGGTGCTTTAATTGGTTGGTCTAGCTCACTTGCATCCTGCTCCTTCAGACCAGCACTTGCTCACTGCGTCTAAGGATACTGTATTAATTTGCAGTTTAGGAGAGACCGAGGTTTGACCTATCTGGCTGAATCGGTATTGTATTGCCCTCTCGGGCGAGTTGATCCACTTTGCAGCTCCCTGGAATATTCCTGTGGCCGGGAAACTAGCTCAGATGCAGACGAGTCTGCTTAGCTAACTTGTCTATAGACGATGCAATGAATTTTGCAGTAAATTTGAGTTCTTCTAGATCTTCACAGAGACTTACTCGTATGACCTTATATGACCTTGTAATCGAGTAAATTGAAAGTGTGTATCAACGATGAAGGTGATAATCGCCCAAAGAATTTCGCAGGAAATTTGAGTTCTTCCAGATCTTCACAGAGACCTACTCGTATGACCTTATATGACCTTGTAATCGAGTAAATTGAAAGTGTGTATTAACGATGAAGGTGATAATCGCCCAAAGAATTTCGCAGAAAATTTAAGTTCTTCCAGATCTTCACAGAGACTTACTCGTATGACCTTATATGACCTTGTAATCGAGTAAATTGAAAGTGTGTATCAACGATGAAGGTGATAATCGCCCAAAGAATTTCGCAGGAAATTTGAGTTCTTCCAGATCCTTACAAAGACTTCCTCCTATGATTATATGAAATGGAGTGAAATGAAGTTGCATATCGACGATGAAGGTGATAATCCGGCAATGAATTTCGCAGGAAACTAAATATCCTCGAGATACTCACAAAGACCTTCTGCTGTGTTTATATGACCTTGGAATCGTGTGAAATGAGCCCTCTCTATCAACATAAAGCTCGTGAGTATTCTCAACCATCTGCCTCAATATGATATGAGGAAATATCTTCATATTTATGTTTATAAATAAAATTAAATTCTTAAAGAAGTTTGCTCAAAGTCCTGTCGTCTTTTTGTGTGGCTCCCCTCTACAGAATATTCCTGACAATTTTCATAATAATCCTAACTAGTTATTTACTGCTTTACAATACGCATAAAACTTAATAACCTTTGTGCTGATTTTGCTGACATGACAGATATTACTAGACGCACCACAAGCAGCTTTCGTCCCTGACTGTCTCTTTGCGATCTCTCTCCCTCCCACGTCTTGGACAGGACTTTGCGGCCGTCAGCGCCATTCACTGCTGCTAAGTGGTAAATTTACGTAAACATTTGTCAATATTGGCGGCCAGAATTCAAATTTAGTTTGGCAAATAAGCAAACGAGACAAATTGCCACTAGAACCGCCCACACCGAAAGGCCGGCTAGGCGTACTTGTCACCCGCCTCCCCTCTGTTAAGGTATTATGCGGTTTTGTTGTTTGGTTCTTTGAGGCAATTCATTGGGCAGCAAGCGGAATTTTGGCACTTGAACTGTGAAACTACCAAAATTTAATCTGATTAAAGTGAAATGTAGGAAAAATTACTTTTGCATCTTTGTGGGAAATATAAATTAAGTTGGATGGTTGGATAAGAAAGAACACAGAACTTTAAATAACCAGTAGAAAATGTCCTTTGAGGGAACTGCGGAAGTAAAACTATTCAGTTTACGGCAACTTATTCGGTATGTCTGATTTAACTATTATGGCAGGGAAGACAAAGGAAGAAAGGAATGTTCAAGGAAAGGAACAAAAGAATGTTAAGTAATTGACTCAGATGGACAACCAGAACCAGGAAGAACTGGGGAAGGGAAGCGCTGTAATCGACGGAATATTCTTCGGACAGTTTGATTTAATTACTTGTTTTTATGGCTGCAAGACAACAAAAGGAATGTTAAGTCATGATCTCAAAGGAACAACCAGAACCAGAAAATGTTCTTTGGAAGAACTGGAGATGGGAAGAGCTGAAATCTATTGAATATTCTTTTGGATGATAAATTGATCAATATGGCAAGCAAATTAAACCAAAGAGTCCTTAAGTAATTGACTCAGACAAACAACTAGAACCAGAAATGGTTCTTTGGAAGATCTGGATAAATAATGCACTATAAGTTCCAATTAAAGGTCGCTCTTCCCACCAACAGATTGTACTTGAAACCTGAAAGACAGTTCCGAACCTATTGTATATCTCGACTAATGCAGCTTATGGTCTGTCCTCACGACCATCGTATTATACTCATTCTATTCAGAAGTGTAAATGATGACCGGCACCACTGAGAAGAGGTAGTGCGCAATATTATTCTGGCAATTTGATTGATTTAATGTAATTAACAAACTAAACAAAGGAATGTTAAGTAATTGACTCAGACAAACAACCAGAAAATGTTCTTTGGAAGAATTGGAGGAAGGATGCGCTACAAGTTATAATGTGCTCCAACCAACATCTTCTTGAAATCTAGAAGACAATTCCGAAACAAATACGTCTCTTGACTAATGAAGCTTTTGGTGTGCAGTCCGGTCCTCAGGATCGTCGTGTGTAGCTCTTACTATGCAAATCTGTGTATGATGACCGGTACCGCTGAGAAGAGGTGGTTAGGTCGGTATTGGAATAGAAAATGCTGAGGAAAATTGACGGCAGTATTTGCATGAATAACGAGAGCCAAGACAGATGAAACTGTGAGCCAACGTTGCCCCAGTGAAGCTCAGCAACAACCAGCAACTTAGCTGCTTAGCTAATAGAACTCGATGGTAGATGATACTCGCCTGCCAAGGGGGTTTCAATTCAGTGTCCAATGGTGCAGTAAATGGCAGGTATCTTAATCTCTGTTGTGAGGTTGCAGTGCTTGGGACCCTGGAAACACAATTATAAACTGGCTTCTGCAGGGATATTACAGAAATATTATGCGCAACGAAGAAAGGAAATAATTTCTAAGATCAATTTTTATTCTATAACTACACTAGAACGTCTTCAAGATTGAGAAAAGTGGGCAAAGCGTTATAAAAACCATTAAAAATTCAATTCTATTCCGGTCTCACATTTAGAGTGGACTAATAGCGCTAGATTGCTCGGATAGTAGCCATCTAAATCGATTCTGCGTCATAGAGCAGGGTTGGAAGTAGAAGACTCATATCAGCAATATCCAGTATGGCCTTTCGGGCAAATCTGTGCTAAGCTTCAGGAGACAGAGAGGAAGAGAGAGAGAGAGAGACAGAGAAAGAGAAAGAGATAGGCATAGAGAGAGATAGAGAAAGAGAGTGAGAGAGAAAGAGATAGACATAGAGAGAGAGAGACAGAGAGATAGAATGAGAGAGAGTGGGACCAATCTTCGAAGGGCCGTTGGACGTACCGGATAATACCCAGTATCTCAGAATGGGTCAAACGTAAGCATGGTGTGGTAGACTACTTCGTGACACAATTGTTGAGCGATCATGGATGTTTTAAAGAGTATCTGCTCCGTTTCCACCTGGAGGATGACCCTTTCTACCCAGTCTGTCAGGAAGAGCCAACGAGCGCTGATCACGGGATTTTTCACTGCACAAGAGAGAAAGAACAGTCAGCAATAGTCGTTGGAGTTCCCCAATCCGCGGAAAATTTGATATCACAGATATGTGAAACCACCGAGAGTGGAATATGGCTGCAAGGGTAATGATAGCGCTGCGCAATGAGGAAAGGGTCCGCAAAGCTCTGGAAAGGCTCCAGCAACTCGCGCTCCATGACGAAATAAGAACGGACCACGAGTGTTCAACGTAAGACGGGTTCTGAAGAGAACAATTGACTGATGATTTGAGCAATATTGCTCACAACGGCCTCCCGTCCTATTACTTAACTGAAAAGCTCTGGGAGAATCAAGCCGTATGGGCGAGAGGAGGTTTTATGGTGAAAGGGTTAAAGTCACCCACTGACGGCTACGGCCAATGGCTTTTGATGCTTTCATCCTCTTCAAAAAAAAGAGAGAGAGCTAGAGAGAAAGTCAGCGAGGGAGATAGAGAGAGAGAGAGAGAGAGAGAGAGAGAGAGTTCGAGAAAGAGAAAGAGAGAGATAGTAAAATATAGAGAAACAGCCAGAGGGAGAGAGAGAAAGAGAGCTAGATAGTTATCACTTCCAGAAGGTCTTTGAGCCACTTCTTTATAACATATAGGAACAGAAGATATATATAGGTAACTAAACCACCAGAAAAGCCTCTACAGCAGATGGTGATTAGCAGGATATCCCGATATCGATATTGTGGTGGATCCTAAGAAGTGTGGTGAATATGAGAAAACGTGGTAGATATGCATATTCTTCTAGTTTGTTTATGGTAGTAGATATAAATATTCTTCCAATGCTATTTATTGAGTTAATACTTCCCTGTTTTGCAGCACTGCTCAGTATTTCTAAGTGAATGGTCCTTAGAGGCTCCTTAAGGACTCTGGTATGAAGCAAATCTCCTTATTTTCTTCCACATAAATTTCGAGAGTGTATATCGCTGAATTAGTGGATCTTGATTCTATAGGATCCTATAGTCCCTCAACAATTTGGGTGTAGAAAAAGCTCCCAAACTTTAATATTCGATGGGTCCACACAGGTTATAAGAGATTAAGATATGAATACATGTAAAGGGATATGATAACACCATGGAAGAGATAAGGGAAGAACAGCTGATTCAAACTAAAGTCATGTAGGATTCATCTCACTACTTTCCCGCTTTTGTATAGAATGCTATCATCGTGATTTTTCAACATTTGGCAGCACTGCTGACAATTTTTTTGTCAAAAGTATTATTCTATACCCAAACCTTCATGAATATGACTTGGCAACACTGTTCGCATTATGATGATTTGCGAATAGAATAAAATTGTTCTCCTAAAATTGTAAGAATTGCACCCATCTCGTCAAAGTAAGTGATTTCGCTGAGATTTGTTGTTGCATGCAAATGACAAAATAAACAATTTTAATCAGTGGTGAATCAGTCTTGATTGCTCCAATTCATGCTTGTAGTTTCTCCAATCAGTTGTTGTACGCGGGTGTCTCCAAGGAAGCTGCTCTGTTGGCTCACCATTTGGCTTTTGTGAGTATTTCGACAGCTCTGCAGTAGCATCCTGCCTCGTCTTACAACTCGCAACCTATCCTTATAAATTTTGTTTTAATGCTTCTGTATAAATTCCATTTAACAAATGCGAGAGCGGCATCATTGGAAAGTGTTAAAATAGCACCAACAACTTTGACTGCTCCCATACACATGACGCGTACACACACGCATAACTATGCACATCCTGCATATGCTGCCTGAGTATCGTTAATACTCAAACAAAGTTTATGCAAAGTTTATCATAATTTTGCAAGTGGAACAAAGCTGCGAAGGGAAGGAATAAAATGACGAACAACTGCCAAAGGCGTTTTGGGGGGCCTCTGAAAACAGTTGAAGCCAGAGCAAAGATTGCAGTGGGAGTGGTTGTTGAAGTGGTTGTGGCGTATTCGAGGATACGAACATCATTTATTATACTGATACTTTAAGAAGTTTCAGTTCAGCTCAGCTCAGTTCGGAACGGTTCCTTTTAGCGTTAAGCAATGATATTAAACTTTTGACATATTTATCTTCTTCCCTTAGTAATTTATATACATGAAGTTTTTCCATTTTCCCATCACAATTTTTATTTTTTGTTTATTGCATTTAAAGAGATCTTTTGCTCTTAGTTTAAATTGCAAATAATTATCAGGACCCAACAAAAATATGCTATAAAAGTCACATAAACTACTTCAATACTGAAATAGAACTGTATTGGTCTCGAACGATTCCTCCGCTCTGAACGAATCAGTGAAATGAACGATCACTCATTGGTCCACTGATTCACTTTAAAAGTGTGTGAAACATGAATTGTCCCAGAATCGGCAAATCGTGGGAATTGCAGAGAGTGAAATGGCACAGTTTCAATTCCAATCGATCCGATTCTCTCTTAAGTAGCCTGGGCACAATCAAAATATCGCATCAATCATTGTATATCTGTGAATATAACTTTGATGCTTGCCCGCACACACAACAAATTAGCTCGTCAAAGTTCAGTTTTGCTTTCGTAGAGTGTGGTCATGGCATTGTCTGACGAAGAAGATATCAATCAGCAAATGTTGATGAAAGAGTGGATAAAGAAGACAAATGACTTGACTCATGACTATTTCTTAAATGAGTTACGTATGACTTTAGAAGATGATTATAGCCTTTTTTCCTAGGTTGATGATGATGATGATTTTCTCCTTAAATCTACAGTTTCGGATTGGCGATATTGATCCCTATAAAACTCTAGCAATATCCCATATTGTGTATTGCTTCTCCTCTAGCACTATATGCCGACATTCTCACATCTCACTATGGGATGTCACTTCAAGATCCATACATTTATTATCTTGAGGTCACTTGAAATATCAATATTCAGGTATATGAATATCTTTCAAAAAAAGTGTGGTGGATATGAAGCAATTGTGGTGGATTCGGAATTTTAGGCTTCCAACCAAATTTTCAGGCTTTCAAATTTTACACTCTCTCAGCAATTCGGATTTTGTCTGAATGCTGTTTCATAATTGCTCATAGTCTATAAAATGAAACCTCGCTCGTAGTCGCTCAGGAATTTCAGTCTTCCAAACCTATTTCCCGGCTTCAAATTTCCCTGTTATTAAAACGGGGAGGATTTTTTGCGTATAGTGCAGGATTCAATATGTGGAAACTTCAATAATGTTTAGAAATATCAGAGATCTACCCCAACTATTTTGGCGCCTCTTACTCGTAAACTGAACATGGTGGGTCTACAACTCTATATGCTAAAGAAAGTTACTGACTGCAGACGTGAATTTTCTAAATCATAAACTATCATGGAAGTCCCACTTCGAACTGATGGTAAATCCGAAGCTAAAACCTCTCTGACAGTGCCGCAGAACTGACGATAAGATTTGGATCTAAATCCGACAATCCTGCAGAATCATAATGAGACCTCTTGTCATATAAGTCTCTGTGATATGGTGGCGTAACATCTTTGTTAAGCTCCCAACTTCTACTCTAAACGGGCTACAGAGGAGTATTCGATGATGTGATGAGCACCAATTCTCAATGCTTTTTGTCAGAATAATTCAGAAGTTGTTGAGAAATCAGTAAATTATCCAGATGTTTCAGTAAGTTGTTCAGTAATTTATTCAGGAAGTAGGTTAGTAAGTTGTTCAGTAAGTTGCTCAGTAAGTTGTTTAGTAAGTTGTTCACTAATTTTTTCTGTAAGTGGGTTAGTTGTTCAGTACATTGTTCAGTAAGTTGTTTAGTAAATTGTTCACTAATTTTTTCTGTAAGTGGGCTAGTAAGCTATTCAGCTAATTGTTTGCAATGTTGTTTACAAGGTTTTCTGCAAGTTGTCCAGTGAGTGGTTTAGTAGGCTGTGTGAAAGTTGTTCTGTAATTAGTTGAGTAAGATCTTCAGTTGGTGGTTCATTGTTCAGTACGTTGTTTACTTTGCATGGGCTGAGCATTTCCAAAAGATGAGCATAGCGTCGGTGCACTTTGCCAGGCTTGAGGAGAGGAAGATGAGATGGTTGACCACCTTGACCCTTTCGCTAGAACCAGGTTCGAGGTATTTAACATTGACATCCTAAATAGCGCAAAATTTGGCTACTTAGCCACACAGAATATACCATATAGTAAAAAGGATGTCTTGTGGTATGAGTGCTATAAATGAATAGTTCTTCCAACAAGGAAACAAAGAAGTCGTTAATAAGTTATTCGGTAAGTTGTTTGGCAATTTGTTCAGTGAGTTTTTCAGTAAGTTTTTAGTAAGTTATTTAGTACGTTGTTCAGTGAAATTCTTTTAGTAAATGGTTCAGTTATTACTCAGTAAGTGAGAATAAGTTCTTCAATACGATGTTCCCTAAGTGGGTCAATAAGTCATTCAATAGTTACTAAGTTGTCGGTGAGTTGTAAGTTGTTCAATCCATTGTTTAGTGAGTTGTTCAGTAAGTTGTTTTATAAGTTGTTAAGTACGTTATTTAAAAGTTGTTTTGTAAGTTGCTCCTATAGATGTTCAGTAAGTTGTTCAAAAAATTGTTCAGTAACTTATTTAAGGAATTATTCAGCAAATTCTTTTAGTAAATGGTCCAGTTAATTGTTCAGTAAGTTCCTGAGTAATTTGTTCAGTAAGTGGGTGAAAAAGTTGTGCCAAAAATTATTCAACAAGTTGTTCAGAACATTGTTTAATGTGTTGTTCGGTAAGTTCTTTGGGAAGTTATTCAGAATGTTGTTTAGTGACTTGTTCAGTGAGTTGTATAGTAACTTAGTTTCTCAGTAAAAAAGTTGTTCAGTAAGTTCTTCAGTAATTTGTTCAATATGTTGTTGCTAAGTTGTTCTGTGAATTATTTAGTAAGTTATTCAATGCGTTGTTTAGTGTTTTGTTCTGAAAGTTGTTCAGTACATTGTTCAGTACGTTATTTAGTAAGTTGTTTGATGAGTTCTTCAGTAAATTGTTTGATATGTTGTTCTGAAAATTGCTTGGTGAGTTATTTAGAATGTTGTTAAATGAGTTGTTCAGTGAGTCGTTTAATAAGTGGTTCAGTAAGTTGCTTCAATAAGTGGTTCGGTTAATTGTTCAGTACATTGTTTAGTGAGTTGTTCAGTAAGTTGCTCAGCATGTTGTTCGGTTAAGTGGCTTAGTAGCTTGTTCAGTAAGTTGTCCAGTGAAAGTTGTTCCGTAATTTTTTAAGTAAAATTTGCTTAATAAGTTGTTCTGTAAGTTGTTTGCTAAAAAAAGCAGTAAAGTAAAGAAATGATATTTGTGGAACTCTGGCAGCACAACAAAAGTTGTCGGCCACTTGTTGAGTCAATTATTCTTAAAAAATCTACACAATCTACATCTAAGTACATCCAGGAGTATGTTTTTCCTTGCGTAACACTATTCTAAATTGTGTGAATATGAGTTTACTTGTGAATAAAGGTATCTATGCTTGAATAACAGTACAAATTAAAGTTAAGGACCCTCTCAGAAATTGCTGCAATTCCCAGCTAGCAAAGAGGAGTACAATTTTTATTACCACTCCAATTGACTTGTTCCAACTGCAATAACGAAGCACTGAAGTTGTTCTTTAAAAGCATATCCCCATAAACTCCCATTAAAGTGACACGAGCACAATCGAACAAAGGACATTCAAAATCTTCATGAGCCACCTACAAAAAGACGATAAACTGACAAATCTGAACTGGAAATAGACGCACTCGTAAAAGGAGGAAACACAGCTTTGCACTCACTCTTGAGAAAGAGTGACAAGCGAAGCTCTACCAGGGGCAGTTACACTGACAATAACACGAAAGGACAGCGACAGCAGCAGTGAAAAGGACGCCGCACGATTCGAGAAATGTGAGCATTTCGTTATATACCAGCGAACGATTTCCGGCAGGAACAGTAGCAAAACTATGCGTGCGGGTAATACGAGTAAAGGATAGAACAAGTAAGAAAAAAGCATGGAGAAAGAAAAATAAAAGCATCAGAATTCCCGCGAGTAAAGCGGAGTAGCACTAGTGTGCGTGTATGTTCCCACATATATGCAGCTGATTTGTGTGTGTGGCAGTGTGTATTGCCCCTGTAGGAAAACTGTGTACTATATATTAAAGAGCGTTTTACATAATTCCACATCAATTTAGATGCAAATACAAAGGATTTAAGGTCCTTTATCATTTATCAACAACAACTTCTCACTAATGACTTCTTACTAATGACTTCTCACTGATGACTTATCGGTAGTACTTTATTACTTAATCATTAGCAATAATGACTTCTCACTAATGACTTTTTAATAGTAATTTATCAGCAAAGACTTTTCAGTAGTAATTTATCTTTTATGACTTATCGTTAATGACTAACTAATGACTTCTCACTAATGGCTTTTCAATAGTAATTTATCAACAAAGACTTATCAACAGTAATTTATCACTACCAACTTACCACTAATGACTAATTAGTTATATCTTATCACAAATAATTGATCACTAATGATGTATCACTAATGATTTATTAGTTATCCCTAATGATTTTTTAGTCACTCTTAATTGACCATTCGGGAAGTAGACGGCCAGGCCAAACCTAGTCTTCTAGATAACTCAACTCAACTTCTTTAAGGGTGAACGTAGTATCTGTTTAGTGAACTGGCTATTTCGATACAACACCTGTTCTATACACACTTGCCCTGAAATTTGCTGCTGGGTGGTTTTCGATTTGTGCACAATGCCACAAGTATTTTCGCTTAGAAAAAATTGTCGAAATGTACTCAGGCGCAAATATTTTTCAGCGCTGATTTTTCATTTGTTGTTGTTTTTGTTCCGTTCCAATCCTTGTTTATTTTGTCCCTATGCTTTGTTTCACTGCGTTTGCGTTGTTGTTGCAGTGAATTCATTTGGTGTATTCGTGTGTTCGTGTGCTTTATTGTATTTAAGCCGAGGGGAAACAATCAGCAGGACTTTTAAAGAGGAACAAATTTAAATTTTTTGAAGGATTATTTTTTAAGCATATTCCTTTTTTAAGTTGGGTATATTTTAAAAATTTTGTAGCATTTTTAAAGGAGGAAAAATTTTGGTTTTTTCAAGGATTTAATTTTTTTAGGTGAAAAAATTCCAATTTTATGTTGCGTTTCATTTTTTATATTTAAATTTTTTATTACATTTTTTATTACATTTTTTATTACTTTTTTTTATTATTTTTCATATGAATTTTTTTATTATTGTCTACTTTTTAAATTTTTTAATTTCCTTTTTATTTGTTTTGTTTTTTGTGAAATTTTTTACTGAAAAATTTTAATTGATTGTTTTTTTTATATATAAATTATCTTTTCTCTAAAAAATTTTGTATTTATTTATTATTTGTTATCTCTCTTTTTTTGGTGAATTTATTAAATTAATTTTTATTTGTTTCCTATTTTTATTGAATTTTTATATTTTATTTTTTATTTATTTTCTTTTATTTCTATCTAAATGTATTATCATACATTTATCAATTTTCCTTCTCTCTTTTTTCGCACGTTTAATTTTTTCAACCATCTTTTTTTTTAGCTGAGAAAATGTAAATATTTTGTAGCATTTTTTTTCTTATATTTAATATTTTTTTTTAAATTATTAATATTTTTTTCATAAGATCATTTTTGTTATTTTTTATATGTATATTTATTTTTTATTTGTTTTCGTTTTTTAACATTTTCAAAATTTTTTTTTTTGTATCCCTTTCTTTATATTATATTTATATTATATTAATTATATTTTTTATTGAATTTTTAGCTTATTTTCATTTGTTTTCTTTTTTATACAATTTTTTTTTGCTATTTTTTATTTATTTCATTTTTTGTTTCCCTCCAATTTCTTCGTTTAAATTAGTGGCATTTTCCATGTTCCTACTCGAGTTTTGTCGCATATTTCGCCGTTGCAGTCCTTTAAATCACAGATTGGCCAAATAACTGTCCGAATTTGCTCACTCTTCTTTCTCAAGCTTCGTCCTTTTAACTGTGATTTGATTTTCTGTTTTTCATGCTCTGGTGGCGCACTTTTTATGTTCCGTCTGACTGACAGCTCGGAACAATGCGGGGCTAAGTTTATACTGTCGTTTAGTTAGGTGGAATCTCTTCAAGCATCAACGGAATTTAATTGGCACGAATAACGTTGG